>FWPY01000071.1:0-2400000 GCA_900174645.1 Sonneratia alba
ATACGCTAACCTGAAACCCCTAAAGGAGAGATCTAAAACCCTAACGAAACCCCTAATAAACCTAAAATATACCCGGTAAATATACCCTAAAAAAGGAAAGAAAAAAAAACCACAAAAAAAACGCTGTGAAAAGAAAGAAAACCCTAAAAACCCTCTTAAAAAGAAAAAACCCTATAAAAAAAAGAAAAAAAAAAACAACAAAAGGGAAAAAAACCGGCTAAAAAAAAAAAAGAAACCCTAAAAGAAAAAGAAACGCGCTTTAAGAAAAACCTAAGAAAAACCTAAAAGGAAAAACCCTAAAAAACCCTAAAAAACCCTAAAAAAAAAAACGCTATTAAAAAACCCTAAAAACCCTAAAAACCCTAAAAAAAAAACCGCTAAAAAAAAGCCCTAAAGGAAAACCCATTTAAAAAAAAAAAAACACCTCTAAAACACACCCGTAACAACCCTAAGCCTACTAAAGGATACCACTAAAAGAAAAACAGCCTATAAAACCCTAAACCCTAAATAAAACCTCCTAAACAACCCTAAAAAACCCTAAACCCTAAAACACCTGTAAAAAAAACTAAGAAAACCTAAAAAACCCTAAGAAAACACCTTCCACACAAAACCCGCCCCCAAGAAAAACCCTCACTAACAAAAAACCCCATAAAAACCCTAAACTACACCCTGAAAGAAACCCTGAGACACAAGGATGAGCGCAACTAAAACAACCACAAAAACTCTAGGAGAAAACCGCTAAAGGAAACCTCCGCTATAAACCCTAACCTAGAAGACAGGGAAGAGACCTACAAAACCCTCAACACGCACACACATACACTAACCTAAACCCCTACCCAAAGGACGTCCGCACTAGGACAAAAAGACCAGAGAGGAAGAGGAAAACGCGTTAAGAGGAAAGGAAGAAAGAAGGGCAACACTAAGAACCACTAAAAGAAACTAACACTAAAACGCGCCCTTGACCCTAGACACTAAAAAACCCTAGAAAAGAAAAACCCTAAAACCCTAAAAACCCTAAAAAAACCCTAAAAAACCCTAAAAAACTTGCCCTAAAAAACCCTAGCCGCTGAAAACCTAAAAACCCTAAAAACCTAAAAAAACCCTAAAAAACAAAAAACCCGCCTAAAAAACCCTAAAAAAAAACCCTAAAAAACCCAAAAACCCTAAAAAACCCTAACATAAAAAACTAAAAAACCGGCTAAAAAACCCTAAAAACCCAAAAACCCTAAGGGAAAAACCCTAAAAAAACCTAAAAACCTAAAAAACCCTAAAAACAAAAAACCCTAAAAACCCTACAAAACCTAAAAACCCTAAATAAACCTAAAAACCCTAAAACAGACCTCTAAAAAAGGGCCTCCTATAAAAACCCTAAAAAAAAGAAAGCCCTAAATAAAACACCTAAAAAAACTAACAACCTAAAAAACCCTATAAAACTAAACCAACAATCAACCTAACCTCCTACAAAAAACCCTAAAAACCCTAAAAACCCTAAAAAACCCTAAAAAACCTAAGAAAACCCTAAAAAAAAACCCTTAAAAACCCTAAAAAACTAAAAACCCTAAAAACTCCTAAAAACTCTAAACCACAAACCTAAACAACATACCTAAAAACCCCCTATAAAAAACCCTAAAAAACCCTAAAAAAACTTAAAAAAAAAACCCTAAAAAAAACCCTAAAAAAAAAAAAACAAACCCACTAAAAAAAACAACCTTAAAAACCCTAAAAACCCAAAGAAAATCCATAAAACCTAAAAACCCTAACATTACCTAACAAAAAATCCTAAAAACCTAAACAAATACCCTCCTAACAAAACCCAAAAAAACCCTAAAAAAACCCTAAAAAACCCAAAAGAATGACCGCTTAAAAAAAACCTAAAAAACCCTAAAAAACCCCTAAAAAAAAACCCCTAAAAAACTAAATTAAATAATCCCGTTCCCTAAAAAACCTAAAAAAATTAAGACCCACTAAATAAATACCTAAAAAACCCTAAAAAAAAAAAACCCCCTTTAAAACAAACACCCTAAAAACCCCTAAAAAAACCTAAAAAACCCGAAAACTAAAAACCCTAAAAACAAAAACCCTAAAAAAACCCTAAAAACCCTAACCCTAAAATAACCCTAAAAAACCCTAAAAAAACCCTAAAAAAACCCTAAAACCCTAAAAAACCCTATTAAAAAAACCCTTAAAAAACCCTAAAAAACCCTAAAAAAAACCCTAAAAAACCCTAAAAAAACCCTAAAAAACCCTAAAAAAACCCTAAAAACCCTAAAAACCTAAAAAACCCTAAAAAAACCCTAAAAAACCCTAAAAAACCTACCTAAAAACCTAAAAAACCCTAAAAAAACCCTAAAAAACCCTAAAAACCTAAAACCCCTAAAAAACCCTAAAAACCCTAAAAAACCCTAAAAAAAAAAAAAAAAAAACCCTACCCTAAAAACCTAAAACCTAAAAAACCCTAAAAAAACCCTAAAAAACAAAAAACCGCTAAAAAACCCTAAAAAAACCCTAAAAAACCCTAAAAAACCCTAAAAACCCTAAAAAACCCTAAAAAACCCTAAAAAACCCTAAAAAACCCTAAAAAACCCTAAAAAACCCTAAAAAACCCTAAAAAAACCCTAAAAAAACCCTAAAAACCCTAAAAAACCCTAAAAAACCCTAAAAACCCTAAAAACCCTAAAAAACCTAAAACCCTAAAAAACCCTAAACCCTAAAAAACCTAAAAAACCCTAAAAAACCCTAAAAAACCCTAAAAACCCTAAAAAAACCCTAAAAAACCCTAAAAAAAAAAACCCTAAAAAACCCTAAAAAACCCTAAAAACCCTAAAACCCTAAAAACCCTAAACCCTAAAAAACCCTAAAAAAAACCCTAAAAAACCCTAAAAACCCTAAAAAACCCTAAAAAACCCTAAAAAACCCTAAAAAACCCTAAAAAACCCTAAAAAACCCTAAAAAACCCTAAAAAAACCCTAAAAAACCCTAAAAAAACCCTAAAAAACCCTAAAAACCCTAAAAAAAACCCTAAAAACCCTAAAAAACCCTAAAAAACCCTAAAAACCCTAAAAAACCCTAAAAAACCCTAAAAAAACCCTAAAAAACCCTAAAAAACCCTAAAAAACCCTAAAAAACCCTAAAAAACCCTAAAAAACCCTAAAAAACCCTAAAAAACCCTAAAAAACCCTAAAAAAACCCTAAAAAACCCTAAAAAACCCTAAAAAACCCTAAAAAAACCCTAAAAAACCCTAAAAAACCCTAAAAAACCCTAAAAAAACCCTAAAAAACCCTAAAAACCCTAAACCCTAAAAAACCCTAAAAACCCTAACCCTAAAAACCCTAAAAAAAACCCTAAAAAAAACCCTAAAAAAACCCTAAAAAAACCCTAAAAAAACCCTAAAAAACCCTAAAAAACCCTAAAAACCTAAAAAACCCTAAAAAACCCTAAAAACCCTAAAAAAACCCTAAAAAACCCTAAAAAAACCCTAAAAAACCCTAAAAACCCTAAAAAACCCTAAAAAACCCTAAAAAAACCTAAAAACCCTAAAAACCCTAAAAAACCCTAAAAAACCCTAAAACCCTAAAAAACCCTAAAACCCTAAAAAACCCTAAAAAACCCTAAAAAACCCTAAAAAACCCTAAAAAACCCTAAAAAACCCTAAAAACCCTAAAAAACCTAAAAAACCCTAAAAAACCCTAAAAAACCCTAAAAAACCCTAAAAAACCCTAAAAAAACCCTAAAAAACCCTAAAAAACCCTAAAAAACCCTAAAAAACCCTAAAAAAACCCTAAAAAACCCTAAAAAACCCTAAAAAACCCTAAAAAAACCCTAAAAAACCCTAAAAAACCCTAAAAAAAACCCTAAAAACCCTAAAAACCCTAAAAACCCTAAAAAACCCTAAAAAACCCTAAAAAAACCCTAAAAAACCCTAAAAACCCTAAAAACCCTAAAAACCCTAAAAAACCCTAAAAAACCCTAAAAAACCCTAAAAACCCTAAAAAAACCCTAAAAAAAAAACCCTAAAAACCCTAAAAAACCCTAAAAAACCTAAAAAAAAAACCCTAAAAACCCTAAAAAACCCTAAAAAACCCTAAAAAACCCTAAAAAACCCTAAAAAAAAAAAACCCTTAAAAACCCTAAAAAACCCTTAAAAACCCTAAAAAAACCCTAAAAAAACCCTAAAAAACCCTAAAAAACCCTAAAAAACCCTAAAAAAAACCCTAAAAAACCCTAAAAAAAACCCTAAAAAAAAAAAACCCTAAAAACCCTAAAAAACCCTAAAAACCCTAAAAACCCTAAAACCCTAAAAACCCTAAAACCCTAAAAAACCCTAAAAACCCTAAAAACCCTAAAAACCCTAAAAACCCTAAAAAAACCCTAAAAAACCCTAAAAAACCCTAAAAACCCATAAAAACCCAAAAAAACCCTATAAAAAAACCCAAAAAACCCTATAAAACCCTAAAAACCCTAAAACCCTAAAAAGCCTTTAAGAAAAGAAAGAGCCCTAAAGAACTGTTGGTAGTGATGGCGAACCTGTTTTTTTTATTGGGCGGAGGCCAGATTCCTCGAGGACGTTTTTGAAACATTGTGTCTCTGTCATGGCGTACAACTCCTTGCTCCGGCCTGGGCACTGAAACGGCGGGGATGGGATATAGTTATAGCGGTGGTGGTGGACATAGTGAGAGAAAGGGTGGACTGAGGTGAACCTCAAGCCAATAGTGATAGAGATCAGTCTCATCGAATCTGGTGATGACTTCCCCCAGAAAATAGCGGGTATGACTGGAGTGTGACTGAACCGGCCTCTCTTCCTAATTTCCAGCGACGATTTCTTGTCGTCAAGAGCCATACCTACGGTGGAATCTCTTCTTTCGTATGAAAAAATCACAGCGCTCCGTTCTGATTCCACCAATTATATCTATCTCAACGCTACTAAGTGCTGATTTCGTGTAAATTGACTTTAACGAGGACAAAAGTGGTTTGATTTGCTATTGCTTTGGTTAGGAGAATGGCAATGAATCGGTGGTGTAGAAGTCGGGAGAGAGAGGAGAATGAGAGTGGATCGTTACTATATAGATTGAAGTAAAATTGACGGCAAGTTTCACGCCCTAAAAGAACCCAACCTCTCGCTGTTGATTGAACCCTAACCTTCACTTCCCCTCCACCTAAGACTTCCCTACCCCAATCTAACGAGAGGCAGCTCAGTTAAAAGAAAAGGGGAAGGAAGCGGGAATCTATTCAGTGTTTGGAGGCGTTGGAGCAAAATCTAGGGAGAAAAATCGATGGGCCCTTAAGGCCTCTACGGCTTAAGCCCAAATAAATTCAAGACCTCACAAACAATTCTCCCCACTAAACATATTTTTTTGGAAGTCAGTCACTAAAGAAATTTACTCCTTGGAAATTCTTAGGGCCCTATGTCTCGCAACTTTTAAATTTGAGCACTCAAAGACTCAATTGTTATTTATATAATGAGTTTTGAGAAACAATTAATATATTTTGCTAATATTTCATAAATTATATTATTTGATTTAAATATCATCATTGTGACTATCTAAAATACTAAAAAAATATATCAATTTTTTTCATATTCTATCACAAGAACAATCGCACTTACAAATCTCTCGTGAATGTCTCTCCTCACCAACATCAGTCTCTCTCCCATTGCTTGAACCCTCGAATTCCCTTTCCACAGTCTTTCACGGTTTCATCGTGACAACAATACTCTCACAAATCTCCTTGGTCCTTAACCTCACCCTTCCATATGTTGCCGACACTGATTATGGACCCAACCACCACCGTTCCCCCAAATCAAATACAAACAACAGCTCAAAACAAGATTAAGGATAGGATCATAACATGAATTTCAGGAAAAAAAAAAAAACACTCACTCTCTAACTCTTCCCCTCATTGATGGAAATCTATCAGTGTCTTGCGATTGTTCTTCCCCAAATTCCGTTCCTCTTTTGCCTTCTCTCCTCAAGCAACTTAGAAAGAAAGAAAAAAATTCTTACTGCTTATTTTAAAAAGCCTTTAGCTTTCGCCCACTTTTATCAACTGAAATCTCACAATATATTTTCATCCTATCGTACTCTATTGTATTAGATGGCTCTCATGTTGGTTTCTTCCAAGCTAATAGAGGATTTAGGTAAGGTGACCCTTACTCACCATACCTGCTCATTTTCACTATAAAAATTCTATCGAGATTTTTTTTTAAGGTTGAGTCTTTAAATATGATAAGTGGTATCAAGATACCTTGGGAAAATGATAATTTAAGCCTGTTTGCCAATAACGTAATGCTTTTAATCAACGCAACTCCTACAAATGCATCAAATTGCAATAAAAATTTCCAAACCTTTTGTGACTAGAGTGGATAGGAAATCAATTTTGAGAAGTTAGGCTTTTTCTTTTCAGAAAGAGTTAGAGGATCGATTAAAAATAGAATTAAAGAAATTCTATACATGGAAAAACAAAGTAAAGATGTAAAATATTTAAACAATCCCTTATTTCTCCAAAAAAAAAGGGGGATCCTTTGAGTTTCTATTAGACAAAGTGAGAAGTAAACTTCCCTGACCCTATCTTGGGTTGGGATAGGTACTCTTATCAAATTTGTCCTTAATAATATCTTTATATACAGTGGGCACCTTCAAAATTCTAACTTCAATTTACAATAACATTGACAGATTAATAATGAATTTTTGGTGGGGCAAACATGAATCTTAGGGTAGATTCTATATCGTTATAAGCTAGAACAAACTTTGCAAAGCAAAAATATATCGTTGCTTAGGCTTTAGATTAGCAAACACCCAAAGTAGGGCCATATTGTCTAAAATGGTTTGGCTTTTGACCAATGATAACAATTCTGCTAACATGTCAAAAAAGAAATGTCGGAACTTCTCACATCCAAATTCAAGAAGTTCAAGTACCTGCAAGTTGATAGGAAACAGCCTAAACTTTTTTAATGCTAGTATAGTGAAAAATATTCTGAAATTTTATCGTTCCCCTGCTATATCCTCATACGACTACATTTGGATACTTGAAAAGGCATGAAAATATTATGTTAAAATCTTTTATCATTTAGATCAAGATCATAAATTTTCTGAAGTAAAGGAAAATTTTTGGGAGAAACTTTGGGAATAAAAAATTCATGAATGTCACAAACTCCATTTACGAATAATTACCACAAATAATCTTCCAGGAGCACCTGTCCAAGACATGGCTTGCCTTCTATGTAAAGCTGCTCTTGGTGGTTTTGTTCATCTCTTTAGTCAGTGTACTTTCACCAAATAGTATGAAGAGAATCGCATGAAAGCTGATTAATGTAACTCCTATAAATTGGGATGGTGACCCATATCATTGTTAAAATTTATGTTTTCTCTCTTTGACTCTCCTCCCACCATCTCTGAATTACAGAATTTTATTCAGTATAGTACTATCTTTTATTACAAAATATGATGTGAAGGAATTTTTATCTTATGTACTAATAAAACTCCTGATTTGTATAGCTTTCCCAATCTGGTTTCCAAAGATTTTGCAAAGCGTACATCTAGGGCTCGAGAGGAACTTGTGGAGAATTCTCAAATAACAAAAGAGTCACTGCACCAAGTTCAATTTCCTCTTTGATCCCATGTTCTCTTGTTGCCTGTTCACATCGTATATATATCGCCACTAATGCCCGTGGGACTCCACTGGAAGCAATATTGCAGGAGTTGCTTACAAACTTGGGTCCCCCTTTCTTGCTTTGTTCAAAAGGTATCACTAATTCTCCTCCACTCAAGCGGAGGCCATGGCAATATTAGTGGTTACTCAGGTTGCAAAAGAGAAGAATTGGAGCAATATCTATGTATTTTCTGATGTTCAGTTTGTGGTTTGTTCCATCAATTGTTCTTCTTCTACATCTTGGGATCGTAAATACATTCTATCTGACTGTCAAAAACTATCGGCCACTTTGATTCTTGGTCTTGTACTTGGACATTTAGGAAGGAAAACAACGATGCTCACATGCTGAGCCATCTTGCTAGATCTGTAAGATTTGATGAATGTATTTTTTGGAGGTGGCCAATTGGACCATCTTCTATCCTAATAAATTACTCCTTATTGATCAAAAAAAAGAAAAAAGAGAGAAAATAAAATAATACATAAATATGAGGTGCAAAGGCGGTGGGGAAGATGTGGGCCTAAATGAATTGGGCTTAAGGCAACAAGATGGGCTCACACTTTCTTTATGTAGAAGCCTATAGAAAACTCGTACTTAAACGTAGCAAATAGACAAGAATGAGAGATTGGCCGGGGTAAAAAAAAAAAAAAGACTTGAATGAGAGACGAAATGCGTGATTTTGGCTTACGTTTAACTTTATAACATATGGTCATCGGAAAAATGTAAAAACTTCGTAAAATGTAAGGAAAACGGTCAGAAACAGCAAACCATGCAGAAATGCCCACTTATTCAAATAATCCCACAGTTATTATGATAATACTGAAATAATTGATATACATTTTTTTAGGAGAATTTAAATAGGAGAAAGGCCAATAGCCACCCACATGTTTCTTATTTTGATTCGCTGTCAATAATGACAAGTAATTTTTTATTTTAAATTATTCACTAATGAGCTTAGCTGAAGAAAGGACCATCCTCTTCTTGCCCATAAGCAATTTAGTAGAAACTATGGGGAAGAAAGAGCGTCTTATTAGTGATGGTTTGCCATGGTGTAATATGCAGCATTGTGTCACGAATTTAGAAGAATTTTTTTTGTATGAAAAATATTTTATTTCAGCATAAATAATTTGCGCTGACATATTAGCATAGACTATGAAATATGCTTATTACAGATAAGATTTTTCTTTTTTCATGTACGCAGCTGAGAGATTAGTTATGACCTAACAAAATTAAATTGCACGGTAATTATATCATGAAAGTAGGATCGCACTACAAAAAATAAAATTATAAGTGGAATATTTGGAGTATAGGAGGATCAAACTATCACTTGAATTATTTTGTTCGACTTTTATAAACCACAATAAACGAACAAAATTCAGTAAATATCTATCTCATGAAATTGATAATACTTTGATTTATTTTATTTAATCTCACTTGTATTATCAAGTAATACCCAAAAGAAAAACATTCACATAAACGTGATAGGGCTGACCCCAGTAGAGAAGGCCCATGATAAACAGCCAAGCCCACCAGCGAGTCCAAACCAAGCAATGACAGAAGAATAAAAACTGTCATTTATGAGCAATGAATATCGTAACTGCTATTAATAATTTATGAGTGCACGTCATATATAAAACCAAGCAAGCAATTGTATAAGACTCTCTCGGCTTATTTACAATTTTACTCCCCATCAAAACGAAAACCCAGCACATTATTTATATACGTATAACTAGAATCGACACATACCTATGTGCTTGCATGTTTATTTTTTTTTACAATAATGTAAGATACCTGTAGTTGACTATTAAACAGCGTTTGAGTTGCACCCCTCAAAAATACATAATCGAGTGTTCACAAAAGATCGGCCATTCTTGACAGACTGCATAGATCATGTGCATCAGAGTGGAATGCAACACAGGTCCATGCTTTGGTCACCGCTATTTTTTCAGCAACTAGGATTGCCTTAACTTCAACATGGACTGGAGATTGGGCTTAATCCTTCGTGTGCCAACTGAAACTTCCATGATTACGATAGTAAACTATTCCTGTGATGCATGTATCCGTAGGGTTACAGGCTGCATCAGTGAATATTTAGACTATACCATCCTCACTTCCCACCTCCTTGCCTCCTGTGGTCCCTGCCTAAGAGTCTGCCATGCCTTCAAAAAATCCCTTATCCACAGAAATCGTGCATCAACATCAGTATCATCAGAAGGATCATTCATACTCGGGCATTGCTTATATTCATGATAATGTTTGCCAACTAAGTCATGAAGTCAGATAGTTCATGCTTTGTTCCTTCAATCTTGTGCCATCAGGATTAAATAGAAAGCTGATAAGTGATTTTTCATCATCATTCCAATTATATGGGCAACAATTAGTAACTTCGAGAAAAGGGGATTTGGTGCAGTGGCACGACCCTCGACATAATAACTAAGAAGTTATAAATTCAATTCTCATCGTCGGACTTCTCATGCTCCTTTATCCCCTCCCCACTTCTACTATCACATTCTTAACTCATGAGCCTCCAATGTAATTAAAAAAACAATTAGTAATGTCCCATTCTGATTCTCTCCAAGAGATCCATACATAAGGACAACTATTGAAAAGATAATCAACGCCATCAAGACGTGCCTCACAAAGTTTGCATAACTGGTCAACAGCATATGCTTAAGGGAGACCTCTTGAGGCCATACTCCAAAATTGGAGTTTTAATCTATCATAAATTTTGATATTCCATAGCCTATTCCAAAAGGCTTGATTTCCTACATTGAAGCAATTGTTTTGGTCAGTTAGTTAGATGCTTTTGACTGTGTGTTTGCCCAATTTGGACTTCAGCCAAGTATAATTATCTAGGTCTTAAGAGTTGCCTAAGGAGAGCTTAAGTATGTGTGGGATTGAGATTTTGTCAAAGAGTTCATTTAACATGTTGACTTTCCATTCATTTCCAATAATTAGATCTTTGACAAGCAAATCTTCATTGATAGCAATGGTGTGATCTTTGGGGTTTGATCTAAGTGTAGGGAGGCTCGGTACCCAGGAATTGTGCCATGCTTTAATTGTGACTCCATTTCCTATTAAGTTTCAATAATTCTGCATAAAGGCATATTTACAACATGAGACTAGATTGTTCCAACAAGGGGGAGCAATTTCTAAGATGTCTATTTTTATGTTCTAGGATGCTGCCATATTTGTTTATGAGGAGTTTTACAACAAAATTGTTTGCACTGGATGACACCAACCGTACAAATTTGGAGAGCATAGCTTTGTTGATATTGTTTGCTCTCTTGAAATCCAATCCCCCTATAGATTTAGGTTATTGACAAGTAGCATTCCGGCTAATGGGGATGACATATCTATATCTTCCTTGCCTACCTTCCCCCACTAGAAATAATTGATGGCTCTGTCTATCTATTGCCAAGTTTTGTTTGGCAATTTAAAAGCATTCATCCTATAGGTGGGGAGATAGTTTAAGAAAAATTCAATAACTGTCATCCAACCAACTCAGGAGAGCACTCCAGATTTCCAACTGCTAAGTTTGATTCTGATTTTGTCTATGATGAACTCAAATGACTTAGATTTTTTCCTCTTTAGGAAAAGAGAATTGCCAAAATATTTTGTCATTTCATAGTTTTTTCACATTGCATGTACTCTTGAGGTTTGCTTTAACACTATTCTTGACCCTTATGGAGAAGAAGAGACCCAATTTGTTGAAGTTTATAAGCAATCCACTCCAAGAGCATAATGTGTCCAGTATTATTCTACAATTATTAGCATCTCATCGGGTTACCCTAATGAGGACCACAAGGTCATCCACAAAAAAAGGGTAATTAAGTGAATCATTACCTCTAGAGATTTTAACACCTTTTATTAGATGTCTGTCTTCTGCTCTACGAAGCATTCTAGAAAGAATATCCATCATGACGATGAAGAGATAGAGTGACAAGGATCACCCTATCTCAATCCTCTCCAGCCGTTGAAGAAGCCATTGGGTTCTACTTATTAAGAATTTATTGGCATCCATCATGCTTGCATGTGTATTGATGAAAGTGTATTGAATGGAATAGTGTGCAATTAAAGAATAGTAAACGAGATGCTATCATCTAGTATCCTTTTTTTTTGTAAGCAGTAGTTATTTGCAAATGCACAAATACATACATAAGTACTACTAGTAGTTGCCTTTCTATGCACTTCACCAAAAGAGTGACAAAGTAATATGTCCTTCCTATCCTATTACTACCTGAATCCCTAATAATTACTCCTTTATTTTCTCTCTATCTATCCTCTTGATACAATTATGTGTTATAGGTTACACTTGTTGACCCTTAAATGGACAATCTAAGTTTCTCACCCATTAGTAAAAGGGAAACATTGTATTATGCATATATAAATTGAAAAGATGTGCTTGCAATGTTAATATTACTAGACTTCGGGAATCTCCCATGGCCACAGTGATCAATTAATCATTAATATATAAACTCAAGTTCAACTTGACAAGGGCAAAAGCATTCATCTTAATTCTCAGGGTGGTGTGAGATTGTGAGCAAATGAACCAATTTTGGGGCAAATGGGAAGGGAGGTACATAGGGACAGGGACTAAATAGACTTTCACGAGTTCAGCAGCAATGAGATAAGCGGCAAAAAATCTCATGGATACATTTCATATGGGCACTTATTTCATTTTCCTTGTTCTTCCGTCTAGCATGGACAACTGTTAAATGTACACAATTCAATATCAAATATCGGCACTTAAGATGCTCTTATACGTGCCACAGCAACCCCAAGAAAAAATGTATCAATTCTTAGTTATATGTGATCCAAATAACTCCACAATCTTGATTGCTTTTGCAAGTTGAATTTGCAATAAAACCGCATTTATAATCCTAGTAGCATGTTCTTCTTGATATGTTATTTTAATGCTTTAAAGGAAAGAAAAATGGGACTAATTTTTTTTATGAGTATCATTCTATGACATGTACACATAGTCCAGGAGCTAACAAGCTAAGCACATTCAAAACATCATCAATCAAGAACAAATGGAAAACCCAATAAATGAAAGAAAACATAGAATTTCAGTGGGAAATACCCGGTCATCAAGTAGCTTGCATTGCTTAATTGTCCCACTCTACTACGGTTCTTTCAACTCCCATTCATCTACATTTTAATGTCATGTTGATGCAAGAAATTACTTAATCTTGAGGGTGGATTTGCAATGTATATATCTTTTCATTTCAGGTCTTCAACTTAAGTGGATATAAACATGCCAAGGCATCAACTCATACCTATTTTTTAAAAATATTTTTACATCTAAAATGAGCTCTTGTATAAACATGTAGTCATATACTTATATCTATTCTCTTTTGTTATAGCCAAACGAATTCATCATAAATTGTATTCCATACCTCAACTTCCACAATCAAAATACCGTCTTCAACCAACTTTATGCAACAAGAATCAAATATATGTGCAATATCATATAAAATCAATTGATGGAACCTATTTGATAGGTAATATTATTCAGAAATAATAATAATAAAACAACAAGACTTATTTTCGGTTGAGTGAATTGAAGGCATGACAACATTGGATTGGAAGGGAAGGACAGAAGGAGAGAGAGTAGCCTATCCTTTCCCACACCATAAAATGCCTATCACAATGGCCATGTCAGCATCATTTCCTCATCTCCCTTATCATCACCAAATGAGTGGTTGTCAGCTTGTCTTCACCATACACTCATCATGAAAGACAATGAAATATAGTAAAAATAGGGAAAGCGTTTCTTTCTTAACAAGTAATTTTCATCTTTCTCCATTGGCAATGACTGACTAAACAAACAATACTAGTTATATTTGAATGTTGCTCCTACAAAGAAGTATCATTTTTCCCTAAATATGAAAAGTATCCTTAAAAGATAATTTATAAGGATGCTCCTAAAACAATTTATTTCCAAATATTATTTGACAAGTGATTTGTCCAAAACAAAATTCACCCTATGACTTCTTCTTTGTCTCTTTTTTAATTTTCCCCCTTTTTTTGTTTAGTAAGAAAAGCAGTAATATTGGTAATTTTACTATGCCGCCATACAATATTCAAAATTCATAATCAACTGCTACCATTTAAACGGAAATTTGAACTAAGCCTTTAAACTCACAAAACTATACGAGAATAAGTTACGAACTATTAAACCACTACTTTCAGTAATGATGATTAAGTTTTATGAGGGAATTTCTCGCTTTTCACTTTCGTTTTAGAATGACTAGAAAAATGAGACCGATAATAAATAATAGTATAACATATATTAAATATCATGCTTAAAAAAACAAAGAAATATAATTATTGAATAGACCTCAATTTCATTTTTTTTCCCTCCATAGGCCCCGCTATTAATGCAAACTAATAAGACAACAACCACTACATATTCTTAGATGTCCAGTAGCTCTTATTTCTCGCAGTCACAAAGATATCAGCATAATTGGAAGGATAAGAGAGCAGAGTGGCCACTCCATCCCACATTAAACATTGAACTATGACGACCTCTACGACAACTCCATCTTCTGCTTTGTGTCTCTCTTCCTCATCTGCCCTAGTCGACGGCAAGCCTCCTCACAACATCCGATCACCAAAACAGTGTGTGTCCCTCCCCTCACTTCCTCCTAGACCCTCGTCTCAGGCTCATCAGCAACACCGCTCCACCTGGAAATCCTCTGCTTACTGTGCGCATCTTCTTTTGCTTCTCTCCTATTGCCTTCCCATCCCCCACCCTTTCCATTCTTGTAGTGCTAAGAAGTGGTGATAGCTTTCTAGCACGTTGAACTTTTGCCCTTCTTTTTCCTCTTCTAGGTCAGAAGATTGCACGCAATGTCATGGCTTTCGCTACTGGAGAGGCTACTGTTGAGGCTGCAGTTGTAGAGCTACCTGATATCTTCAAAACAGTTAAAGTAGCTGTACGTAGATAATTAAGCAAATAGCTACCTAGAATTATTTATGTCTCATAGCAATAAACATTGATCAAATTTCACGTGTTATCCCTAATACTGCTATTATTTACTAGTGGGATAACATGGAAGACAAGTACGCCATGACTTCACTAGGTGTAGCTGGTTTTGTTGCCTTGGTTGGCTCCAACGGAATGATCTCTGTGAGACTGAGTTTTTTTCATCACTGATGTTTTAAGCAAAAAGTTTTTTCCTCTTCATGTAACTATAATGTAAAGCTGAAGCCATCTCATTCTCCACTGGCATCAGGCTATCGAAAGTGTCCCTTTGATTCCTGGCATTCTTGAGCTAGTGGGCATCGGATATACAGGGGTAAGATGTTATTTGGCATGCTTCATTAGCTCTCTCTAGTGCAATGACCTTAGTGAGACTTATGGAATTAATGTTGGCCTTCATGGTCTTCACTATCATGAAGTTTTTTACATGACAGTACTTAGGGCTTCACATCTCAATTATTGATATTTTAAGTGAAACCTTCATTTCCTCTCACCTCACACGTTGGAACTTACAAGCATACAAATATAGATGAGAATTTTATATGTCCTCTTTTTTGAATTGTAAAATGATGCCCTTCTCTCCCCTCTTATGTTTTCTGCAGTGGTTTGCCTACAAGAACCTTATCTTCAAACCAGACAGGTAACTTTAATGAAATTGATTTGCTTTCATCCCTTTGATAGTACCAGTCCCAAGTTCTATTTCTACACTAATTCTTACCTTCTTGAGGATGTAAGTGTTGGAATAATATATTTGGCTTGCTAATGAACTTTCAGGGAAGCTCTTCTAAGGAAAATCAATGACACATATCGTGATATCATTGGAACCAGCTGAAGTAATTACAAATGTGTTGTTACTAGGTTTTCATTATCTTAACTATATAAGTGAGCATTTCACAGATTTCATCTGTTTTTTGTTTTCCCTGTGCTGAACAGCTTACATTAGGCACCAGAATTTCATATAATAAGCGTTGATATAACTCTGCAATAGATGTTCTGTCACCCTACTAAGGTTGTTCATATACAAGCACAAGCCTATATCTTGTCCATAATTTCTGCAAATAATATATGCATCTTGGTGCTTGAGATGAGCTAGATGACAAAGTGATACTTGAAAGCTATGATTACACCTTCCAATTGATTAATGTGCAATAAAGACATATCCTAATATCATTGAACAAGGGGTGTCTATGGAATTATTCGGGTGATTGTCGCACTTTGCTTTCCTAGAGTATATGTGATTGTTTTTGCTTGGATTGTTGATGAGGAGTGTGAGCTTAGAGGCCTACCCAACATTAAAGTGAGTAGTGTGTATTACTCTTAAAGCTTGTCATGTTACTTGGTGTTGTATTTATTGAGCAAAAGGGAGGGAAGCCCCCTATCAAGATCATACGAGCCAATGTAGAAAGTGCTGGAAAATAATAATTTTAAGTACATGTAAACAAGAATTTCTTTTCTTTGTGAAATTGGGGAAATTATGTGAACCAACATACATCCATTGAGTCAAGAAACAATGGGTAAAATTATTAGAGGTCCGTGACTAATGAAACCCATAAGAGCTAGCATAGAAAAAGTTGGAAAACTCAATCATACCTTGTAAAAGGAATTTCGAGTGGATGGTGTTCTTGTATGGATAATTCATACTTATGTACTCTACATTATATGCTTTCGTAAGACTGCTGTCAAAGTTTACTTATGTGCATAAGCGATTCCTTTCACAAAAGAAATAACAATAAATCATTTTTACCTAGAAAAACATTATGGTGGAAACCAGCTTTTGAATCCGAACAATAGGAGTTTTAAGCTAACATGTGAATTACAATCAAAAAAAATATTTTTTTGGATATTAAATAATTTAAATTTTTAAAATTTTAAAATATCTTAAATTTAATTTAAATATTCTCATAATATTTTATTATTATTTATTCCCAAATATTATTATTATTCGAAACCTATAAATAGATAAAATATCTAATATAATTTCTAAAGTCATTTAATAAAGAGTTATCAGTTATTCTAACCACGTTCTATCATTTTCTCCACTTCTCCCTCATCTTATATATAAAATTTAATAAGGTATCATAGCGAGTTAATTTTGGCGAGTCTATTGTGAAAGTTACATTTCAAGATAAATCCGAGCATTTGAAGATTCCAAATTTTGTAACCGCTATGCCAATGAGATATAAAATAGCATTAGTTTACGGTGAAATATAAAATGGTATTGACCGTTATGTCAATGATATAGAAAAGGACCTTTGTTATTATATTAACGAGATATTAATCACTTTACTAGTAGCATATAAAATGAGTTTTAGCTGCTTTACTAGCAATATATAAAATGTATTTTGAACAATGGTGTTGTTTGCTTTATATTCAAATTGACCATTTTACTAACGACATATAGAATGGGTTTTGATCGTTTTGCTAGTGGTATATAATATTGATTTTGAATACAAGTGTTGGTTGCTTTGCATTTGAAGTTTGCTTTGAACTAGAGTTTCCATGAAAAGTAGGATTCAAAATGACCATCTTGAGGGAGAGTATTGAAATTTTTATATTATCATTGTTGATAAAATATATTTTTAAATATCAAATAAATTAGCTAATATAAAATTTAAAACTATTTTAAATTTGATTTAAATATTCTTACATTTTAGTATTATTTATTTCCAAATTTTATTATTATTATGAGCATATGAATAGATAAATTACCTAATATAACTTATGAAATTACTCAATAAAAAATTATAAGTTACTCTCATATATTCAGCTTTCAAGTTACTATATTTTATTATTCTCTCAATTCATCATCAATCTTATATATAAAATTTGATAATCCCATAATAAAATTTACGCTACATTTACGTTACAACCCACAGTTCCTGGGTGGACGCTTACCCAATCACTTGTAAGTTTATATTAAAATTGAAACCACCTGTTTGAGAAAAAAATTGCTCATTTTTTCTCGAACTTTTCCCTCTCTTAGGGTAAGAATGAATGATATAAATAATCTCCGCTTAATTTTTCTAACTATCAGTACTGGTGAGGGGAAACATTATGAAATTGGGTCAAATACAAGGAAACAAAATATATATATATTGAGAAATCGAGAGAAAATATAATAAAATTCAAATAGAAGTGTCCTAGGCAGTTGTTGTCTATGAAACTTAATAGTCTGGTATTTGCATGGATTTATAGAATATTTAAATATCCTGAAAATAACTTTAAAGAGTATAATTTTAAAAATTGGATCGAACCAAAAATCGGTTAAGATATAGGTTCAACCATCAATTCAATGGGTTCAATAATAAAAATATGTAATTAAGTATAAGAAATTAAAGATATTACATAGGCCGCACACTAATTTCTAGTTTTCAATTTTCAAATATGACTATTATGATGTTTGAATTCAACAATAATAGAAATAACAAATAACATTTTTTATGAAAATATTAACATATGTGAAATATTTTATATAATTTTTTGAAATAATATATGTAACAATACCATTTTATGTTATTTTTATGATTTCAAAATAGTTTACGGCATTAGCTAAAAAAATAAAGATTTATAGTAAAAATTAAAAGTTAAAAAAGGAAGAAGGGAACAATTGATGTTTTCCACTTTCTTTCTACCGCCTCATTTATGTTCCATGCTCGCCCCACCCTCCTTCTCTCTCTCTCTCTCTCTATGCTCCCATTTTTTAACAGAAAGAAAGAAGAACTTGAAGCATGATTGACAAGACAAATGCGAACAAAGCATGAGAAGCTGGGGATATACAATATCTCATTTTCATGCCATTGAGGCTTCTCAACATGCCAGGCCTCAAGAGAGAGGGTAGGGTAGGTGAGATTGCCGACGTATCATTTGAGTAGTAGTATTTGGCGCTTGGCCCCTCACCTTCATCTCCTCTGTGATTATTTATTTTTAAAATTATCTGGTTCAACCAACAGTTTGAATGGGTCCTATGGATTTTAAGTAAAACTGGTCAGTTCAAACATGTTTAAATGGGTTTATATGCAGATGGAGTTAAATGAAGAACTGGATTAGATCATAATCTTGTTCCCAGTTAAACCGGTTCAGCTGGTTAATTCAATCTAGTTTTAAAACTATGGTAAAGAGAAACTTGGATCTTTAGATTTTTCCCCCTTCCTCTTGTGGGACATGAACCATGGACCTGGAGATTTTTATGATCAAGAGTCTCCATTCAACTTAATTTTGGTAATACTGTTCACTCATTACGTTTCAACAAGTTGTATCGTGTAATGGCAGCCCCATAGTACAACGGTTGCCCTTACGTACGTCAGCATGATGACTTTGGCTGCTGCTCCTGCTGCCAGTCGGAGCTTCCGAGGAACATCCATCGTGGCAGATAAGGCTGCACAGAGGAGGCATACTTCCGGTCCATGGAAAATCAGCAAACGACCCATACTATGGTGAGTGCTGCTGCAAAGTTGATAAGATGTTGGATCATCATAATTTTTAAATTAATAAATAATTATTTATTACTTTCTACTAGTGCAATATTTGAACTACCGTCATTTTTATTTTTTACCTTAAATCAAATAAAATCTTGATAATGAACATTTCATACTTTCTTACTATAAAATTAAAATGAATACAAAACACGAGCTTTTGTAGTGAGAAAAAAGTGTTGGAGATCCTTTATACCACCATAATAAGTATCGCATTGATATTATGATTGAATAATAAGGAAATAGCTCATAAATTTGCTTCACATATATTAAAGCACTCACGATAATCTTTATTTAATAGTTGAAGCTTCAATCGTCCTAACTAAATCATTCCAAATGAAATTAATAGTCCATACCACATCATTGACTCCCATTCCTCAAACAAATACTTAATAACCTCAATAATTTTTTTCACTTTAATTTCATTCTGTGAAATACTTTGGTTCGCCATCTCTTTATTGTGAAGGAAAAATGAGACAATAAACAAAAGTGTCTAACTAAATGAAATGAATCATGTGTAAATAACCTTGTGATTCTTCTTTAAAACAATTATTATTTTATCATTAATTGTACAGTGACAAGATGCACCGTCAAAATCCAAAATAGGAATTCATAAAGGATAGAAAATGTACATGTTCATAGGTAATCTCAAATCCATCTCGGACGAACCAAAGTGCTGCCATGTTCGAATTCCAACAGCTTGGGCGCTCAATGAGAGGGGAGTTAAAGTAGATCCAATTTGCAAATTACGCAATCAGGGTGTGGAGGATATAAACCATTTATTTCGAGATTGTGCAAAGGCTAAGGAGTTCTAGACAAAATTGGGAGTGCCTTGGTCTAAGCTGCTACCTTCCAGCTTCAGATCGAAGACTTGATCAACATAAATTTAATATTCCTTGGTCCCTTGTTTTTCCTTATGCAATATGGTTTCTATGGAGGAGACGAAACATAAATGTTTTCGACTGGGACAAGGAGTGGGCCAATCTTTCTGATTGGTGCATGACACATGCAGTCGAGTTCTATGCAATGGGGATGAACAGTATTGGAGTGGCAATGAAACTTGTCAAGGAGATTCCTTGGCGTTCACCTAGTGAGGGATGGATGAAACTTAACACAGATGGCTCTGCCAAAGGGAAGCCGAGCAGAGCAGGAGCAGGAGGCATCATTTGAGACGAACATGGCAAATGGATTAGCGGCTTTGCTAGACGGCTTGGAAAGGCAACTAGTCTGGTGGCAGAATTTTGGTTCGTCCGAGATGGATTTGAGATTACCTATGAACCTTAGCATTCAAAAGCTTGAAGTGGAATTGGATGTCAAAGTAGTCTTCGATCTCATACGGGATTCATCCGAATCCAACCAACTAATTAACAGATGCTTTTATTTTGGATTGCAGGACGTTGATCCGGCATTTCCATCAGGTCCATGATAGACACATTTTCAGGGAAGGAACTACGGTGGCTGATGTGCTTGCAAGATTGGGAAGGGACGGAAGTGAGAGTTTTACGATTTTTTCTTCAACTCCGAGAGAGGTCTTTGATACTTTGTATGCAGATAGATTGAGAGTCTCAACTCCACGCTCTGTTAATGGAGATGCAGGGACTTATCCTGCAGGCCTCATGAAATGATGAAATACTTGTTCTTTTTCTTACCAAGAAGAATGAGAATTCTTTAACAATAGTTATGGAATGCTCTTTCTATCCTTCTTATAATTTTATTCCTTCATATCCATAAAAAAATCGTAGATCACTATTTTTCATTATATCTTATTGAGCTTCATTCTAAAAAAGTCATTCCATAACTTCACACCAAACATGTGCATTGATATTATGATTTGATAAAAAAAATCGCTCATATATTTGTTTCACATATATTAATGCATTTATGATAATCTTTATTGAATAATAGAAACTTTACCTGTCCTAATTGATTATTTATTGCATTTACGTTATGATTTGATAAAAAAAATGCTCATATATTTGTTTCACATATATTAATGCATTTATGATGATCTTTATTTAATAATAGAAACTTCTCTTGTCCTAATTGATTATTTATTACATTGACATTATGATTCGATAAAAAAATCGCTAATATATATTAAAGCATTTATGATAATCTTTTTTAATAATAGAAACTTCAATTGTCCGAATAAAAACGTTCCAAATGAAATTAAGAGTCCATATGCATCGACGAAGTCGTCCATCTCTCGATCAAAACACATGAGAATTTTAATAATTTTTTTAACATTTATATTCGTTAAACACTTTGGTCTGCCATCTAATGTATTAGCTCTTGACAAATATAAGTCATCAATTGTTAATCTAGTCTCTTTTTAAATTAACAAATAAGGAATTTATTCATTCCTTCGTAATATTTTCCTCCTTTTCCTTTCATTATCCTTAATCCAAACAGCCAAGTAATATTTTTATAATATGAATGCGCTAGTATCTTTTAGAGCTTTTCTGGTTAATACTTTTTCTTTTATGGAACTAGATGAAAAATAATAAAATTTTCTGCAATTTCATATTTTTTTAAGTAAAAGTGTGAGATGTTGAATTTGAGGATAAAAAAATCAAGCACATTTTGGTAGGTTTGTAGTGAGGGATTTGGAGAAATAAGAAGGGGAGGGTTTTGGAAGGATTAATAAATTCCTCATAGTGGGTATGCCTTTTAGGGGGATTCAGAGCATACATTATCCTTCCAAATCCTTCTAATATTCTATTTTTCTATCCACCACTTTTGGGACAATAAAAGGGGATATAAGTGAATTTTACTATAAAATCCTATGATTTAAGAAATATAAAGGACTATGAAGATAAAATAGTGTATTTTTACTTTTTAACCCTCTTCTTCCTCTCCTTCATAATACTATTCAAACAAGTTATATAAAGGTATGTTCTATCCCTCCATAACCATCACTTCCGCTCCCCTCCTTAGCTCTTCTTATCCATCCTCTCAACCCTCCTCCAAATCTCTCAATCCAATCATGCCCTAAATGTAACGCTTTCCTCATTCATTTAATTTTAAAAATTTTTTGTATTTATTTCTAAATCCATTTGTTAATTTAAAGGGATCTCATTCAATTTTTATATGAGTAGTTGGATCAAGGAAATTTGATAAAAGTTATTCTTAATTTTTTTCCAGATAAAGAAAATTTCGTGTGGCTATTCACCAAAATATTGCATGTAATATAAAGGTGAACGGCGGAAAAAAGAAAAGTTCTACTACTATGTTAGGCAGGAACGTGCAGGGGAAATTTGATATCACAAAAAATAGATCAATTATTGGAAGTAGACTTGTATTCTCATTACCTTCATATAAGTACCTATTCAGCCAAAAAAAAAAGTGCCTATCTTAAGTACAAATCTTGTCTTATCCTTGGCCCTTGGTAATATATAATATATATTATATTATGCATGTAAAAGATTTAAGACAAATACCATCTAATGTTTACTGCACTGATGGTGCCCATGGAATAGTAATGACGATGTGGATTGCCATTGTGTTTCGACCAGAGAGAGAGAGAGAGAGAGAGAGAGAGAGAGAGAGAGAGAGAGAGAGAGAGGTGCAAACCTTTGTGATTCAACTAACATGGACCGCTAAATATGGGATGACCCGAATCTGAAGGCCTTAAATTCTTGCTAATACGGCAATGTTGGCTTAATGATATAATTTGTTGTAATATTATTGTATCATTATGCAAAATTCATTTTATGTGTCATTAGTCTATCGGATTAATATTACTATTGTTAATAAGATTTAGCACCGTTTTCCCTTATCTGACAGAATATGATGTTTAGTAATCATTTAAATTGCATAATAGAAGTTTACAAGATTGAATTATCAAAAATTGAAAATTGAAAATGTAATATCAAAAGATTAAATAGTTGTAAGTTCTCTATTGTAATTTTTTCCAACAAAATGCTTGCACTGATAGGAGTCACTTGAAAAGTAGTAAATATTTATTTATTATCAATAATTCGGTTAAATTATAGGGTATGCTTATATTTCGAGAATAGTTTATCAAATTATTTATTCAATTTCTCCTCCAGCA
This sequence comes from Sonneratia alba, assembly GCA_900174645.1. Lineage (NCBI taxonomy): Eukaryota > Viridiplantae > Streptophyta > Magnoliopsida > Myrtales > Lythraceae > Sonneratia > Sonneratia alba. Next base: position 23,161 of record FWPY01000071.1, read on the forward strand.
GTATAGCCTTCTTGAGGCTACCTGAACATGTATATATGCATATAATTACCTAAATTCATGTACTTATAAATATTCATATATTCAGAAAAAATAATTGTACTTTATAACAAAAACAGTTTCTTAAATGCAAGAGATTTCATATAAAAGTAACGAAAATAAATGAAAAGAAATCATTTTTATAAAATAAATTGTAACGGAACAAAGAAAAAAAATTAGTGATATTTGAGTTCTTATAAAATTTCAGATATGAGATTATAGCAAATGACGAGGTGAGTGTTCCTTTTTTTTTTTAAATCATCATTAATCTAATAAAATACACACATAAATTATTCAAAGTTCAATCAAATAAAAAAATGTGAAATGAATTGAGCGGCGGAAATTCCCGGCGAATGCTCTTGGGGTTAGCGGAAATTGCTGCAAATTGCACGATCAATTTAACTGGTATGTTGGTTACGGAGTGAGGAAGACGAGCCAATTCTCATTTTGGCAGCATCCTTGGTTGGCTTCGGGTCTTGTCCTTCCCTCTGTTCTTTATAGTAAAGAGTGGTTTCCGACTGTTCCGCTTGATGCTACAGTGGGTTATCTCCTTGGAAGAGGACCAATGGTGTTGGCCTCACGACTTACCTGCTCATGCACAACAGATTTGGGGGGCTCGTGGACGGCTTCCTCTTGCAGCACAAGATGCAGTGATTTGGAAGCCTCATCGGACAAGAAGACTTACGGCTACAAATGCATGGGACGAGATTAGAGATAAGGGGGCCTGAATTGAGTGGTGCGGATCGGCTGGTTTCCCAAGCATTATCCACACACTTTCTGTCATCTGTTGGCATGATTGCGAACTAAAGACCGATTGTTACGTTGGTTGATCCCCATTTCTTCTACAGGCTATGACTTTTATTGATTGGAATCGGAAACAAGGGATCGTCTCTTCTGTTCTTGCCCTGTAACAGGGGCCATTTGGAGCAGGATTTTATTGCAAATAGGGGTGCAACGCAGTCAGGTGAACTGGCCATCCGAAACTCGATGGATTCTTACAATGAAGGGACAGTCTCTAGACTTGATCATCTTATGGTTACATTGGACACTATATATGTACGTTCTATATGGAACAAGAGGAATGGATGGATCTTCCAGGGACATCAGGATTGGGAAGGTCAGCTCGTATAAATGTTCTTGAAGTTGTCATGATACTCCTTTTGGGTGGCCGAAATTTCTACACAAGATTGTCACTTCAAAAGTAGTAAACATGTATTTACTACTATTCTTAACGTTTTGTTGGCAAACTGGGAATTTCTTTGTAATTAGACTTATACCGTAAGTACGGTCATTAAAATTTGATAGTGGAAATAATACATGAACCTTTTCCCAAAAAAAAAGAAAAAAAGATAACTTAATCTAATTGCTTAAGCAAAGTGACAAGTTACGATTGCATGTGACAATCCGCGAAAAGCAAGCGAATGCTGAAGACAAAACAGGATGATCTTCTCCTTCCACCTGCAGGGCGAGTCAAGTCGAGGATTTCCAGGTGGTCACATCATCAGCATACGATTTCAACTTGTTTGCATTTCCAATTTTGACCGACGTTGGTGGGCCCTTCCAGAAACAGACGTAAAATCGGAAATGCAATGCCTAATGACTGAGGCGAAGTTGACGTTTTGCAGATCAACTACGGCATATAACTCTGCACAGTACTCTTTCTCTCTCTCCCCCACCTCCCATTACCATTGGCTATGGGGATGGCACGTGCCTGTGCTGCCACTGGTCTTGGGAGCAATTGAATGGCTTCCTAATTTTTCCTTTATTCTTGAACCCTAAAACACTGTCCTTTAACTTGGGAATGCAGAATTTTGAGGATTTATGGAGAATAAAAAGGATAAAACTAATCATGTTTTATTAAAAAATCATCTGTAATAAAACATGTGGGAAGAGTTATCGAAAGATATAGGAAGAAGCTACACGCAATCCTCTAAATATTCATTTTTTCCTTTTTTCCTGTCAAACATTTTTATCCTTTAAATTTGCAAAATCTTTTGGCTGAAAATTGGAAAATTATGAAGAAAATACAATTAAAACTATATAATAAAATCAAACAAAATATTTTCTTTTTGTTACATATATAATTGCGCCCCTTATATCGGAGGTTATGATAAGAATATAAGCCCTCCATAGTTCTTCCTATCACAACAAAAGAGAGTCAAACAAACCACTGTACGATCTAAGCTTCTTACATGTTACACACAGACGGCCATTTTTCTCTTCTTTTGAATTCCGATTCTCAAATTTTGAAAAGCAATACAACACTTTCCAAAAAAAAAAGTGAAAATATATCAATAGGTGGGCAGCCCTGTTCACGCGCCTCATCTCTCTGTCAATCCATAATCACTTCCTCCCCAATCTAGTGTGTAGTCCGGTGTCTGTGACTGATGAGAGCTTGACGGGGATCAAGCGAGGGAGAGGGGGAGAATTGTCTCATTCCTTTTGATTTTTCCTTTTATTATCGTTTGCTGCCTTTTTTCTTTTGGATCTACTCGTCGAATCTGATTGTTGTCAGATCTGATCTGATCCAACTCACCTGCAAAAGAATTCTCCACGCCGTGTGATGGAGCTTCTCTCCTTGTCCTGACCCTCTCACCACCTCCAAATCCTAAAGTACATATAATAATCTCTCTCCGCCCCAGCGATGGGTCAATGCTACGGCAAGACCATACCCACCGGCGTCAATGACAACGATGCCTTCGGGGTTATAGCCACTGCCGCCTCCGGCAATCCGAATCAGGCCCCTCCGCCCTCCACCCCGCACCATGCCCCTAACACAGGCCCTGCCACCCCTGCCAGGCCCTCCGTCAATAGCCCTTGGGCTAGCCCTTTCCCCGCTGTCGGCGTGTCCCCTTCGCCCGCCAGGGCTACACCCCGCCGGAAGTTCTTGCGCCGCCCATTTCCCCCTCCTTCACCCGCCAAGCACATAAAGGCTTCTCTTGTCAAGCGCTTTGGCTACCTGTCCCCGAAGCAGGGAACGATCCCTGAGGAAAGCCGCGCTGGAGATGGTGGTGGTGCTGGAGGTGGAGGAGCTGCGAGAGAGGAGTCCGAGGGGCAGCAGCTGGACAAAAGCTTCGGCTATAACAAGAACTTCGGGGCAAAATATGAGTTGGGTAAAGAGGTCGGCCGAGGCCATTTCGGCCATACATGCTCCGCGAAGGGTAAGAAGGGGGAGCTCAAGGATCAGGTCCTTGCTGTCAAGATTATCTCAAAAGCTAAGGTGCATACGTTGTAAATCTATTTTTTACTTATTCGTCATCTATTATCCAGTGTCCCTGTTGTTATCTTGATCAAGTCAATCGTTGATCATAGGAGGTCACCAATGCAGGCTATCTGCTTTAACTCCATTGATCTATGGTTCTGATAATAAAATTCCGCTAGTTAATGCTAGTTCGGTATCACATGTAAGGAAGAGAAAATAGTAACTTCTCAAGGCTGCATTGGCATCACTTGAGAAGTATGTGAACGCGCTTCATGCAGACTGAACTTGGAATCTTGGACAACCTGCAGATGAGAAATGTAGGATTGTCTTGTGAAGCATGTTCTCAAAGATTTATGTGGAGCTGCGCTAGACAGATATCGAGTGATTTGAGAAGTGGAATCTCCAACTCTCAATAACTGGTAAAAGGTGAAGACTTGGTCAACGCTAATGTCTTTACTGCGCTTGCTTGTCATGCTTCTGCATGAGTAGACTATGCAGTTACTTGAGGTAAAGGGAGGATGCATCGGTGCCCAGGAATGATTGAGTACAATAGACAGGAAGCAAGTTAAGTGTTAGCGGCTAGGAAGGAAAATATTTACTTGAGGTAAAGGTCAGTTTTAGAGGTTCAGCTGGATGGTTTGGTAAGAGTGCTTCTTTCCTTGGAAAACACACTATCCTGACAGATATTTCAGCTTTCTTGGACTTTCATGGATATATGGAGAGGTTACAACACTCTATGTGGGGAATTTTCAAATTGTTCATAGCCAAGCACCTTTCAGTCAGTGGTGTATGTGCTGATGAGGGGTTCCATTATGTTTTCAATAATCTGGAGTGGCACTTCATCCCAACTTCTGGAAGATTTAGAACACATTGGTGGTGCTTTCTGATTGATGGATTTGACTATCTAATGTTGCTATATGAACATTGATGACATACTTGGTGTACATATTGTCCAGAACCTCATCACCAACTGCCTGACAAATTCTGGATACAAGTTTTAAACGTTCTTGTTAATATGTACATGCTCCTTTTGGTGCCCATAATATGTGATAGGGACAGAGGGAGGCAGGGAGTGGGGGATCAGCTCAACCTTATGCCATCAGATGTCAAAGTGTCTCTAGTAACTTTTATTTTTATTTTTTTCGCATATAAAATGGCCTCTGTCCTGTAAATGTGAACCAAGTTTGTCTTTAATGCCTCAAAGTTGCCTATAACTTCTTCTATGCTGTATTAATAATTCATAAATTGTTCAAATTTGTATGACAGATGACAACTGCAATATCAATTGAAGATGTCCGCAGAGAGGTGAAAATATTAGAGGCTCTATCCGGACATAAGCACCTAGTCAAATTTTTTGATGCATGTGAGGATGCCAATAACGTATACATAGTCATGGAGTATGTCTTTTCTTATTTTCTGTTTCCTTAGCCCATGTTATAGCTGCATTTGTATACATGCCATGAAAAAGATTCTCTTTTTGTTGTTATTTTCCCTCGTAAATGGATTTTTTCATATTTTTTCACAGTAGATTTTAACCTTAAAGTTCTCTGTAAATATTGTTCAGGCATTTGTAATAAGCAAATATGGATGGACAATTCATGGCAAGGGAATTTTCTTTTTATGCAACAGTAATACAAACTAGAGTTGAATTTTGTGGTGGCTTGTGATGAAATTGCACACTTGTTTGAGCCTAGTGAACAGAAATAGAATATAATGAATTTAGTGGACCAATTTTATGATCCTAATACACTGAATAATGTAGAAACAGAGAGTTGGAATAGCAATTTGTCTAGGTATATAAAAGCAGAATCTGTGGGTGGTGTTGCTTGTTGAATATCCAGTTCAATATGCTTATTATCTCTGTCTAGTTTATTTATCACGTTAAATGCTTATCTATATTTCTAATCTTAATTTCTGAAGAATGATGGATCTGAATGTTTCTTCATCAGATTGTGTGAAGGTGGAGAACTTCTTGACAGGATTTTATCAAGGTTAAAAAATTTAATTTTGTGTCAACATTTTGCTATAAATTATTATACCCCTGATTCAGTTATGTGGTAATTGTTGCAGAGGAGGAAGGTATTCAGAGGAAGATGCCAAAGTAATTGTTGTGCAAATTTTGAGTGTTGCTGCCTTTTGTCATCTTCAAGGCGTTGTACACCGTGACTTAAAGCCAGAGGTTTTTGCTTAACAAGATCTCTATTTTGATTTAGCTTTAAAACCATGCCAACTCGTGTCATAATTTTTCTGGAGATACTATACCATATTATGGGTTGACAACATATTCTTACTATATTTTTCATGTATTGTGGTTACCACCTATGCATGTGGTTTTGTTTAACAGAATTTCTTATTCACAACTAGAAGTGAAGATGCTGATATGAAGCTCATTGATTTTGGTCTTTCTGACTTTATTAAACCAGGTATATGTTCTGCTTAATTTATTAATTTGTGAATGAGCAATTTTGTGTGTGTGATAGTTGAGTATCTAAGAAGTTTCTACTTTGTGCCAGCTTCCACATAGACAGTACGGGAATTTAAAGGGAAAACCAGCCAATTACAAAAGCACTGAATGCACAACTCTGATAAACTATTTCAAATCCAAAAGATGTAGATAAATTTCTTAACGATGAATGATCTATATGTTTGCACAATCTGTTTCTACTAGTTGAATTACCCTTTTAAAATTGATGTGTATGCAGATGCAAGACTAAACGATATTGTAGGAAGTGCATACTATGTTGCCCCTGAAGTTCTTCATAGATCTTACAGCCTTGAAGCTGATATGTGGAGCATTGGAGTGATCACTTATATCTTGCTCTGTGGAAGTCGGCCATTTTGGGCAAGGACTGAATCAGGAATCTTCCGTGCTGTACTTAGAGCTGACCCTAATTTTGAGGATTTACCGTGGCCTTCTCTTTCTCGAGAGGCCAAAGACTTTGTGAAGAGGCTCTTAAATAAGGATTACAGAAAAAGAATGACTGCAGTACAAGCTTTGAGTAAGTCACTTATCAAAATAATATTTTGCACATCCTTCATTATAACAATCTGAGGCTCAGAGCTGCTAGTGTGTTGGTTCAGTTGAGGAGTTATGTAATGGTTGAGAACATCTGATATGAAAAGCCCAACTTCCAGCTCTATTCTTACTTTTCTACTCAAGTGACAGGCAATGTATATTTTAGTCCAATGTAATTCCTGAAGTCAAGCATATCCTCTTATGTGCAGCTCATCCATGGTTGCGGAATGAAAGCCGATCTATACCTTTAGATATATTGATCTTCAAGTTAGTCCAGTCTTACCTTCGTGCAACTCCCTTTCGGCGTGCTGCTTTAAAGGTAGTTTCTTATCTTGAGTTGCTATATATTCATTGTTTTTCACATTTCAATTTTCTTTTTACATGTAGGTTATATTTTTCATATTCATCTAAATAGCATCAAAATTGCAGTTCCATTGTATTAAGATTCTATTGATGGCTTCAACTTGATACCAAACATGGAGTAACTCTTCAGCTAGTTTAGTGAGTAGTTCAGGAATTTCTGCGTTTACCTGACTGTGTCATATAAGACATGTAAATCCCATCCCTTGCCTAGTAATTCCTATGTTATGTGGAGCCTAGAGAAAAATCTTTGCAACTGTTAATCAAATTCGCTTTTATTACACTGCACAATTTCAGTATCTATGATGACTGTGGCTTTCAATGGATGTGTCAAACTAAAGGTTTCCTAGTGGTGGATAATCTTATTTATCTGTCATAACTAGATAAATAAATGAACAGGTGAGTTAACCGCATAGTAAACTTGGTGCCTGGATTTTACATTTTATCCTGAGACAATTACTCATGATGGACAAGTTAGGCTCTCGCAAAGGCCTTGACAGAGGATGAGCTGGTATATCTTAGAGCTCAGTTCAGATTGTTGGAGCCAAACAAAGACGGACGTGTCTCTCTTGATAATTTCAAGATGGTAAGAGTTTCTCTGGCTTTCTGACTTGCAGGTGTTCCTCATACTCAGGGGTGGTGTGGTTCTACTGTTATGGCCATTGTCTCTTCATGTCTAGTTTGAATTTGAAAAAGTAAATATTCAGGAGTAAATTTTGCAGGCCCTTGCGAGAAATGGCACCAATGCTATGAAGGAGTCGAGGGTACCTGAGATTTTAAAGGCGGTAAGGTCTACCTTTCTGAAATTTTGTGATGTGACTGATATATTGATGGCCTTGTGATGTTTAAGATCTACTGATATATATCTTGCTTTTGCTAGATAAAAATTTTCCTTATGCTTTCAGTGATTAGACTACCTTCTTTAATCTTTTCAGCGCCTAGGTTAGGGTTACTTTTCTGCATGCAATGGAAAATTTTTATGATGTATCTGCTGTCTGTATGGTCAACAGTGCCGTGATTGCAGTCTAGAGTTTCATATTTAGAACTTCATCATGGTGTCCGGTATTCATTATGCCTATCTAATTACTAATCACCACAATCTTCATCTGCGTTTCTGTTTCCAGATGGAGACACTTTTCTACAGAAGCATGGATTTTGAAGAGTTCTGTGCAGCGGCGATCAGCACCTATCAGTTGGAGGCTCTGGAAGGATGGGAGCAAATTGCTAGCAATGCCTTTGATCATTTTGAACGAGAGGGGAATAGAATCATCTCGGTGGAAGAGCTGTCACGGGTAAGTGGAGCTCACTCCTAGTTTTGAAAGTGAAATAAAACTGTCGGGGCCAACCAGTCTTCTTTTATATCATTGATATAATTTCAGGAGCTGAACATCCACCCATCAACCCAGCTGAATCTCAGAGAATGGATCAGGAATTCAGATGGAAAGCTTAGCTTAATGGGATATACAAAATTCCTACATGGTGTAACTCTGCGCAGTTCACATACCAGGCATCGTTAGTTTCTTCAACTTTTCAATATACAGCTCGAGTTACTATTAAAATTGTCACCTGTTTCCAGCGGGTGGTCGGTGTAAAGTTCTTTTTGACTTTTGGAGGAGATCATTTGTGTCACAGCGAGGCCATGAGATATTTGAGCTGGCTGAATTTTTTCTCCTGAATTATTATTATTATTATTATTTTCTGCTGAATTCTGAATTAGAAAATGAAGATACGCTGCTTGACAACTACCTGAAATGAAAGGAGAGAGGAGTGCTAAGTTTAGAGGGCATTCAATTCGACGACCGAAGCGATGGAAATTAGGGTGGACAAAAAGAGGAAAAATTGCAGTGTTTAGTCCTTATCTTTCTCTTCTTTTTTTTTTTTTGTATTTTTTCATCGCAAACTATTTTTTGGAAGTTGTGGTTCTCATCCTCTTCATAATAATATACATCTACTTCTAGTTCTTTTTATTATTTTGATAATTTTTTTTTGGAATTTATGATTTCATTGGTAATTATATCATGAAAATATTTATAAAATAGATCTTCACACAATTAATATATGAAGACTACTGGACTATAAAATGAAAACTTCCATTACCATTTATCTCTTAACCATGTTCCTAAACGCCCGGTAACATGATTTACGAATGTCTCTCCTTTATTTCGTTTTTACCCTCGACTTTTTTGGAAGTTGTTTTCTTGACTTTGTGCTGCTGAATTGCTCGTAGAACACCCTCTGAAGTAGCCCTAACTGTCCTTGAGCTAAGACGCTCAAAGCTTAAATTCCATTCAGATTCTGGGGAGTCAACTGCTTCAGAGAGTTAGTCTTCATTCTCCGATTCTGCGTCTGACTTCTCAGGGGCACTGGAAAAGTGGAAGTTGTCAATTCCCTTATTTCTGCCAGATTACTCAGGATGAGATCGAGCTACCGATTAATCCTCAACTGTAGAACTAGTAAAGGATTAGATTTTAGAGGTGCAGTCTCAGAAGTACTTGCAAGTAGCAAGTTTTCAACTCCTTTTCGAGATTGGGCTACTTATTTTTCTTCAACTGATTTAGCGATACTATAGCTCTCCAATGCAGTTTTAACTCCACTATTCCTTCTAACTTCAGCCTCGATCTCAGGACATTTCGAGAATGCATCTTCTGCTCTTTTGATGGTTTTTCAAATGGTTTATTCCAACACCCGGTGTGCTCTTTCTGATGGACTCAGGGTAAATTATACTTGTGGTACAAAAAAATTGTATAAAGTGTCTCTTTAGTGCAAAAAGAAAAATTTGTACTTAACTGATACAAAAACTTCTAAAATTGTTCCTTACCGACACATTCCGTCAACTCTCATGGGTGTTAAAAAATGTTTACGTGGTGTGTGACCTGTCATCATATTTCTTATGTGGACTCATACTTGGCCTAGTTGGACTGACGTGCGGAAGAAAACGTGCAACCCACGTGTCTAGCAAAAGGCCATTTCCCTCCCTCTTCTTGTCATTTCATCCCAGAACTAAACTCTTCGGAAGAGAAAGGGGCAAACAACCGGATATTAAAATGAATTCAACTAATTGTAGTCTCCTCAAAAACCAAAAGAGACCCATCAGAAAATACAAACATATAGCCCAATCCCATGTTGAAGAAACAATTCATTCACTCCTTCCAAACTGAGGCAAGAAATAAGCGACCAGGAGAGATTGATAGGTAAAAAAAAAACAGAGAGAGGGGCAAGCTCGGTTTGCATATCAAACTGTGTTCAAGATACACGCGCTTTGTTGCGAGTCACTGATGTGAAGCGCTACAAACTTCTGGAATTGGATGCGGAGTTCACGAGACCCATGAGCTTCTCCATCGAGCGCTCTGGATGAGGCTCGGAATGTATCTGAGTAGCCTGCCGTCACTGCTCCCCGATCATCGATAGTGTCTTGTGCAAGTAGATGTACTTGAGGAGGTACCCGTTCTTGAGGAGGGAGGAGGCCACCTGTTGCGGGGCAATGAGCTTCAGCGGAAAGCGCGGAGGAAGAAGAGGCGGAGGCGGGAGGGAGAGGGATTGGAGGAAGGAGCGAAGTCGAACGTGGAGGTCTACCTGAAGGTCAAGGACATGTTTTGGATGCCCTAGTCAAGATCTCCTACAGGTTTCTCTTGCTCTGCTTATGTAGACGTTCTTCCATCGTTTGCCCTCTCTCTTTTCTCTTTCTCAGAGTTGAGTTCTAAAATGAAGTGAAGAAGAAGAGGAGTGGGAGGGAAACACACGTGAGTTGCACATGTTTTCTCCCCCATCCCGGTCTTCCAGTTGGGCTGAATAGATTAGTCCACATAGAAAAAAGTTAACGGGTCACATGCCATGTAAGCATTTCTTAACATTGTAAGGGGGGAGTTGACGAAATGCATCGATGAGAAACGGTTTTAAGAGTTTTTGTACCAATTAGGTACACAAAATTTTTTACGCCAAAGAGACACTTTACGCAAACTTTCTTTTTGTATCATTAAACTAATTTACCGAGCCATTGTGGAAAAAAGTTCGGCTTAATAATTAATTTGTTTTGCCGGTCAGTCATATACGATATGGGCCAATTGTGGATTCAGAGAAACCCCACGGATCGACCCACCACCCGACCCAACGGATCCTCCGGATTACTTGCCATAGTCCAGGCCCAGCTGCTTGGAGGAGAGGGAGAGGGAGAGGGAGAGGAAGAAAGAGAAGAATCCCACTCCCATATTGCTCCTTCCTGTAAAACAAGAAAAGACATCGATTCTTCTCTCGCTGCAATCGGAAGGAGAGCCAATTTTACTTGCCAAGTTAGAGAGTTGGGGGAATGGCCGTGATGGAGAGGCTTAAGATGTTCGTTGTGCAAGAGCCGGTGGTCGCGGCCTCTTGTCTCATCGCTGGCGTTGGTACTTGCTCTCGATCCTTATTTTACCCTAAAATTTCTTGCCTTCCCTTCTGCCAAGCTTCCATCCTTTAGTCATATCCTGAGCATTATAATAGTCCACATACACGCTATGTATGGTAATTCGAGTTTTATTTAGTTTATTGGGAGATAAAATGTCTCTATCTCTCTGCATCTCTGACCTTTGTTGAAAGGCGAACCCTTTCTTCGATCGGTAGATATGTGAGACTTGTGTATGACCAAAGGCCATGAGATTTAACAGCCGCTCTCTTTTGTGATATCTGAGCCGCTAGTGAAGTCCTTTTTTGGATAACAAGCTAATGAAATCTTAATACAGCTGAATTTAAATGTTTAGAGATGATTAGCAGACAGCAACTTTATCTCTGCTAGATCATTTGGCTGCGTGGTTACAAATAATATAAGATATGAGCTTTAACCCTGGGGAGAATTTTGTTTCATCATAAAAGGAAATTGGGTATTTAGCCTGCCTGAATGGATTTCACATTTTTCCTAAGTCATATACTCAACCAAGGTTCTTCTCACCAAGGAACCCATCCAACTAGAATAGTTGCACTAAACCACATGATGTAATAATGTGTGCAAACTTATGAAGGTGGTAAAAATTGCTATATGTTAGGTGTCAATAAAAGTGCAACTTGAGGCTCCCAATTTTCCAGAATTCTATAATCATCTTGTTGTTCGTTACATTATTGTCAAAATTAATACCTCAATAGTGTTAAATGTTTTTCACTCTTAATATTCGCTGGCATATACTGGATGTTTCTCATTTTGTAAATTGTTGTCCTTTATGCTTTACAGGTCTCTTCCTGCCAGCTGTTGTCCGCCCCATACTAGATTCCATGGAAACTTCCAAGCAGGTCTCTCAGCCTGCTTTAAATGATGTGAGTACCAACTGCAGTACTTTGTTTTGTTATACGTGTAATTCCAGGTACATGGTATTGGTGGCTCTATTTCTTTTTAACCTGCAGCACTCATTTTGACAACATTGTTGTTGTCTGATGTTTAACAGTTAGACGAGGAGAGTCATATTCTTCATGTTGCTTTCTTGGCTTACGTCCTGATGCTCCGGATGGTCCAAATCATAATGTTTCTATGGCTGGTTATAATGTGCCTTATATGACTTTGTTACTTAAACCACCAAAGGAACTCTGCTTTATGATTCAATAATGATGACATGTAAATTGAAATAATGTCCTGTTATTATTTGATCCATTTCGAAGAGGGCACTTGTACCGGGGAAAATGCAATAAGTGATTCCAGTTAGCTGTGACAAGTCTTCGCATTCTGCTGGTTTAGTACATGAAATTGGAAATTGTTGCTGTGCTATATTTTTTCAAAATCTGTTGCCTGCAGATGATGCTGTCAATCCTGATATAATACCTGTACTGATTACAAGGCTTATATTTGCAGGTTGTTGCTGGTATGACTGGTAAGAAAAAGCCTTGATAGGGCTGGTCGATTGCTGAGTTCAGCATCTTTCTGGAATTATCTGCACCATTGAAATAAGGAAGTTTCTTCATTTTGGGAAGAACCAAGGAGTTTGCCTTGTTAAACATGTCATTTGTTTAGTGAATGACACAATTGACTGATATTGCATTCATCTTTGTGTTTCTCTGCGCACAACATTTTATGGGTGCAGTTTCGGTAGTGATGGCAGAGTTTTATGCCAATTTCAAGTAATTTCTTTAATGCGTTTCAATGTTGGTGTGTCATGTATATGAAATGTTTCCTTACTGAAGTTTGAGCCCGCTTCCGGTACCTTGTCTCCTTAGTGTCCTAGTGGCCAAAAAATGTTACCGTACCTGGTTTACTGCATCTACGACGGACATACTGGCTCTCATGTGCATGCCAGAGGAATGGAACCTGGTTTCCTGATGAAAGCAAACCACCCTAAAATTGCTGGATCATATGCACATTAGTAATTGAAAAAACGTAAACATGAATTCTTAATTTCAAAAATCCTAAAGTTCTATAAAACTACTGTCTTAAATTTTTTTTTTTTAAACTAAACTCTAAAAAACCTTAAAAAATTAAACAACTTCTAAAAATTTTAATTTTTCAATTTTTTTCTATTGTTAAGAGTTTATGATTATTCAAAATTTTCTTTTCTAAATTGTAGAGTTTATATACAGTAATAAGAATGAATAGATGGTAAATTAGGTATTGAAAAAGTTCTAATTTGTGTATTAAACGATTATTTAACTATAACAATTAATATATAGCCAAGGCGACGAATGAATTAGGAGACAAAGCAACATAAAACAACTGATGAGAAGGCGTGGAATGCATGTGGTGAAGCCGTTCTCTTTTTTACTATTAATTTAAGAAAATCGAAACAACCAATGTGTTTTTTTCTGGCTTCCGTTGTCCCAACAACAACATCTATCTATCATTAAGCCAACTACTGCATCTCTCTCTCTCTCTCTCTCTCACCAATATGTTTTCCACACTTTATTTTAACCTTCATTTTTCATTTTTTTCCATTTTTCTTTTTGCTGAGTAATAGTCGCATCTCTTTTAACCAACTTGCTTACGAAGCAAGTGCAACGCAAGGAGGAGCCTCTTATAATGGGTGATTTCTCGAATCTTCAAAACCCAAACCCCAAACCAAAAGCTTGGGGATTAATGTTTAGATGCAACAGGAAGATCTCCATGGCAGCACCAAATAATTTGCCCAATATTCACCTAGATAAATATACAACAGTAAACTCAATAAGATAATGATAACATCAGTCAAAAATGCCTCAAAGATATCCCCACAGCTGTCTACTTTTCATCTAGTATTTATTATAGGCATGATTCTTGATCAGTCCCCAGCATGAAAAAATTCCTACAATATTCAAATCCAAGAAGAGTTAATTAATATGGAGAAGATCAGCATAATATCATCCAACTTTCCCAGTAAAAATCTCCAATAACACGTCGATCATACACATGATGACTTGAAATACCTGCTAACAAGTTTGGTCTCTCCAAACTGACTTAAATCCAGTAAGGGACTTCATCAGTCCCGCATCTTTCTAAAATTTCAACTCACAGTTATTTTCAACCAGTGACCTATGACTTTTTTACCAGTAATTCTCAGGAGCAAATAATTGGCATTTTTCCATCTCGCCAAGTGATATGGTTAAAATTTCATTTCTTTCTCAGTTTTCTTGCTCCAGCAGTTCCTAGGGATGTGCCCCTTCTTGCCACAATTGAAACAAATCACAGGCTTGCCATTCATTTCACCTTCCGGTCTCTTTCTGTCATTCTTGGATCAGTTGCATCACTTCCTCTTGGTTCAACCTTTGCAAGGCTGAAATTCTTGGAAATTCTGCAACCCCCTGTGCTTGTATTGATTTTGTGTTAGGCACCGATTGATAGACAGGGGGGCGGACGGAAGAAGTGTCCGATTCAGGGGTGAAAGAGAAGAAGATTAGGGTTCGGGGGTAGAGAGAAGGAGGAGAGAACTCACCGGAAGTAGAGAGAGAGAGGAAGCCGAAACTGATTTTCAAAACCTAACCACCTTGGCTTGGAGACGCGGTTTTATCCCCCCCTGCTCGCACCTTAGCTCGAACTGGTTCCTTCCTTTCCGCTCCCTCTACTTCTGTTATTCTCCAATTGGCCCCTCAACTAAACTGCCCCTGACAATGCTCCCCCCTTATAAGAACCTTGTCCTCAAGGTGGTCGTCTAGGAAGCGGAGCTTCAGGTCATGGAGAAATTCCCAAGTGGCCTCCTCCGGTAGCTTGTTGGACCATTGGACCAGGACTTGGGTTACTGGCTTCCGGCCCCTTTGGACCATCCTCCTGTCGATGATGGCAGTGGGGTGTGAGGCGGAGTCGGAATTGTAGGCAGCAGGGATGGGCATTTCTTCAGTAGCTGGCCCTAGAGTTTGCTTGAGCATGAAGACATGGAATACAGGGTGGACTTGAGACGCTGCTGGCAACTCTAGACGGTAGGCAACCTTTCCCACCTTCTCTAGGATCAAGTATGGACCGAAGTATCGGGGGCTGAGTTTGTGGAACCTTCGGGCCGACAGCATCTACTGTCTGTATGGCTGCAACCTCAGGAACACCCAAGTGCCTAGCTCGAACTCCCTTTCAGTTCGCCTTTTGTCAGCTTGCCTTTTCATCCTCTGCTGAGTTTTGCCCAGTTGGAGCTGCAGCTCCTTGATTGCAGACTCTCTTTCCAAAAGCTGGGTGTCCACTGCCGCCACTGATGAGTCCCCCGGTACGTATGGAATGTGTATGGGAGGTGGGAACCCATATGGGCCTCAAATGGAGAGCGATTGATGGCAGTGTGATGGGTGGTGTTATACCACCACTCTGCAAGTGGCAGCCATTTATGCCACTGCGTGGGGCGCCTGCTGCACATGCACCGCAAGTAGTACTCAATCCCGCAGTTAACCACCTCTATCTATCCATCACTTTGGGGGTGATACGCTGAGGATAGGCATAACGAGACTCCCTGGTTTCGAAAAAGCTCTTGCCAGAAGACACTCAAGAAGATGGGGTCTCGATCACTTACAATGGTGTCTGGAACCCCGTGTAACTTCAATACATTGTCAGCATATGCCCTTGCCACCTACGAGGCTTGGTAGGGATGGGTTAGGCCTATCAGGTGGGCGTACTTAGTAAGCCTATCCACCACCACCATGATCGTGTCCTTTCCTTCGGACCTCGGTAGGCCCTCGATGAAATCCATGCTCACATCTGTGAAAACCTGCTTGGGAATTGGGAGGGGTTGCTGCAGCCTCGGGTAAGCCACTGTCTCAGGTTTGTTGCGCAAACACACCTCACAGCTCCTTATGAATGCACGAATGTCCCTCCTCAGTCCCTTCCAATAAAACATCACAGCTACCCTTTTGGTGGTTGCTCGGACCCCAAAGTGACCCCCCAAAGAACTTGCGTGATACAGCTGCATGATGGCAGTGTGAAGTTCTGGTACTCTACCCACTACTAGTTTCCCCTTTCTCCGCAATTGTCCATTGGTCCACTGGTACCTTGAGTGGGCTGTGGGGTGATCTTGTAACTGGCGGACGACCTCCTTCAGCCTGGGATCTTGCCCCCAACTCTCGACTACTCGTTGGTACAAGTCTGTTGTCACCTGTGAGATTACGCACAGGGCCACATCGATTGAGGTCACTCGCGACAAGGCATCAGCTGCCTTGTTCTCACTCCCTCTGCGGTACTGGATCTTGAAATCATATCCCGCAAGCTTGGCCAGCCAAGTATGTTGTAGGGGAGTTGAGAGTTTCTGCTCCAGTAGAAACTTCAGGCTGCGATGGTCTGTTCTGATGATAAAGGTTCGTCCCACCAAGTACTGGTTCCATTTCTTCACTGCCAGGAGTATGGCTAGAAGCTCTCGGTCATATACTGACTTAGCTCGTTGAGTGGGGCTGAATGCCTTGCTCAAGTAGGCAATGGGGCGCCCCTTCTGCATCAACACTGCCCCTATTCCATTCCCGGAAGCATCTGTTTCAATCTCGAAAGGCTGTGAAAAATCCGGCAACGCTAGAACTGGAGCTGCCATCAAAGCCTCCTTCAGTTCATTATATGCATTTTCCGCATCCTGGCTCCATTGGAATGAGTCCTTTAGCAAGTCGGTCAGCGGTCGACTGATTTGTCCATATGACTTGACAAATCTCCGGTAATACCCCGCCAAGCCTAGGAATCCCCTGAGCTGCTTCACATTTTGGGGGAGTGGCCATTCACGCACTGCTGTTACCTTGGCCGGGTCCGTTGAGACACCCTCTACTATGATGAAGTGCCCCAGATACTCTATGCGCCTCGCTGCGAAAGAGCATTTGCTATACTTGGCATACAACGCGTTATCTCGCAGTAGCTGAAGGGTAGTTCGCAAGTGCGCTAGATGTTCATCAATGCCCTGGCTGTACACAAGAATGTCGTCAAAAAATACTAGTATGAACTTACGCAAGTGGGAATGGAACACCTGGTTCATCAAGTTTTGAAATGTAGAGGGCGCATTGGTGAGACCGAAAGGCATCACCACAAACTCATAGTGCCCTTCGTGCGTCTTGAAGGCTATCTTCTGTATGTCCCCTTCATACATCCTGATCTGGTGATACCCCGAGCGCAGGTTGAGTTTGGAGAAAACCGTGGCCCCATAAAGCTCGTCTAACAACTCTTCAATGACCGGTATGGGGAATTTGTCCTTGATGGTTTGTTGGTTCAAGGCCCGGTAATCAATACACAGCCTCCAAGAGTTATCTTTTTTCTTGACCAAGATAACAGGGGAAGAGTAAGGACTACCACTGGGTCGTATCACTCCTGCGGACAGTATCTCTTGGGTGAGCTGCTCAATCACGGCCTTTTGTAGCATTGGGAACCGATAGGGTCGGATGTTCACTGGTTGGCTTCCCTCCTTGAGGAGTATCCTATGGTCCTGGATCCTATGAGGTGGAAGCTCTTTTGGTTCGGAGAAGATATCCCCAAACTCTGCTATCACCTCCTCGACTTGGGAGCTTTCCTCCAGACTGGCCCTCCCCTCTGTTTGTAGCCCTTCATGTCCTTGAAAGCTATACAGCTACAGTATCGCAACCTGCCCTTTCTTTTGGAGGAGTTTGTCCAACTTCCCCCTGGTGATCAACTGGAGATTGGTCTCCCGTTGCCCCTTGAGCACTCGTGTCTCTCCGTCACATTGGAAGCTCACCTCCAACATCTCAAAGTCCCATGTCGTTCTCCCCAGAGTCTTGAGCCATTGTACCCCCAGGATCATATCATAGCTGCTCAAGGGTAAGAGGTACACATCCGTGGTATAACAGTGGCCCTGCATTTTCCATTTGAAGCCATTACACACAGCTTCACTCGTAAGTAACATCCCATTAGCCAGGGACACCTTTAGAGGGTTTATCTGTATGGTCCCATCACATACCTTCCTCCCCAGTTCCGAGTCCAGGAAATTATGGGTGCTCCCTGGATCCACCAAGATCTGTAGTTTCTTGGCTCCCACCAGTCCTTCCACCTTCATGGTTTGGAAGCTAGGGGCCCTGGGGAAAGCATGTACAGAGATTTCAGGCAGCACCTCCTCGTCATCCTCCACTTCTTCTACATGGAGGGAGTAGATTTGCCTCTTAGCACATTTGTGCCCAGGCACAAATTTCTCATCACACCCGAAACATAACCCTTTAGCTCTTCTCTCATCCATCTCCTTACTTGTTATGGTCCGAACATGTCTTTGTGGGAATGGCCTGACATTCGCTGGTAGCAGTAGGATACCCGCCATGGGTCTCGGTTCAGGCTTGGGCGTTTTCACCGCAGTTGTACTGGTCGGAGGTCCCCTACTTGCATTAGCCATGGGAAGCTTGGCTGAACTCAGGGCCGGCTTGACTATATAGTTCCGGTAGTCACTGCGTTTGGTCGTGGTCATGGTAGCTTCTTGCAGTTTGGCCAACGAATAGCATTGGTGTAGGGTGGTGGGGTTGAACATCCTAATCGGATTCCTGATTGCAGGTTCTAAGCCAGCTAGGAAAAAACTAACAGTATGCTCCTCCGGTATTTCCACACAATTGAGCAGGAATTCGAATTGTGTGATATAGTCTCGGAGGTTACCTTCCTGGAAGAGGTTCTTGAGGTCCCCCAGCGGGTCTTCATGCTCCGACCGGCTGAACCGAGCAGCCATGGTATCAATATAGTCATTCCAGGTAATCTACCCTCGGGCAGCTCGTCGCCCTTTCATATAGGACTGGTGCCATTGTAGGGCTTCTCCATCCAGGTGGATGGCCGCCAGACGGACTCTCTCCTCGTTCGGCGTTGCATCGAACTCAAAGAACTGGTTGACCTTATACAGCCATCCCTCGAAGTTATCCCCGCTAAATTTCGGAAAATCAATCCGCCCAATCCGCCGTAGTGTCCCATAGCCATCGTTCCGGTTGTTCGGTCGCTGTTCCTGGGACGTCGTTCCCCCCGTCCGTGCTTCATCGGAACGGCTTCCCGTATGCAGACTCTGTATCTGGAAGCTCAAACCAGTGATGAATTCACGCAGCTCGTTATACTGTTGATCACCCTTCGACTCTTGTGTTCTCAGTTGTTCCATCACCAGGTCGTTCTAGTGCTTCAGTTCGTCCATCCGCTGCTCGTGTTCCCGAATGGCGGCATCAACTCTTCGGGTCTCTTGGGCTCGAGTTTCCATCGCTTCATGGCCGAGAATCGGAGGCTCTGATACCAATGTTAGGCACCAATTGACAGACAAGGAGGCGAACGGAAGAAGCGTCCGATTCAGGGGTGAAAGAGAAGAAGATTAGGGTTCGGGGGTAGAGAGAAGGAGGAGAGAACTCACCGGAGGTAGAGAGAGAGAGGAAGCCGAAACTGATTTTCAAAACTTAACCGCCTTGGCTTGAAGACATTTTGAGATGATGGTACTGACATGGAAATTCTCATCAATTGACATTCCTGCTGCCTTGACTGCATCAGCAAGTTGGTTCAGCTCCTGGACTTGCTCCAAAATGGGTTTACCATCCGCAATCTGAAGTTCAATGTACTTTTTAATTTGCTGTCTCTTTGACCCAAATTCCTCATGTAGATATACTAATTTTAGCTGTTCCCAAAGTTCTTTTGCACTAGTTGTTCTCTAAGAGTATTTGTAGAACAAAGCATCTGACAGAGAGATCAGTATGTTGCAATGACATATGTAGTCATCATTCATCCACTTATGTTCAGCATCTTTGATCGAGGTAATTTCCCCACTGCTATTATCCTCCCTCAGATTCACAACCGGTCAGGGATCAGTGAGAGCAGAGGACACATTTATCTTGCTTCAAGAAAAGCTCCACTTGCTGTGCCCATGAATGATGATGATTTCCATCAAATCGATCTATCTCAATAGGAACAAGACCAGGAACAATGCTAGCCATTGGTTCAGTGAATCTTTCATTTCTTCTACAACAGCTTGCAACCAGCAGCAATTATAGCACAAACTGGGTCATGGTATTATCTGGGACACACTTTCCTACAGATGAATTAACTTAAGGATTGCCATTGGTGCAGTCCTTGGAGAGAGAGAGAGAGAGAGAGAACGCATGTCATGAATTCTTGCCTTTCAAACTTCTCCCTCATATTGAAGTTCAGAGCCAAACTAACACACTCCTTTTCGGTCAAGGAGGTCTGACTAAGAAAAGGAGTAAATGCATCTTGCAGAATTCCACTCAAAGAAAGTGTATCAGCAATCACTTTAGATACTACTATGGCTCCTCACCTAAACTTTCTTTCTACCTCTCTAATAGCCCCTTCTAATGCTGGGACATTATTTCTGAAGCATGGGGACCAGTGAGGAGTTAAGTTGATACCTGGAATGCAGCAGAAAACGCAACTTGCTCAGAATCAATGATGTCAGTGATTTAAGACATAAGAACTGCAAGTCAAGCTAAATTAATGAGTAAACAATTAGTTAAGCCTAATAAGAGAAACTTCCCTTCAACAAAATTTTACAGGTTCCTAAGAAAAGTTTAACTTGAAGGGCCAAGGGATTACATCCATACAAGGTCAAATTTTACTTCCCAATTGACATCCTGTATATGAAAATCCATATTCAAGGATGTATATAGCAGAAACAAAAATGCATGAGTATACGGCAGGTCAATGCATATAGGGAAACCAGTACATCTACTGCAGAGACTCAGTCTAGCAACCTTGAAGAAGAGACTTTGTCAAAATTTTCCAAATTGACTCAAAATACTTGGTTGCTGTTAAAATGGGCCACAATGTAAGTATAATACTAAATGCCAAGAGATCTGCAGGCATCACGGGATAACAAAACTACTGATGCAATGTCCAGCTAGGAATCTGTTTGCCATTTTGATCTTCGACACTAATCAAATCTCCACAGCTTAAATTTTGAATGAACTGAAACTTCCCATCTCACAGCTACATCAATACCACATGCATATTAGCACCAATCACATACTCACAAAATGACTAAAATGTTATACCATAAAAATTCTGTGCAGTAGTAGAATAAAGAGGCATGAAAATCTATAGCTCAAAGTTTTGTGTGTGCAACATCATCTTTTTTTTTGTTGGGGGGGGGGGGGGGGTGGGGTGTGGGGTGGTTGGGGTTCAATGCATAATCTTCAGATAAAAAGAATCAGCTTGAAAAAATAGTGGAGATATCGCTAGCTCTTGACTAAACACATTTATGTGTTGTGTGACACTCTCCAATGAAATTTGCAGAATCAGGTAAAACAAACATACTCATGGATGGTTGCAAAATACGAATTTTGAGAGCAAAAGATTGATAAATCTGCATTTACTACGGTCTTCTTGTCATAGTACCTTTTGCAAGATATAGCAAAATAGTGTTTAGAACCGATCACTTTCTTTTAGAATAATTTCAGGATATAACCAAACAGGTTATTTAACAGAACAATCTCCCAGTACCAGAAACAAGCTATTTGAAGTTGGTTCATTCCTGATCCATATTTCATAATAAAATGATAAGTAAATTACGTGTAATAAATCCTTCTTCCGAACAATCTCTGGTAGTCAGTACAACTCCATAGAAAAAGCCGCAATTGTGGTTCATCGACAACAATCACGTGAACGGATAACCTTTGCTTTTGCTCATTAGGTTTAATCTTCCAGTTGCTGAGAGCAGGATGACATGAATCAAGATAACACATCCGTCCTCGAATCACTCTATTTTTCCAAGATGGTAGGATTTCACCTTACTTAGGGTGCTTTCTTCTTCATCAGCCCCTTGGTTCGCCTTGGTAGTACCGTCGCCACGCAGAGACCGTTTTGCCTCCTCCCGAAACTCAACTTGTTCGCCTTCCGCCATTTCTTGCACACCAGACAGGAGGAACGACTCCACAAGGCCTCGGATCAACCTCTTGCTGTCCACGGTGGAGAGATTGATGCCTAGCTCCGCCAAGGCCGTAGCTCGGAGTTTGAACTCGGTCATTTCCCGCAGGTCAGCTTTCTTCAGCATTTGAGTTACTGTTGTCTCGACTTTCTTTCAATTCTCTGCGTCCATGCCTTCAGACCGTAATATGTTGCCTGAAAAGGTTGGGAACCTCGTTAAGCTGAAAAAGAAGACGATAGTTCTCTTCAGAATTCAGTCCTGCACAAGAATTAGGGCAGGGCCGGCAAGCCATCTGCTCGCAATTCCTCATACGTTATCTATTTAAGATTAAACTCAGGTTAATGAAATTTATAAAGAAAAATAATAATAAGGTTCCACCGAGATTTGAACTCGGGTTATTGGATTCAGAGTCCAATGTCCTCACCACTAGACCATGGAACCTACGCAACACCTACAAAAAAATAATATGATTAAAGTAAATAATTTGTTATTTCACTGTCCACACGGTTTCTTCTTCAGGGCTATCTGTTCTAATCAATGGATGAAAGAAAGAGACAAGGAGGTGGGGAGAGAGAGAGAGAGCTTGAGCTCGGGAGATTAGAGGAGAGCAGAGGGCAGAGCTGGCGAGGGTCTTTGACGTAGAGAACAGAAAATTTGAGGTGGATTTTTGTTAGTTTATTGGTGACAATATGTTAACTGAAACCTGATGGAAGTAAGGGAGTAGCATGAGGGTGGCCTTGGTTGTGAGAGACACTTTTGCCGTTCTCCGTCAGGATGAAAACATCACATGTCGAACAGTTATGTTATGCCCCTATGGACTGACTATACCTAGTTTCTTTGCTTACAAGGAATAATCTGATGGAAAACCATAGGCAAGCAAAACATATGACAGATTGTCATTATTCACTCTTAAATCAATATAATGCAAAACTCATAATCCCGAGACTAAGACACACTTTTCCTAAGAATATCCCTCATGTCCCACTCATCTTCTCCGTCAATTCGAATCTGCCCCTAACCCTGCACCAAACCATCTCACATAAATTCTCTTATAGGTTATTATCTTTCCATAATTATCCAAACATCCAATTTTCTCTCTCCAATTTGGAGGAATTGGGAGATATAAATATTTTCGTCTTGGTTAATTTACATTTTAACCCCATTGATAATTACTTTTTTTTCTCAACCTCTTACTTATTTCTTCCACTCACGGTATTGTTCTCCCAATACGATTGTGGTCTTCTTCCCTGCGCTTGCAGCCCTTGCATCATTCTGCTCGATAGCCAAATAACCCATGTCTAACTATCAGAATAAGGGAATTGAGTCATTGTTTTGATATATGGTGTGTGACATTAACCATATGAACAATCGATTGTAAATTTTGTTAAAATAAACATAAAATTTTTATAATAAAATATTTAATTTTTACCTCTCCCTTTAATAATATTACCTAAATAACGATTTTTGGGATATAAAAAATCCTTCATAAACATGACTCTCCTTACCCGTGTCTTCCCTAGCCCTCCATAGCCTTAAATTCAAATAACCTGTAAGTGTCTTCTTTCTCCGTTGCTGCCACTCTGGCACATGAGTTTACACATTAAAGCCACTTACCACAGACAGCGTTAGCTAATGAGGTGACGTACAGTTCTGCTAGATGGCATAGAATCCTGTGGCGGCTCGAATCGCGACTGCGCCGGTGTCTTAGTGTTTGGAAGAGAACGCTCTTGGCTCAAACCACTAACCAACCAGACATGAAATGGGGTACTTTTTTGGACAGCTGGGGTTTGGATTGGAGATGGCGCCACGGTAAGCTAGAAAGCCCCTTGGTCGGGTAGACTATCATACAGTTATTCTAGTTATCCGATTTTTTTTATAATGAAGATTTTCTTTGAATTTATAAATACTTTCCACTCATTCATAAATTCATGTAAATTTATGGGTAATAACATATATGAATAATCTCACTAAAGGACATGTACTTGAGAGGTGAATTATTGAATACTCTATTTACCACACTAATTTTTGAGGTTTTATAGTTTCCATTGTTACATGTTTCCAATTGAATTATATACAAACACACATAAAAGGATATATACAGCGCAGTACAATATTTAGTTATACATGCTTGTGAAAATTTTAAGTAATTTTGATAAGCGGCAAGGGCGCGGAGTGTAGTTCCTGTAAAAAGAAAAAAAAATGCTAAAGAGCATTATTGTATGAAGACAGTTATGGAAATTGTGAGAAAAAGGCAGTATAATGGAATCCAGGAGTCACCTTTTAAGTGACTTAGAACCCAAGCAACCCAGTCTGTGGATGCCACACATTTATCATTTCCAAATCTTCCCTTCGACAAAGGGAAGAGGTAGGAGAAGGAGAGGAAGCGTATCAAAATTTGCAAGACACTCCTATGCCCACTACTTGATCTTAAAATTACATTTTCTTTTTTTGGTTGTGCAGTCTCTCAAATTATGTTTATGCTTTTGATTGTTTTTTTGTATTCTTTTGAAATCTAAATTATCACTTATGATTGGAGATCGATGAGGCTAAGTCTCTCATTGGAACAAAAGAGAGGAGCCCTCAAGAAATGGGCCATAAGAGACACCAGACAGACCCAAAATAGGTGCAACTTCAGCTTTAAGAAAATTATTTATATTTTTTTTAGGCATCATTTCTCCTCTGAGCTCTATCTCAGATTGTCCATCTCCAAACTTTATAACCCATGTCATATATTTGAGTGTATGTATATCTTAGGATATTTTCTATGGTGCACTTTATACGAGTCACATTTTTTGTATTATAAAGTTAATATTGGTTTGGGCGTATTTGAGCTTGGTATTTGTTGAGATGGGCGAGGTTGATAAATATGATGAACATATGTGATGTATGAACAAGATCAGTTGCAATGATGATAACTAACCCATTAATTATTATATGATTGAAATAAGTTCGATAGTAGAAATATGATATACTGATAAGTATAAATTATATATTAGATAATTATATATTCGATTATATCATTATATTAGATAATAATATATTTTATTATAAATTAATTATAAAATACTTATTAATTTATATCAAAAATTTATATTTATTGAGGTACAACTTATTCTTTTTATATAGTATTTTTTAGGCAAGCTTGTTGGTTGAGCAAAGTCAATAAGCTATTTTTTGATAGTAAAAATTGGCTAAAATTTGATTATATATATATATATATTTTTATTTTACAATGAACTGATTTGAATATTTATTTGGTCTATAAAACATGTTATCACCTAAATATTTTTGTATAATTTATTTGAGTATTTAATAGATATTTTAAGGTAATTTAAATATGAAGATTTCAATTGACATGTAGTATAATTGTGACGATTTATCTAGTCTAGACTCTAGCAATCAATCGATCTACCCCCTCTCCCGACGTCATCAACCTTCTTTTTTGATAGGAGATATCATCAACCTTCGCTTAAGCCTTTTCCACAATTTTCTCTGAGAAGAAAAAGCCTGTCTACCGTTGGATTGGTGTCAATCAACTGGCTCTCTCTCTCTCTCGCCCTGCGTGTCCTTGTTTGTGAGATGGGAGCATATATCCTTTCCTCTTCTTCCTCTGATTCAATGAGAATTTCTCCTTGACTCGGGAGAGCGAATCCTCCCCCTTCCCCTCCGCATCCCTTGTTTCCAATCGAAACCTGTGAATAGTTTGTCTTTTGTCGATGAAGGACTTTGTGCCTGCAAATCCGTTCTTTCCTCCTCCCTCGCCTTTTCTCTTCCGTCTGGTGAGGTAAGATAATCGAGGGGATGGAGATTCAACGGAATTAGCCCTTGAGTTGGATTTTCTTGCTTCCACCAAGTTCGATAAATAGATGGAAACGGATAGTATTGAATGTGTGGCATCCCTCGATGGGATGGAGGAAGATGAGATGCATCATCATCATTATCATCACCCTCGTCTTCACCACCATCATCGTGGTACCCAGCAACAGTTCCCCCTGAAGCCTCAGAGGAGTAATATTGTCTCCCCAACAATTCTCCCGAGCAGTACTCGGGTTCATGAATTGCTGGAATGTCCTGTTTGCACAAATTCGATGTATCCCCCTATTTATCAGGTATCTCACACTCTCTCTCTGCCCACTTCCCTCCCTCTCTCCCTTTTTGTGGAATTTAATTTCTCTTTTTTCTCCGTTAGATGAACTTGATGCCTCTTTGTCCCTGTCATGCTATTGCAATGCTTATACGTCCTAACTGTCCTTGATTCTATAAAATATGAGGGCTTTGGTGTTTTTTCCAGCTCAAATTCTGCAAATAATGTGTTTGGAGAAGGAAAATCATTTCTATGCATCCAATCTCTGGAAGTTCTCGGAAAATTTTAATTTTCAGGCTGCTGTCCTTGATCTGGAAAAGATAATACTGGAATTTTGGATTCGGGGAGCAATGTTTCGGATGCCACAGCGTTTTGACTGTTGTCGGTGTAACATAGTGTTGTGATGTTGTCTAAACGGACATGTCTCGGCCTTCGTTTACTTCTAGGTTGAAAAAGAGGAAAAGAAATTTTAGTTGCTGCTTCTTTGCTGCAAAGGATCGTCACCCAACCGCTATTTGTTCATAACCCACCGATCCTTCTGGTGTTATGCACTTGCAAAGATATAATTCACTTATTACTCTTTCTGCAACCTTTGGCAATTGAATGCACCACGCTGTGAGCCTTGTCACTTGATATAAAATTTACTCTTGAAGTTAAGAGAGTTCCTCCCAGATGGCTTTGAAGGGCGAAGAAAATCTTTAATAAATTACGGACATAGCATAGTTGTCCCTTTCTTTACTGGGAACAAATGTGACTTTTCTCCACTTCCTAAGTAAAATGAAGAGTCGCTTGAGTTGGTTTTTGACGCATTATTTGTTATGATCCACATAATTTAAGCCTCTTCTAAATCTGAGAAAATTTTGTACGCAGTGTCACAATGGGCATACACTTTGTTCAATTTGTAAAACATGTGTACACAATCAGTGTCCGACCAAGAGCTCGGCGATATAAGGTGCCTTGCACTGGAGAAGGTCGCAGAATCGCTCGTCTTGCCTTGCAAGTACTGCTCTCTAGGATGCCCTGAGATCTTCCCATACTACAACAAGCTCAAACATGAGATAATCTGTAACTTAAGACCATATAATTGCCCATATGCTGGGTCGGAGTGTTCTGTCACTGGAGACATTCCTTTTCTTGTTGCTCACCTGAGAGATGATCACAAAGTGGATATGTTCTCAGGATGTACTTTCAACCATCAGTATGTGAAATTAAATCCACGTGAAGTAGAAAATGCAACATGGATGTTAACTGTGAGTGCTGACACCTTCTATTTACAAAGCCTTTAAGAGTTCGATCAAATTAATATCCATGGTAGATGCAAAATATTGACCAACTTTGTTGAAGCCCACAATATGTATTTCCCACGCTCCAACAAGCTCAAGCTTCTATTGGAAATGGGACAATTTACATTGTACTAGATCATGTGTTGTAGTTTCCTATTCTCGCATCAAATCCCTTTGTCCTATTCACCCTTTGTAGTGTGTTTCTTCTGTGTTATTCATAATCTCTATTGCACATTTATGTCAATCTAGACTCGTACATAATGGGGGTCGTGATGTTTTAGCTCTAAAATGATCTTCTCTTGTTGCATCTTTTCAAGGTCTTCCACTGCTTCGGGCAATACTTTGGCCTCCACTTTGAAGCGTTTCAACTTGGGATGGCTCCTGTCTATATGGCATTTCTTCATTTCATGGGGGATGAGACAGAAGCTCGGAATTACAGCTACAGCCTGGAGGTGGGTGGAAATGCGAGAAAACTCATATGGGAGGGCATGCCATGGAGTGTGAGGGATAGGCATCGGAAGGTTAGAGACAGCCTTGATGGGCTCATTATACTGCGAAACCTGGCTCTCTTCTTCTCTGGAGGTGATAGGAAAGAGCTGAAGCTCCGAGTGACAGGTCAGATTTGGAAGGATCAACAGAACCAAGAAGGTGGGGCCTGTATTCCCAGTCTCTGTAGCGTTTGATATCTGTCTTTCTGTGTCTCTCCCACCCATCCATTATGTTTGAGATTCTGGTAGATCAATGACAGGTGCACTTAATGTCAATACTTGAGACTGCTTCTAATATGCATTGAAGCTGCACATCAGTCCCCACGAATTTATCGAACCAACTTTTGGTTTCAAGTTCCTGCTTGCAGTCATTTTGGTCTCTATGGTTTCTGGCATTAGTATACCTGAACACCAGATATTTGTCCTAGCAGGACCACTTAATGATATGTTTCATGTGAAAGCCCTTTCATGAGGTAGGTCTGAGTCCCGTATCTAACTGGCGCCTAGGCCATGTAGCAATTACCCACGATCCTCTCATGAGGTAATGAAATCTCATTGTCCGATCCCCTTTTTCCCTTTTGGCTTAGATGCTTCTCTTGATGGCCAAAAGCTTGCAAGAAACTCCTTTCTCTTTATATATATATATATAATCAAAGGCAATGGATTATATTACTCAAATAGCGGAGAATGCAAACGTCACAATGGGCCACTTATATCCAACTTTCGTATGAGAAGAGACGGGGGAAATGTGAACGTGTCAGTGGGACCAATGTGTGAACAAGATCGTGCCCAATTAACAATATTATGGGCAATGAAGTTTTCATTTCTCGGTACAAAATTCAATTTCTAGTTGCTAAAGCTAGCTAGGATGATCATCAACTGGAATCTTTGGAACCTCCTAGTGTCAACAAAATGTATTCACCGTCTGCATATCATGGCTATCTCCTAGAGATAAATTTCTACAGTCCCTTACGATGATTTTGAATGGTAGCACAAAGAAGAGTATGACGTCTAAATCTCATTCTTACCTTCTAATGAATAATATACCATCGAACATTGTCCTTAAAACACCAATTTACTGAAAGTCCAAAAAGAACAATGAAGATGCGAATGAAAACATGGCAATAAATTGATAGAACGTCTCCAATTTAGCGTGCTGATAATAAAAGAAAAATGCTACCATTCAGAATGTCATTTCCCAGTTGAAAAGGATAAAACCCGTAAAATGGGGCTTCGCCAGTGAAGCCATTAGATGCTGTGATTTGCAGACTTTTATGGACGCAATGCGTTTACGAGGTTTGGCTTGAACGCAATAGATGGATATTTTGTAATAAGAGAAGCAATACAGATGTTATAATTCATATAATAGTTGATACAATGAAGTTAAAGTTACTGTCGTGGCCTAAATTTAGGCACAAGCTTTGTGGGTCTAGGCTTGCAGGAGTGTTGGACATTTGCTCTTAGGGATTTTATTCTCGGTACATATTTTACAAAGTGAATAAATTTTACACACCTTTCCAAAAAAAAAAAAAGCTTAGCCAAGTGATGGAAATCTGATAACTCCATGCCGAAATGTTAAACTAATGGATGATGATCACATCTATGTCCGTATATACTGTGCTAATGGGAACTGATAAAGCGCCATGAATTAGATTAGAACTAATCTTTCGCTTATATACGCATTTTATCATGTTTTGGCTAGCCGTTTTCTATGAAAGGGAAGGAACCCTTATTTTTGTTAATTTGTCTCTTTCAAGCTAAACCCCCAGTAATAATCAATAATTATGTCACTTCACATATGGCAGATAACACACATGTACCGACAACACTAACTCTAAACATTTTAGTACGATAATAAATCTCAGCTAATAGGCCCTCAGCTACCCCTACTTCCTCTCAACCGTTTTTTTTTTTTTTTGGCCTTATTAACAGAGATTTATGGGTATCAAAGGGAATTGACACAAATGAGAGGATGGAGAGATATGACAATTTTCACTTATAAGATTGAAAACATTTTTTTTTTTGGGATGAATTATGAGGATTGAACATTGGACCAATTAGTATTAGATTGAGGTGACCACACTATACAATTTACATTTTTTTTTCTTAATACATCTCAGTTTTGGCTAACATAGTTCTCGCCGTCGATATGATTAAAGAAGAAGGGAATCAATGAAGAGCATTTTTGCAGCAACAATATACCAATTACTACGAAATCTTTGCAGCAACAAGAATGGAAGCAGACCAATTACTAGTACCAAATGATTGAGAAGGTAATTGAGTACAGGGTTTGGCCGAATAGAGAGAAATTGATTATAATGGCCGGTAGACTTGGTTATTCTCAGTTCTCATGCATCCAATTACACTCTCTCAAAAAATCCCCTTTCAAAATTTAGAAGGGAAGAGCAGACCAGTGCCAAAGACTGCGTTGACTGTTGAGGTAACACTCCAATCACATGCATCCAATAGCTTATTAAGCATTTAAATGCCTCTCAGGAAAATCTGATTTTGGCTTCGCCGCAAGTTGACAGGTGTAAAATACACGCGCGCGCGCGCGCTCACGCTCAGATATTGGAGAGCCACACTAGAGTAGCAGCATTTATTGCTATCGGAAAAATGTAAATCTTGCAGTCTTTATGTCTAGTAATGTCATTCTTTTTTTTTTTATAAATCATCAGTACTCAGTTGGATTTTCCGGATCGCCCCGGATCGGCCCATTTAAGGGGTTAAGAGCTCCCCGCCGCAGATGAGACTCGAACTCGAGTCCCCCATTGTGATAATGAGCACCGAACCACTCTACCATGCCCACGGTGGAATAGTAATGCCATTCAAACTATATATTGGTGGTCAGATTTACCCCTAGTTATACTATTAATAGTCACTGCCTACCACAAGTTTTAAAACTTTGAATAGGAGAAGATAACTTCCGTCTCCATCAAGGAGAAAGCAATGACACAAGTTTCTAGTACAGGAGTTCACTTTGCAAAGAAACCAAGGCATACTAATTAGTTATCATGTTGGTATCAAGCTCTCCAAGTGAACAGCCTTCCAGCTTGTCTGGAGAAACAGGTTCCCTTATTGAGTCTACTTCTCTGACTCTACGGTTTCAGTGTTGAGCACGAAGCTGGGGAATACCATGCTTATGTCCCTGAAATTGCATTTAGAATATTATCACACACCACATGCATGATAATACATAATATATGACAATTCATGATATTAACAGCGAGTAAGTAGGCTTAACCTCTTCCGTTTTATTTATACTTCTTTTGTAGACTCGATAGAGAGACTGACTATGGACATGTCCTGGAAAGTAATTGTCCTAACAGCTTACTTATTATAAAAAAAAGTATCAACTCTATTGACACTGAGAGCTAAGTTCATTTCGAATTATATTTACCACTTACATCAGATAAGGAAGAGTCATGTTCTTTAGGAGCGACGGATTCCTTGCCACATAGTCTCTCCATTCCTCCTCATCAATTCTGCCATCACCTTTGGCATCTGCTTCCAGGAATGTCTGCTTAAAAGGTAAAATGTTATACAGCCATAGGGGCAAGTGCTCGCTCGAAGGATAGCTGTTTTTATGCTGAAGACTGAATTACCTTATTAATGATCGTTTCAACGACTTCGTCAGATAAATTGAGCTCTGACTCATCGAAAAGGGCCAAGACCATCTCCTTCAACTGTTCATGCAACCAAAACTTAATTTTACGAGATGGTTTCACCATGAATGTGCTGCCCTTTACTTTTCTCTTTTCTCCACTTCTTTATAAGGACTACCTAGAGGGGAAGTGAAAATGAACTCTGTGCTTACCTCCTCCCTCTCAATGTAACCAGTCTGCCTCAGATCGTACAATCTAAAAGCATCTGTGAGAACGCAACCTTGTTTTTAATGCTAAAACGTACACACAGTAAAACAGCAGAAATGCAGACAAATATGAGATCGTCCAGCACTAAAATCTGCTTCTTACATGAGGCTTTGACGGCATCCGAAGTTCTTGGGTGAAAGATAGCCAATGATCGGATGAATTCAGAAAACTCGATGCACCCATTTCCATCGACATCAAAGAGAGAAAAAATCTACAATGGGTAAATTATTCATAGTGGCTGATAATGCAAAGCTTTCAAGAACTCAATCGGGGTGGTGCTGCATACCCTGTCTAAGAAAAGGTTCCTCTTGTTGCTGTTCTGGAAAAATGCAAGCTGGAATTCTTCCTATATCTCAAATGAAAAGCAATATTTACTAACAGAGCCGAACTAGTGTATATCATTGAATGCTGACGTAGGCAAATGGAAGGAAAAATACCTTGTGTATAAGTCCATCATTGACCAGAGAGCTGCTTAGCTTTCTAAATAGCTCATATAATGCTTCCACTTCGCTAACACTAACTACCAAACACAGCGCAAGGGTCAGGTGGTGATGGGGAAGAGAAAAAAGGATCAGCAGGAATCGACTTGTCCGTGACTACTATAAGCAAGCTTGAATGAGGCAAGTGTGACTGATTGCACGGAAATTTCTAGAATGTTTTCTTTTAGAGGGAAAAAAATAATCATCACAAAGTAATGATCAGAGCTTGAAGGAGACACCTTGTGAGGAAGAAATTAAGGTTATAGGTCCGGATAAAGCATGACAAAAGAGTTTCTAGCATATTATCTTCCTCCCGGAGGCCGATGGGCCATTACCACACTTGGCACCAAGATAATGAAATTTTAAATTCAATCAATCACAATATGCAAATACGCAAAGGATAAGCACTCACAGGGTGTTTCAGAAGCAAGAGAAGTCGAGTCCTTTAAACCAGGTCTAGGTTTAGCCTTCGATTTCTTGGAAGGACGACCACCCATGATGCGGAAACAGGACTTCCAACAAGGATAATGTTCCTGTAACCCCAAGGAGAAGCTGAAAACCGATGCCATGTGATACCCAAGTAAAAAAGAGGGAAAATTGAAGTAGCCTTGTCAAAGAAAGAAGAAATAAAGGCTAAGCCAAGCAGAAATCGCATTTTAGCAATCTGATCAAGCAAGAAAGGAAAACCTGGAATCTCAACTTCAGCAGTTATTTGCAAACGTTCAGATCCATTTAAATGGTCATGCGAAGCATATTCATGACGAAACTTACTTTGTTTTGGCCCAACAAGAAATAAGAAAAACGAGGAGCAGAAGAGAATGAATTCGATTCCAGACCTTTAATCTCGCCTTAGACAGAAACAGAGAAGGAAATATCACCTGAGAACGTACTTCAATTCAATGAAGGAGGGGGAGAGGGGTGAAACTGGGATGTTGACTTGAGCCCTCCCCCTATACACGTATTCTTCTTCAACTCTGAATGAAAGAAAAAACGAATATTTGGGGGTTGCCATTTGCCAATGACTGAAAAGGGAAAACGAAAAAGAAAGAAAAATAATGAATCTTCAGGTAAGTTTAACACCTGTGCGGAGACCCTTTTGTTTATCCGATTAATTCACTGGTAAAAAGGCAGAGGGGAAAAGGAGAAAGAGAGAGCTTCATTTCATACACAGACGACATTTCAAAAGTAATCATTTAAAGTTCCCCAAAAAAAAAACACTAGAGGATTGTAAATGCCAGGATAATCATGTAGCATGTATCTATAGTTTTTAAAATTAAATTAGGTTAGTTGGTTCAATTGGTTAAATTAGGAACCAATCATTCATTCGGTCTTATTACTAAAATTAATCTAATTATATTGTAAATATAATTAACTCACATTTAACTAGTTAGACCGATAAAGCCAATTAAACATGTGTAAAAATATATCGATTTAAATTTTTAAAAAAATAAAAATTTATTATAATATACTCATCGTGTATATCTTCTTCTTTTACTTCTCATTTAACTATTAGATCTTCTTTGATCAGTACAAAAAAATTTATCATGATAGCAACATATCAAATTAAAATACAATATATGATTTTGACATAGAGTGAGGTGTTCAGAATACCCATCATTAAATGATTTTAGTTTTAATCATTATTTTATTTTACTCGTATTTGATTATGTAATAATTTTTTTCTTTAAGACTTGAATGATCCACTTATTTTATTTTAATAAACTTATATATTTTTATATTAAACTAGAGGTTAATATAATTATTATATTAATAATTTTTTTATTATAAATCAGTATCAAGTATATGGTATTACATTTATTTATCAGTAATATTATTTATTAAATAAGTGATTCAACACATTGAACTAACAGTCTGACCTATGAACCCATAAACATATATTTTAATCAATTCTTAATTCAATTCAGTTTTAAAAACTATGTTGCATCTATTGCTCATTCTGCTATGGAAGCCATCCCAAAATAACCACCAGCATCGAGCACCTCCATCTCCAAGGAGAAGCCCAACATACAATAGAGGATAGAGGAGTCCATGATATGTAACCCTCTTTAGATAGCTAATATTAGAGCTATTATATAAAATATTTACGAATTTTTTATCTTATCTTACTAATTGATCTATTAAGTTTGTACCACGGACAAGTAATCATATGACTTATAATATTGCCATTGAGCACCAACAACACATTTTTGTCATATTTTGATTCAATGAATTATCTATTTCAAAAAATGATATTATTAATCACCTATTTAGACAAAAGGTCAATAGTGGACTCTACTCCTATAAGACGAGAGACCCAAAAATCCAGATTCACGTTGGCCTTTGCGTAGTGTTAAATGGTTCCTATAAAAAATAAAAATAAAGAAGAAGAAGAAGAAGAAGAAGAAAAATCTTCAACCCACACCCACTTGATAACCGTATAACTAACATGTTTCTAAATGTTTTTACATGTATATGATTAATATGTTTAATATAATAACAGTAAAATCATATCAAAATATTACAATATAATTATAAGAATTATATTTTCATGTTAAAATATAACAAATAAACTTTAATACATTTTATATAATAAATAAAAATAGTAACACAAACCCTTAAATAAATTAAATAGATTAACATAGTTAATTTATATTTAAATACATTTAATTAGATGAATTTACTCGTATCTTATTGAATTATACAAGTTTACCCTAGTTTAACCCAAATTTATCTAATTCAATGTTGTGTTATATCAGATTATCATATCGTATTAAAAATTACTAACTTAAACTAGAGTATTATTGAGTGGGTTAAGTTGGGAGGGGTTTACTATTCCTTGCTTACTATAGTAGAAGACCTACATGGTTCTGTTCAAAATCAAATTGTTTTCCAGATTCCTTTGGCTTTAAAGTTCATTTATTATCTTAGTGGGCATTACATGCTTACCTACCCTCCCCAGTAATCGTGGATGTGTTGATGGTTTCCTTCGAAACAACCTCTTAGGATTTTTTAGATCAAGAGATTTTGATTGCTAGAAGGAGTTAAGGAAGGAAGGTAAGAATATGAATGGGTAAGATACACTTGTAGCAGTATTGAGGGGAAGATTTGAGATCAATAAACTATTATGCTCTTTATAATATTCTCTAATCATTAAATTAAATTATCATGCTGTAAATTTACTGTTTAGACCTCTCTAACCCCAAAGATAAAGGAAGAAAAAAACTGGGTGATGAATTGTTATAAAGGGACAACTCTATAGTAAACAGTAAAGTTATAGAGGTAAGTTACATCATTTATGAAAGTATACCACCAATTCTCCAAGATAATTTGGATAAAAATTGATCGACAAATTTCAACATTCTCTAAGACCATGATTTTTTTTTTAAAACTGATTCATTGCAATGATTTTAACCATGGCTTTGAGCCTCTGCGATTTATCAACCCCACCTCCAAATGCTGAGCTCTTGAAGTCTTCATTATCTCTACCTTCCTATAAATCGTCTCCACCTTGTCTCAAGTCTTGCTCTTTAGTTGCTTAATCACAGCATACTTATAAAACTATTAAAGGATACACCTTTATTCATGAGGGTTTTTGAGATCTCATCTTCTTGCATTCATTTACCTTTCCATATTCAAGATTATCTAATTATTTTTTGGGGGAGTCACATGCTTGATGGCTTGTGCAGTTTTTTTTTTTCCCTGCAAGATATAGATGCATCTCTCCAATATCCTTTCATGACCATGAGCATGCTTATCAGTACTTTCAACGCTTTGTACATGGCATTGTATTTGCAACTATATCAATAAAGAGTTTTAGATAAATCAAGTTCCTTTTAAATTCAAAAATCTATCTAAACCCGATTTTAATTCTCACACTCATAATCTCGGTAACCTCACACAAATATTATCACAAACTATCAGATAATAAGTAATAAATCAACTCTTATTATAAGAAACATGACATATACTATCTAATTAAAAACCTAATTCGAAACTTAATGGTTTGATATCAGGAGATCTTTGGCATTCCCATCCATATATGCAGATACAACTAACATCTCACCTTTTGTCTCTTTCAGTCTCGTACTTCCTTGATGATTCTACCTACTTGCCTTTCCTCATGAACAATCTAACTTGGGTTCTTCTTGTGGTAATTGTGGCAAATCATCCTACCTTTATATTTTTCATTTGTCTTTGCTATGCTCTCAAGACCTTTCCCAAACCCGCTTTTCTCAAGTAACCCTTCATCACACTACTCAATTCCTCCATCAGCATCATCTTCAAATCTCTCTAGTTTCGCCGTTTTGATGACTTCAAGGGTGATACCTTGTTTATAGTGTGACATCGTATCAACAAAATTCTCACAGGAGTTTGATAGCCAACAAAATAATGTCAATGATTGATTCCCATTCTCAATCTTTATATCCATGGATTGCATGTCCACTAAGACAACGTTTAAATAGATCCATATGGTCCTTTATCAATAAATCACAACTCATACTTAACTGGTGCACTCCCGAAGATACTTCAAGGGTTTTTTGGTGGCGCAAAACTGATGAAAACATAAGATACATCACCCCATTTAGCTAGGAATCTATCTACCAAGTCAAGATAAATGGAAATTTGGGCATCTGAATAGCTGAAGATATAAATAAGGCCATGTTCTCCAAAAGAGTGTGGTTCCTAACTCAGGAAAATGATAGTTTAGATGCAAAATGTTGAAAAATAAATATGGTAATTTCTTGTTACCTAAGAATAGAAGTTTGCATTCCTACTCACACTTCTGCAAAAAGTTTACAGTCACGTAAAAACACTTTCTTGAATTTCTGCTGTAAATTGATTGGGAATGGGAATAATACTAAAGTTTGGTTAGAACCTTGGATTCCTGGTCTGCGAAACTTTAAACGTGTACCTAAGTGTGATAATGTGATAATTGATGTAGAACTTAAAATCCCTGATCTAACATAAAGCAATCAATGAAACATTGAAATATTAATGGATTTATTTGGTGATAATACAACATCTAAGATTATTGAAATTCCACTTATTCATTCCCCAACCCTTGATAGATACATTTGGTTAAAAACAAAAATGGTCAACACTCAACCAAAAGTTTTTACATTGCTGGCCAGTCTATAGGTTTTCAAGAGATATGGAAAATTTTTAGAAAAAGCTATGGGGCCTCAAAACCCATGAACGACTCAAAAAACCCATGAACGACTCAAACTCCACTTATGGAGAATGGCCAAGAGCAACCTCCCATGGGCTTTCCCGGAGAGCACACCCTATCCACTTTATTAATGCGACCAAGATGGTTTTTCACATTTGTTTGGTTCTTGTGCTTTTTACTCATACCATTTTTGAAGAATCTGAATAGGGTATTATTAACTATATTTCCCAATCCTGGGATGGTGATCCAATTAGTTTGATTGAATTCATGATGTTGCTAGGTGAAAGTGATGCAAGAACCACTAATAGGACCCATTTCCATTTTTTCTTCTCTATGCTATATCACTGTCTATCGAAGGAAAGAAACAATGCTCTACATACTGATAAAAGTATTTCCCTAGCTGAATTTATGAGCTCTTTAGGCAAAATCTATCTAGAATATAAATGTGCCCTGTCTGCTGATACTTTATCTTCCTTGTCTACTGATGCTTTATCTGATAAGAATCATTCTATTGTAGACATACAACTACCTGATGTAAATAGTGGGGAAGATCAACTAGTGAACATTTTTTAGGATAATGCTGGAGGAATGTCTCAATCAGGCAGGGCTTGGGGAGTGGAAGAAGATGGAGGATCGATGCACATCTTACGGATACGGCTTGGCTTCCCGAGAGTTTGTGTATCTTCGAAGTGGTGTTAGTTGAGGGACACATTATAACCTATTGGTATAAGAAAGGCCACGCTAAACTCCAGCACAAGCTAAGGCTCTTGCCCTTTTGTTAGCAGCCAAATCAGCAATCAACTTGCACCTATCTTTAGTCATCTTCCACATTGACGCCCATGAGTTAGCCTTAACCATTAACAGAAAATCTCTACCTTCTTGGGATGTCCACAATATTGTGAATGATTTTTTTTAATGTTGCTGACTCTCTGATCCATTGGTCGTGCTTTTGGATTTTTAGAAATGGTAATTCATGCCTACCATATGTGTAAATGGGACAACAGTCAAACATATACTGACATGTATTTTTGAGGACGAGGTTGCAGCCGCACCCCCCCCCCCCCCTCCTCTGAATGGATGACCGTTTTACTGATTAAAAAAAGAAAAGGTGGTGCAATCACTCCTTCAATTACTACTAATTCTCTAGTGGCTTCATGATATGCAATTAATGTAGTTTCTACCACAAGTCTGACCCCAAAGTTTGATCATGCACTTCTTGGGAGGACCTTGTTTCGGAGGCTTAGTTGGACCATGTGTAAAGTCCTCTCCATGATTAGACATATCTTCAACTTCCATTAGTGAAGGGTACTGTGATGTCTTTTATCTGTCACAATGCACTAATAATACATTCATCTTGATGCGACATAATCCATAGTCATTCAAAATGTCAAATTTCTCCATCTCCTCACCACTGACATCTTCACGATCAACCTAGGAAAAAGGAACATCATAATAACACGGTAGGTTTGAAGAAACCTTCACAGTGCAAAGCAGTGCACCGAATAAAAACTAGAGATTATAACTCAGCACAAAAGATTAATTCCATACCTTACAACCAACCAAAGAAAAACAAAAAGTATCGAACTTGTTTTCTCAAATTTACACATCCACCATCACTATATTATTGAAAATTTTCAGAAAGATAACTCGTATATCATTTTTATATAATACAAAAATCGGAATCACCATTTATAGACTTATTTCAATTTTAAGGTGTAATTTTTCATATTTGATTGGGGATAAAATTGCGCTAAATGATGACTTCCAAATTCAAAATCAGAATTGAATCCAACGTGACAGCGCACATCGGACACTTCTCCATACTTGTTCCTTGTTGATATCCACCTCATCCGATCAATTTTCCATGTCCTCCTATATTCTAAATTGATGCAAGACATTTCTAGAACAAATAAAACCACTCTAGTCAGACCAGCCTTCAGGTTCATCAAATTGAACAAGTTCTGTTACGTATGCCGTAATTAACCAAATTGAATGTACTTCCGAATACTAACGAGTCAAAATGGTGGTAGTACTAGTAATAATATCAACAACATGAGGTCTAATGTGGTAAATTGAAAGAAAATACTGTAAAAACTTAGTATTTCTGTCCTCGAAATAATACCGTTCTCTTTTTTAGTAAATGAAATGGAATAACAAAATATAAGTGGAAAACAGAATGCAACCTAAAGAATTAAATTAATTAGATTACAACTTAAATACTTAAAATAATCAAATTGTTTTAAAGTGACAAAAGATAAACAAGTTGAGTGTATATAACCAAATAATTTTTTGTTTAGGACTAAAAGACGATTAAATTTTATACAGTTCTTCAATATGTTCATCGAGTTTTAAGTGAAATTGATAAGGTAGTTATATACTTAAATGTAAAATTTAAAAAAATATATATGTATTATTACTTCAATTAAATAAATAGAAAGGGGACAATTAAGCTAGTAGTCCCATGATTTTATATATATATATATATATTAATGAAAAAAAAGGGCTCAGTCCCATGATTTCGAAAATTCAAACAGAAGGGACGAGAGAGAAGAGAAAGAGACACATGGACGACCGACACTTTTGTTTTTTTTTTTTTTTTGGGTGGGGGTAGAATTTGTTGTGTTCATTTTGCCTTGCTCATTGATCTATAGCCATAGGTATACTGTAGCTAAATTGGCATGGCCGCTCGATAGAGCTCTTTTAGTCTGGCGCTTTTCAGTTGCCTTGTGATTAATACGATAATGACACGACGATGACATGGTGAAACCGACTAGGATGGAAGGAGGAAAGAGGGACACTGACCGCGTCGTCTCCTCCTCCTAGAATGCAGGGCTAGGCCCCCGTCTTCCTCCCACGTGGCACGTGCAGTTACTTCCTGATGCTGCACATAACCACAACGAGAAAGTGATTTGATCTTCTCGTTCGCCACCTTTCTTCCCTGTTCCATCCATCCGTGGATCTTTCATGGAGAATCTTATAACGCTGGTGAACAAGCTTCAGAGAGCATGCACTGCGCTTGGCGACCACGGAGAGGAGAGCGCTCTCCCTACGCTCTGGGACTCCTTGCCCGCCATCGCCGTCGTTGGTGGACAGGTCTCATCTCCTCACCTTTCCTCTCCTACATAAATCTCAACTCTTTCTGCCATCCTGGCCATTTCGTCTTCTCCTAAAGATTTCCAACAGACTACGAACCCCTGTGAATGGATCTGAGTATTAGTTCTTAGAACTTCTTTACATTATGTATGTCTCTTTCTATGAGATAAATCGTGTATTTATCATCATCGGTTGATATGATATGCCGGTAGGCTGGCTGTATATTTATCAGTTTACCTGACAATGAGGGGAGACCTCTCGGACTAGTCGTTTCAGAGGAAAACCTTATTCCATTCTAAATTCATTGAAAGCCCCTCTTTTAATATTGATCACGGCCTACATTCTACTGTTCATAGTCCTACTACTGGCAAGCCAGTTCAGAATTCTCACGTGCCATCAGTTGCAAATCTCGCTTCTCATTTGCATATCAGGATGGTTGGGATGTGATCCAGCGCTTGCAGTGGCAACTTAATCAACTCCTCCCCTATTGTTGATGAGCCTTTGACAAAAGTTTTTTTAACGATTTGTAGAGCTCTGGGAAGTCTTCTGTACTTGAAAGCGTTGTGGGGAAGGATTTCTTGCCACGAGGGTCAGGTAAATCCATTGAACAGCCACTAATGATATGGTTGTGGATAAGTTTTGTCCTAGACAACCTGCTAATGATAGGAAATATTTATTGTCCAGGGATTGTTACTCGCCGCCCTCTAGTCCTGCAGCTCCACCGAATCGATGAAGGAAGAGAGTATGCTGAATTCATGCACCTTCCAGGGAAGTGCTTCACTGATTTTGGTATTACGATGCCAACTGAAGCCTCATTACTGAAATTTTCCTGCTGTTGCACTTCCCGGCTTCTTCATTGTCATGTTCTTTTGTTTTGAAGCTGCTGTGAGAAAAGA
This sequence comes from Sonneratia alba, assembly GCA_900174645.1. NCBI lineage: Eukaryota > Viridiplantae > Streptophyta > Magnoliopsida > Myrtales > Lythraceae > Sonneratia > Sonneratia alba. Next base: position 64,340 of record FWPY01000071.1, read on the forward strand.
GATCTCTGATGAGACTGATCGAGAGACTGGCCGAAGCAAACAAATTTCTACCGTACCCATTCACCTCAGCATTTTTTCCCCTAATGGTGAGAGAGAATTTGACTGTCTTAGATGTAACTTTTGTCTATACAGACAAGAAGCATGATCTTGGGAGTTTCAAATTTTTTGTTTTTTCCTTATGTTCGGTGCAAACCTTTTTCTTATCTCATAATTTCAAACATATGATTTTCTTTGCTATGTTTTCTCTTTTTATCGCTTTGTGAAAAATGCTTCTGGAAGCTACCTCATCCAAATTTCATCTTAATTACCGTGGAAACTCTGATCATGCTTCCATTCTGGGAATGGGAGAGCTAAGTTTTTTTTTAAACTACAGTAGGCTATCATGCTAATTAGACATCGACATCTAACCTTCGCAGTTGTCAACTTGACTTTGATAGACCTTCCTGGACTCACAAAAGTAGCTGTTGGTGAGTCATAGTTCCTTAGTTTTGTCCATTTGGCGTGCCATAGTTTGGCTAGAGATTCTACTTTGGCATGATAACGGACACTTTCTGTCTCTTTCATCGAAGAGGGTCAACCAGAGAGCATTGTCCAAGATATTGAAATTATGGTTCGATCCTATATCGAAAAGGTAAGCTTTACTTGTCCACCAAAGTTGTCCCTGCCATCTGTGTTCAGGTTTGAAGAAGAACATACATTGGTAGGCCTGTGGGCAGCGTGCTATTAAAAATTCTCTGTATCTGAGCTACAAATTAGAGTTCTGATGCAACATATAGTCATGTCATATGGTGTCTCTATGATGCTTTTTGCCTCTAATAATTATTTCCTTGGAAGATACTAGCAGGCTGATCTTTTGTTGGATTAAAAATTTTTGCCTATTTCAGCCTAATTGCATTATTCTAGCTATATCTCCAGCCAATCAAGATCTTGCCACCTCTGATGCAATTCAGATCTCCCGTGAGGTTGACCCTAAAGGTACATTTCTAACTTTGATAAATTATTTTTGGCACTTCACTCATTGCACTTTTCACCTACTATAACATTGAATTGAGTACTTAGGACTTAATCCTTCAAATAAATGAAGGTAGGATTTTAGAAAATGCACGAAATGTGCATGTTCGTTTGTTTAGCTATGCAAACACTCGCATCAACCATTTTAATGTGCTCATAGTTTTTGTAATATAATGATCTGAGCTTGAGATGCCCGTGCTTCATGAGACAGATGAACCCATTTAGCCTTTAATGAATGTTTCCAGTCAAGAGCATGCTAGCGTCAGAAGCTTGACTTTAGTTTATTCTTGAGCGTTGACTTCTAGGTGAGAGGACATTTGGAGTTCTAACAAAGATTGATCTTATGGACAAGGGTACGGATGCAGTTGATGTAAGTTTCCTTCTCTTGGCCGATATACGTTAATTCTATTGGTTCCTTCTCCTTGGTGGACGTGCATTTATCTATAGAATTCATATTACAATACCTCAAGGTTAAAACAAGACAGTTTCACAATTCATAGAAGTAGTTTGTGATGTGAGATGAAGTTGACCCTTGTTTTTTTACTTAAAAAATTTTCTCAAAGGCTATGCAGAAGTGTTTATATGGCTCGGAAATTTTTAAGCTTGGATTTGGAGCATTTGAAATCTAATTTGTGGATTTTATAAAGTGAACTATAGGATAAAGGAATTAATATTTTGACCACAAATTTGAAAAGGGGCCATTTTTATAACGAGGATTCTTACCGGGCCCATGACGTCCAACAATCTGTCCAGGTTGGCGTAATTAAGGTCCATGTGCACAACTAGGGAATTGAACCCACAACCTTGTGAACTTTACAAAGCATACATGTGCCATATTCACTTGAGTTAATCCTACCTTTTGCTCTCTTGCTAGAAAATCTTGTGAAAAGAATGTCAATAGCAATATGATTTTCTTTTGATAACCATGTTATAAATATGGATATATCCTTTTATATGGATGCCACACCATAATATTTTGCCAGTCCTCATCCTAGATTCTGGAGGGAAGAGCATATAAGCTCCAATATTCTTGGATTGGTGTTGTCAATCGCTCTCAAGCTGATATCAACAAAAGTGTTGATATGATTGCTGCTCGAAAAAGAGAGAGAGAATATTTTTCTAGTAGCCCAGAGTATCGGCATCTTGCTAGCCGTATGGGATCCGAGTATCTAGGGAAGGTTCTTTCTAAGGTGTGTAAGATGTGCAAAGTTCTACTTCATGTGGTTTAACCATGGTTTCTTCACGTCATGTGGCCAGCTCTCGAAATATTATATTGACACATGGATACTTAATTTCTAGCATTTGGAATCTGTCATCAAGTCACGAATTCCAGGTCTTCAATCTCTTATCAACAAGACTATCATTGAATTAGAGTCAGAATTGAGCCGTCTTGGGAAGCCTGTTGCTACTGATGCTGGAGTTAGTATTCTAATTTAATCATCCATGTCACCTTTTTCACACATACTTGAAATGTTGTTTTTTTTTTCCAATTAATTTATACGTCATCTAATTGTTTTCACTATCATGCACTGTTCTTATACTAAGTCGTGAAGACCTATCAACACTGCAGTTCGTATAAGTTTTGGTTTGACACAATCTACTCTTACCTATGATGAGCACTCTTTGATAGGGAAAGCTCTACATGATTATGGAAATCAGTCGTGGTTTTGATCAAATATTCAGAGAACATCTTGATGGCACGTAAGTTTCTTAGAGGCAGAGCTGTCTGTTAGCTGTTATCCACCAGGTCTATTTTTAATGTCATTAGTCATTTGATAATCACAATGTGTGCCCGCAGCCGCTCTGGAGGAGATAAAATATATGGTGTCTTTGATAACCAGCTCCCTGCTACATTAAAGAGACTGCAATTTGACAAGAATCTTTCATTGGATAAAGTACGGAAGCTTATCACCGAAGCTGATGGTTATCAACCACATCTTATAGCTCCTGAGCAAGGATATAGACGCCTTATTGAATCTTCTTTAGGTACTATCAAAGGTCCTGCTGAGGCTGCCGTTGATGCGGTAGGTTCACTCGTCTCAACTCTGTATTCATAATAGTGATATTCATGAATGAGGGAAAGAGGGTATACTAAGGCCGTTGGAGTTCAAGTTTCTCCTAGGTTTTAGATAGATTTTCTCTTGCTGAAGAGCTTTCTGACGGTCCTGTCTCTTGCTTCATGGATAATCCAGGTTCATGCCATACTGAAGGATTTGGTTCATAAGTCCATCAGCGAGACAGTGGTAAGTGTTATTTGGCATGCAGAACATCTCTTGTATGTATAGAGGTGTCAAAAGAATGAAAAAATATTAGAAGAGAAAACTATATCATGATTTCACTTTCTGTTTTGGTGTAGGAACTAAAGCAGTACCCCACTCTGAGAGTAGAAGTTGCCAATGCAGCTTGTGAATCATTGGACAGAATGAAAGAAGAAAGCAAAAGAGCAACCCTACAGCTAGTGGACATGGAGTGCGGTTACCTAACTGTTGAGTTTTTTAGAAAGCTTCCTCAGGATATTGAGAAGGGTGGAAATCCTTCCCATTCCATTTTCGATAGATACAATGATACTTATCTCCGACGAGTTGGTGAGTTGCTTGAGATGCCAATCTTACTAGTGGCTGAGCCCTGATTAGACAAGAGAATTAACACGCATTCATCAACACACTACAGGAACATCTGTTTAAACCGATGACCTTCATATTAACTTCCCCTCTTCTTGTTTTTTAATTCCTTAAAAGTATGTTATAGTTCCATAGTTCTATATTGGTTCTCATTATTAATTGCTTCCGGATTAACAGGAACTACCGTTCTTTCTTATATCAACATGGTCTGTGCAAGTCTGCGCAATGCTATTCCAAAGTCCATTGTCTATTGCCAAGTCCGTGAAGCCAAACGCAGCTTACTGGACTATTTCTTCACTGAGTTGGGTAAAAAGGAGGTTAGCACTTCATTTTCTCTACTTCACTGAGAAGCAAGATAAAAGAGGACAGTAATAATAGAAAATGGATGATGCGTGATTTGCCTTTATGTTAATGTATTGTTTTGCAGTCAAAACAGTTGTCCTCACTGCTCAATGAAGACCCTGCAATTATGCAGCGCCGAACCTCACTGGCAAAGAGATTGGAGCTTTACAGAAGTGCACAAGCAGAAATCGAGGCAGTTGCTTGGGCAAAGTAGGGGGATGGATGGATTATGCAGGCACAGGATGGGGAGAGTCCAGCATTAGGGGTTATAACCTGATTCTTTCATTCATTCGTTGGTTACTGACTCATTCATTTGACCATTATATTTCTTTCTGATATATTTGATTACTGAACAACTTATTTAACCGTTATGTCTCCACAAGAAGAGCGTACTGCATGAGGCTTTTTTGCTGGGAACGTTTCTTGGTTAGCTAGTGATCTCTCTGTTGATCAGTGTTTGATGCATCATTAGCCTACTGGTTGTATTCACCCTTTTACTGTCTTGTACAATCATGACTTCATCGATGCTCTGATAGAGCACCTCTTTTCAGGCAGTGCATCAACTACGATCAAATTGCAGGAATAATGCCCTGTCTTATTGATTATGCGTGCTTTTATAGGTCTAGGTTATACCTTTAAAGCATGGACTGTTAAACGCCTTGGAGAAATTATCTACACAGGGGCAAGCTACCCATAAATTTGATCAACAGGAACCTTTTGAGCTAATTAGGTGGCAAGATTCAGATCATGATGTGAAACGTATGTTGCAAGAGAAGTTCATGTCATCAGTGGCATTATTGAACATCTTTGAATGCAATGATGATTAGATTAAGTTGTCGACTATTTTTATCAAGTCGTACATCTGAAATCTTAATGATGACTCAAGAAAATATCCTGTTGTAGACTTTTCATTAAATCAAAATCCAGTTGTTGTAGATGCTCGTTTAAGGGCTTTAGAGCTTAGGGACAAATTACTATTTTAAAATCAACCTACAGAATTGTTAGATCGTCACTGCGTGAATATTTGTCACATAAGAGGACATGAAGGGGCAACAGAATAGAGATTTCTTCTGTTGGTGGCAACTCTGCAAAGATTTGGCGGGAAGAATGACATCACTAACCAACCTCCATCCAACCCTTTGCTACCCACCACAGCTGAGCCTTCAAACACAAGAGATTATCACCCTTCAACCGCCACAAGCAACCCCCTTCCCTTCACATTAGCAAGAGCCCTTCTTCTTGCTGCTCAATCTCACAGATGCCTTGCAATCAGCCTCTAATCTTTCTTTCTGTCATATGTTCTTCAATGGCAGATCCAGGATCCAAGGCAGTCTCAGCTTCAACATTCATACTTAGGGTTTGCCTCCTAATTCTTGTTCTAGAATGCGAAAAACTTGCAGGGTCAGATGACAACGCAGGCACACGTATAGGAGAAGTGGATGCTTGCAAGATCGATCTCACAAGTTTTCTCCCTCCACCTTACCAGAACATATCCTATCCATCATGCATGCATATTTGGAACAGTTTTGCCCTGAGGGTACGTTTCTATGTACGCACTCATGGAATAAAAGCACCACATTCTCTTCCGTTTGTTGTAATCTAGGGTCTTTTCCCACGATTTACCGTTATGCAGTACTACCAGAGCGAAGACAATTTGCTGACTATTGTCTTATCTGCGGAATACACCACCGGATGGGTCGGGATTGGATTCTCACGGGATGGATTCATGGTGGGCTCCAGTGCAATGGTAGGATGGTTCAACAAGAAAGGGCAAGCCAAGGTGATGCAGTATTACCTACAGGGAACTGTAGCATCGCAAGTCATACCTGGGAAGGGAGAGCTGCCACTCAGCGGCGTTCCCGCTGCTCTTGCTCTTCACGGGGCTTCAATCTACTTGGCGTTTCAGCTGAAGCTCAACAAACCTCTCCCTAGACAACCGATTATTTTGGCGTTCGGGTTTGCATACCCAAAACACCATAGGCTAACCCACCACGATGATAAAACGACTATTATCATAGACTTTAATGCAGGTGCACCAATTCCCTTCCTCGATTCCGTTTCCTTATTGGGTACTCTCAGATATCAGTGACTAACATAAAAAGAGGAAATCTCTGTAGGTTCCATGTCTTTTTCGGCAAAAGGCATGAGCTCGAGAAAGAAAAGCCATGGAGTATTGGGCATGCTTGGTTGGGGTTTGATGCTTCCTACAGGAGCAGTCATCGCCAGATATTTTAGACATAAGGATCCCATTTGGTATTATCTGCATACAGTTATTCAATTCGTCGGGTTCATAATTGGACTTGGGGCTGTAGTGCTGGGGGTTCAACTTTACAGTGAAGTGCATCCTGACATTGCAGCGCACCGAGGAATTGGGATTTTTGTCCTCACTCTTACTATTCTTCAGGTTCGTTTTCTTTTTAGGCCAATTACTATTTTGCTGGTCTGATCTAACCTAGCCACGTTAGAGATTGTATTCTGACTTGGAAAATTTTGTCGTGGGTGACTGTAGCCTCTAAACATTCATTAAAAAGAATTTTTAAAAAAACAAAAAGGGAAGAAGAAGATGAAGATTGAGATCAGTCCAGGATCTAATGTTCAGCTGAACAGCAGAAAGTCATTATGCAACTTAATAACTTCAGAAAATAGGCTGGGTCTGTGGAAAGCGGAAACCTTGGCAAGTTCAATCAGTCTGAGAAAGAAATATCTGATTATGTTTACTGCCAGAACACAATTATAAGATTTGCATCAATGGCATGGGTCCATGGGATATTTCAACTGATTCATGACTCAACTTTCCAGGTATTAGCATTTTTCCTGCGGCCTAATAAGGATACCAAAATCCGCAAATACTGGAATTGGTACCACAACTGGTTTGGGAGGCTTGCCCTCTTCTTTGGAGCTGTAAATATAGTATTGGGTATCCAAGTAGGTGCTGCAGGTAATGAGTGGAAGATAGGCTATGGCTTTCTTGTTGGCACGATAATGGCCAGCGTACTTGTTCTCGAAGCATTACTGTGGATGAGAAATTCAACCAGTACCAACTCGTCATCAGGCTTCCAGATGAATCCCGTTGATCAGGCTCCGCCAAGTACTTTTGTCAAAGGTTTGTCTCAAACAATTCAATTTTCAAAAGGGTCTTTAATAAATTAATTTTATGCTGGATATGACTTGAGAATTGATAACCAATACTAACTATAGTTGCAAGTTGAAACAGGGTGACCGTCAGTCAGGTGGTTAAACTTCACATATGGCAATACAGCAACGGGGATCATTATGTGCGAAGCCCTCTGTCGAACTCTCCACCTCCCAAAAAGTTTAAAGGAGCTTCGGAAAGTGAATGCATATGTATTTCGTACCTGACCATGGGAGGCAAGAGTAGTGATTTCTTGTTTACCAGAATGGAGCATTTGGAGCTAAGCTTGAGAGACAGGCGAACACTAGGACAGAAATGGATCTCAGGTTTCATAATTTTGTAAGTAAGCTTTTGTCAGATTGTTTAGGTCCAAAAGTTTATCGTGTTTCCCCCCACCCCACAACCCTGGGAAAGTGTCCTACCGTGGGAGCAAAAACATATATTCGCCAGCTTTGTGCTTCATTACCTGGAATATTCGAGTATAGGTTGCCACAATTTCCGAAAAGATAGTAAGATATGTGATATAGTATTGTGTTTTGATCGTTTATTGCTGAAAGCTGAAGCTTAAACAACGTAACAATACCAACCATGTTAAGTCAAGCATGCTTAACGAGTTCTCTCGCGAGCATGGTGGGTTGACACGTGCAGACAAAACCAAAGATAAGAGGAACAAGGTCGAATAGCATTGCATAATTAAGACAGAATCTGGGGTGATTCAGTTCGAATCCAGAACTTCCGCCCCATTTATCAAGTCAAGCTATGCTTGAAGAATAGTGCAGCCAGCAACAGCATGTGTCGAGCATTGTCTAGCAGAGGATAACTAGGCACAATCCAGGGAGGCCCAAAATCGATCCATCCGCCAGTATCTCCCCTTAGCCTACCTCCTCCGTTTACCCCATCTTCACTGCCAGCTCTTGTTGCTGCTGTTGCCACCGCTCACCACCCTCTGAAGATTTCATCCAAATCCGACAATACCCTCGTAGAGGCTGCCACTGTCTAAGTGGTGGTCGCTGTCATGGATTTTTCTTTCTTTTACTGGGGAGATTGGCCATGTCCCAGCGCAAGAACGGGCCAAACAAAATCTCAAACTGCAAGGAGTTACAACAAAGTGAAAACAGTGCCAGGAAAAATCTCTCCCCTTTTACAACTATGTTGTCCCATTCATCTTTGCTGTCCATTGCCAGTCGAATGACGAGACTCTCTTCAAAACGAGCTCCATAATTTCGATGCCTCAGAATCTGACTTCGACTCCCATCTCTTCCTCTCCTTCATCATGACCCTCTTCAAGATCCTCCGACCTCCACTCGCTCCTCCTCCCCTCCTCCCTCAAGACCCACTGAAAACGCTCTCCTCTTTTCTCGTTTTCTTTTTATTTTATTTTATGGTTTGTGGAGGTAGAGAAAAAAGGGCAAGTCTAATTGATGCGCCCTCCTCCGGTCTCCTCCCCACCGACAAGTTCAGTAGAGGTTTCTCCAACATCACGCGAGCTCCCCGGAGGTGGAGAGAGCTATCGGGAAGACCCATCGGTCGCCTCTTCTTTTTATATTTTTATAATGATTTGATGTCACATCAACATGAATTATTATTTGTTCATAGCTAGTGTTGGAGAAGTCTGATCCGTGTCACTTCAAGTATAAAGCAATAAAATCACATTGCACTCTGTTTCCTTGATGACCTTCTAAGAAGTAAAAACAGCACCATGAATAGGCAGGTAAGTTAGGTTGAAGCTTCAAGAACGGAGTCGCATAAGAAAGATGACCCTAGACTTATCAGATGGAAGCTGATGATATTCTGAATAACCAGGAGCATCGAGGGAGAAACTAGAGATAACACATGGCGGAATGAAGCCTAAACCATCGGGTTTAAATGCCATTCTGTATTTAGCCTCGAACTCTTAAGACTCAAAATGGACGAATGACAAAGGAGATGTATATTCAGCATGATGAAAGAAGTATGAACTGAATATCAAAATTACAACCAAAATTTGAGCATGGAGACTATGTAATCAATCAGATAAAGACCTTATTATAAAGAAGAATATTAGAATGAATATGATATTGGAATATTCTGCAGCATAACGTTAATCAGAATCAATGGTATTATATCAAATAAGATTTTAACTCCGACCTTCCACCTTTTTTTTTTCTCAAATGAAGTCAGCAGACTTTTTCGCAACTCTTGGTCCTTACATAAACATGCATGCCTTAAGTAGCAGCTCTCTCCTTTCTCTTCCTCAATAAATTCATACTACTAAGAGGGGCTGACCGTTACTAGCGGCAACAGCGGAGTTCTTCCGCAGTGATTGTTATCTTATTGAATCTTCGTAATATGAATGTAGGCTGACGGCCGTCTAGTGGTCGGGGCTGTCACTTGATCAATTTTGTGACACTAGACAGTCCGGGGCATGGACAGGAATGCATGAATGTATCGCACAAACAAATAACAAATTAAGGCGGCTCACCGTGATTTCAAAAACAGCAACAATCGAGAGGAATTGGACAGGCAATGATTTCCTCCTGAAATCAGCTTTTGCATGTAGGGAGGTCAATCCTGGGAATGATACGGATAACTTGCGCGTATTTACTAGATGTGACCTGGCCAGACCCAGCAATCTAAGGCGTGAGACAGAAGAACTTCATTTGAATGTGGTACTGCTGGACCTATTTTATACTGTAGTGTGACCCAGAATTGTGTAAGCAGTACTCCCTAAAACCGCAAAATCGTTTAACTAAGGTTCCTTTCCTGCTCAAAAAGCAATGTCACCGTGGCCTTTCACTCTAGGGATCTGATGGATACGATACGCAGCTGCATTATATATATATATATATATATAATTCACTACAACGGAGTGCCACATCTAAACATATGCCAGGTCATGGCATGTTGTTTTTACATTTCAGCGTGGGCCCGAATGAGCCATTCTTCGTTCCGCTCCAAGCCACACCCACACCCCCAGCTCTCTAGATTCAGAGGCTTGAAGCGTAAGGCACTTAACAGAACACCGATACATAATACATCAGAATAAATATAATAACACTAATAATCTCACTATTTTTTTTTGGACAGTTTTAATTTTCCAAAAAAAAATCATTTTTTACCAAAGTAAACAACGATCATAGTTTTTTTTTAATTTTACTTGTTTATGATTTTGTCATGAAAAATGTCCAGAGAATGGCCTCACCCAGCGAAAAGCAAAGGCAGCAATTGAGCAGAGGGTTGACCTTCGCTCCAAGGGAGATTAAAAAATATTCGAAAATTTCCCCTTCATTTTTCAGAAATTCTTTGACCCTGTCCGACTTTGTTGCTGTAGTTTGAGGTTGTCATTGTCTGCATTATCAAATCTGCAGGCTTAGCACGAGAGGGCCGATAAACGTGCCCCAAGGGCAGAGAACGACCGAATCCGATGTGAGAACGTAGCGATTCGAGAGGCGCTGAAGGCTGTGATCTGGCAGACAAGGATTCCCACTTCGACTAGCAGGGCCAGTTATGGGAAAGGAGGAGGCGGCGGCCAAGCGGGAGGAGGCGGCCGCCAGTGAGAAGGGGGAGGAAGAAGATGAAACTAAAATTGCATTTTTATCGTACTTAAATTTAAATTGAAGTAGAGTGAATGGAGATAAAATTGGCATTTTAATATATACCACAAGATAGCTATGTAATGTTATGCCAGTGAAAATAGCATGTTCCATTAATGGTTTTGGCGGAAAAAGTAATGGCATATCATTCATAATATAATGGTGGTAGTTTATGCTTTTTATATGTAGAAGAAAACTAAGCGTGCTAAAATTGTAAAACTAGTCAAATTAACTGTTATTTAATTTGCTTGAAATATATAGAAAAAAGGAAAAAGAAATGAAAACTAAAGTATTAATTGTGGGCGTGGAAAATATTCAAGTAAATTGGGCAGCAGTGAATGAGAGCCTATATATAGATGGAGCTCAAATTTCCAAGCGCGATTGTGATGCGAGGGAGCTTCCCAGTGGAGGTGAGTGCTTTAATTAAGATGGTGCGAGCGTTTGAGAGTGTGACAGTGTGTACTGTGTATCCATGGTAAATATTTTCCTTATTTTCCTTTTTCTTTTTAAAGTAAAGGATGCTATTTTGGGGTAGCCAAATTAACGTTTGGATCAGACCTTAACCGACTGTTTGATTGAAGTCAAATATGTTGAATTGTAGATTTGCTCAGTAACCCGTTTAGGTGGACGCAATTACTCAAAAGTTTGCCATGTTAAATTATGATAATGGTGCACCCTATGGAGACTACTCTCAAGAAATCAAACCTCCACTATTTTTGTGTGCTGTGACTAACTATTGAACCAGCATTTGGATGTTAAAGAAATGAAAATTTTTAACTTTTTTCCAACTGATGTCACAGCATATTGTGCATGAGTAAGTGGAATCCTACTCTGGAGTGATGTACTGTGTGAAATGTTTTTCCGTTTTCTTCAGGGCTAAGGTTCTAGAAAAAGGAACTTTAGACTGTTGCCACTCACTGCAATATAATCTTATTCATTGGAAGCTTATGATCTTCCCTCCTTCCAGATCACTGATCCTGCTATACTATCCCCGATGGGCAAGTTAGTGCTCTTGTTTCTTCTCTCCGTTTTTCCCGGCATGGTTTACGCTCGCAACTGCTCCACTGTTTTCTGTAGCAACAACACCTCTATTCCTATCCGCTTTCCCTTCACGTTGGAAATCAACCGACACCAGGACTGTGGCTATCCAGGCTTCAGCCTAAAGTGCAGTAGCCTAGGAAAGACAGTTCTGAAACTTCCAAGATCGGGTGAGTTCTTCTTGCGGGATATCAGTTACGCCAAGCAGCAGATATGGCTGTATGACCCGGGTTATTGCCTCCCCGGGCGGTTGATGAAATTGAATGTTTCAGGATCACCATTTTCAGCTCCTCATCATCTGGACTTCACGTTCCTGAGCTGTCCGAAGAACCAGACATCTGAATCTGGAGTCATCGATTGTCTAAGCAACAATACGGATGTGGTTTTAGCCACTTACAATAAGTTGTGGGCGGACTTGATGGCTTCGCTTTACTGCAAGATCATTGGAACTGCGCAAGTTCCAACATATCGGCGGATTCGCTTGAGTCAAGGATTCTTGGTTGATCTCAACAAGGACATCCAGCTGTCATGGCATGACCCCGACTGCAAAGCCTGTGAGAGAAAACGCGGAGTCTGTGGCTTCAAGAGCAACTCCAGTAAAATAATCGGTTGTTCCAACATGAAATCGGGTAAACACTCTCCCTCTTCTATGTCACCCATATTGCGTCTCTGATCCAATTTAAGATCTACTGTAGACATGTTGCCCGACTGCTGGAGCACGAGCAATACAAAGAATGTCAAAGCTACAAAGGAGAATCAAGGCAGCGATAGGACAGCATAAATCCACCCATTCAGAACTTGCCGGGTGCTGTGTTCTGTCTATCGTTTACAATTGTGAAAACCGTGCTCTCATTCGCAGCTGAATAAATACCCAACAACTAATTCAATAATACCTACCCTCGATCATAATTTTCTAAGCCGGTCAACCTGGTTTCCCCTCTACTTGTCTTTCGGTTTCATGGCTGCCCTTCAATTAGTTTAGGCCAAATTAAATATATTGTAGTCATAAGAGGACGTATCTACCTTATTTATGCCGTATACTATATATAAATTTTGATTTTTGTTTTCCCAGACAACAGGACCCATTGGATTGCTATGATAGTTAGCTTTTCAGTTACTCTGCCATCATTTGTATGCGGACTCGGGATATGGTGCCAGAGACACAAAAGACGTAGTAGGGCCTCCACATCCGGCCGCGCTGTAGCCTCTCCTACCTTTTCTGTGTCTCCCCCGGCCTTCCTTGGGTTCTCCGCGCCTCCACCTCCGGATAGAGGCGACAATTCTAGCACCTCACTGCGGGGAGTAACATCACGACCAACAGTTGTCCCAGGCCATCAGCGTGAGATGATTACTCAATCCTTCCCAGAGTTTGAAGTTGGAGACAGCCGACACATAACAGGCCCCAGCGTCAATATTTGCGCCATATGCCTGTCAGAGTGCCACCCGAAGGATATCCTTAAAATCTTGCCAGAATGTGACCATTTTTTCCATGCAAAATGTATTGATGAGTGGCTCCGAATAAAAATTGAATGTCCAGTCTGCAGAAACTCTACGTTTTCTGCCTAGTATATATAATCTAAGTGGTAATCATATATTGACGTTTTAACCGTTGTAAAAGCTATTAGAAACCTGAGAGGACTCCCTGGAAACTGTTAGCAGTTCTATCAGATATTAGATCCTTTTTGTTGAAGTTCCAGCAGTGGAAATGTACCTAGATAAATCATGAGCACAACGCAATTGATATATACCTGGAGTAATTTCTTTTATATGAATGAATTTACTTATCCAAAAAAATATATAAGCGGTAATCTTCGCAAGGGTTAGATGCATGTCAATGGATGAGATAGAATTCGACTGAAGGAAGTTTGATGTGAATCCATTCATTGATGGGGCTCGCTTTGTGTGGATGAGATTGGAGAGTCGATGTTTCCTCATAAAAATGGGATGGATGGTACTGAAAGGCAGGTGGCATGTCGTCATATATATTATGTGATGGGCTGTTTCTTTCACAATCATGTGTGAGGCATCTATTCTCTCTCTCTCTCTCTCTCTCTCTCTCTCTCTCTCTCTCTCTCTCTCGTTTTCTTCTTCATCACACAGTACAAGACTGCTGAGCTTGTTACCTGTAGCGACAGCTTAATCCCTATCTTATTCCCCTGCCTGTTAGAAGGCAATCAAAGCCAAAACTGTGGCTGTCCTGGATTTTATTTGAGTCGCAGCAACAGCCTCCCCAGAAAGACAGTTTTAAAACTTCCAAATTCAGGGGAGTTGTTTGTGAGGAACTTTAACTTACGTGAAACAGCAGAAAATCTCTATGACCCAGAATGAATGCATAGGATTTCAGGCAACGGAAGTAGGCAGGCTATTAGGATAGTTAGCCGGCCTATCAATTACTCTGCCCGCATTAATGTGCAGGATCGGAATAGCATGCCGCAGCTGCTGCAGAAACAATGTAAATAGCGTAGGCACTGAGTCGAATAGTTCAGAGTCGATAATCCTGCAACCAGAGGTCGTTACATCAGAGAAGAAAACTATTCAGTCTTGCACCAAACTGGAACCCAGAGAGAGTCAGTGTATGATAGGGACCCAACAACATTGTTTGACCGATATGCTCGTCAGAGTACCTCCTAAATGAGCTCTTCAGATGTGTACTCGAGGGCAACCACTGCTTCCACGCAGATTGCGTCGACCCATGGCTACAAATGAACCAAAAATGTCTGGTTTGCAGAAATTCTCCGTGTCCTAACGCAAGATGCCTCCTCTCATAAAAAAAAAAAAAAAAGAAGGCCCATCCTGACGCAATATTTAACATCCGAGTTCTTGTACTTTTACCCCTGCTTGCATTAGTAAATGTCAATGTAGTTTTCTTTTATAAATGAAGCACGTATACATGCAATTATTCGGCTACGATAGCTCTTTTCCTCCCGAGATTGTCACAGTAGTATGCAACTTTGCATATATCTTCTTTTTGGCACCGTTTAAAATTTAGAAACTAACAAATTTTAACTAGGAAGTAAGCATCCAACCACTTCAACACATCCTTTTTACCTTTCTTTATTAATTAAACTCAACAACACATGTTGCGGCGCATGACTTCCCCTAATCGCCAGTTCTGTGTTGCCGTGAGCCCTCCTCTCTTAGTCATTGAATGCAAATCTTAAGTTATGGAGAACCACAACTCACCGCCATTCCTATCAACTTCCTAAAAAAATCAGAATTGAAGCAGCGTGCGCAAAAGTATAATACTCATTTATAGGGATTTAAAGTAGAAGGGCCCAACAAAAGCATCCACAAAGTAGTAGTTGGAAAAACAGAAACTCCTCCAACTGTCTCGAGCATCACTGAAACAAGAACCCCGCAAATCATCTCCTTCCTCACATAAGAATACGGTAACAGGATCAAGATTGCAGCATCCTGCAGAGCTCTAATGTGATGCTATTAGAGTTCAGGATAAAAGGAAAAAGTCAATAAAACTAGCACAACTCCCAGTTCAGTTTATTTGAAGAACACAGGTTTCCTCTCATAAAATGCAAAGTTACAAGAACAAAACTACATCACTTTTTGGCTAGAAGCTTTTTTGGAATATTGTCCATAGCCGTTGACTTGAGTAGGTATAGCCTAGAAGCTCGCTCTTGCAAAGTTCCGCCGCACTTCAGCCCTCGCATTTGCAGCTCTGTTTTCAACCTTTCCAAGCCTAGAACCTATACAAAGTAGACGAAGGAACCTAACATTAGATTAAATTTGTTTCCTTGCATCCAAAATGCTTCATAGATTATAACTCTATTTCCAAGTTAAGAAAATGCCGACTGATAAGAGAGGAGAGATCAGATAAATCTGCAGAAAGAGAAACAAAACTACCACTCAGTTTATCGACAGAACAGGAGATCATGCATCATTCTTCAAGAAACAAAGGAGGCAAATCATCAACTATAGCTAGACCATTTATTTATAAACAGAAGGGGCACCCATAGGATAATGGCACCAACTAGATTAATCCCAATGCTATTCAAACAAACGTTCTTATACTATGTTCAAAACAAATACAGTTTTCCAGCCATTAGAATCAAAGTTAAAAACTCCAGCTTGACCAATCAGCAACAGTAATAGTATTAGCACAAATACCTAAAAAGCAGACAGAACCACGAGCAACAGAGACTACAGAAATTACTATGGGTTCTCAAGATAATAATACCTCCAGTTCAGCAGCTGAATTATACTCCTCAAAATTCAGTGGCTTCTCCTCTCCTTTGTTGGCTTTCAAGTATGCGGTCTCATCCAAGGCTACAACTTTAGTCCCTAGGATGCCATTGGTATCATGAGGAATATCTACTGCTATAATACTTCCCTCTCTAGAATTTATGAGATCCGATGGTCTTTGACTTGTCGCAACATCATCATTCCCAGGTTTTGATTTATCAAGTTCCTCTTTTCCAGCCTGATCAGCATTATCATCAGAGGCTGCAACTGCTTCTGAAGGTGGAAATGTAGAACCTTGATTCTCCCTGTCCACATGATGGATGGGTTCATCCATGCTCCTCAGTTGATTTAATACAGATTCTTTTGAAAAACATTCAACAGATACTGAGATTTCCTGGGAAATAGTTTCCTTCTCTTCCTCAGAACCACTCTCTATGAAGCCGCCAGCAGCTCTTGTACCCTCTTGTCTCTCGCCAGTCAATGAATCAGAACTCCTTTCTCCATCATTTGCAGAATCTGAACTATTTGCATTATCTATGATCACAGACTTCTCATTATCCTCATCATCCTTGCTGCTGTCTTCGTCTGTATCATCACTATCACTATCAGCCAGTTTTCTCTTTCCCATCCTGAAATATTATAATAAAACAAGATTAACATGAATTTAAGAGATTGCTCATAACCCTCTAAAGTATTTTACTAGGCATCCAAAATATTGCTCATATCTTTTCTTTGTTACTTCTACTAATCAAATATAAAGGCATCCATCAACCCTTTTTTTAATGAATAATCCACCTACTTATACTCTTTAACAGCTAAGGTCAAGTACAAGTCCATAAAACAGAGTCCCTCCAAATGCTTCCTAATTCCTTTCTGGCAAACATTATGAACATCAATATTTTTCTCTCTCCTAACCCAACAAGACAATATATTTCTAGGTCTTGCTATCAAGGTTCTCATCTCCTATGGACTTTCATCAGCATGAAGTTTAGCTATTGACAAGAATTAATGAGTTAATGAGAAACTTTTTACTGAAATCTTCCTCCATCCCTGAAATCGAGCCATAGACACCCAGGCTTCGGCCTGAATAAGCCAGATACAGGCATCTACCATCTAGTTTCCCTACATTCCCGTCCAATTCATAACATCAACAAGAATAAGAGGAAAGAAAATTTCCCATCATACATCACCAGTTCCAAAATTTTTGAGCACACCGATCAGAGGTAAATTATCATCTAAGAAAAGGAATGCCTTAAATTTAAACACATCAAGCACAAGCACCTGGGATCTTACAAGGCAACCAAGAAAAAAGCATTACTTTACTTTGTACAGATACAAGCAAGGGGATCAAGGGATATGTACATCCCCTGGTTTAATCGGGAACCACTCAGTAGCGCCATATTACCTGGCGAGGGAAGAATTTCTCCGACACAGTGAGGAAATTGTGATAAATTACTAAATGAATCTTACCAAATTTTCAATTTTTTCTCATCAAGACCAGCATTCTCCCCGGCTTTACGCTTAACGCTCCTCCGAAAAGTAGAGGAGGAACCGATTGCTTCCCTGACCGACAATTCAACCTGTGCAACACATTTGGCAGATTCCTCCCTATACTTCTCCACATACTTGCGCGCCTCTCCTTCACCAGCTCCCTTCTTACTCTTCTTTGTGGACTTCTTAATGAAATCCTCAGCAATCTTCTCCAGCCTCCTCTCCTCCTCCTCGGCCCTCCACTCCTCGAGCTTCTTCTCAGCATTAACATGTCTCAGCCGTCGTCCACTCATATCTCGGCAAGCATCAAAGTTGTTTGTCTTCTTCTGGCCAGCCTTGGTGGCCGCCCCACGAAGGAGCGACCCAAAGCCGCCCTTGCCACCGCGTAGGCGGAGGCAGAGATGGACGGTAGAGTCTGGCGCCGGAATAAGAGCGGCGTCATCTAGCTGGCGACCGGCGCAGATGAGACGCTGCTCGGGGATCGGGAGCTTGGTAAACTCGAAAATACGCTCCTTGACAGCTAGAGCGGAGACAAGCGGCGTGTCAAAGAGAAGCGTCTTCGTATCGCCTGTTAGAAGTCTCGCGAAAACGTGGAAAGGCCTGACGTGATGGCCGACTTCGAACTCCACAGATTTCTCTGCAACTGCTTCTTTGGAAGTAGGGATCTTCATCATCTGATGATCTTTCGAGGGAGGAATCGTAGAGAAGGATCCAGAGAGGGAAGTGACCTGAATCGTAGAGAAGCTGTGCCCTGATTTTGGAAATCCGAAGGGAGGAACTTTTAAACCTAAGCTAAGCTATTAGGGGCATTCTGCAGCGCAGCCCACGCCACCAAAAATGCAGAAACGGAGAAGTGTCGGCCCAATGGGTATTTAGACAGTTGATTTTCTTTGGGTTTTCTTAATAATCCATTTATCCAAAGCAAGGCCCGTGAAAGGAATTTCTTTCAGCTTAGAAAAAATTAATTATTTTTTTAAAAGATAATATATATATATAATAGTTTTCCTTCGAGCATCGACTTAATTAATTAAATAAAAACCAAATATATATTTTTTTTAAAAAAACTCGATATAACGAAGAGTTTCCCCCCAAAAAGTCACGCACAAGCAGAGACCCAATTACATTGTTCCTTGCCCGTCCGGCCCATTGAGATGAGATGGGCGATTTTTTTTTTTTTAATGAACAATAAAAGCTATATTACCTCTTAAGAGAAAGATTTAACAAAATGGCCGAGTTTGTGTTGGCCTATTATACACAATCCCTCTGTCCCTAAGTTTGTTCCTATGATGGCTAAATCATGGGTAAGAGAAGTTACATGTCTATGGATCCAAGCACAATTCTAATCCAAAAAAGAAGACAAAAAGGATCTAATTTCGTCAATGGTATCTTGTATCTCCGGTGGTATTTCAGTGTATAGAGGTAAGCCGTAAGCAGCTTGAAGAGAATATTAGTAAAGTTTGATCGTCTCCCAACCCAAAAGGTGCAGCAGCCCATTGTGTGAAGATGAATCCCTTAGCTTTAGTCATCCTTTTGGACAATGTCTTTATATTAGGATCACATGGAGAGAATCTAAATGGGATGTCATCGACTCTGCTCCCCTTAACTGGAATGGGAATCACAGAACTCTTATTGAATTCCTCATTTCGCTCCAGAGACCTAAGATGATTAAAATTGATTTCCAAGACTTCTTTTTATATGGTGCAGTGTTATACATGAACTTGTGAAAATTTAGGAATTAAATAATACAGTCAGGAGAGAGAAAAGATTTTTTTCAAATTCGTGAACACAGTCAATAAATCATATCAAGAATATAGGAATATTTTGCATTCTCCTGAGATTTCTAATGATGAAATTTGTGGTGATTATCCTTATACGGCTGGTATTCATACAAACCTTAATTTGGGAAGAGGGGCACCAGATGCTTCTATGAAGTCAGAATTTTTTGCATCAACTTCTCAGGCAAATTTGAACTTGGGTGACATGGCTTAAAACTCTTTTGCTGCTGTAGATATCTTTCTTGCAAACTCACAGGTAGACAGGGAGCATGTTGAAGATGGAGGACCCATTCACATATCTACGGATCTTTTGGATTCTGCCGATACTTTTGAAACTATTTCATGGCAGGAATAAGCAGAGGAGAGGAAGAAGCTGGGGAAGCTGAGGAAGAGCAGGTGCATATTTTCACCGATGCTACGTGGAAGACAAAGGAAACATGTGTGATAGGAGTGGCTATCCATCATAATGTGAAGATTCTAAGCTAGTATAGGAAGGGGCAAGCCCAATCTCCATTCCACTCAGAAGCACTAGCTCTAGTAATTTCAGCTGACGTTGTAGTGAAGAGGAAATGGTCCTCGGTCTCCTTTCATTCCGACCCTTGTGAAGATATCATGTTTGTAAATAGGAAGTTATCCTCCTCATGGGATTGTCAAAACGTTCTGCAGAACTTCTGGTATACTGCTGGATATTTTACTCATTGGTCTTGTTCTTGGGTGTCTATCCAGGATAGATAATAGCTATGCTCATGATTGGGCTAAATTGGGTGGCAGGTTTGCTTGTGGACAACTTTGTATTTTTGAAGGAAGCTCCTCTTCCTCATCCAAGTTGAATACATGTAGCAAAAATGGGCATGACCCTGACAGTCCGGCCGGGTACAGTACAAAAAACCTGTAACCGGTTTTTAAGCCAAATCACAAAATAATATTTAAATTTTAAAAAAATAATTAATTATATTTTAATACTTATTTCAATATTTTATTCAAATGAACATAAAACTTAAATTAATGTATAATTATCACATAAAATTCATTTTAAAATATAAAATATTTAAATTTATTTTTAAAATAATTATTTTATTTAACTTAAATTATATTAAATACAAAATATTTGTGCCTAGACTAAAATTTTCATGTTTGTGGGCTAGCCCAAATTGCCAGGTCTATAAGGAAGGCAAAATGACTGCACAGCCTAAAACACAGCAAGCCAGAGAGCCAAGTGCAGTCATGTAAGAGTATAATATTCAATAACCCTTGATTGATCACGCGCCCTCTTGCAGATTCTTTGACTCAAAAAGAGCGCGAAAACGAAAAAGGTTGCAAGGAAGCTGAACAAATTTCAGTAGATAACTGAAGCACAGGCATTTCTAGTCTCTATATCCACATAACAAAGAGTTATTAGTTCCTGAACTTGACAGGATCAATTCTCTCCTGGTATGGAGGAAGCCATAGTATGACTTCAAATACCCAACATGGCATTGTGATAATTTCAAAGTACAAAATGGAAGTGCACAGGCACAAACTGCAGTCACAAAGCACCAACTTGTTATTGGGTGCTTGACAAACTAAAACTTGGACATATCTGGTGAGGAAAGAAACAGAGAACCGCTCAGTTTTTTTCACTAGAGTTCTCTCCATTGGGGGATTCGGATTTATCCATCTTCTCAGCAACAGCTGCAGTAGCAGATGCTGCCTTGTCTAAACCCATCTTCTGCAGCTTGCTCAAGAATCCATTAACATCAGCAGCACTGATTCTGTAAGGGCTATGGTCAGGACCAGGAAATGAACCATTGGTTACTTCTTTCTTGTATTCCAAAAGAGCCTTGTTGATCACATCCCCAACTTGTGCAAACTGTTTACAGAACTTTGGGGTTACCTGCAAACGCAAAGATGAAGTTCCCAAGATCCAGAGTGGATTATTCTTCTCCCAGAGACAGTATTTGAACCACAAGTGAAACCATGAAAACAACCTTGGCATGATGTGGGTGTTGCAGCATTCCAAGCAGATCATGGTACACCAGTACCTGTATTGGCAACAAAAATACATCAAATCGAATGCCGATGGTCTTAAAAAGGGTACCACAAATTGCATTGTGAATGCATAGATTGGCCTTTTTAAGGAGGACATGTCCCTATAACACTAGGCAAAAATGAAAGATAGAGGATAGACCTGCCCACTGCAGAAAGGCCCAGCCCCAATGCCAATTGTTGGAATATTCAGGGCTGACGTAGCAGCAGCAGCTACTGGCGCAGGTACGCATTCCAGAACAACAGAGAAGCATCCTGCTTCCTGCAAAGCAAGGGCTGTCTCGACAACCTAACACTTGACGAGTTATCATTCTCGCTGGTTCCACCAATATAACCCAAAAGGGGGGGGAAAAAAAACAAAGACACGAGAGAACCAGTAAATGTATTCATATTAGTAGAAAAATGTGCCAACCTTGACAGCAGAAGCAATATTTTTCCCTTGAGGGCGAAATCCCCCAAGAACACTAATGGCCTGAGGTGTAAGTCCCACGTGTCCCATGACAGCAATTCCAGCTTCGACAATAGCTTTTGCTGCAGTTATTCTCGAAGGAGACCCTCCTTCCAATTTGATTGCATCCATCCCCCCCTCTTTCAAGACTCGAACAGCTGTATCAACTGCCTGCTAATAATCGAAACTGCAACATAACCATGTAAAGCAATCTTCTAAAAATCATGCTCAGCAACTGCCTTTCAACCCTTTGGGCTTTTGGGTTCAGCAATATGCAACGATTCACTTCAATTTGCACTCAGTCTGGTTTACAGAACAATTGTTGTAAGTAGCGGAACTCAAATTAGCATTACCCCTAACTTCTCTACTCATTCCATGTGATTGCCAGGGCTCTTCAACGAATCTTTCCACTAATGACCAAGAAGAGACGCGTATACTATGTTAGTCACTCGAGAAATGAACCCGGGACCCAGTGACAACTGACAAGGAGTAAGGACTGACTAATAAGTAGCCAACCAAGAGGGATAGAGCTCAGTTTCCACGAATTGGCAAGATCTTATCTCATCTCATCAACCTACAATTCAACAAAGAGGGAAAAGAGAGCACGGTAGTACCTGATTGGCGCTGGACTCGTATGTCCCGAAGGGCAAGTCCCCGACGAGCAGCGGGCGCGTAGCCCCACGGGCCACCGCCCTGCAGTGGACGAGCATTTCATCGAGAGAAATGGGGAGGGTGGTGTCGTGGCCGTGAACGACCATGGAGGCGGAGTCGCCGACGAGGCAGACGTCAATGCCAGCCATATCTAGGTGGACAGCAGAGGGGTAATCGTAGGCGGTGACGACGGTTATGGGCTCGCCCTTACGATGCTTCTGGCGTAGGTGGGTGAGGGTCACGTGCTGGTTGGGGGACTGGGGCTGGGGGCCGCCATAGACGGAGTTTTCAGGGACGTTGCTGAAGCAGCGAAGAGCGGCGAAGTGAATGGAAGGGGAAGAGCAAGCACCGGCGAGGGAGACTGAGAAGGAAGTGGAAGCTCTGAGTCTGAGGATAGCGTTGTAGAAGGAGGCCATTTGCTCGCTGACTGTGGAGAGGAGGCACAGGCTGGGGGTGGTGTTGATTTTTGTTGAGTGTCGATTACGAGAATCAGGAGGAGGTCGGGGGAAGCAGATGGCAGATGATGCAGCGGCGGGGGGTAGGTGAGGAGTAACGAGAGGCGTGATATAACATTTTATACAAGACATCACATTAAGGAGGCACAAGTGAATGACGATTAGACAGAAGATGTGTTTATTATTAAGCTAATCTAATCTAATCTAATCACAGACTAACTGTTTTCGCATCCGGCGTAATTTATTATTATTTTTTTAAAGAATAACAAATTCACAAGGCCCATATATGTATATGAAACTGGCGGCCCAAGGTGACGCTATCTCAATGCATGCTTCTACCATGAAGCGGAGGGGCTTGTCCATTGCCCCAGGTTCATATCATCCAATGCATATAGTGCGCCTCATTCATTCATGTCACATGGGGCTGGAATTGGACGGAGCGAAGAGTGATAAGGGGGAGAGAGGAAGATTCTCTATGTTTGAAGTCGATGCATTGCATATGAGTCAGGACCCAAGTCAAATTGCCACCAGCCTGGTCCACCTGCTCTGAGCAAGCATTAATTGGCAGAAGGAAGATTACGCATAGCGTAGAAGGGGCCTCCTCCACATCGGATGCCATTATGATTAGATATGAATAGACATAATTTGGACCTTTCTACTACGGCGGCCTTTGCGGCCCATTAGAGCCCCAAATGCCACAGCAACTCAACTACTCAACGCGGCTATAGAGAGAACAAAGCATACAAAGGCATCTCAACCATATTCATCATCCACGTCCACCCTCTAAAGATGGGGAATAATCAAATTCCTAAGCCCCATATCGAAAGTTGCAAATTTTGGCCATTTTCCTACCGTCAAAATCTCATCAAATCATTTTACCAACATTGGTCAACTTGCCTTAAGAACATCATCACGGTCATTTCTTTTAGTAGTTAAGCTCTACTAAAGGAAGGTGGTTAGCAGACAGCAGCTTCCTCGTGAATTCCACGGATTCTATGCCTGAATAGGCTAAACCACCCTCCTCTGCAATTGTTTTTTGCAGAATTTAATAAGAATGTGACAAGTGAAGATTCAAAAGCTGCTCCTTCGGCCACTTCTCAGCCTTAATTCTTCTATGGGAGGACAAATAGGATGTTTACTTGCCCTAACCAATGGCACAGCCAAGTCTCTTGGAAGAAGAATATGTCTTTGAATTTAAAATTTTGCCAAATTCTCAATCCTTCCTTCTGCGCAAAACACCAACTTGAATATAAGATGAATGACCGGGAGAGCAAAAAGGAAGAAGTGAGAATAAACAACTACTGTAAGTCTTACAGAATCTTGCGATCAAGGCACTGGAAAGAAAGCACTGCTACCCTGTCCTACAGCAAATTGTATGTCCAAAATTGGAAAAAAGCGTCTACCAACAGGAGAAAAAAAAGTCAGGTAATGCCCTACACTCGATAACAAGATGAAGGATCCTCACGGGAAGAAAAACCACCAGATAAATCCTGAGCTCAAACACTTAAAAGAACACGAGAGAGATGTTTCCCATCGATCAGAAATTCATAAACCAGAATCACAAAACAAACCTGTGCAAAGTAATAACATATCAGAACTTACCAAGAGCTTGATGCCATGGGCACCTATGAAAAATAAGGTCATTCAACTTCAAAAACAAAGAATTCGTAAAAGTACAAGGAAGTGAACAAGTATAATATTCCTGAATAAAACATGTGGTGACAGATATGGTATGGTCTACACGGAATTCTATGTGCAGCACTTGAGCTGCAAATATAGATTTCTTGGTTTAACCATCTCATTGACTCCATAAGCTCCTCCAGAAGTATCTAATTAAACAATCCAACGTTTATCATTGAGTCCTTCCCTCCTGAATATCCAGCAAGGATTCTTATCTTGGCACATCACCATAAACAACCACCTATAGCTTAGTTAATGTGGTGGAAGAACAGTGGAGCTGTACGGAATATGATGTAGATCATAATGTTATAGAATTGCAAGAGGCCCGTAAATCTGATCCGACCTGATATTCTAGCATTATCCAGAAATAATAACTCCTGGGACTTTACTCCTTCTACTTTCGACAAAAGTGAGGGAAGATAGATTATGGAGTATCCACTCGAATGTATCAAATAGGCAGCTGTTGTTCTGGGAAAGCCAAAATCAATTTCCTCTTAAGCACTTGCTAGAAACCAGAAATCCCTCCCAAAAGATTCTAGAAATAAGTATATATGACACGTGAGATCCAAATAAGTAAAGTCAGCTATATGGCAAAGAAGACCGCATGGAAGACAATTGCTACTTATTAAACACATAACACTTCACTATATATAGCAAAATAGCAACCCAGGCCAAGACAGTAAGGAGGTATCTATAAGACAATAGGCTCATGTCTTCCATTTCACAGTGAGCAAGCAAGCTGATGTAGCAATAAATTGAAGAAGACAGAGAACTTAATGGGTTAATTTTTCATGATAAAATAAAATAAAATAATTAATCATTCCTGGTCATCAATAAGAATCACCTCTTTCACTTGCATAACCAAAATACAAAAAAACAAATGTATGTACTAGGAATAGGTTGAAAAAACTATCTTTCCTACAGAGTTCTCTCTTTTTCCTTTTTGCTGTGTCACTGTGGAGTTCTGAATTTTACTCTATGGTATACTAATATTTCAAGATTTATTGCAGTGGCCTCCTTGTAGAGAATAATTCAGGATATAAGGTTCATTAATGAGCCTGTAACAGTCTTTTCAGAAGACTAAAAATCAGCTAACTTTGTGAATCTCCTCGGTGCAACCAGAAATACAGCCCATCAGTTCTTTAACATATCAGATAGCTCTTTTGTATACAAAAGCTAACCTTCAGAGCAGATTCCAAGGGAGCATTCTACCAGCGCTCTCTGGGCCGGCCATCAGGAAAAACAGGAAGAAGAACCTTTTCTTCTTTCTTCACCAAGACATCTCTCTCTTGAGTTTGCTCACTTAATCCATTCTCCAAACTTCCAGAATCTTCACCAAAATCTGGAGGCATCTCATCATCTTCATCACTCCAATCATCACCATAATCTTCATCAGCATCATCACTGTCATCAAATCCACTGCCATCCTCAAGGCCTTCAATATCTGACCATTCCTCACTATCTTCTTCCGCACCATGTCCATTTTCCTGCTCACTGATTTGTTCAGCCTCGTTAGCATCTCTCCTAGGTGCACCCCTCCTTGGATATCGAGGAACAGAAACAAGGGCTCGCAGCTTCTCCTTGATGATCAATAATCTGTCCTTCTCAATCAGTTGGGAATCACAATATGCTTCCCTAAGAAAAACAGAGTCTCTGTCCCCTTTCAGAGACACGTAGAACATATTGGGATGCCTTATGAGCATACCTCTCAGCTGCTGAGAAAATCGAAATTCCTCCCTGAAATGAGTGAGATGATCCACAAGAGTTCTCTTCTCAACCGTAAGGCTCAGAATCTCATGAATAACCGCACAGGCATGCTTTTCTTTTTCAGGCGTGCCTGACCTCAGTGCTGCAAAATCAGAATAAGGGGATATGTAGGGCATGTCCCTGAACTTACTAATCTTCCTCATCTCACTCCTAGACAAATTAAGACCCTTGGGCAGCCTAACCCGGTTGAATTTGAGAGGGCGATCAATAATCAGATTCTGCTCCTCTAGCTCCGTAGTTCTGTTCTCCTCTTGGGCGAGCTCAGCAGCTGAGACTGCAAGCTCAGGATCCCAATGAGTGAGTTCCAAGGCAGGGCCTCGAGCAGTCACCACAACCCTGAAGTACTGAGGGTATCGGTGGCATATGGTATCACGAAATTCTAAAGGAAGCCCAAGATCTGTCCTTAAATGTGCAATCTTCTCTAACAAAATTCTCTTCTCCAAGGACATCATCAGCAGTTTCCTCAGCTTCACGACTAAGATATCCTCCATCTCATTCCTAGCCTTCAACTCCTCCAAGTAAAGCCTCTCAGCTTCTGAGGTCAACCTGAATTTCAGCGAGAAAACCCCTTCCTCAACAACTTCAAACACAGCAGGAAATTTCTTCAGCAAAGCAATCACCCTCCTTTTCTTGGTCAAGCCCAGGGCTTTCCTGTACCGACCTAATTCACGAAGAGACATGGTGCGGTCGGGTTGACCGACAAGAATCTTACGAATCTTGAGGACTAGCTTCAACTTCTTATCCCTTTGGATTACGTTGTCGAAAGGAAGCTCCTTCCTTCTCTTGACCACCGCTCTAATCGGATAAAATGGGACACGAAGCTTCTTCTGATTAGTAGAGAAATTGGGATATTTCTCCGGCAAACACAATGTCTTCCCAAAAAATGCGGTCTTTGCGGTGCAAAAGACATGGGTTTTCACTGAAAGGCCGGACTTTTCAAGGGAGTGATGCTTTGATGAAAGAGAGACGGGTAGAGGAGTAAATGGCGACACTTTGGGCAAGCAAAGCAACAGGTTTTGCTCCATACTGGGACCGGAGAGCAGCAGCACGGGGAAATAAAAGAGCGAGATACCTAAGGAGGAAGCACGAGAGATGACAGTCGGTGAAGGAGAAGACTCACTCACCTTCTCCTCACATTCAATTGAAGAGGCAACAGTTCATTCGGACTGCACAATGGGTCATGAGCAGCTACAGGGGAGCAAGCGCAAAACCCCTTGTTAAGTCGAGATTTTTTTATTTTTTTTTTTTTACGCTCGTCCATCTTTCTTTTCCACTTCTTTCATTCCAAAGATTTCATCACAAGTAAGAAATCCGTCATTTTTGTACAAATATTATCATTAGATATTTATGATTAAATTAAATCTTAAAAGTATATTACCATGTATAAACTTTAAAACTCGATTGTTATTTATATTTAAAATTATGAGAATAATATTCTAGGTTCAACTAATCCAGAGGAGGGGTAATTGCATATCAATTCTTTTGCGCTTTGATTACACATTCGTTCACCCTCTTGGATAGTGATATGGAGAGAGTAAATTGGATTATTTATCTGCAATAGGAACCTCCTCCTACACTGTGCTGTCATCAGATGTCTCTTTTCTCCTCCTTGCACGAAAATCATTAGAAAAAATGTTGAGCTCCAAATAACTACGCCAATTTATAAGACTATCTCATACATATAAAGCAGTAGAAAGACTGTGAACGATCAAAAGAATTATAATAAGCACAGTAACCACATTCGAGAGTGAAGACATACATCCTCACCAGTAATCTCCCGAACGTATAGGTCCAGCAAGTTTTTCAGCCCTCCTAATCAAGCTATCATGCGAGATATGCCCGTTGGTCGAAACATTTATTGCTCCATGATGCTCATCTGATTCATGTGATCGTGAGAAATCTCCGATGCTCCTTGTCGTAAGGCTCGTCAGACCAGCCTCATTGATCCCTAGCTGGTCATCTTCTGTGCTCATATCCCAATAGTCTTGTGATACCCTCGTGTTGGAATATTCATCGTTTGAAACCTCCATTTCAGTTGCTATAAATCACTCCTCCGAAGATTCTTTCTGCAAGACAGACTTGACCTTCTCTTGACTGGACCTGACGTTGAGATTTCTCTCACAGAACTTGTCACCTGCACGATTATGAGAATAGTTGAGAAACTGTTGGATTGGGACATTAGGTGGTAGAATGAAGCAGGCAACTGCTTTTGTAGTGATTGAACCGCGAGCAATGTTCTGACTACCTGAGATACTTGGAGAGGAAGGATAGACACTTCCTGAAGTATTGCCTGCTGATACTTGAACAGCTTGTCTGTACATTCAGTGGAACTCACATTCTGAGTTATCCTAATCATTCATAGAGAAACCTTTGCTTTCTGTGTTATCAGTTCCACATGATTTCCCAGGCCTTTCTTACAACAATTTGTCTGAGCTATTGTCATACAGAAGATTGGATTCCTCAGCTTCTGCAAGAAATGAAAAAACAAGTTTCTTCTCGTGTGAAACACAACTGATCGTAGTTGAACAGGCCCCGCGACTAATCTTTTGTTGACTCGCCTTAAGGAGCTTCTCAGGCAATTTTAGCAACTCAAAGCAATTATGGCATGTCAAAAATGGGGCAGCACCGGTAATTGGTGGACACAGATGCTTAAGAGTAGAAACTGTCCTTTGAAGAAGTCTCTCAATTGAACCATCTGATCGGGAGTTTTAAGTCACTGGACTGCCTAACATGGGATTGTGGCTCGTGAGAATAATATGTTGGGAATCGATATGCGGCGAAAGCGTGCATTTCAATTTTAATTAAATTATATTCCCGAACTCAGTATCCCTTTAATACAATTTGAAATTCAAATACGAAAAAACAAGTAGAGAATATATATACCTACAAAGACTCCGAATCGGTCCCCTTGTATTTGAATCCTCAATTCGGCGATGTCCAACAACACTTTTACGAATGACTTCAAGAGTCGATCCTCTGACTAGATGCATACATATACGGCCTCCACAGTATCCACGCCAAGTTTTTCTCGTAAGCGTTGAGAACTGTTCCCAACAACCGGTCGTCTTTTAGTTTCAGAATCAAAGGCTTGTTTATAGTATTTAGTAGAACATATCTTCTTCAATCACTCTCGGATATAGTATTTTGGGTAGCACTCTTTTCTTTTCTCAAACGGTAGAATTCTTTTTCTCCTCGTTAAACTCACACACCCTTGATGCCCTTCGATCTTTTCTATATATAGAACATAAAAGGGGACTTTCGTCCTGCTTGGTGGGCGAAATGTTTTCACCTTTTATAATTCTTTCACCGAAGAGAAGTGTTCCTCCTTCACCGAAGAGAAGTGTTCCTCCTTCATCAAAGAGACGTGCCCCTCCTTCACCGAAGAGACGCGCCCTTCTTTCACCGAAGAGACGCGCCCTTCTTTCACCGAAGAGATGTGTTTTTTCACTATTGACATACGTTATGCCATTTTCAATATTATGCCGTTAAGAATAGACCAACCGTTGGTCTACATGATATGTACTACTCATGTATATACATATAGACATGTATTTATTTAATCGAATCTCATTCGATAATTTAGCATGCTTATATAATCGAGAGTATAATTAAATTTCTATAAATTTAATTTTACAGTTAATTCCGAAACAACCTTATCTAATAAGGCGCATAACCGACATGAGTAATTACATGCTAGCAGAATTAACTGCCCAACACAAAATTTAAACAATTAAATTTTGGTTACAAGAAATGACTTGTATTGTGTGTGACCCATTGAGCTCCATACTAAGCCGGTAGTGAATTAATTTATCTTATTAAACATTTTAATAAGATCATCGATTAACTCTTAATCAATTAAATTCACAAGTCAATATTAACGTCTAACAACATATCATGACCACCCGGATAGTGAAGATTTCAATCAAAGAATCGAACACCCTTTAGTGATTAGTTTTCGTGTAATTCAATTCTTCAATTATACAATGTCCCGGATAAATTAAAGTATAGATAAAATGTCAAACCTTAATTTTTATCCATATGCATATCAATTCTCTAGTAATTAACTCAACAATAAAATATCGAAAACTGCTTTTTGATATTTCATCCTACTCTAACCAGTGATTTTTCTAAGTCAATACTTAATAAAAATACATAGGACATTCTCTTTTCTCATGAGAAATAACCGATCATTTATTGATTATACACTATCTCCATAAGAGTCTTGTTGAGTCCAGAATATCCTATTCATGGTTCAGAAAACTATATAAAAGAATAAACCAAAACACAACTTAACTATTATAAAATGCTATGGTAATCTCAAATCTAAGGATCATTTACACCTACTATCACCTAAAGAATAACCCATTGACATTTATTTTAAATCCATTAGGTTAATCTTTTAATCAGATTAGTTCAGTAAACTCATTCCGTAATAAGTGTCTACACTCTTACATTAGTGACTCTTCACAAGTAACTGTGAGATCAATTACCCTCTACCTTAGAATTTGTAACAAGTGTACTAGTCTTACCAGATCACTAATCCCCTTGTTCAGTGATCCTATAACTAGAAACATTTTAAACTAAAATTTATGAATTTTAAGTCTGACTGATATCATCTCATCATGACCTTAAAATCATTATCATAATTTATAGGTTTCATCATAAAATATAACAGTATATGATGAATAATAATGTCTTAATTTTATTTCATGAATAAACTTACATCAATTGTGATTAGGTTTGGAGTATTAATCTCAACAATAATTGCTGCTGATATAAGCAACAATGGATTGAAATTCACATATTTCGAATCCCAAAACGTTTCTACCCGACTTAACATTATGACCATCCTCAGCTACCCATTTCTCCGTCATACCTATTGATTCCGTCACGAGAGATTCGCGGTATAGTGAGCCATTGGAACTAGAATCAATTCGAGATCTTAGTTGTTCGTTTTCATTACTAGATCTGATTCGTCCAGCATTATGGCTAGGTCTGCTTCCAAATATCCTGTTCTCATCTTCGGTATCACTCATTCTATTTCCCTTCCATCCTGCAACTTTTTGTTCATAACTCAAAGAGCGGGTATTACGTTTAATATCTGAAACAGAAGAATCTCTCGGATTAGACCCTCCGATTTCCAAGCATCCACTGATTTATCAGAAGCAACTCCATTATGTTCTTTCTCAGATTTCTCGGTGAAGGTATCAGGTCCTCCATGTTTACTTTTAGCTGAAAATAAGGCAATTTTTTTCCTTGGAAAAATCAGTGTTTCTATCAAGACATGTAACACACAACATAATGAAGAGCTACTGCCGTAAAAGACTTTTTTTTTTTTTCATTTTAACGGAAACAGCAGTTGGATCGAATTGCAAATCTTGCACTCATCTGAAAATCTCTGCATGTCTAACACTTCGAACCTAGAAACATGGAAAAGTGTTAGATGCAAATGTGTGTGTGTGTGTGTGTGTGTATCATGTCTCTTACCAATTCGTCTGTGATCCATCCAATGAAAAAGGAGACAAGCCCGAGTCAAAGGACAAAAGCCATAGGAACCATCCAAGGCAAGAATCTAAAAGCAGGAGACGTCCTTACCTCGAAGAACAGCGCCACAATCACCGCACTGGTAGACAGAATAATCGTCCCGCTCCAGCAGTACATTCATGCACCTGGGGCATCGTACGAGCCGTAAACTTCCAGAGCCCGCCATTGCGAGTGACAAGAAGACTCAAGCCAGACAGCGAGTTGGGCTGGGGAGGGTATATATATATAAACGAAGAACCTCGTTTTATAGTCCCACTGTGAACCGCGCCGAACGAGAAGGGACAGTGATGATTTATGTCCCATTGTTTGTCCAGTTTTTGACCAGTAATTTCTTCATTTGTTATGTGAAAATTCAGCTTCGAGTGACATGCATTGATTGATGGATGACACAGCAAAACGGTCCTGCAAGTAAATGCATAAAATTAAGAATGATGCAAAATCTACAACCAGCGTCTGTGTGCTCCGCTGCGTCTGCGCCCAGTAGAGAAAGGAGGAGAATTCTTTTTTTTTTTTTCCTTTTAAAATCATTTGCCTTGTTAAAGCATACAAGTTGGGATTAGCTCGAACTAGCTTTGCGAGTTCCTAACAATTTTCACAATCATGAATGAAGTGGCGATGAATTAACCAAGCCAAGTCAAACGAACAAGAAGAAGAAGAAGAAGAAGAAGACGAAGATTCTCCTGACGGATAACCAGCTATGCTGTCTTCTCCTCTGGTCTCCTCTCCACTATGCGGGCGGGCCAAGATCCTTGTTAACCTATAAAAATTAATGAAGTTTTATATAAAAAAAATATTTCCAACGCATTTTTTTATTTCTCCGCCTCTGTGTTGCTATCTTTCAGCTGAATGAACTGGGCTTCCTTAATAAATATCGTAGTTTGTGCTGCATGTTCAATTTCGCCTGTATGGAACTTCTCAACTGATAATTTCCACTGGACAAAATAGAACACAACTAGTCAAATCGTGCAAATCTCATCTCAAGGAATCATTCTTAATTTCTTCTTCTTCTTCTTCTTCTTCTTTTTATTCCTTTTCTTTTCGGTTGGCTCCTCTAAACTCATGACAATGTATAATGCATAGTAGCAGCAGCAGTAGAAGTGGTAGTTGGTACAAGTAAGAAATGGAAATATTCTGATTTCAAATGAAATTGATGTCTTGACTCATGAAATCTTAACGTTATGATATTTATTTATTGTTAATTAAGAAAAAGCTAAAACTGATACAGAATGATGAATAAACCCTTCAGTAAAAAAGATTTAAGTGAATTTTTTTTCTGGCCTAAACTAACTATGACAGCCTAAAATGCTGTGCTAAGATAACTCCCAACTACGTTGCTACAAAGGATCTGCAACACCCTGCTGTTCGCTGGTCCAATACACCTGGGTGTCTTGAACTGACTGACTGCCGCCCCTAGTCCCAAGTAATGGTCCAGAATCTTCTGGAACGTACCTCTCTTAACAACCCTCAACTCGAGGGCACCTATTCCCCCGACTTTCCGCGAGCTCACGTAACCCGCATCTATGAACGATCTGTCTATGCAGTTGCAGCATTCCCTCAACACCTCCTCCCTAGCTTCTCCGTTCATTTCCCAGAATATCACGTAATGGCCTGGCTCTGTTGATAAATCCACTTGGCTCGTGAAATCCACCACCTCAAGCCTTTCCTCGGCCAACGGCTTTGCTGCAGCTTCGACTGCTAGCTGAAGGTCCTTCTCCGTGTTCTTGTCGATGTTGATGTTCAGCAGGAGATTCCTCCTGCATACGAATTGGAGCTCCGGGGTCGAGTTGTGGAATCCCACCACCTTTACCACATCTCCAAGTCGATATCGGTAGAGCCCTGAACATCTCAAATACAAGGACCACCGGTAAGGTCGCGATTTGATTTGGGAATTCATTTGTCTTTGTCTAGCTAGGTATACTTATGCTATAATTAAAACATCTCATCACATGAAGTCAACAAATGTTACGGTAGCCAGATCACATGGTAAGATCTGTCATCGGCATCCTCACCCAATTAAAACATATTACTGAGTTCCAGCAGGACACAAGCCAGGAGAATAACAGGACATAACTGCACAACACGGCAGTATGATCTGATTCGTGCTAGGAAATCTAGTGAGTACAAGTAGCAGAATACAGGTTATCATGCAAGACGAACAAGTGCAAGCTGGCTTTCATATAAAATCAGAAGATCAATAATGACAGATACAAAAAGAGGAGGTGGGGGCCATGGTGACAAAAGATTGCGTGCTGATCAGGATCGAGGATTAGGTAGCTCTTGATTTTAAAAAGCTAAAAACTGACCAATCAGAAAAATACTGGACTGCGGTTTTCTTGTTTTGCATCGACGGTATTGTTGCCCAACATGACATTTTTGTTGTTTGATTCGACGATACCAATGATACTACCACAAAGGATGCAACAAAAGCTTCTACCTAACCGCCTGTCTTATACCAATGTTTCAGAAAATGGCCGAGAGAAGAACTAAATCCTAAGCAAAGACCACTTTATTGAAATATGAAGAGGACCTCACAGCATTTCTTGTTTGTTTGGGTTGTTTCATATCTTTTGGAAACAAGTTTTATTTAATATTTTGCCATCGAAAGCACAGGTTCTTGAACTCTATCCAGATCAGATTCTGATGTTCAAAGTGAACCACACCTTAAACAAGCACTCGTCTTCCATTCTAATAAGATGCAGCAACATCGACCCTGTTTGCCTCCCCAAATATGGAATGACATGCTTATACAACAACCCAAGTATATGTGAACTCGAGTTGCTCAAGTATAAAGAGCAACCATATTGCCCTGGTCTTAGGTATCAATAGATCCCCATGCCCTTTTACCACCTCACCAGAACAACCCCCCACCCTCTTTCTTCCTATTCGCTTATAGGGACATGAAACTCAACTACAGCAGGAGAGAGAGGGAGGAGGGAGGGAGAGAGAGAAGTTTTGACAAGAAAGTAGAGGTGTGATTAATCTAGCACTGCAAGCTAACATCTATATGATTAAAGGTAATCAATCATACGAAGGTTTTTTTTTTCTTTTCTTTTTGGTTTTTTAACCTTTCCTTATTAATAATTTTATCTGCACAACTCCATCTTTATATAATCAGAGAGGTACTGAATCTCTCAGTTTACTGGATAAAAAATTTTCCAACACTGAAATCTATGGCAGGGTATACACTTGGATAATTTTGAGGAACATAATGCCGTTATCGCTATAATTTGGCATAGATATGTGAGGATGATCATATAAACTTTGACATTATTGCTTGATGCCAGTTAAAAGAATTAAGAGAGTTCAATACCTGCGAAATTTGTGACGATGATTTCATACTCTACCCCGAGCTTTACTTCAGTAAGCTTGACAGGCTTGGCTTCAGCGAACATTAAAGTTGATGCAATCCTTTCTGAGTCAGAAAAGTCGTCTGCACCCCTCACAGGAATAAACTCAAAGTACCCTATATTAGGCAGGACAACGTAAGTGGCCAACTCAGGGGGCAACTTCGGGTTCACATTGGCACCAATCCATCCTTCAGAAGATCCATAGTCTGCACTTATTAGAGGCAAACCTGCAGCATAGTGTCTCAACTTCTTCAAGTAAGGCTCCATCGACCCAGTCATGATCCCGTAGATGTACTTACAATTCGGAAAAAGCACCGGTATTAGGCCGTACCAATTATTCAACCCAGAGCATTTCCTGAATATTAGATCAGCCAGTTCAAGGTTTGGCTTTAGAAGTTTAGCCATGGCTGTTCTAATAGATGGGACCGTGACACAACTCGTGAGAACCCCTTCTCTTATGTCTGTGAGGAGCTCCTCCCAGACATGTTCAAAGGTCCGGAAGGCATGAATTATGCTGTGGGCAAAAGTGGAAGACACGAACTGGACTTCCTCGTGAAAGATAAGGCCACACAAGAGGTGGCAATATAAAGACTGCCGGAAATCAGGACCAAATATAACCTCGTCAGGACTACAGCACTGGGAACGCATCGCCTTCATTGTACTTTTGTACTGCGAACTCCGGAAAACATTGGTTGTAGCAGTTCCTGCTGCAAGACCGCCTTTTGTCTTGAACTGCCTGCTGCTGTAAACGAACTGTAGTGACTTCCCACCCCCGATCGGGTACTCTCTACAGAGCAGCAACAGAGTATATCCATATAAAAACTCAGGAGATTAATCGACTAAGCTGAACCTCCAATAACTAGGTGGCTTACCTACTCACATAGTAAAAATAGTTGAATAGATTTTTTCCACTGATAGACCATACCTGTTTCTGTATGCAAAGGAAGTTCGATATATCTGCATGGTGGACTTGACTAATTCATCGTTGAACGGGACAAACTTCGGCTTTCCTTGTGTAGTACCAGAACTGCATGGTTATGGATAGACGTAACTAACTACATGTAATAGTATATCGTCCGATGAAATGAAAATTCATGTTCCAAAGAGTACCTTAATGATATGGTAGTGATGGGTTGCCCAGTAAGAACGGGAGAAGAATCACCATCTACGATTCGCTGGATGTAAGGCTCCAGATCCTTGTGGGTAACGAGCGGCACATGAGCCCTGAAGCTCTCTAGATCCGTTCCTCCATTAAGACCCAGCTTACGCAAGTATTCTGCCTGGGAATTCTCTTCCAAAATCCTCCTCAGGGTTTCTTCCTGAACCCTTTCCGCGTCTCTAGTCATCGCCTCGAATTCGTCAATAACTCTGTCCGGATCCAGATAATCTTCCATCGTGTCTAACATCTTCAACAGTCGACTGCTAATCATCAGAGGAGGCAGAAGGCAAGGAAGATGTGAGAAGAGTAAGACGCCTATAGTCAAACAGCTGCCATACATCTGCATTAGAAGCAAGTAACTGATCCTATCTTTTTCTTCTTATCCTCCCTATAACTCAACTCCTGAATTTTTATGTTCAACAAATTACTTGGCATCCGAGGAAATTAGAAATACGGATCCCCCGCGTGCATCATTGACTATTCTAAAAAAATACTAAAACAAGGGGGATATTTCAAATCTCTCAGCAGAGCAAACAAGAAGGAAGAGAAATGCAAGCGTCAAAAGTGTCGCAGAGGAAAGTGAATCTACTCACTGATAATTCTAGTAGACTAACTTGGGTTGCCGCTCGACCCAACTGCAGAAGAAAACTGAGTGAGTGCCAGTATAAATAAATAATAGAATATCCCAAGTCAAATCAAGGGAAGGAGCTTGGAAATGTGTATATGATATTTTTTTTCTCCAATAAAATAAACATATGTTCAAAAGGTATTGGTTTTGCTTTGGTGGGCCGAGGAATCTACGAGTCTCGTAGACTATTTCTACTCAACTCCGGAGGCGGTGGTCAGCGTAGTCAACTACCCAGCACTTTCCTGGAAAGAGTATCCCTTGATCTGACGTGCTAACTATTGGCCTGATAATAGACATTTGAATTTTTAAACACCATGCAATCAGAGTGGAGAAATTAGAATCAAATGTGTTCAATAACAGCGTGATCTTTGTGTGAGAGACAGACAGAGACAGAGACGTCCAA
The DNA here is from genome assembly GCA_900174645.1 of Sonneratia alba. Taxonomy (NCBI): domain Eukaryota; kingdom Viridiplantae; phylum Streptophyta; class Magnoliopsida; order Myrtales; family Lythraceae; genus Sonneratia; species Sonneratia alba. The sequence continues at coordinate 101,627 of FWPY01000071.1, forward strand.
GTCCCCGCCCAATATTTTGTGCTAGTTTTAGTAATTAATGTGACAAACTTGGGGGAGGGGGGGGGGGAGGATAATAGATCAGGATAGCAGACCAGAAGAAAAGAAAGAAAAAGAAGTCAAAGCATGATTATAAATCAAAAAGACATCTTCTCCAGGACATGATAATCAAAAGCTTAATTAGACCCTTTTAAGAGGAGTCGCCCACAGACAGAGGGAGGAGCGGGTGTCAGAGGACAAGAAAAAGAAGGATCCAGCTAAGCATCGGAAACAGAGACAGACATAGTAAGAGTGATAGAGAGAGAGGGACGCGGGGGCGGGGAGTAGAACGTCCTGACATGAGAGACCAATTCAAGGAAACAGAGAATGAACCGAAGGAACATGTACAATTTAAAGAAGAATCACTAATCACCAGGGAAAATAGAAAGGAGCAAAATTTGAAGTGCAACGGACGTATGTCGGAGCAATACCTGGAAAAGTAATCTATGTACCAGTTGGAGTGGGGAGGTATCAGTTTAATATATAGATAGATAGATAGATAGATAGATGGATGGATAGCATGGAGGATTGGTGGAAGGAGCATCACAATCACAGGACAGGAGGGCCTTGTCATATTTTGCTGCTCTTGTCATGTCATTACTCTCCACAAAGAAACGAATCGAGAGAGAGAGAGATGGGGTGGGGGGTGTGGACGAGCCAGTGAATATCACCGATTGCTGTGCGGTGCAGTACAGTGCCAGTGGGAATCCAGTTCACCTGCTTCCTTGATTTGCATACAAGACAGCAGATTGACTTCCTTATCAAATGAAAATATGCCCAGTCTGACCCAGTGTAAACCCTGCTACTATCGGTGAATGTAATGAAGTGTGCTTTGTTTTGCCGTAAAAATCGATTTGAGGTTGGCGCATTGTCTGGTCTCCAAATTCTAAAACGAAACTTTCATTTGGAGTAATCTGATTGCAAAATAAAAATAAAAATTTCTATCTAAAAAATAATATATCCTAATATCAATAAATTAACTATAACTTTTGCCAATAAAAACGATTTAACAAAACTCCATTCTTATGAAAATTGAGTGGCCATTTTTTTGAAAAATTATTGAGATATCATATTAAAAAATGAACTCAAATAATTGTCTTTATATAGCCTTTTATTTTTACTATATCATTTGTTTGTGATATCAATTTTCTCTTACTACCCTAAGTTATCCAAAACATTGATCATTATGACATGAATATAATAATTAAAATATATCATCTTAGCAACGAATCGGTAAATATATATACAGTTTTTTTGGGTAACAGAGGCTAGTAATCATATATTATGCTTAGTCATAAAAAAAAACAATCATTATTCGGCCGGAACCAACCAGCATCATCATTCTCGTCCCGTTCACTAAATCGGGATACATCTCAAGGTTCCAGTACCCAGATCATCAGACAAAATGTTCATGGCCACTTGGTGTGGTGGCAGATCAAAACGAACTAGAATTCCTGCAACGATCCCTTCAGATCTGTGCTAAACAGTCCGCCACTCCGTTCACTTCACGGTGATGTGTCGCATATGGCAATCTACGAAAAGCCCCATTCGGTGTCCTGCATTCATAATCAAATCAAAAGCAGATTTTTTTTTCCCCCACAATCATATCATCACATCCCAGATCTCGGGTTAAGATAAGCCCGTCTCTAATAGCCCAAAGTTCCGCCACAAGGCTGCTCGCCATTCCTAGTAGACACTGGGCAAAAACCCCTAAGCCGGTTTTCCCTTATTGCCTCTGATAACACACCCCCAGCTCCTGCTCGACCCGCCGACCCGGCTGTCTGCATTTAACTTGAACTGGCGGTTCCCAGCAAATGCAGGCTTGTGGGGACTCATCGGTAAATAAATTAAATTGTACTGTACGCTAAGCTAAAAGTAGTCAAATCAGGACGTACGGCCACACATGGGTACTTCTTTCACCAACGCCTGATTGGAAGAGTGAGATCTTCTTTGCAACTTATATATCACATAAATATTCGGACGGTAAAAATCTTTAGTATTATCTTTGCTCACTAATTCATGATTAAATTTAAAATTTTATTCAAAGGGAAAGGAAATACTATCCGTGGTGCAAAACATTAATACACTGAATTTATGAGTATTATTTATGCATACGTTAATGGTGGGGAGGGGGAAAAAGTCTTAATATTTTGTACCGAGGGACGCGAATGGAAAGCAATAAGTGGCGACGGGAGGAATTATTTGCAGATGGAAGTAAATACTATGCAGAGGGCGGACGCAGATGTAATTCCACTTTCCGCACGTGACTCTCGCTCGCCTCAGGTCCAATCAATTCCACGCGCCTTCCCCTCCCACTGTAAATATTAGATACTAAATACCTGCCGTCAACTCTGTCGTGCGTGTGACAAAACGAGTACATGGTGGGTGGTCCATAAAAAAGTAATCGCTCTTTTGGAAAACATTTCTTGAGTGGAGCTGAAAAAATAAAAATAAAAATATTGGAACATCAATTAATTGATAATTTCAAAGAACATATTCTCAACATAAGTAGAGGTTTTTTAGGCAGTTTTCTACATGACCATGTGGCAATTTGATGATGCCGCTGAGTATACTTTTGATTTATCTCGGTCGTGGACTAATATTCATTCACATGGGAATATTTCTTTTCCTTTAAGAAGTTTATATTAAGGAAAACAAGGTGTAGGGATACATTTGTTAACATTTTTTTTCAATCAGAAGATTTTTTTTTTAAATGATAGGAAAAAAATGAAATATTTGGGGGGAAGAAAATAGAATTTTATCCATAATCTTTCAATCTTTAATGAAGAATAATGCTACTACAAAAATACAAATTTCAACTTGTCAAAAATAATAACATATCCCATATTTTTGCTAATAGGTAAGCATAAGGGAAGAGTGCTATGAATTATTTGGCACTAATGGAGAAGGCTAGACTTAGTACATTTTAGAGGCTCGATCGACTAGATACACATGTATACCCTCTCATTTTCCAACCTCAATCTAAAGGAAAGGGAAGGACTCTCTGTATGGTGCTATTCTTCTTTACTATCCATGGGACGAAAGAACAAGTAGTATATATATTGGATATAAATGTGATTCGTTTTCCTTCTCGCCTAAATTAGATAAAACTCTTGAAATTGTTCTGTGGACGCATGATCAATTGCAGTTGAGATTGATTCAAGACCTCCCAAGAGCAACCCCTGGACAACCCATCAGCAAGAAGGTCGACGAATCCATTCGATCACATATTCACAGATGTGATGCTAGTGGGAGAACAGCTGGATATCATGCTTAATTAATTAGCAGGAGTCGCCATTGGCAAAGGATCCTGTGTTAAAGTCCTTGTTCAAGAACTCACCAGCACAAGCCGAGCTTGAGCTATTCTTCTAGCCTCTAAAATGGCAATAAAAATCGACTCCACTAAGGTTCTTTCTTCTTCTTCTTCTTCTTCTTTTTTGACCTTTTGGTGATGCAAAACAAGTTATTTATTTTGTTAAAAGGACGGTGAGAATTATGTTAAATTATATAGAAAGATTGAGATTTCTTTAATTTTGTAAATAAACTGTCATTTTAATCTGATGGTACTTGAATATCCATAATAATAAGTACTCTTACCTATAATTTGTCTATTTAGGGTGGAGATAAGTCAGGGAAACTTCTGAAAACTATCCCCATATAGTCCTTCCTGTTTTTGAGTGGAAGTGATTATTTATTGATAAGAAAATTTGCAACTATATATAATTAAATTTATCTTTTATTTTAATATATATTTAACAAAGAGGAATTCATATTCTCTTACTTATTTGGTTAGAAAATGTGGCAGGTGTGTGTTTTATATGCATGCTTTAAGAGATATTCGTCTCATTGGTGAGTCAGCGCAATCTACCACCAATCAAACTTAGTACTTCGTGCTCTCATGTGTGTGTATACATACATAAATATAAGGACAGCAGTTAGGACGATCACCTGGCCACAATCAGCATGGCATTATATATACATAAATATATATATAGGATATATGAAAAACGCTTAATAGTCAAACATACATACATACATATATATATATATGATGGTTTAGAATATGTTTGTTCCACTCTCTAATGCGGTTGTGCTGTCTATGAATACCTAATTCTTCATTTCCCATGTACGGTAGTGATCACTGATGTGATTTATAACACGTATACACGCGAGAGATCAGATGTGAAAGTTTTGTCTTTTACATGGTGGTGTGTGTGTGTATCCCTTTAGGATCATATCGTGATCTCCATCACTAAAGGTGCATTTCAAGGATTATCCATGTATGTATGTATATATATATATATATGCTTAATAGACTAAAAACTGTACTTAAAACGACAGAACTAGTGGTGCAATTCCCATTTCAAGTGACTCTTTTTTTTTTTTATCGGTGCCCAACTTCATTCGAGTTCTAGACCCAACAATAAAAAATAAAAAATAGAAAAAACTTCATTTGAGTTTGATTATGGATTGGATCTCAAACGAGTGATACAGGAACAAACGGATAACTACGCAGCCAGAATACCATTTTAAAAAGGGAGAAAAAACTTGGTCGTCACGGATAATTGTGTTTCATCAATTTGATTTCCTAATTATTCACATGAAAAAATTTATTAAAAAAATCAAGATATTATAAATATATATATCTTCCCTTATATATATATTATATTATATTATATTACAGAGAGGTACCGATATTCTTCAAATTAAGTTTTTGCGTATCACCAACATACGAACTATATATATATATGTAAATAGTGCATATAATGATTTAAGACCCCCATCTTATCCAGCGAAAGAGGGCCATAATTTGATAAAGATTATTCGGTATAGTGGCATCTCCTGCGTTGATGCCCCGATCGAGATTAAACACATTGGTCTCCTGCGATGAGCTGCTTCGATTCAGCTATTCATGGTCGATTAGCCTGAAAAACTTAATTTACAACAATTGTTTAATTATCCTTTTATGAAAAAAGTCACTGTTTCTAACACGAAACATGCCACATAATTCCATGCTAGTCAAGTATTATGCATATTCCCAGTGTAGGACTCACTTTAATTGAACTTATCGTAAAATTAAATAAACATGTCCAAACGGTATGCCCCGAGATTCATCCGTCATTGTCCACCTTCTATTTGTCTCATAAGCATTTTTTTTCTCTTTCATGAGAATTAAAAAAGCAAGACCATATATATGATATAATATATATACACACACATATAAAAGTATAACATGCGCGTGGAATGGAAATATAGATAGACATTCTGTGAGAGCGACACGTTGCCCTAGCCTAGGCTTATCCAAATAGCCACTAATCCGATACGAAGAGAGTCGGAAATATACGCTCTTCATATAATTCACTCGAGCATCGAGCTTGAGAAAAGTAAGTCTACATATGAATAACGTCGATGATTGATGGGCAGTTTTCCATCATCTCCGGTATGACATTATTTAGAGTATTAGACACGTTCAATGGAGGAGAAATGGTCGTTTGATTCGTTGGTCTTTATTCATGGCGCGTATATCCTTCTTCTTTTTTTTAATTTCTTTTTATTATAAATGATGGCTTTTGGGACGGCTGTATTAGAGCAGCGAGGGGGTGGGGGGATCAATTCCGATACGAACAAACTAGGCAGACCAACAGATACTTGAGCATGGCCCATCCAGTCACCCCCGCCCACTGGTAGATGAAATAAGAGCCTCTAAGTATGCGTCCAAGATGCATGTTGGGGAGGCGAAATTTAAGATCGAATCATTTGAAAAATAGACATAAGGAGACTGGCGAGTTGGTGATGAAAACCAGGTCAAATAAAAGATGTGCGTGGGTGGGTGTGTGTGTGTGTGTTTAAAAAATAAATATATAAATTGCCAGTGATCTCCCAACTTCCAGTAGCTATAATAGCAGTGTATAGATGAAAAAGGGGAGAGACAGTAGGATCGATGGACTAGTGGGCAAAGCACATATCATATTTATGGATTATGGAGGAGGAGAAGAAGAAGAAGCAAGAAGAAACTAGTGGCCGGTGCTTTCTGCTTTAGTTCTTGTCAATTGGCATCACCAATTGTGGTCGGGCCATTAACGATCATATTCCCCTTTTTAAAAGATTAAAAGAAAAAGGAAAAAAGGCAGGGGCAGAGAGATGTGATGTTGCCAACTCCAATTCCATCCACCCTCCACAGACTGTCGGCAGCACTTCACAACCCCACCTGGATGAGGATATGTATCAGCTAATTTGTATGCCGACAGGGGCAAAATGACTCTGAGGGGGGGGGGGAAAAAGTGATGCATATCTCCAAGTTCTTCCGGAGGATATGTATGCGTTAATTTTTCACGAGAGATCAAGCTGCAAAGCAAATAAATACGGTGCTATAAATATCATGACCTCGATGTTAAGAGGTTGATAGAACCGATCGACAATACGAAGTGGGTTTGAGGCTAATGCTGATGAGGAGGAGGAGGAGGAGGAGGACAAATTAAAGTGCCCATCTCCAAGAGCACTCGACGCTGAGGTTAAGGTTGTCGAATTCTCTCCTGATTCCTCTGCTCCACTTATTATACACGATAATTCTCTTATATTACAACCATTCTATAAAACAGGAATTTTCATGTAATTTAAGGTTAACACCGTAACATAATAACATTCGAACCAAATGACTACTGATGGAATGTTAAGGTCCTTTTCGATGGAATAGTTTCATGGGCTGTTTGCTTGCTTGGGATGAGGAGGTGAGAGTCCCCACTATACTGAGAGCGTGACAATGTTTTGCACTGTTTGAGGCCTAAAACTTAGCCTCATTATCACTTTACCGGGCCCAATAACTTTCCCGAGCCCAGCCCAAACCACTTGTTGAACCCACCTCAGCAAAATCAACACATTATGAAGATTTCTTTCAACTTTATCAAGAGCACTCATTCAATCCTCAACACAACAATTCTATAGTATATGTTTAACAACAGCAATGAGCCCTGTCCACCATCCTAAAAATCTATATATATATATATATTTAAATAAAAAGAAGTGGGAGACATAAACAATAAAATTAATCGAATGAAACTAAAAGAGTCGGAATCTCTACTCCTAATCTTCCTTTTATTTTTCATTTCCTCTTCATTTGATTTTATATGCAATAAATAATTACATCAGAAGGAGACAAAAGTCGCATGCGCGAGTGAGCGAGCAAGCCAGAGAGCGAGAGAGATCAACTGTAGAATCGTCAAGAAGAAGGGGACCGTTCGATTGCGATAATGGACAACAGCACTTTCCCCTTGTCGTCTGCTTTCTTTTTTCATTTTTTCTTTTTGGGCCTGTGAATGAATATATCCATATATTAGAATAGGAAAAACACAATTAAAAATAATAGTATTCCATGGCTACCAATGTTGTGCTCATAAAAGTAAATATACTCACTCTTGTAAAGATGATCCGGTCTTCCCTATCAAGATGCCATGCTCGGCCGCGACAATTCAATGGATGTTGATCCTGCATAGTTATTTTTTAATTAATTTTTTAAGAGAGAGAGAGAGAGAGAAAAAAAAAAAGTGGAAAGAAAGATATCAGGTCTTGATCCTCCATGGCTAAGTCGATAATTGTGTCAACCAAAATGCTACCGGATCGATCTTGACACTGCACTCTCCAAACAAAATAATAATTTATTCTTAAAAAAGGAAAGCAGAGAGTGACTCGTAATCGATGGCATCAGCTGGGACATTCGTATCAGGAAAAGGATAGAACACACTCTCTGTTCTTTCCGTCCCGCTGGCTAACTCGCCCTACCTTACCAGGAAATAGATGGGAAACTCGACAAAACCGACCAACCCAAAAAACAGAAGTCGACGATCACTGGATCCAATTTCCCCATGCATTTCATCTAATGTTTTCTGCTCCTCAATGAAGCTTAATCATCTAATTCACTGATGATTATCTCAATGTGAAAGTTTTCAAGGTTGGAAACTTGATGTTTCATGCATGAAGCCTCTTAACTTGTTTCCTCAAGCTCTACGTTGTATTAACTAACCTGTTTCTAGATTGACAAGCTCCATTCTGCAAATGGAGAAGCTACCTCCATTCATCAAACATGGGTATAAAAAGGCATCACTGATCTCTTTATATGATTTTCTCTTCGTTTTGACCTTGACAAATTACTTACTATACGTGATTATTTTAATTAAAACAAAACCTCTATTATCCCTTCCCTTATGGTCGAGCAATAGTCTCCATGCATGCGTGCCTCCTCCTGTTGGAAATACAGTCCTCACCAGCAATTACGTACTACCCTAATCGCTAATAATCGAATCAAGTGCAGGTAAAATTCCATTGGACCGTGTTGGGGTGGGGGTGAGAGAGAGTGGAAATGGAGAGAAAGACAGGGAGGCAAAAGCAGCAGGGATCGACGTACCATTTTAGCAAGTTAATGGTGCACTTGGGCATGTCTCCGCCTTGAAGACTCTTAAGGGAGGTACCACCGCACTTCACGTTCACGCTGACCGCACCAACCCTCCACCCCTCCACTTTGATTCCCACCCTCGTCCGAACCTCCACCTTCACCGCCAGGCTTTTGCTCTTGAACCCGGACTTTAGCCTTGGACCCACCCCGTCGGCCACCTGCTTCCTTCCCTCCGTCTTCACCTTCAGGCTAGTCACATTCCGCTTTTCCTGTGCAAATGCCGGCACCGTCGAGCTCCCCAGCACGGTCTCGTCCTCTCCTCCTCCGATTCTCACCACGACGTGGGTGTTCCCGTAGTAAAGCCCCAGCTTCTGGTTCGGGTTCTTGACCTCCACATGGGACACCGTCTCGGCGTCGAGATACGTCCCATCAGACTTGACGCTCACGTTGAACCGGCTCACCTGGAAGGACCGGAAGTGGAAGACAGGTACCTTGGGGTTGAACCAGAGGAAGAAGATCACAGCTGCCGCCAATATTAGCAAGATGAGGACGAGGAAGAAGACGCAGGAGCAGCAACAGCACGTGCGGCACCAGCTCCTCCTCCTCTTCTTCGGATACATTGACGGCGGGAGAGGGCGCCGCTGCGGCGGCTTTGGGAGAGGCTGAACCGGTGCATCAGGATCTCTGTAGCCTGGTGGTTTCTGGAGGACCGGCTGAACCAGCGCTTCGGTCATTTCCACTGGAAGTGATCTTTCAAAGGCCATGGGAGAGGAGAATCGAAAACAAAGCACGAGATTAGGCGCAGAATTTCTTCCGTCACTAAATCTTGACTAAAAGACGCAGAATGACATATGTATATGTGTATGTATGTATTAAAAAGAAACTCCGTGAGGAGGAGGCAGCCAATACACGAATATTTGGGTTCCCCTGTTCATAACACGAGGAAACGGAGCCAGAATATAAGCATTGCGTCTGCGCGTGAACAAACACTGTTCCCAATTATCCTTTTTTTTTTTTTAAGTAGGGGAAATCTTCGGGAAATTGTGCATGTAAGGCATTAATCATATGGAGGAAAGCAACTTGATTCCAAACCTTTTGAAGGAGAGCGAGATGGCCGGCCCTCTTCTTGGATTGTTCTGCAGATGGCCAAATGTGCTTGCTTATATGGGATGTAAGATTAATTTCAATCAGGACAATCTGAAGCTCCCAGACCAGAACTTGATGAAGCGGGAAGAAATCGAGGGAGGAGAGAGACTGAAGATATCCGGCTTAGGTTCTCCTTTGGGAGTTGAGGGAGATGACTGGTTTTGATCCAACGAAGGGGAATGGGGTTGATCGATTTGGGAACAAATTAACTGAAGCAAAGCGGAGTCACGAGAACTGAAGCTGATTTATCTCCTAATTTTCTGTTTCCGAGCGTATGAGGGACGCAGAGAGAGAGAGAGAGAGAGAGAGAGAGAGAGAGACGCAGGGGAGGAGGGGGAGGATGAGAAGGAGAACAGAAGGGGAAGGGGAGAGAGAGGGAGAGGAGTGTCTAAATCTAATACGAGGGTCGTGGAAGGCTCCATTGATTGGGTGACTCGGAGGAGTCAGTGGCAGAAATTCGATGGCGAGATTCACGCGCGTCGTCTTTCTTGCTTACGTGGCATGATATCCCCCGACAATTACACCACCTCTAAATTTTCCAAAAGAGTTGAGTCCTTCATTTTTTTTTAAGAGAAAAATAGGAAGAAATTCTTAATGGTATATTTTATTTATGTGATGGGAAGAGGTATCAATTAGATTATGTTAATTCTACGTAATTAAAGTTGTAACTAGTGATTTAACACAATATTTTTGCTAATTATTACAGCAATCTAATCAATTAATTCTTCATCATTATGTATATAGGCCAGTCGATACTACTAGTATTTACATATATATAACATGTACGGAGCGTGGTAATATCATGTCGTTTTTGTGTTATGGATGGGTCAATAAATAAACAAAAAGAAAAGGAAACCCAAAATAAATATTTCAAAAAAAAAAAAGAGGCAGCAGCTAAGCGATCAGCTGGTCGTGTCGTGATCACAGCGAACGTATGTATGTATATGTATATGCATATGTATAGACGGGCGCTCCACCCCTCCTGCGTCGCGCTCCTCCCATGACCATGACTGAGTAGGAGGATGGGGATGGGGATGGGGATGGGGATGGATTGCAGCAAGACGTGACGGTGGACTGGATGGAAATGCCAACTGTCTTAAATATTTAGTCAGTTGGGACATTTTTCCTTTCCTTCCTTTTTCCCTTGACAATATTAACGTTTGGTCGGCTCGGCAGTGATCATTAATTTATATATTCCCGTCCTCCTCTTTTTTCTTCTCTGTCCTTTCTTAACGTTTCCCTCCACCCCATCCCATCCCAACGGATCATACGATATAAATATAAGTATGTGGCCGCCCATCGATATGCCAATATTATGATATTAATCTAAGCCTCCAAGTCCAACGATCATTAACTAGGAATGGTCCGTTAGAGAGATACATTTGATCTCACCAAATTAACATATCATCTCCGTCCGTCCCACAAGTCACAAAGTATCCTATACCGTGCTTATACTATATCAACAGAGTTTTTAATATATATATAAAATAGTTACATTCATATTAAGATTTATTCGATATTTTAAAGTTTTTTATAATAAAAAAACTGAAAAATTACCACACATAGTATAATCATTGCATCAGACATCTTCTCACCAAAATTACCCACCTACTGTGTCTAATATCTATGATGACAGTAATGGAGACGAAGCAACATCTAGAAGGAGGAAATTTTAGAGAAAAATAAAGAAAGGTATTGAAATATATATATAGGAAATATTATGAATTTTCTTGAAATTAAAGGGTATGGCGGAATACTTCCCATCTAAATCCATTCGTATCTGCGTGCAAACGTTACACGGTCAATGATAGAGCGAGGGAGGGGCCGTCTCTTCCTTCCCACTAGTGTTTCACCAATTCAGTTCCAGCGTCTGGCATGCGTCCCAATTTTCCCATCGGAGCAGCGTTTCGAGGCTTCAATAGGTCTTCTACCGCAGAAGATTAAGATATTACTCCAACGAATCGTACACGAGATGACATCCTATCTTAGCTGGACTTTAAAAAAAAAGAAGCACAGAGTAGTTTTTTAGCAGCAAAATTCCACTGGCTCGAGTCGAGATGTTACCCCATGAGAGGAAAGCTCACGTCACACCTACACAGAAGTCAAATATTAGAAACCTAAATTCTGCACATACACCAGCTCTCCGTCACTGCCTAGACTTCGCCTCAATCCCCCTGCTGTGTTGTCAGCTTTCGTGGTCTTCTTCTCCTTTGCTTCCTCGTTTTCCCTCCTCCGTCCCTCGAAACAGCAAACCACATTTGCATGTCTTCAAACTACAAAACTATCTCATGCCTACTACCCAGAGGGAAGGGGGAATATAAGTAAAGTAAAAAAAAAAAAAAAAAAAAAAGAGAGATGAAAACATGTAATATCACATATCATACAAGGGTCAGCCAGCAGCCACTGCATCTGTCCTGGGTTTCGGGTCTAATAGTTGATGCAGCTTTGCACCCGTATTTGAGTTCCTCTTGTATGACTCGTCTTCTCCCTCTTTGCTTCTCTCCGTCGAGCCTGATTTGTTGTTTACTCTGGAAGGAGGTTTTCCTGTACTAATGGGCGAGGAACTGCTCCCGTCTAGCTTGCTCAGTATTCCCTCGCCGCTCTTTGCCGACTGCACCTTTTCCAGTTTTCCCTGAAAAATTTTTAGAACGATATATATATCTAGAATTAAATTCAACGCGGAGAGATTCGCAGCAATGACTTGGACCTACCACCAGCGTTGCATTCTCTAGCCTTAGCTCCTCCGAGCCCTCTGTTAGTTTACTAACTTCAGATTTAAGCGCCACATTCTCAGCAAACAAGCATTCCACTTTCTTAGCTAGTTCCTCAGTCTCTGCCTGGAAAAAAGAAACAAAAATCACCCTCTTAAGACAAATGGTGATTGGAGGAACGAAAATCTCAAAAATGAATTTGTTTGAAACGTTAAGCTTTCAGCTTTCACCTGTTTCCTCAATCGGGACCTCCTGGCAGACTCGCGGTTAGACTGTTTCCTCCTCTCTCTTTTCAGTTCCCTTTCATCCTAAATTAAAATCATCAGCAACAATTAGCACAAATCCATAAATAAGCACACGTCACCATAGAAGCGAAATTTATTCCCTCAAAGACAAAGCACCTGCAGCCAGGCTTCACTAGGCACCATCTTAAGGTTCACACTAGAACGATTCTTGAGCTCCAATGCCGAAGTCAAGGTCGGTGAAACTGGGCCCACAGATTTGCTTGTACCACTCGAATGAACAACTGCTGTGCCCATATTCTTCCCGTCAGCAGGACCAGTCTCAGGTTTCCTATCAACTGCAAGTATACACAACCTTGAGCTTGCCATATGTGCCCACTGGATCATACTTTCCAAAAGACTCTGAGTCACATCGATCCTGGCCTAGTTTATTACATGCAGGGAATAGTAGTATAATACAGGTTAATTTTACAGAGTACTTGAGTAGGTAAAATTGATATCGTACCAGAAGTTGTTCCCTTGGGGCTTCTTTTATTTCTACCTTGATCACCCTGTGAAAAGCAAATGCAGTTTCACAGAATCATCTAATCAGGCTCTTTCATCACAAATATATGATAAGCAAGTATATGGAGAAAACTGAAAAAGCCATGATAAAGAAGAGCCTTGCCCTTGAGTTAGTCCCCTCACTTGATCCTTCAGTCTCCAAGCTGATTACAGGTTACAATTTTTCACAAGTTAGTAAAGCCGGCAATAGAGAACCACTGACATAAAATGAAAACTATACAAAAACAAACCAGAAGATGGCCAGTGGCTTGGTGTCCTAACAGACCAGATAGTTGGTCTTCTCTTGTATATTATATATAGATAAAAAAAAAAAAAAAAACAAGAAGAATCCATAACGGTAATACGATTTGCAGTTGTAGATGCCACAGTTCAACAGACCTCTGTGACTTCTTTTGCTCAGCACTATCAGCAATGCCATTTCCTATTGACATGGCAAGACCATCAAAGCTTTTCAGTTTCTTCATCAAACTGCGATCAGCATTTCCTGGCAGCTTTGCAGAAGATGCTTCCATACTTCCAGGAGCAGAACCCTGCATACGGTTGCCTCAGCATTTTAAATTAGTTTAGCAGCTCTACACTTCTATGTTTATAGAACTAAAAATGAAAGAAAAGAAAGCGCGTTTACAGGAGGTGAATTAGGAAGTCCATGTCCCTGTGGATGTGTACCCTGCACCAAGTGACACTCAAAAAACTGCAGATTAGACAGCTTGGCTAAGAAATTCTTTGAATAAGCATAAAAAATCGTTTTGGGGTTGTGGCGGGGGTTGGTGTGAGGTGGTGGCAAACATATGGGAACTTGAAGGAAAATAGTAAACTTACAAAAGGAACTCCAGGATGACCATAAATGCCTCCAGGTGGGTAAACTGGTTTATAAGGTGTTCCATACGGTAGCATCATCGGCTGTGGGACCAAATAAGTCTATCCATGTCAAAACAACTCTCAAGAAAGAGAGAGTCATCGCACTAAAGACCCAGCTTCTACAGTAGATGAGAAAACGCCGTTTAGCCAATCTGATGCTTCGAGCAATACCTGTGCCGGGCCCCACATGTATGGGTGTGGTGTGGGACCAGAAGAAATGGCAGTGCTGTAATATGGCGGAAGAGCAACCCTGGGACCATAATGTGCCTGAAATTCAGAGGAGCTTAATTAAGTTTGAAAAATAATGATTGATTACTATAATTACCTCCATGTTTCAAACTGATTAGAACCTGCATAGCTGCCCAATCTGGATAAGCATGAACATTTGCCAGATCCTGTCACAGAGAAAGAATCCAACCCAGCTCGGTCAGTTGATGAAGAACTGACCAGCCAAAGAATATCAGCAGGCATGTTCGTCATGTAACAGACGCATGAATATTAATTGCTATGTATTACAGTGCGTCACATACTAGTTTTGTGGCACAATAATTGTCAAAGGTACACGATCTTCTAGGCAGTCAACAAGAAAATGTTCTGCATATCCAGCAATAGGAAGCCATAAGGGTGGTCAGCTCACCATAGCTTCTGGTGTAGATGGTTTCTCAGTTTTGGACGATTTTGACTCTTCATTGTTTCCCATGACCGAGAATTAAACAGAGGATGTCAAATTTTTCGTTCAGGTTTAGGGGAAGAACTTCTTGCTGAGATTGACAGGCGGGTCACCTGCAATGATGGGCATATAATACAGCATTCAGTGACTAGATTAATCTGCAAATTATGCTTCCAGGATGCATCAAATTAAAGCAAAGCAAAGCCCAAAGACTGGACACATGGAAGCAAAAACAGAAGCAACAGATAGTCACGCGATTAGAGAAATATTCTGATGTGGGCAATTTAACACCCAAGTGTGAAAGCTAGGATGTGGGTAATTTACTTGAGAATATTCTAGGCAGAAAAGTTTCACGCACAGAAAAACCACGAGAAGAAAGCCACTCGGGAAGAAGAAGAAGGTTTCTGATTTTCCCAGAAGTAACGTTATAGAGTGGAGGTTAACTGTCATAAAAGATCTTTTAAGAAGGAGAATCTATGACAGGAAGAAATGGATCCGTGTTCCAAGAATTATACTCCCGCGCCCGGAAAATCAAATCTGTTACTAACTGTCAATTCTGTCTCTCCCGACTCAACCTGAAAGGAAAATTTTATTTACTTAAAGATACGCTAAAATCTTATGATCAAGTTTTCGACTTGTACCAGTTGACCTCTAAAAATTGACAGAGCTCCCTTAATTTTTCATTCTAGTAGTTTCGCTCTCTTCTTCTTCTTCTTCTTCTTCCGGTTTTAATCACCCAAGTAGTAATATTTCTTGGAAGTCCCAACACTCTAGCCCACCTCCCTCTATGGCCCCAACCACCGCAACCCCCACGTCTCTGCGCCCTGCGTTTCACTGAAGACAGATCCCTTGAAGCACCGAATCGATCGGAAAGGTTCAGTGGAATTCACCGACGCAAAATCATTAGCTTCGTCTGTGAATATAATAATTTTTACCGCACGGAACAAATAAACAGATGGATGCGCATGAGCTGAAAAGAGAATATGTTTTGAGAGGATACGAAAATCCAAAGTTCTTTTACGCTGGCAAATCTATTTCTAATACAACACAAGGCGAAGCTCCATGAGACATTGTTAAGACGCTAAGTAAGTGTAGATATGAACCGTGAAAAGGAGAAAAGGAAAGAAAGAAACGCCTCGTCAGACAGAGAATTAATGTCAGCTAGTAAAAGATCACGGTTATGTTTTTTTTTTCCCCCTTACTTCACTTTCCAGGCGTTTCTCACCTTCATGTTCCTGACCTGGAACGCCTCCAATTGCATACAACAAATTACCCCTACTTTCCTCCGCTTCTTCGGCAGGCGGCAAACAAGAAACAATCAAGCAACTCTGACTCTTAAGAACAGAATTACCAAATTAAAGCAGCGGACTTCACCTGACCACCTCCAATTGACAGAATTTTCACGAGAGTCCTGAGCTGAAATTACAACTCATTGCCTCCTATCGTAGATGGGATGAAGGAAAGAGTGTCCCAGCAAGCAAGTATTATAAGTTATAGCCTCAGTAAGGTTCTAATAAAAATGGCATTGTTCTTTCATTCTGTAAATAACGCTGCAAGGTGGGGGTCTGCCTGATCAGTTGCAACGAGGGAGGGAGAAACGGGAGGGGCAGGGAGCGTAGGAGGAAGAAGACAGACGAGGGAGGGAAGAGAGAGAGAGAGAGAGAGCGAGAGAGACGGAGACAGCGACAGAGAGAGCGGGGGCATCATCCACGTCACCGTATACGTGTCTTGTGCGTAGACAAGTGTACTCGTGCGCCGTATTGCACAGCACGATAGAGATGGCAACGGGGCTAGGGTGGCCGTTGAGTTGGCCCATTTCAAATTTGACATTATATTATCTATCTGTGACTGCAGCTGCTGTGCCGTGCTTGCTTGCCCAAATTTCCTCTATTAAAAAAAACTAATTATATATAATAGGGTGGGGGTAATTTGTGGAATCAGTGTTGGCCCTACACGTGGTGGTCTCATCCAGCTAGCCACCAAGAGGTGGGTCCCAACCCCATTCCACCCGTCATGTGGCATACCTGGCCTCTGAATACCCCGATTAAAATATTTCAATTTTGAAGCTGACAAACTCACGTCTGCCATAAATCTGTCGATCTTGATCCGATGATGTGATGATGTTGATGTTGATGTGAGGTGAGGCATCGTGGGAAACCTAATGTTGGATTTTTAGATGGTCTTTTCGTGTTTAATTTTATTAATGTGGATGAATGAATTTGGCCCCCTTGGAATTGAGACTCCCACCAATTACCAATTTCATAAAGAAATGCTATTTATTTTTAGCACAAGGAAACGGTAATATGAACCCTATCGATGCGTGGGAAAAAAATATGATACACATAATTACTTTGCAAAAATTAGTAATTTATTTGTATTTATAATTTTCCATTCATTTCCAAGTGATTTAACATATACCGAACCAACACGAGATATCAAATGAACTTGTGTATGTTTAACAGAAAAGAAAAAAAAAATTCATAATAAATAGCCAGAAATTGGGGTACGCCGTGGCTCCTCCCATTTCACTATCTTTAAATGTATGTCTGATGTCCCACGTGCCACCACAAAAAGTCCCTTCTCGCTGGGTGCGTACCATGATTCGCTTGCTGACGTATCCGCTTCTCTACGTATCTGTGCCATATATCACTGTTATTACTTTAATTAATATAAGGAGGGTCGTAACGTACAATTACACCCATACATACATATAGCGATATATGGGTCTTCTTTCTCTTTTATTTTTAGTCCGATATTTACTAACATTTATCCCCCCAAAGTATGATATTTACCAAATACCCCCCTCCTTTTTTTTTTTTCCCTGAATGATGTAGTAGTAAGAAAGATGCGCATTCACTGACGATTCCTCCTTACATGTGGTCGTGTCTCTTTGAGTTTTGCTTCGCTGTGCTGTTGGGAATGGGAAGAAAAAGAAAAACAATAATTAATCGGGAAAATACAAATGGCTAATGCCACGTGACTACTGGTGGAAGGTGCGTCAGCAAGCATGAGGAGCTGCTGGGCTGCCACGACGCAATAAAATCACAGCCCTCGATGGAATTTCGCATCAAACGGTTGAGCGCGTCTCACGGAGCCCCCTTTGTATGGGCTTCTCCTCTATCTTAACTCTGACGTGGCGACCCTTTGGGGACCAAAAATGGGTGGTCCGATTATGTGGTTTTTTGTGCAAATTGTTGGACCTCAAGTTTTCGAGTCGATTTTTTCTAGGGGAAAAGTCATGTCAAAAGGCATTTAAGTTAATAAAAAAATTATCTGTTATCTATTCGATCTCTTCTAGTGATTTTTTTTAGTTCTAAGTTAGGATAAAAAAATATAATTAAAGTGTGATTATTTAAAAATAATTCATGAGTAAAATTAATTCTGAAGAAGGAAAAAAATAATATATAACATATTCTTCTAAATTTTATAATAAAAGATTAATTAATGTTAATATTAATGGTATAATTAATAAAGATGAGTAATACAAGTGAATATTAAATACATAGTTATAACTAATAAAATGCAATTATGAAATTTGGCCTGGTCTTAGGGCTCAGTTTTTTTTTGTCAAGACCCCATTTTATATATGATTTTTCTTAACATAAAAAATTACTCAAATTTTATGTAAAAATCTAAAAAATCAATATTTTGGGTTGGTCTCTGTCTGAATTTCTGAATTTCAAATTTTCAATCATTTTCTTTCACCCTAGTTACCCCCTAGCTTTCTCCTAATGTAACTTTTTTTAAAATTTTAAGATGTAATTAGGAGATTAAATTACACAAAAGAATTTTAAAGCACATGATTTAGAAAGTCTTTTTTTCATAAAAAAATAATCAAATTTGATAGTGTTTATTAAGGAGCAGTTGCAGATAGATCGGACGACGGACAAGACAGGGTTACCGACAGAATGACGAGGCTCAGCAGCAGCCTGATTTACCACGCCAACGCAGGTGGGGCCCCCGTTGACGTGGAACCCAAGCTGCTCCCCTTCACATCGATCGGAGTCGGATCTTTCTCTCTTTTTCTATAAAAATATTTTTTGATTTTTTTTTTATTATCTTCAATTTCATTGGTCGAGGATGCGAAGAGAGGGATTTGTTGCAAGCCACCAGGAAAGCCCATCGAATCGAGTGGCCCTTAATAACGGAAATACCCCTGCTGGAGCCCACTGCCAGCCGCCTTCTTTGAAAAAGTCCGATTTGGAAGTGTGGACTACGGAGTCGCGTTCACACGGAGCCAGGGAGGGGTGGGGATTTGGGGAGGGACGAGAGGACAAAATGAGTTGACAAAGAAGACCACAGATTATTTTCGGGGCTTCCAAATGGGCCTCCGCATTTCCATTGAAGATCAGCCTTTCCTTTTCTTTTTTTGCCTGTCAGAAAAGTGACGTGAAAACCAAATCTAAGGAAAGGAAGTAGACCTAGCAAATTGCATGGATTGGATTGATCACCATGAATGAATAAGACTTGAGGGATACGTGAGAACTTGGCAAAAATCAGAGAAGAAAGAACTGCGCGGAAGACATTGGAATGGAAGCTTTGGAGGAGGAGGAGGAGGAGAACACTGGAAGTGATGGGATCTTTCATTGACTGACCTAATTATCAGGGACACGTTCCTCCCCAAAACCTGGTATCCATCGTTGGACCCCTTTTTTTTTTTTTTTGGGTTGATTAGTGCATTGTCATCGTTGCATAAATGGTCATTCTAATCTCTTAATTTCATCGGGTGCCTCTTTGGCAGCATTGTTGATGTTATGAGGCTGCACCCTAGTGACTCTGGACCAATTGGTTTATATGCAAGGATGGAATAATCCAAGCTTGAATTGACATGAAACCAACGTACCCCCAGCACGACCAAGCAATCCGTGAACGAATTCATCATGTCCAATGAGCGAATTATATTTAGTAATAAATGAATCGCATCCTCTTGTTCTAACATGTATGGTCCCAAAAGAATTTGAATTGAACTATATAAACAGCGGTTATCAAACTGTTGTCGTGTTAGAATTCTCCACAGGCGGCTTTATGTACCTTCCCAACGCTTTCTGGTGCTGCCTTCTCCTGATCCTGTCAATTTTCTGCTTACTCTGCTGTCTCCTTCTCTCCTTCTGCTTATGCCTTTGATTTCTCTCCCTCTCAAGTGCTCCCTGCCAGAAGACTTCCCCAGTCCAAGGCCAAAGCCACCTTCTCTTTGGGCGATCTGTATCAAACTCCTCCGCATAATCCTCATCCATGCTCTTCAAGGTTGCATACGAGAACCATTTGATCCACATTTTGCCTTTCCTGTTCCGTAACCTGTGCTGCTCTTGCATCAGACCAGTCTGTGGGTCCACATAGATCATTCTCCTTGCACTATGGTATGCCCATACGTTGACAAGCAGCTCAAGAACCCGGGAATAGCAATGCTTGTCCTGCATTAAGGCAAAACCGAAATCCTATCAGTCCAATGAAAGGGCCAAACCGGAAAGGAACATATCACTCCTTTTTCTGATATGACTTCTTTTTTTTTATTCTTGCCTTCAAAAGAAGGGAATAAGATGTCCTGTCTCGCCAACATGTGTACAGTAAAACTCAACATTTTTCAACATTCTTTTAGAAAAGAAAAAGCAACTGCAAAAGACAGCTAGTTTTCTACCAAGAGGATAGGTATCATAAGTGAAAGAAAGAGGCGAGAATAGTCTGAAACAAAGTGTTGTTACTCTGGAAAAACTAAGATAACAGTGCCCGGTCTGATGATGTTCATCATACATTTGTGCGTCCAGTGCATCCACAAACATCCTGCATAATCATCGCAAAGATTACTTGATCATGACCTATAGGCTTATTGATCACTGAGAACTAAAGCAAAAGAGAACTTCTCCTGTTCTCTCTCCCATAAAATCCCCAGCCTCAAAGAGAAAAAATGGAACACCAAAGAAATGAATTCAAACTTCCTCAAAACCAAAACAGTACCTTGAGAACATGGTAAATTCAAGGAATGACTTAGTGGGCAGTGCCCAACTTTGCATCACGGACCACGTGCCGCCATCATTGGGCATAGGGGGTAAAACAGTCAAATCATGCTTGAAGCCATACATTCTCTTGAGAGTCTCAGAGAAGGCAAACCTTTTAAAGTGAAGCAGTGTTTGGACAAAAAAAAATCAGAATATCAAGTTGAATATCATGAGGTACTAGATCTATGAAGGGGATTCATTTGTGATGCTAACTTGCAATTTCCGGCATTTATAGAATCACAGAAGGACCAAAAGCCCTGTAGCTTAGGGTTTCTCCTGTCACTGTCCATCCGAACCCAAAAGTATAGTGCATCCCCATACTTCTTTGACTGGATTGAACTCAATAGTGCAGTTTCAGCAACAGCAGACAAGCCCCCCTGCATGTATATTTAATCAAATTAGTCACTGAAATAAAACCCCTTACCTAACTATGTTCCAATTTTAACGTGGAACCTTTGAAGCATAACAGTACCTTGTTTGCAGTAGCTCTCCAAGACTGGAAACCTATCCAAGAATTCTTGTGTATACGGTCGATTCTGTTGGAAATACTGAAATAGGCCCCAAAATCGCCCAAAACATCCCAATAATAAGGTTCATTGAGAATCGGGAGACAAGAGGGACCACTGATATCATCGGCCCCTGGTCTTCGACCTTTGGTCAACTAGAAATTCCCAAATAAAATGCTCAGCACCAAGTTCAAGCAAAAGGAAGTAGTAGTTCAAAAATTGACAGCGAACTTTGCATACTCACCATCCCAATTCCCCGATAAAGGGAAGTGACATGCAAAAAAGGCCAGGTTCCTTCCCCCGAGAAAGGTTCATAGATACAAAGGGGCTGACCAGTCCTTTCAAGCTCTTGCTCATCCCTTTCTTGTAAATCATTCTTGGTCCTGTCAGCTCTTTTGGCACTTCGATAAACATATTCCCATGTTCCATGGCTTTGGTCTGATCGATCCTTCAACTGCATAGCAACCCAAGAAATAAAATGAATGATCTCTAGATGAGATCGACTTACACCGAGATTGACATCTGTATATGTGAGCATTCATATGCTTACCTCCTCATCCTCCCTTTTCTTTCTAGTAGTTGCCAGCTCAGTAGATTTCTGCTCCTCCCATATGCTATACACAAACAGTTCTTCAACAGCAGTCATGCCTGAGCTCTCTCTGCGAGTTTGATTCCACTCCTTTTCAACCTTTTCAAGAAAGTTGAAACTTCTCGAGGTTCTATTCTGATATATGGGCCCTGCCAACATTTCAAACGATTCCCACTTCCACACTTTCTTAAATTCAGGAGAAATATCAGCAACAGACTTGGGAATAGCAACTTCAGATGGAAGTCTGAGAACAGTCTCAAGTAGCTCTGCATAGCCTTCAACAGCTTCTGAGACCAAAAAATTTCCAGCAGTATCTTTTGCTCGCAAAGCAACTTCACGAGCCAGAAGTGATAAGTTTCCTCTCAGGACCAACTGCTTTATGATTTGTCTCAATGCCTTAACATTGTCCTTGGGAAAAAGAAAGCCATTCACCCTGTCATCCACCTGATAGTTATCACCAATGAAGTCAGTACATCAATTAAACTCACAAAACCAAACTAATTATGACCGCAAAACAATGTGATAATGAAAATACTACATACATATTTATTGATCATGGAGAGGTTGGGAGCTATGACCGGCTTCCCAAAGCACATAGCTTGGACCAAAATTTGCGGGAAAGATTTCTCCTCAAGAAGAGATCCATATATTACAAGATCAGCTATTCTCAAGAATCTGCCAACATTGCCATCAGCAGCCTTGTGCTCCACAGTTCCTATTGGATAATTCAGATTCTGGGCAATAGCCTGCAGACCAGTCAAATTTTAATCATGAAGACTTAAGAAAGTCCAACAGTTCATCCATCAGAATCTTGACATACACACCACTAAAAGAAAAAAGCTCAAAAATATGGGCCGAGTCTACCTCCAAGGCCGCACTATGATTGCTACTTAAAGATCCACAGAAAATGAGGACTCTGAGACGAAAAGTTGAGGTACGGTTAAAGTCCACTACAAGTGGTTGTATAGCCTTCAGAACTAGGGCATGCTCCAACCAGAGACCCTTGTAGAAAAAGTGACTTCCAACGATGGTTATAACAAAATCTCCTGATCCAACACCTAAGTCCTCACGTAAATTTTCTTTAGAAAGGGCCATGACAGAGTATGTTTCTAGTGCTTCAGCAGGAGATCCTGGAATCACAAAAAAGTTCCCACAGTCGAATGTGGAGAAGGCCATCTGTAGAAGCAGGCGAAAATTTTTAAAAAGGACAAAAAATCATCAAATGTATTCTTCATTTTCTGATATACGTAATAGAACACAATTGGCTTCCAATTAAGCTTGTTACCGGCATGGCATAGTTTGGGAAGACAACAACATTGGCCCGGGTGAAGATCTTTTTCCAAATATTTAGGAGCTCACTCTGGCCACTTAAATTGTATTCCCGTAAGCGGATGGCAAGGGCAGTATCATGTATGCTCCACAAGAGAGGCAAAGACTTGAATGGATCCTGCAGGAAACTGTAGAAAGTGTAATTATGCATCTCACCAAACAAGGACAGAAAAAAAAATGCAACAGCATATCACTAAATTTCCACCAATCCTGTCAATGGAGCAAATTTACAAAGTTCACAGAAGTACCAGGCATAAAGCTCACCAAGATAAAATGCCCTTCACTTCAAGAGAGTTGACAATTATGCCATTGAAGCTGCATGAGGAATGCATTATAGTTAGATGCACATATGCTGATAAATCGCTGATAAATCAGAACAGCCTTAGACTTGGGGAGGACAAAGGCTATCTAAAGCAAGAGATCAGCATAAAGCACATACTTTAGCCAATCAATGCCAATATTTGTCGTATTGATGGACTGGATGATGGTGACTGGGACTCCCAAGTTTTTCCAAACATCATGTGCAGGACCATCTTCAAGGGAATAAACCTGGCCACATCATGTTAAACTTGTTTTACTTAAAAAATAAAACATAAAAACAAGGGAATTGAAATATTGAACAAGCTTCCTTATTGTTAGACCGCGAAAAAAATGAGATTAATTTTAACTAAATTCTGACTTACCATGTATTTATCCCCCTCAATATTGATGAGTATGTAGATTATCTACATTTTCACGTCACATACACACAAACAGAAGATTTACCTATATCACTGATGTACGGATGTATATTTGGTAAAACAAAATCAGAGTAAAAGGTAAGTACAGAAGCTCTATTGATATTACATAGATTTCTGAAATGATAGCAAGGCATTTTGGTATCTGCATTTTCACCACCTCTATGCAACCTTTTGCCAAGTTAGTATTTTATAACGCCTTTTTATTATCCAGTAAAATACAGGAGACAGAATGCTTCACCAAACGGGCATCATTTTTCTCAAACTTGATTGTTTCCATATTAAACACCTAAATGAAGCAGCAGCAACAAAACAATGAACGGGATGCGGGCATATAAATACAGAGCTCCACGAGATGACTAACCTGAATTTCATAGCCTATCTCACGTAAGGCAGTTCCAACGGTGACCATCAGTAACTGCTGTTGATCTGGCAGGAGGTCGCTAAAAACCTTTTGACCAATATGACAGCAAATCAAACTTAACTTAAAGCAATATTGACAAAAAGAAATAGGGAAGCTCCCAGCAAATAAATAACCACAAAAGCAGTTGGAAGAAAGGAGTTTCTTGCGCAGCACACTCACAAAATAACGAGGCCGGGTGACAATATGACCCAAATAGACATATCGAACTACTGAGAAAAACTCGAAACATAGAATAGCAGGACAAGCCCACATTACTGGGGCACGTCTTCAAATATAATCAAGAATAGACCACACCAGCCAAGAAACTCGCACGAGTTGGAATAACCGCAATGCAGCATTCAAGAAAGAGGGTATTAATCAAGGACGAAAGCACCTCACTGACCAGTGCAAGCTGGGGTCTCCGGTAAGCAAAACGGCGGAGTGTCACATTGAAAGAAGGGAAATACTTCAGCTCGAGGGCTTCCCTCTGGAATCTCTGCAGAACCTTTGAAGGTTCAAATCTGATGATATCTTCCCCAATGTCCAATCCAGCAACTTTTTCCCTCAAGAAGACTAAATCCCGGGGATTGACGTTCATGTCCTTGAGCCCAGGCAAGAAGGTCGTGAAGAGAATCACAAAGAACAAGAATACAGCGACTGAGCATATCCACTGAAAGTAATCGAGCCTGAAGCGGGCGAATTTCGATCTGGGTCTAGGACGAGCGGCGGATGAAATTGAGGGAGAGCGAAGAAGAGAGTCTCTCATGACAGAAGGGATCCCAGCTTCTAGAGAGCCCATTTCAACTCGAAGCTAACGTTCACGTCGTCCCATTTGATTCACTCACTTCACAGGTGACAGGACAAGGAAGGAAATGGAATCGATTGAAAGATGGAATCGTAGTTAAGGAAGCGCTCAAGGGGCAGCTCTTAATGTTCCTCGAGAAACGGGTCGTTGTGAGTTGGGAGAAGGGGAATGGGGTGAGATGCTAGTGAACCGAGTAAATGATGGATGGGAGAGAGCTGGGGGCGACAGGGGAGAGTTGAGCAGAGGTGACGCGACCCGGATACCGTCAATGGATGATCAAATGGGAGGTAAAATCGGAGGAAGGAGAAAAAGGAGAAATTGATGTTCAATAATTATCCAAGAAAATGTATTGGAATCTTTCAAAATAATTGCACTGTACTGTGTGTATCTTGAGGAATTAATTATACCACTTTATTTTATGATTTTACGCCAAAATGGAGGAGCCCATAAGTACTCGTGTTTTAGCAGTGGAGTCGGTAGCTTGGTGACTTGTCGGCGGCAGTTAATAATAGCAATCTCATCATCATCACCATCATCGTACCATAACTACGAAGAAGGGAGAAAGACAAACATGTTCATTGTTAATGGCGGTTGAAAATGGATACGGATTGCCTTGGAGTTGTGATTGCAGGAGGGCTTGCAGTAATTGTCTATCAACGGATACGTTTCATACGTACAAAATAAAATTCTTAGTTGATGGATGCGATGGAATTACTTGCTCGTCATTGAATCCATGTATGCATACCTATGTCTACACATGAAATAGTAAGTGTCATTAATTAGATCCCTAATGATCTACTGTACTAGGTGCTCTTGAGATTTAAGAACCACTCCTCTACCATATTTAATTAGTCAGTGAAATTAGCTAATTGCTCACTCTGTCATAGGGCTGCTGCCGTGATTCCATGTGTAAGTTACACTTGTGTGCATCTTTTTTATTTAATGAAATATATAATCTACTCATTAACAAAAAAAGAGAGAGTAATTGATCCTTCAGTATTTATATGCATAAGAACTATACGAAAAAGAAAAAAAAAAAAAAAGAGGAAAGAAAGACATAAAATGATGCATGATTCTTTCCCTCTCTTCATTCTCACTTGCTCTTACATTATTAACATTGAGAATTTTTGGGAAACATATATATATATATATGTGTGTGTGTGTGTGTGAATTCATCGAAAAATTCGAAACACATATGCTTGCAACTTCTTCGACCAAAGGCAGCACCATTGAATCATGGATGCCGTATGCTGCTGGAGGCAGCTGACCTAGGTTTGTTCGTTTGTGGCACTAGCTAGCTAGGGTGATCACCTGGATCTGGGCTGGGCAAACCTGAATGCGAATGGGTAAGCGAATTGGTTTTATGCATAATATCTGCTAGCTATACAGCATTAGTATGAGAAAAATTACGGTCAGTTAAGTCGAGTGTTCATGAAGAAGAGGAAGGGCCAAATCCACGCTTCATCAACTTCATGACTGCTGCTTATATATGTATGTATATATATGTGCATTTTCCATTGATAGATAGATAGATATACAATAAGTAAAATGTATACATATACGTCAAGGTCGCTGTGATGATCTGAACTTCAGACGGTACGCTTAATGGACGAGCTGTTGAACTCGAAGCAAGCTGTCGTTTTTTCCTCGAGTTTCCATGATGCCATTATCCAACTCCTTCCATAATACCAACCGTAAGATCAAGGATTACTGTCGAAGGGGGTCTTGCACATAATAAGCCTTCCTGCTGATCAATGGATGTATATTATGATAATGTCGCGGACTTCTCCATCATTGGGATATAGCAGCGTTTGAGTGGGGCGGGGCTCACACAAGTGCTCGGGCTTTAGCTTGGCGGTGGCGAATACAATCTGCGGCCCTCAAACCATGATGATCCATCCCACTCCATTCATCGTCTCCGGTAACAGGAAATTCCATTTCCTCCATGAGGACGGTGGAGTCGGCGAAAAGGATGCATGCGCTCGCTCTTCAATAAGACGATTTAGTTTGCTCCAAGAGCAACATCAGATTAGTGTTAGCACTTTCGATACGAACACTCGGGGTCCCAGCAGCAGGCTACCGTAGTTTTAGTAGTAAAACTATGGTCCTGAAAATAAGTTCGACTAGACCATTAATTACATGATCACGAGTATATCAGAGGAAGTTTCCCATAATTTGCATGATAGTTCTCCCTAACTTACATGAAAATTATAGCGTACATTCTCTCTCTCTGTGCATATTCATTGGAACCATTTTTGCAGAGTGGACCAGGGTCCTCTCGATGATCGCTAAGCCATGGAAGAGCTCCCCAAGCTGCTTTAGGCAGGTGAGTTTTATATGTCATGGATACACGGAACCCCAAATGCTCCCTAAACCTCGTTATTTGCAGGGCTAAACCCGCTTTTTTGACCTTGATGATAGGAAAGATTTTTAACAGACAATTAACCTCATGAAGTGTGTACCCGTGTGAATTTGGTTAAGAACATCGTGTAGTTGGACCGCTAATTCCAAAGTTGTGCGGGGACGCTTTGTCCTCTCTGTACTGTACATATGGAAAATGTAGCAAATGGAACTGTGGATATTGATCCCATGACCATGCGACGAGAAAAGAGAGAGCTTCCATACAGGCGTCGGCAAGAAGTGAAAAAAGATTGGATTCCCTTCGTGGGATGATCATGATGATCCGTAGGTTCCTCTCTTCTCCTGGTCGAGGCCCAGTTGTCTTCTTTTGTTGCTATGGGAAGGGAAAAATCTTTGGGACTTTGGTCGTATCATTTTACCAACTTGGTCTAGCCACGTTTCGGAGACCGACCAAACTATCTGCCATTAGAATGAACCAAAATGAGTCCTTGAAGTTTGAATAAACATCCTTCTCCGGGCAGAAAAAAATGGTACGGCATCTTCTACTTCTCCTTTGATCACAGGGCTTCCGATTCTCCTATTTCAATTCATTTTTTTTAAATTAAAATGACCGGTGGGTGTTTATATTTTCTCGGGGAATTTAGTGGGGTATTCATTGACGCACCTTTTCGAATTTGGTTACCAAATATCAACAAATAACATCGATTAGTAGCAGTCAATTTAGGCTCCCAGTAATTCAAAGCAGAGTGATGACCCATTATAGGAACTCCTGCACAACCCATAGTTCAATACTCAACAGCGAGTCACCTATAGTCCAACTGTTAAGTCAAGATAATACGCCGCTGCTCGGTTTCAGAGCTAACACTAGACAGGATAGTTTACTATATTGTGATTCAATGACCATTTATCTCTTAAGTCAGTCTCACACACATGATCGAACAGATTATGAAGATGATTCAAACTCTTCTTTTAATAATAATATTGGCCCAAAGAAATCAATGAAACTTTTTTTTTGGGGGTGTGGGGGGTGGAAAAATCAAAGAAACTTTGTCATGAACAACACCTGAACTGAATTAATCCAGAGGCGTAGAGTAGTATATCGCCGAATTCCCGTCAACATAGAATATATACACTGAATCCCTTCCCTTTCTTGATTGCTCTAAAGCATTTATTCCATTTGATTCTCCTTTTGTCGTCAGTACCATCCAGAGTCAAGTAGATGGACGTTGAGAGATTTATACTGTGTCTTGAAGATTTTAAATATATTTGGATTAAACCCATCTGTAGATGCGTAGACTCTGAGGCACGGAGAGTGGGTGAGTTGGGTGTGGTATGGGAGGCTAAGGGTAAGCGTTTCTGAGGGAGACTCGACTCAATCCCCACATAGATTTGTAGTATTATCGGTACTTTTCAGGGGCAAATAAGAAAAGAACCGGATCTCAATTTCAGGTGAAAAATCTAGGTGAATTGGCAGACAATCGGCCTCATATAAGCTTCAGGAGAATTTTTTCTGATTAGTAGTGATATATGACTGAAATGAACTTGTCCCGAGTGTAGCCGAGGTTCCAGGAGCTCCAGAAATGGAGGCAATTCAGGGCACCTTACGACTCGGCTGCCTCCGCTCTGCCAAGGGAGAATCACTCAGGATGTTGGAGAGGTCTTACTTAATCGAGATCCCACCCCTCCGCTGGGTCCCTTCGCTCTTCTCTTTTCTGTCACTCAAAACGATATGAATGTCCGAAATTCGGACCAACCCTTCCGACCGGAGCATTGCGATCGGTGAACGAGTCCGCTTTCGGTAACGGTTATGTTCGAAGGCAAACTTGGAACAGAGCGCATACATTCCCATGGCGCCCCATCCATAGGTCCTTCGGTCAGATCCAGAAAACGAAAAATGAATCCAAAAACAAAATAGAAAAAGAAAATGATTAAATAGACTTGATAAGAGGATGGAGAGAAGCCGCTCAGTGAATACGAACCACAAGAGAATATATTCATTTTGGGAGATTCACCCAATCGATGTCAACCTCTCGGTGATTTCTCTTCATCGCATCTCCTCAACTGATATCTCGCAAATGATGATAACAGAGATTCAATAATAATAAGTAGGAAAACATGCAGCTGCTAACTCTTTGTATAAAACGACTCAGTTCATATAAGTGAGCCGGAATCGGCTATCGCCCATGCCGGCATCTAAAACCCTAAGAATCCGCCGTCACTTCTCACCTTGGTCCAAAGGACAGAGGATTGGAGTTTGGTACTGGTACTAGCCTTCGACTTCTCATATATGCATTTATTTATATAGGAGAAGTTCGAGTCAACCAGAACACTATGGGCTGGGCTCCAAGACTCTCCTCCATTGCCGGCCGATGAATCCGACTATTGGGCTTAAACGTGGGCCTGAAATGGCTCTAAGCTTGAACTTGGTTCGACATCACAGCACAACACATCACATATTCAGAGCAATTTTACATGAATGATGGACGAAAACAAAGGAAAAAGCTGAAATCGGTGTATAAATTTTACATATTCCGTAACAAAACCTACCACCTATCCGTATTTCTACTGATTAAGATATAATACTCGCATCTAAAAATTAAGCTTAACTTTACGCTTACACTTTTGCTCCTGAATAGTCTGGCTTGAAATATTCACGGCTATGGTGCATGTCATCTTCACGATCACATGCTTCTTGATGATCTTGAGCATCTTCACCCTTCCGGGGATTCTCGAGTCGCTGCTCATTGGAAGCACACCCGACTTCAAGTCTGTGGTGAGGTTTGGGCTTGACATAAGCCTGTCGGGGATAATATCCACGGTGATGTTCATGTGGGTGGTCCTCCTAGGCCTGGCACGGCCTGGAGGTCCGTGGGCCTCCCCAACAACCGTCCCATGGTAGTGCAGGGAGGTGGTGGTGTTGCTGTACTTGAAAGACGCGAAGTTGGGGTTCTTAACCGATACATCGGCTATCAGAGACACGTTGACCCCTGGTTTTGGGATCGAACCGTTCACAAGCTCCAACCTGGTGATGACGACCCTGTTCAAATCGATCCTGGGGTCTCTCACTCGAAACACCGTGAAGATCAGAACTATGATCACCACCGCTTGGATGAGCAAGAAAGCAGTGATGCAGCCGCAGCACTTGAGGCATCTTCGGTTCCTGTTGCTGTTCTTCACGGGGGAATCGGGTCCAAAGTCATCGCTCCGTGCCTGGTCCGAGGCTGGGGCAAGCGGCCTCACCTGCTCTCCGCGTATCATCGTCAAGGTTCAAAATATCAGACAAGATTGAGAGATTTATTTGAGATGGTGCTTTCGGTGTTGAAGTTTTTATAAAGGTGTATATGAGAAGAGAGACTACATGGGGAGGGGGAAGCTGATCTTCCTTTTGAGAGGAGATGTCAACACCACACACTAACTAGTAATTAATTATGTTGGTTGGTTTAGCAGCGGGGGAGGACTTTAAGCTGCATGAATGTCTGACTTGTATCTCCTCCCATCTTGTCTTTTCTTAACCATGACAGTGATGTTCGGTGAAAACGGTGCTGCTTATTTAAACAGCAAGTAAGGGTAATAACATGGACATATCTTGTCCAAGCCGATGCGGCCACGCGGGTCTCTTAGACCTGTGCTGCAACTTCAATTAATTTCGTAGATGGATAGATAGTACACAAGTGTAAAGCTTTTTTTTTTTTCTTCCTCTCCAAGAAAAATGTTTATGAGTTTAAAAAGAATAGAAAAAAAGAGTGAAAATATAAAAATATAAAAAGTTCAATTAATAATAATCAATTAAAGACCTCTTATTCCAAGTTAAAAGTGATTCTTATCACGTTAGATGCACTCTCCCTCTTGTTCTAATCTGTCATAAATGTGAGCGAGCATGGATGTTGCTGTCTGAACTTGAAGTGACACTCGCCCAAAAACACCCGCCGTCTGAGAAAATCAAAGAAAGGCGGTTTCTAGAATTTTGAAATTTGACAATACGCGTATTGAGGATAATTAAAAGTCCGCCAAAGTCAGTATCAAGCTGATAACTGATAAGTGACCATATATTTGTAACGTCAATCACTGGGGATTCTTCGATCTCATAGTTAGTTGTTTCATAATGATGAGGATAACCAGCCTTGTGATGGTCTTGTGCATGTAGTTTGGGTTGGTGAAATAATTTATCATCATCTCACGGTGGGGGCCCTTCCATCGGAATGAATGGGCTACCAACAGCCCAAACCTATTTCGTGGTCTAATTTTAAAGCCCGACCGTTTGTATCCGAAGAGAATCAGCTACTCCCTGTCCGCTGCGGCCTCCGCCGGCGGAATCCCCACAAATCCTTCCGTCTGGGCACACCCCCAATCCCACATTCGGAATCGATCCACCAAGCTGATGAGGTCAACATCTTTCTCGAATTCACGCGGGACAGTCATGCGCGAAAATAGGTTCTCTCCTTCGGTTGTCCTTCCCCCATTTGGAGGAGAGTGAAGGTGTGTGGCGGCGTGGAGGAGGCAATTTCCATCCTACTTTCAAGAGTTGCCAAGGGTAGAGTGGATTGCCATCCATCGCTTGTGGCAATCTGCTATTGTTCTTCATCAGGATCCTTGATGGCCTGCTGCGATACTGCATATTTTCCTGCACTTGTGGATGAATATCACAAGAAAACTGATCCATTTGATGCGTACTTTCTCTGAAAAATATGTAATAAAACACTAGCTTCTGGTTAACCCTGGTTTTGAGTTTGAACACATAGCACCGACAGCTAAGGCATCCGACCTTTCAGCCGATTTTCAAATGTCGAGAGGCTGAAATGTAAAAGCATATATGATTAAATGATTAAAGCTGGATCTTTTACAGGCTATACTTGAAAATAAAGAAATAGAGAACCTCCCCCTTCCCTTTTTCCTTCATCGACACGTCCTATCTATGCGTCAAAGAAGTTGTACGAAGAGATGACAATTGTATTGCGGCCGAGCATCGCCGCTCAAGATTCCACCGCTAAGCGATGGCAACCTGCAATCTCCCATCTATGTCTCCCCTCTCAATCTAGCATTAGTCTTCCTACATCCACAAACAGCCTGTCTTTTTTCAGAAGTCAGCTGCCACCGGCGGCGGTGGCCGCACTGTTTGTCGTAGTGTTCCAAGAAAGCCCGAAATTCGCTGGAAAACGATCCAAGAAGCAGTCTTGTCCGTCGTCGTCGACCAAATTTTCAAGACCCACAGAGAAGTCGTCATTTAGGACCATGCGAGACAAACCCATTTCGCCATCCTCATCACCTTCCATGCTGTCATCACGCTCGCCTCTGCTCGTACTCTGTGGCATGGCCTCTTCCGGGGAGGTGGCAGGGGAGTTAGAAGAAGGCGGCAGCAGAGGAGGATTGAAGGCAGCTAAGGGGTCGCTCGAGGCAGCGGACGGTTCAACGGAGGTGGTGGGCTTCTGGCGGGTGGAGCCAGCCAGGGAGTTGCGGTGGGTGGGGGCGGGATGGTTGTGCTCAGCTGTGTAGGTGACTATAAACATTCCCGGGTCTGATCTATTCCGCTCCACTTGTTTCCTGGCCAAACACCCCTTGGAGCTGCTGCATCTGTAATATCCCCTGTTTCAGAAAAGAGCATAACCCAAATAAGTGCCAACTTCCCTTCCAGCTGCAGAAGGAGGAGGAGGAAGACGACAAAGCTCGAATCCCTGATACCTTGGATATGGAGAACCTTTGATGGGTTTCTGGCCGTACTTGCGCCAGGCCCATATATCAGAAGAGAGGCTTTCCGCTGGGACTTGACAAACCCTTTTGAACTGGTTCTTCCTGCTTATTCATTGGAAAAATAGCAACCCAAATTAGAGATAACATTGCTTAGAACTTGCTCCCAAAACACTCTACTGAAAATCTCAAATCAATTCCTTTAATCCAATCCCCTCCCGGGCGTGAGAAATTGGTCGAGTCCATTTTCAGATTTACACCAAAATAGAAGCAGAAGTTGCGATTTTGTTTCCCTGCATACCTTCTTTTGGTGCGAGAGGTTTGAGAAGCAGAGCCGTAATTAGTGGCAGGGACCACAGGGGAAGGCTCCGGGTGCGGCCTCTTAAGAGGAAGCCGACCATTACTCGGTCCGTCAAAGGCTGGGACAGGAGAGACGGCGGCGCTCTGCAGGATAAGAGGCTCAGATTTGGGAACAAAGAAGGGCTTGTAGAGCTCATGTAGCTCCTTGAAGAGATCCGGCAGCTCAACATCCTTCTTGACCGGCTTAAAGTCAAAGCAGGGAGAAGTAGAGGAACAAGAAGAAGGACGGACATGAAGACACTCATGAGATTGAGTGGAGGAGCAGGTCTCGCTAAAGACAGGGATGGCCGTTGTAGTGGCACTGGCTGTGGTGGCGGTGCAGCAGCCTCTGACCACCGCATGCAGATCCCAATCGTCGTCCATGGACATGGACTCTCAATCTTCTTGAATCCCTTCTGCAGAAACGGTCTCTTTCTGCTACTGCTGTTAGAGAGAGAGAGAGAGAGAGAGAGGACAGAGAAGGCGCTGACTTTTTTCTAGGGTGGGGAGAGAGACAGTGTCGGGGGGTGCTATGAGTGGCAGAGGTAATATTATTATATGCACTCTGGGAGGAGAAATGGAAAATAAATTTGACTTGACATCCACGAGACACGTGAATCTTCCATTTGACTTGTATTCGCGAGTCATAGTGACAATAATAAAGATTTTTTAAAATTTCTTCCCCCCGGTAATGCTCCCTCCAATCCATAATTAAGTTTTATTAGTGAAAGATTCGAAACTAAGAATATTTTTAATCATAATTGATTAAGTTGATTCAAATTTATTCTAGTCTAACATATTAAATTTTGCTATTAACATGTGTACAAATCACTATTATATGACAAAATTTTGCATCAAAGAAAATGAGTCGACGATACTATAT
Source organism: Sonneratia alba (assembly GCA_900174645.1). Classification (NCBI taxonomy): domain Eukaryota; kingdom Viridiplantae; phylum Streptophyta; class Magnoliopsida; order Myrtales; family Lythraceae; genus Sonneratia; species Sonneratia alba. The sequence goes on from FWPY01000071.1 coordinate 135,867, forward strand.
AAGAAGGAAGCGTTTAATTTTATAATATAATTATTGAATCATTATATAATTTAAATAATGGTGGCAAAAATATTATTTTAATTAACAACTTGTAATTAATTAATAACAAAAATTAAAGACCCAGTATCTCGTATAAAATTCTTGAATTTCATGAGCGATCTAGTAATTGAACAACTAAACCTACATTCTAAAAAAAAAGAAAGATAAATGAAAGATGGCATCATAGAATAGGAAGGGATGGTGCAGCCCAGCCCAGCCCGGCACGACTCATCTACCGTACAATGGGAGAGAGAGGAAAGGAAAAATAAATAAATAGATGCTTATCTTTTTGTCCTATGCGCCACTAATCCGAGTATTGAAAACCCCCTGGTTTTTCGTTGACTTGGAAAACATGTCAAAGGGCCGGTGGTGAGTGGTGGTGTTGGCGAAAATGTCCACGCGTTTCATTAATCATTTATTATTATTTTTCCTTCTTCTTCCATTTTTTTAAATAAAAAGGGAGGAATTTTCTCTTGAGTTACCGACAGAAAGCAAAAGAATAAAGTGGAAGCCTGTTAATTGGGAAGGGGATCCACTGTCAGTTTTCTTCTTCTTCTTCTTCCTCACCCCCTTTTTTTTAGCCCCTATGGAGATCTTCCTTGTTTTTCCTTGAAAAACTCGAGAGATTTTAGTGTTATTTGTTTTGACTAATTAATATATCCTATAAAACTAGTAACATACTTGATCCATCTCACATATTCAGATAAACTAATACCTATGCATTAGTTAGTTTGTATAGGAATTCGTGGGGAATACACTGTTGCCATTTATAACCATGAGAAGAAATTTTTAGCGATAATTGAATCTAGTGTCAACACACGAGTCATTCGTTTACACATAAGAAGATTACGTATGAGAAATTAAATATTCTATAATAATATTTATATTGTTAACAATTTGACCAGTTATATATCTAATTTAATTTTATGTTACTAATCTCTCAATATATTTAAATTTTTGAATATATGATATAAGAATATGTATCAACAATGGTCACATACTCTACTTAGTACTCACCATTTTATTATCTGTTCTTATAAGTGCATATATTATCATAGACTTTTTTATCGATAAATATGTTATATATTACTCATTTTTTTAAAAAAAATGGGCAGCTTGCTCCCCCAAAATACATAAATCCTCTATGTGGGACAACATCCCATATGTACAAGACTATGTATGAGCAACAGTATTGTTTGTTCTAGGGGTCCAACTATATGACCATTGATTAAGAGTATTAACTAATTCAAAAAAATCAATCATAGAGATCTCATCATCTCAAAAATGACTATGTTTACGGTTTATAAAACCACAATCTCATAAGTATTACGATTGAAATTTACATATCTCCAGTCATTTGAACAAGCAATTTATGTAGCTAAAAATAGAGCATACGATTCAGTTTGTGTCGGTGAGTGAATGTAACATTTTTTGAACCATGATAGTGATTTTTATCTTCATATATAAGCCACACCAGCTGCACACACTCCTCTCGAGGTGGAGAAGATATTCACAATATATAATTGTACACTCTGTGAAGCGTTCATATGTGAGATTGAGAATTAAAGATATACAATAAGGTTTACGTCATTAGTTAATGTAAAATCATGAGTATATATAAATAATAATTATCATAGGCATGATTCCAAAATCGTGAATATATAAATAATAATTAACGTTGGATTCATACTTTTTTTTGTTTAGTTTAATATCCAAACAAAATGTGTGATATGGGATTGGTAGTTCTGCTTTTGTCTCTTCGGTAATAAAATTAATTTATATCTTCTTTTTATCAGTTTATTATATTATTTATAATCAGGGGCGGTACTTGGAAGCATGCGAAAACGTGCAGAGCCGAGGGAAGTAGAGAGGGACACCGACAGGAGAAGGACTGGATGGTCGCGAGAAGCGGCATCTTATCGACAGCTAGCGGGTTTCCTGGACCCCACGCCCCCACCCACCACTTCCACTTCCACTTGCACTTCTGCTTCCCCTAGAGGAGGACCAATAAAAAGAAGAAGAAGAAGAAGAAAAGGGGTCCGAAGTGGTCCGTCCCCACCCAGCCATTTGGTAATTGGTAATGGTAATCTCGGCCTTTGTGTATGATTTTCTTGTACTATCTAACGGCTATAAATATGACATAATAATATCCAATCCAACGTTGCAAGCAGGTAAGTATAGGCCTGAAGGTGGTGGGCCGATGGGGATGGAGTAGGACTAGGAGGCCGCCGAGGCCCACAATACATTGATTCATCGGTTTCTCTTCCAGTTCCAATCTATCTTATCATCGTCAATTCCCAAGCCCGTTGAGAGATTAGATGCCTTTGCGTCAATCCTGCTAATTTCACAATCACATAAATCTACATTTTACAAATAAACACATTTGGAAATATCTGCATTAACAACAACAATAATAATAATAATAAAATACTACCAACCAACTTCCATGGAATCCAATCAAGTAGTAAATTGTTTTTTTTTTAAACAAAAAGACAATCACATGTCATCATAATAATAAAAATCTGCAGAGATGCAGTGTGGCACAAGAATCGTGTGTAACTATATGAAGGTTTTATGGACATTGCAATGCGATGCGATTCGATTCGATTCGAATAAAATGGCTGACGTGGACTCTCCTTTTATTCCAAAGATTAAATGGAAAGGAAAGAGAAGAAAAAGATTCCTATTCCCACCACAACCCTTTCCCCTTTTGTCTCCTCCGCTTTTCCTAAAGAAAATCGGCAAAGAGAGTAAACCAACCGTCACTTATCAGCTCTCCAATAATTTCTTTCTGCTCACAAAATCAAACTACTATTACTGTTGGTCATAGGTGCCTGTCTTGTTCGTCTTCCCACTCCATCAAATACACGGGTTTATGAGTCATCTTGCATCCCCATTCCCCAGTCACCATAATTTTAATGTTAATGTGAGAAAACGATAATAAGATTGCATTCAACACATGGGACATGGGTTCTTATGTATAATAGAGTGATACTTTGATGTATTTTCTTGGTTTATATATATATATATGTGTATGTATTTAGTCAATTACCACAGAGAAGAAAAGAAAGGTCAGAGAGAACACGGGACATGGGCAACAAGGTTTAGACTTTCCAGAACTATATTATGATATGATGATATTAATTGACTGCGCACAGCACTTGCAACAATACACATACATACATGCATTGACATTCCCCCTTCTTTATTCTTCCTAAAGTTTATATATATATATAAATATAAAGAAGCATCAATTCTGGTACTTTTCTCACTTTCTTCAAATCGACAAGAGAAAAAAAAAAGGGAAAAAAATTTGTTTTCTTAGGTATATACCTTATTCGTGACCCTCGGTTCAGTTCATCCTACGCACATTGATTTGGTTCTCAGAGTGCCCACTGCACATAGACATGCTGGCATTGCATGGTTCTGATGATCTTGGTTGACTTTTTATAACTTTATTTGATGGTCCCACCGAACTTCGGAGTTATGAGAGAGAGAGAGACAGAGACAGAGAGATCAATTCAGTCCCCATTTGATCGGCAACTAATCAAAGCAAGGAGGGATATCGCTCAAGTTCAACCACACACATACTCCATCCGGTCAGGGCATGACACGACTAATTAAGGTGGCTGTCAGTGAACTAGTTGGAGAATAATATTTGATCAAAAGATTCTGATGATGGATAGACAGACAGATAAAGACCTTTAAATTTGGGCCAACAACCCACGAGCAGACAGCTCTGTGGCTGGGTCCCCATTATTGGTTGCGGGAGCTTCACTTATCTTACATACCCGCACCCATTTCGACATGACAATACATTTCGCCTCCATCATCATTCTCCTCTTCTTTCTTTTCTGAGATTTGGGTTGGGATCTTGCCTTGCATGGCTCCGGGTGATCTCGTTCCATAATAACAAAAGCAGCACAAATAGAACAGAGGCAGCAGTATGGAACACTACGGCAGCAATCAATCTGATCTACAGAGCCTCCAAGCAGGCGCGATGACTTGGTCTTCATGTAAATGATGAATACAGCCTCACAAGAATCTTTATCACTTAACAAAGAGCTCACCCGGAACCACTGACACTCAAAACTTTGGAACATAAGTCAACGAGGCCACCATCTACAAGAGTGGAAGCTTCGAGCATCCAGATCTAATGCGTTATCCATCCACAAGCACGTAAATGTTTACAACCGCAAAAAGGATACAACTAGATGACGAGTGAAACACCCCTCCCCAATCTAAACTAGCATGTCTAAACAGCACGACCCCTTCAGTCTGATCTCAAATTTCTGTCCTATCTCAGCACCACCAAAAGAATCCAACACTAGATCGACCCCTCACTTGGCTGCCTGGCTGCCAATGAATCAACGATACGACAGGTCAACTGCAAATTGGAAGGAGCCTCCTCTCAATCAACTCAAGCTCGGCCATAAGGAGCTTAGCCTCGTCGCAAGCTTGGCACTCTTGTAATCTTCTCTCAGCTAGAATTTACCTGCATAAACATATATACAATAAATAAAATTCCCCCACCAATTACCATTATCACCAAAATCTAGTCATTCTCGCTTAAGGGATCGAAAAGAACCTGTCATCTTATCTCCCTCCCTCTCTCCCACTCTCGGTTGAAAAATAGATACCCATACAGTACAGCTAGTACCTTTGCGCATCTTTACGAATGCTGGGTGTCCCCTCAAGGAGTGGAGAGACTCTCGGCAGCAACAATAAAGACATTGGCCATGCTGGAAAGGAGACGGGGCCATCAATAAAAAGATAAAAAGTAATGAGAATAAGAAAAATCGAAGGTGCTCACTGAAGATCTCTTACATCCCCAACAACTCGAACTTTTCATCAACAGAAGGAGCTTTGAAGCTAAGAACATATTCACCATACTCCGTTATGTCACGCTTCAGCCGCAGTCCTCCGCCGTGAAGGAAGAGGGCAGTGATCAGTTTGGAAAGAATGCACACCCTCCAATTCTGCCTCAATAGGATTTTTGTCTGCAACACCACCCACACCCCCCCCCCAAAAAAAAAAAAAAAACCACGGTGGTGAAGCACCTTTTTCAGCGATGCTGTGTCATGAGTTCGATTTTCTCCATTTGTCTTATAGAAAGAAAAAAAATGAAAAAGAAGGGCTAAAATTATTCCAATCCAAAGGCGAATCCAGTTCATGCAGGAGCTAGCTGTGCACAGAATTAACAATTGACAGCACACGTCATCTACGATCTTTAGAGGAAAGAAACAGTAGCATGAAGCTGTATGAACAGTTACCTGGGGTTAAAGGTGAATTTCTGCCAAGGACTCAACAGCCCTTTGCTCAAGCGGTTTCCCTGGATTAGCAGATTCATAGAATCGTCGAAGCCTTGAGTAGTTAAAAAAAAAAAAAAAAGTGGGATGCTGTATTTCCAGGATCTCACCTGAATTGCCCCCATCTATCCTACTACTGGGGAGAGGTCTGGTTTCTCTCGATTTAACTAATTCTTAGATAGCTTAGCTAAATCTGACACGCAAAAAGGAAGAGACTCATACAATGGCAGAGCTCCGTCTGCAAACGGATAAGATAAGACTTTGATCTTCATTGCAAAATGAAGGAGCCTAGATACAAGCAGTTCATATTTCCAACTCAACATGATTCTGCCAAAAGATAGGGGAGAGAATGTATAGTGCTCTCAACTTTATTTATTTTTGCTGGGTAAAAAGTGACACACAGTAATATCGGGGGTTAAAAATGGAGGTGCATATTTTGGAGCAATACCACTTCCAATGCAGTGAATGCAGTTTCAAGCACACAAGAAAGGTAAGTTACAACCCTATCCAATGTAGGAGGAAATTATTCCATGTCCGAGAGAGGGTGGAAGACTTAAAGTTCAAGTTCTTCTCAGCAACCCAAACTAAACGTGTAATTTTTTACACCGTTCACCAGGAATGGTTTTAATTACGATGATGTCATGGGAGCTTCCTACACCTTGTGCAGGCATTTGTTGGACGATGATCAGGCACAATTCCATCATCTGGTGATCAATAGTCTGTTCGTCTTCTGCTTGTCTGACAGCAACTGCTCGACCTGTATTATAGTCGAGCAGATTAATAATTTTAGGATACGATTGCGCGAGCAAGGAAAGCTGGCTATATTCCTCAGTAACAGTTTAGGTTCCATTTCTTCCATGCAATTGCCCATCTTATTTTCTTGGCAGCAGCCGTGGGTCAGTGGAACCCCAACTTAATTTCCGGAGAGTATATTTTCTTAGACGCCAAATGTAATTTTGTCAACTTTTGCATACAAAAATTTGGAAGTGGCTTTCACCGGAGACGAATTCCTTGCAACCAATGGACCCTTAGACTAGCTGCCACAGTTAACAACTATAAACATACCTCGGCCATAACAGTTTCAATGCATTGCTGAAGACCCTTTTAAGCAGCACCTTCAGCACCCGACATGGTTGTAGCCCATTTCTTCACACGCAGCAGCATGCGCACCATCAACTCGCAGCGGCAGACAAGAAATATAATTTGCAATATACTGAAGACAGAACCAAAAGAAATAGATATTACATATCCAGGACCGCTTTCTTATTAGCCGGCTCAATGATTCAGAGTGAAAGAGCAGGCTGCGCCACATACTTGCTCTACTATTTCCACACTACCACCACTAAAAAACCATGAATGATCTGAAGCTGCTCTCCCCAGCAACAGCAATAGCAGCAGCTTCTGCCTACAAACTAGGCCGGTCAGGCCAACTTCTTTGCTTATTTCACATTCAGATAGAAATAGGAAACTTATTGTCCAGAATAAAGCTACCGGAAAAGACATCTTCCAAACAAAAAGGGAAGAAGCTACCAGAAAAGATCAGTTGACTTTAAAATCTAAAGGAGGAATAGTTAAGTGACTACAGCAGAAGCAGCTGCTGCTGCCACTCTTCGAGTCGTACCGGTTCCAAGGACAAAATTTTCTCTCAACGCTGCAGCTTCAGTCAAGCTGCCCCTTGCCCTGTCAAGCCCTTCCGTTATATGCTGACCAAGCAGAATGAAAGGAACATATAAGAACTTGCAGAATTCATTATGAAAACTTGCAAATTATCTGGACCCAGGACCTTACCTGGTGTAAGAGACAAGTAAAAGCTGCTTTCACATTTGCTGCTAGTGTTGGAGGCTGTTATCATCAAAACGAGAGCTCATTGGTAAAAGAGAGCAAGTACATACTGAAAGTGCATAGGACCCCAGGAGCATGTCAGATCCTAACTCTCTATGTTGTTCAGATGGTGTCATCTCAAATTCTCTTCAATATTCTCAATCTAACTAGCAATTGTCTAATGCTCTCCTTCGAGAATACAGATGAGCTTCTCCTCATCTGTCATTTGCTGCTCCAGAAGAGATTATTACTCGGGAAAAGGCAGACAAAAAACCACACAACCAATGCAAAGACCCAATTGCCTACCAACAACTAAAAACTTGGAGATGTCATCCCACATCTCTAGCAAAGCTGGTCAGAATCAGATTCATCCCAAGGATTCAATATAACGTTTATTGTATTCTCTCTCCTAGAAGAAGCGTCCAGCATACATATCAATCGGATTTGAGACATTGAAAATACAACCATCTAATAGTCAACAGTAGGGGAATTAAGAGAATAGGGCGCATCTGGATATTGCTTCTTCATTCCAACGAACAAACGCTGTCACTGTGCAACGATGCCACAGAAGCACCTTTAGAACGACCAATAATCTTGATGATTCAAATATCCGCTGGCTTTCAGCACACAATTCCTCCTTTTGGATGGCATGATGTATTGAAAAGATTGACATTGATAAATTTTGAATAGTGCTTTGTTACAGGACAATATGGCTGAATTTGGCAGACACCATCGCCTGGTAAATTTGTCTAAGAGAAGCTTGCTCGTGTTCAGGATACTCATCCTTGTGTGAAGAAAATAAAGACTGTTAAGCCCGCCAATTGGAAAAATTACTACATAAATCTCACTTAAGACTTATAGAAAATCAGATTTCTGTGGCAGGTGGACTTGAAAACTAATGGTAATGAAGCCAAGTCCATCTGATGAACATAGGAAACCAAAGTCTCCAGTAATATGGCAGGTATTGAATTTATACATGCATTTTTTCTTTTTTCTTTTTTTTTTTGATGAGCTGAATTTACACATACATGAACAAACAGAGAACTGATGCTAAGCTGTTCCAAGAATTAACTTTTGTTATAAAATCCACTGCCCTTTATATGAATTTTAGTTTATTTTTTGAAGTCCAGGATAAACAGACAAACTTTAGGGGAATTAGTTTGATACAGTCAAGATAAGAGTGCATTAGCAACTCACCGCAGTTCTATCACATTCAATGTCCAAATCCCCACAGCCAAAGAGCTCTTAAGTCTCTAGCAAGCTCTTGCGTGTTCTCATATGCTGCAGCTAGAATTCTAAGATACTAAAGTCTCAGATAAAGTGAAAGGACAAAATTCAGATGATATCTAAATAATATAGAAGATGCTACTCAAACTCACCAATAAAAGTCCACCTTCCTCCATAGGAGGTAAATTCACAAGGGATGGCTTCATCAATAGTTTATCCAAGAGGGCTGTAACTCGCTGCTCTAGTACTCACTATGGACACAATTAAAATCCTTCATAATGATGGAAGAGCAGGAACACGATCTTTGATGCAGGTATGCAGCAACGCCAAAATTTTAAAGAACCAAAGGAAGAACCAGCCAGTAGCTGAACTAAGATTGACATAATATCAATGGGGGAGGGGAATACAGCTGTTATTGTGGCTGCTTCCTTAAGCACAGTATCTGCAAGGAAAAAGATTTTTTAGTATAAATCCACCTGAATTATCTATAAGGAATAACATGAACGACAAGTCAAAACTGCGATTTCTTTATACGGGGAAGAGAGTCCATGAGCAACATTGTTAGGACTAACTTGGGAACTATTGTCACCTAGAACCAATCTCGAATCTGCATTCATGACCTTGACATCAATAAATGTGGGACGTGTTGCCACATAACGCTGCATTTCCCTGGTTCCCCAGCTAAACTGTGTTCACAAAGTAACCATATAAAAAATGAGGACGAAGAGGTGACCCAAAGGTGGTTGGTGTGGTCAGTGCTGATCCAAAAGAGTATTGGAGTTGAACACATAAAAAATAGTGCCACCTTTTCATTAAGAAAGACAATTTGAAAGATAAATGGCTCCGAAATATCCAATGGGGAAACAGATAAATGGTGCAGCTAATAGAATAAAAATAGGAAATATTTGAGAAAGACAATAAGAAAGAGGACTTTAGGAGTCAATATTTAATGAATGATACATATGGCTCGAAAGATATTTACCTGAGATAAGATTTTGGTACATTCAGCTGTTGTAGACAGTTCTCTTCTCTGTGTTGCAGCATCAAACCGAGCTAACAATCTGTTCTCTAGTTCTTCAGAGTCAAAACAAGAAAAAGCGATCCCAAAATCATCAAATACCAAAGGGTGTAGCCGTTCATATGATGCAAATGATCATTAGTGGTACAGTATTATTGTCAGCTGATTAAAAAAAAAAAAGAATTTACAGTGTTATTGTCAGAGGTAGATATTAGATTAAACAACTGTGAAACTAGAGAGTGAACCTATTCAAAATCTGACCATCTTAGATGCGATAACACATGGCTGACGTGCTAATAAGAGTTCACATAGGAAACCTCATTGAGTTTAAAATGCTCAAATCACGTCGCAATCAATTTGCGGCTCCATGAGTTTGAATAAGAAGCCTCACTGTCCTTTAACATGGAGTATATTATATTTGACTTGCATTAAGCAACACACATGTAGCAGTTAACGTTGGACTTGCCAACGTACGCAATTTCTGCGCAATTGAAGCGGCTTCTGCAACACGACTGTCACCAGAGAAAAGAGGTGAAAGCTCCGTTAGATCACCTGGGCTGCTGTCAAATCCCATTATGTACCGCACTGTTAAAGCGAGAGATTGCTTTAGGACATGTGAACAAAGGGAATATCGTGGGAGTGCACTCCAGGAGTACCTTTACAAGATCAATCGCCTGACCATTTAAGTAAGTGACCATTTCCGCATATTACGGGAGAGACCTATTCCACTCTATCCCTATATGTGAGTTCAAGTTCTTCCATGTGCTGTCGTAATATTTGTGTCTTATTGGAAACCATTATTTAAACATGACATCCTCACTCTTATTATTATTATTATTATTATTATTATTATTATTTTCTGGTTTTTTGGCAAAACAAATTTACCATTACACTGCCTTGTTTGTTGCCCACACGCTGCTTTGACATGGGCCCAAATTGGAGGCCCAATTTCGAGTTTGTGGGCCTTTCATCAAATTCATCCATTGGGCCTGCAGAAAAGGCCGAGGATCATTACGTGTTCGGCCGACCCGTTCATAAAAGTATCGCAACGGGCATTTCCTTTCCCTGTGTATGCTGGCTGGAGGTTACTGCTCTCCCCCTCCGCTGGCCCTTGCTCACTTCAGGGCCGCTCCTTCAATGGGATGATTTCCATGACCAGGAAGCGGTCTCCTCACTGTCCTTCCCCGCGATGATTCTGATGAACTTTTATCCATCTGCACACCTCGAAATCCGCCTCTTCTGTGCCAGGTTCGCAACTTGCGCCGTTCTAGATGCCCTCCCGCGCCACCTCGTGCTTCGCCACCTGCACTGGAGCCTCGGCCTCTCCCTCGAGATTAACGACTCTCGGGTCCCCCACCTTAACCCCGCCACCCTTACCCTGAAGCGGGACAGGGTCGACAAAGACGCGCGTGAGGTCACCCACCTCAGCACCGACAGTGTCAGGATCAGCACTGGCATAGAATTCGAGGGTGTGGTCCTCTGCCGGTCGATCGAGCGGATGGATGATAATTGGACAAACGGGGGTGTCAGGTTCCGGAAGACAGGGTGGTCTATGGACTGTCATGCGGCAGCTTCAATCATCTCAGGGGGGGGGGGGGGGGGGGGGGAATTCACGGGTCTCAGCTCCGTTGATCGATCGAGGTTTATATCGCAGGGTGTTGCTCAGGGTCTCCAGTTACATTGACGAAGAAGATAGAGGTCAGCCCAAAGAGGAAGAACTTGAGGCGGGGAATTCTTGATTCTATACCAGAGGACGAGGTGGTCGGGAAGGAGGTGACTGAGAGTAATGGCTTCCATTCCCACACGACTTCACTGGTATGTGTTTGCTTTAGTTCATCTATGGCCATCGCCTTTCTATAAAATTGGAACAAGCGTTGACAAAATTAGCGCTTTACTAATTGTTACGGAATGAATTACTTGTTAGGAATGCTCTAGATTGTATGTAAGAGCAAGCGCCCGTTATATCGGTTCCATATCTGCTTCGATAAATGTTTTGCTGGCTAATTGCATTGATCTGTATTCTCTCTGTAGCATGAGAAATTGATAGAAGGGATGCGTCACACTTACCTTTTTCCTGTTTTCAATCTCAATCCTTTATATCCACCGCCACCTCCCTTCATGAAGCAAAACCTCGGGCTTTCCTGAGTATCTACTGTGGTAAAATTTTGGGAGAACCCCTTGTTGTCAAGTTTTGAAAGCTCATCTCCTCGAAGGTGATGATGAAGCCTACCTAGGAATTTTAGCGAATGTGGGTATCTTTTGTATTGTTGATCATATAGCGTACTTTCTCCTGTCCATATTGGTACGCTTAGTGTCCGACATCATTTTTTTTCCTCTGTCCAATTGTTAACGTAGATATTCCATTTTTATGTGGATTGTGTAGATTCCTGCGTCAGAAGAAGAAGAAGAGTGTGAATCGGGCATGAAATACAGACACAATTTCTATTCGCAGGACATGTTCACTGGTGAAGATGGTGAAATCTCTTGGTTTAATGCTGGTGTTAGAGTTGGAGTTGGGATCAGCCTTGGCGTGTGCGTCGGTGTCGGGCTTCTCATGCGGTCATAACAGACAACTGCCAGGAATTTTAGACGGAGGTTCCTCTGAAGAGTATATTGATTGAAAGATTTTCGGGTCTATTCAATTGAGGCACAAAATGGTGCAGATCTTAAGCATAGGAGGCTTGGAAATTTTGGTCGAGTGGGTTTCACTCTGCATATGAAGTTACAAAGAGAGCTTAGAGACGGACCAGAATCGGGCAGCCAGCCATATCTCAATGCAAAATGTGGAGAGTCGATGTACATGCTGCTCAGAGAAGGAATTTTTGTGCTCAATGAATAAAGAGGGGATGTTGGGTCCCTGAAATTAATTAATGATAGAAGGGGAAAATATGTTTGGTGACTCGCGGAGAGCGGAGGGAACGTCTGCTCATCTGTACCGGATGTGGACTAAGCTCTTCGTTCTCTTTGTTTGCTACAGTTTTAAGTGGCCTGTGTATATGCAGTGCAGATGAGGATGGTGTTTTGAAGTCAGTTTAGGGTGGGGATGGGTTGTGGGTGGTTGCTGTGGAAAAGGTTTAGTTACATGACTTTGTCATTGCAATCATTCTAAGTGGGAGACTTTGAGAAAGCACTGCTTCTTATGAGCTCGTCTGTCTGGTCCTTACATGTCCTGATTTGGAGCCTTTGAGAACCTGCCTGACTTGTTCAATACAGACGGGAGAATTGGAACAGTTGTATGGAGAGAGAATGTCAAATTGATGTGGGAGCAGAGCAGCTGCTTTACTAGAAAATCATTATCATTTATTATTGTGCGACAACTGCAGAGTGCAGGCAGAGACTTCAGAACGGAGGACGAAACAGGACATATTATTTTGCAAAATGAATTAAGGGAAAGAAGGAGAGTGGGAGGGACGTTGCTTGTGGCGCTTCGGACGTATGCAAATTTGTTTTCTGTGATACGACTGCCTGCATGAGGGAATTGTCTGCTTGTGCCTCCTCTCCCCCCGGTGTTCGTATACTTTAACTGCAGGATCTCTTCCAGGGCAGCTTACATATGTGTCTGTCTAGTCTCTGACTAATAGGATAGGAAATCAGATCAATGATTTTTTTTCCCCCTCCTCTCGAGAGAAGATATATGCCTAATTTTATTTCATAGCTTTGAAGAATGAATAAAATAGAAAAAGTATCTACGTACAGCTGCTTGCTTGCCTGCGGAAATTTGCCGTAGATTGGCTGGCTGACTTTGACTTCATTTGAGAACCTCGAGTTAAAGTGGAGATACAGCGAAGAAGTTGACCCATCAAGACCATCATCAGCCCCTCCTGATGATTGGTCAAGAGTAAGAAAGAACAAAACTCGGCTCAGAATTCATCGTTTTCCATCTCTCCTTTGCCCATCAGTCTTCCATCTCAGTAGACGCAATTTTCTTTTCCAACGAGACTTTCGGGTTTCTCCCTCTCTCTCTGTGCTTCTCTGCTTGATTAGTTAATGATCTACCTCGTGTATAAGTTATAAAAGTAGAACCATAATTCTAGTTATTTGTTTGTTCTCTAAACCTTTTTTTATAATATATATATATATAGTTATCATCATAATTTAATTCTCTAAAAAGGGCAACTTCAAGGCGATATATCTACATATACATACATACATGCATCTTTTAAAAAGAAAAGAAAAGAAAAGAAAATCGGTTTTTAGGCTGCAGCTATCGTGATAAGAGATTATGGTGTATTCAGCAAAAAAAAGAAAATTAGAGTATAGGCTCGTTTTATGAGAATAGAGCGCACATCTCTATACAGCCTTCTTCTCCTTCTTGCTATAGTATGCAGCTGAAGACTTGTTTCCTGTCTAACTGTTCTTAATCTTGGGAAAGACGAGAATAAAAACACTTCAGGAGATTATTTATCAGGAAGGAAGAGAGAGAGAGAGAGAGAGAGAGCATGATGCAAGTGCAACAGCACGCAGAGGAACAAGCAGAGGAACTACAACACATTATGCACATACACAAGAACCATTCCCCAACTTACTTCTTTTTTTTTTTCCTTTTCTCTCTTTTTTTTTTTGTGGGGGAGGGAGATGGGGGAGTTCCAACTTCCAAGATCTAAGCGACAAGGGAGAAGGTGAACCCTCCCTAACACTCGGATGTCGATAACAGTGAAAAAAAGGGGGGGGTGTATTATCTCTTAACGGTAACGCATATCGAGCTCAGGCCCATATATCCCCTGGCTAATATGCGTCCCTCCGCCACCACCAGCAATCCCCTGGATGCATCTGCTCTGTGCTCGTATTGCAGCCTTCCATCTCGATCAGCCTTTTCAAGGCTTCAGGCTGACCATTCCCTCCCCCCATATCAGGAGCTGCATTATTTCACTGTCACTTTTTACTTCTTTCATTATCAGAGAGAAAAGGGTCACAGATAATAGTGAAGACGACAAAATAAATCACCATTAAGACATGTAGCATCCTGAAAGATGGGAAAGACTCGACGCACCAGCTAAAGACAATACAGAAAATCAAATTCTTGTAAACTTTTTTTTAGTTCCAAAGTTTCATAGCATAAAAGATCGTAAGATATAAAAAAAAATATGTCACAACCCCTTTCTCCAAGTAAGTTTTAAGCCATTCATACGTGAGTTCCGACTAAACTCTAAGACTAGCACAAAAGAAAAGCAGCCCTGGTCACGCCTTTTCTTTTCTTTTTTTTTCTTTTGGGGGCCGCATCCTTGTTAAGCCTGGAATAAGGATCGCTGTTTTACGAGGCAAGTTTGGAATTTGGAATTTTACTGACTGGGATAAAATGAAAACTGCCGATAAGATTCATTTTTTACCAGGATGTGGTAAGTCAAGTCTCCCATAGTTCGGTTGCCTGTGGGCCCCAAAATGCAACCCTTGCACTGGGTTCATCTCGTGATTAAACCCAGCCAACTGATGGTTGGGATGAGGAGGAGGAGGCGCCAGCGGGGCCCCTATAAATTCCTGAAACTGGTGAGCTGGAGGAAACCCGCCGGCCATGTGCGCCTGCTGTAGCAGTGGATGATGATGACTGGTAGGAGGATTGAAACCAGTAAATCCAGAGCCAGAATGTTGAATTGGGGGCTGAATCATATTCCCAATGAAGTCACGAGCCATCAACTTCACTTGGGAATCACTCTGTCCATGAGAAGTACCCAACAGGTGGAAATTTGTACCCCCAGGGTTGAATTGTTGAGGATGAAGCTGAGAAGGAGGACGCTGTAAGTGAAGGTTTTGAAATGGACCTGGTTCCTCCTTATTCAACGAAGCATGATACGGCGAAAGCCCTTGACTCTCAATGAGCTTCTCCTTGAGATTACTATTTAAAGTTGCTGACTTTTCAATTATATGTGTTAGAGTGGTTTGCGAGGCCAACACTTCAGCTTTGGTAGGTGGACCACCAGAAGGCATAAATCCCCCAAGATACAAAGGATCATTAACTGCTGACAAGCTATCCTCTTCGGTAGGCCTCACTTCGGTTTTAATCTGCGATATATCTAGATGAGTTTGAAGATCATTGAAACCTATTGAGTGCTTATCCAATTTCTCCAAGCCCACCTGTTGCCTTTGGCTCAGTGTCAGGGCACCAGTTTCAGAACCATCCCTACTGGAGAAAATGTCGGCATCTAACTGAGCAAAGGAAAAAGCCTGAGGCTCCACTGCTTCGACCTTAGCAGACCCAGTTGAGCCAAAACCCCTCTGAACAGAGACTGGAGCTCCAACTGACTGCAGCTCCTTCATGAAAGCTGTTCCAAAGAGTGTTTCCAGAGTCAATGTCTTCCCCAAACTGGGAAGTGTTCCACCGGTTGGCTCCTTGGGCCTGTCAGACTCCTGGCCAACTATTTCTGATTCGATACTACCTTGATTTTCTGAAAATCTGGCATTTAAGTTGAGATTTGATAAAGTACCTCCAGGGTCAGTTCCCCTATGAAGCAAGGAAAGAAGGTGCTGGGATGCACGATTATCAGCACCAGCACCAGGTCCTTTCACCTCAGTGTCATTTATACCCCATTCCTGAAGAGGCAGCTGCTGCTTTATGCCACTTTCATTGATTTCAGATAGCATAGAATTCTCGAGGTCTTCACATGTAAGAACAGCTGGAGTTGCATCTACTTTCCCATCAGAAAACAACTCACTGGATCTAACAGTGGCAGCAGCTGCATTCTTTGAGGTAATATGTCCTTCAGTAAGTTCGGAGCCCAAGAGGAGACTATTTGACCACACTTGCTCAGAAGTTTGTGCATCAGGAACCAATGGGTCGCTTTTTTCACCCCCAACAATTAAAGAAAGCAATTCGTTTGACTGACTAGAAACAGGATGAACCGATGGTTTTTTCTCTGCAGTGATTACATAGATTCATGAATTAGAGAAAATATTTAACTTAAAGCATTCATGAGGGACTCTCAAATAAATTAGTTTTATACCTTCTTTGAGAAACCATCTAGCAAATTTGGAAGACTGAACCGTGCGAGGGCTCCATCCATCTTCTCCTCTATCATATTTTTGCTAGAAATGCAGGACAGTGTGCCAGAAACTGTCAGAACTTTCAAACTAACCATAGACAAGAAAAGCACATTTTTTACGCATGACATTCTCAATACATCACAGCGAAAACATTAATTCATACACTTAAACAGAGAACAAAAACGATTTACACCTACTAAATGCTAATTCAGATTGCTATTAGTTGAGAACTAAATTAAACATGATTACCTCAAGGACAGGGGAGGATCCAGAAACATCTAATGCTACAGCACTGCCAAACAGTTTTTCTAATACAATAGTGGAATTATTGGATTGCATCAGAGGTTTAATCCCAGCTGTCTTCTCAGAATCAAGCTCTAGTATATCACTACTAGATGAGGGTCCCATAACACTTGACAGATGATCATTTCCAAATATATCCTTTTCATAAAGAGGCTGGACAGAAGCATCTTGAGCTGGCAACACATTCTTATCGCTCCTGCCAGTCAATGCCACTTGGATTTCGGTGCTTCCATGTTGCTTCATGGTCAAGCCCATTTTATCAACTACTTGTTTCACCTCCTGATAATCAGAAGGGCCATCAGGTGTAAGATCTTCCCTATTACGTGAACTACCCTCAGAAGTCACCTTCAACTGCAAGAAAAGCATATAGGGCTTTATAAGGAAATAGAGCATTAGTGAATCAGTTCTGATTTAAAGATATTTAGCAAAAAGAAAAAGTTCTGGTTTAAAGACATATTGCTAAAGTAACTTTTGGAACAATCATTAAATGGAAAATGCAACAGAAACAGATATTCACAAAATTGAAGAGGAAAAACCATCTCTTACCAATACCAGAAGCCAGTAGAATATATAGATGGAGGCTCATAGAGTTTCCATCACCCACAAAACAAGGAAAGCTTTCACTTGCACTCAATCACATCATATAACCAGAGATCAATTTTCCACACTTTTGCAGTCTATACGGATTCATGAATTCAGGAGAAATAAATTGTCTCAACTTGAATCCAAGATTGGGAAAAGAGGCTTGCTTTTTCCAAAATTAAAAGGAAAAAAAAAAAAGAAATCTCATGAAAGAATGCAGAGACAGGTAAATGAGCTTAACAGCTATTTATGGTGATGTACAACAAATGATGGTTCACTACCAAACAAATAGTTAATCATTCTTCACTTTAAAGATAGATGGTCATGCATAAGCTTTGATCAGAGGCAACTGACCATAGAAATGTAAAGAGAACCTTATCTGTGCAAGTGCTACAATTAGTACCTCTACCATATTAGACTTCCTTTCATGCATTGCTCCAGCAAACCCTGGTGGCACTGCTGGTCTAGGTGCCGGTACCTGTGAGGATAGAGAGGATTTTGGAGGATCACTGATGAACTCCCGAGTTACAGCCTGCACATTTACTTCCCGCCCAGAATCCTCAAGTAGTGATGTGATATCAAAATCATCCCTCCGCCTTTCTGGGTTCATTTTTTGCCTCTCCTGGAAGGCTCTCTGCTGCTCTTTCCTCATCAACTCAAATGACGCTGCATGCAAGGATTCCGACATTTAAATGGTTTAAAAAAAAATCTCTACTCTTGAAATGCTGAAATGCTCCAAAGGGGAATTAGAGGAATATATGTAGAACCTCTCCTCTTTCTTTCCTCTTCTGCTTTATCCTCAGTCATGCATTCAGATGAACCAAACGTTTCATCGTTGTAGGAGTCCTTAGTCTCCCTCCGTGGATTAGATACAGCCTGGAGTACATAAAATTAGCAAAATAATCCTTACTTCGCCAAGCAGATGAAAATTATGAAGAAAAATGTACTTGAATGGGCAATAATTCTTGGTCACCTTATAGGGACGAGGAGGATGATATGGCTCCTTAGTCCTATTCAGTTGATAGTTATCACTGGGTTGAAATTTTGGAGCTGATGCCCCAGGTGCATATCCTGATGTTCTGGGGAAAAGACCACTTCCAAGAAGTCCATCATGCTCTGAAACTTGCCAGCCCCTTCGGGAAGGATTCTTATAATGGTTAGTAGAATCTGCATTCACTGGTCACAGGCACAACTCAAAAAACTACTCACTAGTTTGTAGAACTTGGAAGAATTAGCTTTTCCAAAAAACATGGCCGAATCCTCAGGCAAGACTGCCAACAGATCTTAAATTCAAGAACTCAAAGAAATATTAGAAAATAAAATGCAGGAGCCATAACAACAGAACCACTAGGTGATTTGTTCAAGTATCTAACCAAGACAATGATTATAAATTTATTCCAAAGCAAAAGTTCACAAAAGCGATGAGAAACTTTCTCAAGCATGTATGTTATATTGCCACCGCCAGGTGAAACAGATAGCAATCATTCATCATATACTCATCTACAGACAGAATTACAGGCAACATATGGATCATTTTCTGTCGATACCTGATTTGCCATCAGATTGGGAATCTGTTGTGTCTTTATCACTTCTTCCAGAAGAATAACTTTCCCACCTCACATGGATGCCCCTACTATAGTTATTTGGTTCACCCTTGGTAGGCAGGGAAGATCCATAATCATTACGTCTAAATCCATGCGAGGAGAAGCTACCAGGAATTCTTTGCCTCTCTTGATAACCATCTTCAAACTCACTGAACAATTAAGAGAGAGAGAGAGAGAGAGTACAGTGGTGAGAGCAAGAACAGTATCCACAATGTGATAGTGAAAGTCAATGCATCACGCCACCAACCCTGATTATCACCTCCTAAAGATAAAGAGTATAGATTGCAGGATTATGAAATGGGAATTCACCTCAGAATTGATTCATCAAACCCACTTGGTAACTTCTTGCATATCTCTAAACCAGCCAACGACAGGAGAAACTCCCTCGAGTATGATATTTTCAATCTCCTGAACAGCATCAAGAGCTTATACATGGTTGAGACGTGGAAAAGAGATGATAATAGCTTGTACACTATATTAAAGTGAGTGTCAGGGGGTTTATGAATTATTTGCCTTTTGGTTTCATAAGCAGACTCATTCAGCTGATCCAAAATATTTCTGTCTCCACTTTTAGAGCTCATTCTGCAACAACTTGCACTCTTCTACTTGAACAACCGGTCATCCAGAACTGAAGCAACAAATTTCACCTCTTGGGAGAGCAATATCCTAATACTCTGAAATTGCATCATGACCCAGGATCCTCCAGAGGCTTGGACAATGAATCAATCGCAAGAAATCATGAAATACAATCTATATCAGGCAATTCAGTCAGCATCGACATTTACATATTGATCATTGACGCACATATGTTTGAACTCAAGTCGGGGGGAACCATGGAGTTGATGACCAGAACTCCAGGAGCTACTACTATTCAATCCATTTACGGATCCAGCTGAGGCTGCTTGGCCTGTGATTGCCCCTACGATAAGAGCATTAAAGAAGAGAGCTCAAGCAACGAATATGAAAACAAAGATTCGATCATGGATGACCATCTGAATTGCGGGAATCCAAATATATCAGCTCCGCAACAGCAACAGAAGGAACCAATTTTAGGGTTTTGCACAGGGTAGAAGCTTCGAAAATCAAGGGTTTTTATGCCCGTCAGCTACCTGGATCCAAGGGACGAGAAAGAGGAAGGTAGAGAGGAGGGGACTCAACCAGTCGAGTGGCAGTTAAAAAATAAGCGTGTAGGTGACTTGAGGGATTCTACAGTATAGTCGATTGATCGTGGGGTAGAGGAGGGAGATGGGAAGAAAGAAGGATTTCCGGGGCAGAGGACATTGGCGAAACGAACTGGAGAAAATGTGAGAGAGAGGGAGAGAGAGAGAGAATGAGCGACCTCCCCCCCCCAACAGGGTCTCTCTCACCATTCTCCAACTTCCTCTGGTTGTTTTTTTTTTAATATCTTCAATTTTAGAAATGAGAAATTACTCAAGAGTGTGGATAACGCAGTCGATTCTCGCTTCAGTCCGGCCTTGTCGGATGGGAATAATACCAAAATGTAATTAATGCGAACTAATCGCACATTAAAGAAATATTTATTATTGATATGTTAGATGATTGTAAGTTGCCAAATAGAGAGAGATATATATATATATATATACCTAATTTTTTTGAAACTATAAAAGAAAGATATGCGATAATGTTGATCTAATGATTTAAAATTTATATATATACAGTTTAATGAATTCAAAGTTATAGGTTTAATTTCGTACGATTGTTGGATTATATTAAACTATTAATAATATTACACTAACATAATAAGTGGAACGAAAAGATTATTACTACCGTTGTATTCTTTCTTATTTTTCAAAAGGATATATATGCAATTACTATTATTGCTATTATCATTATTAAGATTTATACTTTAACTTTTAACATGTAAAAGTAACTTTGTAGGAAAAAATAGAATGAAATGAATGCTTTAACTATATTACTACGTTAGGTTTAACATGTATATTATATTTAAGATAATTTTTTCCTCATTCCAATAATTTTTTGAAATAAATTTGAAAATGTCCAATCCAATAATTTTTTTCTTAAATTTATTTCATATTTTATTCTTAATATTAGCATAAAATCACAATTTTAATGCTAATGTCGTTTTATCCTATCCTATTTGGTGTCAGGGAAGATGGCCCGAATATCCATGAACTTTGGGTGTTTTTCAATTTCTACCACAAACTTCACTTTTTGGCCAAAATAGCCATAACTTTTCAATTCCGGTCAAGATCCACCACCTTTAGGCTTTTCTGTCAAAAATCGTGCTAGAAGGGTTGCGACCGTGATGAAAGGGTTGAAAAGACAAAATCGCCCTCTCTGGCTGAAGCACATAACAACATAGTTTTTAAAACCGGATCGAACCAATAACCGGTGTAAGCATGGGTTCACGGATCGGACCGAAGGTTTAATTGGTTGAATCACATATTTAATAAATAATATTACTAATAAATTTATATAATATCATAATTTGAATATGATTTATAACAAAAATCATTAATATAACCATTATCAGTCTTGTAAAATAAAATAGATACATCATAATAGGTTTTTATTTTTTTAATTTTAAGTCGGCTAGTTTTCCCACAGATTCAATTGAGTTCACTGGTCGGACTGGGAACTGACCGGTTCAACCGAAGTTGACCTCATTAAAAATTCAATTGGGTCTTTTATATGAACCGGACCGGGTGAGTGGCCGATTCTAGATTGAACCGGCCGACCCTGTCCGGTTTTTAAAACTATGCATAACAACCATTTTGAGGCAAAATGTTTGTGCGTTTGAAACTAGGGCAAGGAGAGGAGGAATTAGGGCACACAAGGGAGCTTTGATTTTAATTTCCTCAAATTGATCTCCAATTGATGATGTTAAGTGCACGGAAATCTTCGGTTGGGTATCAACATAGTGAAGAGGTAGAGATTCAAGGCAGTCGATCATTGCATTTGGGGGAAGACGACGGTCGACATTAGCTAGGCAAAGGCACTACCACCGCCAACATGAAGCCATGGAGCTTTCAACAATCCTGAAACGAAGTTTTGGGATGACGAAATTGGAAGGTCAGCGGTCATTACAAGTTGATTTGTGAAATTGAGTTTGTTTGGCAAAGTGTGTTGTGCTTGAGCTGCTTGATTAACAAGATAATATCAGTTAATTTTTTCATGTGGCATAATTCTATAAATGCATAATTATTGGAAATGAGTAATCATCCACTACTGTTTTTTCGATAAATGGTCTTTCAGGCTCGGACTTACAATGCAAGATGTAATTTAAAGTATTATTATCTAAAAATAATAAAGAATAAAATTCATTATGAACACTGAGAAAATATACTATAGAGTACATCGTTCTAAATTTTATAATAAAATATTAATTAATGGTAATATTAAGAGTATAATTAAGGAGTAATAAAAGTGATTAATAAAATATACGATAATAACTAATAAAATATTACACAAAAATAAGTATGAAATTCGTACCAGCCTTGGGGCACGGTAGTTTTCCAGGGCGAGACCCACTTTATTGGAAGATTTTTCTTATCTAAAAAATCTGAATCCTATCTCTTTATTTATTTATTTATTTTTATTTTTATTCGGCCCAACTTATCCGGTT
Source organism: Sonneratia alba (assembly GCA_900174645.1). Classification (NCBI taxonomy): domain Eukaryota; kingdom Viridiplantae; phylum Streptophyta; class Magnoliopsida; order Myrtales; family Lythraceae; genus Sonneratia; species Sonneratia alba. The sequence goes on from FWPY01000071.1 coordinate 158,352, forward strand.
TTTTCGATTTTCGGCTGTTCCCTCTTTTTCTTTCACCCCTATTTTCAGGCAAATTTTGCATGAAGATATATGTGGCCAATATCGATGCGCGCAGATATTTAAAACAAAAAAAATTTTGCGGGAGGCATTTTTCCGTCTCTTGTCTCCGCGTGGCAGAGATGCTCTCCTTTGCTTCGATCACTCCCAGCGCTAACTGCCGCCCCCGGAACTTCATTTTCCGGCGAAATTACCCTCTGAGAATCGATCAGTTCCGATGCAAAGGAGAGAACTCAGCCGGAAATTCACCCGTTGATCGGGAATCCGAGCCCGAGAACGCGCTGCTCAAGGTGGCTTGGTACGGCTCTGAGCTCCTCGGGATCGCCGCGTCCTTTGTTCGTCCTCTGAGTCCGGCCGCCAGCGCTTCATCTCCAGTGAAGGAACTCGAGATCGAGCTCGCTAAGGATGCCTTTGGTGCAGTTGATCGCATCTCCTTGGTTGAAACTATCAAAGAGGACTACCGAAGATCGTACTTCGTTACAGGTTCGAGATTCTTCTTCACTTTCTTCGGTGTTCCCCACCACCCCCCACCTCACGTACGTAAAAATATCTACTCTGCAGTGCATGGACAGGAAATGAAAATAGTAAATAATAAGAAATGCTACTCTCTCTCTTCGTCATCTCCACCCCAGTGCTTCCAGTTCCGGTTGACTTGAATTCACATATGTACCCTCTTTGAGATAAACTTCAGTCAATTGTGTTTCTGTCTGTCATGTGGCAGTACTTCTCAATTACGAAGTCAAATATAGACATGTTAAATGGCGGATCGTTGAGCCTTTTACATTCTACCAGAAGAGCAAAGGATTCTTCATTCTTGACAGATACTCCCATGTCTAGAATTAACTCTCTGTGATTTCACAAAGTTATGTTCTTTAATTGTCCAGGCAACCTCACACTTGATGCCTATGAAGAGGATTGCGAGTTTGCTGACCCAGCAGGTTCATTTAGAGGGCTACGTCGCTTCAAGAGGAATTGCACTAATTTCGGGTCTCTCCTCGAGAAGTCAAACATGAAACTCATGAAGTGGGAGGACTTTGAGGTGAGTTTGTACTCTAAAAAATATTTTGTTGCTCTTCATGACAAACTAACAGCGAAGCCAGCTTCAGCTTTGTTGAGGCGGCATCTTCAACTGGCCAACTGTATTGCTTGATTCATATTACACTGTTCCATACCAATTTCTCAGTGCCAGGTGACGTGTTAATTACAGAATAAGGGAGTTGGACATTGGCGTTTCAGCTGCATCCTGGCATTTCCCTGGAGGCCAATTCTTTCTGGTAAGATTCTTTCTTTTTCATCACAACGGTAGATGCAAAGTTTAGATGCCACCTCCTTACTTGGCTAGTTGCCACTTTCTTACTTTCCTCTCTACCCTGATAAATAAATTGGACGCAGATATAGTTTAGGTGAATTAACTATCAAGCCAACCCCTCTTCGCCCATGAAACTGTGTTGAAGATTTTCTGCGGGACAGCAAGAGCTCTTATGTATGGTGCCATGATAATTTAGTCTACATGTTTTCAATCCGTTGTGGAATAACTTTATAAAAGCACCTTTTAATGTTATTTTCCTGGAGTTGCTCTGTTTGCCTGGCTTATATATAATGATGTTCATAAATTAATGTAAAATTGCAGCATCTGGGTACACAGAATACTTCATTGATGCAAAATCTGGAAAAGTCTGCAGGTACCATGTGTTTGATACATGAATACAAGGTCCCTTCTCTGTATTTGACTCACTTTTACCCTCATGTTCTGATCAAGAAACTTTCTTTGCCATCAGGCATGTGGAACACTGGAACGTTCCAAAGATGGTGCTATTGAAGCAGATCCTGAAGCCAAGCAGGTGGGTGTGGGACAAAAAGTCAGTGTAGTGAAAGAACTTGCTGTGCAACCTTAAGTCCATATGTACCAACGCTGTGGATATAAAGGTGGAGCCTAGTGGAAACTCTTGGTTGGACAGACGGCTGTGCAGCAAAGCTCGCAGTTGCTTTTGCTGAGAGATTACACTGCTAATGTACAGCACAACAAGGTGTTGGAGCAGCTCTTATGAATTTCTGGATCCCTGCTCTTTCACTTGAAACTGTCTCCCAGAGGTCAGTTTCTGGGACCTTTGTTTGCAAGGAAAGATTCGAGGTATTTTCTAGAAGATAAAGTAGTGGGGTTGTGCGCGATGTGCTTGGTGAATAAGGTGAAAACCAATGTAGAGATTTTAGCAGTTTCCTTCTAGGGATCTCCTGGAAAATGGTCAAATTGCAGATTCAATGGCTCACCATAGTCCACGAGTACAAGTGGATGTCTCATCTTACGAGACATATCATCTGTTTGGTGTGGTGTGATTGAATCAATTTTGAGGATATACGCTTTGCCTATCCCAAAAAAAATAAAAGGACACACGGTCATATTATGGGTAGATAAGTATGTCTGATTTTGACTCGTTCCGATAACATGAAAACTAGGAAGAAGTTCACCGGACCAAGGTCAATATCAGGAAGGAGGGTCTGGGTGAGGACTTAGATGTACTCGATGAAAACCAGGTGAAAGCATGGTCAGATTAAGATTCGTTCCACGCCGAGCAAGAAGTTTTCCATTGACTGTAAAAGTTCATTTGCGAAGAAGCAGCACTGAGGGACATTGAATTTAGGAGTGGATCCTGATATCGACCAGAATGTGGCAGGCTTAAGTGCACTGCTCGCTTGCAATTAGACCTTTCAACCCTATAAACTCTTGGGGGTGGCAGATACGGTCATACGGTTACAAGGTCAAATTTTGCTTACGTTCCTGAGATAGTAATATGAACTCCAAAGATGAGTTGTCCTCCTAAAAACTGACCCAAAAGACTGATACCGCAGCCATGGATCAATTAAAGAGGAAGAGGAAGAGGAAGAGGAAGGAGGGGATTGAATTCATCCTTCTTTTTTCCCCTCTTAAATATAAATTTCTTGCATTTTATTTTTCCCTACCAATTATGGACTGTTTAAGTTTAACTCATCTTTTTTTCATTTCTTTTATTGTCATTCAAACGATACAAAAATAATACACTGAGTTAGAATTGATATAAAATTTGTATTTCTTTTTCCGTGAGATACTCTATATTTTCTGATAAAATTGGCAATATAATAAAGTTTATTTACCAAAAGTAAATAAAAAAACGTTAATTAATAACAATACCATAATATGAAAAGATTATAAGGGCAAAAGGGGAAATCAGAGGTAGATGAGCTCCGGACGGGGGTTTGCCTTCAATTTATTTCATCGATTTCCACTTGCCGCCGGTCGCCTCTCCAGTGACGGACAGTCGTTCACACATAGCACCTCCAGAAGAAGAGTCCGTCCTTCTGTCTCTCACTCTACCTTCCATGGCGTTCCCTTACATGGAAGCTGTTGTCGGTATGCCCTTTCTTTCGTTTACATCCAACCGTGAAATCCTACACTTGTTCGCTCGAGTACTTCTTCTATTCGCTGAGCCGCCGGTGTTTGATTTAGATTCGTTTTCTTTTCCCTTTTACTGTGTCTCACTTGGGAGTTCTTTCAACGATCAGTCCTCTTAAGGGACTGACAACGGTTGATGATTGTTCCTCTGACGTTGATAAGTTCCTCCGATGGGATCTCTGCTCCTGTTAGGTTTATACCTCAGTCGGATTTATGATTTCTTCTTGTCCTTCTCTTTTTCTTTTGGAAAGTAAGGGACTTTTATCTGCTGTTGAGTTTTAAATGTGGTGTGTAATGAAAGAAGTGAGTGCTTAGTGATTCCACTCCCTTTTGGAAGCGAATAGTACAGAAAATTCAGCAGTTTCGCTTAAGTTACTCTATAATGCGGCAGTTCCATGGACAGTATAATGTATATGTAGTACTACGAGTGAGTATCCATGTATTATACCATCAATTGCACTAGAGAGTATGAAAGGTATCGTTTCCTATTCATTTCCAATTTCTTCTATGCAGTAGAGTCGGATGAAACATAAAATCCAAAGCAATAGAACTGCAATTCAAAGGTTTCACAACCTTTATACTTTACTTGACTTTTGAGTAATATATAAAGTTGTGAATTGTTTAACTCCATTTTCTCTTCTCAAACTCCTTGCAGGTTTTATGATTCTGATGTATTTATTCGAAACTTACCTGGACTTGCGACAACATGCTGCTCTGAAACTCCCTACCCTCCCCAAAACTTTGGAAGGTGTAATCACCCAGGAAAAATTTGAAAAATCTAGAGCTTATAGTCTTGATAAAAGGTGTATCTTCTCACAACCATACTGCTGTAGGCATTCTTTGTTTTTCTTCATCTCAACTTCGTTGGCTCAAACTGGTTGGGTTTTCTTTCGTTTCAGCCACTTCCACTTCGTTCATGAGTTTGTGACCATATTGATGGACTCAGCAATTCTCTTCTTTGGCATATTGCCTTGGTTTTGGAAGGTAATTCATTGATTATTCTGTGGCAGTTCCTTGTTCATTTGTTTAATGGGTGGATAATCTTATTGCTGCAGAAATCTGGGGACTTCCTGGTGCTAGCTGGATTTAATGCAGAAAATGAAATACTGCATACTCTTGCATTTTTGGCTGGCGTAATGATTTGGTCACAGGTGCATCTTTGATCCCTCAGTGTTAGAATCAATTAGAATTGAACTTCCCATTCATATATTTGCAAATGGGCGGTGAAATTCCAGTTTAGTCTCTTATTTCTGAAACACAATAGACCCATCTCTTAAGAACACATTGCTTTTCTCTACTTGTCTTAATATTTGTTGTGACGAACTGGACTTCCATCATAATATGAGATGAGGTGATCAATTTTCCGTTTATTCACTGCAAATCTTAGGAGGTTTCATTTTGTTAATGTTTGTGGAGATCCTAGATCCTGACCTTGCATGAACTGCCTCATGAACTCTAACAATACATGATGTGTTATGCTCTCTATTCTACCGAAAAGTAACTCTTTGCTTTCATTGTGAAATCTTTGCGCAGATAACTGATTTGCCATTTTCTCTTTACTCAACTTTTGTAATTGAGGCTCGCCATGGTTTCAATAAAGTACGGTGCCCATCTTCTTCTTTTCTGATATTGCCTGAAATACTACTTCTGATTGTGTTTGGAGTGTCAAGAAGAAGAAAAGGGATTTTTAATTTCTATTATGCAAATATTGTCTTTTTGCAGCAAACCATATGGTTATTCTTCAGGGACATGTTTAAAGGGATTCTTCTTTCAGCTATAATTGGTCCACCTGTTGTGGCTGCAATTATCATAATAGTACATGTAAGTCATTTTCCATTGCTGGAGGAGAATAATTCTGTCTGGAAAAGCCTATTTTACCATGGAAATGATTTCTGTATATAATAGTTTGCTGAAACTCAACTGCAAGGGGTCAATCATGGTCTATTTTTCCAAGAAAGTTTTCATGGAAGAAATCATAAAAGAGATTTCACCCATAATAACCTGAGTAGTGGCTGACTTGTGATGGAGATGGATGTTAGTAGTTTAAAGCAAACTGTTAGTATTGATTTGACAAAGAAAAAGGAGAAAGAAATACCTGCAGTGCCTAAAGAGTTTCTTATCATGATAAGCAAGGCCAAACTCAGTACCACCAACATGACAGGCTTGCTGCAGGCTATGGACAGCAATGAGCAGTGGTGATTGGTAATTGGCCTAAAATGTGATTTGACATTGATGAAATGTTATGCTCAACCCTACTTATGGAGGAGTTCCATGTTGCTTGCACTTCTTTTGTTGCATCCAATACAGGCAGATGAATATAATGTTTGTGGACAGTAGCTGAAAAGAAATACAAGCTATCTGGTTAAATGTTGATATTAGCGACTTAGGAGTTACCATCATTTCAAGTTTTGGGCTAGTCGGGTGACAAGCATGTTTGAATCTTACCTGTTTTTACATGCATTAAATGCTACTACTCTGACATCAAGTCAATGATGCAGAAAGGGGGTCCTTATCTGGCCATCTACCTTTGGGCATTTACCTTTGTTCTCTCCCTTGTGATGATGACATTGTATCCCATTCTAATAGCTCCACTTTTCAACAAATTCACAGCTGTGAGTCTCTGATTTCATTGTTCATTGTCTGAATATCCTCTTTTGCCTCCATGCTGATTCTTTTATTGCTTATACTGTCAACAAAAGCTCCCAGAAGGAGAGCTAAGGGGGAAGATTGAAAGCCTTGCTGCCTCACTAAAATTTCCTCTCAAAAAGTTGTTTGTTGTTGATGGATCCACCAGGTCAAGCCATAGCAATGTGAGCAAACTTGTTGTTACACTGAGTTTTAGAAGTTTCTCCTTTGAAAACAATTATGCCGACTGCTTTGTGCCATATATACAAGATTCTGTATACAATTATTATCTTGGCTATTTTGTTTTTATTTTGCAGGCCTATATGTATGGATTCTTCAAGAACAAGCGCATTGTCCTCTATGACACTTTGATTCAGCAGGTGTGGTGTGACTGTATCTACTGCTGGTAGCATCTTGAAATGAACAGAACCTTGATTCACAAAGTTGCTAAAACAAATTGATGATAAAGATTTTTTTAGGTTTACTTTTAAAGCTCCTTATCAGTGGGTAAAGATGTTATGAGAGATATTCTGCAGCTTCACTTGACTTGGGATTAAGAAATTTCCTTTTTAATCAATGTCTTTACTAGTGCCTTCAAATGTGCTGGACTTTGTAAGGCATTGAACTGCTTGTCTTGCAGTTCTTAACAGAAGTAAATTTTATGACGAGATGATGTTTGCAGTGCAAGAATGATGAAGAAATTGTTGCTGTGATTGCTCATGAATTGGGACATTGGAAGCTTAATCATACTATGTATTCCTTCATCGCTGTGCAGGCATGTTGAAGTCTTTTTTACTAATTCTTTCATTTAGTACTGGGCATGGCCAATAGGTGTCATGTTGCATTTCTATTTTGTGCAGATTCTCACATTTTTACAATTTGGAGGGTATACACTTGTGAGAAACTCAAGTGACCTGTTTCGAAGCTTTGGATTCGACACCCAGCCTGTGCTCATCGGACTCATCATTTTTCAGGTATCAGTCTCTGAAATTGGAAATCATGAACTAAAGAATGCGGGTTTTTAGGAAGCTGGTGAGCCCATGTAGCTATTCTTAGATAATATGCATTTCTAGGGCAGCAATTGCTGTAAGCCCTTTTCTAAGATATTCTCAGAAAACAGTTGCAAAATGATAAAAAATTAAAGCTTTTAGTAAATTGTGCCATCTCCTTGGCTGCAGCACACTGTGATACCTCTCCAACACCTAGTCAGTTTTGGTCTGAATCTTGTGAGCCGATCTTTTGAATTTCAGGTAACTTGTCTTTTCTACTACAGCTTCTTTCAGGACTTGAAAATTCTCAGTTGAAGCTGATGTTGACTTTTTTTGCATTACACCTCTTGGTAGGCTGATGCATTTGCTAAGAAGCTGGGTTATGCCGCTGCTCTTCGTGCTGGCCTTGTGAAACTGCAGGTGATGTACTTGGCCGTTCCTGTTATTTTTCTTTGCACTTCGATAAGAAATGGGTAAAATCATGTTTCAGATTGTCTGATTTCATTCATCATTTTTTTTTTTTTGGTTTTGTTTTGGGGATGATTTAGGATAGTTTTAGCATCAGTGGGACCACTTGCTGTCTTTGCATCTTGGAACTGGTTCCGTATCTGTTCCAGTGAAGCACTGACTGGTGCCTTCACGATCCTGGGGGTTCTTACTTTATGCTAACTAAATATATCTGGTCTATGGTGAAAAGATTGCTACATATGGTTTGTTCTGATGTGTGCTAACTTTCACTGCTTCTGGAATCGGTTGGATTCTGACAAAATTGGTTGGTGGTTGTGTGGCTCTAACACTTTCAATTAATATGTGTAGTTAATTACCTGAAAAGCTAACGGAGATTTTGTGATTTCTCAGGAAGAAAATTTGTCTGCTATGAACACGGATCCTTGGTACTCAGCCTACCACTATTCTCACCCTCCATTGGTCGAGAGATTGGCTGCTCTAGATGAGACTGGCAAGAAGGTAGATTGAAAAGGCAACAAGCTGCCTTGCAGGAGGTTGTGTTATAGATATCTTTACTGGAGTTAATGAGCCTAGAAAACCTTATAGAGTGAGCCTGTTTGAGCTCTCTCTGTGTCTTACCATTTTGAAAACGTCTGTCTAGAAGTTTACACATCGGGAGCAGGAGGTCAGGCACAAGCTACTCAGACGGGAGGGAGAAGTGCATGAAATTAACTTAGTGAAGTACTCTCTAAGAGTTAGAGTTGCTAAGTGATGAGCTTATTTATGATGAAACGGACCTTTAAGCTCATGGAATTCTGAGGAATGTGAGTGTCAAGTTGGTGCTTGCCTCCCTTCATAATGCCTTGGGTTTTTTTCTTTAAAAAAATAATTTTTGGAATTGAAGGATTCCCTTATTTGTAGCCTATAGCTTCAATTTAAGTGGTTTCAAGAACCCCAAGAAAAAGTGGTTAGAATCTTCTTGAAAAGGGCATTTGCTATCGTTAAATCTATTATGAATTCAATGGTACACCAGATTGTTGAGATGCCATCTGCTGCATCACTTGTTGATACTGGGTCTAACTCATCCTGCAAGGATAGAAGTCAAAGACATTAAGAAATCGCCGGCTGCTGTACACAGAACGCAGGGTCCAAAACGAGGGATTTGAGGAAGGTGAGATGGGATCGGGATATGGACGTTGATTTTGTGCTAGTAGTAGCAGCATCATAATCTTGATCAAGTGCGGTTATGCTTTCCTCTACCTTCCGTTTTGGAACTTTGTTCTTCTCGGCTGACCGTTAGTGGTTACATTTGCCTCCATATTTCTCACGTAATATTGCATTTATTCCCACTAGTAGAATGATGGAAGGTGAAGTTTTCTAGCCAAGCTTCAGTGATTGCACAAGGACCAAATTACTTCCCCGGTGATAGCCATTGGTTTTGACATTAATCGCGTGATGTCAATGCCAGCGGGACCCAAACAAAGTGCAATTTTTCGACGAGGTTCTTCCCAATGATGAAGGTTCCATGCCTGGTGCTTTCCTCCCGAACTCCTATGGTGGAAAAGGTCTCACCAGTGGCCTGTCTTTTGTGTCCTTAAATAACCAAAGCAATTCTTCAACATCATGGGTAACTGCGGTCGTCCTAAAAATGTCAGGCGTGTGCTACAGCTAGGTTTTAGTGGTAGTTTGTGCAAGAAAGAAAAGATTAATGAAGGACTAGCATGAAATCAAGAACGAGCTTTTAGTGGCCGCTTTAGAATTTGTAATTGGGTAGCATAGGACTCTGTCTGCAGTGCTTATGATGATCCAATTATCTCCAACAATCGAAGATTTTGTTGGAGAGAATCTCAATATCTGAACCGCATTTACGGGAAAGAGTATGATCTGGAATTTGGGCCTCTCTCTAGGCACGCCAAATCAGGCTCCATCTTGTCTTCTGCGAGGTACCGATCACTATTGGTTGACGTCCTTGAGGATAGATTAGATCCTTCAACTTCCTTTTTAAAATTGGGTGATGACATAACATACAGCACAACCGAACCTTAATGGTCAAATGTTGCCTATCCTGTAAGTACACTGCTTCACCTCCAACTTGTCGACCGGCAGACTCTCCTTTGGGAAATCGCACTCATTGATCTTCTTGGGCCCCTGGTCCGGCAGCAAATCGCATGGCGGGGGGCTCACCCCGCTTGTCATCCCCTGAATATCTGTGCACGTCCAAGGGTACTTCTTCGACTTGGCTGCCATCCCCAGTGTCACGTTCGCTATGCAGATTCCAGTGAATGGGTCTCCCGAGATCCCTTCAAACCTCGCCGCTACCGACACGTTTTCAGCCACCATGTCTCTGTAATTGATGTTCTGAATCACCGGCAATGCATTTGGATCGTAATGTTTGTCGGGATGGGATTTATAGTCCCCGTCCATCTTGAACGCCCATTTCATGGTGTGCATAGCCATTCGCTTAACGTAAATGTCCTTCACGTATGCTCCTCTTCCGACTGCGGTCTTGATTCTGATTCCCGACTCGGTGTTTATGGCAGTTATGTCCTCGGCACGAACGTCTTGGATCCCTCCCGACATCTCACTCCCCAAGGCAATGGTGGCACTGTAGGGGGAGATGCATGTGAGACGTCGGATTATCAGCTGCTGGGTCGGCATCCCGTACGATATCCCGTACTCATCCCATCCACTCTTCACTGCCACGCAGTCATCTCCCGAGACTACGTAACAGTCTTCGATTCTGACATTGGTGCAGGAGTCTGAGAAGTGAACCGACAGAAGGCGTAAGCGAATCGGAATAAACTAGTTTTCTCTTCTTTTATTTTTCACTTGAGACAATTATTGCGGCTCACCTGGGTTGATCCCATCGGTGTTTGGGGATTTGACAGGGGCGAGGATCGTTATGCCTTGCACAAGGACGTTGCTGCAAATTCGAATCTGTCAGTTCCCAGCATGACGGTACTAGAGAGCAGCTTCATGAGTCGGATTCACATCAAAGCATAACAGTGTTTATCAAGAGGTTACCTGCTGTAAACAGGGTGTACGTTCCATGAAGGAGAGTTGAGGAGAGTCAAGTTCGAGATTTGGATGGTGTCTGAATACATGAACTCGATCAGGTAAGGCCGGGTATACTTTAGCTTGCCGCCATGGAACTTCTGCCACCAGAATGCTCCCTGGCCGTCTATTGTACCATTGTCCCCTGAGCCCAAGAAACAGGATCATGAGACTGATCATGACAGCACAACACAAGAGACAGAGTATTCTTTTCGGTTGACTGACATCAGGGAATGGAAGAACTGTTTGGGGCAGGGGGATTTACCGGTGACAACAACATCAGTGAGGTTTGTTCCGAATATGAGACTTTGGTACCTTCCAGCAGCTGCATCCCTCCCTCTTCCATAAGATGGCAGCGGTTTCAGCACTGGCCACTCATTCATGTCCTGAGCCGGTCCAATTTTAAGTCGATTAGGCTTTCACATAAGACTGCTAGCTTAGCTCTAGGAAGCCTATGCCGGGTTTGGAGAAAGCCATTTGAGAAGAGCCCGGTGAGTAAATGTGTGTAAATTAAATTGAATTACTACCTGGGAAGCAAGAAGAACAGCGTCTCTGTGGAGATAGAGGGTGAAGTGGCTGGTCAAGCTGAAGCTTCCGGTCAACCATTTTCCAGCGGGGACGTAGAGCTGAACCCCGCCGTCAGATGCATACTGGCTGAGCTGATTGACAGCATCGTGAAAAGCCTTGGTGTTGGGGGTTCGTCCGTCACCAACCGCTCCAAAGTCGGTTACGGAAGCGCTGTGAGCCCGGCAGCTGATGGCATGATATTTGAGGTCAGCAGTAGCCTCCAGATCCGGAAATCTTCTAGCTTCAGCCCCCTTCAGTGACACCAAAAACACCGCTACAAGGAGCACAGCAGCTATCTTCATGGTCATCGTCCAAACTGTATTAAGACTCGCCTGCAGATTGCGACAAACTGCTGAGTGATTGAAATTGGACGCAGGAGGACTTCATTCTCTTCTCATCTCATCTCATCTCATCTCACGGGAGACTTCGGAAGAAAGAGTAAAGAAATTAGAAACAGTAAGTAAGTGGAGATCACGATCGAGAAGATAATGGCTAGGAGTAGGAGTTTACTTGTAGCTGCTGGGCTTTCACGTGCCTTGCGGACAAGTGCGTTGTCGTGAAGGGAAAATTCATGTTGTAGTGAAGAAACGGACGGAGAAGCCTGGAGCTATTTATAGGTGTGAGGATGGTTGCCGGGGCATCCTCTGCTTCCTTCCTTGTCTTCATTTTCTTTCTTTTTCTTCTTTGCATTCTTTGTTGCTTTTTTTTTGGGTGATAAAGACTTTACATTTCTCTTCTTGTTAATTGTCTCTTGGAAGCAAAGGGAAGAAGTGGCCTTCATGATGATTGAAAGTGGAATACTGTATGATGTTGCTTCAGCTTCTCCTTCATCCTCCAGTCCAGGTTAGGTTGCCCTCGATCGATCTGGTATGATGATGACGCTGTTAATGAAGTACCATTATTACAATCGTGAAACTGAAATCCCCTCCCTTACGATGTCAAAAGAGGGAGGAACAGATCATACTATTATGCTATCCATACCATTATAGCCTCCTAATTGCTAAAATTAAGAAGATTGTTAGAACTAATAATTTACATAAGATCGGGTCATAGCAAATAGTCCCATGAATCAATGCCAGGATTTGGAGGGGCCCGAGCATATTAAGGAAAATATAAGTTGTCGAGGGAAAGGATCGAGTTGAGCTGTAGAGCTACAGAACTGTGAGCTTGTGACTCACGAGGAAGGAGAGAGAGAGAGAGAGAGAGAGGGAGAGAATATGTTTGGACGGTTGTGATCGGAACTTGGAAGGTATTAGCCGTTTGGGCCCCCCACGCCATAGAACTTCCACTCTCTTCTATTCATTCCATCCCGTGAATTAAAAGTGAATGATTGAATGGGCGAGTGTGAGTGAGGCCTTTGCACTACTGCCATTGCCGACCCACTTTCACCTCTCTCTCTCTCTCTCTCTCTCTCTCTCTCTCCTCACGGGTGCTTCATCGTACGCGGGACCCATTCCATTTCATCCACAATTGAATTTTGCTTCGACAAGTATCGATCTCTCACCGTCAAAATAAAATAAATAAATAAATATGAGGAGGAGGATATAATGGTCCTAAAAAAAGACAATAAATTCACTATATTATTAGTAGCCGAAAATTTACACCACCAAGTCTGAAAGTGCGGTTCACATGAGCGCAGTGCCCACATATCTATTTATCTTCTTCTTCTTCTTCTTCCTTTCCAATTCATTTATTTATTTTGTTAGGTATAAGACAAAAAAAAAACCATCAGGGGATTCTTTTCTCCTTTTCATGATACGATAGTAATAAAGGAAGCCGACAAGGTGTTGTCCAGATCAGCGGTTCATTCACTCAAGCATAATCCACATTCAGTTGTCCTCCCCCCACTACTGTTTTTTTTTTTTATGATTGATAATCCTATCCCATCCTATCCTATCTGATATTATTTCTTAGGGAAAGATGAATACCGCCCATGGATTAGATGTTGGACACCCCGCCTCCATACGATTCTGACTGAGCATGCCAATGGCTTCTTCTCCTTAGCGCGTACGTACATTAACGGCGACTACGTGTATTTGTAGTCTCTGTCCATCGTCACCTGTGCGTTAAACATACCAAATACCCCTACTAGCAGTGGATGAAACAACAGAGGGATCCAATTCCATCCCCCACGATCGAAGGGTGTACTGGTGGATCCAAGGTGTCCATCTGCGGCATCGGGACCCGACCCATAGCATGTCCATCGCCCCAAGTCAAAGTGGGCTCTCTCGTTGCACAGCCGCAGAGAGGGAGGAGGAAGCTCCAATAAATAAGATGTGAAGCCCATGGGCTAAAAACTCGATGGAATTGCTTCCCCTTCTGCCAGGCTCTGCTTGCACTCACTCACACCACGACGGATTCCTGACGGTCAACTCAACTCAAGCCACCAAAAAAAAGTCTCCCCCCTTTTGGGCCTCTCGGTGGAGAGCTGGCCAGGCTCGGGCCATTGGTGTTGCTGTCTTGTTTTTGGTAAAAATCAGCCTTTTTTTTTTAAGTACAGATCCATCCAATTCTGGGTACTAACACTACTACTGACCCCCAAATTCCAGGCAGCTGCCTAATAATGGATATAAATGCTACGCTCCCCAGTATTCTCCCCGTTAAATTTACTCCAATCTCTAGGGCCTATGTCAACTGCCGCGCAGTCAGATTGTCGTGCGTTGACTGACTATTGACTCGACCCACTAATGCTGTGCAATTCCAGAACGGTTCTTGTCCTCTTCCTGCATCTCTCGTCTCGTCTCATTCTGTAACTCAGGACTTTCTTGCCACCAAACCTAAGGCACAGCCGACGCAGAACCGAAGTGCTAGGCCAGTCCACGAGTGATGCTACCTGTCACACAGAGAGAGAGAGAGAGAGAGAGAGAGAGAGAGAGGCCCCCAAGATGGAATTGGTGGAGGAGATACCTTCTGCTCTGTGTACCTGAGGCAGCGCGACCCACCCATTTGTCGTACTTGATTGGAAGAGCTCCGTCTCATCCTATCTAAACCTCTGCACTACACCCCATTTGGGTCCTTTCTTATTCTGCTGCTATTACATCGACGATTCTTAAGTGGCTGAAAAATTAAGTGAACGGCGAATGCCATCAGGAGTGCCATTGTTTTCGGAATTCCCGTCCAATTTCCCACTAGCATAGTTAACCACCAGCTTGTTCGATTTGCACAAGAAACATCGTCTTTGGAAGGCTCAGTACAGCTCGATGATACATCGGTGAATCGGTTTCTTCTCCCCCGAGCAACAAGAATCAATCAAACAATTAAGGTATAGCAATAGGTTCCTCATCTTGAAGGAGTTACCCGTTCTAAGTAAATGCAGATTTTCCCTCGACCAAGCTTAGCTATGGCTTTTCTTCCAAATTTCTTTTTTCCTCGTGGTGAAAAAGAGAAAAAAAAACCCAGTAATTATCTGCACTATGAAAAAATATATATATTACAAGAAAAAATTAAATTCAATATAATGATATTACACTCCATCAGAGTATAATGAAATTCCAAACCTTCTCCAATCCTCCTCCTCCTCTTCTTCTTCTTCTTCTTCATCATCATCATCATCATCATCATCATCTTCTTCTTCTTCATCATCATCATCATCATCATCTTCTTCTGTCTTCTATATTATACTGGAACTCACAATGATTTAGATGAAACTGTTGCATATTTATTAAGGTCATTGAATGAACAAACATTTGTACCCAAAGCCGCTCCCCCTTCTTTTTTTCTTCTTTTTAAAGTAACAATGACCAATGAATTTTGATTGAGTTCATTGAATAGAGTCTCTCTCTCTACATTAATATGTGAATGAATAGGGACGGTTACAGTGTGAGTATATAGCTTTTTATATTAGTAGTATAAGTTTACTTATTTGGAGGAAAATGATTTTTTTTAAAAATAATCATAATCAAAATTAAAACCAAAACTTCTTGATGTTATACCCTTTTTTTACCCAAAAAAATAAACAAATAACAAAAAAAAAAGGACATTTTCCCATTTAAGGGGATTGCTATTTTCTCATACTATATACTTATGCATCTTATAAATAAGAGTTCAATGATATCCAATTAAAATAAATTAAAATCTGTCAGATTAACTTGAATAAAATTTTCTTGCCACTAGAAGAATATTTTCTATACATGATATTTCAAGTCTATGGTACCATCATAAGCATTATTTAAAGAGTAGATGTTGAGCAGATGTCACCTACCAATATTAGTTTTGAAATGATCATTTTATGGTTTGACTTATTTGAGGTCGCAACCTCTTCAAGGCAGGGTGCTGGGATATCTGCGTCACCCTCAGGATGGAGGGGAAACTAATAGGATCGAGTCTTACTCTAAGAATTACATGTCAACAGTAATCATTAAAATAAATTAATTAATTAAAAAAAGACTTATCAACGAGGTTATTTTTCCCGAATAATGATTGGATCATGAAAAAAAGAGGTGGAAAGGCTTGAAAAATGGGATTCGATCGATCGTTGTTAATTTGTTATCAAATCTCAATTTCATCAAATCTTGTTCGGCTGTTCCAATCACGATCTCAATCTCCCAGAATATCCTGAATAAAATTTGTCAATTTTTTCGGTCCTATTCATTATATAAATAAGATATATATTTGATAAATCTTGTCAGTTAAATAAATATTATACATAAATATAACTTTTCAGCCGAAAGTTTCGCGTCCGCATATATTGTATACATACATATATATATATATAATCAATTCATTTCTACAACCAGAAATCCAATCCATGTTGGGCTTTCAGGTGGATTCTGTCCGCTCCCCTCCTCTGCCCTCCCCTGCCTGAGGAGTCTAGACTAGAGGAAGGAGAGGGCAGAGTCTCTCCCTTAACCCTCCAAAGAAATCTCCATGCGACAGCCACCGCCCCTCCCCTCTTCAATCCTCCATCCAGACTGCCTTCTCTTCTTTGATGAAAAAGGACAACCCTCCAAATAAAATCAATACATGGGAATTTCTCACCAGCAACATCTCCATGAAGGTTCCAATCTCAACCCCGTCTGCCTTCTCTCTCCCCAGATTCATCGCCTGGCTCTTCGCCATCATCTCCATCACCTACTTCTTCTACTCCCTCAAATTCGCCTTCTCTCCTCCCCCGTGCGTCCGCCCGCCAGACGACGCCGATCCTCACATCCGCGCCGACAAGTCTTTCCACCTCTCTGCTTCGATGCCGCTTCTTAGTAGTAAGCCTGGGGCGACGAGGGAGGAGAAGACGGGCCTGAGTCACATAGTCTTCGGGATTGCGGCCTCTGCGAAGCTGTGGGATCGGAGGAAGGAGTACATAAAACTGTGGTGGAAACCCCAGCTTATGAGAGGCGTCGTTTGGCTTGACCGCCCGGTCAAGAACGACACCGACCGACATCTCCTGCCCAAGCTATTGATCTCTAGCAACACTTCGAGGTTGGCTTCATTCAATTACCTTTGATTAATTAATTCATCTACCCGGAAATTGGAACGGCAGTAGACCATGCTTAATTTCCCAAAATCGGTTCTTTCAGGTCGCGCCAATATATATATATCTATATACTGCGTCATTTGATTATATAAGGAAAATTAGGAGAATAATTTGAGAGAAAATCATTACGAATATTTCTGGGATTCATATTTTCTTCCGTATTCCAAATCTATGTTTTTATTGTGTCCTGTACTTGATCCAATAATCAAGCATTTTTTGGGCAATGGTTGAATGCTAAATGAAGCTCTGACTGTTTGACGTATCGATGATATTAGAGAAAAAGAAAGCTTATTGCGGCATCGAAGAAGCCGTTGTTGTTTTGTTCCACTTGACTTTGGCTCTTTGAAATATTAGGGGGAAGAAGATGTAGTTGCAGTTGTGTCGCTTCTGCGTCGCGATTTGGCTAAAAATTTAAGACTTTGCATATTGTAAGGAGAAACAACAGCTGCCCATGGCAACTGAAAGCAGGACCGATCGCTTTCTCGACTCTCCCTTCGGTTTTAACATGGATCTGGTGGGTGAAAGCGACAAAAACCTAAATGCATTTCGGTTTCCTGTTTCCGGCCGCTTGCATGGACAGTCTCAAGTACAGCAATCCAAGGGGGCACCGCTCGGCGATAAGGATATCGAGAATCGTGTCAGAGACACTGAGACTGGTGAAGTCATCGTCATCGTCATCGGAGGAGGAGGACGGAGTGAGGTGGCTGGTGATGGGGGACGATGACACGGTCTTCGTGGCCGACAACCTGGTCCGAGTCCTGTCGAAATACGACCACAATCAGATGTACTACGTGGGCGGTTCATCGGAGAGCCACCTCCAGAATATCTACTTCTCCTACAACATGGCCTACGGGGGAGGAGGCTTTGCCATCAGCCGCCCGCTCGCGGTGGCCCTGGAGAAGATGCAAGATCGGTGCATCCAAAGGTACCCAGAGCTCTACGGTTCGGATGATAGGATCCAGGCCTGCATGGCGGAGCTGGGAGTTCCGCTAACCCGGGAGCAAGGTTTCCACCAGGTGAGTCCATCTTTCCAGTCCCTCTTCCTTAAGTTTTCTGCTCTGTTGCCGTCGCTTTTTTTTTTTTTTTTTTTAACTTTCCCGATTGTGATTGTTTATTTTTCATATGTACATGATCCATCATTCATTCTATGGCGAAATAAAATATGCAAAAAAAGTTCAAAGTACAGTTGCAGAGAGTAGGTAAATCAGCATAACACCTAAGTCCATTGATGGAAGAAAAATAATTGGAGAGAGAGAGACTAAAAGCACCCGTTAATAATAACCTATTTAGTTAGGTATTAAGTATGATATATGATATGAATGTGAAGAATCTTCTCTGATAAAGTAGAGTTAGATTTTGTTAGTGTGAAGAGAAGAGCGCGTGAGTACTTTTTCCTTGGTAGCGTACGAAAGTTTAAAAAAAAAAAAAGGAGGCAAGTGTGTTCAACACAGCAGAATCAAACATGTGTCAATTTTGACCGGGCCAAGTGGACCGCTAATTGCGTGACTGCAAAGTTGAAGCCGTCCTTGTCGTGGCATGAAAATGTTTAGACTTCCCTTTACCTTGTAGTTGGACGGAGCATGGAACTCAGTCGCCCACCACCACCACGCGTCTTGTTCTTAGCTGAGGCTTCCCGGGAAATTCGTACCTTGCCATTGTCCTATGTTGGATTTTAGTAGTATGGTATAATGCGATGTGATGTGTTCAAGCTTCGGTAGGATAGGATAGGGGAAGCTTTCTATCAGCAGTCAAGACAATGCTAGAGTGGGTGGCCCATGTAATTAATCCTTGAACCGTTCCATGTCATGTGTTCAACTTTGTCGTCGGCAGAAAGCGGGTGGGCCGTGAGGGTAGTTTAATGCTGTTCCTGACATCCATCCCTCCGTTCCTTCTATTTCCATGTAATTAATCCTTACGAATTTACGAGTTCAACTACCAACTGCCTACCTACCTGTCATAGTTGAGCAGATGATTAACTTGGCCCCCAGTTGGAAGCGATGAATCAATGTTATTTATCGCTACATGAAATGAAAAGCAAAAAAATTTTACAACTTTACTGTCAATTTATGTTGTGAGCATGATGTGATGTTCATGGTTGTCATTTAATTAATTAATTATTTTTTTTTTTACCAGAAGGGTTGTCCCCCCATCTAATTACTGCTAGCAATTTTTTTTCCTGTCTCTTCATTACAATAACGAACTTATGTTGGGGTGTGCGTGAGAGACTTGTTTTTTTTTTTTGGCAGTTTGATGTGTATGGGAACCTGTTCGGTCTTCTAGCGGCGCATCCAGTCACGCCGCTACTCTCGCTGCACCACATCGACGTGGTGGATCCCATATTCCCGAACGTCGGCCGTCTGCAGGCCGTCCGACGACTAATGGGCCCGATGAGATTGGACTCCGCAGGCCTCTTACAGCAGTCCATCTGCTACGACAGGAGCCGGAGCTGGACCGTGTCCGTGTCGTGGGGCTACGCCGTCCAGATACTCAGGGGCATCCACCTGCCCCGCGACCTGGAGATGCCCTCCCGGACGTTCCTCAGCTGGTACAAGAGATCCGATCGCACCGGCTTCTCCTTCAACACCAGGCCGGACAGCAGGAGCCACCCCTGCCAGAAGCCCTCCGTGTACTTCTTGTCGAACGCACTCTACAATCCGGGGAAGAACGAGACCGCCTCCGAGTACGTCAAGCAGTGGCCGTCCAATCCCAACTGCAAGTGGAAGATAGCAGACCCGTCAAGGATTCACAGAGTGGAAGTGTACAAGAAACCTGATCCTAATCTCTGGGACAAGGTATGGATTGTTCGACATTATTTCAAAACGGAACTTTCAAGAGTAATAATTAATCCCATGCCCAATTAGTGGCAGTAATCAGTGATAAACTAAATGGAATGAGTTAAAACCCTTTTTTTTTTTTTGTGTGTGTGTGGCTCTTCGATAGGCTCCGAGGAGGAATTGCTGCAGGGTATTGCCCACGAAGAAGAGGAACACTATGGTGATTGATGTGGGAGCATGCCAAGAAGACGAGATTGTCGCATTAGGATGACGACTACGACTGCCAGCATCTATGAGTTCTCTTTTGCAGGCCCTCTCCTCCTCATTGTCGAAGTAAATTTGATGTAGGAAGCCACCGATTTAATGAATTAGCTAAGAGCCTAGCCCATAGCATAGCGAATTAGGCGTATGAACCGATTTTTTATATGCATATATTTTATTTTATTATCAAGATCTCAGAGACACAGATTTTTTTGTTTAAGAAAAAGTTGTAGGAGACCATCCTCTATCCTCCTCATATCTCATCTGAAGGCTTCTTATTTAATGCCATCTTTTGCCGTCTGGAGCGGTTCCCATCGTAAATCATATGGTTGAGGATTAATTAGAGGAAACATTTCGAGCTTTATCTTTACTTGCGTCACCCCCACCCCCACCCACCTGTAAATGTTTCAGTATGCGACTATTTGTCCCATCGTCGATTTCCCCTAAACGAGAAATCACTCTTTTAAATTCGTGGGGAATGTTCGGATTGATTGATCATCGTTTGCCCCTTTTTCGTCTGGGGGCATCACGTCTGCCTCCCTGCTTCGATTACATCTCTTGATCAACATCCAGCCAAAAACACAGAGATATCTTCGTCAATGGTATTTCCAAAATAAATAAAAGGGAGTGCAAAAGAAAAAAAAAACACACATAAGTGTGTCATAGAAGATGGGTAATTGGCAACACTTTGCCATGCTTCAAGCAACCGGACCCCAAACATGAGCCTCTACATGCATTCTGGTCCAACGCAAGCTCGATTCGATGGGATACATACCACAAGTGCGTATTATTTTGTGAGTAATATATCAACTAATAGACTGTATCCTTCTCTATATTTATACACTATAATAAGATTGCCACTTCTATATAATTTACTCGATTTATAATCTTGTAATGTACGTATACACATCCTACCGTAAACAGGGAAAAGAACTGAGACTCGTCAGACCCTGATGAAGTCACCCATCATGAATTCCTACTACTCCCAAGTCAGATTGCATCAGGGGATGATTCTGGATGCCCCTTCTGTTCACCGAACGTGCCCGGCGGAGCAATTGCAGCTGCTGCACTAGTAGCCGAGGAGAAGGATTGGAGCTCTAGCTCTACCATCATTTTCTCACGGTCCAGTGTCTACAGTTTCATCTATCAGTTCCCCCTTTAGCCCCCATTGGAATCGTAAATATATTTATTATTCTACTAGACTTTGCTCTATTAGCCTGTGCTTTTCTTCTTCTTCTTCTTCTTCTTTTTTATTGGTCCTATAAATGGATTTCAAGAAAGGAGAACACGTTAGTCCATCTCTTGGACCCATTAGGCAGATCCTCAAACTCATATGACTTGTATTTCTTTCTTTAATGGATATTGTTTATCCTCCCTATTTACATGGATAAATATTCCGTATTGCATATGTGTATAGATATATATATATAAGTCCCTGCTCATGGGTTAATTATAACCTGATATAATTTGCCCCTGCAGGCAATGCTTTACTTTATTATTTTCAGCTTTGGCGTAATATTCAACATTAATTAACTAATTAATAAAGAGTCACGTCTACTAATAATTGACATGGGCATCGATTACGTAAGTGACGCCCCCAAGAAGACTGATGTGAAAGTGGAGAAAAATGACATGAGTGAAGCCTTATTCTTGCGGGGTTTGAATGTTCCTTGCCCCAGTTACATACTTAACCTATCAAGCCTCATTTTGTCCTTCATAAATGTAATTATCAACGCTTGCAAAATTATGGATATAGGGAAAAGAGGGCCCAATTTCAATTGGCACAGTATAGCTAGCAAGAATCATGCTTCTCCTGGTTCGCTCTTGACATTCCCACACACACATATATATGTGCATATGTCAAGTCATAGTGCAGTGATGTCACATCAGCACCATATGTAATATGTATGCATATAGATATGTTATACTATAGTGATGATGATGGTGGTGGTGATGATATATGATACAAGGTATATATGTCAAACCTCCTGTTATAAGTTTTTTCTATAAATATCGGTGTTCTCACTCGCATCCCTTAATTTAGCCGTCCACTGTGGCTGTGAAGTCTCTACTCTCCGTCTCAGATTGGTCGCAGAGAGAGAGAGATCTCCGTCCGTGGAGTCGATGATGAGTGGGAAGATAGTAAGAGGAGCAATACGGGTGGTGTTAATGGCCGTAGCTATGGGGATTTTGATGATGTGGATCGTGATGCCTACCAACGCCTACCGCAAGCACTGGCTTCTCGGCATCCGTGAGGAGGTCAATAATTCAACCTACATCGGCACCCAAGGTTGGTTCGTCAGTCGTCCATCCTGAAATTTATCTACACATGTATAAGCGATCGGAATTCCTTCTTCCATTTTCAGCCCAACGTAGAACTGATCATTTCTTTCTTCCGATGGGAAGAATGTAACTCTATATATGTAAGTCGATCAAATGGATACCGTGTAGGAACAACGCTACTGATATACACATTCCCGGTTCTGTTTGTTGCTGCCTTGAGCTGTGTCTACCTCCACCTCGGGAAGAAACTGAACAATTCGCAGCAAATGGGAAGGCAAGGCATCGCATCCCTTCCATATGTGTATCCTGCAACTAATTACTCATCTGCTTTCGTATTGCTACAGCTGCTGCTCGTTTTCTAAATATTATCCTTCCTTTCTTTGTGTGTGTGTGTGTGTGTGTGTCACTACACGATTGCTGCCGAGATTAATGGCTTATGTTTTTCTTCTAATTTGTGATTGGGGGGAATTGACGTACAAGTACTTGTACAGCAACGGGAGAAAGGAATTGCTGGGGAAGTGGAAGAGGCCGCTGCTAGTGAAAGGCCCCCTGGGAATAGTTTCAGGGGTTGAGCTGAGCTTCTTCGTAATGTTCATGGCGCTGCTGGTCTGGTCCTTCTGGACTTACCTCCATAACAACTTCTCAACGATTACCCCGGCATCCGCTGCTAAGTTCAATGGCGATAAAGTGTACGTTAATCATAAACCATCAACCAATTACTTAGCTGTATTGTTTAATGAATAATGTGGGGTCCGTGTGAGTGTGTGAATTACAAGGGGAGGGTTGGATTGCAGGTGGCAAGTCAAATTGGCGAGCGGCGGCTTCTACCTTGGGGTGGTGGGGAATGTGGCTCTGTCATTTCTCTTCTTCCCGGTGACGAGGGGGTCGTCTCTGCTGCCGCTCTTCGGGCTGACCTCCGAGGCGTGCATAAAGTATCACATATGGCTAGGCCACATCGCCATGGCTCTCTTCACTGCTCATGGCATCTGCTTCATAATCTTTTGGGCTATTACTAACGAAATCTCAGAGGTAATAATTATTCACACTATATTGTCCTTTTTTGTTACCTCACATCTGTCTATATACACACATGCACAAGTACATTTACATATACGCATACAAATTTGTTTCTCAGACAAGGACAGATACGTATGCTATCACTTCATTCTGTACATACGAGTTTTACAGACTAAAATTTTCATGTAATACATACCTAATAGTATAATATTTACCCCTTTTAACCTGCCTAACTGCATATGCATGCATGAATGACTGAAAAGAAAGGGAAAAAAAAATCATATGCACCATGCCACATATACATGACCATATATCATCATCATCATCATCAAAAAGCAACAACTTTAATAATAATAATAGGAAGTCTATCAGGAGAATAAAGTTCCTTTTGGCCTATATATATATATATATATGTTATCACATGTATCACTAAAGGGTAAAACCAGTGGTCCAAGACATTCAATGCCAAGTTACATATGAATGTGGATAGATTGTTGCTTCTTTTTCCTCCTTTTTGTCTTTTTAAGGAGAGGCAATGATCATATGCATTCCTTCTCTACGTCAGTTTGCTTGGTTGCTTTTTATTTATTTATTTTTATTTCTGGGTACGCATGAAAAATCATCTGCCCTTCACTGTGGAAATCGTGTCGTTTTCTGACGTCATTGCTGGCGTGGACTTCTCCCACCAGCGCCGAATAAGAACATTGATTCGAGTACGTGAAATCAACAAAATGAAATCAAAGTCAAAATTTCCTGGAAATTCTAAAAACAAGACAATTTTGAAAATCTTTATAACGTTAATATCAAGAAAAATCTTTGTAATTCACGTGTGTGTGTATATATATAAATATGTGTATATACTCAAGTAAAATTATTTTAAAAAAATTTATCATTATTTACTATATTTTTTTCGATTACATAAGAGATTTATAAATTTAAAATGTGATAATAGAAGTGGATGATGGAATAAAAAGCCACAGGAGTCATACAATGAAAAGTAAACCTATAACTTTCTGATTGTTAGATCGATAATAGTACCATTATATTATACCTCCCTTTTCCAACAAAAAATTATTTTAAATTTGTGTTACATAGTGAATTCACTTTATGGGTTTCTTGCACAATTAATTTAGCCAAGATGTTTGCAATGTCCTTGACATTAAGGAACTACACTTGCAAATTTGAAGCAAATACCCACTTACAGAAAAGAAAAAAAAACATAATATATTAGAATGGTTCAACTTTCTTTCTCTTATATAATATAATGTATCATATTTAAATATTATAAATAGAAAATATCAAATTTTATCACTTAGCCGGAAAAATTCAAACTCTAAGGTAGATTATTGATCTGGGATTTATGGGATATCTGGGTATTCGGGGAGTGAATGTTGAAAAGTAGGGCGGCTCACGAGTTGAACGGCCAGGACAGGAAGTGCTGTCGTGGGGTTGGCTGCGACTTCATGGGCTGAGGGTGGGGCCCACGTTGAATTATAATGGGCTTCGAAGTGACACATCGCATGGCAGCATCTTGAAAGATAGCCGCCCCACACCCACCCCAAGCCCGCCGGCGCCCGCCCCCCGGCCCCCGGCCCCCACCTCCTCCTCTGTCCTCTCCTCCTCCAGAAAAAAAAAAAAAAAAAACTTGCTCTTTGGAAGTGTTGGGGGCCAACTCACTGACTGGGCCCTTCCTTCAGGGAACTTCTGTCCTTGGACGCAGAGCAACTCTGCTACGGCAGCCAAGCTGCATTGTTTCAGCCTTTTCATAGGAGCCAAGCTATCGCCACCCGAAAGAAACAGCTGCTGCTGTCGTCCTAAGGAGAGGATGATGTTACACTTAATATCACATCGGCCCCAAAACTCACCCCCAAAAAACAAAACAAAACCAAGGAGAAGAAAATGAGTGAACAGGCGGTGACTGAAATGATATTGGGACGTTGGTTTGTCCTCCCAATTTGTTTTTGCTCAAAGTAGGGGACCAGCCCAGGCCCAGTGTAGCAGCGTTTCAAAAATACATGTATCATATATAAATAGATTCTGTGACATGGCGGGTGGATCAATATTTATGTCGAAGGAGTTTCTTGGAAGCCTTCAGCTCCGCCCCGGGGCGGTGAAAAGTAATACTAAATAACCCGGGGAAAATTTTCCAAGAAAGATAAGAGTTTCTTGAAAACACAATGGTCTCTCTCCACACACACACACACGCACACACATTCATATGCATGATTCATGCAGTCATTTGACGAATCTTTCTATGATAATCGGATTAAGTGATTGATTAGTTATGCTGAGCAATTGATCTGCAGATGATAAAATGGGATTATGCGGGGATATCGAACGTGGCCGGGGAGCTGTCACTGTTGCCTGGTTTGGTTTTATGGTCGACGACATTCCCCCGAGTGAGGAGGAAGATGTTCGAGCTCTTCTTCTACACTCACTACCTCTACTTCCTCTTCATCTTCTTCTTCATCCTTCACGTTGGCATCTCCTATTCCTTCATTATGCTCCCAGGCTTCTATCTCTTCCTCGTCGATCGCTACCTTCGCTTCTTACAGTCCAGGAACCGAGTTCGCGTGCTTTCCTCTCGAGTCCTTCCCAGCGACACTGTGGAGCTCAACTTCTCCAAGAGCCCAGGTCAGGATGATATGCCGCAGTCATCTGAAACTTGTGACTGTCTCACGTTTCCCTCAATTTAATATCTGGGTGGCTTGAGCAGATCTGAAGTACAATCCGACAAGCATCGTCTTCATAAATGTGCCGAGCATATCGAAGTTACAGTGGCATCCTTTCACCATAAGCTCCAACAACAACCTCGAACCCGACAGATTAAGTGTCGTCATCAAGAGTGAAGGCGCTTGGTCTCATAAGCTCTACCAGATCCTTTCTTCCCCATCCCCCATCGATCGCCTGGACGTCTCGGTTGAAGGGCCTTACGGGCCTGTTTCCACTCATTCCCTCAGGTACTGAAAGTTTCAGGCGTTTTCACCTTCAACAATGTTCATGTATAGACGATGCTTGTTTTCTTGCAGCAGCAGAAGAGGGAAATATTGAAACTTGACATATATATGCTCTGCCTCCCGAATATCTTTTCTGCAGGCACGACATGATAGTTATGGTGAGCGGAGGGAGTGGCGTAACTCCATTCTTCTCTATAATCCGAGAGTTCATCTTCCTAAGCGCAGAGCTGAAGACCAAGACCCCACAGCTCAAACTGATCTGTGCGTTCAAGAAATCCTCCGACTTACCTATGCTAAACCTCCTTCTCCCGATCTCCGGCGCCCCATCTGACCTATCCAATCTTCAGCTACAAATCGAAGCATATGTGACGAGAGAGACAGAGCCCGCTACAGAAGACTACACGAAACTCCAGAGGATGGTGTGGTTGAAGCCCAGCCCAACAGATGCACCGGTTTCAGCCCTCTTAGGCCCTAACAGCTCGCTTTGGCTCGGAGCAGTCATCGCATCCTCCTTTGTAATGTTCCTTTTATTGATGGGGATCATAACCCGCTACTATATCTACCCGATTGATCATAACACGGACAAGCACTTTTCTACCTCCTTCAAGGCCGTACTGCATATATTGGTTATGTGCATGTGCATAGCTGCCGCTGGCAGCATGGCAGTACTTGCGAACAAGAGGAGGAATGCCAAGGATGTTAAGCAGATTGAGAACTCGGAGAGCTCAACAGCTGCGGGTCCCCTGAGTTTGAGATCATCCTATGGTTCAGGCGATGAGTTGGAGAGTCTACCCCACCAGTCTCTAGTTCAAGCTACCAACGTGCACTTTGGAACAAGGCCTGTTCTCAAGAGTAAGTGCATCCTTTTTTCACCTATCATTCTTTCATAGTCTGTTGTCATTCTCTAGAATTCTATACTTTTGACAGGTTTAAAAAAGAGGGGATGCAATTCATATTTTGACTTTCTTTGTAGGGATGCTGTTTGAGTGCAAAGGGTCTAGCGTGGGAGTTCTCGTTTGCGGTCCAAGAAAGATGAGGCATGATGTTGCTGCCATTTGTTCATCTGGTTTAGCCGACAATTTGCATTTTGAATCCATCAGCTTCGATTGGTGAATCTGTACGATATTATATTGATCACTCTGTATCACAATCTCATACCAATTTCCTTTGACAGTATAGTTTCTTTAATTTTCAAGTCCATCGACCAGATTAGCAATATCTATGTTACCTTTCTTCATTATGGTATGCTTAAAAACGGCACAAAACTCACAAATCGCACGGGATCCTGTCTTCTGGTTGAAGGCAAACAATCCATACTGCATGATGGGTTAATTTGTAAGAGAAACAACATCAGCACTCCGTTGCATGTATATGTAAGGATTATATCGGAAGCGAATTACTTGAAACAGATGAAACGGGGGGCAAAAACCAAAATGTCCTTCCACCTTTCATGGGTACTTCAGAATACTGCTTCCTCGTCTAAGAACCAAACAACCAAGAATACATGTTAAATCATAAATTTCTCACTCCCAAGCAATCAGTATACCAGATCTCCTGTGAGTTCATATAAGGATTCATAACCTGGATTGGTCTAGGCTCGTTGAACTTATATCTTGGATAAATTTGCCTGCGGACATATTTGAAATTCCCAATCATGAATTTTCTTCCCCTTTACATTTTAGTGTCATTCCCTTAAAAGAGAGACTGGATCATGCATTTAGCACCCCAAATGCAGTCGACTTTTTCATACAAGGGGGTGGTAGTAGATGGTAGATACGATTCAGCCAGCAGCAAATCGTAGTTGCGCAAAGATCAGATAAAGATGACGTATTAACTTTCCAATTATTTGAACGCGTGAATCCCCAAGGAGCTCACCTTGCTTGCCACGAGCTGCTAATGTAACCTTACCTGCTGAGGGAGAGGAAAGGAACAGGGAGATCAGCTTAATTATTGCTTCATATCTTGCAATTTTGAGGGGACTAATTCAAATAGAGTGGGACTGGGAGGGACGAGATGACAGCAAAGAAAGAAAGCAAACAACTTTTTTTCATTGTTTTTTTCCTTTACTCCCTTTTCTTAGCTGAAATGAAATGACAAACCCCTGGCCCTGCCCCCTCCCGGCCGTGCCTTTGCCTTGCCAGCCCAACCGATAAAGCATTCTCAGAAAAATACTGTCATTTTTGCCTGTCTCCTCCACAGAGCGCAGAGAGAGGGCTCGATCAATTTGTTTTTCATGCAATTAAATTACTTATTTGCATTATATTTCATCCAAAACTAATTTTACATTTATTTTTCACGCATCTCTTTTGATTGCGCATAATGCAGGCATGCATTGCTCCTATTGGAGAGTGTCTTATTTACAGGTAAGAGAGGAGAGGAGGATAACGGGAACTCCTCTCGACGAATAAAGGATAACCACACGCGGCTGGCACGTATGTTGCTGGAACCTGCTTTCGAGTTTCAACACCCACCAGGAGATTGAACCAGAATTAGTTTTGATGTCAACGATAATCCACAACGCAGCCCCCACTCTTTACCAGGTATAAAACCCGAAAAATCAAGCTGGGTCCGGGAGATCACCAACAGAGTTAAGTGGGACGATTATGCTGGAATAGTGATGTTTGAAGGTGAACAAGATCAAATGGTCAGAGAACAAAGCCATGTATTGCTTCCCCTGACCAGCCCCAATATTATTAACCCATCCATGCAATGACTTTATATCCGATTACGTCCCCGGACGATTAGTTAAGTGTCAATTTGTTTATATCGGCTGGGTTTATCATCAAAATTAAAATAAAAATAAAAAAATTGACCGGAATACGTAATTTATGAAGTAGTGATTGACGTTTTCTCCGTATGAATATTATTCTATTACGCTAAGAGTGATTAACCTTTCGCTTCCTCCCCGCAACATTGAGTACATCCGATTCGGGGTTTGACATATACTAATTAACTCATTAATAAATAATAACTCTGCTAATTATTGTAGCGATATTTGAATGTCTAAAGAATTTATGGAAGGGGAACAAAACAAACATCGTGTCAAAATGGGTACGTCGCGAACGAACGATGACGAACTCAGCCAGTTACTCGTATTAGCAGATCAATCACTCGCAGTAGCACAGGGTTATGAGGTAATGCGGCGCTGCCACGTCACTCCCATGCATGTATGTACGTAACATGGACCCCGAAAGTGTACCAGTCGGGAGCTGCTGGGAAGGGGTTAGCTGGGCAGGGCCCCTCCCCCCACCCCGCCACGGCCACAGGGTACGGTCGTCTTTGGTAACCTTTTCCCCTTCTAAATTGGGCCAAATATTTCTCAACCGAAAAAGAAAAGATGAGAAAAGAAATTAAATTGGGCCAAATTTTGTTTGCCATCTCCGCTTCCGCTCGCCGCCGGCGGACTTTAAGCGCGTGTAACCGACGCCGGCGGTCTGACCTCCTGGCTCGCCCTTTCTTGATGCTGTGGCTGTGCAAGTGCAAGAGTGCAGCTGCTGCGAATATATTTTTAGGTTTCCCATAATAAAATAAACAAATAAATAACTTATTATTTACTTAGAATGAGATGATGATGTTGACTATGATTGAAATGACCAAAATGGATTTTTCTCTCTCAGCCCCCACACCCCCACACAACAAACACTTTTTAACCATCAAGGCGAGTCCATAACTCATTCATCTCTGTTATGTACGTGGGCCTTTTCAAGTAGTTTATTCTTATTCTTAATAGTAGTGGTTGTAGTAGTAGTACACTGCAGGAATTGCCATGTACCCATAAAAAAATAAAATTAGGAGAAATAGGAAAACAAATATATAGAATAAAATTTTATAGCAGAATTAATATAATATATATATCATTGTGTTAAGACTCTTTTTTTTTTTCCCTTATTAGCCCTTGATCTTTGATACTCGTATTCATTAGCTTACTTACTTATTCGGGCCATAACAGGAGTATGGACGGTATTAATGAGCCAGCACCATACTTTTAAAGTTATTAATAACTTGGATGGGATGATAAGCCCATTAGGAGGAGTCAGCCACACAGCCAGATAAATGATACCGATACAGGGAATTCTTAGGTGGACCCATCTCTTGGATCTTGGAGGCACGATGTATTTGCATGCTTTGCTCGGATTGATCACCCGAGACCAATTCCAGCGCAATTTGTATGTGAAATTTCGAGCAACACAGCCTTCGCCCAGTGCACTTGCAAGCTGCAGATTGAAGCAGCATATTCCGAAAGTGAGTGGACGTGGCATCCTCCGAATCGGATGACGGCGAGAGCGGAGATCTGAATACGAGTGACAACTCCCTGGGATTTTTATCACAGTCACGGGCAATCATCGCGGTCGGAGGATTCGGCCTTTTGACTTTTTCCCCAATTAGAGAGAGAAAAAAAAAAAAAAGAGGGAGGGAGGGAGAGAGAGAGAAGGAAAAACATTTCTGAAGCGGGGAGGAGCATCGGCGGCAAATTCTCCAATTACGAGCCTGGCAACATTCCTCGCGTGGCTGTGGGTCTTGAGTTATTTTTTTTTAAAGGTACGTTCTTTGATATTAAAATTGGACAATAAATAGATTAATGCATCCGTAAGTTTCATATCATTCGAACGGTAAAATTTCTTCCAGTGGGACTGATGATTGCGATCGACACTCCATATAAATAAGACCGGCGCTAGCTGCTGGAAAAACATCGAGATATATTATTAATTATTGTGGATTGCTTGAATCCGGCGGAAGACCCAATTTCAAGCTCTCTGAAGAAAGTCCTCGCGTGGGAGATCGAGATCCAACAGGAGTCTTCTAGTCGAGCGCCACTCCAATTCCTAATCTACCCGCACTCTCCATCATATTGGTCACTCCGTCTGTGGAATTGGATTTACTATTCGGTCGTGGTTGATATGATAGATAGGTGCTAGTCCGTCATGATTTATCACGAGAATGAACTCGCCGGGCAGTCTCCTCTGCTTCCGTTCCGAGCGCGAGTTACTTTGGACGACAGGGGAATGGTATCATTAGTGGGTGGCATCCGGCCCTCGTCCCAATTTTTCGCATTATCCAGACAGGACAGACCGAGCCAATTCTGATCTTTATTATGTAAATACCAGAGACGCCGAGGGATAGGATTGTCCATTCACATCCCCACTCCCAGTCCCACACCATATGGAAACCCATGAAGGGCCGAGAGAGAGAGAGCAACAGAAAGTTAATAGGAAACCCTCATTATCGAGTTGTGTGTGTTGTGTGCGAGATCTGCAAAATAGAGAGAGAGAGAGAGAGAGAGAGAGAGCAGATCCATCCAACCCCAAGCCTCGTTACCCCCTCTCCTCCCACAGACACACACACACACACAAAAGTTGAGAGCCCCCCCCGCCCCCCATTCTCTCTCTCTATAAATATTGATGTCCTCCATTAATTTCTCTTTTTCTTTCTGTGCCTGTGATATGTTTCGTCCCCCTTTAGATTAGAGAAGAGAGAGAGAGAGAGAGAGAGAGAGAAGGGAGGAGCTCAAGATAGAAGAGGCGAGACAACAGAAGCCCGCACAGCACACACTCAATGAGGATCCGCAAGAACGCGAAGCTCTCGTCCCTCTTCGGCCTCTCCTCTACTTCGCCTGCAGCCACCTCGCAGTCGCACGTGTGCCAGCTCAACCAGTCCCCATGGGACGTGATTTCCTTCTCTCATGATTCTTCTCCCCCGATGTCGTCGTTCCACCCCGACCATCACCCCTTCCACCAGGTAAATCTCCCTCTCTATTCTGTATTCCCCGCTGTCTTCTTTTACTCGGCAGATCCGCCGCTTTCGTAAACCCTCTCCCCCGCCATTTCCCTCCCGCCCTCTCCTTCCTAGGTAGGGTTTTCACTAGGGTTTCTCATAACCCTAAAATTATTATCCCCGCACTCGCCCCGCGTCCGTCGATTAGGTTAAATCGGTCTCCTCTCCACCTTGCAGCTCGAAGGGAACGACAGCCTCACCCGCAATGCGAGCCTTGGCAATTCCCCCGGAGCCTCGGACAGGTTAGTCATTGCTACTCCTTCCCAGAGCTCTCATTCGATTACAGCTCACTCATCTCCACCCGCATCGCTCTTATCGATAGAAGTAGGGTTTTGCATTATCATCTCGGGATAACGTCATGGTGAATCGTTGATTCCCCGAAATTTTTCTCCTAAATAGCGATTATCGTCAGCTCCCAATGGGTGCCCGCGGTTACAATGTGGTATATGCTGTGATTCTTGTTCGATATAGCAGCGGCATTGAGATGGTCGTGGGTGATGACTATTTTCATACCAGGAACTGGAAGCGAGAGGAAGCTCCCGATGGTAATCCTCATGATGACGATAACGATAACGGCAACGACAATGATAATTACCATGAGAAAGATAATGCGGGGGGCGGGCACCCCGGGGTCTTTGGGATGATTAGGACGGGGTGCTGCAGGAAGACCAACGGGAAGGGGTGGCAGTGCTCTCGGGAGGCCAAGGAAGGCCATTATTTATGCGAGCACCACTTGAAATCTCATCAGGATACCAGCAATAACATCGTTAGTGGGGGCTTTGAGTCTAATGAGCTGCCAGCGTCCTCTATCAAGAAGGGTGGGCCAGGTCGACGGGGTCGGCCACCGAAAAAGGGCCCATTGTCGAAATCGTCTGAGGCAAAAAATTCGAACCAGTTCTACTACTACTACTCGGGATTTGGTCCCTCATGGGGGAGGAGGCGTGCAGTCAGGAGCGGCAATGGAGGGGGCCCAGAGGATTATAGGGTAGACGAAATGGGGGAAGAGAGTAGCGGGCGGAGCTCGGGGACACCGCCGCCTTTGGCTCAGATGGGTGGGCAGGGGGAGATCGATTGCGCCATGGTCTATGATATGGATGATGATGAAGAGGAGGAGGAGGAGGAAGGGATAAATGAGGAGAGCAGCAGGGGAGGAAGAAAAAGGACGAGGAAACCGGTGAAGGCACGATCACTGAAGTCGCTGATGTGAATGGTGCTGGGAATACTTGGTGCTTTGTCAGGTGAGGGGGACGGTTGGAGACCATAATTGTAAAACTGGGGGGCCGTCGGGCTGGGCTTTACTGCTTAGGGTTAGAGGGATCTGGACTTAGTTTGTTTACCCTTCTCATTTTTCTTTCTTTCTTTCTTTCTTTCTTTTTTAAACATGTTGTTTTTATGATATTAATTTTGAATATTTAATCAAAATTAAGAACTATGGATGTTGGGGGGCGGCTTTGGGCTGGGTTCGGGTGCCTTGCCTTTTTGTTTGTATCTATCTTATCGGTGGGCTGGGGTGGGGTGGGAGGAGTGAGGATAACGTCGCCCTCTCGGATATGAACGATCGGGGACTGAGGAGGATATTTGTAGTTTGGGGGTGCCGGGGGGGAGGGGTTAAAACCTTAAAACAGGCAGACCGAATGCAAAATTCGAAATAGACTGCTCTCTCTCTCTCTCTCTCTCTCTCTCACACACACAGAGTATCAACGCAGGGGTAGTTTTGGTAATATGTTGTGCCTCCCTTTTCTTTTCTTTTTTTTTTCCCTCTCCATTATTTGTATGATATATATATGTATACGCATTCCGCCAGGGCCTAGAAGATTTTACATTGTATTCTGTTTTCCTCTTGTTCCCTCATGATCTTCCTCTTAGGTTTTTCTTGGACCAGTGATTGCAACAGAAAAAAAAAAGATAGAAGACAAGCTATTTGATGCTGAAATGATACTTTACTTTTTAAAAAAATATCAAGTTAATGAGATTAGACCGAAGATGATTTATTATTATTATTATTATTATTTTAAAGAAGAACGGGGATGAGGGGAGGGATCTGCTGTTGCTGTGCGGAGCGGAGGAATGAGAGTGGATGGCTGCACCTTTTTGAACCATTGGACTAGTCAAATAATAGCAATCCCCCCAGCCACGTGGTGGAATTCCTCTATTGAACTGTGGGCCCCATTTCTTTTACATCCCGGCCCCCGCCCCCGCGCCCACTAACGGTGTGGTGAGTGTGTGTGTATTTAAACAAGACAAGCTTAGCTCATGACCATTTTGGCTCTTTCTGGTAAAACATTGATGCTCAGCTCGGGCGGGGTTATTTACCACCTGAGCCATACATAGTTAATTAATCCGGTATGTACACCTTTAGTGGGCAGGTAATAATTAAACTACCCTATGAGATAATTTGATATATATATATATATATATATATTTAAAATAATTTAAAATTTAAATCTTATTAATAAGTAAGATTTATAATTGAAAGATATTTACCACTTAATTAACTAATCTAAATCGAACGGGCCATTCAATCCATGCATGTGATTTATCAGACACACTCCCCACAAAAAAAAAAAAAGGGAGTGGGGAACCCGAGTGGACCATTGCACTTCAGCCAGTGAATTCCACGACATGCTTTGAGTCATGGGATGCCGCTTAAGCTTATTGATCCAATTAAGTCAGTGTCAGACATCAAAAAATGCCTGTGTCTGGTGGAGACTGTGATGATTATTCAAATGTTGAATGCCAACTTCCCCGCACCCAATATTGAATAACTAGTACGAGGTACTAGCCTACAATACAATATCCGGCTGTTCAATTAACAGTGCTGCATGTAGGTTGCATGGTTCTTTTTTTTTTTTCCCCCCCAAAAATGAAAATTGGCTTTTAATGATGTCCTAAACCTTTAAATGCAAATACGTGATGGACGGCCCACTCCGATATATGGAACCGGAAGGGCATCTGAATGAATCCTGGGTAATTGTTATTTTGTGGCTGTTGCCGTTCTTCCAATTCAATGGGTTAATTATAAGCTATTGTTGACTTTATCGGACAACTTAAAAAGGGGGAGTAAAAAATGAACAGTTCAAGGAATGATACATGATGCAGCCCGGAAGTAACACTCATCGTGCAATGCTGGCCTTGCATATCTTCAAGGGAGGGCAGTTCTGTCATGGTATGAAAAGGGTGTGTCAGTCTCTCCTGGGCAGGCAGAACCTAAGGCCATGAGTCTGGCCATGCGCATAGCCAAGCAGCGAGAAGCTGGAAGAAGATCTCACTGTTTTCTGATACCCGGAGCGTAGTTAGAGCAGTTCAAGAGACCAAACCTCCACCTTGGGATTGTGGAAGTCTATTCCATGAGATACAGCAAGAACTACTATCTTTTGAATTCCACATCCTTTTTTTTTTTTCCGATTATAAAATACTTATAAATTTAGAATGAGATTGTAAATTTGGGGAGGGAATAAATGGGTGCAGAGAGTTTCACGATAAGAATCGAATACATAATCTCTTAGTTATTAAGTTGAGAGCGATATCACTGTATCAAACTCTATTTGTCAAATTACATATCTTTTTTTTTCGATTACATAAAACCCATATGTTTAGAATGAGATATAGAAATGGGGAGGGAGGATAAAGTAGTATAGAAAGTCTCACAATACGAAATGAATTCACGATCTCTTAATTATTAGGCTGATAGTAGTGCCATTGCACTAAAATCTTTTTATCAAATTGCATATCTTCTTTTTATTATTTTTTTCAATTACATAAAAACTCATGGGTCTAGAATGGAATATAGAAGTAGAGAGAGGGGATAAAGGTATATAATGAGTCTCGCGATGAGAATCGAATCTACAATATCTTCGTTATTAGGATAAGAGCGATTTTATCGTATCAAACTCTCTTTCTTTAAATTGGATATTTTTTATGATTATGTTTAGTAACTAACCGACTAACTTACCAATAAAAAAAATGATGCATGTGCATATAGATATATGCTCACAAACATAATATAATAGGACATTTTTCTTTATTATTAGTACTCGAATTTAATATATTAATTAAAATGTAAAAGAAGAGAGAGATAAGGACACAAATAACCCATATTAAGAAATTTGGTACATTCATAGATATAAGTGAATAGGTAGATGATTTTAAGATGTTGATTTCCATTTGTGGAAGGTGGAAATTCTAATTAGCTGTGGACATATTGACTAGTCAATTGCCAAGAAGAAGGACAGTCGGTGAAGTGCGTGAACATCCATCAACGCATGCAGCCGAAACTGCCTGGCTTGCATCCATAGAGAAATCACTCGAGCATTTTTTTGTTTTTTTTTCCCAAAAAAACATTCTCAATGCATGCGAGTTTATATTAATTAACATAAATGTGATTACGTATATATTTTTAATGAAGAACAATATTGAAGGAAGGGTCGATCCTCCCTTGTTTTTCTTTTACACACTTAGTTTACACAGTTTACATGCATATGACCATATGTGGCCCGATCTAATCTCCAGTAGAACTGTGCATGGGTGCCCCAAGTCGGTAAAAAACCCTACTTAATTGGGTAGGTTCTAGGTAGATACCAAGGGAATTAGGGTAGGCTGTGGATAAGCAGAAAAAGGGCAACTAGTTAATACAAGTTTAGGTTTCAATTCCAATTCCAGCTCCGTTAAGTATGGTACCTAGAACTGGATTTAGAACCGGCATCTGGAGTAGGAAAATAAATCAACATATCATTAAACATTAAAATAAGAGAAGGGAAATAATATTAGTTTAAAGAGTGAAATAATATGATTAATTAGAATATAAACCCTCGGTTTAAGAGAGACTTTGTATTTCATATTTCATAAGAATAGTATTTCATTTCGTCATTGGTTTTATCATTTCGATTATATTTTATTATCAACTTATCACTTACTTTATTTCAATTAAATTTTTTCTTTTTACTTGAAGTTGTTTGAAAAAAGAACATATTCTAACAGGGTATTAGGATACAATGGGGTCCTAGAGAGGATTCAATTCACATATTATGATCCAATTCCACTACTTAATAATCGATTTGATATATAATAGTATTGCATTTACCCATATGGAGAGAGAAGTTATATGCCCATAATGGAATTTTATGTGGGGTGGCCCACCGTGGACAAGGTGTCGTGTGTACCGGTGTTAATAAAGATTAGATATATTTAATTATTAATATAATGATAATGAATCTTAAATAATCTCTAAGAAATTTAGGTGAATTCTTAACAAATAAAACAATTAAATATAAAAAGAAAAAAAGTTAAAATTGGATAAGGTTATATATATATATATATAAAACAAATGATAAAATTTTGGTTGGACGGAGAGTCGCACCGTCCCCTATGATACTTGCTCGTCGGGGTGGGCCGAGGGTACGTGATTGTTACCAGTCCCACTTATGTCTTTCCTTTTTCTAAACAAGCCAGTCCCACAATATATATATATATATATATATGTGTGTGGTATATATCTGGGAAATTTTTTTAAATATAAATTTCGTATTTTATCCTTTCAATCATATGCACACAAAGAATTCTTACAAAATCCCTCGCTCCTTGAAAAATTACCGTCTCTAATAATAGAAATTGAAAGTCGACGGGGAATTCATCTGGGTGCTGATTTTTCTCATCCCCCTCTCTATCTCTATCTCTCTCTCTCTCTCTCTCTCTCTGAGACGTCTTTGGCCATCCCAAAGGAGCTGCTGCTGTAGGTGGGTGGGATAGTGGGGAGGAAGAAAAATGAGGTTAAAGAAAACGACAGACAACAGGACAGCTTCTCCATCTCCTGCCCTACTACTGGCACGCAGACAGGACCGAACAATTCCGGCTTCGTGGATCCTTTTCTCCGAGGCAGATTACCTTTTGATGAGACAGCACGTGCTCTAGTTATATATCATCACCTAAAAAACTCAAGTCCTCCATCTATGGCCAAGCTAGTAAGGTAGGAACCAAACCAACCTGTGTGATGTGTGCGATATATATATATACAAATATATATATCTATATATATGACATAGACAATCTAGCTAGGTCCCTGTATCATGGGAACATTTTTCATTAAAGGCACAGCTTCTCCTCCCTCGTAGATACATTCGGGTGGAGAGATTAATCCTTGCCCATGCTGATGTGCCTGTGTATATCTGGAAGCTATATAATCAGCAAGAGGCGCTCCAAGAGCAAAAACAGCTGTAGGAGAAAGTCGCATTATTTTGCATATATAGCAAGATTTAACTTTGAGATCACTAGAGGATGCGTCACACAGTAGCAAATTACCTAATCTCAAAGTTTGTAACTTTAAGGAGATGCGTCGCACAGCTGCAAACCTACTAACCAAGAAAATAATAATAATAATAATAAGTTTGTAAGGTAGAGCAAGTTGAATCCTGGAACTCCCGGCCCATTCGAAGGAGGGTGCATTCTTTTGGTATAATTAAGTGGCTATTCCGAGGATTATATATGCCGAGGCTCGACGACCTCAACTGACAATATGATCACATTATATGCATTGGCTCATTTGATCGAGTGAGGTCATGCATCGAGCTGATCAGAAGTAGTTGAAAACAAGGGGGCTCAAACAAGTATGCACATGGGAAGGTAAAACCCCCCAAGAGGATATACATATATATACGTCATGTACAGCTGAGTAACTGTATCTTTTTACAGATTAGAAGAGACAGAGAGAGTGGGGGAGAGGGTAACTGATTCTCTTGATCATTTCATATCTGCATTTTGAATCCATAAGCTGTCCTGATCTTCCAATTGAAAATTTAATCACAAAAGATTGTCATATCATATGCATACTAGCTGGCTGTCCAGCTGATATGGAAGCAAAAGGGCCGGCCAGTTGCTCCATCTGCGGTCGTTTTCACACTCTCTTGTGGAATTACTGGGCCGAACATTCGTCGTATATTAAGTGCTGGGATCAAAAGCATGCAGGAGAATGGCATGCATAGTGCCTGCACATTTTATTCATTCACGTACAGCCAGCCAAACAATGATCGCTTCCCCTGCGGTTTCCATAACCCATCCATCGCTTTAATGAAAATAATAACAGCATTCTCCATGCAAGAACTATTGGGTCCAATCCTTCAATTATTAGCTGAACAGTGGGGAAAAGGATGGGATTCCAGTTTTTTCATCCTTTGTTTTTGGGGGGGTGTGGTGGAAGGAGGAGGAAGAAATCGAGATGGATCCATCCTTGTATCAAATGGTTAAATACACTAAACTAATATTATAGAATTTATTCAAAGAGGTCAGTCGAGGTTGATGAGGCCCGGTAGTGTCTCCCATTTATCAATCCATGTCTAATTAAGTCACCAAAACATGTAAAAGAGTAGTATTCTCCTTCGATTAGGATAGCGTACAAGAGGGGTTTGGTTCATCGTACAATTAATGACGTAATAAAGGCCTGTCTTCTAAGGAAAGAGAGAGAGAGATTAAATGTTGATCCCATTTACTATCTTAATTAAAAAAAAGATGAATATATATATATATATTGAATCGTTTTTAATTAATTATATATTTATCTTTATTTATTCAACGATAATGCAAAAAAAAAAAACATATTTCAATTAAAAATTATGAAAAAACTATTTAAAAAATAGTGGGTGGGACTTTCCTCTTCATTAATCACACTCGTCTCAAGAAAGCCTTACCAGGACAGAAGCAAACCAGCCATTATTACCAAAAACAAACCAAAAAATGAAGAAGAAGAAGAAGAACAAGAAGAAAACCAGCCATCGGCATCTCCCACTCGCGGTTGCAGCTACTCTATCACCTACAACCAATTGTATAGAGCCACTTCATGAATATTTAACATCACGCACTAACACAGCGCGTGAAATCATTGCAAACATTTGTCGGTCTTCGTCCTTTCCGGGAGCCGCAAGTCCACCCTTGCGAATATATTATATTATATTTTATATATTAGTTGGCAACTATATATATAATTAAGTAAATAATGAAAAATAAAAGCTAGATTTACGGAGGTATATGAATGACTCGCCCACCGGTCCAAAGTGAATAGTCGAGTGTACTACTAACTAGACTACGAAGCAGAAGAGGATAAACTTTCTTCTCTCTCTTTCAGATCGGTCAACTCATAGCTAGATCGCAAAGGCGAATACGAGCTCATCGTCAGATAATTCCTTCATTGGCGCTCAGGGAATCGGTCAATCGCCTGACATGGCTCTTTCTCGTATCAGTTGTCTCTTCTCGCTCATTCTCTGCCAGTTCCTCTGCTGCTATCCGCTCGCCGGGTTGTCCACTTCGAGTTCCAGTCCTCCCAACACCTTCACTATTTCCAGCTATAGCTACCGCGAGAATAAGCTGAGGCCTTACGACCTCCGCTACATCAGAGGTTTGTGCTTTTACGAATTTGATCAGTACGCTCTGCCTGCTGCTGATGATCAGTGTCCTTTTGGGCTCTTGGGCTCTTGGATGCTCACTTTAACCTTTGCTCTCAAAGTTTTGATATTTTCTTTTCGATTCCAGCTCTCCTATCTCTGTAAATATTCTGCCTTTGTTGTTTGTTCAGTACCGCGGGGGCGGCTTCTATCTGATTGTCCGGCTGCTTTTTGGTCCTTGATTGATGCTGAACATCCCTTTCGGTGACTAAAAATCGCTATTTTCGTTGGACTATCTATAGCGTCTGTCCATTTTAGTGAAGGGAGATTAATCATCGTAAATCATGGTACTTATTCCAGCCTTCAGGTCCGATGATCCTGATTCCTAAATTCGGTTTCAGGCTGTTTCCCAGCCGACTTACTTGGACAGTTCGTATTGGAGATTCCGTATTCCTTTTTCAAAGTCAGATTCCATGGGATACGGATAATTTTTTCTCAGACCCCTAAAACCTATTTTCCCCTTTCTGTTTGATCTTGATTTGAGAGGGAAGTCAGATTTTTTTTCATGCTCTCAATCATTATGACGGTTCTCATGATGTGCGATCAAATCATCGATTGTGGTATGAAGTTGCTTAATATTTTTAATATTGTGTCTTTTTTACAGTTGATTTACCGCCATGGTTCTCTTCATTGTCTATAGAGCTGAAATCAGATGTGGACCTTGTAAGTGCTCATTGGAATTTGAATGTCATAGTCAGATAGTTAGGCCAGCATTCTTCTCCTAGTTAATTCCCAATCTTTAAGCTTGATTTGATTATTCAACTGCTAGCGTCAAGTTTTGCTATGAATATATTTATATCTAAGAGTCCTAGCAACGTGGAGAAAGTGCTGTGCCTTCCAGTTTCTGGATAGTTTAGCAAATTACCAGCCCTTTATTTTACACGAATGTTTCAATATAATCATGTCAAAACTTGGGCACAGAATATACTTTCCAGAATGAACAAACTTGTTGGTCTTACTAAGAATTTGAACTATGTTTATGCGAAGAAAAGCAGATCCAATGCTTAGTGAGTGGTCAGATTTTGTTGGTCTTTCCTTTGGCACATTTCTTTCATCACCACATGCTCTAGTTAAGCATGAATTTCAGTTGCAATGCGACAATGCATCCACTTTCAGATTTCTTTTATCTGACTTCCTTTCTTACCTCTTTTGTTATGGCTAATGACCTGTTTGCAGGATATTGAAAGCATAGGTCAGCTGTCTACCAGCATGTTGCCAATTATTTGCTTTAGAGATGGAAGCCCTCCTCTGCCAGATGTCTCAAACTCTTCTTTAAAGAGTTTAGGTAAGGGACTGTGATGAATTTGATTCCAGAAGATAATCAGCCTTTTTTTTTTCCATGTGTCTCGTAATAAGCTTTCTATTCGCTCCCAAAACCCCATCCTGGTTTGGATCCGGCACCTGTTCCTGTTTAATCTTCACAGATCCCCCTTTATCTCTGAACCACATCATAAATGTGTAAGTAAACCAATATTATGCCTGGTCTTAATAATAGGATAAACAGCATCAATTTGATTTTACCAGTTTTGTTTCACAAAACATAGGATTTTTATAAGGACTAGTTCTTTACAGCTAGTCTAGTGAATCTGTCCTGTCTCTGAAAGAACCAATATCTTTTTCTCAGTTGGAACCTTGGAAACCATATCCTTATTATGGATCCTGTCTTTTCTGGATTTTCAATCTAGTACAAGTGATTGAATAAGGAACCTAGATGTTCCAAGTTCTGCTCTTCCTATTTTCTATGAACGCTGTCTTGTTATAAGTTCCCAGTGGCCAGTATGAAGTCCTATAATGTTGTTTTGCAGTGCTCAAGATGCCTTCTAATGAATCCATTGAAAGAATTCAAGGACTTCAGAACACAGAGCAGTGCTATCCTATGCAAAGAAGTATAACTATGAAGTTGACGAATGAACAGGTTTGCCTTAGAGTATTTTTCATTTAATGTGATTTGTTTTAACTGAGCATTAGTTTTTAGGGCTTAATTTCAATTGAGATCTAGGAAATTCTTTATGAGCGCATGAAATATTTTATAAATGTCCAACATCCACTATTTGATTTTTTCTCCATCTTGTTTACCTAGCTAATAGTGCTGAATTAACAAAAATTTTCAGATACCTCCAGGAGTTTGTTACTTTGGCCTTTTTAATGGAATTGGACCTGTGAGGACTCAGTCAAAGATGGTAGCTCCTGATTCCTCTCTCACATCAACTTCTTTGCATGTAGATCTTTCGATTGTAAGCCAAGTAACATGGTTATGTTAATATGATCTGGATATATAGGAATAATCCACCATGAAAGTCTTGATTCTAGTTTTGACATAAAAGGAAGAGCTACAATAGAAGTCAGTGTGAGTAGACAGAAATTAGCTTTTCATTTGATAATTTCTGAAGAATATGCTGATGCATGTGTCTGCCGTACCTATGTTCAATAGTATCAGAAGCACAATGAGGCTTACATCTCCCTTGTGAGATTCACCATCATGTAAGCATATAATGGTCAATAAAGATAGGCCTCTTGGCATCCTTTTTATGTCTCCTTGTTCTATCAAAAATATATAGATGGGAAGAAGTGTAGTTGAGCCTTGCTGACTTAGATATAATTTTATGTATTCCATTCCCATCCACTGGATCTAAAACACATCATGTTTACCCTTATGTTCCCTGCTGATCATAGGTGTTTTATCATTGTGAATGAAAGAGTTCCATCTGCAGAACATTAATCTATCTGATCTCTGCCATCATTTTTTTAGAAATTTTCACATTTCCTTCGATGTTAATTAACTGCAGATTGTTCGAGCTGCAGCTTACTCATTCAGCGTGAATGTTAGTGTGGAAGGATGTGTGGCTTCAACAACGTGGGGCCGGTACTGCAATCAGACAATTGATTCTCTTTCATGTGCTCTGTCCAATAGTTACAATGGTACAAATAGTGCTTTTGCTGTAAACTATAACCAGACTGAGAGTGTGCTCTCATGCAAAAATTCTTTTGAGACTTCTTGCCTGGGCAGTGAAGAAGTAAAAATCTACTACTTTGACATATTGGAGATGGCAGAAGAGCTGACTGTTATGGCAACTGATGTCAGATTTAATCCGGCACCTTCAAAGAACACGGGGAATTCTATTGGGATTAACTTAATTTTTTTGGTTCGGCATGGTTCCATAGCTTCTTCAGCTCAACATGATTATTCAGTTAATATCAGTAGTATGCCTCTGGTTATTCAGATGCCAAAGTTGGGTCGTTGGTATGTGACTATTCTACCTAGTAACTTCTCAAAGCAAACTGGAGGAGCTCAGGTTTCCAATGCTACAGTTTGCTTTTCCATAATGTTGCAAGTGCTTGAATGTCCTGTGGGAAGGGCTGGACCAAATTGTCTCTGGGAAAGATATGAGCTTCAGGTATTTAATTCTTTCCCCTACCTATCACTCTCCTAATTACAGTTTCTATCTTTCTCATTTCTGTTTCATGTGTAATTATTAGGATAAGCATGTTGGTTATAATAATGTGGAGAAACGTTGACATTATGAGCTGAAAAGTGAATAGAATGACAAAATGATTTGTGCCTGCTGCAGAATGTTGTGGTTTTGGTCATTGTTGAAAGTGCCTTTTCTTGTTGTACTTCCTTAGACTTTGCCATTTAGTTCATACTATTATAATCTTTTCTTTGAAGAGCTTACGTATGATTAATTATCTGCAGACCTTTCCCAGGATATCTGTTCCATTTGAATCTTACTATTTACCGCTCAGTGGAAAAGTATCTTCCAGTTCAGCCCACTTTCTTCTTGAGCCTCTTTTGAGCAACTCCTCATCTGGTGAAGTAAATGATACTTGGACATACTTTATTTTGGAGATCCCACACGGTGCAGCTGGAGGAAACATCCATGTCCAAATAACATCCAATACAAAGATTAATCTTGAGATATACACAAGAATCGCTGGACTGCCATCTCTTCGTAGCTGGGATTATTATTATGCAAACAAGAATAGTAGCAGTGTTGGCTCGGCATTTTTCTTGTTAAACAACCCAA
This sequence comes from Sonneratia alba, assembly GCA_900174645.1. Taxonomy (NCBI): domain Eukaryota; kingdom Viridiplantae; phylum Streptophyta; class Magnoliopsida; order Myrtales; family Lythraceae; genus Sonneratia; species Sonneratia alba. The sequence continues at coordinate 202,482 of FWPY01000071.1, forward strand.
CTGATGAGAAAATTGACTTTTACATCTTGTACGTGAGAGAAGGAACCTGGAGTTTCGGAGTAAGGTATCTGAGCACCTTTAATACTTCTTTGAAAGGAGAGACAACCATGTCACTTTCACTAGAGAGATGCCCAAGAAGATGCTCATCTCATGGGGATTGCGAAACTGCTCTTGACGCCAGTGGATTGACAACTTATAGGTATTGTGTGCAGTTACATTGATTTCCTTTAATATTATCAAATCTTTCCTGTTTGTCACATAACCTATATATGTACCTCTGAATTTAAATATTTTATTTGTCACTTAACCTATGTATATTTATGAGTTTTGAGTATTCTATTAGTAGCTGTTCCTTTTATCCTTCTTAAATTGATTGCTCTTCTGACTGCTCAAATAAAATTTCTCTCAGTTTCTGCTCATGTGATCGTGATCATGGAGGTTTTGACTGCAGTGTGGAAATAGTCTCCCACCGAGGTATATTATTTACTTACCGCATAAAAGTGCCTCATGGCTCTAGCGTATAAGTGGATCACCCCAATAGTCAGAGGATTGCCAATGATCCTTCTCCTGCAGTATATCCATTTCATATAGGGAGTTAGCTTCAAGATAGCTCTAGAACGACGTCTTTTTATAATTTAGTGAGGACATCCTGGCAAAGATGCCCTAATTTTCATCCTCATTTTTTAACCAAGTCTTGGCCCAAAAAAATAATAAAAATGTTGACACTGCAAACCTTTTGTTGCTTTGTGGGGCTTACAGATAGGTTCTTCATAGCCAACTGGAATACTTGTTTTAGGGAGGGATGTTCTTGCATGCAATTTATATACTACTACATGGCTTATAGAGGCAAAAAGAATGTGTTACTTCATTACCTAGGAACGTTACTTCATTACCTAGGTGCAAATTGATGATAGTGCGCTAAACTAATGATTTCCATGGATGTAAATTGACAACAATCCTCCTATAACCTACAACTGAATCTCGTAAATGCTAAGAGAATACTGAGTTGACCCTTTGACAACTGATGTAGGACACGTAATGCAGTCAATCTTCCTTATTGCATCAAATGCTGCAGCAATTCTGCCTGCCTATTGGGTACTCAGACAGAAGGTATTGATCCTCTCTTTTCTCTCTGGATGACCCTTTTATTCCTTTGGTAAGATTGGGTTGTTTGTGGTGATTCCACTTTAGGCAATGTCTGGTAGCTTTTAGAAAGATATAAATATCATAGAGGTTTATACGTCATCAAATTCTTCCTTCATCTCGCAATGGATGACAGCAGCATCCTCATTTCTCTTGCAATATTTTGACTCCAGAAATTCTGTCCACCCTGATTAACTGAAAAACAAAAATAACTCTATGTAGCAAATCAATAAGAAAGCCTGTTGACTCATTTGTGTCATACTTTAAAATTAAAAATAGAAGTTCACAGAGGTTCTCATTTCACTTATATGTCTACTAAAGAGGCCAACTGTAAATTATCATCATTCGAGCCTTTAATTGACATCTACTTTGCTGTTGCCTATGCAGGCATTTGCAGAATGGGTGCTCTTTACATGCAGTGGAATTTCTAGTGGACTATATCATGCCTGTGATGTTGGCACATGGTGTGCTTTATCCTTTGGCGTTTTGCAGGTATATTGGTTGGTCAATTTTCATCTGTACAAGGATGACGTCCCCCTACCTCAATTTGCAGCGAGGATTATTACTTGGGTTTTAGGATGTTCCTTGAATGCTGATTCTAAGATTATCTCTAGGAATAGATGCAAAGTTGAGTCTATTATCACGCTGGATCCTTCACCGTTGGAAACAAAGCATCTTCTCTCCAAACAAAATTATATAATGTATATTTTTTTGCCTGAGTATTGAACACAATTATATTAGCAAAACAGCAAAAGACCCAACTGAAGTAAATTGTGGCTGCTTATCATCTTAGTATGAAGGCACCACGTCGTATCTGCACCTGTTAGCATAATGTCCTTAGTATTACCTGTGTCAGACAGTTTAATATTTTTTGGTTAAGGTCACCTTTGATGTCAGAGAGTTTAATTGTGGAATGTCTTCCAGTTCATGGACTTTTGGCTATCTTTCATGGCGGTGGTAAGCACATTCGTGTACCTCACCACTATCAGTGAAGTGCATAAGAGGGCAATTCATACAACTGTGGCCATTTTCACAGCCCTACTGGCCATAACTAAAGCGACCAGGTAAATGAGACTTGCTAACAGATTTGTTTTTTTAGGGTAATCTTGAAGTTCCTGATATCAACAGCATGTTGAAAAATGATGTGGCAGGTCTTCTAATATAATTCTTGTGATGGCGATTGGGTTTCTGGGCCTCCTTGTTGGATGGTTAGTAGAGCTATCTACAAAGTTCAGGACATTCTCTTTTTCTGCTGGAGCTTGGTTAAACATGGCTGGCAGGTAACTTTTGTTCAATTCTGATTAACTTGTATCTTGTATGAGCTTCCACTTGTTAGGGGTTTTTATCATTAAGCACTCTCTTGGAGTAGAAGTGCAATGGGGCTATAGATGTTGATGGGATCAACAGCATTTCCTTTTCCTTTATAAGCGTATCCTCAAATCTTGGGGAACATGATTGTATTAAAATGGACTCAGGTGGAATGCTATTCAAGTATGGGTACGTAACCTAGTCAAGACGCTTTTGAGGCGGTTCCACTGGGGCTTCATGATAGCAGGTTTTGGAGCGCTGGTAATGGCAGGAGTTAGCTGGAAACTGGAAACCAGTGAAAGCTACTGGATTTGGCACAGGTACACGTCTTATTACCCCGTTGAAACGGCTCTCTTTCTCCCTCATGCTAGCACAAAATATAATGCATTGGATTAATTTGCAGTCTTTGGCATATCACTATATACACATCATCTTTCTTCTTCCTCTGCTCGAAAGCAACTGTGGTAGATGGAGAGAGTCAAAGACCATCTGAGAGGAACTACGAGTTGACTCGGCAAGACTCATTCCCTGGAGGGCATTAGAAGAATGATTGATGTTAGAAGGAGAATCAGATTCTTCGGGGGTAGATCAGCCTGCGTGAGCAATTTTATTAACATTCTTCATTAACCTTTTGGCGTTTGTGCGTATTTTCTCCCAAGTCCATGCTGGGGTGTGGGGGCGTGGGGATTCCGGCGGGTGGGACTTGGGAGCAGCTGCCTGGGCTCTTAGGAGTTATAGAGTTTTTTTTTTTTTTTAAGTATAAGAGACTAAATTATAATAGTACACAGATAATTAACTTTTAAGCTTTTGCTTTTTCATTGAGTAAATGTGTATAGGTCGGAAGGAACTTTCGATTTTTGCATTGCAAGATGGAAACTGTAGATTAATTGGCAGATGGTGAAAATCTACTAGTGAAGGGGGTGTGTCTCTGTAGTATTTCATTCTCCTTGCTATTTGCTAAAATTTGACCCGAGAGTACATTGATGATTTACTGTTACTGGAGGCGGCCATAACTCAGAGGCAACTCTTGGCTGGTTGATTTAGCCCTTAACTCTATTGGCAGCATTGATGCTAGGCCCTCCATGGTTTTGGCTTCTCCGTCACAACTCAAGTGGCGCTCGACCTCTGTTGTATCTGTTGGCCTATTGGAAACTTTGGCCTGCCTGTCTTCCCAATCTATTATCTTATGCCATCAATCACCGTTTATTTGTACTTTTACATTCATTGCCATCAGTATGAGGAGAAGAGGCTGTCAGTGTCCCTGTCGACAACTGGCAACTGGCAACTGGCAATCGAGAGAGGCATTTATGGCGACACACCACTGGAAAAAAGGCTTTCGCACGATAAACACCGCGTCATCCGCTGATTGCAACAATGTCATCTGAGGTTCTGATTATGCATCCTTACACCCGTAGAACCGCTGAAAGTGATGATGTATCTATCCTACCCACTCAAGGAGTCAAGGCTATACACTGTTTGCTTTTTACCCAAAAAAAAAAGGACAGCAGAATATTTAGATAAACATATTGGAGGATGCTCACAACTGATCCCATCGGCATCGATATTATGAAAATATTGGATATACATTCAGGTGATATTTACGTCGGGCAACAGCACCCTCCACCCACCATCTCTCTCTCTATTTGAGTCTCAGAAGATGCAATCTGAAAATGCAAAATTGCAGACAGAGTAAAAAAAAAAAAACCACAACTCAGACTGTTTACAAAAGTAACAAGACCACCCCCTCCATGACACCGACTATGTGTTCCTTCTTCTGAAAAGAATAATCCGCTTACCCCTTAACCGAGAGAGAATAGTAGCAGGTCATTTGTGTACACTTGGCGGCCAATTCAAGGTCAAACATGCAGCAACAGCCATAGATATCACTCCTCACTGATGCCCTTCGAAGCACTCCTTTGTGAATGAGAAGATAGTGATCGAAAATCAGAGGCCGACAGTTCTCTATAGTCTTTACGGATCCCCCACAGGATCTCTGCACATCTCCTTATGCTCGGTCTATTCCGCCTGTGCGGGGCCAAGCACTGCAAGGCCAGCTCTAGGATTTTCTCGATAGCAAAGTTGTTGGCTGCAACTCTTTCCAGTCTCGGATCCAGGATGGTCGTTGCATCCCCTTCTGTGAACTTCCTCACGGCCTGCACTACATGCAGAATAAACAGCCGAAACCAAATCATTGCTCATTTTCCTGATAGATATTCACTCGTTTTACTTTCCCTAACTCAACAAAAATGACGTGGTTGATTTGAGATGCGATCCCACTTTCCATAACATCTTTTAAGCGGGAAGATATGTCTAGATAGAGCTGCCAAGTTGAGATTTAACTTGATAAGATTATCGGACTAAACTAGTTTAAATATAAAAAAATCCAAAGCACAGCATGATACACATGTTTAGCTTGAAACTGGCACGTATCTGATCCATTTTAGAGGTACACAGGTTGATAAAATCTTATAGATGCATTCGCCATCAGCCTAGCATTTGATCAAACTACAACACTAATTCAAGCTGGCAATAAGAATTCCACCTATATGGCACCAGAATGATACATAGACAAAATTTCTAGGTGCTCTATGATACTTGTATTTCCCCCCAACTCTCTTTAATATCCTTTAACATAAAAATGACGGACAATGGAAAAGAAGTACAGTACAGTACCCATCTTGCAGTTATCCGCTCTTTAAGTTCCTGTTTTGGTTCGATAGGTCGCCTGCCCGTCACCATTTCCACAAGCAACACCCCAAAGGAATACACATCACTCTTCTCTGTCAGTTGATATGTCCTTAGGTACTCTGGATCCAAATACCCAGCAGTACCTTTAACTTGGGTTGAAACATGCGTGGCACCAGAATCAGCATCTGCTGCAAGCCTTGCAAACCCAAAGTCCGCCACCTTTGCTCGGAAATTCTCGGTGAGGAGAATGTTGGAAGACTTTATATCCCTATGAATGATAGGATGGTCTACAAGAGAGTCCAAACACATGAGACTGTAAATTCACCATTTTCATGAACCCAAAAGAAGGGCGGGGGGCGGGGGGTGCTGGTGGGAAAGAAAGCACAGGAGAATAATGCGGGAACCTGTGTACATATGAAGATAGGTCACTGCATGGGCGACATCAATTGCAATATCGAGCCTCGCAGGGAAGTCAAGAATTTTTCCATGCATGCCTGCAAATTCTTTTTCTGTTATTTAGTCAAAGTTAACGTAGTCAATCGAGTCTGATAAAATTATGTATGAGAAGAAATTGTTCATGGACAATTCTATTTACAAGAGAAGTATGACCGAAGAAAACTCACAATCCAAGTGCTCTCTGAGGTTTCCATTGGGGACGTATTCTACAACAACAATCCTCTCATCTCCGTGCTCCAAATACCCATAGAACCTCACCAAATTCAAATGCTCCACCTGGGCAAGCGTTCGAATCTCGCTCTGGAATTCAACTCCCAAATGCTTATCGTACACACCCTGCAAAATAAGTAACATAACAATAAATTTACATCCGATCTCTCTGAAAATTCTAGGAAATGTACGTCTCCAATCCCAACTCATTGTTGACCTTTTTGGCACGTTTGACAGCAACTGGTGTACCATCCTCCAGCCTGCCCTTGTAGACAGTTCCAAAACCGCCCTGCCCGATCTTAAAGGAAGGGGAGAAGTTCCTTGTGGCCGCGAATATTTCCTCCATCGTGAACTTTATGCTTCCTGGCTCTCTATCTTGAGTTGAATTATATGAATGCACATAGGCTCCTCGATTTGAACTTTGCCCTCTCTCGCTGCTGCTTCGCCCTCTCTCGCTGCTGCTTCGCCTTCTCTCGCTGCCGCTTCTCCCTCTCTCGCTGCCGCTTCGAGACGCATTTGATGGAGCTACTCATTCAAAAAGTCAAAGGGACCGTCTTAAGCTCATCACCTCAATTACAGAATTTGTGGCATAAAATCCATTCACTCTCGACTCAACTTTACAATTTTCCGTTTTCTAGTATTTGTGATACATGGTTTTGATCTACGATATGCTCCTCATCCTTATCTTTCATTTCAATTTGGAAAAAAAGGGGGGGAATCTCTCCTTCAACACAACATACTGTTCTTCTACTTGAGCATTTCCAATAGAAAATCAACAAAAAGAACATGTTCTCCAAGTTTTACATTCTTCACAGTGAAAGGTCAACTCTTTTATTCCAAAAACAGAAAATGAGAGAGGAAAAAAAGAACGAGAAAACAACTGGTACACAAAGATTTACCACGCCGAGCTCTGAAATTGTCGGATACTTGAGAGCCCAGGGTGCTGGATGATTCGGCTTGTGGCGGAGTGAAGCAACCGGTGAAAGCTTCGGCGACAGATCTGGCAACTATCACGACTGGGTTCCTCGACCTTTGGGAGGCAGTAGAGGTGGCCTCAGAATAGACCGTGGCGGGGGACTGGTAGAACCGGCCGGGTGAAGACCGTACATCGGAGCTCGATCTGCGGGAGCGGGACATCGGCGATTGCTTCGGCTCCGAGGCCTACCGTTTAGAGAGCGTGTGGGGAGAGAGATGGCACGCGTATGGAGTTGGTTTGGTTGATGACAGGGAGAGGGAGACGACGTGAAGAGAAGAGAAGAGGGGGAAGGGAAGAAAGAGAAGACTTTGATTTTTCAAAGGTAGGCGTAATATGGTGTTCCTAAACTAAAATGCGCCGCCGAGTGAATGAATGCCAGGAGAGTAGAGACTGGAATCTCTCTCCTCTCGCTCTCTCTCTCCCCCCTCTCATTTTAGGGTAAATAAGGACAGACCGTAAACTTGCTATTCTGCGCAATTCATTCAATTTTATAAAATTGCGGCTTCTTAAAATCTATAATAAAAATAATTTTATTTATTTATTTATTTTGCATAAATTGGTAAGCCACCGACGCCCGAAGCAAATAGTCAACGGGAAAAATAATAATTTGAATATGAAAAAGAATGAAATCTCCACTCGTCTAGTCTAGTGGTTGGATTGGGTCCACAGTAGAAATTATTGAGTGGGTCAATCCAATCCCTCTTTCAACCAAATCAAGCTTACTGGATATCTTACAATATTTATGCAACCGATAGCGTGTCCTCCAATCGTGACTACAGACCAATTCAAATTGTATCGAACAATAACCTCGTGCTATAGATGTTGTACCCATTATTAGTTAAAATAATCCCATTATTAATTCTCAGCGCATAGGTAAATATCCTCTATCTAAGAATTTATCAAGAAAATGGGCAATCTCACTGATCTGCATAGCTTTTGGACCGTTAATTTCATTGGATTGGGGGTGGGGGCCTTCAAAGTTTTATATTTCCGTTCACTAAATGAAGGATCTGATTTTCTAGAAGGGAAAAAAATACAAGTTTTTGGGTAGGTAAAAAACATATGTACACCACCTGAAAATGGGTCTTTGATTAGAAGCAAATCAAACATTGAATGAATGGGTGACCTTATCCAAGTTAGGAAACATGTCAGTCAGTCAGTCAGTCGGTGGCTGCTAGAAGAACACTGGAGACAGGACAGGACAGGAGACCGACCGACCCACTGACATGCATAGGTCTGATGACTTTGAGCACCTTGTGGCCCATTGGGCCAGTTGAGGAATGAGATTAGAACCTATTGGATTCTTCTACTTTCAAAGGCCCATTCACCTCGAAGCCGAAGAGTTTATCGTACGCTTTAGAAGTGGCCAACATGAGATGTTTTTTAAAGACAACGGCATAATTCCAACTGAGATGCATTAAATCAGCTAGCTAGTCGAGGGGACGGTTGACCTGCACATAATGTTATATACCTGGGAGTGGGAACAAACGTAGACACACATCCGGCAGCTGCTGGATCTCCCTCCTGTCATCCAAAGTCGATCCATAATTAGTAAGGGAAGCAGTTACCCCCCAAAAAAGAAAGAAAGAAAGAAAGAAAAACACGACATTCATTCACGGGGCGCCTCCTCTTTCTTAGCTTTACAGCCTACGAAAACAGAAAAAACGGAAACTTCAGCATCAATATCAAATCAGACACCAGTCAAAATCATTTATTTATCAGCTGCAGAGAAAACCTCCGGAAGATCGAGCGAAAAAGTGGGGGGAAAAAAGGTCGATACTGTGGTCGTCAATAGGAAGGTGCGAAAATAGCTAAGGAAATAGAAGATGCAGCACTGGTGGTGGTGGCCTCGGGGCAGGCCTCCCCCTCCCTCCCCGGAGGACCACGCCATTCCTTGGAGGGGGAGGCGGAGGCGGAGGCGGCAGAGCTCCACCATGCACCCACGATGGTGCTGGGCCCAGCCGACGTTGATGCCGACTACCCCCCATTGAAGACCTTCCAGGACGCAAAGGTCATCTGCTTGTTGGAGTCCAGGAAGCTGTGGTCCATCGCGGGGCCCATCGCTTTCAACATCCTCTGCAATTACGGCGTCAATTCCTTCACCAACATATTCGTGGGCCATATTGGGGATGTGGAGCTCTCAGCCGTGGCGATTTGCCTCAACGTCATCGCCAACTTCTCTTTCGGGTTTCTGGTAATTAATGTATTAATTGGGACTGCTTTCCTTCCATTAATCATGAAGTGCCGTTAGCGAACAAATAATATAAGTGAGTCCCTCCTTTATATGTATACTATAATCCTCAAACTCAAGAAAAAGGTTTTGATGTGGCGAGAGGATTAATTAGTTCGTTTCGTGAATGAATGCATGCACAGCTGGGGATGGGAAGCGCGCTGGAGACGCTGTGCGGGCAGGCATTCGGGGCAGGGCAAATCCACATGCTGGGTGTATACATGCAGCGGTCTTGGATCATCCTTCTGGGTGCGTGCCTGTTGCTGCTCCCGCTTTACATTTATGCCACCTCAATCCTAAAGCTGCTAGGCCAGGAGGATGATATCGCTGAGATGGCCGGGCGGTTTACCCTCCAAGTCATCCCTCAGATGTTCTCCCTCGCCATCAACTTCCCAACCCAAAAGTTCCTCCAGGCTCAGAGTCGGGTTGGGGTACTCGCCTATATCGGCTTCTTCGCCCTCATCATCCACACCTTTGTCCTCTACCTGTTCATCAACGTGTTCAAGTGGGGGCTGGCAGGGGCGGCCGTGGCTTATGATATTTCAGCCTGGGCAATCGCCGTGGCTCAGGTACTGATCATGCAAGAACTTAAAAAGGAGAATGTGCAATATCCAAGTGGCTGGAATTTGATGTGTGTGTGTGTGTGTGTGTGTGTGCGTGCAACATCCAGGTAATTTATGTGGTGGGATGGTGCAAGGAAGGGTGGAAAGGGTTGTCATGGTTGGCATTCAAGGACATTTGGGGATTTGTGAAGCTTTCTGTTGCATCGGCCGTCATGTTATGCCTTGAGATTTGGTACTTCATGACCATTATTGTCCTCACTGGTCATCTTGAAGAGCCTGTCATTGCCGTTGGGTCCCTCTCCATCTGGTCGGTCGCGTCCTCCTCTCTCTTCTCTTTTGCTACTTAATTTTAACATCATTCTCTGTCTGTCGAAATCAATCCTTCATCACTATATATATATATATATATATCCACTTCCATCTGAAAAGCTTCTTTGGTAAAATACAAAAAAGGGATCATATACTAATGATATTTACTCTTGGTTACATCCAAAAACCAAATGCTTAGGATTCTAATCTTTGTCTCTTTTGTCTTCTTACTTGGTTCCCATGCCAGCTGTTTCACATTTTTCATTTGAGGATATCTTCCATAGATATTGGCTTCCAAGTCATGCATAGGAAATTTCATGTCATTTCCCTAACAGCAGTGAATGGGCCACACAAGGAATACCACCTCTAAGAATTGAACCGTAATATCTTATTATTCTAATTTTAAGCATGACGATAATAATAATAATAATAATCACAAAAACTATGCATTCATTCTTGAATTTAAAGGGGGGAAAGGGTATAGCATCTATAATTTCTTTTTAAGTTTTGATGTATCTTCCTGTCTTATTCCAGTATGAACATCAATGGCTGGGAAGGGATGTTGTTCATTGGAATAAATGCTGCTATAAGGTAACAAATCTCATCCAAGACTTATACTCATCGGTCCGTCTCCATCAAACGTTGTTGTTGATGATCTCAATCTCTCTCTAATTTGTTTTTAGTGTTAGGGTCTCGAACGAGCTCGGATCGCGACATCCAAGAGCAGCAAAGTACTCTGTGATAGTTACGGTGGTCGAGTCCCTCATGATCGGGATATTATGTGCGGTATTCATCCTGGCAACGAGGAACTACTTCGCAATCATATTCACCGACAGTGTCAGGATGCAGAAAGCGGTCGCTAAGTTAGCTTACCTTCTCGGTATAACTATGATACTCAATAGCGTACAACCAGTTATATCAGGTAAACTCACACACCGAGGAAGCATTTTTCATGCAGTAATATGGATATTCAAACGTAATTCAACCTTCTTTGCAGGGGTTGCTGTTGGGGGAGGCTGGCAAGCTCTGGTGGCTTATATAAACTTGTTTTCTTATTATGTAATCGGGCTACCTCTCGGGTTTGTCCTGGGTTACAAGACGAGTTTAAAAGTTCAGGTGTGTATATATATATAATCCTTTTTAGCTCCAATAAGATATATACACATATATTTCCATCTTTCAACGTCCCTTCCTTTTGTACATTTTTGCAGGGCATTTGGCTGGGAATGATATTGGGCACCTTGCTGCAGACAATCATACTCTTGTATATCATCTACAGAACCAATTGGAACAAAGAGGTCAGCACCATCGATAGATCCCTTGATTTTAACTTACTCAAAACGGAGTCTTTCATTAGGTTCGACTGTACGTCCACCGTGCACTATTATTGCGAACTAGGTAGTTCAATTTTTCATACCGGGATGCACGATCCAATGGCAAGATGAACACATGCAGTTGTTTTGATAATGGCTTGGATTTAATGACTTGCAGGTTGAACAAGCTAAAGAGAGGATGCGACAGTGGGGAGCCGCCCCCGAGGAATTGGTTCATATGACATAGGGCGACTGCTTTCTTCTTCTTCTTCCATTTTTTCCCTTTTTCTTTTCATTTATCCTGCGAACAGATGCCGAGAGTTTTTTTTTTATCCAAAATAAATTCAGAAAATTCGGTAATCGGTATAGTGAATGTATATACATGTCAGATAATATACAAAAATGTCATATATATATATATAGTAGTGGATGTTACGGGAACAAAAAGACTGCATTGCATCCCTTGAGCATGTTCCCGACGGCGTCAAGATCTTCAACTTAAAATTTTTCCAAATCTTCGGCCTCTTGATGTTATCTGTCGGTCTGATAGGGTCTCAACTCTTTAGCTCATGGGGAGAGCGGCCCGGAGAAGTAAAGCCCATCAATCCTAGTTAGGGGCTCAGACTGGCTCTCGGTCGGACACATTCACATCAAGTGGGAAGATTGGATGGGAGACTTCAAGATTTTCCCTCAGGGTGTCCACTGTCATCTTAACTTGTGCAGTGACCCGCATCCGGTCTCATCACTGCATTTACGGACGTCGGACTCTTACCAACTATCGACTTCCACCATTAGCCATTAGCAAATGGGAGGATGTGCCCTTCTCATTTTGTGACACCCACCGAGTAACAGCACTCCTTTCTTCAAAATGCAGCAGGGTGAGAGCTAATTGAGCTCTATCTATCAAGAAGAAAAGGAGAGTGAGAGCTGAATCACACTAATCACTCCACAAAAAAGGACACCTCGTCGCCTATTTGAGGTTTAAACTTGTATGTGTGAATGGTATAAGTTACGGATAACTTCAATAATTTTTACTGGTGGGATAAATTTTTTTCGAACTTGACCAAAAAAGCCCCAATTTGACCTGATGTGGTGGTCATTAACTCGACCATAGTTCAATAGTAAAATACCCTCTCCCTCGAGCAGGGATAGCAGAAAAACGCCCAACTCGCACCGTACTAGGACAGGCCGGGTCGTGGCCCGACCCTTATGCTGGCCAGGTCGGGCACGGGCCGCCTGGTTGCCCCCCCCCCATTCATCACTGTATAGTTTTTATTTCATTTTGTTTTACCTTATTCCTAATTTCTTATTATAGTTTGTATTTTATTTTCCCTCTCTTCGTCATTCTCCCGGGATTTATAAGTTTATGTCGTTAACTTTGTACTTATTTTGAATTGAAAAGATTTCTATTTTTATTAGAAAATATTATGTGCTTATTTTAATGTTATCATCATTGAAATTTATCTCATTTTTTAAATTTAAAGCAATTTGGGCCTGAACGGGGCGTGTAGGTCACGGGCCTCTCAAATCTGACCCTTTGCGGGGTTGAGCGTCAGGACGGGGCGGGCCTGGGCCTTCAAGAACCTGCCGGACCCGGCCCGTTGACATTCCTACCACCGAGCAAAAACCCGCCGCCCCGCTCAGCCCATCCATCCCCATCGTATGCTCTCCATTCTTGTTTGTTGGGAAAAAGGAAAACTGCGTCCGAGAGGGAGAGGGCGACACTGGCGGGGTCCGAAGCGCGAGAGGTGGCGTGGCGGGGCGGGGCCAAAGACGGTGGTGCGGTACTGTTTCTTCTCTCTCTACTACTCCTTCAAATTCTTTTCTTTTTTTGGTTTTCTTCACAATTCATCGTTGAAAATATTTTACATGTCGCGCGCTCTCTCTCCCTCTCACCTCTGTAAATACCTGCGACTAAGAGAGAGAAAGTGCGGTCTGAACTCGGCGTAGGGCTCACAAATACTCTTTGTTATCTGATGGATGGATGGATGGATGGATTCCCCCAAAAAAAATTAAAAAAAGCCCTAGCTCTCTCTCTCTCTCTCTCTCTCTCTCTCTCTCCCCGTCTTCCCGCCAAAAGTACTCCCAGTCGGCGTCCTTGCCGATCTCTTTCTCCGGTACTTCCTCTGTCTCCCCATAAATCTACGTTTTCCCTCTCGTTGCCGTATGCCTTTTCTTTAAGCTGTTCGGGTGCCGCTTGTCGGATTTGTTCGTCGATTTTGGTGTCTGTCTGCTTCCGGGCTTATCCATTACAGTTGTGATCCTACAGCAAGGGGATTTCTCTCTCTCTCTCTCCAGCATCTCCTGAAACTGGCGGGTGGCCTCTGGGCTTGATTTTTCTGTGCTCCTCTCCCGAGACTCTCGTTTTATTAAACAGGAACCTTGCCTCCACCTCCATTGACTTGAGCTGCCAATCTGTTGATTTTCTCTTACTGCAACCTTGAAGCGCGAGGATTAGAGCTTGTTTAGGCCGACTATTTTTGTGCATAGCGAGGGTATTTGAATGTTGAGACATGAGGCGATGCTTTACTTTATCTCTGTTATGGAGTTTGCGGCTGGTTATGAGGAGTCTTCTATGCGATTCTGTGTGCTGAATACCGATGCTGATTCAGGCGAAATTTTTACGTGGGATGAGATGAAGAGCATGGGGCAAGATTCGGATGGAAGTAAGATGTCCGGGGAGGATGAGGATTCCCTTCAATTCAGTTTGAGAAATGAAGCGGTTACTTCTGCAGGTGTTGCTAAACTACGTGATGAGGGCGAAGTATCAGAGGCAGATATCGACAGGAATCTAAGCCCTTCGTTGAAAAGACTGCACAAAGAAATCCATGAGGAGTATTCTGTGAGCACGGACTTGAAAAAGAAGAAGAATGTGCCTGCATCCGCTGATGATGAGTTTGTGAGTGCGGTGGCCTACTCAGAGGGAGGGAACACGAGGGATGACGTTGACGTCATGATGTTGGATCCCGATGTTTCTATGACAGAGGAATGCCGGTCTATTAAAAATGAAGAACCCTTGCATAGAATGCTGGACTGGTTAACTGGTGTCGCAAAAGACCCCTGTCATCCTGCAGTCGACTCATTGCCGGAAAGGTCCAAGTGGAAATCTCATGGGAATGAAGAGTCGTGGAAGCAGGTCCTTTTGGCTCGTGCAGCTATTTCGTTGAAAAGACATGACGACGTGGCCACTGAGCAATCATATTGGCAGGTACGCGAGGCTACAGGAGTTATCTCGCTCTTCGCTCCGCTAGAGAATGCATTCCATTGATTTACCAACTTCTGTCTGTATGGATGCATGTACTCATAATTTTTTCGCATACGTTGATCCCTGCTTGACTAATATATTTGCATACCAAAATGCTACATGGCACTATGCTAGCCAAACAGGAATCGTTTTAGTGCTGTAGCTGCTGCCTGATCAACTTGATGTGACCTGATTACTAACCCTATGTGAATAGGGAAAAACATTAGACGTTCATGGTTTACACACCATGATATCCAAAATGGGAAACGTGGAAATTAGAGTCTGGAACGATTTTCTTGAGGAGCACACAAGACTTGTTAATTTCACGTTTCACTTGATATTTGATAGGAAATTGCTTATGCAACCTCGGTTTGACACTCATCTAATATTTTCTCAGGCAGATAAACATATTTTGCACTCATTTTGTGCACGCAGTTGTCTATATTTTTATTTTGTTTTATAAGAAATTTTTATGATCAGGGCTCGAAATCTTAATATTAATTGGGGAGTCAGACTTATAAGTTAACCCACATGAATCACTTACATAGTATAAATCATAACTGATTAAGGAAGGAAATAAAGTCCACAACTTTAGGGGGCGAGAGCTGTGATGTGTACCACTGAATAAGCTTGTCAGATGAACATTTTGAAGGATACAAGATCATACTTGCTTTGCGAAGATAGTACAGCCTACCAACAAGTAACCGTGGCCCATGGGCCCATCATTCTACTGTTTAAACCATTGTTGGCATTATGCTTATGTCTGCATCCATGTTATTGACAAGCTTCTCTCTTTTAACTTCTTGCTATGTAGCATTTCCTTTTATCCAAGTCTGCCTTTTTCTCGGGTTTAATTATCTTTTATTTGTGACTCCTCTGTGTTGTACCTCTCAAGCTTCTTTCTGTAACTAATTGACAATATTTTTTTTATTTAATCTGATGATTTTATCATTGTTCAACCTTATTTGACAATAAAATTTAATTGCTTCCAACAATATAGATCCAGCATGCACTTCTAACTCCACTTTCTTTCATGATAGAGTAAAAACTGCTAATTAATTTCTACTGCTATATCTCCACTTTGTATTCGTAAATGAAGCTTATGAGTTATATATAGTTTCTTTTTAAGGTAAGTAGGTATATTTATGATTGTATTTGTTTTCACAGAAAATTCAAAAGATGCATCCAATGATGTATGAGGATTATTCGGGAACCAGCTATAAATTTAGAGACAGGATAAGAGGCAAGGCTAGGTCCTCTTCTGGGAAATGGTTGTCTTCTGGTAAGGCCTACTCTGAATCATTTTCTTCAGGCGCTCAAAGTAACTTGGAGAAAAGTTCAAGTCCACACGCGTTAAGGACAGAAGACTACAATGATGGGAATGGAACCTCTGATTCCTCTACATCAGATTCAACTTTTTGCATGCGGGTCCAACAGAAAGTTCCTGTAGGTCCCCAGTTTCAAGCTGAAGTACTGGCATGGGATGGAGTTACTTATGAAAGTGATTCCAAATGGTTAGGGACCCGTATTTGGCCACTGGAGAAAACAGAGCATAGGAGTATTATTGAAAGAGATCCTATTGGGAAGGGAATAGAAGATTCATGCGGTTGCCAACTTCGAGGTTCGTTGGACTGCATAAGATTTCACATTGCTGAGAAAAGAATGAGACTGATGGTTGAACTAGGCTCAGCATTCTACCGTCTGAAACTAGATAAGATGGGTGAGGAGGTGGGACTTTCTTGGACAGACGAAGAACAGAATAAATTCGCTACCATTGTGAAGTCAAACCCCGCGTCGCAGGATAAATGCTTCTGGGATCAAATATTAGAATCTTTTAGCCATAAGAGCAGGGAGGAATTAGTTAGCTATTACTTCAATGTATTTTTTCTGAGACGGAGGGCATCCCAGAATAGATTTGCTCAAGACAAAATTGACAGTGATGATGACGAATCTGACTATAGTTTTGCTGTGAAAAGGATTGATAATCGGGAAATCAAGCCCTCAAGCCCCATCTTTTATTCTCCGACAAAGCCAAACACCAAATTTGGATAGGAACCTGGTGCAGGATACATCAAATGCTTTTGGTAACATGTAAATTCTGGGCCTCCTTGCAGTCATAATCCTGTTGCCATTTTTGCCTTTCTCGAATAGCAAGAAGTTCCCTTTTGAGCTTGTGGAAATTACCACTCGGAAACCAGAATATGGTCATCCAAGTTAACAGCCAACTGGAAGATAAGTGTTGGTTTCATCACAAATTAGCTGCAAAGGTTTTTGATGCCAATTACAATGGTTATAGTTTCTTAGGCTTTCCATTTTTGTGTGTGGCATACTTCGGTTGATTGACCTCAAACCATCAAAGACCAGGTACAGGTATCTGTCAGGTTACCTTTTGCAGGCCTCTCCGACGTCTCTCTCATTTCCTCCAGAATTTTGACTAGAGAGCCACATTTGTTTCTGCAATGAATATGCTGGAGATCATAGCATTGATGACATTGACAAATACAGATGTTTGATAGACATCGTTCAAAGAATTAAATCCTGCAACATCATTCCGTAGATCAACAGAATCGCCTCAACATGTTTTCCTGTTCCGTGGTCCGCCTGGGTTACATGTACTATGCATTACCTTTGTCCCTTTTAGCTTTGAGTATCTCTCGTCTCCATTCATTCCGTACGAGGACCTACTGCCTATGCACCGTGTGACTGGCGACCTAGCAAAGAGATTCTTCAGTGCAAGGACTAGAACAAGCAGGACCAATATGAAAGCAGAATCTATTGCAATTGACACAGCAATTGCCTTTTACGCAGATGGAACATGCTACAGACAATAAGTGACCCATAGGAACCACTCGATAACTCTGCCATTTGTTTGAGCCCTCCTCTAAGTTCATTAGAATCATACAAACAATCAGTGGACCAACGAGAGAGAGCTTCTTCGGGCGCTAGCTATCCACAAGGTTTCGAGCCATAAACCTTTCTAGTCAACTGGCACTGGCTGCATGTTTTCAGCCTCCCTCCTCAACTCCTGGAACAGGACTGATGACAAATACCTCTCCCCGAAGCTAGGATGCACGGTCTGATGTTAAATAGGAAAGAATTACCACGTAAGGACCAGTCTGGTGGGGTTATCAGTGCGATAAACCGGAGAAAAATCCCACATGTAGCCAAATAAATAAATAAAAGCCCTTAAATATTGGACTAGATAGAGGCATGTATCTGAAACAGATACGGAACTTACCACAATAAGCTTGCCTTTGTTCTCAGGCCTCCTTGCCAGTCTCAAAGATGCAACCGTGTTGGCCCCTGACGATATCCCCACCTGCAAGTGGGGGTGAAAATGGTGTTTATTATCATATGTCTCCGTGAAAGCATGAGACTCTGAAGTCAGTATGCTCGGGAATAGGCCCTTCAAGCAGGAGTCTTCTCCTTTAGCATTCGATCTAAGAAGGAATGCAGAAGGTGCAGATGAAAACACATCTGGAAATGGGCTGTACAGGCTATACGGAAAGGTTCTTTACCATAAGACCTTCCTTTAGTGCCAACTCTCTGGCCATATTCACTGCATCTTCACTGCTCACCTGCCTCAAGAATTTCATCCTAACAGTGAGCTCTTAAAGGGCAAAAACAATGATAGAGAAACCAAAAAAGGAAAAAGAAGGAAAAAAGGTAGTTCATTTGGGTCCCCCTTCTGCTGACCATGAGGACTTCCTCCATCACGTCCATGTCCAGGATATCAGGTTTGAATCCAACACCGTTTCCGGTAATGTGATGAGGGCCTGTTAATTAAGGAGCACCTTTAGAGACCGAATTTCACGCTCACTCGTGGATAGAACTCTAATCAGAATTAGAAGCGAGCTAACACTATTTTTCCTCTTCGTTTCTTGGCTACGTAGCTGAAAATTAGATTATTAGATAGAAAGAGGGAACAAAGTTGTACCTGGCTTTCCTCCATTGAGTACGTTACTCTCAGCAGGCTCGAGTCCGTATATCTACGATTATGCCATGGAAAAGAAGCATGAGCAAGGTCAAAGCTAAGTTCTCTTCACGGATGTGCAGCCCCTTAAAAAAACAGGAATAATGGGCGAGAGGGAAATAAAAAATTATTTAACCTTGACATTCGGATTTTGCGACTTCAGGTATTGCCCAACACCAGAAACCGTGCCGCCGCTGCCTATTCCCATCACAAATATATCCACTTGTCCGTTTGTATCCTCCCATATCTCAGGACCTGTGGTCTCAAAGTGCACCTGTTTTTTCCAATTGACTATTGCTCATTGTTTCATCCTCTCGTCATTGAATGACCACAATATTCAAAAGAAAGCATGTCTGACTAATTGGCAGTCTACTGCTCAACAAATGGGAAATACACGAGTACATGTTACCTGAGTGTTGGCAGGGTTTGAGAACTGTTGCAGCATGAAAGCGTTTGGAGTGGAATCCAGAAGCTCGTAAGCCTTCTTCACGGTCCCACCCATTCCCTTGGTAGGATCAGTGAGGATTAAGTCGGCTCCGAATGCTCTCATAGTCACCCTCCGTTCCAGGCTCGTGTAAGAGGGCATGGTCAGGACCATCTTGTACCCTTTCATGGCCGCCATGAAAGCCATGCTGATGCCCATGTTTCCAGATGTCGGTTCTATCAGAGTCGTCTATAAGAAGAGCGGTTGCAGGAACCAGATGAGGATTATATCATGTCGTCAAGAGACAACAGATGCTGAAAATAGGAGACTGGACTATCTTACACTCTCCGGAGAGATGAGGCCATTCTTTTCAGCATCGGTGATCATAGCAAGGGCAGGCCTGAAAACAGATGGAAATAAAGAGTATAGCATTGGAGATTTGTCGCTCTATCAAAAATATGACTGACATTCAATGTTAAATGATTGGAAGCGTCGTGATGGTGCAAAGAATATGGGATGCATCTGTGTTCGTCAAGCTCTAAAAAGAAAAATTCCATATTAATTAATTGTTGATCTCTGCTAAACTAAACGCCGAAAGAAATATTGCCTGTCTTTGATGCTGGCTGTGGGTTGCATCATTTCTTGCTTGACGGCAACATATGCTCCGCAGCCTTCTGTGATTTTGTTTAGAAAGACCAGAGGGGTCCTCCCGACGAGCTGACCCAAAAAAAAAAAAAAGGGAAACATACAACGAGAAGAGACAAGAGAAATTATATGAGATGGATACATGTGACAGATGATGATGAGCCAGCGACTTGTTATAAGATGTGGTAAACTCTTGCTGTCTCTCGCAATTTCTGCTAAGAAGAAAAAGAGACTCGGTAAATTTGAATCATGCAGAATAGATAGGGTGAGACCTGAGAAACTTGGCGTTTGATTTTGGTGCCAGGGAGATCCCTGGGAAGGTCGCGGAGTCTCTGAGCGAAGGAAGGGGAACCAGAGATGGGCTGAGTGGATCTGGAGAAAGATCTGAGAGCACTACTGCAGTATGCCGCAGCACATCCCCTCTTCACGGAACTCCTCAGTAACGCCATTAGAGAAAGAGGAAAGGAGAGGTAGCCCTCTGACAGTCAGCTTCTTTCGTCGTCTCCTTGAGTCACCGGGGAGAGGACAAGACCTCAACTTCGGCATAAGTAATAACCGCTCAGGTCATCATCATCATCACTCTTATTACCAAAAACAAATGATGCCGTCCGTGAGAAATTTCACTCCCTTTTCTCGGCGTGACATTATACTACCAGGAAATTCTCTAAATTGTGAATTTCCTTTTTCAATTGTGGGATCTCTTCCAGAAAACGCGTCATTGTCAGATTGCAAGCCCCACACACACACACATATATTTGATGCTTGGGAGTTTCTATGGTCATACTCATGGAAAAAAGTGTGCAAGATTGTATCATCGATGCATATCCAATGAATCATTCTTCGCTGATTATATCACCTGTAAATGATCATGACCGTAGAATTCCTTATAGGGTCGTGACCCTTCGTCTTATGTATTACTTGACAACTGCCCGTGAGAAGCTAACTCAGTTGGACCCACATGAACTTGGACAGCATGACATCTACCACACGTTACCTTGAAGTTAACTGGGTATACAGTCAGCTCAATATTATTACAGTGATGACTGCCGTAAAATATCTTGTGACGTGCAATTCATTTGATTATGTTATAGGGAGTGCCCTCTCGATGAATCGTCCATCCATCCATCCATCCATCCATCCAAAGACTGCAGTGCAGAACGTGGTGAGTTTGTCTTGAAGATGGAAATGAATCCATCCAATGAATGGGAGGGAGCATTTTTCGTTCAATCCAAGAGGAAGAAGAACAGGCAGAGATAGTCAGATGGTGGCTATTGGGATTGGCTGACAGCAACGGTCAAGGAGGCAAGCAAGATGCTTGCGCTCCTTGCTCCCGTCCCCCCCGCCCCCTACTCTGCGGCTTCTAGGACCTTGGTTGGGACTTGGGAGTAAGATGGGGCCGTCTTTATCGTCTGGGACTGGGAGCGGGAGCCAAGAGTGGCGGACTCTTTTGTGTCGTGATGGTGATGATGGGTGGGTGCAACGTTACAATCCAAGAGGAAATCTCTCCCATCATGAAACTCTCTTTTGAGGGGGAAGAAAAGACCGAAAATGATCGGCAATCTTCATATTGGGCAACCCCACCCCCACCCATCTCCCACAGGAATTCCTTCACTTTTCTTCTCTTCTTTTCTTTCATCCGTTCACCATCATCATCATCGTCGTCGTCGTCGTCGTCGTCAGGGAGAGAGAGATCCAGAGAGGATGGGAAGTTCAATCAATCTCCGCAGACCCTCAAAGTTCAAGTGGCAGATGACCGAGCTCTCTCCGCACTTCATCGAATAATTGATTTTGTCCCACACTCCCACCCATTCATTTAAAACAAATCATTTCAATATTCCAATTAAACCTAAAACTAGCCATTTTTAGTCTAGAATACTGTTAAATGGATTCGAGTTAAATTACGATAAGCTTGTATGGTTCAATAAAAAATAATTAATTAAACATATTGAAATATGCATTGGACGTGATCATAAATTTTACTTATTTATCGAGATAGTCTTATTGTTATAATCCTATAGTAAATATTTTAATTATATAATATATATATTTAAATACATCCAAATATATTTAGTTTATATAAATTAAATAATTATGTTTACACGAATAATTTAAAGTTAACAATCATAAATACCAATGAATTGATGGCAGCCTTACCTAAAAGATGTGATTAGAAATTATTATCTTTCAAACTATCTATATTTTTAATGTTTTTTTTGTCCCTCTCTCCCCCAGTCTCATAAGTATATATATATATTATTATTACTAGTACTACTTATATATGTATAAGTATACATTATTACTAGAGTTAATGGTATGATCCCACCACTAGCTTGTCACAATGCAATTGGGTATCCCGTGAGTGCAAAACATTCCCTCCTCCTCCTCCCCCTCCTCCTCGGACGCAATTCACGTCTCCTCTCGACGGCTGATTTTCAATAATAAAAAATATTATCTTTTGCCATCAACAAAAATAAAAAATAAAAGAGAGAGAGAGAGAAAAAAAAAACCTTTTTCTGGCGCATTTTACCTCTGTCTCTCTCTTCCTCACCGCTCCCAGTTCTCGAGACGGTCTCTCTTTACTTCCCTTATTCTGATCGAACTTCTCGTCTGGATTGAAGCGGAGCGCTCGTCTTCCCAGCCCCCCCACAACCATTCGGTGAGTATCTCTCAGCTGCTGTTTGATACTCTTTTTTTTACTGTTCTGATCAGTCAAAATCAGCCAGTTCCGTTTCCGTTCACTTCGTCTCATCCGTGCTGTTTCTTCTGTGACGTACTCCCCCACGCTTGCTTTCTTGGTTGCTGCCGATCGTTCTTCTTCTCCGGATTATCTATGTATTTCGAACGGATTAGTACTCATTTTTCAAGCGCTCGTTTTGCGTTTCCGGAACCGAAGCTGTTGGTTGAATTCTCGGATGGGTTAGCTGTGAGAAGTTCTCCGGTCGGCTTCTCTTGCGGATTCTTATCGGTTCGGTGGCTCGACTTTGCTCCTGCCAGTCGTTTTGGCCCCTGCGAGGTTAATCTTTGTAGACACGTCATCTTTGCGCGATGATGAGTTAAAAGACTTTTCGATGCTTCCTGCTGCGTTTCTTATTTCTCCAATCTGAAGCAATTCGGCTCTTGAGTTTTATCGGTTCCGAGCATGTTCTGTGTCCGTATCTTTTAACTCTGACTATCTACCCTTTCTATGTTTGCCGTTTTTATTATGTTTGCGCTGATCAATGTTTCTGGAAGCCTTTTTACTTGCTATTTCTGCTTACGTATTTTGGCCAGTCTCATCCTCATCCATAAAGATTTCTGTGTGTGATGTGATTGATGGCTAGGAGTTCTGAAGATGGCAGATAATGAGGATGTCAAAGGACCTAGTGCTCGTGGAAATGATTGGGAAGTTGTTTCACTCTCAGCGTCAGCATATGCAGCTCCTCCCTGTCCAGTTCAAGTGAAGGATGATGATAATACTGACGTCCCTACCCAGGAAAAGCCAGAGACTTCCAGTGCCCTGTTCTTGTCCAGACACTTCACCTTACATCTCACTCAACATGAAGATCAACCCCTTGAGACTTCAGGTACTGGTGTTCTTGACAAACGTAATGACACAGATGATTTTGCTTCAGTGGATGATGCAACGCAGGGTAGATCTAGTGGAAAGGATGAAAAGGATTGGACTTTCAAAGGGTTAAGTGTACCCGTTGATTTCCCCGGTCTGCCCTTTCATGATGAAAAGGGTGTTAGGTTATCAGTCCATGGCCCAGCATCTGAGGAAGGCAAGAATGCTCTTCAAGGTTTGAAAACTTTTAGTGATAAGGATCAGAGTGTTTACGGTTCTGCTGCCTTGAGCTCTTTCGATAGTGATGCAGCTTCTGGAGTCCCACCTAGCTATGTCAAGAATACGACCATTCCCAAGGTACCTGAAGCTTCAGAGGCTGCTGCCTGCTCTTCTGCGGACATTTCACACCAACCTGAGCAGATAGAAGGAGATAAATTAAGTGGATTTCACCTACCTTGTGGAGCTTGGTGGAAGAGAAGAGCTGCTTCATTTTATTCTCAAGCCAAGGAGGCAAAGGCCTTTTGGTCTGTCTTCATTGCTGCAGCTGTGATGGGTCTTGTGATTCTCGGACAACGCTGGCAACAAGAGAAGGGGCAAGTCTTGCAACTTAGGTGGCACCTCTCTATCAACAATGAGGTATGCCTTGTAGTCATGTTATCACCATGGTCTTAGACTCAAATTCAATGTCTTGGGTTTAACTCAGGTTTTTACTTAGCCTGGAGGTGCAAGTATTGGTTGCTCACAGATTGGTTCACTATGAATTGGCAGAGAGATTTACCAGAATATATATATATATATATATATATATTTTTTGTTAATGGAAGATTTACCAGAATGTTAAGCTAAAACTACGTCCTCTTTTCTGTGAATTGGTTACCAGTTGTAGAGCTTCTTGAGAAATGAGTGAGTTCAAGAATTTACTGAGCGTCTCTGATTAGCTTTCTCTGCCGCTCTGCAGTGACAGCTTGAACTCTGAATGCAATGGCAACTTTATATACATCTGGGTATGAATTTCTCTCTTTGGTTTCACATCTAATTAATCTGCTGCATGCTTAGTGATTTTACTAGACACACATTTACCTTTTGGCTGAAGAATTGAAGGATGATGCATTTCTCTTGTCAACGGCAGCTCCTCGACCGACAAAGTGAGATCTGGGGAGAATAGATTGTGATCTGGTGTCCGCAGTGTGTGGTGCTTGATTGTAAATATTCTGGTTAAGCTGGAACAACAGTACGTGGTTTTAACTCTGTCTTTATCGCTCTATCAATAGCTATGATGATGGCGTTTCCCCACTACTTTCAATAGTTACATCCACTGGATGAGAGAATTTTGTCCAGTTTTTGGTTCACCTTTTTTTTTTTTTATTTCTTCTTGTCGTATAGGTTCGTCCGCATGTTGTTCAGTTCAGTATTATAAAAGAACAGGTAGTTCACCATCAGATCCTTTTGTCGCTGTCAACCGAAGAGAGTTGTGACAGAGAAGATCTTTTGATCCATTCCGTGTTGGTAATCCTATCGGTGTTTCAATATGGAAAACTTTATATGGTCGAGGGACTTGACTATAGTTATATGCTACACCTACCACGTTCGTTACAACTTTTGTTGAAGTAAGTTATAACTTTAGTTTATAAAGTCTTAATTTGATGCTATAATTATTTTAAGGAAAAATGGTATAACAGCAGTTTAAAGAGTAGCAACTCATTACCATTCAATGGATCTCTTTCCTCACTGCAAGTTAGCATCAGATTACCTTACCATGATGACTGCTTAAATAAGAGCACCTAGACAATGCCCTACGAAACGCCACTTCGCCAACTTGCATTACCTGTGCTCTCGACCTAAATGATGATTCCTTGGAACGAATTGAGCTCAAACTCAGCCACAAATGTAACCGCTCCGGTCCTCCTGCATCCACCCAATTGACCCCAGAAAGAAAAAATGTACACCCACTTGAGCTCAACCCCAAGAATGCATTCTTAGCTCCTTATCCTTGCCCGCCCTCAGACGACTTTCGGAATTACAGTCCAAGAACTTCCTAGATCCACCACTAAGATGGCTGCATCTTTAATAGATTCGAGTATGGCGAGGCTATTCGTTTGGGCTCTTACTGATGCCTCTCGGTTCCTTCCCAAGATGTGCTGCATAGGGGATGATAGTCCAAATGAGAAACATACAGTACGGAACCTATACGAAGGCAAGAGCTGTACGCTTTAGGGCTAAAACAAGAACGAGTTGTCCCTCAGCTCCCGTGAGAGAGACCTTCATGAGAAGGAAAACTGTGGATGGCTTTCAAGCCACTCTTGGATTATCGAACGGAGAACACGATTCGGGGTGAGATTAGAGTGCGAGAGTGGAAGGTTCGTCATTGGTGAAGTACTGTGTCCGATATTTAGCCATCCCCTCACTGCCTCTTCCTCATATGTATACCCATCCGCTGCCACGGTTGGTTCTCGCATGATTTCCTGCAAGCACGAGCAAGCTGGTGAGGTTCATCGAAACCAACTTAAAGATTGTGTCTCGTAGACTTTTGAGATTCCAAAAGCCAAGATCATACGGCCCAATTGACTGCAAATTAGATAAGTTATGACCCTCCTTAGATCATTTTATCATATGGTTCTCAGAGAAATGAAACAAGAAAGAGTAATCTCACGTGTAAGATGGGACAAATGAAATTGTCAGGAACTTGAACATCTTCTTCGGGAGAGGCGTGTTGAAATGATGGGACTTCAACATGGGAGGCCCTCAGCATCTCAAGCATACTCCACACCTCCGAACCAAGATCAGGTCTATTATATGGATCCATGTCACAACACCTGAGTGCTAAGTGAGCCAAATCAGTTGCTACTCTAACTGGCCAATCTCCCGCTAGTGGGTCCAAGAGAGCAGCCATATAGCTCGTGTTCCCTCCATTCACTGCATCTCTCATCTCTCTAGCAAAATTAAATGTTACTCTCCCAGTCAATAGCTGCAATAGCACCACTCCAAACGAGTAAACATCAGACTTGGCAGATAGCTCCCCCGTGGAAAGGTAGTGAGGATCCATGTGAGGAAAATCAGCTGGTTCTAGGTTAGTTACACGGCGTGATCTGTTGTCGAAACCGCTGAGTTTCACTGCAAAGTTAGCATCAAGCAGAATACTCCCGAGTCTCAAGTCACCGTGGATAAAGAATTGAGGTTTGTTGGTGTGAATAAAAACTAGAACAGAGCAAATTTCCGACGCAATACGAACACGGGTTTGATATGAGAGTGGTGGAGTGTTATCTTGATAGATGAGGTGATCCTCAAGTGAACCATTTGGGAGATGTTCATATACGAGAGCACGAGCATCATAACAAACTCCAATCAGGGTCACAAGGTTCGGATGTCTCAACTTTGTCATGACGTCAAGCTGAAACCCAACTAAGAAAGAGTTAGACAAATCAAAGAAGGGAAACTTCACCAGAGAAAAAAAAAAGCCGTCGGTTTCAATTTTCATTTTCTACATAAAACATACATATATGTATATATAGAAGTCAGACAGTAACTGTAGGAGCTTTATTTTTCTATGGAAGCATAAAACGGAACTTGCCTCTGTTTTCTTGCAAAAAACCAAAGGGACACTAGATGCAAAAGGTAGTTGTATGCTTTCTGTGCACCATAAACCACCAGAATAATATAATTGGAAAAATATTTAAGGGAATATTTCCTGGGTCAAAAAAGTTTGTTTTAAAGAAATGATCTTGAACTTCCGCCAGTTATTTTAGATATGAGAAAGATAAGCTTATCAACATTAAGAATATTGCCTCCTGATGAAACCGAGATGGGGCTCGAGGGGAATCAGCCTGCAGGATTTTAACTACCACTTGTGTGTGATGAAGAAAACCTCTGTAAATGCTCCAATATCCATCTTCTCGAATC
This sequence comes from Sonneratia alba, assembly GCA_900174645.1. Taxonomy (NCBI): domain Eukaryota; kingdom Viridiplantae; phylum Streptophyta; class Magnoliopsida; order Myrtales; family Lythraceae; genus Sonneratia; species Sonneratia alba. Next base: position 229,405 of record FWPY01000071.1, read on the forward strand.
TTCATAGAAGGATCGAAATTATCAGTTGCCCTCTGAATTTCGGGGAAAGAGAACTCTGACATGAAACCTTCCCTCTCTGAGCTTGAGGCCTCCGAAGCTTGATTTCTCAGGAGCTCCTCCATGACTCCATTTGCATTGTCCCACTCTACCTGTAAATCATCTCTTTCCTTCCTGCAAATCTCGAGCATTCTCTCTGAAGCAATGATCCTATCATTTAATTCTCTCACCATTCCCTCAGAAGCCAAGATTCGGTTCTCTAGAGATATGCAGCGATCCATGGAGATCAAGAGCTCTTCCTCTTTCTGTTTGCTTGTAGCTTCAAATGATTGTCTCTCTTTAGCGAGTATCTCTTCAAGTTCTTCTCTATATCTCATCTCCTGTTTGGATAAATTCTCAAACGCTCTTGCCAGTAGATAGATGATATGGTTCATGTATCAAATCAACTACCACCTCAAATATGCCTTCTGGAATAGATGGAAATTTCTAAATGGGGAGATCAAAACCAATTATTTAACCTAATAGGTATGACAATGACTATAAAATAATCATTTACAAGCATCAAGTTAAAAAACTTACCATGCGAATAGCTTCAACAGTATACTTTTCAGATTCCTGTAGCCGCCTCATCAGTCCTTGAAATGCCTCCCTTCTTGCATTCTCAGCCACCATCACTGCTCTTTCAAATTGGTAATAGATCTCATCATTCCTAGCTGCTTCCTAACAAAAGGATAAAAAGAAAATCCTCACTTTATAAGGCCCTTGAATAAACTTCTCCACCAATGTAGCTCATGAATCCAACGCAGAGTACCACAGATATGTACAATCATTATGGTCTTCTTACCAATGGATTGAAGGAATGAAAATGATGAGCATCCACAGACGAAGGTGTTGAAGTTGAGAAGGAAATAGATGTGCTTGACTCTCCTCTCTCATAAGTAACCATGGCTAAGTCATCATTAACTTCACTCAAGTTTGTTGAGCTCTGAGGACGCCTGGAGTTAGATTCTGCAGAGTATGGTGGTAGCAAAGACGGCATGAAATCCATGTCAATGGCATTTAGGTCTCCTTCCCTGCACGAAATACAGTAAAATAGGAGCTAAACTTCCATTTGTCCATATTTCAAGAAAAAGTAAGTTGCAGAAACTGTTAAAAGTTTAAACAATTGTACAAAACATTTTTTGGAGGATAAAACGCTCAGTTTACCTCTTATAAATTAAGATGCCCCTACAAGTGAACCAAATTTGACAAGAAGGATGTGCATGGAGATTTACAAATGTCGCTTTGGTGGATTTGAGCTCAGTCAATCCCCTGAAAATTCCGGTACTGATGAAGCAATCGGATTTATAAAGAACATAAAAATAAAAAATAAAAAACAAGTTTGCGTTCAATTTATACTCTGAATAATGAATGTCTGCTGCTGCTCCCATAATCAGCTTTGTAACAGCATGCTGCTCAATGAGGTCTACAATTCCTTTGCCAATATCTCTCATTTCAAGGAATCTCTTCTCTGCATGCACCTGCCAAAATAAATTTTTGTTGCATTGATTAGTAATGAAAATATGGATTTTATTAGCTATCTAAGCGAATGTGTAAACTCCAAATGGTGCCATAAACACAGTCTGTGCACTTCGGTTAAGGTATCAATTAGGAAAGCTTGGGCAGATGACTATTGCATCCAACACAGTTTGCTCACAGTAAATTAATGAAATGTAGATGCTGGTAGCTTTACATTGTCAACTCCTTAAAAATGCAAAACAAAATTTGCCTTTGTTGCAGAAGTAAAAAGGCATTCCTAGAGGCAACAAAATCCAGCAACTGAAGAGGCAGAGAGGAGTGTATGCAAACCCCTGCTTGGTTACAAATACGGATGTAAGCGTCCAAGATCTTGTGCATGTTTTCCCTCTCGAGTTCACGATGAGCCCTCACTTCATCATCACGGACCTGAGACACTGTATCATTTCATAAAGACCATACGATGAGTACAATTCTGATGCACGTCGAGCAGTAATAGTAAAGTATGCCCTCTCCAATATCAAAAAATTGTCAAATGCCGAGTATTAGCAAATCCCATGAATGATATGAGGCAGGAAAGCTAATAGCTTGTGCAGATCAAAACTCCAGCTAAATAGAAGCAAAAAAGGGTTGGGGCACTGGGAATTATCAGGAAAACCGAAAAGACGATCTTGAAAGGTTGGTCCCATTGACGCACGGTCACAAAATGAGCACAAACTTTTCAGTAAATGAGATCGCGAGCTTTGCGGTGCAATACCAGCAAATTCCCCTACCAAATGTGTTTCCATGCAAAATTCACGGAGCAAAAGAAGCATGCTTTGAAACCGGGAAGCTGAACCCAGAGAAAACCCGTGAAAAAAAAAATTTCTTTCCTTCTTTTTTTTAATGAGACACAAGAAATCAAATGCAGAGCAAAGTTCAAAGCTGCAACAGCACTAACCGGTGCTATCGATACGATCGGGCTGATGAACATGGAGAATCCTAAAATGGCCGCCGAAGTTGTCGAGAGCCCAGAGAAGAGTGGATTTGCTCTGCTCCACGTCTCTCCCGACCGCCACGTAAACTCTCTCGTTCACCACTCTCGCCGACGATTCCCCTGCCATTCCCCAAAATCACAAAACCCAACAATAACATGAGACGACTCGGCTCTTTACCATTAACGGAGACTCATATATAGCCGAGGGTAGAAAGCTCAGCTTCTAATGGAAGGTTGCGAACAGGACAATGGGGCAGAGAGAACGTGGGCCCGGCTGGAAAAGAGAAGTCGCCCTCGGGGGCACCCTTGAAGAGTAAGGATCCAATCAGGAAACAAAATAATAACCAGGGAAAACAACAAAAACAAAATCATAAACCAAAATTAGTCCATTGCTTTCCCATGCTGATGCTGCGCGTGTCTGCGCCGCAACCACTGCAGCACTGTGACGAGCAGTTCTAATACTATGGAAAGAGCAAAGTCGTCGGTCAACGAGCGACGAGGGAGCGCCGTACACCGATTAATCCGAGCGACGTCGAGGAAAGGGGAGTCTTTTCTCTCTCTCTCTCTCTCTCTTTCTTGTTTGGCCCATGGACCGATAATTTGTGCTCCATTTTACGTGTTGATTATTGGGGCTACATTGATCTTCCATCTGTTACCTCTCTCAGGAGCTAAATTGCCAGGACTTGGGGGAGTAGTACGAGTCGAATGATTGATTTGAGACAAAGACGGTCCACTTCTGAAAATTTTATAGATGATGATGTGGTTAGATCGTGGATAATATATATATCACATAGTAAAGCAACAACTAACAAGAGATTATTAACGACAAACACTTACTGCATACAGCAGTGCTGGGGATCACACTCCCTCACCGTGTTCTTTTTTCCCACGAGGAAAGATGGGTGACTCGAGTATCCATGACTTACTTGAACAGCAACACCATTTCCAAGTTATCTCAATCAACAGTCATTGAATCCTCCTCCATCGATTGAACTTCATGCATTATACAAGTGGAAGGTGCTTTTTTTTTTTTTTCTATTCTCTAATACACAATAATGGGAAAACAACGTTTATGCACTCGGTGCATCGAAGCTACCAGGAGTTGCACTACATCAAATCCATCTTACTTTTACAGCCATGGAGAATGTCACCTTCCAATGGAGCAAGCAGGGAACAACGTATATTTAGTACCATCATACACACCATAAACTGCCCACAAACTTGATTGTATACAAATGCACTTGGAAGTAACGAATCCTACAGGGCCGTCCAGTCACTGCATCCTTTACCGTATAGTATGATTTGCACATCTCTCTCTCTCTCTCTCTCTCTCTCTACACATGTATACACACACGCACGTGACACTTCAATATATAAGTAGGAATTGAAACACTAAGAACGCAAAATGGTACTCCGACCCTGATCCACTTCCAATTTATAAGCTGCAAGAAGGAAAATACCAAGGATAGCAGTCAGATTTTATTCGGAGGAGAACCCAGAGGAATTTTAAGTGCTATGGCTCTGAAGCCACTCCTGGATTGAGGAACGGAGTGCACGATTTGGAACTAGATTGGTGTGAGCAAGTGGGAGATTCGTTGTGGGCGAAGTGTTGTGACCACTCTCTAGCCATCCTCTCAGAGCCTCAGCTTCATAGGTGAATCCATCTGCTGCAACATGTGGATCTTGCATGACTTCCTACAATGTTCAAGCAAATCAAAGTAACACTTATGCCTGGAGATATGGAATCGGAACTTTCAGTCAAGTACATCAGCATCTTACACTGATTTTAGATGCATTCACAAAGATAAAACTGAAAAATCGGCAAGTTTTGCTTATTTAGTCACACACGGTAGATTCATTTCGTGAAAGTATATTCACCCATTCCCCTTTGATTCTCAAGGGCAAAATAATTTCTTTTTGTCGAATATACACTTAAGGACAAAAGATAGATAAACTCACCAACAGGATGGGACAAATGAAATATGGAGGGGGTTGTGATTGCTCTCCACCACCAATCTGAGCCGACGGTGAACCTCTGCCGAGAGCCTTCATTGGTTCTAGTACCCTCCATACTTCAGTAGCAAGATTGGGTCGGCTCTTCCTGTACATATCACAGCACCTTAAAGCCAGGTGAGCTAATTGCTCTGCCTGCACAAAGGGCCAGTCTCCTGCTAGTGGATCCAAAAGGGCTTTTAGATTTCCTTTATCTAAAGCATACTGAACTTCCTTCATGAGTCCCAGGGCAGGTTTGCCTGTTAGCAGTCTCAACAGAATAATCCCAAAACTGTAAACATCTGACATTGGTGAGAGCTCTCCAGTGGAGAGAAATTCAGGGTCAATGTATGCAAAAGTGCCTTTAGGGTCAGTATGGTGTAAGGGAGTTGTGTTGTTGCTAGAACCCTGATCTTGATTCAGTAATCGACAGATTCCAAAGTCACCAAGCTTGCTTACAAAATGGACATCAAGAAGGATATTTGCTGGTTTTACATCGCCATGAACAATGCTGTGAGGTTTGCTGGAATGGAGAAAGATGAGGGCAGAACACAGCTCAATGGCAATCCTTATTCGAGTTTGCCATGACAGTGGAGGAGAGTTGCCCCGGCAGCTGAGACAATCCTCAAGACTTCCATTTGGTAGAAATTCATATATGAGAGCCCAAGCTTCAGGGCAAGCCCCTATAAGCGTGACTAGATTGGGGTGCCTCACTTTACTCAAAACTTCAACCTAAGAAACAAAAACAAAATATGGTAATACAACTTAGGTGCTCGCAATATGTAAACAGACTTGCTTAGCAACTAGTTGCCTGAACTATTCAAATCTTATGAGACCAAATCCTAAATACCGAGTAAAACCTAAGTTGATATAGTAGTCTCAACTAATTCCAAGACTGATTTGATATCCTGAACATGAGATAAATAGATAAATCCAAACCAGGAAACTTAAGATAGTTATCCCTTTTTCCTTTTCTTTTTTAGTATTCAATAAGAAAATATTAATAGGTCGCCAAGGAATGTCTAATTCTCAAGATGACAAAACTATCTTACCTCCTGCTGAAATTCCGAAGGGCCCTGCAGGCTTTGAGGATGCAACATTTTAATAGCAACTTGAGTGTGACGAAGAATACCCCTATAGATGCTACCATATCCACCTTCTCCAATCTTCAGCGACAGATCAAAGTTTTTAGTAGCCTCTTCAATTTCCAGAAACGAAATCTCAGAGTAGAATTGGGGGATGGATGTGCTTGAGGTTTCTCTTTGTCTCATCCTCAGCTCCTCAGCTTCTCTAAGTGCATTGTTGCGTTCTATTTGGAGGTCATCTTGTTCTTTCTTGAAACTCTGCAGTAGCTCTACAGCAGATATAATCTTCTGTTCCAACTCCCTCACTACCTGATCAGATTCTGCAATTTGACCCTCCAATGATGACTTCTGCTCCAAGGAAAAATGGAGTTCGTTCAGGAGCTTGTCTCTCTCCTGCTTCATCTTTTCAAGTGCTTCTTCTTCTTTGGCAAGTTCTTGCTCAATATCCCTCTTTTGTTTTACCTCCCCAGCATACAAGCTCTCTAGTGCTTTTGCCTTTAGGTTAATGTAGAACTGGAGTTGATTAGCATCTTTCTGATTTTAATTGGCAGCTCAATGACATGAAATGCAACCACTTAGGTAGATTATAGAAATACATAGCAAGAGAGCAAAGATCTTAACCAAAAAGATTAGGCATATGGGACAGAAGGTTTCCTACAAAAGTTTGTTTGAGCCCAAGTTCTAATTGTTAAAGACAAAAGCATATGGTATCCTGTCCAAAAGGTTGCCAGATATGGGCAACATAGCATCAGTAGAGTAGCACCACTACAAACTTCACCCTCAGATGGAAATAAAACTTCACTATCATTCAATTTCAGTGTGATCAACTACTGATGCCACAAAAACAAAATGCATATGGCACGGGAAAATAGAAGGTTTACCCTTCGTACAGCATCAAGAAAGTCCTTTTCAGCTTTTCCACGATTTATTGCCTCCTCAAGTGCTGCTCGTTTTGCATTCTCAGCTTCTGCTAGGGCTCGTTCAAGTTGATTGCAGAGACTATCATCTATGTTTTGATCCTGTGAGAATCCAACATACTTCATCAGCTACTCTCTTGAATAAAGAGAGCTGAGCACCCCTAAGTACAAGATAAAAAGTTAAAATATAAGGGCATGTCAGAATACCAGCACACTAGGAGGAGAGGATTGGTCACTGGCACCACTGTGTTTTGATTGATTCAATTCTAGCCTCCTCTCCCTAGTTGTTGTCCTTTGAAGTGACAACTGTAGTGAATCAAATGCTGGGCTAGAGTAGCATGATGAGATAACTGAACCTGAGGAAGGGCTTCCCTGGGCAATGCTGTCCCGTTCATGATAACTCCCTGGTCCAACCAACAGGTTTTGTGCAGCTGATGATTCTCCAGGGTCACCATTTGAAGGAGAAGCAACTAATTTGACTCCATGTCCATTGCTATTTGAAGAGAATGCTTGGATGAATATATCTTGAACTGGATTTGTCAACTTTACAGAATCACTCTTCCATGATGAAGAAGATCCTGACCTTGATAATCTTGATTCTCCATCATCAGAGGGAACGCGCACCTGCGGTGCTGAAGTCAAAGCTTCTGCTTGATCAATACAGCCCTCCCTAAAATGACACAGCAACAAGACAAGCGGCAAAGGTAAATCTAGTACTCATCATTCACAGTAATGCAAAATAAAGGATGTCATGAGGTGGCAACTGTGCCATCTCCCAAGAACTCTCTATCAGGCAATAGGCGAATGCTCACATTGAGGAGGTCATTAAGAAACTTTAATTGAAAAATTACTCACTAGTCTCAATTGTGAGTTTCATTCTAACATGCAAACGTAATTGGAAGACATTTCAACCAAGTACAGTATTTGGAAAACCTTGTGTATATGAGGTGCCCATTGCAGATAAACCATATATGACAGGAGATAGGCGCTTCATCTCGGATATAGATAGCTTTCTTGGATTTCAGCTCTATCATTTTTCTGCAAATCAAACAGAGAAGCAAACAAACCTTATGGATAAATTTAGATATAGAAAATAATAAATTTGACTGCAATTACTATGATATAGTTATGTTAATAGGAATCCTATCATGAGCCATCCCTGTGATTAAATAAAACAGTACCTCCCTCACACGCCACAAAATAAATTCCAATTTTGAGGAGAATAACATGTCGAGGAAGTTTCAGCGAAAAGGTAGAGTGAACTAAAGACATTCTTCTAGGCTCTTACCGGGAATAGCGTCTATCTGGTGCAGCTCCCATGACAAGCTTTCTTATTCTGTGCACACTAATAAGTTCCAGAATTCCCTTCTCAACAGAGTCCTTTTCTAAGTACAATTTTTCTGCCCGCACCTACAGGATGCACATGTTAATAATAGTCTTTATTTCTGACCCTAGTCTGAAAATCCTTTCCCCACAATAGTTCCATGGGGATTGAGTAGATTACAGGGGAGCGCTGAAGAAGAAGGATAGGATGATTACCCCCATTTGATTACAGATTACAAGATATTCATCCAGAATTTTGTCCATGTTCTGTCTCTCGGTTTCTCTGTATTCTCTTACTTTTTCTTCTTTGACTGCACTTACAGGCAATACTGTACCCACTGCATACAAGGGAAAAAAGAAAAGAAATATGAAATGTAAAATACTGAACCAAACATACAATCCATAATGGACTCTAAAGCCAAAAGAAAAGGCAAGAGGAATGTTACATCTCACAACAGTTCATTCGTTTGCAACCTCAAAACCCAGCCTTTTTGCCTTCATTTATGATGGAAACTTCATTGTTTAACAACAATGAAAATTCATTTAATCAAAGGACCACGAATCTGTAGAACCATGAATCCAACTTCAGAGAGTTATCCTTTTCTCCTGGTTTTCATTTTAAATCTCAATCCTCCATCTCAACACGAGAAAATTTCCACCAAGTGGGTCATAATTTATAAAATCTGTAATGTATAACCAAATCTATGAACCAAGGTTCACTGAAGGAATACAGTATCTGTAACAGCACAAAAAATATATCTCCTTGAAGAATAATCCCACTTAAGAACTGAAAGGTACTTACTAAAAGGGATTTTTTGAGCAGGAACAAGGACACAGATAACGCAAATTTTTTTCCCTCCCGAGTTCTGCAATGCCCAAATCAGAGTCTTCCTGCTGTCCTTAACATCTTTCCCAACGGCCACGTAAATTCTATCTTCGATTATCTGAGCCATTGGTACCAGTCCAGGTAAGATCTCTCCTCTGCTTGCCATTATCCCAGAAACTCCAATATCATGAAGACTACGTAGATTGATTCTCTGAGTAAGTGTAGGCACGGGACTCACAACCGCCATGGTAAACTTGACTCCTCAATCAGAAAATGAAAACCCCTTCATCACAGATAACATCCTGGAGCATGAGACGTCAAATGCCCAAATTAGCTCCAGCCAATTCTCTGGATCTTTCTAGCAGTTACCTCGGTTAGAGAATGATCAAACTCCTCTAGTCCCTTGAATCGAATCCCTCGCTGGCTCTTTCGATTATTTAGTCAGCACGGCTGAATCAGCTCCAATCTCCAGTCTCCCAAGACGAAGCGGGTGGAGCTCGGAAAGCATGGCTATCAAATGCTTCTTATCATCACTGAACTTGCAGCTGGCGTCATGGAGAGAAGACGAGCACTGGAGAAGGATTTTCCGCAGAGTTCTTGCAGAAAAAGAGGAAGAGGGAAGAGAAACTTAACGGGGAGGGCTTCTTGTTAACTCTATGATTCAGCTGTAAAGGGATTGCTTGTCTTCAGCTCAGAAGACTAATAGCAAAAGAACAAAATGAGTTGCAAAATAATGGTGAGGAGAAGACATGTTAGAAAGTAGAAAATACATATAACAATTTCATCGTGGTCAGGTCTCCATCTATCCCTCTCTCTCTCTGTCTCTCTCTCTCTCTAGAACTTCGGTTCAAGTCCTCAATCAATCTCTCTCTATTCCTCTCAGAACTTCCATTAGACAACTTGTTCAATCTCTCTCTCTCTCTCTCTCTCTCTCTCTCTCTCTCTCTGAAACTTCCATCGCTCGCAGGACCCACCCGTCTCCCCCATCTCTCTCTACAATTCCTTGCGTCGGTTGCTTCTAGCGGAAGCTTCAATGAACCGGGTGGGACGAATTACTGCCAGTATACACGCGATTCAATACTGTTGGACCGGGCTCACCGAGCGAGGGTTTACTAGTCACTCCAATGTGGGCTCTTGTGAGCCCAGCTGGCAGTCGAAATTCAGTTTTTTCTTATAAGTGCACATTAGCATAAAATAAAATAATAAGAATAATAAGAAATTAAAAAGATATAGAGAATTGAGTTAATAATTTTTTGATTATTAGACTGAAACTAGTGTCATTATATCAAAACCTTATTTTTTTCAAAATTCAGCTATTTATAATCAACATAAACGGTTTAGCCAGGCTCTTCCTTATATTATGAAAAATAATTCACAGTCAGCCTATCAAATAATTATTCATTCCTCTATTATAGTAAATTTTATTAGATTATAGAAATGTGATATTATTCCCTTCGAGATATTTTTTATGGGGTTCACATATATGTTTATAATTGAAAAAACAAATTGGCCGGATTCTTGTGATTAAGATCGAAAATGGCATTTTATCATCCAACCTTACCTTAACCAATTACTTACAGATCAATTTATATTTTCTTATACAGTGAGTAGACAAATTTCAACTTTATGATGATTACGAATTGTTTAAAGGATTTCAAGCGTTTCGGGTGTAAGAATTTTATTAAATGTATTGTAAAATTCTGAATTACATAGCAAAGCAAAAGGCATCGGAAAATTTCTAATTTATCCAATCACATATAATAATAATAATTTTTACTAGACATGTACTATAAATTTACATTGGAAGGTAATAATGATCTAGAGAGCACAATGACGCACCTTACGGTTTACCGTGACTTGTCTATTTGGACGCGAAATAGTTAATAAAGAGTATTACGACTTTTATACCAAAAGGACGGAAAAAAAAAAGAAGAAGAAGAAGCAAATTTCACAATCAAATATCACTGTATAATTTTAAAGTCATTATGTAATTTATTATAACTTGTTTATTTCGACGCTAAATAGTCAATAGAGAGACGACTTTTATGCATAGAAGGGGAAAAAAAAGAAAGAATTTTCACGATCAAATGTCACAGTGTGAGTTCAGAGTTCAATCACGTTGATCGAGACGGGGCTAATTTATGTCATGAATGCGTTTCAGTGATGCCTTTTTATTGTACATAAGCGCAACATTTAACGCTAAGAGAATTGTTAAATATTGTATATATATAACACACACACACACACACAGCAATTGCATTTCAGCGGATATATGAAAAAACGAAAAACTAATTTCCGATTATTTTAACAAATTTGATTGATAATTTTCCATCATCTGTAGAAATTCAGTACTGATGGAGTCATAGTTGCAGTGACAGGTTAACCAGATGGCGCGTCAAGCCAGTTCTATGTGAAAAATTCGCTCCACTGATGGATCTCGGCACGACTATAAGAACTTGCAGGAGAGTCGGGCCGAGTATGGTCTATCTGAAATGGCCCTCTGAAGCTCAAATCGGTAAAGCGTGGGAAAAAAAAAGGGATATTGAGAGAGTGCAAGAATGATTTTTAGAGATATCGGTGAATTTACCTTTATTCTCCGCAAAATGGAGTATTTATAGCAATATGAGAAATATGTCCACCAATGTGTTTCTTAAGTACTGGAGCCGACCGCATTGATCCGACTAAGGGAGGTCCAATACTCATATAATGGTCGAATTGGCCGACCTAGTGATCGTCCATTAGGGTATGACCGGGCATAGTCGGGTAATCTGACTAGGTGTGAGTGATCTCCCCCATCAAGTATCATTTCATCAAAGCACGCATTTGCAATCACATGCATGAACTGGTCCACGGTAGGATAACAAGTTGCTGACTTGCAAGTTATTTTACATTGTTTATCCATCAACTTCCTCTTCTTTCTTTCTTTTTTTTTTTTTTTACTTCTTTTCCTTAGAGAAAGCAGGGGTGCCTTGAAATTAATGTTTGAGTTGAAATTACGTGTTATGTGCTGTATTAATAGTTTTTAAAAGTGAACCGAACCGGAAACCGATATTGACATAGATTCATGGATCGGATTGGGATTCAATGAGTTGAACCGCATATTTAATAATAAATTTACATAATATCATAATTTGAATATGATTTATAATAAAAGTTATTAGTATAACCATTATATTAAACAAAAATTTAACATAAAATATAAATATAAGTAAAATAAAATAAAAATGTACATTATAATAGATTTTTATTTTTTAAAATTTTAAATCAGCTAGTTTTCTCACCGGTTCAATTGGATTTACCAGTCGGACCTAAAATTGACCAGTTCAATCTGAATTGACCTCTTTGAATATGTAATTGGATCTTTTATAGGAACCGAACCGGATAAGTGATTGATTCATGGTTGAACCGATCGAATTAACCGGCTCGGTTTAGATTTTAAAACTATGACCGTATTCTATTATTATTATTATTATTATTATATGGTAGCTTTGCTAGATAGGGTTAAGAAATGGTCAACTTCTACAATGGCTCTAGTAAAATGTCTTCTCTTCTTTAAAGAAAATGATTTTCATAATTTTTAAGGATATATTTCTTTTATTCTTCACAAAATATGCTCTTGCGCATTCACAGAGAGAGAATGCGAGAGAGAAAGGGAATGAAGAATATCCCATGCGTCACCCTACCGAAATACCTAACGAATCCGTGCCAGCAAGGGCAAGAGAAGTTGCCTAGCGATGGGATTTATAATGACAATTATACTTAATTTTTTAACCCCAATAATAATAATAATAATAATAATAATAATAATAAAAGACAAGTGTACTGAATTTAAGCCGATCCCAGACAATGTGTGTACTTACATGCGCGAGATTTGAAAAGAATTATTTATTTAAAATAAATTTAAACATATTTTAGTGATGTCATTTAAAATATTTTAAAATATTTTTTAATTCACTTTTAATCTTATAAATTTTCCTTGATAAATAAATAAAAAAATTCTTACAACATTCTCAAATTATACAAAATAATTCCTCCATTAAAATATAACAAAGATTCTAAATAATCTTTTCCCGATTATCTATGCATTGATTGACATGAATGTGTGAGTTTCAACCATCTTGACTATTATGTGGATAAGATTATTGTAATTGACTATGTGTAATTTTTCTTATAATTATATATATTTATATATCCATAAGTTGATCCATCGCATTTGACATTTTCAACGACGAGACTTGGAGCGGTTGGAGGGCTGGAAGCCGAGACCCAAAATCACAATCAAATGCAATTTGCACCGTGAATCTACGAAGACGAGAGCTATGAGTATTGGTGCATCAATATGCATCTTACCTAAGAGCCTGCAACAGACACCGTCGCCCCGTCCCGTCGGGCTCATGGAGGGGCAGCGACCGATTATCTGCGGTCGTGGCCTTGCCAGGAAGAAGAAGGAGCAGAGCTCAAAATAGTCAAAATCATAAATTCACGTGGGACCCACTGCACAGGAATATTCCATCCCCTGCCATTAAGATTCCTCCCATCCCGCCTGTCTCATCGGTTCCGCAGGCGATTCGTCCACCCACGTCAAAGACGACATCGAAGGAGCGGGCGAGACCCCGTTGGATCCACGTGGCATGGCCAAAACGACAACAACAACGGTCTCCTGCAGCTTTCTTTGTTTTTTTTTATTTGGTATGATATTTATGAATTTAAAATGGGATAATATAAGTGGAAATGAAATAAAGGGTATGAGTCCCACGATGATAATTAAACTCACAATTTCTTAGTTATTAAGTAGATAGTAATACCACCGTGCCAAATCTTCTTCATTGACCTTTGCTATCATAAGAACCAATGGAATGAAAACCAATGTTTAACTTACACTTGGATACCTAGTTTACTAGATTTTTTTTCACCATGCAGTATTCTCGGATCAGCTGAAACGTATATCAAGACCAATCTGCGGTCGGATTGGGAACTTTGAAAAAATTTTTGTCGACTCTCCTAACCTGTAATTTGATTCTTAAATCACTCATTTAAGGGACTAGTAAGGAACTATTAATTCAATTCCAAATGGGTTAGTTTATTTAGATTTTATACCTAGGCCAAGAGATGTAAATACCCCCATCCAGCTAGACCTCAAAGCTAGGGATCTAATAATTGACAGTGAGTGGAATTTAATTCTAATAAATGACCGGATTGACTTATGAATAGGAGGATTAGTAATAAATTTTCATTAATTAGATATTTATTCTTTAAAGTTGTGATTTTTATTATTTAGTGATATTTAGGAGTTAGGGTACCCATCTTTATTCCATATAATCTGTTATTTTTCTCTGGGTATTTTTCTGCATTTTTCTTATAAAAAAATCTAATAAATGACTGTATTAAAAATAGCTATAGGATGATCAGGACGGATTCGTATGGGTTAAAAACAAATTAGGTGAACACCCAGTGAATAGTTTTATGGAGGACATCTTCGGGTAAGTTTCCGTGGATTTATTTTAATGATAGGATTTGTCAACATCGTGAAAATAGGATCTAATGAATTTGGCCATCTTTTTGGTCCCTGCGCCCATATTAGAATTGTATAGAGAGATCACTCCGAATGGGACATTTTTAATTGCTTGCCGCCTGATTGGGCTTATTGAGCACTCAGTTTTGCCTCGAGGAATTGCATCTTTGACCCCTTGTCCTTCTCCTTTTACCCTGTTCGGGGCCGTGCTTTAGTTCTGTATATGGAAGGAAAATTGCCCACAATCTTCATCAGCGGGGTGGACAAGCTGTGGATAATCGTCTGTATCTTCTTGGGGCAAGCAAGTGCTTCCCCTCCTTCTGGGATATGAATGAGGTGACCTTATTGACCCGGAAAAAAAAAAGAGAAAAAAATCAAGCCCAAGTCGAGAGTGATTGGCTCAGGATTCCCTCTCCTTGCTCGATGGGAGGAATAGTCAAACACTCGTGGGATGAATACATTCCTACTCAGGACGAACATTGGATGATTCTTGGCAGGTGATGCGTCAATTGGTTCATGGATTTGACACCGAATTTAATGCAGAGGTCGATTGGCCAACCGTGGGCAAATCGGATGGAATTTTTCCCCTCCACCGTTCAAATTTATAAATATAATGGATTATATTAATATAAATTTAAGATGGGTCGATTTTTAAAGTGAAAAAAATATGTTAAAAAAATATTTTCATTCAAAACATAAATTTAAAATATTATTTAAAGAAAAAATTAAATTATTTCAAATGGCTGATATTAACAATCATTGCAAAATTTATTTCTTACAGTTGCAGGATATAACAGAGGCAAACCCTTGACGCTGGAGGTGAATTCGAGCATGAATTAACATATGGAATCTTTAGGAATAATATTAATATTCAAACTTGGTAAGAAAACTTATCTTATTCGTCTCCCTAAATTATTCCACAGAAGTCATTGTCTTTCGAATTAATTTAGAAATAATTTACGGTTACAATATACAAGAATATATACTGTTCCATCGGGCCGTCCCTTTCGAAACATGGCTCCTAGCTAGTGAGCAATTTTTTTTTCTCGGCCGACATCTCGTTGTACAGGCACGACGATGACGACAATTCAATAAATGGCATGGTGCTTTTGATAATTTCATAATCCATTATTAGGGTTTGGTAAAGCCAGAACCCTCGATTTTTACCGCCTGGAGGAAAGCTTAACTTCGGCCAGGAGCATTTATTCCCCAACAAGTGCGGGCTATGGCTCACGTCGTTCACCTTAATGGGATGCTGAAAGTGAGCAAGCTCCGACAAACATCGTCTTTCACTTAATAGATCACGCGTTTTTTAAAGCTAAACTGTTCTTAAATAGTGCTTACTAATGGTTAGGATATCACCCATGTAGTGGGTGCTAGATATTCACGGCGCTACTCTACTATGCTTGCTGATGGCCCAGATGATGTGTAGGATGTGCAGAGTAATCTAATCTACAGAGGGACAGAATCCAGTGAGCACCTTCCAGTCATGTCAGAACTCTTCAATCCAATTGCCATGACGTCTGAAGTGTTGGGTTTTGTGGAGAAGATCCCACCACACATTTTTTTGTGAAGAAAATGTGGGATCTTAGCTCATCAGTCATCAAACTCTCAGCAAAACTCGCACAAAAAGCTCTGAAGTGTAGACTGATGTTGAATTGGGCATTTCGCAGGCAGTTTACCCGGAATCGCTTGCCAAGAGATGGAGGAGGCCTTGGTGTAGTTGGCCCAAAAAGCAGGCAGCATAACGTCGTTCTATAGGCCTTTGTTGTTTCAATTCTTTATAAGCTTGTGCAGTGGTAAAACTTGGTTTTCTTCTCCTCTCTCCCTGACTTGTACTGAGACATATTTTGAGTGGATTTGCAATGGCGAAGATGCTGTGTGGTTAACAAGGTGATCCTACTGGCATCGAGCTATGGAATCTTGCCTTCATTCAGATTAGCCCTTCTCATGTTTAGGGAAAAGTGAAGCCGGAAACATCTTCGTTTTAACCTCTGATCGAGCTGCAGTGCTTCTTTTTTTTTTTTTTCCTCCCCCCTTCTTTGGTCGAATTCAGCATAGTTGCTGCATGCTTAAAAAAATAATAATAATAAAAACAGCCTATGTCGTTACTGATATATCTGCGTGCTTTGAGCATTGAAACTTCTCACCCTTAAGTGCGAATTTTCCATCCTTCTCGAGTGGCCATTAAGTTTATGCAGACAACAGTCTCTATTGTGAGTGCAGTATTTCTCATGCTACCGTGGGCTCATTATGTGCATAAGTTTGCCTTCTTTGCCTTTCTAGTATAGGTATGTTATATTGCTCCTTCCCTTGGCAGATCATCGGAAATTAAAGTCATGGCCCTCTAGGAATGTTACCTGCGAAACATGTGGATGCAGGGATGGGTCTCCAAGATTGACTTCTGTACTAAAGATGACGATGAATAGTTATGATCACCTGATGCTGTCTTGCCCATTTTTGATGCTATCCATAATGTTGATTGAGAGGGTGAAACAAGGCTTTTCATCATCAGATCAGCTTTAGTTACAGAATGCGTATATTGATTTCTCTTCAAGATTTGTTTCAAGCAAACATGGTTTTTTTACAAGGATTAGTAAACCCATATAAACGACATCATTCTTTTGTTATATTGAGAACTGATGTATAATAATAGATCTACGTACTTTTACTGGATACTAGAGGGCATGCCCATGTTATGAGAAGTTCGGAGCAGATGATGCTGATAAATTAGAATTGGTTGCCACTAATCATGTCAAAATTCTATCTTTTGCCGTAGCAGGCTGTGGTTGTTCATCACTTCATCAGGCTGTCGCTGCATGTTATTCTGCAGGACACCAGGAACCCGAGCAGAGTAAAAAGTGTGCGTATATTCGGTAAGCGGTCCTTGGGTAAGGACCATGAATGCCTATGCTTGATTACTGATCCAGTGAACAACAGTTCTCAGCGAAGAACCTGGATCGATCTCTCTCAAGCGTATTAGAATTTCCTCAAACAACAGGATTTACTGGTAGCTGAATGAGAAAAAGGCTAAGGAAGGGCCGAGCAAGTGCAGGCTTCTGTCAAGATGTGCTCACTGCTCAAGCGTGTCCTTCATTGAGCTGTTTGGTATGGAAGTAAGGTTCTGAGAGCTCAAGAAGGGTTTCTTGATGTATATTGATGACTTCTCAATTGGATACACTTGGGAGTTGTCCAATTGAATTTTGTCTCTTCATCCAGCTACCCATGGAAACAACTTGGGAGTTTTTAATTGAAAAGAAGGCACTCCTTCTCTCTTTTAGGTGAACTGCCTCTTTATTTCTTCAATCATCTTCTAGGTTTACGAAAGATGGTTGGTTGTTGCTTCATGACCTGATTTCTCGCTGGGCTCCTCTATGCATAGATAGGGAATAGAGAAATTTAAGGAGGCAGCTCGGGATGTTCAGGGAAAGATGCTGAGAGGATACACAGGTAAAATTAGTGGTTGTCCTTCGTTTCGTCATGGCTTTCTGATAGATATTAGGAGAGCCGGGCATGAAAATTCCAATGATCCCTCAGAGGTGATAGACAAGACAGTACCGTTCGAAAAGCTTACTCGAGTAGGCATGCCTTTCACTGGATCTGCACTCTCAGTTCAATTATCTTATCCTAGTGACTTGACGCAGGAGCTTCCTGAGCCAACAGAAACATCTTGAGAATATTATCATCGATTAATCAGTACTGTCGGCAAGCTGCACGGTACTCCGAGGAAGAGGGTGACCGAGTCTTTCAACAACTCTTGTCGGCCCTTCAGTTTTCTTATAAATAAAATAATATAATTGACTGAGCCTTCCTTCTCAATGGCTTCTTGGGTGGAGATTTAGACGCTGACGACCAGAGTACATAGATCCCAGAAGTTCACTTAATTTATACATCAATAATTAATTAAAAGAATCATCATACATACCAAATTCGCATGGATTAAGATTTAACACGTCGAACGAAAATGAATGCAGCAGTTGTTCATTTATATTTTTCCCCCCTCCGGTAGCTATAGACTGTTAGTTGAGCAATCAATATCCCGATTGTTTCATTGGTAGTCTGTCGATCGAGGAAGGAATCAAGACACAAAATTAAGAAAAGATAAGAGTTCTTCTTCCCCCACTAGTGTCCTTACGATTAAGACTCATTCTCCAATTGTCTGATTTGTCCCGTCGGACTCTTCGCTAGACCGACCGGTTACATTGCATCTAATAATCCAGAAAAAGGTGCATCATCCGCGTCTAATTACTCTTAACTAATTATATCATCACTTGTTATAAAATAATATTAATTAGTGTTCTTTATTATTGTTGTTGTTGTTGATGATGATGATAAAAGCAAGTGAAAGGTACTTGGGGTTGTGATGATCTTTGACCTACTCCAACTCTGGTGGCTCCATAATTTACTTAGGACCACACCTCACACTAGTGCCGACTAACTAATAGACATCTAGTTCAAATTGGATTAATCATGATTCAAAAACTTGTAGATATTGGTTGATTTATTAAAAGTAATACTTCAACACGTATAATATCAAAAATCGATCATAATAAACAAAAATCTATAAATTAGATAATACCAGATATATAAATATGTATAATGATGTTCGAGCTAAATAATGATATCATTTCCTATTGGATATCAGTAAATTTATAGATAGATCTTGGGACTATCTATGCCTTTCTTTCCCCCATATTTCATTTAATTCTAGTAACTCAAACATATATAAGTGGTTTTATATTTCCATAATTTACATTATGTTCTTAAATCAAGTCTTATAAATTATAAATAGAAAAGAAAATTTATGATTGAGAACATTTTACTCATAATTTACGAACTAGCTCGAACCCATACGATTGAGATATATTGGATTATGAACATACTACCCTGAATAAAGAAAGAAAAGATGAAATAATTGAGTTTGGCTTCATGATATGTATATATAAACGTATATAAATTGGAGATTAAATTAGATTTGAATAAATTAAAAGATAATGATCCAATCCTTATATATATACACACACATATATATATATATCCTCTCTTACGAATGATCCATATGCATGCATGCAAACATTAGTAGTTACAGGGAAGGTAACTACCGTTTATGTTTCACCATCTGTCGGCATTGGGATGCGGGGACACAATGGAAAATGACTAGGATTCTCTGGGATAATGAGGGCTGCCACCTCTTCCTTCCTGATGACATGATCACGATGCAGAGAAGAAAAGAAATAATTGCCATCGCAGATGGGTACGATGATCCTGCTCTCTCCTGAGCTATTATGTACTGCGGATTCCTGTTGCGTGAAGCTGTCGCCCTTTTCGTCCTCACCATTTCTCTGTCTCTCTGTCTGTCCCTCTCCCTCGTTTTCTGTCCGTCCCTGCGTGTCTGCCCGTGTCCGGTCGCACATCGCACGGCGTCACCATCCATATACAGCACTAGCTTCGTAATAGCTCTCCGAGGCCCTTTCACTTTCACTCGCTCGCTGACTCGCGGTCCCGCTCTCTTCTCCTCGAATCTCTCACTTCCCTCACCAGTTTCTCTCTCTGCCGACTGCCGAATCTCTCCAATTAGAAATTCTTGCCCCCACCTCTCTCTCTCTCTCTCTCTCTCTCTCTCTCTCTCTCTCTCTCTCTCTCTCGCTATGTATATACATATATCTATACCTTCCCACCTGGAATTTTTTTTCTGTGATTCCCGACAGATGTTTGTTATATATCCTTGCTTGGGAATATTAAGGTTTGAGTTAAACTCACGGCATTGAAGATGAAACTAGGTCAGTATGGGGGGTGCACTTTTGGTGCTTTCAGCTCGAGTACCGTCGTTGAGAACCTTTTACTCCGAGTCACTCGGACTTCACTGGCAGTTCAAGAAGAGGGTCTGCGCGTGTAATTGGAGATAACTGGGTTCAATTCGAGGTAATCCCACACTCCGCAGCACCATTTATTTCGATTAATCCTCTGCTTCTTTCATGCATCCATCACCTTTTTCCTTCGACTATAATTAATGATAACGAAGTTCTTATAGAATGAAGTCAATAATGATGTTTCCAGAGTCCAGACCCGACCAGCTATTGATCGAGTCTTCCAAACGAGCTTAAAGAGTGGTGAGCGATAAGATTTTCGAGTTCCACTTAAACTCTCAGGTCACGAGCAAATCTCGTTATTGCTAAAACAGAAGCTTGCATTATGCATTTCATTTATGTATGGCTCTTCGAGCTTTTCTCCTCCCGGACGCCTGTCTTCTTTTCTGACAAGTCTGTGAACCGACGGGCTTAGCACTCTATTTTGGTTTAACATGCGGTTGCAAAAATATGAAATTTTCCAGCGAGATGGATCTACATATGCGTATCCATTCTCAAGTTCAGATTTGGTAAAGGTTGGACTTGCTGACTCTTTAAGTTTTCCAGGAAGTGCCGTAAAATTTTCTGCTACTAGTTTGACAGAGCAAGAGCTGACCGGTTTGAGGGAATGAATGCAGCATGCAGTGATTTTATGCTGCATCTTATGGTTATGTGACAGGTTTCATGTGCTTTGGATGCTTGGATGTAGAGAGTCCGACTTGCTACTGGAGCTTGCAATGGCAAAGAGGTCCCAGAGAAGCCATTTCCGGCGTGCAAAGGATCGGCTAGTACGTGTGTGGGGTCTCATGAGTATTTTGGACTATTGCCACTTTAGATCTCCTCGGAAGATGCTCATTTATAAGAGGCAGAGATGCAGAGAAGGTAAATAATGCTTATTTGCGGTCCTCAATGGAAGCATTTTCAGAGAGTCCCATGTTTCTGTGCAGAATCTCAGTCCGTTCACAGGTTTTTATAGTCGATGCCCGTCGATAAGTTATCTTTTCCTCCCTTTGTTTTACTGCATTTGACTCTGAAATTACATATATTGCACCTTTCGCCCTGTTCTGGCTTCCCAGAGCAATTTCACTAGAAAACAGCCTTCTATTTCTGAACTCCCTCTGCCCTCTGCAGGTCCTGGTAAATCGAGAAAAGAGGTTGAAGAGTCGCTTAAGTTTGATGAGAATCTTCCAGAAATTTGGGTTTGTATAGAAATTCCAATTTTCCCATCATTCTTTTCAAATGGGATTCTCCAAAAAGGACGAGTTCTTTATAATTGTGGCCACAAGCTTATGTATGACCCTCAATCTGATTTTATTGCGTTGATGTGCGAGTATTTCAGTTTGATCGAGAGGGAACAGCTGGTGTTGGGATACTTAGAGAAAAAGGAACGGGCAAAGAGCCTGAGCAATCTGATTTGAAACGGGAAGGTCACCGGAAGGAGAATTACAAAATTACGAAGATAAAGTCAAGCCAATTTCTGAATAAGCAGAAACTCGAAGCCAGAAAAAACTGGGAACTCGAGTGCCCAAGTCAGCAAAATAGAGAGCAGAGCTTGGAACTCCGTGAGAAAAATATGGTTGAAGAATTCCACCCCCAAATGTATCCTATTCATATTGAGGATGGACTTAGCGAGGCAGTAAAGGAGGTTCTAAATCAACAATCTATCTGTGGGAAGCACAGAGAAGATGTAAATGTCCTTCGGATATTGCAGCTTAGCATTTTCAGGAAAAAATCCAAGTTTTGGGACGCAAGGTCATCAGATGAAAATGAGTGTGCTGAAGCACCTGACAAAATTGTCACTTTGAAGCCTGTGTTGATAAATCCTGAAACAGTTCATCTGCAGAATACCGGTAAAGAGCAGAGAGTGAGGATAAATACAGGATCCATTCTCTCTGCCATCAAGCAAAGTCTGAGAAGTGTTAATTATTTCAACAAAGACCGTTTCTCTATCAATAAGACATCACAACTCAAAGCAGGAGAGAAGAATCATAAGATGATCGACAATTCTGAGCTGAGGGTGTCAAATATCTATACTGATGCCAAGGAGTACCTGTCAAAGATGCTGAGCAATGGTGATGAAGGGTCTGATATTATGGCTGCTGCTTACAGTGACAAACCAGGAATTCTCTCAGTTTCTGAGCTTGGCTGTTGTCCTAGGGGTAGTCCAAGAAGAGATGCATCTATAACCGTAAAATCAAGATTTTCTACAGTGGTTGAATTCCCAAGAGAAATAGGAAATAATGCAGACGGCAATTCAGTAGTTCCCTCCGAGCAAATTGCAGAGACAGAGTTGAGCACATATGAAACTGTAGTAGAAGAGACTGCATTTGACACTGAAGATCATATAAACTGGGAAGGTACTCCTTCACTGAAATCAATCTTTTTTATTTGTTTCGATTTTTGCTCTCCCTCTTGTATCGTACAACAGTGAAATATTAGCATTTACCTATTGAAAAGCAGGTAATTCTAATCTGTATCTAGTTTATCCTTTGTAGAAAATACTCGATCAGACAAGTCATCCCATGAAAACTGCAGCATTGCACACTTAAGTGAAAAATCAGATGACGATGAGTGCGAGCAACATTTGAGTGAGGTAATGCTGAATGATATCATAGCCTGTATGCTAAAATTTAACCAAATTTGTCTCCTTCTGTTCTGTTCAGTCTGTAGAGTGAACTTAACTCCCCCCCCCCCCCCCCCAAAAAAAAAAATCTATGGATCTATTGCTTATTATCTGAGGACAAGCTAGATAGTTGAACCTCAACTGGATCCTGCTTAATTGTCATGTCTGTCATGATCTTCTCATCTCTTCAGAATTTTGAAGATGAGAATGGACTCGTTCTTTCTCCATCGATGTACCGGCCATGTGCCTTGTTCATGGGGAAGCCTGATGATCAAGAAATTGGCATTGACAAGGCAGAGCAGCCCAGTCCCTTGTCTGTTCTCGAGCCATTACATACAGAGGATGACTGCAGGCCCACAAGGACCACATCAAGATCTCGTAGGTCTTCTTGCCTTAATTACGTGGATTTAAGTTCTATGGACGTCCAGTCATGGTTGAACTATTTCTGTTTTATGAAACCAGGAGGGCATCCAATTCAACTGTTACAGATCAAGTTTGAAGACAGAGACCATTTCGCCACCGCTCGGGACATCTACACAGAAACTTTAGATAAGGGGTTAATTATTGGCTATGTGAGAGCAGTACTTGATGCCTCCAAGCTAAACTGGGATGAACTGTATTTGGAGTCACGGCCATCAGACCAATTAGTCGAGTTTTCAATGCTGGGTGGAGAGGTGGATTTTTTGGGGGACATGCCTTTTTCTGGCAAGAAGATTCTCCTAGATTGCATCAACGAAGTTCTACTGGGGTTCTACGGTCACTATTCAGTGCTTCCCTGCTTTAATAACTCGAACGAGGCAAGTGCCATTCGTAAAGTATGCACGCGGGTCTACTGGCATCTCCTTCAGCCGCCTCTTCCTCGTACGCTGGAACAGATTATCGGGAAAGACCTGTCCACGAAGGAAACATGGATGGACCTGCATTTTGAGGTGGAAAGCCTAGGCGTTGACATGGGTGACATTATTCTCCAAGAATTGATTCTAGACACATTCACTAGCCTTGTGAATAGGTCCCAAGACAGCAGAGAGTTGGCCATGATTTAGCACCGAGCTAACCGAGATTTATAGGAAGGCTCGTGAAATATGTCAAGGACTTCCTTGTCCACGAGATAATGGGTCCTTGACGACGGCTTCATTTGCATCTCCCTCGACAGAGACAGAAGGTTAAAGTGTCTGTATGTCACCACGAATGTCAGCCTGTCCATAGCTCATACTTCTCTTGCTCCCCTTCCAGTTTGTTCACCTGTACCCTTCTTTCCCTTTGATTTGCTGCCGAATAATGTAGATACAATTACAAAATACTGTTTTAGATGTAAATAAATACGTCTTTGCTTGTTCACACTTCCTCAGGAGAGAAACATACCAGGCTCGATTTGGTCATATTGCTTTGCTTTATTTACTCTGTATTTTTTTTCCCCAGATGGGAGTGTCGTCGTCCTACAACACTCACCAAATTATCCTAATAGATTCATAAAAACACTCAGAAACAAGGCATCAGTGAGAGGGCAGATGGCTAATATAAACTCAAGCCCTAGAACTGCTGCAGCTTTCAATCTTAACATCCCAAGAAAGAATGCTCTCCTCAATTACAAAAGGGACTCTAAGATTGTTTTCTTTCCAAATGCAATAGATATAAGAAGGGGAAAAAAAAAACCTCGCTCATAAACTAGGAGCTATTTTTGTAGCAAAAACATTTGTTAGTGAATCAGAAACATTTTTGGTCTCAATGATCTTGAAAATACAAGTCTGGGAGACAATGTACAGTTGCCTATGGAAGATCATGAGAAATATTTCCAAGTCCTGAGTTATCACAATCACCTTTTCCGGAAAGCATCAGCAGGACCATGCACAAACTATTGCTCCAAACATCAATTTTGGAACATATAATTGCGCAGCTCGATCAACTGTAATCTAGAATATCACTCATAGTCAATAATAATCCTTTTTACTGCCGTGTATTACTTCCGTTTCTTCGGTGTAGGTACAGAACCTATTGGAGGAGCAACCCTTTTCTTCATGAAAGCGCTACTCCGGCTTTCAAGATCATCCTCACTATCATCATCATCAACTGAATTCACAGCTGCAAGGGAAGATTTCTCATTCTCTTTGGCAGCTTTTCTCTTCCCAGCTTCCAAGTTGGATAATAGTTTCCTTGCAATTGGGTCATTTGATTTTCCTGGTTTGATATGACGCGAAACTTTTGCTCCTAATCCCAGTCTGCAGAAGTTAAAAAATAAAAAGGAAGTTCATGGAATTGTTTACACTCTGAAATAAGAACAATATAAATACAAGGGGGAAAAAAGAAGAAGAAGATGGCAAACATTTACCTCAAAGGTCGACTTTCTGTTTCTGCTTTCACTGGCTCATCATCTGCATCTTGGCTCATGTTATTAACCCACTGCTCAGCCTGCAAACCACCATTTTTGCATTTAACAGATACATGATACCTTTTTTGACTAACTCATAGCCAGTGGTTGCAGTACAGTATGAATTACCATAGCACTTAATGCGATGGAATCAATTAGTAGAAGACAGTTTTTTTGGGAAAAATTATGTATTTCATTGATAAGTAACTATACAAATTGTCTCACAGCCTTTTGCAGCAACATGTACATTCAAATACTCTCCTCTATAAGCCAAGCCTATGGGCTATCAAAGAATTCTTTACTCTGTATAGTCAACCAGGAAGTTGCGATTGACAGATGAGACATAGGGCTGAAGTTAGCCAATAGGCCTTTTAGTATCATAACATACATCAAAATTTTAAAAAAACTAAGGTCAAATACATTTGATGAGGAAGTTCTTCCAGTTACATGTCAAAGCAGTAAACAAGTTGAGAAAACATTATCTCCATCAGCAGAGCATCCTAGAATTTCCTCATACATCACAGATAGTGCAAAAAAGAGAATAATTACCAATCTAAATGCCTTGTTGGAAGTTACAATCTGAGGTGGGCCAGATTTCTTTGCTGCCTCTGTACTCATCGTGTCTCCTCTACAGGCCTACAAAGACAGCAGGAAACAGGACCCAGTCACACTACCAAGAACCCCCCTTACCTGCATGATACGTGTACCTTGATAGAAGTATAACCGATATAAGGAAGTTTTTTTCACGATCAAAAAACTGGACAAGCTGGTCTCTACACGTCTTGTATGCACTAAACATTAGCTGAAAATACAAAGGTCAAAGGTTTCCCGCAGAAGAAACTTTCATTTTGCAACAAAATAGGGCTTTGGTTGCTCAGTCATGGAAACCACCGTGGTCACGCACCAGTTTCCTCATTCTCAAAGGAAAAGAAAAGGAAGACGTGGAAAACCATGAAACAAGTTCTTATTTGCCCACAAAGAAAGCTGCGAGCAAAGTGTGACATTAAAGAATTCCATAGACCCACTAAGATACAACACGGTGGGGAAGGCCATCTAATAGTTCCCTTCTATAATATGGTTTCACAAAGCCAGGGAGAAATAATTAAATCGATCCGGGACTTGCTTCATTCGGGAATTTCATCAAACAGGTAGTGCCCAGCCCAGCACAGAAACCCAATTACCAAAAACTAGGTAATAGTTCGCTTTGATTGGAAAAATATAGCTTTTCAGGTCTGACAGACAGGGAACAAGGAAACTACCAGAGAAAGGTCGGGAATTTACCGGTTTCCTGAGAATTATTTAGTTGCTCCTTCAGTCCTGAAGCTTGCTCTTCGTACTACTAGACGGTTCCCACCGAAATCCTTCTCCCGAAAAAACGCACACGAATGGAAACAATGAGCTCTCTGAGGCTTCTACGGTATATAGAAAAGGATTTCCTTAGGAGGTATTTTGAGCTTTCGCTGCGTTTCTGCTGAATCGGCGAAGAAGACGAGGGCAGCTCTAATCTTTCCTGAAGAAGGAAGGAGGATCTAAGGAGATATTCCATATTTATTTTTGTGCCCGCATCCACCCTGAATCTCTATCTTGCCCCTTTAGTTTTGGCTTAGTGGTCCCGGCGCTTGGATGGCAAGGCAGGGATAATATCGTAAGATAGCAGGGAAACCCAGCAAGACAGGATTTAACATTTGTTTAAGCGGCCTCCGGCTGCGGGGGAGTTCGATTTGACATATTTAACCCTGCCAGTTGTACTCCGCCACGCCCCATTGGAGAGCCCGATGTCCAAACAGTTAGGGGTGGAACAGGAAATTGGTACGAGATAAACGCCCCGAAATAAACGTAAAAATATTTTCGCTAGATCAACTCCTCTTCTTTTCTTCCCCCTCTCGCTCTCTCTCTCTCTCTCTCTCTCTCTCTCTCTCTCTCTCTCACAGTCTCTGCCCTTTATTCTGGTTCTTGCAAAAGAAAGAGAAGGAAAACAACAGAAGGCATCATCGTCGTCTTCGTCACCATTCAACGCTGAAATTGAAGTCCTCAAATCCCTAGTTTCTTCTTCTTCTTCTTATTATTAATTCTCCCCTTCTGCTTCCTGATATTCTTCTTGTTTCTTTCCTTTGTTCTTTCGTGTCTCCTATTTTGTCGCTCCTCCGTGATCAATATTCGTTATTTCCCCCATTCCGTGCAAAATCTTGCGTTTTTTTTTTTACCGAGCGCCGATCAAAACCTTGCCTATCCTTCCGCTCGAAACGGAGTCTGAGGATTCCACAGCTTGTGGATCAGCTCTAGTCCCAAACCCTAGTTCTCTTTTGCTCCGGGATTGGTACTTTGTAAGCGGCTTGACGTGGCGATGCTACATGTAAGTCACGTTGCCCATCCTTTGCTATTAATTGAATGCACGTATATTATTTGGTCCGCTGCAAGTTCGAGGCTTTTATGAAGTTCTGTTGACTTCATGCTGCTGCTGTCTCGGCTCATCTCGCTTAGTTCTAAGTCTCTGAACTGATTTTAGATATGTTGGAGGTTGATATATTGGAATTTGAGCTGTTATTGATGGTTTGTGTGTCTGTTTTCATAGACCATGGTGACTTGATTGATCATGGGAATCTCCCTGTTGAGATGTTGTCTTCCTGATGTCTTCATGGTGAATGTAGAATATTTATCACTCCGGAACTTTTGATAATGCATTCTTACTCTCTGGCTATTTCGCCATTCATTGTGATGCTTGGCTATTGTTTACTGTATGCCAAAGAAGTTTGATATAGGAAGTTCATCAGCTGTCCATACGACTGTATGCAGTACTGTGGGCAGAAACCAGGTTATGAAGAAATTATTCAATTACTCAAGTTTATCTACCCCAGTTTTAAAAATTATGGCGAATAGTCAAGTATCAGGAAGGCATCATTTTTAGATTTTTATATTGATTTGGTTATCTTTACCGTTGGAGTTGGTTATCCTTACCATCCTTTATTGCTGTATGCTATTGTCTTTGCTTGGACTAATTTGGTAATAATGTCCTGTGAAAGCAGTTTAGCTTCTTCATCCCGTGGTAGTCAATGCTGGGGCCATTATGCTGGTAATAGTTGGAAGAGATGCAAAGATATCATGCTGCAAACTGCTCTAATGCAGTAAATAATAGTGCAATTGGTCTCAAATCAGCTAGAGAAAATGCCCGTGCCGATTTGCCTTCATTACCTTCTAGCTTCCCTCTAAACGCCAGGTAAACATTTATGCAGAAAACTCTGAGTGCCTGTGTACTTCATCTAAATGAGAATGGCTGAAAACATGTTTTCTTTGTCATGAATATGATATTATTGAAGTGTTCTTCAAACAGAGTATGATGTTATTGAAGTGAATGATTCTGTTGCGTATCTACTAGTATTTGTCCTAAATGGATCGTCTACCTTTGGTTTCTCGCTGTATTATTATGTAGATTGGATCTTTGTCAGGCAGCTTGAAATCATAAATTTGATGATATCCTCATGGACATACATTGCCATCTCTAATTTTTGAGCCTAATATTACTTATGGAAATCACTTGGATTCAAAATTGTTACATGACCTTTTCTCAGTAGTGGTTCCTATAGTGTCTGGTCATAAAGTTTGCTTGTCTGATTTGATGAGTGATCTTGATCAAGCAGACAGACGGCTCCGCTAGCACCATACAAGTTGAAGTGCGAAAAGGAACATTTGAGTTCCCGGTAATCTTTGATATGAACAATTTTTGTGGTTTTCAATTGAAATGATCTTAGCTACAGGGACATGGAATGTCATGTGCATTTTATCTTTTTATTGAACCAATCCCTTTTATATGAATTTTGTGGAATGTTATACAGGGTAACAGTGGCTCTGCTGTTTCTTACACATTTGGTTGTTTATCTTTATGTTTCCTGTCCTGTTTTGCGGATTTTCAGTGGTTTTTGAAACTTTTCTCAGACTTGGGCCTCCAGATTACCATCCGCAGACACCTGATTGCCCTGAGGAGACCTTAACTAGAGAATATGTTCAGTCTGGTTACAAGGAAATGGTTGAAGGGCTTGAGGTATGCCAGTGTATTCATATCTTCTTTATCATCTTTTTAATCATTTAGATCTTTACTTGATTAGATACCACGTTTGTATTGCTAGAAGCATGCATACTTTATTCATGTGGATTGTCTTCTTTGTGTTAGGAATCTCGAGAAATTTTGCTGTCGCAAGTTGAAATTTTTACAAAGCCCATTGTCCTTAAATGCAAGGAGGTGAATTTGTTTACTTAACTGCAACAATATTACAAATCCTCTGGCTGTTCTGTTTAAAATCACATGATGCAAATCTCTGTTTCGCATTTCAGGCAATAAGAAAAAGACTTAGAGCGATCAATGAGTCCCGAGCTAAGAAGCGCAAGGTCATACATGTTCTCTGCTTTGTTATCCTTAACATAGCTTGCGTTTCTCCAGAAAACCACAAATTTGACAATCTTTTAAGCAAATTTGGCTCTTTTGCTCGATGCCAGGCTGGTCAAGTTTATGGCGTGCCTCTATCTGGTTCTTCATTGTGCAAAGTTAGTTTTCCTGAACAAAGACCATGTAGTGAAGACTTCAGAAGAAGATGGATTGAGGTTTGCTTATTAATGATCCAATAGTGGACCTTAAAAGTTGTATTCTTATGCATTCTTTCCCTGGCTTTAATTTTCTGTCATTACTTGTGTAAAAGTATGTGATAACCACACTAAAATAAGTGCTTCAAAAGAACAGTTTATTTGTATAAACTAATGGCAGTGAAAAACATTTCTTTTGGGACATTTGTTTTGGTGCAAAGCAACATTAGATGCGGTTTTGTAATAATTTCATTAAAATAACCTCTGCCCTGTGGCTATATTAACTTTGTTTGGGCATTAAATAAACCAAATACCAAATATTAACTATTAATTTTATTGGGTTACACCAAAAAATGTTGCTGGATAGTCGTCATTTGGATTATCTTATCTGTGTTTCTCTGTGTTGGTTACTTAAAGTGAAGAAACTTGGTAGATATTTGTTATTTTTTTGCTTTCCATGCAGGGTTTGTCTCAACCTCATAAAAGATTGCGTTCTTTGGCAGACCATGTTCCACATGGTTATAGAAGAAGGTCTCTTTTTGAAGTTCTTATCAAGTATAATGTGCCATTGCTTAGGGCAACGTGGTTTATCAAAGTGACTTATCTTAACCAGGTATAAGGATGCTGAGTGGTGTGACTGCATATCCAACCATGATCTTCGCATTTCCATTGCTGAAAAAGATTTTCTCATCATACAGGTCCGACCAGGTTCTTCTGCGATTTCTTCTGGAACACCTGAAAAAAGTCAGTTGTCCCGCACAGAGCTATGGACGAAGGACATCATTGATTATTTGCAGTACTTGTTGGATGAAGTCATAAAAAATAGTTCTCATTTTAACCCCCAGTTCAAAGATCGATCCCCCAAAGTGGTTTATTCTGATTCGACCCACCAAAAGGGAGAATCCGCATCATCTACTGTGGATGGTGAGGAGCCTTCCCTCCATTTCAAGTGGTGGTATGTGGTGCGTCTTTTACAGTGGCACAATGCTGAAGGACTGCTTCTTCCTTCCCTCATCATTGAGTGGGTTCTTAGTCAGCTCCAGGTATCTTGTGTTTTCCTAGAAGTTATTCTGCTGAAGGGTATGCTGGATTTAGTTATCCTGATGTTAAATGTCTGTGTTTGTGCCTTTTCAGGATAAGGAGTTATTTGAGATTTTGCAGCTGCTACTGCCCATTATATATGGGGTCATTGAAGCTGTTGTATTATCTCAGAATTATGTGCGATGTATTGCTAGAGTGGCTCTGCGTTATATTCGTGAACCTTCTCCAGCAGGGTCTTATCTATCTGATAATTCTCGTAGGGCATATACATGTTCTGCTGTAATTGAGATGCTCCGATATATGCTGCTGGCTGTGCCTGATACATTCGTTTCATTGGATTGCTTTCCTCTACCTTCATGTGTTGTTTCAAAAGTAACAAATGATGGTGGATTTGTTTCAAAAGCATCTGAAGAAGTAGGCAAGGTAGAAATTGGCTCAGCAGATATTGCTTACATGTTCAGGAGGAAGAGGCTTGATGCCCTGTATCAGTCAAAATCATTTAATTTTCTAGTGTCACAAATTCAGAAATGTTCAGATAAGTTGGCTGAGAGTATACAGAAAGGTAACTCTTGCCAAAGCTATGCTAGAGCTGTCCAAGCTTTGGATAAATCTCTTGTGCAAGGGGATCTGAGGGGTGTCTACAGGTATCTTTTTGGAGATTTTTGTGAAGGAGCCGTTGATGATGGTTGGATGAAGGAAGCAAGTCCATGCTTAAGATCATCTCTTAAGTGCATTGGCACCATGAACTTGTCATTTATTAATGCCATATTCTTTCTCTGTGAGTGGGCTACATGTAATTTTAGAAACTTTCGAACTCGCCCTTTGAATGGCATGCAGTTCACTGGGAGAAGAGACTTCTCTGAAGTTTATGCGGTGATTTGGTTTCTCAGGATGAAAGCGAGGGATCTACGTAATGAAGCTCATAGTGGGAGTAGTGAAGTCATTGGTTTTGCTGATCATGAGAATCAGGGTTTAGATAATGGTAACTTGGGCACGTCTTCTGGTGCAGGTATCTTTCGAACTGGTGATTGTTTGGATCACCTGGATGGAAGTATGAGTTTGGTAGATGTCTTTGAAAACCCTGGTGCATTACATGATATATTGGTGTGCTGGATTGATCAACATGAAATACAAAATGGAGAAGCACTTGAGCGGTTGCAGCTACTCATAGTGGAACTAACACACTTTGGCATCTTTTATCCACAGGCCTATGTGAGGCAACTGCTAGTTAGTGGTATCATGGACATAACAATTCCAGTGGTAGATGTGGACAGACAGATGCGGCATTGTCAGGTTCTGAAGCTGCTTCCTGAGGCTTTAGTACACGATTCTTTGAAAGAGATGAGGATTGTTGATGGTTCAGAGCTTTCCGAGGCAGTCCATGTCTACTCAAATGAGCGGCAACTTGTCCTTCAGGATAATTTTCGCTGTCAATACGGATACCCTGGTGATGCCAGGTGTTTGGGTCAGAAGCTGAAGAAGCGTTACACCAGAGGATCTTCAGCATCTGTGGATCACTGGAAGTCCGCAGAGTCACCTTCTGAGGTCCTATCTTTTAGAAAGGTCAAGGGTGGGGTCCGCATTGATGAGTTGAAAACTGCAATATCAGCTCTCATGCAGTTTCCAAGCACAGATTTTGGGCTTGTTGACACTGTAGTAGATGAATCTGAAGGGATTGTTAAGAGATCTTTTGCATCAATATGCACCAAGGCTGAATTGTTGGATGGATGTGAAGAGTGCAGAAGGTTAAAGAAACAAAAATTGATGGATGAAAGGAATTCATTCGTGCAGGTCCATTCACCACCTCAGTTAGAGGAGGAGGATATATGGTGGGCAAGGAAGGGACCTAAACAAATAGAACCATCGAGGATTGATCCACTACCTAAATCAGCAAAGCAAACATCCCGTGGTAGACAAAAAATTGTGCGCAAAACTCAAAGCCTTGCTCAATTAGCTGCTGCTAGAATTGAGGGTAGCCAAGGAGCGACTACCAGTCATGTGTGTGATAACAGGATCAGCTGCCCTCATCATAGAACTATGATTGATGGGGAGCTTCCCAAAGCAATTGATGGGGTTGGACCATTCCATTATGGTGATGTAATTTCTATTGGAAAGGCTTTGAAAAGAATGCACTTCGCCAAGAGGAGAGTGGTTACATCTTGGTTAATTAATGTAGTCAGGCAGCTTGTTGAAGAGGCAGAGAAGGCTTCTTCTGTCAAGGCTGGGCATACCAACAACCGGAACTTTCCTGTTGATGAATCGAGCTCCTTGAAGTGGAAGCTCAGTGAAGATGAGTTATCTGCGATATTATATCTGATGGATGTATCTAATGACTTAGTTTTGGCCATCAAGTTCCTTCTTTGGTTGTTGCCTAAAGCTCTTAGTATTCCCAATTCAACAATTCACAGTGGAAGAAACCTACTGACACTGCAAAGGCACATGGAAAGCCATGTCTGTGAAGTTGGGGAGGCGTTTCTTTTGTCATCTCTTAGAAGGTGCTATACTGAATCCCAATGTTAATACACCAGTATTTTTTTTTTCTGGTTTTGTGCCACAAAATCTGATTTGTGGGCTACATGTATGAATTGTTTGTGTTTTTTACTCCCAATTGTAAGCTGCTTTTAGTTGGATCTCCTTAAAACTTGCACTTTGAATATCTTCTTTTTTCTTTGTTGGTTAGTTATAGGTGGGTAGATGTTACATGCAAATCTGTTGTTGTTGGAACTGGCATTGTTAGCCTTCTGTTTTGGCTAAATGTTGTGATGTTTGACATGTGATTTACAACTTCAAATTGAAACTTATATGCTGTTTTGCTCACTCTTGGATGTATTTCTCAATCTTAGTTTTTGGAATTTGCCATTTTTTATTAAGGAAAAAAAATTATTGAAAGGAATTTTTAGTATATTGGCAATTCACTTGGGTGAGTATTCTTTTTATGTGATATGCTTGCTTGGATTTATCCACAAAAAATGGCAAATAATGTGAATCCCTCCACCTTCATATTGGTATCTACAGTAATTCTCATTTTTCTTAAAAGTATATCAAGATTAATTTCTTAATACAGCTGATTTGGAATGTTTCGCAGGTATGAAAACACACTTATTGCAGCAGATCTTATCCCACAAACTTTATCTGCTCTGATGCATAGAGCAGCTGCTGCTGTTGCCTCCAATGGAAGAGTTTCGGGCACATCTGCTTTGGCTTATGCTCGATATCTGTTGAAGAAGTATGGGGTTGTGACTAGTGTTCTGGAATGGAGGAAGAATTTCAAGGCAACATGTGACAAGAGGCTCTTATCTGAACTTGAATTAGGACGACTGCTGGATGGAGAACCTGGGTCTGCTTTGGGAGCCCCGACTGGAGCTGATGATCTTGATGATTTCTTGCATCAGAAGCTAAGCAGTTCACGGATGTCACGAGTGGGCATGACTATGAGAGAGATTGTGCAGAGACACATTGAGGATGCCTTCCACTTTTACTCAGTCAAAGAGAAGAAGCTGTTCTCTACTGGTGGCCCAAAAGTTCCAATATTTGACAAGGGAGATGAAGGATATCAGAAAGCTCAGCAGATACTCATGGGACTCATGGACTGTATCAGGCAAACTGGTGGTGCTGCACAAGAAGGTGACCCATCATTGGTTTGTTCTGCTGTGTCTGCTATTGTTGGCAGTATAGGACCCACCTTAGCAAAAATACCTGATTTTGGTTCAGGCAGTAGTTATGCAAACACAAGCTTTCCATCTGCTCCGAGTACATATGTCGCCAAGCGGATTTTGAGGATCTATATCACCTCCCTGTGTCTCTTGAAGGAAGCTCTTGGTGAGCGTCAAACTCGGGTATTTGAGGTCGCTCTTGCAACGGAGGCTTTGTCTGCACTTTCTGGAGCTTCTTCTCCAGGAAAGATGTCAAGAAACCAGTATCAGCTGTCATCTGAAACTCATGATTCAAATGTAAATTCTTCTACAGATTCTGCCAAGGGTGCTACCAGAGCCACAAGAATTGCTGCCGCTGTGTCTGCACTTGTGATTGGAGCTGTTCTACAGGGGGTTACCAGCTTAGAGAGAATGGTTGCTGTCTTTAGATTGAAAGATGGATTGGACGTATGCCAGTTTGTGAAGAGTCTGAAATCCAATTCCAATGGTAACAGCCGTTCACCTGCCCTTATTAAAGGTGATGGCCTGTTGGGGGTTTACGTTCACTGGTTCAGGCTTCTGATAGGAAACTGCCGGACAGTCTCTGATGGGCTTATTGTCGATCTTCTAGGGGAACCATCTGTTTTAGCTCTTTCGAGGATGCAGCAGTCTCTCCCTGTTAGCTTAGTTTTCCCTCCGGCATTTGCTATATTTGCCTTCCTTATGTGGCGACCGTATATTTTAAATGCTAATCATGTGGCAGGTCGGGAAGACATCCACCAGTTGTACCTGTCACTAAATGCAGCAATGAGTGACGCACTAAAACACCTTCCTTTTAGGGATGTTTGTATGAGAAATACTCGGGGTTTATATGATCTCATAGCAGCAGATGGAAAAGATGCTGAGTTAGTGGAAACATTGGACGTCAATTCCTCTGATGTGAGATCTAAGGGTTTTGTCCCTCTCCGTGCAAGGCTCTTCCTAAATGCTATTATTGATTGTAAAATGCCCACTTATTTTGCACAGGATGAACCCAAGGTTTTTTGTGCTGAGAACGAAATTAAGCTTGTTGAGAAGATTGTTCACGTCTTAAATAGCTTGCAACCTGCCAAGTTTCACTGGCAGTGGTTGGAGCTGAGGCTCCTTTTGAATGAACAGGCTCTTATAGAAAAGCTAGACTTCAGCAATGACTCATCTCTAAAGGAGGTGATGCGATCGTTATCACCTAGTCCTGAAAGAGCTGCTGCTTCAGACAATGAGGGCAATGTCATCGAGATCATTCTGACAAGGTTACTTGTGAGACCTGATGCTGCTCCCTTGTACTCTGAGGTGGTCCATCTCTTGGGGAGATCTCTGGAGGATTCCTTGCTGTTGCTGACAAAGTGGTTTCTTGAAGGGAATGATGTACTTCTTGGCAGAAAGACAGTCAGACAACGTCTTATAAATATTGCCGAGACAAAGGATTTTTCAATAAACTCACAAAGGTGGAAGCACTGGGGTTGGGCCCACTCAGGCTCTGATGCTTTTTCAAGCAGAAATGACCTGGATAAAAGTAGATATGAAATGAATAGTTTAGAAGAGGGAGAGGTTATTGAAGAAGGTTTGGAAATGAAAAAATACAAGAGAGGGTCGGCAGGACAGTCTTTTGATGCTGAAGAAAGTAATATTGGCAAGTCCCATGTGACTGAGAAAGCTCTTGTCGAGCTGATTCTCCTTTGTATGGATCAGAGTTCTGATGAATCAAGATATACTTTTGCAAGTGATATGATTAAGCAGTTAAATGCAATTGAGCAACAGATGAATGCGATTGCTCGTGGGATGTGCAAACAGGTTGGAACTTCTCCCTCTGCTGCTGATAGTCCTGTTGGCAAGACCAGTAGTCGCAAGGGGAGTAGAGGTGGCAGTCCAGGAATGGCTGCTAGGAGGCAAGCAGTGGTGGATTCTGCTCCTCCTTCTCCATCAGCTTTACGGGCTTCAATCTTCCTGCGGCTCCACTTTCTTCTAAGGTCATTACCTGTCATCTGTGCTGATAGGTAAATACCTAACCAGCCTGATCTTCTGTGGCCTACAGTAATCATCTTGCATTCTTGTTGCTGGGATTGACTGTTTATTAGCAAATCCAGTTTCTTGTAGAATTTTACTTAGCAAAACATTGCTGTATCCTTGTGAATTTGATAATCATTGATAGGAGAATTGTTGAGAATTTTGAAATGATAATGATCTCTTGTTGAGATATTGCATAGCATTTATTGTTGCATGCTGATATTGGGTATCATGCTGATGAATCATGCCTTCCTGGCTTCAACTGGATGTTCAATGGGTCTGACTTGATTTATGGGACAAGTCAATAAATCTGTTTTTTCATGACCGGCTAATATATTTCCCCATCTGGCCAGAATAGGTGGTTGTTAATAATATGTGTTTTGTGTGAGTGTTAGCTAATAAAATTTGAGCTATCTTTTA
The DNA here is from genome assembly GCA_900174645.1 of Sonneratia alba. Taxonomy (NCBI): domain Eukaryota; kingdom Viridiplantae; phylum Streptophyta; class Magnoliopsida; order Myrtales; family Lythraceae; genus Sonneratia; species Sonneratia alba. The sequence goes on from FWPY01000071.1 coordinate 266,090, forward strand.
ATTTATTCGCATTTCCATTTTTTTATAAAATTTTAATTTTGTTGTATCCTTTGTTTTTTTTTTTTTAACTCTTCTTTCGCATCCAGATAAGCAGTTTTATAAACTGGGTTATCCTTATAGAATGTCTCTTTAAAATGGAATTCATCCCCCTTTCAATCTAGTCAGATAATAGATAACAGGACTTTGTAATATTTGATTGATCAGAAAAATAAAATTTGAGCTATCTCAGCAGGGAACCTTTGGGGAAAAACATGAGGCAGAAACTCGCTTCTGTAATACTTCGCCTCCTGGGGAATCGCCTCATTTATGAAGATGCGGAGTTTCCATTTTGTTCAGGGCAGAGTTCTTCACGCAAGAGGGATGTTGGCGAGATGTTGATGGAAGCTCAGAGTGTTGCTGCTTCTCAATTTCCTGGTGAAAGCCTTTTCTATAGGTTGTTGCTGATCCTTCACGGGCTACTGGGCAGATCTCAGCCAAGTTGGCTGAAGTCAAAACGTGTATCAGTGGCAGCTCATGAATCTCCAAGAGATTTTAGTGGATTTGATAAAGAAGTGGTCGAAAGTTTACAGGTTAGTAGTTAGTATTTCCTCCAAGCACAATGTGGATATGCATGCAGATCCATGTACATGGTATTTGTTTGTATACATTGGTAATGAAATAAGCTTGATTCTTTACATGTCAATTGTTTGAAGCTTCTGGCATGTGATTGTCGTGTATCTTACTAAATTGTCAATTTTGCAGAATGAATTGGAAAGCATGCAACTTCCTGACAAGATTCGGTGGCAAATCCAGGCTACGATGCCAGTGCCTGTCCCTTCTGTTAAATGCTCCTTCTCCTGCCAGCCCCCATCTGTCCCCCCATCTGCTATTGCTTCTGTACAACCTTGTGCATTGCCTTCGACACACAGAACTTCACAGAGGACCCAATCTTCTGGCATGATTGGGAAGTTGAAGGCAGCGTCTACAATGCAACAGGAGAATGAGCTGGAGTTTGACTCCTGGACCCTCTTGGAAGATGGTGTGGGTTCCATCCCTTCTGCAGGAGGCATCTCTGCAATGGTTAGTGCAGACAGTGCCAATATGCGAGCCTCCAGCTTGCTCAAGGGAGCCGTGAGGGTGAGGAGAGCAGATCTCACTTATGTCGGCCCTGTGGATGAATATAGCTGAAGCTGATTGATTACTTTTGACTCTTCTAGCGAGTGGTTTTTGAATCACACTGAAGCCTCAAAAATGTAATCCATGGGCTCTCGATTATTTGCTTAATGGAATCAAAGATTGCCCTCAGGGGCTATGCTTTACCTTCACAGTCCAAGGCAGGGGCCGTCGTGAAGGAAAAGAATTTTTTGGGCAGAAATGGAGTTTACATGACATGACATGACATGAATGAAAGATGCCATTTGACAAGGTTGCATTCCATGCAGATTAAACTTTTGATTACCCCTGAATCTGGACCGAGTTCAGTGTCTTGCTGTATATATATCGGGGATGACTGCTTATCGGCTTTGTCATCAGTGGGCGAAAAATGGGTAAACGTGCTTCTTAGCGTCTTCCAACTTTACATTATTCCCGAGACGCAGATGCATGCAAGGTCATTGGCTCCTTGGTGGTTATATCTGCTTGTAGCAGTCTCTGCTCTGGAAATGGTTTGGGAAATATGGACAGAATTCACTTTTGCTTGCAGCGAAGAAGTTCACATAGACTACTCATTTGGCCATAGTCTGTGTATTGCTCATGTTTCATCTTCATGTTCTTCATTGTCTGATTGTTGAAGTACAGTTTATTCGAACTGATTAAATAACAGTTTAGCTCTCTTAGATGCTTCGTTTTATGAGGAGACGTTTCTGTCTTAAGAAGTTAACCTTCATGAATATCTTTTTAATTTTCATAAGAATGTCTTTCCATCAGTTTAGATGGAATCAATGATCATCAGTGTCACACACTGCAGTAAATCATTTGGGTTATAACCTGCCAAGAACTGAGATGCTACAGAGCTGTTGTTCGTTTATTTGCAGTTGCTTTCGGTAACACTAGTTCGTCTCCTGAGTGATTGACTGATCTGCAGCGAAGACGTCTTCAATCCAGGATACGATGTTGAACGCTAGGCCTTCCAGCACCCTGGAGTAGCTCTCCAGTATTGCCTTCCCCACATCCTGCAGATGCATTGTGTTTCGCCCTCGAGTTTCAGCTCAAGTAGTTACAGGCCACGGCAAAGATTGACATGATTATGCTTATGGGGAATGCATGAACATTTGTTGGACTCGATACTGTGTAGAAATGGCGCCAAACCTGACTGTACTGAATCTTGAATATGTCCAACCTTGTCTGAGAGAGCTCGGGGAACCTCTGCTTCAGGCAGATGAGGAGGCTCTTTGCCCTCTCTGCTAGAATTGCGTTCTTGTCACTCTGGTGATCGGTCTCCGACGTGAAATCCTTGACCAGGTCCCACGATGACTTTGAGTGGCCCCGGCCAGCCTTCCGCTGCCATGTATGCATGGAAGCCTCCACCTTGTCAGCCAGCGCTAAAGCCTCGAGTTCTGATTTAATGTTCAAGCAGTCAAGTAAGTATTCGGGCGAGAACTTCTCTGGCACGTAGATCTGCTTGTAGATCGAATCCCCCAAGCTGGATCTCCCACTCTGCGATGGAGGAGGAATTTATTACCATTCGAAGTTTCAGAAAGCTTGAACTTGGCAGCAGAAGGTACAACAGATAACATTAAGCCTCAAGAAAAACCAGTCGCTCAGGCACTTCTTTCCTTATTGAACGAGACGCTGGAAGAGCGCAAGTTGTTCTGAGAACAGAAAAACCTTTGGCAGGGCCGCCATGTATGTCTGCGGGATGTCCATTTCCGACAAGATGCTGCTGTTGATAGCCATAGCTGCTTTATGGATCTGATTCGCACAATCCCGTTTGTGTCTGAGCATTTTCTTCGACTCCTCCGACAGGCCTTCTGGTGGAACATATGGGACAGGAAGCCACCATTTCTCCTCTTTCCTGCGATCTATTCTCGTGAATGAACCTGAGGACATTGACTTGGAGGACTTGCACCCCTGTTCTTCGTACCAAAATTCGGTGTCTTGGAAACTGTCTAAAATTTCCTGTCGAAGAAAGAAAAGTGGGCTGGAACTCATCCCTATGTTGAAATAATGGTTGTAGACTTTTTGATAGCTTTCTTACCATAAGCATTGCCTCGAGCTTCTGTAATGCAGGGAGGTTAACATAGATGTCTGATCTTGGCTGGGTCATCATCACCTGAGATATATTGTTGGGAGATATTGTGTAAGAGTTGGAACTTGATCAACCCTACTGACAAACTGGATGTCGCAGAGAGACCTTTAGCGCGTTGCCGAATGGTTTTCCAATATCTATCAGTAACCGAAAGGCTTCCAGGTTTTTAGTATCATGAGTTGTTTCCACCTGGACATGTTCCCTTCCTGCCTCTAATGACTTGGCAAAATGCTCTTGTTTTAGAGACCGCTTATGGTTTTGGAACTGTGAATCATACCTCGATGGTGGTCCCATCTTGTAAGATCTGCGAGGATGAGTTTATTTCAACCATGTAATCAGAGACTGATAAAAGACAGTCCATTTCTCTTCTCCACATTGCCTCCTTCTCCTTAGGCAGGGGTTGCAGCCTCAGGTTGTGCCCGAACACGGTTGCTGCACATTTACCGAAAAGGGAAATGGGTTCATTTTGTTGCGGGAGTTGATTGCCTTGGTTCTCCACAGAGAGAATTTTAACATATCAAATACAAGGGAAAATGCCTCTGGTGGTTATTCGACTCAGCTGAGACACGGGCACAGTGGGATTATTTCTTTCTGTAACTGATTATTGAAGGGAAGAAATCAAATCACCATAGAGGTTAGTTATGGCGTTCGAGATTGTAACTGCTGTAGTAACTCCTCTGCCGCCTCCAGACATGTCCTCTCCCAGCAACAGCTTTGCAAATCGGTCCTTCATCATCTCAAGCTCTGGTAAAGAAAAACCAGTAAGCACTAATTAGAAAAGTTCGAGCTCGGGCTGATTGAACGGCACGGAAGCCAGGCTTACCTGGGTCTACACTCTTGGGATCTTCGAGCTTCTCATCCACAAAGAACTCGTGCTGCTGCTGCTCCATGTTTGATTATCAAGATAGCTCACAGCTTGGCAGTAATCTCCCCGAACTCAGTGTCCTGTCAGGGACAGGAAGTTCATTATTGATACGTTTATGTTCCAGCAGGATAGACTTTATAAGGTGCCTTGATCATCCCAGTCCATCACAGAAGGAGATGAAGAAGTCTAATGGCCCGAACAATCGAAAAGTTCGTCAGATCTCAATATATAGATGGGTTCATTCCCCATGAAATACATTACTTCTCTCTGGGAAATCTTCCAAGGAAGAAAATTTAAATCAATTTCTTTGCGTGAGATGAGCTGGTATCAAGTCAGACGTGCTATGCTATATGTATGCCCTGGTGGGACAACAATATCAGGGCATATCGTGTACAAAGCCCATAATCTCAAACTTAGGTAATTTTCATCAGTTTCATTCAAGAAAAGAAAAAAAAAAAGGATTAATCAGGCGGGAACAAGGAGGAGGTGACCTGCAGTTTGTGTTCGGTAAGCTCATTGAGAATCTTCAATAAAGTCTTGTCAATCGATCATTTCATATTAGATCCGTTTTTTTTTTTACTTCTAAAGAACAATGATCATGGACAATATTAAAAATGGAAAACAAGAATAAGGGGAAAATGAAAATAAAAAGGGAGCAGACTATTGTGGACGTGCTTCCCAGTTCCCATCTGCAGCATTTTATGTGCCTCCACCATGAAACGCAAGCTCACGAGAAGATTCCTTTTCCTATTAATCCATCAACCAGAATCGATCATTGTTTATCTGGTCGAGTGCGGATTGCAAAAGGACTGTATGATGAATCTCCTGGTGATATCGACTCCAACTAGTGTCCAATGATCCAATGGAGGCTGCTTCGGGCCTGAGCTTCTCAAGTGGCCTGGTCAGAGATCCGTAATCTGTTCTTCCACCATGACAAAGGGCAGAGGGTGGATTGGATTGTTTGACCAGCCTTACTTACATTGTCAGTAGTCTCTCCCTAAACGACACTTCCTAGCCTTATCGAGATTCAGGCGATCGTGGCAAGGCTTCTAACCCTGCGGGTCGCTTCGAGGGATCAAACTCCAGTTTCTTGATTTTATTTCTAAACTTCAACGTCTTCTTCTTCAACTTTACGGTGGAGCTTTCATTATCATCACGTGATACAGTCTCAATTTCCTTTGAACCGTCCATGTTGATAGCATTGTCAACCTTATCAATCAACTACAAGTATCCGCGAATTATCCCTTCATTCTTCATGTAAAATACACAATATGAGCACTGTAGCCCTTCTTCCACGGCCACAAAACCATGATGATGCGTTTTCCAAACTTCCTTCTGAGGTGAGACAACTCTCACTTGATCCCATGACAGAACTTCCTTCTTTCCTCCGTGACGTATCTCCTTCAGCATAACACATCGTCCTTCTAGGACTGGGACTTCAAATTGCTACTTGTATTTGAGGCTTCTAATTTGCAAATCGAATTAGGGTTTTGGAAGAAACACGTTGCATAGAGAGACAACAGTGAGGCAAGAGAGAGAGAGAGAGAGAGAGAGAGAAATGAGAGAACTCGAATGGAGGGAGAACTGAAGGGAGACATTGCACAGTTAGGTAAGGGCGAAACTGGATATTAAAAGAAATTTAAAGTAAATATAAATAAGTTATCTAGTATAAATGAATGACCTATTTGATACTATGAAAAGCTAGTATTTAATAGTGTCATTAATGAAAATGATAAAAGAAGGATATAATTGATAATCATAATGTGGGAATTGATTTTTGAAAAAGATGGAATTGATATTTAATGTGTAGAAAGGCTGAATTAATGTTCAGGAACCCATTTGATATTCAGACATATAAACTTAATGTTTTTAACCTAAATTAATGTTAGAGGGTTGAAATTGATATTAGAAACTAACTTGTTAGTTAGGGGACCAAATTGATAATTCAATGCACTGGATGCGCAATGCATTTACTGTACGATCGGCATTGCGGCTCTTACTTACCCCCCCCCCCCACCCCCTACCAAAAAAAGAAAAACATAATCCGAAAAAAATGCTTTCGGGGGTTTCACTTACGCGGCACTCAAATCAATCCCCTGTTTCCGGCCAGGGAGACCTGACGCTTGTGTAGGAGAAGAAGAGGAAGACGATGATGAAATGTTGAGATCTGAGGATGAACTTCTCCATTGCTGAGTTCTTTTTCCGCTGCCATCTCTCAATCACTCGTCGCTGCTCTGCTCAACCAAACAGCACTGTCACTTTGACTCCCTGTTGGGACTTCTGATATATATATATATATATATATCTAAGCAATGGTGGCGGCGCCGTCTCTTCACCTCTTCAATGGCATGTGTGGTCCTTTCGCCGGTGATGCTCTTGCTCTGCTATCGTCGAATTCAGTGACCTGGAGCTTCCCTCATTCGGTCAGAGTTGCTGACGGCTTTTGGTCTCGGAGCTCATTGAGGTGTTATCGCCATCGTTTCCACGCTGATTTCGTTGCCCGCAAAGCTTGTTCAGGGAGTCGAGCGACGGTGAGGGACACAGGTGAAGATCACACTCCCGCTGATGACATGCCGGACACAGCTGACAACAGGCAGGTATATTTTCGGGAACGATGCTGTGACTGAGATTATTGTTAATCCTATGAAAAGAAAATCTAAAACGGGGAAATGCGAACACACTTCTCCCAAGTTGATTACATCGCATGAGCAGAAAACTAAGTCCTGCATGACTGCGTTTCTTTTCTGTGAATCTGTGATAGGTTGTAGACCGACCGCCTAAGGTACCGGAGCGAGATTTTGCTGGCACAGCTTATGTACCTGTGTATGTGATGCTGCCGGTAAGCTCCCTCACAAGCCTACGATGTACATTGCTCGTCTGAAGAGCAGAAGGCAATTTATTTCATCATATTCTCAATTTTAGAGTGCTCAGTTGGATTTTGCCTGTTGCTGTTTCATAAGCAAAAACCTTCGTGAACTTTAACCACGTTCACCTTTTTACTTGTTCCAGCTTGGTGCCATCAACATGGAGTGTGAGCTGGTCGATCCCGATAGTCTGCTAAATCAGCTGAACATATTAAAGTCAGTTAATGTAGATGGGGTGATGGTTGACTGCTGGTGGGGATTAGTGGAGGGAGCTGCTCCTCAATCATATAACTGGAAGGGCTACAGACAGCTATTTCAGATGGTCCGTGACCTGAAGCTTAAGTTGCAGGTGAAGCCTTGGAGCTAGTCTGCAATATATTACATAATTCATGATTTTCGCTGCAATTGATGTATTTCAGAATCTGAAGAGTGAATGAGATGAATAAGAGTAACCTGTATTTGATGAATGATAGGACGGACTTTCCAACGGAGATTCCTAGCCATGTAGAATTTTGCATTACTCTGTCCTGCTCAAGTGGAGTTTAAAATATTTTCAAAATATCTTGATAAGGTCCAAACACTTATGATTTCAGTGAAATTGGATTGCTGCAGGTTGTGATGTCATTTCACGAATGTGGTGGCAATGTTGGTGATGATGTACAGATTCTGCTCCCTTCTTGGGTAAATGAAGTTGGTACAAAGAATCCTAATATTTTCTTTACAGATAGAGAAGGAAGGTGCAACTCTGAATGCCTTACATGGGGAATTGATAAGGAACGTGTTTTGAGAGGTCGGACAGCTGTAGAGGTATGTGTTGATAACCTGTGTCAGTTCTTCATTTATTTCTGAATCCTAATATATTCTGTAGGCTGTTATCTCTCACATAATGAGGAATGATTGACATCTTTAATGGGGCATTTTCTAAAACAACCAGTTAAATGATTCTAATGAAGGCTATTAATTGAATACGGATGGAGTGGCAAAGGGTAATGCTGGTTTAGCCAGTGCAGGGGATTATTTGTGATGAGACAGGAAGATGGTTAGGAGGCTTATGTGAGCTATGGGGAGTAAAATCGGAACTTGAATTAGTGTGGGAGTTGGGATTCAGCAAGGTAATCCTAGAAGTGGATTTAGAGGTAATAGCTAAAGCCATAGCTCTGGGATCTGTTAATTTGGGATGGCATCATGGGATCCTCTCCGGCATTCATGTGCTTATGTGGCGTAATTGGACAGTTTGGCTTAAGCATTCATTTTGCAAGGGGAACATATGCGCGGATTGGCTAGCAAATGCAGCCGTAGGACTCTGCAAGATTGAAGTGTGTCCAGAGCTGTTGAGGCACTTAGTGATTGCTATCTTATTGGGGTCGCTGTGCCCCGATTCTGCTCTAACTTTTCATATTGTTCTCTTGGGCTCTTGCCCCGTATTTTCACTGAAAAAAAAATGAAGGCTATTATATTAAACTCCAGGAGCTGCTAGAATCTGCTATGGTAGACATTTGAACCTAGTTTAATCCTGATTCTTTCAGCTCAAGGCTGCTTTTCAAGGATGGTCAATCCTAATAATTGCACCTTACCTGTGTGACATTGTGCAGGTTTATTTTGATTACATGAGAAGTTTCCGTGTTGAATTCGATGACTTCTTCAATGATGGGATCATTTCGGAAATTGAAATTGGACTAGGTCCATGTGGTGAGCTGCGGTACCCTTCTTATCCTGCCAAACACGGTTGGGAATACCCAGGTATTGGTGAATTTCAGGTACTGCTTCATCTCCCATCACCAAATATTCAGTTTTATGTCGTCCAATCTGAGGATGGATTTCTCTGCATCAACAACTGCCCTTAACTTTACTACCTTGCTGGTCCTTAGCTTTCTCTTCAATTACTTGAGGCATTACTTGGGTTCAGTGCAGTGTTATGATCAGTACTTGATGAAGAGTCTTAAAACAGCAGCAGAACTGAGAGGACACTCCTTTTGGGGAAGGGGTCCAGATAATGCAGGTTCTTATAGTTCCCAGCCCCATGAAACTGGGTTCTTTCGTGATGGAGGTGATTATGATAGTTACTATGGAAGATTCTTCCTCAACTGGTATTCTCAAGTCTTGATTGATCATGGTGATCGTGTACTTGCTCTTGCCAATCTAGCTTTTGAAGGCTCTTGTATAGCTGCTAAAGTAGGTTTCTGCTCCCTATGGCAGTCTTGTGTCTTAGCACAATACTTTCTGTCCCCATGAATGTCATCTCTGAACTGACTTCATGCTCATGGATTTGATCCAGTTATCTGGAATTCATTGGTGGTATAAGACAGCTAGTCATGCTGCTGAATTAACTGCTGGATTTTACAACCCGAGCAATCGTGATGGCTATGCCCCAATTGCAGCAATGCTGAAGAAGCATGAAACTGCAATGAATTTCACGTGCGTTGAACTTCGCACAATGGACCAACATGAGGACTTCCCAGAGGCATTGGCAGATCCTGAGGGGCTAGTTTGGCAGGTGAGAAAGCTGTCCTTCGCTTTCATTCATTGTATACCACAACTGACTGGATAATTGCTTCATCAGCAATAGGAATCAAGATTAGCACCCTTTTATATACATGTACAGACAGATTGATTGTCGAATGAAATTCTTCAAATTATCAAAACAATAAAAAAAAAGAAGAATCGAGATTAGAATAGAAAAAATTTTTGCTTTCTTGATTCCTTTTAATTTAAGAGCAGTGAACAAAATTAAATATATTAATGTTACTTTGGATTTTCCTTCTGAACTAGCCGGCTTTACTATTTTCTTCCTATCTTTTTTGTTTTTCTTAGGTGCTGAATGCTGCATGGGACGTTTCTATACCAGTTGCTAGTGAGAATGCTCTTCCCTGCTATGATAGAGAAGGCTATAACAAGATACTAGAAAATGCTAAACCCAGGAATGATCCCGATGGGAGGCATCTATCTGCTTTCACATATCTCAGGCTCAGCCCAGTTCTCATGGAGGGACGCAACTTCATGGAGTTTGAACGATTTGTCAAGAGGATGCATGGTAAATAGTTAAATACCTAGCTTGCATGGTAAATAGTTAAATACCTAGCTTTTCATTCATCTAGCTGTCTGTTTGCAGCAATCATCATCTGCCATGCGCAGAAGTTTCTAATACGTACAATACTGTGTACATACATGAATTCTCAATGAATCTGCATATGTCAATGCATTTGAAGTCATTCTTGTAATTTTCAGATTCTCTCCAACAATTGCTGCGCCTTTTCCATTTTGATGTTTCCTTTCCTGTACTATTCTTTAGCCAACATTGGTTTAACACACTGTTTCTACATCCTCAGGAGAAGCTGTATCGGATCTTGAACTTGGGATGGAATAAGGGAAGTTGCTTGAAGGCTTGCATGAGAAAAAAAAGGGTACGGTGGCTGATGCTCTTCTGAGCCACTTTATCCTTGGAAGCTATTGCCCCTGGACCTGGAGTAGGTCTTTTGCTTGATCTGGGACATCCACTTGTGGAGAAGAAGAGCACCAATGCTACTGTAGCATGTTTTCCAAGAGTAAATTCCTGTTGTGCGGTGTAGATGGGCGTCAAAAAGCTTTGTAACTGTACTGCTATCGACTGATCTGACGAATCTTAAACAAACAACAGAGATGCTTTCGGTCTCAAGGAAGTAGTTCTTGTTGGTGATCTCCTGAATAGAAATCATATCTAGCACTGACAGCTTGAATATGAAATGACCGAATTCCTTATTTGGTATGGTTTGGGTATTTTCGTGGGTCTTTTGGCTTGCCCGGTTTATGAGCTATCAGTTTTACTAGAGCAAGAAAGTGCCACGTCTCATCATTTTACAGAGGGAGGCCCTGGCTTAGAAGATGAGAAATAAATGAAAAGGAAGCTCCATTTCGAAAAGGAACGGGGCAGAGCGGCACAGGGAGCTCACTGTGGATCTAATGGATGATATGTCGGGAAGGCGTGCCGTGCCGGTCACGTGATTGTGCCCACGACTCTGATATGATCCCGTGCAAAAGACGACCCCCCAGCCTCCCCCGCGCCCCCACAGCCCAGTCGGCACGTGCGGCACGTGATACCGGCCCAATCGGCACTCTCCGTTCCCTCTCCCAAGCACGTCGCTAAAGCCACACACGCCTCGTCCGTGTCAATCCCCAGCCCTCACACACTTCCCACGCGTGAAACGTAAAAAAAAAAAAAAGAAGAAACCCTAAGCCGGCCGCCCGCTCACGCGCCCCCACGCGCCTTCGCCGGAGGAATCCCTTCTGCCGTCTCCTCCTCCTCCACCTCCTACTGGAGCTCCTGAACAGCACTTGCCGCATGCTCAGTGGGAGACTGCTCTGTTTCTGCTGTTGACTGGCTAGACATCTAGAATCCTCGGAGGACAGTTGGATCTGTTGCTTGGGCACTGTGTTGAAGATGTTGAGCTGACATTTGGTGGAGAAAATGTGACTTCTTTGAAGGTGGGGATTTTACATAAGGTTAATTTAAGGGTTGCAGCTTCAATATCTTGTCTTTTCCATCATCCCTCTCTTCCTACAGCTCGAAGAGAAGTAAGGATTATTTAGAAATTTGATGGAAATAGTGTTTGATCTTCAGCTCCAGGAAGAATTAAAGAATGCTAATTGAAGTAGCTCTGTGGCTGTTGGATTCTTTGTGAAGGTGTAGTTTGTCTGAAAGTTAACCGTCAAGGGACAGCTAGCTGTTATAAGCTATCTCAAGCTATTTTCCCTTTTTTAATATGATATATGTTTTATATATATATATATATATATCTATATGTATGAATTCTCTATTCTCAGTATTCCTCTACTTCAACGAGAACTATCCTAACCCCATGGAAACAAGTTTTTGAAGCATTGTTAGAGCAGGCTGCTCAGTCTCTCTTTTAAACGAAAATTTGACTCGGCCATTTATATCTATATGTGTCCTCTTCTTGTTGTTGATGATGTTTCTAAGCCGGTTCAATAAAGTATTAACTCATTATCCTTCTGCGACGATTATGTTGTGGACAGTTGGGTGAACAGATTTTTTTGGCTGAATTCTTGGATGTGATCTCTGGTTATATGCATGATCATAAAGTTTTCAGGCAGAAACATAAAATTTCCTGAATAATTACAGGGAAAGATTGGACTAGGAGCAAAAGCCCATAGAGAATAGCAAGTGAAGAAATGGCAACAGATTTGCAGAAACTAATTGTCGGGAATGAAGAAGATGAAGAAGAAGAAGATATGGACGTGAAAGAAGAAGACGGAGATGATGAAGATGATGTTGAGAAGCACATATCCACACCTCCTTTGGTCGGTGTTGACGGTGTTATGGGGTCCACTAGTAATAGCAATCGATTTCTCAATTTCTCTCAAATGCAGGAGCAGATAGGTAGCTCAGGAGTTGCATCCCGGAGAAGTAGACCACTAGAGGAGAAGGAGAGGACTAAGTTGAGAGAGCGGCATCGCAGGGCAATTACTGCAAGGATCCTTACGGGCCTTCGGAGGCATGGAAACTATAATCTTAGGGTTAGGGCTGATATTAATGATGTAATTGCAGCTTTAGCTAGGGAAGCAGGCTGGGTTGTTCTACCAGATGGAACAACATTCCCTTCTAGATCTCAGGTTTGGTGCTGAATTCTATCTCGTTACTTTGTCATGAGATTGTAGAAATTTCCAGAATGTCTTTTGTATCTCTCTCTCTCCCCACCCCACCCCACCTCCCACTTTAGCAATGTATTATGGGAAGCTCAAACTTTTCTAGGGCTCAAGACCTGTTGGTGCTCCATGTATTGTTGTTACTTCAGCATCATCACAAATGGTTCCTCAACAGACTCCTACTTCCCTTAGAGGCTTCACTTCTGGCTTTCACGGTTCTGTGGATTACAACACATCTCATATGAAAGGCATTTTTGTTCCTAGTTCATCACCTCAGACGCCATCAGTGGTGGGAGAAGGGGAACAGACAGGAGGTCAGGCTCTTATTGTTGGCTCAGTTGAATGTCTTGAGGGAAAGCAGGTAGTCTAAAATATCATTTTGGATCATATTATGTTGGCCAATGCATTCCCAGTTTGGCCAATGCATGAACTTTTCTAATCTTGGATAGCTAACTGGGAATGCACTGGCCATTATGTGGTAGCATACAATTGGTTTGATCATTCTTGGTGCTTTCCAATTGTATAGGTGCATGCCATCATGCAAGTACGCAATCTCATGCTACTTCTTTCTTGCTTACAGATTATTGAGATGCCCCTTAAACTAGCAGAACGTGATTTTGCTCACACGCCTTATATTCCTGTTTTTGTGATGCTACCAGTGAGCCTCTCTTATCTTAGCTCTTCTGATCTTTTCAGATTTTTCCGTTTCCTCCTTAGTTGTCCTAACCTTTGTACTGTTAGGAACCTTGCCTCCATTTGAATGAGGGGATTTGTTTGGATTTTTTGCTAGATTGTGCAATTGCTAGGTGATTACTTGTCTCAGGTTGCCTGAGTTATCTCCTTAATCTTCTTGGCAGTTGGGTGTCATTAACATGAAGTGTGAGGTCGCTGATCCTGACGGCTTACTTAAGCAGTTAAGGATATTGAAGTCTATTAATATTGACGGTGTCACAGTGGATTGCTGGTGGGGGATAGTAGAGGCACATGCTCCTCAAGAGTACAACTGGAATGGCTATAGGAGGCTATTTCAAATGGTGCATGAGCTCAACCTTAAGCTACAGGTGAGTATCCTCCTAGTATTGTCGCTTATAAATTCATGTCCTTTGGGAAAAGGTGGGTTAGAAAGAGGAAGGTTATGACTTGATGGTTGTTGTTCCATATGTTCATGCATCAGCTGTTGAGATGCTTTTGAATATTTACTTTGGCTTTGATAGCCTTTGGATTGATTTTGGCCCAGATTGTGATGTCATTCCATGAATGTGGAGGCAATGTTGGTGATGATGTTTGTATCCCACTTCCTCATTGGGTGGCAGAAATTGGGCGAAGCAATCCTGACATATTTTTCACTGATAGAGAGGGGAGACGAAACCCTGAATGTCTGTCTTGGGGAGTTGACAAGGAGCGAGTTTTGAGAGGCCGTACTGCTACTGAGGTATTACATTCAGATTTCAATTCCATGAACATGTTATATTAATTAACTATGAATATATTGGACTAAACAATCCTATCATGGGGCATATCAATATAGGTATACTTTGACTACATGAGAAGTTTCAGGGCTGAATTCAACGAATACTTTGAGGATGGTGTCATTACAATGATTGAGCTAGGACTAGGTCCTTGTGGAGAGCTGCGTTACCCATCTTCCCCTGTGAAGCATGGATGGAGATATCCCGGTATAGGTGCATTCCAGGTATTTTATATCTGACCTCTGATTGCACCAAGTGTTTTGGTTGCACTGGTTGTATCTTTATACTGTAAGGAAAAGAGTATGAGCAGCAACATTTTGCCTGAGGGTTTCAAATGGCACTTTGTACTTTATATAGCATGTAAAGGTTTGTTTTCCTCCATCTAGTGCATGAAATGATTACTTCTTTGCTGAAACTAAGCCCACTTTTTTACCTATACCCAGGCTTTGATTTTGCAATGCTTTTGGAGTTGGAGACTGAATCTTTACCTGTTTTCCCCCCTACTGCTCCTTGAAATCATATGCAAAACTTATCCCAAGAAATTGATTTAATTTTAAGTCTTGCTTGAAGTGTTATGATCAGTATTTGCTGAAAAGCCTGAGAAAGGCAGCCGAGACAAGGGGACAGAACTTTTGGGCTCGGGGACCAGATAATGCAGGTTCCTATAATTCACAGCCACAAGAGACTGGTTTCTTTTGTGAAGGAGGTGATTACGACAGCTATTATGGAAGGTTTTTCCTTGGTTGGTACTCCCAGATGTTGGTGGATCATGGTGATCGAGTCCTCTCTATGGCAAAATTAGTTTTTGAAGGCACGTGCATTGCTGCGAAGGTGGACCCTGTATCTCCTTTTTTTTCTCTCCATTCTAGCGCTAAGGGCTTACTCCTTATAACACTGGGCTCACTATTTTCATTTCCTTTTCTGAAAAAAGGTAAAAGATATATAGTTTTGCCAGAACATTTTCAAGTATGTCAAATGCTTGTTTTGCTCATACAATTAGCAAAAGAACAGGAAGACAATTCTCTCTGCTTCTGTATAATCAGCAGATATACCCCGAGTTGGCATCATTAAACAAACACACAAAACATCTGTTTGATCCCTCCGAGCTATTCTTTTAACTGCTGAGCAGTTGTCAGGTACTCATTGGTGGTATAGGACAACTACTCATGCTGCTGAATTAACTGCTGGATATTACAATCCTTCCAATAGAGATGGTTATGCTGGTATAGCAGCTATGTTACAGAAGCACGGAGCTGCTATGAACTTCCCATGTCTTCACTCACCTCCAGTAGACCAGCCTGATGAATTACAGTTACCCGAAGCACTGGCAGATCCCAATGGGCTGACCTGGCAAGTAAGCTCTGCAATATAAGTTCTGTTTAATTATGTATATTTGACCACTCAGATCATCCATAGAGTTGAGCTTTCAGATCATTTAGCTGTCCCTAAATACCTCATTCTGCTTCAATCTGTCCAATTTCATAGATATAGGTTACACAGCACTAAGCTTTTACATCGATGTAGATACACTTTTTTCGAACTTTCACTTTTCATCAAAGCTTGTATTTGAATATCTTTGTGGTGGCTTATAGATGAAAACGTGCCAGTGCATATTTTATCAACTGATTGACAGCTTACAGTCATCTGTTTCTTGTTTTTGTACATAGACAATATGTTTTTATTTTGTCAAAAACTATTCTTCTGTCATAAAGCCCAAAATGATAAATGAATTGTTAATGTGCTTGCTCCATCAGGTAATGAATGCTGCATGGGATGTTTGCTTACCGGTGGTGAGTGAGAATAGCCTTCCTTGCTTTGATCGCATGAGCTACAATAGAGTACTGGATCATGCCAAGCCCTTAAATGATCCTGATGGAAGGCATTTTTTGGCTTTCACCTACCTCAGACTCAATCCTTACCTCCTGGAAAGGCACAACTTTATCGAATTTGAACGGTTTTTGAAGAGGATGCATGGTATGTATTTTTCTCAATGATACATGATCCCATCACTACCTTCAAGTTTTTTCACTGTTGATAGGAACCGCAAATTCTTGAAAATGCTAATGACCCGACCTGACCCTGATCGCATTTGAATTCTTGCAGGGGAAGCAATTGCTGATATCCAGCAATAGTAGGAGACGGCTGACAAGGTCAAGCTTCATTTGATAGTTGAGTTTCCCGAAGAAGGATCATCGGGATCTACTTGCTGTTTAGGAATGTTAAGAGGAAATAGCTAATTAATTTCCATTGGAAATAATATATGTAAATCAAAGTTAAAACAAGGCAATCAGAATTAGAGTTCCTTCTCGCAGTTCAGTGATCTTATTGACCCGCCCTGGACTTTTGCTCACCAGCTTGACATCATATTCCAAATCGGGGATAAGTCTATATATATTGCTAGGACGGTTTGGAAACGCGTCGCAGGTTCCCATCTTCAGGATGTCAGGATTCTGCGTCTTCTCATGTTAAGACTGTTAACTGGGGGCCGTGCAATGTATCCATTTCCAATCGAGACAATAAATACATGGGAATCCTGTAATCATCTCCTGTACAGTGAGAAATTCTGATCTGCCTGGCTTACTTACCAAAATTTTGAATCAGTGAATCGAGCTTCCCGGTGAAAAATCAATTCAATGGCTTCTTAAAGACCGCCGGTCCTAGAGTCGTTCACATCAAAGAGCTTCTCCATGATATCATGCCAGCCCGGTCTCCTCTTTCTGGTCGATAGGGAAGAGGCCTCCCTCCCCACTCGACCTGCTCGAGCTCTCCCCTTCTCCAGCTTCTTGAAACGTTCCATACTGAGAAGATGGACATGAGTAGACGGAGGGGACTTCAAAATCAACAGCCTTCCGAAGGGCTGCCTCGTACTCCTTGTTGAGCTCCCAGGCAAGGGATTCTTGCCGCTCCATTCTCTGGCTTATGGGTATGTCCATTGCCTTGTCTTTCTCCAGCATCAACTGATTACATGAATGTATGTATTCATAATCAATCTCGTTAACATAGTAAAGTTTTTTCAATAATATATTTCGAGTTCAATCGAAAGAGAAAACTCCTCTGGAGGCTTGACTCTTTTGACATCGGGTACAAGCAATGCTGATAAAACTCACATCGAGAGCCCTTTGAGATTCTCTCTCTACCCAAATGATTGCATGATCAGAGGTCGCATTGCAGGAGAGAACCATATGCTCGAACCTCCCATCCACGGGCACGGCCGTCTTCACGACAGGAGGAAATCTTCCCAGCCTACCATTCACATGAATAGAAACTCCTTGTAAACCACCATTGCACCATAGCCAAAAATAGATCAAATTGGACTACTGTAGAGGAGAGAAGCATGATTGAACCCAACTCATGAAACATCTTTAGGCTTATCAGGAAGAAAACACCAGTAAGGTGGCATTTTACCCAAAGGGTTTCCGTTCAACAATGTGGTAAAGGCGTCCAGGTGCATAGAGACGCCTTGGGTCTCTAAGCTTTTTCTCCTCAATAGTGCAAGTATCCTTCAAGCATATCACGCACAATAAACATGGTAAACTGGCCAACGACATAAGACTAAAGGTCAGTCGAAAATGATGAGCGAACTGATTTCACAAGACATGCTCAGAACCTCATATAATTCGTCGCACTAGGAGAAATTATCACAACCAAGGTGTACAGGAGGGCAACATTTTACCAGCAAAAGCATTTGAAGACATCCTCAAGATCAGTGGTTGTCCGAGGCAAGAAGTCGTCCTGCTCCAGTAAGATACAGGAAATAAATTTCACATATTTCCAAGCAAAATATGTATAAATAAAAGAGGATAAAACCATGGTGAAGCAAGCAATCTGGATAAAACCACACTGGACTATGAAGAGATGTCATCACCTTCCAGGAATCTGACTATTTGACTAGAATGCATATAATCCAATCTCACTTAAAAGTAGTATGCCATAGGATACTGACGGTTCTTTTGTGCACTCAATAGTAACAATTCAAAGTCCAAACAGCAAGAATGCCACCACAAATCTCATAAGAAAAAGAAAATGGGTTGTCCGATAATCATTGATATCACATCATAGGGAAATATTGCCCATAGTCAATGGCACATTGCATGAACAATGAAACTAGTCAACAGGATGACCCTTTCCAGGGTTGGTAACAACTAGCATATATGCATCAAGATACTTATCCATTTCAGCACCAGATTAAAGAAAATAAAAGCTTGATTGCCACGTTAAGGAATATGATCTCCAAGTCTGCTCAACAAGCAAGTTGCTAACAGTCATCGTATCTTCATTTTCCCCCCATTTTAGACCATTAGCCCCCAGCTACTAAGGAAACTGACATGAAGCTGGATAAACATTTGAGCATTTCCCTTGCATAAAGTCACTAGTACAGAAGGAACGCAGCGGGAAGAGAGCTAGGAGGCATAACTCAGAGATATAGTCATACCTGCAGAACCACTGAATTGATCACATCTGCGTAACGAACGGCCAAATTAAGTGAAGTGCACCGAGCAGGAGCAATAGCGAAGCATCTGATACGCCTTCTCTCGATTTTTCCCAACTTCTCACGGTTCTTTATAGCCACCATAGTAAGCAGAGACGCCACTCCTGCCCCAAGAGAGTGGCCAGCAAAGCTAAGAGTATAATTCTCAAACCTCTCAAGTAATTCTCTCAAGACCTCGTTCTCCGCATCGAATACCCAATTTGCAGCCTTCAGTAGCCCGTTATGCACATAGCCTCCATCTAACTTCGCCTGCCCTAGCTTGTTATCCAGGAGAACAGCGTAGTCGCTCTCCCGAGCTAAGTTGAGTCCCCGAATGGTCAAAACTATGTCGGAGTGTTCGTGGTCCAGGTACAGAAAGTAGGGTGGAGCCCTACCCTGTGTCTGTTCATAGTCCTTTCGAATGATGACCAAGTCAGGATCGATCCCATAACCACCAGGTGGGGCCCAGAGGGGGTTCCGAAGGTCATCCTCGTAGGAGGCTAAAATGAGCCGACAGAGCCGAGGCACAGGCTCGAATTCCTGTGCCGTGGCATGACCCCATTTCTCACTCTCATGGCCTGCTGTGTAGAGGCACTTTTTCCACAGCCAACGAGCACAAGCAAGGCAGTAGACAGTCTCAACAATCGGGAGGCAGCAAGCAAGTGACATGGGTAGTTGCCAAGGTAATAATAGTCATATAAATCGAACATGATAGGGCAAGGAATTGAAATCAAGCTGACTGATGAGCTACAAATCAACATAAAGGGATAACATGGAAAAGATTTTAAACTTGAAAGGGTATTTGAATGATCGGGACCCGCCACCTCAGAGACAGCTCTTGCTCACAATTCGTCTGAGGAGGAGCAATAATCCAACCACAAATGGGAAAACTCAACTCAAAACAGGAAATCTCACAGGACTCTGCCTTTCTTATCAACTGCAAATTTCAGGTGCAAAAAGCTTACTGAGCTGGAGAACTCCTCGGGATGCACGCAACGATCAAGTCTCAATCATATCAAAACTTACTCGAACGCTGGTAGTAGAAAATCAAGGTTGTTAATTTGCAGCTCAAAGACGGCAAAAAGTCTCAGGAAATCAGTCAAAGGGAGGAAGAGAGATAAACCGCCAAGAATAATCGATTGATCTTTACCTAAAGCAAATGGCTAAAACTCTAGAACAGGACACAATGATTAGTGGGCAACTGAGGCTAAAAAAGTGACTTCATTTATGCAAACTCTTGATTGCCATTCGGACAGGGAATTCTATTCAAAACGCAGAAAAGAAAGCCTACATTCTAATTACTACAGCTATTTTTCAGCCGCTCAGGGAAAGTGTATATACGTGATATATCCATATATGCATCATATGCAGCAAGAGAGAGGAATGGACAGTGCTGCACGTCACCTACGAGTCAACCCCATTTCTCATTCATTGAAAATGAGCTCGCTCCAAGAATCTACCTTGGGAAATGCTTTTGGGATTCCAGAAAGAACACATGCGTAATAGGTGGGACACCCCGAAATTCTGTCTTCTAACCACTTGGAACCCTCAATTTTGCATATTATCAGTTATACACCATATACTTTCACTTAATCTAGATTTTGGTATCACTCGAAATTGCTTTGCCACGAGAGTCTTTTAGAAATTTAAGAAGGTGTCGAGCCGTTTTTCTTTCTACGTGAGAAAAATAATGGGAATTTCCGTTTGATTGAGTATGAAAACCCATGTCGGGACTGGATAGTCGCCCGGCGGGCTTTGCTGACAGTTCCAATCAACTATCGGTAGCAAGTTGGTCATGGGGAAAACGTTGGGGGTGTCAAATGGCATCAGAAGGAAATGCGAGGATGCAAAATAAAATGACCAGTCTTGTGGCGGTGTCGATTCATGACCCGCGGCTGTGGGCTCAACGGGCATTGGAGTTCGATGTCCTCCAAGATTCATACTTGTCGGCCCATGGACTGAGAAATGGGAGGTCCATGGCCCGCACAGACCACTTTAATGGGCCCGGTGAACTCCGGCCCTGTAGGTGGAGCCTGACTAGTAGGCCGGGGGCGTGGGCCCTCAGTCAGATGACTATTTATTGGACCGACCTCAGATGGTCCCGGTTCAACTCCATGATTGTGTGTAGTGGCTGACTAATCACATGACATGACAGTAGTAAATTTACGGGCCCCCCATGGCGTACCGATTGGAAGGTAACCCAATGGATACATGCCTCGTTCAGACTATCATTCATCCAAAAATTCAAAAAATAAAAAAAAAGTCCATCTTGTGATCCGGAGTCCGCATTGTAGGAATCCTGTGGCTCTTCTTTTCCATTTTACCACGTGTTCCTTTTCTTCTGTTTGATTGGAAAAAATTGGCACGTTTGTCGGTGAATGCTCTATCATGACAGTCTGCTTCTCTCTTATCTGATGTCGTATCATATGGATGTCTCATGCTTTCCGCAAAGAAAAGCATTTCACTTGAGCACGTGGTAAAAAATGGCGGCCTTGTCGAGTCATGTCCCCACCGCTTTTTCTTGATATCGTGTTCCTCTGCTGCTATTGGGCGAAGCAGGACCAAGTGCCCGTGCCGCGAATCGCCGGATCACAGCCGCCTCTTGTTATATGTATGGATATCGTGTTGGAGGTGCAGGCTGCATAGAAGCTGAGTGCATCAGCCTGTAATCATTGAGCCTGCGATTACTTCCACTCAGCTATGGACACACTATCAGGTCAATTCATGCTCGTGAAAACCCTAAATTTGTCCCTCTTGTCTTTTTTTTTTTCTTTCTCTATTGCTCTGGAGGTGAATCATGATGAGGAGTGGAGAGAGGAGAACAGTTTCTGATATCAAATTTCGCATGATGGACGTCGAATTCCCTTGTTTTGGGCTGAGATTTTCTGTTGTCATCAATGGCAGTGATCAAATTCTTAGGTGGCGTCCCTCTTCTGCAGAAACTGCCGAGATCCTCTCTCCCGAAGATCGCCGAAGCCGTCAGAGTCCGACACTACGGTATTGGTCAAATCTTCTCAATTTAGTTTTGCCTAACCACCAACCTCGCTGCGATTCGGTAGAAGAACGGGGACAAATGAATTCTTTACGGGAAAAATGTCTATGATATTTCCTCTCCTGTATCTGCGGCAAACTTCTATTCATTAAACATTAGTTGGTTAACAGTTGAGACTCATTGATGATTCAACAAAACTTATCTTTTGTAAATTTACAGGCGAAGGAGAGTATGTGGTCCGCGAAGGAGACGTTGGAGAAGGGGTATATTTCATATGGGAAGGGGAGGTGAGTGTGACTTCCCGCACCATTTGGATCAATGCATCACTATATTAACTCAAACAGCATCTGAATGCCGAAGCAATGACGCTGACAGGCAGAAGTCTCTGGATCGGTCGATTCCGAGGACCCTGATTTTCGCTTGAGCAAGTATGATTACTTTGGTCATGGTAAGATAATGATTTTCTTGGTTTGAGTCATAGGGCAGATCGTCTCTTTTTATAATATCCATCTTGTTCTCGTGTGATTCTATGATATTATCTCATGGCTATAACAGTTGCCTTCCGGCTATATCAACTGTCTTCTAGTTGAGTTTCATATGATTAAGGTGAACTGATGGATGGACTGAGGAACTTTGCTGATTTCTGGAAAATGGCTATTATTTTAGCGAATTTGTTCATGAGTGGTATGGGCACCTTAGACTGCCTACTCAAATTGTATATTCTCGCGTATGTTTTTTCTGTCTGCTTCTGGTACTTATCCATCAAGTTATTCTTGTGTGGTAAGAGGATGAATGTCTCCTAGGACCTAGTAAGGCATTGAACAATGTAGTTACTTCAATTAGAATCAAGGAGTGGGAAATGGAAAGGCAGTGTAATGCTGACTAATTTCTTCAGGGACTGCTACCACTGTTCACATGGCCAATGTAATCGCACTTTCAAAGGTAGCTGCGCTTTTCTGTGTAACACATTCTTTTATATGAAAAGTATTGATGTGGCTTCTCTAGATTTGGAGATTTACCTCTAAATGTTGCTTGGCAGCTGACCTGTCTGGTGTTACCCCTTGAGAATTGCAATTTGCTTCAGACAAAGTCAATATGGAATGCAGATGAACAAGTGGAGAAGCGTTCATTGGTGGAGCAAATACTACACCTTGAGCCAATAGAAGTATGTTCTTCATAAATCACTCCTTATTCTGGTAATTTCTTTATATATATATATATATATTTGCTGGTTATAGTAATTTATTTATTTCTGTGGGATATCGGAATTAATTTGTCTCATCTGTCTCATTTCTGGAGCATTTCTGCATGCACTCTTTTGTTTGTCTATTGTGCATCTGTCCGATTGTCGACCGCAATTGCTCATAATGAAACATACACTTGACGTGCTTTTGTATATCAAATTGTTTGATGTTTACACCTCCTTACTTCCACCTTTAGTGTTGATGTTATGTTATAGTGGCGAGTGCCACATATGCATATGACTGATGGGTAGGTTGCTGGAGATGAGAGAGAAGACCTGAACTTTACATTGTGACTTTTTTTTATTTTTATGGAACATTAACATTGTGAGAAATGCTACAGCATCAGATGTCTAAACTTCAAAATATTTCATCTATTGCATCTATAGGAGTCTTACATGTTTGCTTTGTTCTGGTCACAACCACTTTTGCTTCAGGCATTTGACTGAGATACTGAAAACTGGTACTGGTTTTTGACACGTTTCCTTTGTTTAGGTAAATATATTTCAGGGGATAACACTGCCAGAGGCTCCAAAGTTTGGGAAGGTCTTTGGTGGACAGTTAATTGCACAGGTATGATGGCTCCTTACCTTGCTTCTTATCCACCCAATAAGATAAACCAGAAAACTCCTACTTTCTGCTATACTTTAATATAATTCGGTTGTTGTCCATATCTGATATTTATAATCTTTCCTGCTCCTAAAAATGTACATAAAAAATATTCTATCTGATTTAGAATCCCAATCGGTATATCTTCTTTCCTATGGTGTACCTTATTAATGACACTGATCATTAGAGATGATTCTTGATGTGCAGGCGGCAGCAGCAGCATCAAAAACTGTTGACTGCCTTAAGGTTATACATAGTTTGCATGTCTATTTTCTGCTAGTGGGAGACTTCAACAGTAAGTACACTTTATGTGCTTCCCTGTTTTCTTGGAAATCCATTATTCATATTACTATTTCCTTCCTTTCCTTTATCTTAGGAATTGGGTCATCCAATTGTTGTGCACTTGCATTTGCTTAAACAAATCTTTTCCCCCTAATATGTTTCCTATTGGAAAGCTTATAAGTGGAGTCGGCTTTATGTCAATACAACTTTTACTTTGTACAATTAGTTCGGTGACTGACATCACAAAACCATCACCTATCCAAAGGAGCGTAGTCAAAACTGTACAGAACATATGCTAGTGATAGTAAATTGTTTTCAGTGTAGAACACATGACTTGGAATTTGTGCTCTGCTTTAAATGTGATGTAACCTCGTAGCATGTTAGCTGTTTCCCCTATTAAACTGGAAGCTCTGCTTCAAAGTATGAGTAGTTATTATTCTAAATTATCAGCAAATAACTCCTCGTTTAATATATGGTGTAACATGTGCTACAGTGCCAATTGTATATGAGGTTCATCGGTTGCGTGATGGTAAAAGTTTTGCAACTAGGAGGGTGGAGGCAATACAGAGGGGAACAGTAATATTCACGTTGTTTGCTTCATTTCAGGTGATGCTGTTGTTTGTCTTTCTTGTAGTGATCATTACTAGAGGCATTGAAACTGCAAGCTTAGGATTTAGTAATAGTGAGCATGAGTCTCTGGATTATATACCTCGGAGGTATCATCAAAATAACTTCAGCCTCGTTTATCCTCTTCTGATCAATAAAAGCCTTAGTATTGAGTCTTGACCACTCCCAAAGGAGCAGTGAAAGGGGATAACTTCTCAGAAGTCTGCTATTTACCAAGACCTTCATCTCTATAAAATTTTTCTTTTGAAAAAGTGTATTATCTATGACTGTCATTTGAAGGCACATCGAATATAGATGAAATTTAAGCTTTCATATCATATAAAGAAATATATGTTATTTGGCAACAACCTGCTTAGGAAAAATATTCCTATATGTGGATGCTGCTGCTTAAACAGTCTCGTTTATATTTCATCAAAGAATATCGGAACTGATCTAAATAACTTAGCAAGTTCTTATGTTTTAATGGTAGCCAAAGAGGAAAAAATCTGCCCGCAAAATTGTGAATAGCCTTTATAACATTCGTAACTACTTCCACAGACAGAGGAAGAAGGATTTGAGCATCAGGTTGTAACCATGCCATCAGTACCTTCTCCAGAGACGGTAACTGAAATGTGAATTTTTTTTTTTTGGCTATTCATTTACAATTTATATCTGCTTTCTGCTATCCATTACTGGACTGAAATATTTCTCAGCTTCTATCAATGGAACAACTACGTGAAAGGCGTCTTATTGATCCTCGCCTACCAAGGTAGGATTTTTGTGATCTAATAATGGTCAGTGCATGAGTTATAGAAAAAGGGATGTTACTTGAGGAAGACATTGTCTATTCTATGAAAACTGGTCAGTGCTATGTGATGAATGGTTTAGACATTAATTGAGAACACTTGCTGAAATTGGTTTTTTTAAGGATTTTATCATTTTGTCTTTTAGGGTTTTCTGATGTAATAATGATTGGCGATCATTCTTTCAGGAGTTACCGCAACAAAGTGGCCACTACTAAATTCATCCCTTGGCCCATAGAAATACGATTTTGTGAGCCAAGCAATGCGACAAATCAGACTGAAACCCCTCCAAGGTTGGCTCTTCTTTCAAGTTTGCACTTTCCAACAGTTGCAATGAGCAATTTTTGTCGAAGCAAACTACATGCCATCTACTTCTCATGCCTGGTTATTTGCCACATAAACTTACAGCATAAGGTATTGGTTCAGAGCGAAAGGAAAACTATCAGATGACCAAGCGTTGCATAGGTAGGTAACATCTAGCTTTCCTAACTTGGGTATTCTTAAGTTATAGAGCATGATGGAGTGACTTGTGATTGCTTCCTTCCTGCTGTGCATTTGATATAATTTTCTGATTTCTCTGGGGGGAGGTTATGAAGGGATATCGATGCTTTTGTAGGTGTGTGGCAGCTTTTGCTTCAGATTTGATATTCCTCGGCACGAGCCTGAACCCTCATCGCAGAAAAGGCTTAAAGACATACTCTGTCAGCCTTGACCATTCGTGAGCCTCTGTCTCTTTTGTGGACAAGAGTCCATATAAAATAACAACTAAAATGGTAGTATGCCTGGTTAACACCATTGATTATGATAAAGCGGCATCCTATAATTTCAGGCATTTTTCTAGTTGCTAAGGGTTACAAAATTAGATAGCAGATCATTACCCTGAACTAAATCACTTTCTCCTATTGTTTTTCCCTATCTTCTCTTAGGATGTGGTTTCACCGACCTGTGCGAGCAGATGACTGGATTTTGTTCGATGTAAGCCTCTGAAAATACTCAAAAATATTATTACACATTTGTCACAAAGCTAACAGGTCGAAGCTGTCTCTGCAGATCCTAACCCCGACGGCACACAATGCTCGTGGCTTTGTGTCTGGTCGAATGTTCAATAGGAATGGAGAGGTAATAAGTTCATTGTCATTTGACAATTTTCTGCATCATTTTCGGCTCAGTGGCGTGGCAGTCATTCATCCAAGTTCCTCCTCCTCCTGTACAATTCTGAATTGTTGGTATTTCTATGTCTAATGTTACAGCTTCTGGTGACATTATGTCAAGAGGGCTTAATTAGGAAGGCAAAGTCATCGAATCCACCTTCTAGATCGAAGCTCTGATTCGAGATTCTCAGGGAGATTGGCTATTCCTCCTAGTATGAAAGAAAAGGAGAGTATTGCTGTATAATCTCGAGTTCAATCCTCTGAGGACTCTATTTTTACACGACTAATTACGTGTCTTTAGTTTAATATTTTCCTAACATATCCTGACAGTTGTGAACGTGGATCCTAGTCCTAACTTATTTGATGAATAAAGGTATGATCTTCGGCATCCTCCCCTCCTGTAGATTCGCTGGTACCTGATTTTTCCAATAACTTGATCTGGACTTCCTCTTGAGCTCGTTAATTAATGCTCGTAGAGAACAGTTCCGTGCGCTTTGAATTTCATCTTCTAGGTGTGTAGGCATTTTGATTTAGACGTTAGTCCCCCTATATGGACTCGGCTAGCAGGCTATAGTGGGCCTCGGAGTAAGCCCAAAATGTAGGGCCATACTGAGGCTAGTCTTGGCCCAAACATCGGTCGGCGCTTCTTTCGGCTTTGTGCATTGACAATTTTACCCTCAGAGGCAGAACCTCGTTTACGCTTCTCCATCGGCTTCACCTGCTCCCCTCCCTTCCTCCATGATCGTCCTTCCTGTTCCCTCTCCTTGATCGGTTCACAGGACTACAGGAGCAACCCAGTCAGAGCGATTCAGTCATCCGTATCAGGTTAAAGCGGCTCAATTTCAGGTGCTGTTTTCATTTTCGTCTACAACGTTCCGTTCCCCACGTTCGATGACCGTCGATCCTTTCGAGTTCTCTGAACGTCGCCGGTTCTCCGTTCCGCTGATTTTGGATCTTTTTCCGCACTGCTTGTGAGTAATGCGCTTCTGAGAATCCTTTTACCTGATCGCGCTGTCCCGATCGGTTGGTTTGCTGAGGAACTGTTGGTAAATAAACGAAGTTCGGGAGCTTTATAGGCATTATTTGCCTTGTCGCAATTTTAAGTGTTTGTCTAGTGATGGTCAGATCGTAATGCCAAATTGGTCTATGACCCGGAACACATGCGTATGTATTAGATGAATTGCATCTACCACCACTTTCCTCGTGCATTTAGGTTTTCTATTGGGACAGTTTGCTGATGGTGTGGCCATTGACGATCAGCATATCTTTCTCGTCAGTATCAGATTGAAGTGAGACAGTAAAGACGGCATTCTTATGCATTGTTTATTTGAAGAAAATCGGACGATCAAATGCTTTTATCGGTAAAAGTTCATGGCAAACACGAACTCTCAACCTCCGAGTCTTCTTTTTCTTGTATCTTGAGTTGAGCTACCGACAAGGTTTTCTGGATGCAATCCATGATTATTATGGATGCCTTAAGTGGACATCACCTGAGGCCATCGTCAACGGTTACGACTTATGATGCTAATATTGTTAAGATACAAGATTTGAGGCTCGAGCTCTAATGATCATTTTGGCTTGTTTAATGTTGAAGATTTAATTAATGCTTGCTCTTGTCTTGCACCAAGTTTAGGTTCATGTTGGATGTGCTGTGAAATGGAGTATCAGCAGAGTAGTTCTTCTGAAGGTACAAATGAAATGAAACAGACTGAAACACCTTTGATCTGTGGACTACCAGATGATATTGCAATTTCTTGCTTGGCAAGAATTCCCAGGTCATACCATGCAGCCCCGAGATGCGTTTCAAAGAGATGGAGAGACTTAATGGGCAGCAAAGAATTGTATTCCTACCGCAGGAAGCATAACTTGGATGAGACGTGGATATATGCCTTGTGCCGAGACAAGTATGACCAAACTTGTTGTTACACGCTGGACCCAAGTTCTTCAAGAAGGTCTTGGAAGCCCATTCAGGGCATTCCTCCTCGCATCTTGAAGAGAAAAGGTGTGGGTATTGCAGTTCTGGGAAAGAAAGTATACTTGCTGGGAGGTTGTGGTTGGTGTGAGGATGCCTCTGACGAAGTCTACTGCTATGATGCTTCAATGAATAGTTGGAGTGAAGCTGCTTCTCTGCCAATTGCTAGGTAATGCATATTTTGGCCCCGTCCCCTTTTTTCTTTTTCAGTTTCTGTTTTCCTGTTATAAGATACAGATTCTAATATATAGCCAACATTAAAACTGTTATGAGGCGCATACTGGCCTGCCGCTTTATCTGTTTCTTGCCTTTTTTATATTATTAGTTTCTTAAGACTCCTTTTTTCAGGTGCTACTTTGCGTGTGAAGTATTGGATGGTAAAATCTACACCATTGGTGGGTTAGGCTCAGATCAGAGTGACCCTAACTCGTGGGACACCTATGATCATCACACCGACAGTTGGAAATCCCAATCAGACCCCAGCCTGGTCCCTGAAATTGAGGATTCCGTTGTTTTTGAGGGCAAAATATACATTCGATGCAGTGTTTCTTGCATACCCTCTTGTGCGTATGCAATCGTGTATGAACCATCGAATGGGACATGGCAACACGCTGATGCTGACATGGCATCGGGATGGCGTGGCCCGGCAGCCGTTATAGATGGAAGGCTGTATGTGTTGGATCAGAGCTCAGGGACCAGGCTGATGATGTGGCGGAAGGAGAGAAAGGATTGGGTGGTTGTTAAGAGGTTATCTCAGTTTCTCACCCAGCCTCCCTGTCGGCTTGTAGCTGTTGGGAAGAGGATCTTTGTGATTGGAAAGGGATTGAGCACTGTAATATTTGAGGTCGACGAGAGTACGAATATGGGAGGGATAATGGTGGGCTCTTCCATTTCGAAGCTTACTTCTTCCGACTGTGATATAGTGAGCTGTAGACTTCTTACCCTATAGTAAGGGTGGTGTTCGTGGTGTGTGTTGTATTGGACAATCATCTCTTGAACTGTGGAAATGAATTCTTCTTTTGCTCATAAAATGGCGAGAAGAAAACAGATGAAGTTGAACTCCTCTAGCAAACGAAAATCATCGAGCCTTTTAAAGTGGAAAATCTCCTATCATCCATGAGAATCTGAATACAGGACATCTTGTTTGCCAGTTGATTACTGTATCAAAACACCATTACACCCTCATTCTCTTCTTTGTGATTTAGTAGAATTCGATGGCATTGATATCGACATATGCATTAGAAAAGCCTCGACTAGGTAATCAATCCTTGAATTTGCAGAATTTGGGTTGATGATGTTTCCCCATTTTCAGGTGGGTGCACATATTAGGAAGACTGGCTAACGAGTCCGGAATCTCCCGGTCCCGATGGCCCAGTCCACTTCGAACTACCAATACCATCAACGAATAAGTTGCCGCCAGGCCCATCCATCTGAAACTCCCAACCCCATCTCTGTTTTCCCGCCATTGAGCTGCTAGCTAACGGAGATGGAACACGTCAATCAGTCCACTCATCGTCATCTTCGGTTTTTGCGACGGCCGGGCGGAGCTCGCAAGGGCGGCCAATCTCTCTTCCTAGAGCTTCGTTTCATCCGAAAATCCATTGAGGACTCGTTTGGATTGTCTCTTTTAATCGAATTACTCAACATTCTAAACCCCTTGCTACTGTCCTTTCTTTTCTTTTTTTCTTCTTTCTTTTTTTTTTCCCATTTTTTATGAACATTTACACGGTTAGTACAAAACGTTTTACTAGTATAATATTTTAGTACAAAATTTTTCAAATGTAACTCTATAATACATTTTCTTTCAAATGTGCTACACTTTAATACATTCCATTAGTTTTCGATTAACGCCGTCTATTTTTTTCTGACGTGGCCTGCTTACGTGGAGCCTTTTTCTGACGTGACCGATGTTTGGACTAAGTGGAGTCCTACGTGGCACATTGGCAGGAATGAATTGAAGGCTTGCTTCATACGACAATTTTCTCCCAAATCAACGTAAAGCAGGGCGTAGGGTTTGTGTTGAAACTGAAAATTGTGTTGAGATTGTGGAGAGAACGTTGAAGAACCGTTGGACCAAGTTCCTCCAACATCGATTAGGATTCGTTTGTCAAGAGAATCGACAAAAAGCAAAGAGGTAAGAACTATCATCTAGTCAAGTTTCGTAAGAATGTCAGCTTGGTCGAGGTCTCCTAGTGGGTCAAAATCATCATGTCACTAGAGCTCTCCTATAACGATATCAATTTCATCGGGCTCTCCTACTGCCTCTTCTGCTGGCAAACCGTTCATATTGTTTAGGCAAGATTATGACATTCCACCCAAGTATGGTAAGTTCAAATGCTTTGTGCTGTGTTTTTTTTATATGATGATTATCTTTCTCATTTAGTTGTGGTCATTGCAATTTGTTTGATGTTTGCAGAAGGGTCTGATGAGTTCGCAATAGAGTACCATTATAGTGAACAATTTAGAGATAGAGGTAATTTGTCATATGAGGGAGGTTGTATCAAGATCAATGATTTATGCAATAAGGATCGTATTAGTCTTTTGGACATTGATGAAGATGTTCTTGCTCTTGGATGTGATGGGTACATAAATTATTACTGGTGTTTTGATGTGAATAAGTTGAAGAAGGAATTGAAACCCCTCAAGTACGACACTGATGTATTGGAGATGGCCAATGCAACATGTGAAAATTGGCATTATGTTCATGTTTGCCTTCATGAGAGGTCTACTAAAGAAGTGAAAGAAGAGCTAGCTAAAGCCAACAAACATCCTTCTTCGGTGGTAATTGAGGAGTTGGTTGATGATGAGCAAACCAATGCACAACAAAAGAAGCAACCATTGAAGAAAGCAAGGAAGATTCTCCCTCCTCCCAAATCAGGTAGGAATATTTGCTGGTATATTACTGGTGCGATTGAGCTTGATACTGCTGAAGGCGAGGGTACAACTAGTGGGCCTAAGGTCGATGTTGCTAAAGGCAAGGGTGTAACTGTTGAGCTTGAGGTTGATGCTGCTAAAGGTGAGGGTGCAACTAGTGGCCATGAGCTTGATAGTGATGAAAGTGAGGACTGGAATGTAGATGAAGGTTGGTTTGATCATGGTAGTTCAGAGAGTGAGGATACCTACTTTGTTGACAGTGACATTGACATAATAGATGATGTTGATGTCAATATGGAAGATGGAAGAAGAGTAGATGAATCTACTCATACTAGGAGGCCTATAACCAGATCAATGGTAGCAAAAGAAGCAAGAACAAGTTCAAATACAGGAAGAAGACCAGTAACAAGGTCAAAAGGAAAACAACCTAAACCATGTCAAATGTTGGAGGACTTTGACTGGAGGACTCTGACAATGAAAATGCTGGTGAAGAGTCATATTCAATGTTGAGCATACAATCCGGTGATGATGAAGGACCAGTAAGAAGGTGGCCTGAGTTTCATGCCAATATGCACATGAGAAATCCTAAACTCCAAGAGGGAATGTTGTTTGCTAGCACTGAAGTTTTGAAGAAGGCAATTAAGCAATATGTCATTATCAACAAGGTGAATATTGGCTTTGTTAGAAACAATAAAGATCAAGTAAATGCTCAATGTAGGAATTGTAATGGCTGGTTACTAAAGGCCTCTTTGAACAAGTAATTACATGTTATACAAGTAAAAAAATATAAGAACCAGCATACTTGCGGTAAGGAAATTCCAAATAGGTACATTACTCACAAATGGTTGGCTGAAACATACCTACACCAATAGAGAGCAGATCCCGAATGGTCAATCAAGTCATGTGCTTGTCAATTGAATGCTGATTACAAGGCTAAAAGTAATATAATGAAATTATGGAGAGCTAAATAACATGCCTTGAATTTGTTATCAAGCTCTCATGAGTAGCAATATGCCAAATTGTGGGATTATGCTAATGAGGAGAAGGAGAAAATTCCAGGGTCCACAATTGGCATAAGTTGTGATAACTTGATATTTAAGAAGATATATGTTTGTTTAAATGCATGCAAAAGAGGTTTCCTTAATGGTTGTAGACTATTCATTGGTTTAGATGGTTGCTAGATAAAGGGTAAGTACGGGGGTCAACTTCTGGCTGCAGTAGGAATTGATGCAAATGACTGCATCTTTCCCATAGCCTATGTTGTGGTTGAAATCGAGTTAAGAGAGTCATGGACATGGTTCCTTACACTACTGGCACTTGATCTAAACATTGAAAGCTCACAAGGATGGACTTTTATGGCAGACAAAGAAAAGGTCAGATTTATTTATATTAGTTGACATTTGTGTTTATGAAACAGTTAATGTAATCTTATAGATGGATTTGTACTCTTTTTCAGGGCTTAATACAAGCTCTTGATATATTAATGTCTTATTCAGAGAAAAGGTTTTGTGTGCGGCATTTATGGAAGAATTTATGCAGAGTAGAGACTATCACAAAAGGGAAAGAGTTGAAGGACTTGTTCTGGTAAGCTGCAAGAGCTTCTTATCCTGCTGAGTTTCATAGATGCATGGAGCAAATCAAGAAGCATGATCAAATTGCATGGAAGTGGCTTAGTGACAAGCCAGCTGAACAATGGTCTAAGTCACAGTTTAGAGAATTTCCTAAGTGTGATACACTATTAAATAACTTGTGTGAATGCTTCAATAGGTATTGAAATGGACAACTAAAATGCTACTTTACAATGGCATGTGTATATGCAAATTCCTTTATTTGACTCCCTCTGTTTTCAACATATATATCTTGGATGTAAGGGATAAGCCAATTCTTACATTGTTGGAGCTTATTAGGACAAAGCTCATGCAGAGAATGTGCATGAAAAGGCAACATGCTGAGAAGTACAAGGAAACAATATGTCCAAACATTCTTAAAAAGTTGGAGAAATATAAGGAGTGGAGTTCAAATTGCTGGCCTACCCAAGCCTCAGTTTCCAAATTCAATGTAGTAACAGGTTGCAAACATTACATTGTTGATTTGGATGACAAGACCTGCAGTTGTAGGAAATGGTAGCTCTCAGGAATTCCTTGCAACCATGCTATTGTTTGTATTAAACAAAAAAAGGAAAGTCTCATCTCATTTATACATCAATATTACAGTTTACAGAACTTGAAAGCCTCCTATGCACCTGTCATAAACCCAATTAGAGGTATGGATGACTATGATCCTACAAGTAAGGAACCAGTTAGACCACCTCTTATTCAACCCAAAAAGGGTCAGCCACAAAAGGTGAGGATAAAAGGGCCAGATGAACAACAAAAACAAGTCAATGAGGAAGGGGTTAACATAATTAGCAATAAGGGATCCATGGTCATGACTTGTAGAAAGTGTGGCAAGACAGGCCATAACAAAAGGACATGTGAGAGGAGAGCTGCAGAAGGTAATATAGTAGCTGAGACAACAATAGTACCTGATAATCTACCTCCACCTCCTGTGAGTTATCATTTCTTTTCGTTTCTTCCATTTGCCCTTCAGATTGCCCCTGATTTTTTCCTCTCTGTTGTTGCTAAAATCAGGGTTTCAGTGAACAAGTGCAGCCACCAACAGCTTCATCATCAGGATCTACTTTCATTGGCATATGTATTAAAGCTGTAATCACAAATTTTGGTGGACAAGTGCATGCAAGAATTCCAGGATTCAGAGGGAGAGGAAGAGGAAGAGGAAGAAAGAAAAGGAGGTTTGAAGTTAGTCCAAGGTCTTTAAGCCAAGAGCTACCTGCAAGAAGCAGCACTTTAGACTCACATGGCTTTTCCAATCAACTTGCAGCTACCTAACTTTCTAATGCTTTTGATGCTTTTGTCTCTTGTTTGGCCTGCAAGTGACAGTGCAAGTCACATGGCTCCACTAGTATATCTCTTTTTAGGTTTCGATATGTTTGTCTATAGTGTAATTATATAATATGTTTACATGTACTCCCTTTACAACTAGAATGATAATTGCAAGTAAAGTGAATAATTTTGCTTGCCATTATGTGTTTGCAAATAAACTTTAATGGAATGTACATATCAACTTTTCAATATTGAAGTTGCTACTTGCTTGAGAAATTTTTGCATTACTTTATTAAGCAAAACTGGAAAATTGAACATCAACAATACTTGGATAATTTTATAGCTTAGTACATTCAAGTTCTATTACAAAATAGGACTTCCATGTCAATTTGCAGCTCTCTAGTCCATAAATAGAAAAAAAAATGAAAAAACTAAAAGAAGCAACACAATAATCACAACCATTTGCTTCTCCCTCTTTCTGCCTTTGGCCACTTCAACATCCAAATTTGAAATCTTCTGCAAAAGTCTCACAATAACTGCCTTAGGATAAGAATACAAGGTGGGTCATACTATTGGAAGTAGCCACATGCTCCAAAAACCTGCATTTTCACATATTTTCTTTAAAAGATAATAAATTTTAAACTTTTAATCAACCCTAAAATTATGTATCTTGTGAGCTTACTCTAAATTTTCAGCATCCTAGGAACCTTCGATCTGGATTTGCATCTATCTATGAGGTCTTCATCATCACAACTTCCCGATAATTGCACAATGGTAGCGGCAACTCCATAATTTTCTGCAAGGATGAGCTCCTGCGATAAATAAAGTAACGACAAAGTGAGGGAAAGGGAAAGTGCAATGAGAGAGAGAGAGAGAGAGAGTTAAGGCCTTTCCTTTTCATGTCAGTAAACAGAGTAAGGAAAATAAAGGAAATGGAGCGGTGGGTCCCACCGTTATGCCACATATGAGTGCACTTAGTCCAAACAGTCGGTCACGTCATAAGAAGGCTCCACATAAGCGGGCTATGTTAGAAAAAATATATGGCATTAATCGAAAACTGACGGAATGTACTAAAGTGTAATACATTTGAAAGAAAATATATCACGAAATTACATTTTAAAAAATTTGTACCAAAATATTATATTAGTAAAACGTTTGTACTAACCATATAATTTTCTCATGTAAACGTATCCCCCAACGCCCCCTTTTCTTTCCTACTGTCACCGTATCGATTCTTACACTTTTCTATCAATTGCCAAAACTGCCAGGCTCGCTCTCATCTTCAGCTTCTTCCCGAGTCGTACAAGTCTCAACGATAGCTGAAACTGCAGCGCTTTCTTCGATCACTGTTCCAGAGTTCCATTGTTGCTCTTCCTTCAGCCTTCCGATTGGAGGTTCGAAATACGCAGTCAACACCTCATAAGGTACGCTGCTTTGACTCAAAAATCGCATTTGTCTCCCTTCTTCTTTAGTTATCATTGAATTTTTTGTCGATCAATCCTTTTCTACATCTTTGCTGAAATGCAGTCTGTGAGAGTGGTGTTGTTTGTACAAACGCAAAATCTACTGTTTGTAGGTCTAAAACAAAATTCATTAGAACCCTAGATTATCCTTGTAAATTACAGGTCAAGAGGAAATTTAAGGTTCCATGGACGAGAAGCTTAGATCTTTAATAGCAGAACCTTAAATTCAATACTCCCAATGGGGGGAACATGTTTCTTCTTGATGCCATTCACTCTTAAACACATAGACTATTACTAGGGACCTGCGAAGAACTAATTCTTGCTTGCTTCTCTGTATATACCATTTCGTTGCTTGACAGAGACTGGTGCCGCTAGTAAGTGGCTCAAAAGGATCATATGAATGAGTCAATTGTTCAAGTAAGAACAACAAAGCTGGAGTATTAGAGTAGCTAGAGAAAGGAGTAGAACCCAATTTCACAGATTATGATAAGAGAACAGCCCTTCATTTAGCCTCCTGCAAAGGTTGCAAAGAAGTTGTCTTGTTACTTCTTGAGAAAGAAGCTGATGTGAACTCCACAGATCGCTGAGGCCATACTGTAAGTTCTTTCTTTCAGCTTATGATGCTTCCTGCAACTGAAGCAACGGATTTTTTTTTTTTATCATGGAGTGTCCTATTGAAATGTAGGCCATCCAGTTTTAGGAGATGGATAAAATGTCACATCAACAAAACAGTTCCAGGCCAAATCTGAGCCTGCTCCCGAAAATTTCAACAAACATTTGGAATTTCAAATTATCTGTAAGAAGTCATCTATGGTTGCTTCAAATGTTATTATAGTCTGTATCAGGTTTTATTTGCTTGGATTTGTTATATATTTATCCCATGTGTAGTATCTTTCATTTGCTTGCTTCTGATCATACAATTGAAAATAAAGTGAAAAGGAATACAAGTGAAGAAGAGAGGTACTCATTGAATGCAGGACACCTGTCTACTAAGGTTGTTTCTCGGACTTGGGGTTATCCCATTTCGGATTGACTAGTGTTGGCCTCCTCAAGGCCTTAACTCCCCAATGAGTTCAGTGGCATTTAAGGAAGAGGCGGTCAAGACTGTGAACAGGCTCAAGAGGGAGTCAGTTGACCAGTCCCTCTTCTACTGCTCTACATCAGCAGCTTATGGAATAAACATAAATAACTGCTTTCAGGTAGGCATATTAATATGGTAAGTGCTTTACAAGCCCACGAAGTGACATTAAAGAAAACACACATCTCACGGTATTGTACGTCTAGATATGCAGACAACAATGGCGGATTGTCATGTGTATGTGCATTAAGAAATGCTCAAGCATCAGACCAAGTTATGTTGATCCAACCCCAGTCATCACCATCCTGATGGACACTCAGAGCCTCCCACACAGCTTGGGTTGCATCAACCATATTGTTATTGCGTGGAGGCTGATAGTCACGGTCGCTGCCACATCCCATGGTGGAATCACATTCATCTACCATCATAGCTGGCACACTTCTCCCATTCCCATTAATAGTGATGTTGCAATGGCACCAGCTCCTGTGGTCAAACCACCCTGTCGATAGAGCCACGATTGGGATTTCATCAGAGTGGTACTGGTTATTGCACTCTGATGGGCCACCGCTATCCTTGCCCTTTTTGAAACTGTTGATGGTCAGAGTAACCTTGGTGTTGCCTGAGACTGGTGGTGAGCACTTATAGATAGGATACATTTCTCCTTCCTTGCAGCAGTCTGAGTCGTTCCCTATGTTGCATTGGCCTGGAGGAGGCTTCCTGCCCTTGATTTGGCCACTAGGGTGGCAGTTTTGGGCTTCAGAGCCTGGCAACCGAGCAGCCATGAGAGCGAGAAGCATGACTGACAGGAAAATTAGACTCTTCATTTTCTGTTTCACTAGGATTTGTTGAGTAGAGATTTTTCAGGTGTTTTTGGTGAAGAAAGAAGTTGGGTTATGCAGTCTTTTTATAGGGGTCATTAACAATTAAAATGCCAAAATAGAAGTCCAATTCTGAACAGTCTAATGATTAATTAAATAGATGATGTTTCACGGGACAACATTATCTGCAAAATAGTGTTCAACAGTACAATGAACCAATGGATTTATAAGGCAAACGCACTCCCTTTATAGATGACAGTTAAACCATCCGTCTATTGGTATCTGGTGATGAAAATGACTTGCTCTTAGGATATCTATGCCTGTTAGAACTTAGAAACACAATAGAGGACATTACCTGACATTTTAATTGTCAAATTATCACTTACGAACATCTTTCTTAGCTCCCTCACATTGAAGCTCTTGTCTTGTCTCAATGTGATCATCTTATTTGGCAATTGCCTTGTTGGGAACCTGCAGCTTCAACTTGCAATTAGTATATTATTGGTGGGATCTCCATATTCTATTTTATACAGCCTTTTTTATTTACTGCTTTCTATGATTTGTGGAATTATCATCCAGGAAGTGGTCAACAAACCTTGTCTCTTTTTCATTAACAGCAGCAGCCAACAAGCTGAAGCTGATTCTCAAATAACATAATTTCATAAATTCTACCAAGATCAGCTCGCTTGAGGAAGTTGAGCTTACTATGAAGGCACAGAGGTCACCACCCAACTTCAGTTACTGATTTCTGGATGTAAAATGAAAAACAAGTCACTCTTCAAGATTGATTCCTTTCCAGGGGAAATTAAAAGAAAGCGAGGTCGATCTATGATGCTATTCTTCAGTTTTGGGTTTTCACTTAGAAGCTGATAGTACATTATTGTATCCTCTAAAAATATTGATCATTCAGCACCACTGCTAAACTTTCATTTATATGGATTGTTAGCTTTTAAAGCATCAAAATAACTGCACTCTTTAGCAATTGATGGAGTCTCAGGTGTCTCATGTTGCAGTGATGGTAGAGCAAGGATCCTGTCCACAAAGAGCCTTTATGTTGATTCATTACCAGTTAGCCAGGCACTTCCTATATGTTCCATCGGATACATCCTCCTACTGATGTATGTCCTCTTATTCAGTTGGAAAATCATATGTAGGATCATCCATTGGGGATGGAAAACAGAACAAACTCACAAGTTGAGATAAATTTTAGTGGACTCATAGTACAATACAAGTCAAGGACAGACCGTCTAGGGAGTCCTTGTCATCATTCAGACTGGAACAGGAAATTAAAAACCATTCGACAACCTTTACCAGCATCATGTTACTTGCTGCATAGCGTCAGACCATGTGATGTCCATCCAACCCTTCCCAAACAGCACGAGAGGCATCTACAATGTTGTTATTGCATGGGTGTTGATAGTCGTGGTCCAAGGACACTAACACACACTAAGGTGGAGTCACATTCATCCACCACCCTAGTCATCACACTCCTTTCATTCCCAGTTATGGTTATGTGTTTATGGCACCTGCTCCTGTGGTTAAACCATCCGGTCTACAAGGCAACAACCGGGATGTTATCAGAGTGGCATTGACCGCCGCACGTGGATGGTCCACCCCCATCTTTGTCCTTCTCGAAGCTGTTGATGATTAGAGTGGCCTTGGTGTGGGCTGTGACAGGTAGTGAGCACCTGTAGATTGGATATGTCTTGTCTTCGTTGTAGCAATCTTGGTGTTTCCCCTGCTGCATTTCCCCATAGGAAGCTTCTTTCCCTGAAGTTGGCCGCTTGGGTGGCAACTATGTGCCTCGGTGCCAGACCATCGGGGCAGCCACAAGAACAAATAGTGCAAAAGAGAGGATCTTGAAGCTCATGTTCTTCATATTTCTGACGGGTTAATAACACAGCAAGGTGATCCTTGCTAAGGTACTTGCAGGCAACTGACTGCCTTCCAAGACTTGGAAATTCAGATGCAAGGAGGGTTCAAGACTTAGTTGTCAAGTATTTATTAGAATCTTAATGGCCGATTCTTCCAATGGGTTGATTGGTAACTACGGCAACCTCTCTTGTAAAATATAGATTCATTTTTTGTCTCATTCCTGTTCCAGGACATGACTTTGAATTTGATCCAGTACTTTCACTTGAACCATGAAATGTCTTGGATCTATGTTTTCCTTGAATTGACTCCTGTAGCAAACTGACATATGAAGTTCATTGGGAAGCTCCAGCGATTATTACAGAGGAGTAATTATTTTCATTAAGTGGAATTCATTTCTAACAAAAAAAACTTAAACTTATAGGATAGTGATATCAAATATCTTATACGACATTATCTTTTTATTTATATTTTCGATGTGAAATTCCATTTCTTAATATGAACTAAGTTATTGTTGTTTATTCTATCATAGTTTTCTATCCACCTTGCTGTTGTCTGTTCCATTTTGAGTGGGATCTCTAATGTCTGTACCGTCTCTTTTTGTTGATACTTATGTAGACATTATGTCAACCGTGGCTAGATCCCATCAGATGGTGAGATTGACACCGGAGCAACACACCTTTGACTATAGTTTTCTAAGGGTGTTTGGCTGTCGCTGTCATCCATGTCTTCGCCCTTAGGCGCCACGCCAATCATAAATTGGATCTTCGGTCTCGCCCTCATATCTTCTGAAGGTATCCTTCTCATTACCATGGTTGTTATCATCGCTTTGATCCTCAATCTGGTCACATGTTTATTGTTCACACTGTTATCTTTGATAAACAGTCTTTTCCCTATAAGTTTGTGTCGTCTGCTTTGTTGCACAGCACTTCCCAGATGATGCTACCCCGAGCAGCCTTTGCTGATCCTAACCTCTGTTCCTCCTCTCCTATCTCCAGCCTTCCTTTTCTTGTACATGCTCTATCACGATCATCAGGCAAACCGATAGAGGTTAGCTCTCCAAAAGCAATTATTTGTACAATTCATGCTCGGGCCAGCATTTTGGGGTCGCTTGATTTTTCATGTCGGCCCAAGTTGCCAGCTCTGGCTATCCACTTGTCTGCCAATCCTGTCTTTCATGCCCAGACAAAGCACATAGAAGTGGATTATCACTGGAATTTATTAGATGCTTTATGGGGATGCCATCATGCAAGAAGAAGTTATTGCCCTGGACATTTACCCGCCAAGAAATGAGTTGGTTGAGGAAATTCACCTCCTGAACGAAATGTAAC
This sequence comes from Sonneratia alba, assembly GCA_900174645.1. Classification (NCBI taxonomy): domain Eukaryota; kingdom Viridiplantae; phylum Streptophyta; class Magnoliopsida; order Myrtales; family Lythraceae; genus Sonneratia; species Sonneratia alba. The sequence continues at coordinate 306,596 of FWPY01000071.1, forward strand.
GTGAGACAAAAGCACGCACTTGAGCAGCAGGCATTACATGCTATGTTCGATGTTCTATGTTCTATATGCTATTCTGCCGGCTAGTGTATTTCAATGCATCTTAGTTGCAAAGACATATGGTTCCTCGTTTCGGTCTGTCCCCAAATATACTCTTCCTAAGTATTCCGATTTTGGCAATTTTTTTTCCTAGAATATCCTCAGAGATACCTTCATTCCTCCATCCATATTCTTGCTGCAAACAACCACCAGGAGAAGGCGCCGTCGAAACAATTTACCAGTCTTCGGTGGTGGACGAATTTGACTATACCAATGGACGTTATGGTGACATGAATATCAACCCCCATGTGACGACAATACTGTCAACGTATCCGGGCAGTGTAGGAAGCCTGTCCTGCAATGACAGTGATAAATAGTGTTGAACGGATACTCGTATTGCCTGGTCTAATCGGTAAAAACACGTTTCACAATATAGACTCTCGAATCTCTTCTCGACCTTTGCATGCTCATACAAAAACATTAATGCTGGGATTTGTGTTCGTGTTGATGCTATGTGAAGCCTGTGGTGTCCTGGTTCCATGTGCCTGGACTCGTTCGGTTAAATCCATTGATGGTTTCGGCCAGAAGCTTAGAAACTTGAGATGACGAAGAATCATAGGGAACAAAAAGCAGTTCTCTTCTTCAAGTTTCCCCCAATTTTCTGCCAACCTGAATGCAGGGCTCTGAATCATTGCACTTGCACTATATAAGTTTAAAAAAAATCAACCAGTGAATTAAAAAAATGAAAAATGAGGAAGTTTTCCGTTGCCGGGACTCGAACCCGGGTCTCTCGGGTGAGAGCCGAGTATCCTAACCAACTAGACTACAACGGAGATTGCTGAGAGCAAATATAATTTAAGATATGACAAAGATCCATATCTTGTCCCACCCGCCCCTGCCCCGTTCTCTTCCGAGAGAAACAACAAATCATACCCATCTTTCCTTCAGTCTCTCTCCCATAGCACAATATTGCCCCTCTTCTTCTCGGTTAGGACCTCCCTTTCCTACAAACAATAAAGGTACGCTGGTTATATGCAAGTAGTACGTGGGTTATGTTTGAATTCTCCCGGTACATGTTCTCGATTTATGCTCCACACACCGAATCTAATTGGGAAGAGGATACCACTGAATGTGACTGGTATGCCACCTTCCATTTGCTCATTGCAGGTCGCACAAACTTCCGGTTAGCCACAACAAGGAAGGAGTTTCTCAATCAATAAGTGATAATATGCACAGGCTAGCCCACAAGGCTACGCATTTTCACCGAATACAGGGGGAAAACGTGTCTTGAGAAGAAACTAGAAGGTAAAGGTATTTTACTATTATTTGTTTCAATTTGTGATGTTCTTGTTAGGATTGATCTTGTCCCAGAATTCAGCCTCCCACATCTCCACTTGCCTGGTGATGTTCTCCTTCCTCTGCATGAACTCTTGGAGCTCCTGTGGTTCGTAAGGAGGGGGCATGGAGCAAGGCAGCGAACTGCTCGGCAACTTCACCAGTGTCTCCATCATATACTCCTTCACTTTACCATCAGCAGGGCAAGCCATCGTCTCGGCACAGAGCTCGACCGCGGCAGGCGGCACCGTGACCTCAAACTTCTGGAGCTTAGCATACTCGCTCAGCAAGTGGAACATGTAGTCGTACACTCTCTGCATGCTCAGGCTCTCCTGCGCGAACCGGGTCCCCTCTTCTCCGATTGTCTGCGCCTGTTTACGTCCACGAGTTCAGTGGTGACTTTGTCTTTCTAAAGGAACCTGGCACCAGGCCAAAGTAACTAAGTAAGGTGGCTCTAACCTCCGAGGTGTGGTTATTGCCCCAGTCGACGGCGAACTTGATATCCCGGCACTTGTTATTGGGTCTAATGGGCCAGTAATGCTCCAAGGGGATCATCCCCCTAATGAAGAAATCGTAGTACTCGGGCCTAATCAGTAAGGTTGCTGCATCACATGCAAGGATGTACTTCTCGCTCACCGACCACGCCCGTCCCTCCACATATATCTTGTACCTTTTCATTGATTCAAGAGCAATTCAAAACAAAAGGGAACAAAATGATGGTTTACGAGCTTCGTGGTATGCTACCGTTCATATATACCTGTGGGTGCACTGATCTTCGAGTCTTGCTCCCCTGAATCCACTGGAAGTTTCACGGCCCCAATTCTGACCCATAATAGCGATTCAGAGAAGTTATTCAGTCTCCCCCCGTTGTTCAACTTTACACATTAACACTTCATATAAGCTTCTTTCTTTTACTGTCCGAATCATTAATCTGAGCCGTCTCGATGCAAACAATTAATCTTTTGACGGACTGACTACTCAGGCCCAGCTAGCTGAAAGTACGAAACGTACGTACCACAACAAAGAGGCGGGCATTCCAGTCCATGTCCTTGCTAGGCTTGCATCCCATTAGATCGCGCCGCTTCCAGGAAACCCACGGGTTTCCCTTCCAGAAGGCGTGGGGATCTCTGTCCTTCCACTTGTTCTTCTCGGCTGCTTGCTCTATGGCCTTCAACGTGCTCGCCCATGGCTTGATGTTCACCTCCGGCCTGTCAACCATAATTCAAACACATACCGCCACATTATTATCTAATTTCAGGCTGAAGGACTACATTGAGAAGGTTTGAAGTTTCTGGGGGCAATGCGCAAACACAGAAAAACTCCGGGGAGTGAATTGCAAGTCCAAGTAAACGTCATCTGGTGGTCCACTGTTCAGAAGCGAAAAGACAAGCTAAAACATGAGGCCGCACCACTTTTGACGGGTCAAATCGTAGACCCAGCGAGCCCCCATCACTTTTGACGGGTCAAGCCTGTCGTCAAACGTGTCACGTTACATTACATGCCCGTTTATGGGGGTTTGATCGGATAGGGCTGCTGATACTTAGATTAGGATGGAAGCAGATTTGCTGAGTAAATTATAAATTACCAGCCCCAGAAGGACCAATCGGGGAAGGGAATGTCGAAGGCCGATTCGTGGCCGCAGTAATGGAACATCGCGGGCGGCGCTGCCCCCTCGGGCACCCGGTTGCCCCGCTTCGGGAGTGCTGGCAGGTCCTCACAGCAGAACATCATCTCGAGGTCGGGGACCCTCCCGGGATAGAGCCTCAGCAGCTGAAGGATCCCCCAGAGGGTGAAGACGTCCCGTGTCTGCCACGCCCTGTGAAACTGCTCCAAGTAGACCCTACCTCTGTGAACCACGAGCCTGAAGTGGGCCAGCGATTTCCTGGACTCGATCGCCTCCCGGGTGATCCCTGTGGCCCTCCACGGGCGGAGGTCCTCGTGGATCCACCTGAAGTATTCCGGGCAGACGGTTCTGTACTCTGAGCCAGGCTCGATTGGTGTGGTCGGATAGTAGCCAGCGGGGCATTTCTGCGGGTCTGACGCATTGGCGGTTGGACTACAATTCAGATGGTACTCATCGGCACTCTTACTGGACGAACCTGAAGAGGCGCTGACGGTGGTGAAGAAGGATGAGAGGGTCGATGTGAACACCACCTGAGATTAAAATAATAATAATAATAATAATAATACAAAAGCAATGATAATAAATTAGATTATTAGTATTATTGTTATAATTATAAGAAAATTAGAATATAAAGACAGAATCTAATTGGACTAAATTTACGTGTAGTTATCAATGTTGTGAGGACATGAGTTCTATATGGAATGGGATAACTATAAACAGAGATACAATTGATGTGTATGCAATCTCTTTGATTTTGTACAATAATACCATGCCTTTTAAACCTCTTGGATGACCCCCCAAATCCTGCTTTAATTACCAATAAATGTCATTGATTTATCTTAAAATCAATAGCAAAATTCTCTATATTCCCTTTATTTTAATTTTTTTTCTTCCCATTTTAAATTTATAAATATCCTTCACAAATAAAAAGAAAAAATTAAAGCCATACCTTGTAGCCTAATCAAAGTTCTAAATCAATGACTCTTAGCTTTTTAGACTTTTCTTATTATCAATTCCAAAGTCAAATCAGTTAATTATTTATTATTATTATTTTACTTTATCATGCGTCTATTTCCTGGTGCCATGACACCCCCGGAATAAGACTAAATTTAAGTAAAATACTATAATATAACTTTAAAATTACTTAGAAAGCAAAATAATAATAATAATAATAATAAGAGAGGTCAGAAACTCTGCGACTGGTTGTTGTTATTTGTTGTTAGGTTTGAAGATTCTAATTCTCATTTCCAAAAGGCACGCACTTCATCTCCTCCTCCCATTCCAGGGTTCGGCACCTTCCAAAATCCTGACTTTGACATGATTCTTATCAGCAATAATAATAATAATAATAATAGCACTTAAATTTTTATCAAAAAAAATTATCTAATTTAAAGAAAATATGATAAATAAGGAAATAAAAAATATAAATAATATTATAAAATTAAATTAATAAACTCTTAATTTATATTAAGAATAATTGGTATAACATTCAATATTTCCCCTAGAAAATTGGCTTCACTTATGAGATAAATATTTGAGTTTCATTTTACAATATGGGATTGTGAATCATATACTTGACAAATAGAGAAGATATGGCTGAGGCTACATTAGGCAAGATATACAAAATCTAATTATGGCATGATATTAATATTGTTCTTCAAAATTAACAATTTAAACAAATAATAATAATAATAATCGTTCTAATAATTAAGAATTAAGCATGTTTCGGACATTGGAGTAGCATCGATCCATATGAAAAGAGCAGTGGTGAATCGAAGCTCCGTCCGATCGGAAGACGCAGACAAACGGCAATATCTCACGTTGACTATCGATCAGGAACTTGTTCGATCGGAGAGGGTTTCTCCGAAGACAGACAAATCGTCGTGCCCTCTTAATTGGGAAGAAGAACCTTTGGTCGTTTGAAGGTGCAAGCCCGTCGAAGATACAGGCAGGCTGCTGCCCGGCTCTCGAGCTTTCGGCACCGGAGGAAAATATATAATACCAACCAAAGCTAGAAAAGCCCTTGCGCGCGGTATCGAGCATGACACAGGTGTACGAGTTTTTGGAGAAAAAAAGAATATACGATGTGGATTAATTACTTACAACATCAAACCCAGAGATGATGACTCCAGAGAGGATGATGATGAGGATGAAGGAGAAGAATACGGTCGCAGAAGCCCAAGTCCTCGACGAGGCCGGCGATCGAGGAGCCGCCGAGGAGGGAGAGCCACCGTTGCCATCATTACCTTTGCATGACGAAGGGATCTTGTTGAGGGGCTTTGATTCTTGATCTTCTTCCATTGAGGACGATGAAGAAGAGTGTATTATTGTTGGATGGTGATGGTGATGGTGATGGTGATGGTGATGGTGACGGTAACCTACCAGTATCGCATCACTGACGAATGAATAGCTCTCCCGCAGTCCAGCTTAGGGAAGCGGATATACTAACGGGCTCGTCTCCAAGGGAAGAGAGGAGAGGGTCTCTACCTAGCTCCACTCGTTACTTGTTTGACCCTCCATCCCATTCCTAGGACAAAGTCTATTTTTTTTCTTTACATTTATTTATTTTTCCACATCTCTCTGGTCAAGAGCCACAAGCCCTGGGAGACAAAAGATAAGCGTCACCGCTACGGCAAACAATTCGTGGTCTTTGGGTCTCTGTTTCTCTGGTTAATGAGGCAAGACCCAGAGATCAATGAAGCTTTACCCTCATGCGTGTCTGATCTATCTGATCTGAAATTATTTTTCCCGTATGGCACTTTCAGAAATTTGGGCACATTTGGTATTTGAGAGCATGATTTTTTAAAAAAATATATATAATTAAATATTATAATTAAAAAAATTAAGAAATAATAGATTTCATTTGCCAGCATATATATGGATGAATCTACCAAAGGTTCATGTGTAAAGAGAATCAACCTTATAAAGTTGTGAGACACTTATTAAATGCACGGTTTCTTTTTTTTTGTATAAACCGCCGGTATCCAGTTAGATTTTGTCCAGCTAACTAATCCGGATCACTCCGAGTTGACCCATTTAAGGGGTTAAGAACTCCCCGCCGTAAGTGTGACTCGAACTCGAATCCTTCTATTAGGATGATGAGTGCTGAACCACTCTACCACGCCCACGGTAAGTAAATACACACATTCTATCCATACGGGTTAATAACTTTTAGGATTTCAATGCGATATTGCTTATGAAATTAGAAAAATCATATCTTACTGTAATAAATTAAAAGGTCGACATTTAAGAGAATACTGAGGAATATATTTGCAATATATATATATGATGATATTACAAATCATGGTTGAAAATTAGAACAATATAAGACAGGAAAATTTTCCCGTTACCCCCTAATTTTCAGTATTTTCTTGTAATTAGATAGACCGTAAATTGTAAATGACATTCTGTCATATAAAATTATAAATCGAGATGGTAAATATAATTAAAATACTCACCCAATAATGTCAATTGCAAGTGCTCTTTTCATCTGCAGCAAAACTCCCAATCCAAGCTAATAATTATCTATATATGCTTAATTTTTGTTTCCAGGGTATGACCAGGCAAGTCATTAATTGCTACTCATAAATCGTGAACATCCAATGGTTGAGGTTCGTGTCATAAATTTCTCTTTTTAATGTATAGAACAATGTGCATTTCCAATCAATTAAATTTAAATCTCTTAATAAAAAAATTAATATATTAATATTATTTTTATTTTAATAATTAAAAAATTATAAATTCAATCTTTATCATAAAATTTCATATATTCCTTTATTCTTTTTCGTTTATATTATCTTATTTTAAATTTATAAATTTTTTATATAATTAAAAATAAATAAAATTTTTTTATCATAATAAGTAAAATTCTCTTATATATATATATATATTTACCATGAAATACGTACTTGAGATAGACACAATGTAAAGCAACAAACAGACGTTGAATTATTTTAAAATGGGGGCAATTTAGTATTTTGATGGTCAAACAAGTCACCATTGAGCGAGGCTCCATCACGTGCATGACTAGGATATGAACTTCCACGTGAACCCACGTCCACATGCGGGGGATGGAGACTTCGAGCAGAAGAGATGGTTGGCCCTTTAACGAGGAAGCACTGAACCCCTCTTACTTTTCCTCCTACGGATATTTGGTAATAATTAAGTGGAAAACACATAAAAACTATTTCAACTTGGAGGTGCAATCTCGCCTTGCCAATTTTTTTTTATTAGATAATGTTAGTAGTGTAATAATCGATTAATTTATTAAATAATATATTATATGACCTAAAATTTACTATTAATTTTAATTATGGGTTCCTCACCGTCTAATAAAAATATATATATCAATAGTACAACAATATAACTACACAATTAGATTTAGAGCCAAAAACATACATAATATTTGTGGGGGTGCGGGGGCGCCATATAAGAGGTTAAGTTATTAAAACAATAAATTTCTTCTAATCTGACCAAAAATTATATCTGAAAATAAGATGTGTTAAATCTCTTGCATGGATGATACCCTGAACACTCAATTTGCAGTAACGTCAGAGGGAGAAAAGGTAGAGTTACTTTTGTTGGGCATCTTCTCGAGATGATGACATGTGGATTTTGGTTGAGACATTAAACCAAAAGGATGACCAGTGAGAACCGATGCAGCAAATACATATATGCATAAGCTATGGTAGCAGAGGCGGCTGCCGTGTGGCACTGGTGTCACACCGGAAAGGCAAAAATAATAAATTGGACGGAGGATGGCCGCCTAACCTACCGCTGACACGGCACCTCGCTCATATTTCGCCCCACTCTAATACCGGAAACCATCAAGAATTGTCAGGTCCATTCTCACGTACTCTGTCTGAAGTGGGTTTCTAACTGCATCTTTTTGAATCACAATGCATCTTTGATAAGCGAGCGTAAAACTCGTGTCAATATTGTTGGAGCCGCTAGCTAGGCGTCGACCATTCGCAAGATGATTATCGTGCGAGATAACTACACTACAAGATTCCCAGTATATCTTCGAGAGCTGAACTCTGATTCAGGGAGAACTATTCAAGGAGGAAGTTGCCACAGGACAGAGGAACAAGGCAGAGTTTTCTGAAAAAGAAAGAGATTTCAATGACACTCAATCTCACGACTAAATCCTCCGTCACGATTGACAGACCCTTGTCTTTAGCTGGCAGTTTTGAGCTGCTAATAAGAGTAATAAGTCGGAACGACTTGCCGGAAACTGCAAGGCCCAAATTGGAAGATTCCGATGGAACTCATCCACGAGTCAAAACAATAATAATGATAATTTATGATGATCAGTCTCCAAGTGCTGAAACACCTAATTACGTCGTGGCGTGAAAGACTTGCAATCTGACTACTCGCCCTCTTGCGCTATAGCAAACATCTGACGAAGGCAGACCTCGTCCGATCATAATTTTGGCGCATTTTTGGCTCCTTGTATGGCTGCTAAGTGTGGCAAGTGCGAGCTCTAATTCAGGAAAACGGAGGAGGAGAGAAACTAACAGGGATCACTTTGCTCAGGGGCCTAAGAGAAGATCCTTATCGCAGTGGCAGTGGTAGCTGTCGACACATCTTCTGCTTGCAAATACGGCCGGCATGCCAACCTTGGCTGATTATTTCTGACCCCACGATGTTCATTTTAGCCGTTAAAAACGGAGCAAGACATACAATGGCTGTATTTCTACACTAAGCATAAGAAGTTGCACATTGAAGTTACCCACGAGGAGAATATCTATAGATCATCTCGAGGTGCATGGCAAATGAATCTCAGGACAAAAAGGAGGAGGAGTAATAATAGAGACATAAACACTAACGCATCGAAGTACTTTTTCTCATTGAGCTTCTCCCAAGACTCAGCCTCCCACGCCTCTACTTGCCTGCTGATGTTCTCTTTCCTCTGCAAAAACTCTTGAAGCTCTTGGGGCTCATACGGAGGAGGCATTGAGCAGGGCAGCACACGGCCTGGGGAACTGACCAACGTCTCCATCATGTACTCCTTCACTTGACCTTCGGCGCTGCACCCCATTGACTCGGCACAGATCTCAACCGCAGCAGGAGGCACCTTGACCTCGAATCTCTGTAGCTCGGCGTACCTGCTAAGTACGTGGAACATGTAGTCGTACACTCTCTGCATGCTCAGGCTCTCCTGGGCGAACCGGGCCCCTTCTTCTCCAATTGTTTGTGCCTGGTTTTGATCAAAACAAGTTTAGTGCTTTTTGACGATTGAAATCAGCACAGAGCCACAGAAACTAAGACGTACTAACCTCCATAGTGTGGTTGTTGCCCCAGTCAACGGCAAACTTGATGTCCCGACACTTGTTGTCAGGCCTAACAGGCCAGTAATGCTCCATAGGGATCATCCCCCTGATGAAGAAGTCGTAGTAGTCGGGCCTAATCAACAGGGTTGTTGCGTCGCATGCCAGGATGTATTTTTCGCTAACCGACCAGGACCGTCCCTCTATATAGATGTTGTACCTTTTCTCAATATATCAGGATGTTCAGGAAACTATACAGTAAAATTACTACTTGAAGAATGCATTTTCGGGTTTTAACCATTACATTGAGAAAGGGAAACATCAAGCATGGATCTATGGATACGATGATGGAGAGAAGAACCCATGGTTATATTCTCAGTAAATTTGGGGACGGAAAATTTCAACGAGCTCTCTTGATTAAGCATACCTGTGTGTACATTGATCCTCCAGCCTCGATTCCTTAAATCCGTAAGAACTTTCATCATCCCAATGCTGATCCACATCATATAACATAAGTTAAGCTCTTTTTTATTTTTTATTTTTTCATTTTCGTGAATAACTCTTCCTTATTGTTTACTCTCACTAGCTATGTTGATGTGTGTGTATATATATATATATATATTATATATGCACCTAGACAAACTTCCGCTCATCAGACACGATAGAGGCAAAAGAAAAATGGGTGGAAAAAACTACCACGGTAACTAAAAGATGAATTGCTCGGCAGAAGTCTCGAGAGTGACTTCATCGTACATACCACGACATAGAGGCGAGCGTCCCAGTCGGTAAACATTTTGGGCTTGCAGCGCATTAGATTGCCTCGCTTCCGGGAAGTTTGAGGGTTGCCCTTCCAGAAGGCGTGAGGGTCTCTATCCTTCCACATGGTCTTCGCGGCTCCTTCCCGTATGGCCTTCAACGTGCTCGCCCATGGCTTTATGTTCACCTCCGGCCTGTGAGATATACATACACGCATCACATTGGTAAGTACGTAACATTGTCTATGATATGGTGAAATGAGACGACACTGCGAACAGTGGGGGCCAAACTGAGGTAGTTCAAATGTTAGTGGGTCAAGTTGTGATGAAAGCAAACTTCCGGGGTTGAACTGAAATTTAGCTGATCGACTTAGAGGCTACAGGGCCCATCTCACACGGAAAAAAGGGCCGCGGTCACGTGACCCATCACATGCAATAAATTGACTAACCAGCCCCAGAAGGTCCAATCGGGGAAGGGAATGTCGAAGGCCGATTCGTGGCCGCAGTAGTGGAACATCGCAGGCGGCGCTGCCCCCGCTGGCACCGGGTTGTCCCGCTTCGGGAGCGCTGGGAGGTCCTCGCAGCAGAACATCATCTCGACGTCGGGAACCCTCCCGGGGTAGAGCCTCAGCAGCTGAAGGATTCCCCAGAGGGTGAAGACATCGCGTGTCTGCCACGCCCTGTGGAACTGCTCCAGTTAGGCCTTCCCCTTGTAGACGACGAGCCTGAAGTCGGCCAGCGACTTCCTGGACTCGATCACCTCCCGGGTGATCCCCGTGGCCTCCCACGGGCGGAGGTCCTCGTGGATCCATCTGAAGTAGTCCGGGCAGGCAGTGGTATAGTCCGAATCTGGCTCGATTGATGTGGTGGGATAGTAGCTCAAGGAGCATTGCTGCGAGGTGGAAGTACAGTTTAGAGGGTACTCGATGGCCCCCCGATGGGAGGAGCTTGTGGTTGAATTGGCGGTGGCGGATTCGGTGCCTATTGTCGTTGTGAAGGAGGAGGGGAGTCTTGATGTGAACGCTACCTGGAAAAAATGAGATTTTTTTTTATAAAAAATTGAGGGACCACATTTTTTTAAAAATATAAATATGCGTGACCACATTTTGGGACCCCTAAAATATCATAAGAAAAAAATAGCCTTTTTGTTATTGTTATCGGAATAATTCTTTTTTTTCCCCCCAGCTCCACAGATCCATCTTCAATTGCAAAGTCGGACGGTTCAGGCAACTGGCAAGACGACAGCACTTCCGACATGATCGTCATGAGCAAACCCAAGAACAAGAATTGAACTCCAGAAATTAAGCTAGCTTGGAGATTTACGATATTGGAAGTTGGAAAGATCCCCTTGTTTCCTGAGTTTTGTATTGGTCGAGCAAAGAGCAAATGAAAAAACAACTGATGGTCCTAATCAAGGAAGAGGAATTGATTGCTTACGATATCAAACCCAGAGATGAAGACACCGGAGATGATGATGAGGACGATGAAGATGGTGGCAGAAGAGCGGGTCCTTGTTGTCCATGCCGACCACCGAGAGGCCGCTGGGGAGTTAGCTATCGAGAAGGCTGACATCGAGCGAACCTCGCTACTACTGCCATGTGAAGGGGGCTTCTTGAGGGGCTCATCTCCTTCTTCTTCCATTGGAGAACACCCAGACCAGACAACAACACTTGACGGTATTCGCTTTTGCTGAGTGACCACACGGTCATTTTTTAAGGTCTACTACTGACGGCCTGCTCTGCCCATGACCGAAGAGGAGACCTACTTGTTTGACTTGTCGACCCACCAATCACTGAAAAATGTTTTCCCTTTTTTCTTTCTTTTCCCCAATTATACTATACTATCCTGTCCCTGCTGCAAAAGAGAAAAAAAACCCCAAAAAAAAAACACTATCCCCACTTTTATTTTTTCTAATTTATTTCCTGATCTAAAGCCAATAGGGATTCGGACCAAGAAATGCATAATTTATTCAAAAACAGAGAGAGAGAGAGAGAGATTGAGAAATCTGTAAAATTAGCATGGCACCGTGTGATTGGATGTTTTGTCCTGACTTCTCCCCATTTTCTATCGTATCAGTTGTTTCTTCGAGGTGCGCACGAGACGATGTGTTTGTCTCTGTTTCTTTTTCCTATTTTGGACTTTAGAACATGTTGTTCGCTGATACATTGATTAACAAAATAGAGGGTTAATCGTATAAAAGGCTACAATATGTACTGCCCTGGCCATCAAATATTATGCAGTTTAAATTATTATGAGACTAGACTTATAGTGACGAGTTTTACCGGTAGAAATTGGAGCCAATCAGACTTATAGGATGTCCTTAGAGGAAGAACAAAAAGACATCGAGAGGAGGAATGCGGCTAAAGATGGATGGGCCTTGCGGCCCTCCGAAAAGTCACCAACTACTGAGCCTGCCGGAGGGACGCGGGGCGAGACGAAGCAAAATTAAGGACGGAGGAGGTGGAGTGGGGAAGGAAGGAGCGGGAGACGTTGACTGGGCTTCGACTCTGACTAGCGAAATTCTGTCAATGTGGACAAAGTTTGGGCCTTTAGGTGATTTTTCGGCCACGTCGGCCTTTAACAGGAGGCCCGGCAGATGAAGGTTCATCCGATCGAAGCGGGGTCAGCAGCAGACATCAAGGTGGGCTCGCAAGTGCCCTATTGTTTGGGATGATTGCTTTGCTTCCTCCTCCGAGGCCACATTCTCGTGGCGGTGCATGTCGGCATTGAACATGCCTTACCGTCGGCACACGCGGGGGGCAGAAGGAGTGGCTTGCTACTACTCTACGGGGCCCTCAATCTTCTAAAAATTGTCTCTTTCTTGTCCTTTTCTTCCTCGTTAAAATTTATTCAAAGATGTCTCCCTCCCTCTCTCTATTTTCAATAGATGGCTGATGTTGTAGAATTCCGAGTGTTGCTTGCAAAGTGTCCCAACTCTTAGGGGAAAAACTCCTCAGAGGGTTAACAGTTGATTCAGGACGTATTATAATCGATATAAGTATTGACAATTTGAAATCTGAGAGTTTTATTTCAGCTTGAGAAAATGGTGCACCTTGTCAACCTTTTTTATTAGATGTCAAGTATTTCATGCCTTGTAAAACTTCAGATAAATTATTAATGGACAGCTTGTAGATATGATTGCTGTTTCTTGATCTCCTCATAGGATGCCAGGGCGAGCGCATTAATTGCGGGCAGTTGTCGGGCAAAAATGAGAAGGAAATGCTGGTTAGTGTGCGATAGTTACTACAAAATGGGTCCACACGCACACAGGCAAAGCGTCCGTCTTTATTAGCTCATTGAACTTGGGAGAATACCAGATCCGTTGGACGAAGAGCTCCCTCACTTCTCAGTTTCCCAACATATGGCCGAGACCAAAACTGCTCCGCCGGAGAAACAGGCCTCTCCGGTGTCACAAAGTAAGTCTCTTTCTCCCTCTGTCTTCCTTTGAATTGAACTGTGTAACACTGCGTGCGTGTGGTATGTTCTTCAATTGTCTCGTCAGCTGAGACAGATGGTTAGAAGAGAAGAAGATTCTATGCTGTCCCTTTTCTAGTGGGGTGTTATGTGGTACTGCAACTGCTATGAAATGAATTAGTCCAGTACCTGAGTCATGAGATTTCCATTTTCTTCTTCTACGTCCCCTTTGCAGAGTCTCCACATGCTGCAGAAAAGAAACCTTCAGGAGGATCACTGGACCGGGGTAAGACAGTTCTCTTCACCAGTCTATTCCCTCTATGATTTCCTGCGGATTCTTTGCCTTCTTCAATGTTCGAGATATTATGATATGATAGAAGGTCTTCTTGGTCTCTCGGAGAGTGGACTCAGCAAGATGAGAAAAAGAAACAGTGCTGATTGACTGTGTGCGGTTACATGTATTTATTTCAACGCTCTGGTGCTTTGCAGACATTGCACTTGCTGAAGTAGAGAAAGAGAAGAACATGTCCTTCATCGGGGCCTGGGAAGAGAGTGAGAAAACCAAAGTCGAGAACAAGTAAGCTCAGACTTCCCATCGCCAAGAAGTAGGGTCTAGAATCTGCCACTGCATTTCTGATTCAAAACCTGCAATTATGTCTTGATCTGATGTTCCTTGTCTTCGGGTTACTATATTCTTTAAATGGGGAATGTGCTGGAACTAATGTACTGGACAGGGCTCAGAAAATGCTCTCAGCGGTTTCTTCTTGGGAGAACAGCAAGAAGGCAGCTACTGAAGCTAAGTTAAGAAAAAATGAGGTTAGTCTTTTCTTCTTTTCGTGTTCTTCTAATTTATCAAGGAGGACAAAATGGAGAGAGGATTGCTTGATTGCAGGAGAGATTAGAGAAGAAAAAGGCTGAATACGGAGAGAAAATGCAGAACAAGATTGGCTTGGTTCACAAGCTAGCAGATGAGAAACGGGCAACTGTTGAAGCTAGACGCAGGGAAGAAATTCTCAAGGCAGAAGAAATGGCTGCAAAGTACCGTGCAACCGGGCAGACTCCAAGGAAATTTCTTGGGTGCTTCTAAAGCCAACCCTCAGGCTGACCAAGGAGAGAGTGACTAAGAAAATGCCTTGGGAATATCAGTTTCATGTCATATCAGACATTGAAGCCGCCCATACCGATATGGAATGTTCATCTCATGCACAGGTGTTCCCATGAGTGTGAGACTAATACATGAACAAGATATCAGTTTCATATCATATCATGATATAAAAGTCGAATAAAGCTGTGTACGGGCAATGACTCATGTTACTGAGCCAGTGAAGAAGGGTATTCTAACACGAACAAAAAGGTCTAATGTATGGTATAGAATGGCAGTACAAAACTGGATCGTAACGGTTTCCTATTCCATTTGCGCTCCATTCTGTCCTGCCAAAAGTGATTCCTATTACCTTAAGAAAGGCTCCCTCCTCATCCCAGCCTGATTTGCACGGGGGACCAACTCAAAATTTCAAGTTTCACGTGAACTAAAGAGCCTTATGCCCTCAACTTGGCAGCAGAAGTGGAGCTTTACTGCTTATGGTTCCCTCTAAAATGCTCTTGTCGTTGTCGATACTCGATAGTGAACTAACTCCAAGAGCACCTGCCACGCGGTGTCTGTAGAACTCTCAAGCTCAATAGAACCGGAGCAGTTGGGCCCATGTTTGGGTCCATCACTCGGTCATGGAGCTCATACTGATGTCGCAGGAGAAGTCCCTGTTGCTGGAGAATTCACTTAATCTTTTAACGCACGAAGCCGCCTGAGAAATGGTGCTATCAGTGGCAGTCTCAGTGCCTGTTCTTCTGGGTAGCTTCCAAAATTCAAGCTTGTGAGTTCCACATGAGTGAGAAATAATCGGGCTATGTCCACTGTGGAGTCTGCTGACTGAAAACTAGTGTGAGGAGTCCATTCATTTGGTTGGCTTTAGAAAAAATCTCTTAGTTCTAATCTCATTGAGTTGACTTGACTCAAATTTGCATAAATTAGATATAATTAAATTTTTAGGTATAACTCAAACAATATTATATTTAAAAAATGGAAATGAGAATTTCAAATTTGAGAGGAAAAAAAAAAGAAAGAAAGAATTCAAGGGCACACAAGAGAGAGAAATTTAGAAAAATCTCTTAATCGGATCTGAATTCTCTTCACCCATTTAGGCCTCAGACCAATTACGGTGACCTGTTGAAGGAGGCTTGGTGACTCGAGGCACCCACTCGACTCATCACAGATTATGCCGATCTCAAACAGTTGGGAATTGCTGACGTGGGACAATATCGGACGGTGAGGAATCTCCAGTCAAATCCTCTCAGCTGATGTGGAATGGACCCCGGCGACCATCTATCTGTAACCGTACCGTAACTGCCCTCCAGACGAGCAAATATTGAGTGGGTATTACTCAGCCACGTGGCTGAGTAAGAACCAACAAGAGTAAGCCACGTGGAAAGAATTTTAAAATTTTTCACGAACACATTTCCCCCAAAAAAACAGACGGAGGATTGACGGAGAACTTCAAACCCACCCCCTCCCTATCCTTTCCTTTTCTATTTCCTTTTCTCACTCGAGGCATTTCACTTCGAAGTCTACTTCTAGGCAAGCGAACCTCCAGCACCCCTCAACTGAGCAAATTTCCATGATTTACTAAGGTAACTTTTTTTGTCTCTTGCTCCTTCAATCTTTGTCCCTATTCGAAGCTAGGGTCTTTTTTTTTTGAAATTTTAGGCTTCAATCGGATGTTATTTTCATTTAGCCAAATCTGTTTCTAGTTTGTGGCATTTGTTTATTAAGCTTCAAACTGATGTTCTTCTGTTTGGACTTGTGCTTGAGGTTGTATGGTTTCTAAGATAAAATGTTGAGCAAATATTGTCCGACTTTTTCTACTATTTCCAAGAAAGATGAATATTATGGATGTCAGTTAAAAGAGTTCTAGCCAATTTGCTGTCTTATGAATCTTTTATGTGGAAGACTTGATGCTACTAATTAATGTTTCTAGTTTTCTAATGTGCAAAGAGATTTTCTAAGAAGTAAGTTGAATAGTTGATGTCATAACAAGGATTTGAATTGATTTGCTATGTGATTTAGTGAATTAATAGGAATTGTTGCAGTTGTTTCACTATGAAAATAGAAACGGGTATAATTAAAGCTAGTGTTTGTCAAAGGTGTTGCTAAGTCAGTATTTGCATTTTTTATGCATTTATGAATCATTACCAATTGTATTTCTTATTGATTTTGGATTGGTTTTGCTAGCATTAGGTATATATTTGCACTAACTGAGGATATTGGATCATATATAAATAAAGTATATTGAAATAGAAATTGGCAAGTCATAATTCATCCATTAATATGTAAGACATATTGATTGATTTAAATTTTTTGCAAATTGCAGAAAATCCTCAAGATTCTCAAGGTGGTGGCTTGGTGCCTATTATGGATAAAGATTTTAACTTCAAAATTGGTATGACCTTTCTAATGAAGAAGAAGCATATAATACTTACAGTGCATATGCATTTAGAAAGGGATTCGGAATTCGAAAAGGTCACAAATATTTTAATCGAAATAAAGAGTTGAGAAGATGTACATTTATGTGTTGTTGTGAAGGCTATAACAAGGTTTCTCCATATGAGGAAAGAAAGATTGTGAGGTAAAAAAAAAAAAAAAATGTGGATGTATGGCTCATATAAAGTTTAAAATAGAAGGAGATGTGTGGGAAGTTATGGAATTTGATAATAATCATAATCATCATTTAATTCATGAGAATCATAGGCATTTAATGAGATCATCTTGAAAGATTACGAAGGAAAAGGGGAGTATGTTGCAAACCATTGTGGATTTAGGAATTAGACAAACATTGGCTTATTCATACATGGTGAATGAGGCTGGTGGTTCAACTAGTGTTGGGTTCACATTGCGTGATTGTCAAGATTTTATACAAGTAAGAAAGTCAAGTTCTATTAGTGCAAGAGATTTTCAAAGTCTTTTGAATCACTTTCAGGTGATATAGTCAAATGGAAATGTTGTTTTCTACTCATTCCAAGTTTATGATGAGAATAGACTTATTAGTTTCGTTTGGCGTGATTGCACATCAAGATTTGACTATGAATGCTTTGGAGATGTGGTTGTTTTTTATACAACTTATCATACAAATAAGTATAATATGATTTGCGCACCATTTGTGGGGGTCAATAATCATTGGAAATTTGTGTTCTTTGGGTGTGCATTTTTTACTAATGAGATGATTTTCTCATTTGTTTGGGTATTTGAAACTTTTTAAAAAGCTATGGGGAATGAGGTGCCAAAAACACTCTTTACCGATCAAGATAGTGCAATGGCAAATGCCATAGGTAAGGTTTTCCTCAATATGTTCATTGATTATGTGTGTGGCATATTTCTAAAAATGCCATACAACATTTGTCTCATTTATATGGGAAACCAGGTTTTAAAGAGAAGTTCAATAAGATATTACATTGTTGTGAAACTGAAGATGAGATGGAGCATAGTTGGATGGAATTGTATAAGGAATGGGATCTTGATGACAATAAGTGGTTGAACAATTTGTTTCAAATAAGGTCTAAGTGGTGTGCAACTTTTTATCATGATATATTCTTTGCTGGGATTAAATCCACCCAACGAAATGAGAGCACAAATAGTATTTTTAAACAAATGTCTTGTGGAGCAATGACATTAACAGAATTTGTCAATCAATATGAGCAGCAAGCTGAGAAGATGCGTGAAGCACAAAATGTTGATGATTTTGAGTGTGTTAGAGGTAGACTTATATTGAATGTAAATACGGGTATTTTGAGGCAAGCATCTAATGTGTACACCATGCATATCTTTAAGAAGTTTCAAGATGAATATGTAGCTACCATGGCTTGGCATGTAATTGAAAAGTATTCAGAGGAGCCATCGCACACATTTCTTTTGGTTGAAGAATATGGGCATCGACAACATAATGTTTATTTCAATAGTAGCGACTTTACCATTATGTGCACTTGCAAACATTTTGAATCACGGGGTTTGTTGTGTCGACATGCACTATCGGTGATGAATAACCATATCTACCTTACTTATCTTCCATCTTAATATGTTTTAAAAAGGTGGACAAAAAGTGCAAGGGAAGGAATTTCTGTTATTGACAATTGTGGTTCAAGTGTTCAAGATTCAATTTCAACATCATCATTGTGTTTGAAGGAGTTAATGCGTATGTCTTTTAGTATTATGAGTATAGCTTCAAAAGATGAAGATGCCACAAATGTTGCCCGAAGAAAATTAAATGAGTTGGAGGGTGAATTGAAAAGTCTTCAAGGTATTGAAGATAGTGGTTATGGGCATGCTACTTCAATTGGATGTGACAAGTATAATGATTCAAGAAGTATCGGAATGAAAGTTCTTGATCCTCTTCGAAAGAAGTCAAAAGGTGTATCAACTAGTCGATTTAAAAATGCGATTGAAAAGGCCAAAAAGAAGAAGGTTCAACCAAATCATGAGTCATCATAACTATTACCCAATTCTAGTGCTCCTTCCATCAATCAAGTCAAGTCAATGAATCCAATTGTGCCTGTGAACTTAAGTTATCAAAACATGGTAAAGAAAATCTTATATTTTTTTAGCCTTTTATTTTAGTTTATGTGATTAAAATGTTACAAATACTATTAATGATACAATGCAGGTTTCATCAGTATATAATTTCAGTCATGCTCATTTTCCATTTACTATAATGTTAAGTCAGGTACCTACATATTAATTTGGATTGTTGAATTCTATTTCATCATGTTCTTCCATACTTATTTGGTTGTCATGCTTACTTGTGTAGGTGTCTGTAGACTCAACTAACAATTCACGAAATGGACTTGACGGAGATCAATTTAATGAGGACCAATAATGTTTGTGTTGTTCTTCAATGCTTTTTTGATATTGTTTAACATGTATGTAACTAATATAAGGTTTGATTTCATAGGTTTTTGCTGCTCATGGATGTTTGTGGTCTACCCATTAATAATTTCAATGAATTTTATGTCTTATAATTGTGTTCATTGATGGTATTTATAGTGTCATGTGATGTACCAACATGGTTCATATTAAGATGATGTCTTTTGAGGACTATTTTTGCAGCAATTTTGCTTAGTGCACAATTCAGGCCATTTCTTCATCATTTCCACAGTATTTCAAATAAGCAATTTTACTGTTTCCGTATCAATACAGCTAATTTTTACAATATTACATTGTCTTTGTCTCATTACAACAGTAATTCCACATCAGTTGAATCCAACTCTCCAACAGTTTTATTGTTTCTGCATCAATATAGCTAATTTTTGCAAAATTATGTTGTTTCTGTCTCAATACAACAACAATTCTGCATCAGTTCAATCCAATTTTGCTGCAATTTTACTGTTCTGCATCAATAAAGCTAATGTTTACAAAATTACAATGTCTCTGTCTCATTACAACAGCAATTCTACATCAATTCAATCCAATTTTGCAACAATTTTATTGTTTTGCATCAATACAGCTAATTTTTAGAAAATTACATTGTCTCTATCTCATTATAGCAGCAATTCTACATCAATTCAATCCAATTCTGCAGTAATTTTACTATTTTTGTATCAATATAGCTAATTCTTACAAAATTACATTGTCTCTGTCTCATTGCAACGACAATTCTGCATCAGTTTTGTAGCAATTCTGCATCAGTGCTGTCTCATTATAACAGAATGACAATGGAATCGCATGTTACTAACTATAATCAATGCAGACACATGCCCTTCATTTTTGAGGTCTCTTTTCCATGCCTTTGAAAATACCATAGTAGATAGCTCTACTCTTGTACCATTCTGCAAGAATCACATTATTAAGAAGTATTAATGATGGACAAAAAGAAAAGGCATCAATGAAGACTTAGAAGATGGGACTAATTTGCAGCAAAATGTGCCATTTCCTTTTTAAGTTTTTCAAGATGGGAAAAAGACTAACAAATAAGGAAAACATACATATAAACGTCAAAACATAATCAAGACATACAGTTACTCATGCTACAACTAATCAGTCCAAGGGGGTAGGGGCCCACATGGCACCTCTCATATTTAAGCTCACTGCTTTTCACTTTTTATTCAAAAATTGTAGTGAGAACTCAAAAGCAACATTCTTAGTTTATTGATAAAAAAAAGAAAAAAAGAAGAAGCAAGATTCTTAGTTATATATACAATTGAATAATCTATAATGAAAAAAAATCAACAATCATAGATATACATACTTTACCAAGAGACATCCTAAACCAGAGCCTCTCCTTGAGGATCTCAAGCTTTCCCTAAAAAAATAATGATAAAAAATCAAAATCTTAGTTATTTATACAACTAAATAATCTATAATAAAAAAAAAACCAACAATCTTAGATATACATATTCTGTCAAGAGACACACTAGACCAGAGCCTCTCCCCAAGGACCTCAAGTTTTCCCTAAAAAAAATGATAAAAAATCAAAATCTCATGAAAAACAAGATTTATTATAAATAAATGAAAATTTGTTGTCAGTATCTTATCGAAAACAAGATTTCTCAAATAAGAACTAATCAAAGAGAAAGAGGGAGAGAGCGGTAGAGGGACGATAACTCTTATTAGAGAGAAAGAGGATAGTGAGAGAGGTCGAGTTTCAATCAACCTAAATGCTCTGAAAATGTTTACGGGAGAGGAAGGTGGGAAGGAAAGTGGAGGGGGACAGGATGAGCGGGAGTTTGAGCAAATGAAATTTCAAAAAGTAAACGTCGTTAACAGCAGTCCGTTACTTTCACTTGC
The DNA here is from genome assembly GCA_900174645.1 of Sonneratia alba. Lineage (NCBI taxonomy): Eukaryota > Viridiplantae > Streptophyta > Magnoliopsida > Myrtales > Lythraceae > Sonneratia > Sonneratia alba. The sequence goes on from FWPY01000071.1 coordinate 327,857, forward strand.
ACAGTATTACTCTGGCTTTCTTACACGTGTCAATTTTTAAGAGGATCTTGCACAGCCACGTGGTGGTGTAATGCTCACTAAATATTTACTTCCAGAGAGTAGATAACCCGAACCAGCAGGAAATTTCCCGCCCCACTTCTCTCCTCCTCTCCCTCATAAAGCTCAGAGAAGACCATCGTTGTTCCCCCCTGAAAATTAATGGCGGCGTTCAAGTTCCCGTGCATGGTGCTCAGGAATGTTCTAGGGTCTATTTTGGGCATGGCCGATGACACTAATGTCTTCTTCGAGCCCGATAGCGGCATAAGGTTCAAGCTCGTCTGCTTCGTAGGTTACGTCGATGGAGCGATATTCTTCAGGAAGGAGACTCTCTTCGATTTCAAGTGCCCTAAGCGTGCTTCCGCAGGCTTCGAGATCATGCAGCTGGGAAGGGCTTTGACAAGACTTGACACTGATAACTTCATCGATCTTCACTTTGATACTGATGAGCTCGTCATCAGTATTTGTACCGAGAAATTCCGTGAGTAAAGAAAATGAGCTCAGTTTATTGCTTTTTCGTTCATACAGATTTGATTTATCTGTTTCATATAACGCGTACGTTCTGTTGAAATGGAATTTTCCCGTCAAAAGCGAATACATGAAATGAAGTTACTTTAGTGTCCGCGAAGCATTGACAGAAAAACAGATCGGTACACGAATTTGACAGAACCTAGCCAGTTCCTTAGATCGAACTTTGAGCAGTTCAGAAGTGACAAGGATTAATAAAATACTCGGACTGTGAATATGTAGCCAGATAGCAAGATGATCCGACTTAAATTAGTTCAAGAATGTCTAATAGTGAATGAGGACAGGATTTGCGTCTACAAGTTGAAGTATGAAATGGAATATCTTCTTCTTAACATACATAGACGTTCTTGAACTTCATTAAACACATGGACTTTCATTTCGTCAAAGTGGATTTAGATGATTACCATGCTTAGACTCTTTATTGTGCAATTGCAGGTCATTTGACTCCAGAGAGGCTTCTTATGGAACCGACAGGTGGATTTTCAAATTTATCTGATCAAGTAGTAGCCCCTAACTTGTTCTAACTTTCTTTCACTGATATTGCTGTACAATACTGCAGAAGAAAGACATGCTGAAGTGGCACTGATGGAAGAGCGCACCGAGTTCATGAAAATAGACGAATCAAAATTTGAATATGATCTGATCATTGGGATTCCTTCAATCCATTTTGTACATATGCTAAAAGATGCAGAAGTTCACCACTTTGGTACTTGTCCTTCTTACTGATACGTGATCTACTTTCTTCAACTTTATGAGATGTTCATATGCAGTAACATTTACTGCAGTATCATCTAGCGTGAAGACTATTTAAGACAAGCAACAAACTTCTTTAAAAGGTTCTGGATATTTATCCAAAGTTGCAGAAAAATATGAGTTTACCTTCAGAAGTTCGATTTTTCAATGGATTCAGATATTGATAAATGATCAGGGGAAGCTATTATGCATAAAGCATGATATGTCAGATAGTTGAGCATCAGATTCCTCTTTCGGGGCCTAACTAGGTTGTGGCATTATGTAAATTTTGCCTCTGTTCCTCTGCAATCTTTTATATTCTCACCAAACTGAAACATGAGGTCTATTCCCAGTTAATATCTGGGATTGCCATTTTACACTTCAAATTTTCTCCCAATCCAGTAGCCCATTTAATTGCATGTGCATGGCTGATTTTTAGTATATAAATTAGTTAAATTAAACCATGGTATCTATTATCATGGTGCTTGGCATAATCTTCAACAGGGAAACCAAACATCTGGTAAAAAGAACAGGTCATTGCATCTATTGCTTTAACCTAACACTATAGTTGGCCAATCACTTGAAGAATCTTATGGTCAGCTTGCTTTGTTTTTATGGCTGCTATTGTTCAGTAGATGGGCTACTGCACGATTCTTTGTTGGGAACTAAATGGTTGATGTTGATCCTGTTTCTTCAGCAGTGACATGCATTTTTCTAACATAACTCTCGTATTTCAGTGACGATATATGTCAAAGAAAGAGAAGTATGGTTTAAGGTAAAGAACAAAGCTTTTCCCCTTCATAAGGAGGTATGTTGGAATCAGGAAAAACAGTGCCGACTCCTTTCCGCCGTTAAGTGAAAATGCTAGATAGCAAGCACAGAGAATGCTATTGAATTGACCCCATTTCTTTCCCTATGTGATTCCTCTCCCCCACTCTTTTTTCCTTTTGGATTGGGAATGGCACAAACTGTTTGCTATATGATATTTGCATGCTGGTGATCATGGGTGACATTAACTTTGTTGTTACTCGGATATGTACAGGCCATTTGTACATTTTTCAGGCAAATATTCTGAAAGTATTGTCTGAGTGTGCATATATAAATCTGCTACCTTTAAGAACCTACTTGCTTGCAAATAGTTCAACCATTAACGAACGTCAAAGTTCAATCACAATGCCCATTTGTGTTCCATTTGTGCCTTTGCAGCTTGGGAAATTTGTGAGCGTTGGCCCCACATTTGACAAACCGGTGGCAGCAGAGTTTGCACTGTACCGGATAACCACATTCCTCTTAGCGTCTGAGCTGACGAACATGGTGTGGCTATGCTGGTCAACAGATGCACCACCGCTGCTGATCTTTCCTTTTGGAACACTTGGTAGCTTTCATATCTACAGCAGACTGTTTCCTGAAAAGAAACTGAAAAGATCGCCCGCCCATCAACTTGAAAACAAGCAGGTTTCTTAGCTGCAGTTCCACTATTGGCAAACAATGGAACTTCGGGATGTTTGATTCTTTGATTAAGTCGAGTTTTCCTTGCTAAGAAATTCAATCTTCTTACGTTAGTATCTGCTAAGAGGCAATTAGTTTGTGAGGTTGAAGATGCGTGAATCTCGCAGCAGATGGGCAGTACTTGTATCTGATTGAATAACCATGCTTTTTACTGATAAACAAGAATAACCATTCTTTTCCCGGAAAGGCTTATTACAGTTTAGTATCTGTGCCTCTGCCTAAAGAGACCTGTAAACAGAATGCTTAGCGTACGATATATGGCATTTTTTTTTCTTCGGGCGATACATTTGTTTGTCATTTTTCTTTCATGACATTATTGTGGTTGATGATGGTCGATACCCCTTTTTGTGACTATAAGGAACCGCAATTTTATCACGAAAGAAATGAATGGAACCTTGGTTTCCGTTCGGGGTGGGGACTAGGACGACCTCAACGCCTTGCCTTAGTGACCGCGACTGTGATGAAATGGTAAGATTTTATAACTACCATTAGACTCTACTGAATAAAATGGCAATAGATTAGCAATGGTGGGCAGAAAAAAATGCAGCAGCGGCTGTCGTGTGCACCCCTCGTTTAAGTGCAATTGAGAGGAACAATGAGATGATTTGGGTGACCAAAACTCTTGTGCTGGGTATTAGGAGATCGATAATCAGATCTGGCTGATGTAGATCTTCTTGGTTTAGAAGAAATGTGAAGGTATAGAAAATCAAGAGGCAGGGCTATTCGTTTTTGAGGCTGACGTATGCAAGAAGTCGATGTGTGATTTACTTTCTTATTAATATGATTGTAGTCTTAATCAGGAATTAAAAAAAGAAAAAAAAAACCCCCCGCATTCAGATCATGCGCCTAGATTTGCCTCGACGAGCTCAGCAGACGCCAATGTCAATCGTGCCTTCTCATCTCTCCAGACGGCCGAAACTCTGCCTACCCCTTCCCCCATACTTTTGAGGTCATATGACATAGATCGACAAATTGGATAGGCTGGTGACGAGGAATGATGAGCTCAAATCAGGCTCCATCCAGAGTGCTGATAACCCTTTCTGGATGGATTTAAAGGGAGCATAATGAATAGTATAGGATCAATTTTTATTTTTATTCTTACTATCAACTTCACATCTAACTCATTTTGTAAACCCATGATTCGTTGTCTTGTCCAAGTGAATATCTGCATTGGAAATTGTCTATTATTCTAAAAGCTTATGCAATTATTTATGACCATGTGCGAGTCAATGTAGATATTTAATTCACGTGTGTGGCCATCTCGTTTAAAAAAAAAAAAATCTTTCAGCTGGATTTTCCTTAACATTGCCTTTCTCTTTCCCTCTTCTCGTGGCGACGAGACAGCGTGGAGGGAGCGATAGCCATGCCAGCGGTACTCGGATACGTGCTCCAAATTGCTCTCAGCTCGTCGCAGTCTGCGGCGTCGCGCCTGCCTATAAGGAACATCTTATAGTCACCAGTAAGTAAAAGAGGTCGTGCTCCGCTTCTCATGCCCTTTCGTTTCTTCCTGCTCCGTGAACTTCTCTCAAACTCCGCCACTCATTTTGGCCTCGGACTGAGCTGCCTGTTTCATCTGCACATGATCGGTCTGTTCTCCCTCTTCTCATCTGCTCGCCGTGTAAACTGATGAATCTGTAACTAAAAACTCGATTTCCCTCCTTTTAAACCAGCCTTCGAGTTGAGATCTTCGAAGCTTGTAGATTTTGAATATCGATGAGGAATTGTTATCGAAACTGTGCTTAAGAGACTCATATCTGCATCCATAACGTGCAATAAGACTTGTATGTTTTGCCCGATAGATGAAATGCATGGTTTACTCTCCAAAGAATGTGTGATGATTTCTCTTTGAGCAGCAACTGATGTTTTTATGTGAGAAAAACTAATTATTTTGAGCTACGTACGTATCGATTCATTTAGCCCCCGCCCCCCCTTTTTTTTTATGGCATTCCATTGTGCTTCACTTCGTTGACCAGGTGTTTGACGGAAGGTCCACGGGAGAATGTGGGACCGTTTGCCGATAATAAAGATTTCGTGTACACTGAGCTCTCTTAACGTCAATTTCTGAATATCCGGCCACTATGGAATTTGGATGTACTGTGAATACCATTGGAGAAGGCATAGGTTATAAGATCATGGAGCCACCGAATACTCATATGAGATTTAGAAATAGATGTCTTAGCTTTAGCAATTTTAAGAATCCTAGTTGTTTTAGAATACCGTGTACGAACAGGAAAGTGAGGAGGGCGCTTATTTCCTATGGCTCTCATAGTCCAAGTGTGGTTTTTAGTGGGGAGCATGGTACATACATCTGTAGCTATCCTGGCATTGCTTTCAGGACATCAACAAAGCTTAGGCCACAGTGTCAGGGTAAATGATTCCTCACCGTATGTCAATGGAAATGGGAGAAACATTGAGTTCATGGACAGCGCTGAGAATCTCTGGAATGGACCCCGGTGATTCATGTGGTGAGGATGGTTCAAGTGGAAGAGAAGCAGAAGACAAAGATGTGGAAGAGGCACCTAGCCTTGAGGAGTTGAAGTATTTACTGCAGAAGGCATTGAAAGAGTTGGAAGTTGCAAGGATCAACAGCACAATATTTGAGGACAAGGCCCAACGAATATCGGAGGCTGCAATAGCGTTGAAGGACGAGGCAGATGATGCTTGGAGCCATGTCAATGAAACACTGGATACCATGCAAGAGATTGTGAAAGAAGAAAGTGTGGCCAAAGAGGCTGTCCAAAGGGAAACAGAGGCACTTTCATCAGCTGAAGCGAGGCTACAGATGGCTGTAGAGTCTCTAAGAGTTGCCAAAGGAGAAAACAGTACTTTTGAAGGTTCTGAGGAGGTTGATGTGGACAATGATGCTAAGGAAGAGGAAGAGGCACTTTTGGTTGCTCAAGAAGATATTACGGATTGCCAGACAAATTTAGCATATTGTGAAGCAGAGTTGAGGAGATTGCAGGGTAAGAAGGAAGGATTGCAAAAGGAAGTGAACAGATTAAATGAGGTTGGAGAAAAAGCACGGTTGAATGCATTGAAGGCAGAAGAGGATGTGACAAATATAATGCTTTTGGCTGAGCAAGCTGTTGCTTTTGAACTTGAGGCTGCAAAACGTGTTAGTGATGCAGAGATTGCCTTGCAAAATGCAGAGAGGTCTGTCTCCAGTACCTCTGTTGATAGTTTGGAGAAAGGGCAAATGTATCAGGACAAGGTGCTTGTGAAGGAGAAAATGAGTGGAGAAAGCGTTACTAGCTTTGAGGGTATCAGTGATGCTGGAGATATCTCAGCAAGCCAAACATCAGTGGACCATCAATCTGATAAAACTGGCCATACCTATGAAGAGCCTGCTGAAATGGATGAGTTGGATGATGAGGAAAGTAAACTTTTGGATTATGATTCCACTAGAGACGCTGAAGTGGAGGCAGAAAAGTTGAAGAATGCGGTTCAAACTAAGAAGCCAGAGATGCAGAAGGACTTGAATAGGGAGAATTCTTTTAGTGCTCCAAAGGCATTGGTTAACAAATCATCTCGTTTCTTTTCCGCATCGTTCTTCTCTTTTACTGTTGATGGGATGGAATTCACCGCAGGATCAGTTTTCCAGGGTTTCATAGAGTCTCTGAACAAACATTGGCCTAAGCTGGTGCTTGGATTATTGCTTTTAGGAGCAGGGTATGCACAATTCCTTCTTCCTAGCTCAAATTTGTTGTTTATTTCATGTTATATGCTCTGTGTTTATTCAGCTTTGTAAGGATACTGTGTTTCTTAGTGCTACTTATGTAATTTTTTTCTTTTGAGATTATTTTTATCCTTTTACAGTTAAGTAAATGTTGAACGCAAAATTTATGCTGTCAGATAATCATGGACATCTGTTATTCGTTAATTTAGACAGGGCTGTGTGATAAGTACATAGCCATTATGGAATAGTTGAATCATGTTAATTGGTTCCCATACAAAGAGAAGCTTCAGTTATTAGTTTAGCTGGGGCTATGATTTCCTATGGAGGACTGTTTTGTTTGATGGAAATGTTCTTGGTTATAAATGTCACTCCTGTAGTAAAGATGCTGAAATTTATTTCAGTGCTAGTTTTTATGCCGGTCAAGCAGAGAGGACTGGTCAACAGCTTCAGCAGCAACAAGTTATTACTGACAGTTTTGAAGAAATTTCCTCAAATGCCAGGCCTCTAGTTCAGCAATTGCACAAACTTCCCAAGAGAGTTAAAGAGCTAACGGCAATGCTTCATCAGCAAGAGGTGCCAATTTATGTCATCAATGTTGTGGCTTTTTCATTTTGGTGAGTTGCTGTATTGACATCTAGTTATCTTCTTGGCTTTAGGTTAATGAGGAGGAAGCTTCTCTCTTTGACATGCTATGGTTGCTGCTAGCTAGTGTCATATTTGTGCCTATGTTCCAGAAAATCCCTGGAGGTAAAAGTGTCATTAATCCCTTTTCTCCTATCCTGAGTCCCTCTTTCAGAAAATTTTCTTGTCAATACAAAGCACTATGGATGTGTCCACTCTATAGCTTATAAATAATGTGTATGAGTTGCAGTATTCCATTTCCTAAAGCATCCCTCTTTGATTTCAAGATGTTGTTAAACAATCCTTCTTAGTGTTGCTTCTAGCATCCATTGTAAGCATTTTTCTTTGTTACACTTCCTTGAAATTGTATGTTGCATTTTACTGAATATGAGTATTTCTTTTATGATGATAACAAATGTGTGGGTCCTTCGTGAGCATTCATTTTCATGCCACAAGCCGACACATTGCAGCTTATCTTTTTTAAAAGATTTAAGTCCCTCTGACTGCCCAACCATCTATTTGTGCTTCAAGGCATTCTTCAGCTGAAAAAGTTGCACGTACTTATGATGCCTTTGTCTGCTGGAATATCTAGGCAGCCCTGTTCTGGGATACTTGGCTGCTGGTGTCTTAATTGGACCTTATGGACTCTCAATAATTCGCCATGTACATGGAACAAAGGCGATTGCAGAATTTGGAGTTGTTTTCTTACTGTTCAATATTGGCCTTGAGGTGAAGTTAGTTCTTGTAATTTAATCTTTGTGATAAAACGAAGAGAAACTCAACTGAGATCTGTTTTGCATTATCAGCTCTCGGTTGAAAGGCTTATCTCTATGAAGAAATATGTTTTTGGGTTAGGGACTGCGCAGGTGATTGATAAACTTAATGTTGCTGCATCATCGTTGCTTTTGCCACCCTTATTTTGTGCCATTCTTTTTTATGTAGATTTAATGGTGCTTTAAATCTGCAGGTCATGGTGACAGCTGTAGCTGTTGGCATAGTTGCTCATTTTGTTTGTGGACAGGCAGGACCTGCAGCCATTGTAATCGGTAATGGCCTTGCTTTATCTTCGACTGCCGTTGTTCTGCAGGTAATCATTTACTTAAGTCATGCACCTCTTGTTTTCAGATTCACAGTATCGTGGCTTTTGTTTGGTGAAATGCATTTTTAGCGTATAACAGAAGCAAAATCTATGATATAAGGCTGATATATCATTTTTACCTTACCATTTCTCTGTATTTCTGAAGTAATAAGTTCCTTTGTTTTCATCTATAGACACACTTCTGCTTGAGTCATAAATTCTTTATGGCACATCAATCTTCTTTTCTTTAATTGTGAGACAGCGACTTTGGTTAGAAATTTTTTTTAGTGTAAACTATATGCTGAGGCCTAGGAATTCCAGTGCTTGCATAAAATTTTCATTAAAATGACTTTTTCTTGGATTATGCAGGTGCTCCAGGACCGTGGTGAGAGTACCTCACGTCATGGACGTACTACATTCTCTGTCCTACTTTTCCAGGTTTCTTTACGGTTCTGATGACAAATTTTCTGAGACAATTTATTGCATGAGAGCTGTTTTAACCCCGGAGCAACTTCAGAAACTAAGGTTTGGCCGTGATAAATTCCATAGAGAACTCCCTTTATCTGGTCATGACAATCAAACCAAGGGATTAACCATTCTTTTATGGTCATCATGGCATCATGAGATTTTCATCATAAATGCCCTTGTGCTGAGAATTGCTTGTGAATTGTAAAGGTGCTGGCATCTATGAACTTCTCAAGATTGTTGGCAAAGATAGCATGAATGATAATTTGAGCTGCCAAGCATGGATGGAAAATTATTTTTTGCATGTAATGCTTGTGCTCCCTAGGTGCTTACCATACCGCTTGTTTTGGTGTGTCCACTTAAACACATACAGCACTTACATTTAAGCCACAAATATGCTTGGATTAAGGAACAGCAAAGAATGGATTTTGATTCCATGCTTCATGAAAATATTATACTATTTACAGCGTTCATAACCCTATAACTATGCCAATGACCTTTTTTTTCACATTTTTAATTCTTTCAGGATTTGGCTGTGGTGGTCTTGCTTATCCTCATACCTCTCATTTCTCCAAATTCATCCAAAGGAGGGGTAAAAGATTAGTTTCAATGTTTCCTTGTATTCTTTGCTGTTACTAGATTCAGCCTAGATAAGAACTTGCTGTAAATCCTGTCAAATAATACAGTTACACTGCTATTCTGTCTGTCTGTCTGTCTCTCTCTCTCTCTCTCTGAATCAACTTTTATATCGACAATTATATCATTGTATCCCTTTCAGATTGGTGTTCAAGCCATTGCTGAAGCTCTTGGAGTGGCTGCTGTTAAGGCTATAGTTGCCATTTCTGTTATTATTGCTGGAGGTCGCCTGGTAAAATCTCATAAACTGCAGTAATTATTGGCTGGCTGCTCCAGAGAGCAGAACCATATATATGTTTTGCATTGCCTTAAATCAGTAATGTTTAAGGGGCTGTGCCCTGGGTACTGCTCAATGGCAAATTGGTAGAATTTTTCACTTGGGGCCCAGACTCTTTGGCGGGATTCGATATGTTGCTTTCATGTCTTACTCCATTTCTGGAGGCATCCGTAGTTTTTCTTATCTATTGAGCACAGGAGCTGAAAATGTTTCTTTGTATATATTCCATTTGTATCACTGCTGGCATGATGAGACTGTATCTTGCTCTAACTTTCAGTTTGTGCTATTTTGCAGCTTCTTCGTCCAATTTATAAGCAAATTGCAGAAAATCAAAATGCAGAGATATTCTCGGCAAATACTCTACTTGTTATTTTGGGTACCAGTCTTCTTACAGCCAGGGTATGACCTGCTATTTTATTGCCTCTCATCTAGCTGGCAACAATACTGATAATGCTGATTGTAATAACTAAACTCTGGCAATTATATCTGCAGCAAAGTAATTAGTAATATCATAGTAGAACTAGTTTTATGACACTTTGAAATGCCATTGAAAATTTATCACTTGATTTTACGGCAGGCGGGACTTTCCATGGCATTGGGAGCCTTCTTGGCTGGTTTGCTCCTTGCAGAAACTGAATTCTCGCTGCAGGTTGAATCAGATATTGCCCCCTATCGAGGCCTCCTGTTGGGTCTCTTCTTCATGACAGTATGTACTTTCGTGTCGTTGCTTTAGCTTTGTTTCTTGTATGTGGTCCTAATTTTCTGGCTGTAGAAGCCAACACGGTGATGATTCCTTATCTCAACACAATTATAACCTGCAATCTTGCCACATTCATATGAGATCCTGATTTTTGTCCTTTGAAAGATCCTTCTGCTTCCAGTGTAACTGCAATACCAGTTGGAGAATTTATTGAGGTGAAAGCCTGCAGAGAAAGGGGAACTCTGTAGGGATATTGGACATTTTGACTGGAACATTATATTGATTTCACCCTTTTACTTGCTTTTTGAGTTGATCTATTCTCTTAATCAATAGTTGATTTGTATTGACAGACAATTATGAGAGAAATTAATAACTTATGTTGATCATGTTGCTCATTTTCAGGTTGGGATGTCAATTGATCCAAAGCTTCTTCTGTTAAACTTTCCAGTTATAACAGGGACATTGGCACTCTTAATTGGTGGCAAGACTATGTTAGTAGCTCTTGTGGGGAAGCTGTTTGGTATCTCCATAATATCTGCCATAAGAACAGGCCTTCTTCTTGCTCCCGGAGGGGAATTTGCATTTGTTGCTTTTGGTGAAGCTGTTAATCAGGTTTGCATCTTATGGCCAAAAATATTCCTAATAGACAATTTGGCTGTGTGAGGGTTCATGGTGTTTTGCGTGGGGGGTGGGGGGGTGGTGTTGGTTTGGATTTTTCTTGAGCTCATACATCTTATATCTGAGTTCTTGCCTGTCAATAGTAACCTTGTCCAATATATTTAGAGGATCCTCATAGAAACCATATAAAATGGGGACTGCATTTGGCGCATGCCCTAAGTAATTCTCTTGTGGAGGAAGTCAAGGAAAATATATTTTTATTATTAGTCAGCAGTTAAGAGCAAGTGGAAACAAGTTTGCAGTTTAGGGTCAAACAGATGATTGTTTTAGAATCATTGATTTTAAATTTTCTCAGTTGGAAAAATTTCACTTGCAAGAATGATATTTACTGATGGGAGTGACTTACCCTGCAGGCAATTATGTCTCCTCAGTTATCGTCCTTGTTGTTCCTTGTGGTTGGAATCTCAATGGCCCTTACACCATGGCTAGCTGCCGGAGGACAATTAATTGCCTCTCGATTTGAGTTGCATGATGTCCGGAGTTTATTGCCCGTTGAGAGTGAGGTAAGATCCTAGGAAGTTAATCCAATCATGACTATTCAGCAAAATAATGAGGGATTGGATGCCTTTTCAGCAGGCTTTTCTTGCCAAACAAAAAGGAGAGAGATCCAAGTATTATATTCATGCTAATAGAACTCCATTGTGATTGTGTACAGACAGATGACCTTCAAGATCATATTATCATCTGTGGATTTGGACGTGTTGGCCAGGTGAAGAGCAATAATTTGTTCTATTGGGCCAAACAGACTTTTTATAACTTGCTTAACAGCTGGATTGGAATCATGTTTTGCAGATTATTGCTCAGCTTCTTTCAGAACGGTTGATTCCATTTGTTGCATTAGACGTAAGGAGGTAATAGCAGTAAAGAACCTCTAGAAGTAATAGATGTATCTTTGACATGATCAACAAATGATCTTTTTGGGTATGTCTCTGTTCCAGTGACAGAGTAGCAATCGGCCGTTCATTAGGCCTTCCTGTGTATTTCGGAGATGCTGGTAGTAGAGAGGTAATTACCAATTATGCAGAGATCATAATATTGATTGTCTTGTTATGGATAGATCCTGTTCTTGACCGTGTTCACATTTGGTTGGGTAGGTACTTCATAAGATTGGAGCAGAACGAGCTTGTGCTGCGGCAATAACTCTAGATAGTCCTGGTGCAAATTATAGAACTGTTTGGGCCCTGAACAAGAATTTCCCCAACATCAAAACTTTTGTCCGTGCTCATGATGTTGATCATGGCATCAACTTGGAAAAAGCTGGGGCTACTGCAGTTATATCCTTATGCCTCCCTTCTTACTACCGTTTTACTCTATTTGTAGTGAAACTTGTTAAAAGAGTGATTAGAACTGAAAAAATTTACCCTATCACTTAATTTTTTTGGAGATCTACAATATCAGCTTTTGTTCTTGCCAAAATCCCACAGGTTGTGCCAGAGACCTTGGAGCCGAGTTTACAGTTAGCTGCTGCTGTCCTTGCACAGGTCACTGAAATTGGGGCAGCCATTGCTATCTACTTGCTACTGCTGAGTACAAGCTTATGAAAATTGTTGTTCTCCTGAATATTATTTCTGTTTTTCTTTGCAGGCTAAACTGCCAACGTCCGAGATTGCAGCAGCTATTAACGAGTTCAGATCCCGCCACCTTTCTGAGCTGGCTGAGGTACTCAATGTTTTTAATGATAAAGAGGTTACTTACAGGAGTAAGTAATCCTATGCTTCTGAAGAGATAACCCTATCAATCTTTTCTTATGCAGCTCTGTGAAGCTAGTGGAAGCTCACTAGGTTATGGATTTTCTCGGGTCATGAGCAAACCCAGATCTTCAACTTCAGATTCTTCAGATGAGAGCCAACTCTCCGAAGGAACACTGGCCATATAATATAAAGAGACCCTGGGTGGATCAATGTGATGGTAAGTAACAAGGAGGAGGAAACAAATTCTGTATAGCAAATTTGTATGCATATGCTCCATCGGAGTACAGTGTAGAGAGAAACAAGCTGAAAAGGCGGCCTCAACATCAGGCCCTGAAGCAGGTAGACTGACATGCCCCGTGGGCATTTCGTGGAATGTTTTGATAGACCATTTCTTGACCGATTCTTTGCTGGGTGAGAGGACACCTTCGTGGAATGGTTGATGATGTGATTCTTGAGGAAGAACTCTGAGACCGCTGTAACTCTGACTGGAATCTCCTTCTATAATGGAAACTTTGAACTTTTCTATATAGGTAGCCAGTACAGTTGCATCACTGAATGCGTTGTTGTCGTTGTTGTTGTTGGTTTTCTTTTCTTTTTCTTTTTCGGTGCATATTGAGAATGTCTGTTATATGTAAACAGGAAAGGAAGGATCCATCAATCCAATCTAGCGAGTTGGTTGGTTCTTGGCTTGAATACTACTACTACGTGCGAGGTAAAATGAAAATTGATCTTATTCAAATAAATTAAAATATTATTATTATTATTATTATAACACTGTACTATGCTGTGTAAAAAAGATGGACCATTTACTCTTTTTTTTTAAATCAATATGCCCGCTATTATTATGCCAATTCGTAGGTTGGCAAAACACGAGCGTAGGATAGGGTAGAGAAAGAGAATAAAAAAATCATATAATAATTAAATTTATAATTCCTTAAAAATAATATAATTACATCAAATTCATCCTTTTTCCATGAATTTTTCGTTTTCCAGTTGAATCCTCACTCTTCCTCCCAACTCCAGTCTCTAGTCTTTCACAACACGCGCCCGCCGTCCTCCCGCCCAACACAGACTCTTGCCCACGGTCTGTTTTGCTCTCTGGGGCTGAGAACTTCGCCCTTCCGACAAGATACGAATCTTCGGTCGTTCTGGTCGGTGCTGGGGAACGGTGGTGTTGCAGATGGCCTCGACGATACTGGGCGACTGCTCTACTTCCTCCACGGCTCGTTTCCTCCATCTCCAGTGCCGTAAGACTGGCCTCCTCCTCCGTCGTTTGGCTCCTCTGTCGCTGCCTCGCCCCCTCGGTTTCTCCAGGACCCCAACCTCTTTGAGAGCCCTTTGCGTTGCCTCCACTCCCCCTTCTCCTCCTTCGCCTAGTGCTGGTATTAATACCTACCCTTTTTCAAGTTCAATATCATCGTCTCCAGTGCACGCAGCTTCTTTGCTATCCGAGGCATTCTGTCGAACATGTGGTAGAGTCCCTTAAAAGTTAGAACTTGATCATATGATCACTTCTGTGCCAATCTAATCTGGTGAAATTACTCACGGAATCGCTGCCGAGTTCGCGTTTCAACCAGATTTCATCTTTTCTTTGACATTTATAGTGAGAAATACTGCACAAGCTTTCCTGGACTTTCTTTCAGCGGGGAATTCTATTTATTTAATGCAGTGTCCTGATAACTAATATTGCTTTTCTTGAACCTGCGTGCACAAGCTCCTTTGTCCGGTGGGGGGTGCGCTACAGTAATTGATGGAAAAGCAGTTGCTAAGAAAATCAGAGAAGAGGTATCAGCGGAAGTCGCAAGAATGAAGGAGGCAATCGGGGTTGTGCCTGGCTTAGCCGTCATTCTTGTTGGAGACAGGACGGAATCTGCAACTTATGTCCGCAACAAAAAGAAGGCTTGTGGGCACGTTGGAATAAATTCGTTTGAGGTACATTTGCCCACTGACTCACCTGAAGAAGAGGTGCTCAAATCCATCTCGGGATTCAACAGTGACCCAAATGTCCATGGCATTCTTGTTCAGTTGCCACTTCCTACGGTAAGGAAAGACATATCATCAAAGAAATGCTCATCTTTGGAGTAGGCTAGCATCCTTTGCACAGTTGGATGAATCATGAAATTTGACATGAGGTCAGGATGAGTTTAGTTTCGATAATATTGATCACAGTTGTTACGCTATTATGGTCCTTTTCAGCACATGAACGAACAGACTGTTTTGAATGCTGTTAGCATTGAGAAAGATGTGGATGGCTTTCATCCACTAAACATCGGCCGACTCGCAATGAGAAATAGAGAACCTTTATTTGTCCCATGCACACCAAAGGGATGCATAGAGTTACTGCACAGATATAAAGTTGATATCAAGGGAAAGAGAGCCGTTGTAATTGGACGGAGTAATATTGTCGGGATGCCTGCTGCTCTATTGCTACAAGTACTATTCTGTCTGGTTGCTCTTCATTCACTGCCTTTTGAAGTTTCAGGCTACAATTCTAGTCTCTTAAGTCATCTTCCATGTTCCTTGTAAAATATGTATGACAGAGGGAAGATGCCACCGTCAGCATTGTCCATTCTAGGACAAGTAACCCAGAAGAGATCACAAGACAGGCGGATATTATTATTGCAGCAGTAGGGCAAGCTAACATGGTGAGAGGAAGCTGGATCAAACCTGGTGCTGTGGTAATCGATGTTGGGATCAACAGAGTTGAGGTCAGTCGATACAAACCTATGGTCTTCATTATGTTCCTCATCTTCTGAAAGTCCAACATCAGTGAGAAGTTTTTCTTAGATAAGTGATTAGTAGTTCATCATGTCCTTCTGTTGGAATATTCTTCAAAACCCTATTAGATGTTTCTAAATACTTCACAAGAGCATTTTAAGGCTGCATGGAATTCATGGTGGCTACTCTGTACTTAATCATGTTTAAAATCCCATGCTCTCAGAATTAGACCTTGTGTTTTGTATACCAGGATGCAGAAAGTCCCAGAGGTTACAAGCTCGTTGGAGATGTTTGCTATGAGGAGGCCTATAAAGTTGCCACAGCCATCACTCCAGTCCCTGGGGGAGTCGGTCCAATGACTATAGCGATGCTTCTTTCTAATACTCTTGCCTCAGCGAAGAGGATTCACAACTTTCATTGAACTATATTAGGGGTGATATGGCATTCGGTGTTGAAATGCAATTTGGAAATTCAAAATCTGATATGTGAGATGGAGTACCCTGATATATCAAGTGAGGTTACTGTAGATTACTTGAAGCACCGGTTGAGAGCAGCCGGTACATTAATTTCATCTTATGCTTTTGCAGTTTTATCTCGCCTTACTGTTAGCAGTTGTGTCTCTTTTCTCCATGGCTTATTAATTTTTTGATTGAATTATTGCTGGATATTGGTTTGCTGAAAGATTAGTTTTCATGGCCCGAGACTGAAACTATAGATGTTTTTCTATTTTCTTACTGTAGAAGTGCAGAACTCTCAGGTTATGTCTTAATTTAAACGTTGTGCGCAGAGCTTATTGCTTCTTTCCTTGTATGGATTTATATCGTTAGTTTCGGAGGACGTGCATTTGGTGTTGAAATGGACTTAGTGAGAGCAATCGCTACATAAATCTGCCACAACCTTACCTGACATGCTAATGACCAGAGTTGATTCAAAAGAATCGGTGAAAACTGGCTATCTTTAATGTTTAGAGTGAAGACAATGCTATCGGAGGTGGGAAACTTCTGAAGCTTCCAATGACTTGTATCACTCCGATTTTGAGAGAGATGTCTTTCCCTTAAAAGCTAATGCATGCAGGTTAGCTTCTTATAAAAAATGATGCTAGCATGATGATGATATGCATGAGATATTTCTCTAATGTGAATAATATATGGCTCTGCTGTCAACGAGGATAGACTCGTGTCTCTTGGTTAATGTTCCCAACAACCAAGCTGCATTCTTTGTTGGTTAATTATGGTGGATTTATGAAACTACGGTTTCATGGCAAAGAGGAGGAGACTTTCGAGGAATGGAGGCGGGGGAAACACTTTGGAGGTCCCTATATGGTTAAAGAATTGTGGCAGTTATGGCAATGGGATATCATCTGACGCGTTCTTCTGAGGTCTGTTGGAGGACACTTTCAGACTAGAAACTTAGTCTGTTCTCCCCTGGTCGGTCTGACCATGGATGCATTTTAGTTGCAAACATCAGGGGACATGGTATTCAGTGCAAACCTCTTTTTTTTTTTTTTTTGCAGTATTCCCAAATTAACCAAAGTGTATCTCGAGACTAATCTACAATTAGGCCAGAATCCTTTTAAAAATTCCCGTCGACTCTCCCAACCTGGAATTCGATCCTTGGATCACTCATTTGAGAGTTTAGTGAGAAAACTACTAATCCAACCTTAAATTAGTTTTTCCAATGCAAACCTTCACCATTGTGAATGCCGCATTTATATCAAGTTTTCACAGTACTTGGAAATAATGTAGAATATTATCTTTGTAAGGTTTTGAAATCTGAAACAAACCATCGGCCCCTAGTGAGGCAAGGTATCAAAGTCTTGCAGACTTTAAGATGGTACAAGTTGCTTATAGCAATCATTCTCGAATTGGTAAATTACAGAAGAATGCAGACAGATATCAAAAACTGGTCCAACATTCCATTTTAAGCTCCAGACATGAAAAGTGCCTTGCACTTATCCACTGTATCTTCAGGGCTAGTCACTGCATTAGGAAATAAACTATCTGTTAAGATGGCCTGTAGTGCCTACTCATCTACTGGAAAAAATTCAGACTTCAAGCCATTGATGTACGAATCCTTCTCCATCAAAATAATGAAAAATATACTCCTCAATTCCATGGATGAGATACAATTTCACCTCTGATAGAGCCTGCAGATATGATTACTGTGTTGCATCCATTTATTTCAACTATGGTCCTTTGCCTTATTAAAAGCAAGCTCCTCATTTCTTGGCCAGGTTTTTTCCATGGAAAATGATGGGGATGGATTATCAGATAATGCCCATATAAAGAAGATTGAGTAAGACTAGAAAGCCTACCTGTGTGACCTGTAGTCCTCTGAGACTCAAATATCTCGTAGTCATTTCCACCCTGTTGAGACAAGGAAACCGGGGTCTCGGTTATCAGCTGAAAATTTTCACAACTTTAGAGGGTGAAGGAGACTGGAGCATCCTCGAGGAGGAGGTTGGAGATATCAATGAGATTGACAGACAGCATCAAGAGGACACCTTGTAAGTTTTATCACCAAAGAAGTGGATTTCTGGGAAATCATCAAGGTATCTCAAGCAGTATGTCTTATCCCATCCTTGAGGAAATACCTACAATGGACCATTTGTCACAGACAACAGATTAGGATAACAATTATTGCTTGCTTCCAATTCTGACCATTTCAAGTGGGAGGAGAAACAATTCTTTGCAAGTCATGAAAGTTATAGTCAGGTTAAAAGATATTACTTACATCAAAACTTATTTGCCCTCCTATTGAGAATGTCAGGTTAAGATGTGCAAACTTCTCACGTAGGACTGAAACCATCTTTGGGCGTATATTGTGATCCTGAGAAATTTAAGTGAAAAAAAAAAAACTCATAAGTTCATGATGATAAATCTCAATCTGCAATTAGGACCAAAAGCTGTACCTTGTCATATTTTTCAAATTCATCTCTTTCTTCCTGGCTGCAGTTTCGCCCAATTGGTGATACATTCAACATCCCATTTCTGAACTCTATGAATGTTCCTCTGAGAAAATTTTTGAGTTAAATGTCATGAAAATTAAACATTAACTGAGGAACTAATTTGAAGCCCCATGTGCTGCTCACCTTTTTATTGGAATATCCAAGTCAGCAATGTAGCTAAGCGTAAAATTTATAAGTTCCTGAGAATTAAAGAACATTCAATCAGAATACAGATTGCAATATACATGCTGGCATGCCACAAGAACATGCAGGCATTTTGCCAAAAGCAAAAGCTTTCAATGAAACTGTTTTTCCCCATATTGAAAGCAAAACCCCTCGATGAACAATTGATTTGGTGATGTAATTACCTTTAGTTTTTCCTCTCCAAGAAACAACTTCAAGCTCTGCAGCAATTGAAAAAAGACAGAAAATTTGATCAGTTGTGGGAGATCAAGGAATACTTCCAGCATATTCAAGCACGTTGAAAAAACGGCCCCTATCAGTAAGCCTTCTTTTCTTAATGCTTGGTAAAATCTCAATATTCAAAAGTTAGCACCAAAGGTTATCTGCAGACAAATATATAAGGAAAGATGTTTTGGCCAAATCCTGCCAAAACGTTATAAAATGGTGCCATCCTTAGCCTTACTGGGTGAAATGAATTACATCACCTGCATGCCAATCAGCTCCCCATCTTTATGTGCTACAAGGCCATTCTCGGAAAATACATAATCATAGTCATCAATAACTGCACAAATCCACAAAGGCATAGCTATTTATGTATTCACAAAATTTATGCGATAATAAAGATCTATTCATATGTAACTGGAAACAAGATAATTAAAGCAAAAATGGAGAACAAAGAGCGAACATACTGAACAAGACAGTTTCCATGGGTAAAGTGAAGCTAGCAACTCTAGTGACAGCAGAAGAGGGATTAAAGGCAGTGAGGATTCTTGACAAACAAATTTTACTCTGATCAGGAGGCATTTAGGATAAATAGCCACCTGCACACTTCCATGCAAATGGAGATGAAAACAAAATAAGCTAACCTGTCTTCCCAAGTTGCTCTGAAATCTTAGCGAGGTCAGATCCTCCTACAACCCCCACTGTGACAACCTGCACCCAGACTATGTAGTTACTACAACAGAAAACATGCATCTTCTCTCCTGTGTGAGTTGAAGATGAAGGAACGTTACTGGAAGGAAAAGAACTAAAAAACTAAGTTACTCATCAGATCCATATCAAATCAACCTTCCGAAGTTCCCTCATGAATTCTAACATCTGAGGAGTAGCCACCTAGAGACCAAAAAAAGGCTATATCAAACACCAATCAGAAGGCTAACTTGTCAAGGGCATCACAGTAGGGAGTTCCTTAATTCTTTGAGGCGAAGAAGAACAGAACCAAAGTCTGAGAAGACAAGCGCTGCAGTTAGCAAATTAGGGACGAAGATGTTTGATACCTTTCTGGGAGCAGTAAGAGTCCCATCAACATCAAACAGAGCGATCAACCCAGGCTTTCTCAAAGCCATTACCACGTACTTCTGCTGTCGAACGTGATGATTTGCAAAGATTTCAATGTAAGTTTACGTATTGTGTGTATTAAGCCCTTAATATGGCAACAATCAAAGATCCTCCTAGACTATCACAGAACATACCTGAAATCTTTACAAATGAGGAATAATTGCACCATGCAGCAACAACTTTTGAACTTAGAGTTATGCTTGCCTAATGCCTGTAAAAGTGGAAGCAATCTTCTCAGAAGGGTATAAATCACACGAGAAGTTGCAACACAGTAATCCTCCATGCTGGAATTCAAATAGAACTTACTTCATACATGTACGTGACTAGATCATTAGGTAAGCCCGATGCGAACTCAAATCAAATCCACTTCAAATCACATCTTTGGGTAAATCTTCCAATATCAGACATTAAAATCCAAATCTCGCAGAACCATTTTTCAGTTTTCAGCGGCAGAATCAACGGAGGAAACTTAAATAGGACAGGAGTAGCCTATAGTCAATCTCTGCACAGCAGCATAGGACGCCGGAACTCTAGCATAAGAACGAGTAGCTTACCTCGAAAGGAAGGGAAGATCTCGATTCAGACCAATGGGTCAATCGATAGGATAGGGACGTCTAGACTTTGCTCAGAGAGTCTCCGAGACTGGCAGCTCCGACGGATGTACGACGTAACATCAAGTTGACATAAATAGTTGATTTTTTAAAACTTTTCCTTTAATTATTTTTCTCGGGGGTATTTTTTATTTTTAAGATTTTGGGATCGGGAGAACTGAGAGGTCATTATTCTCTCTTTTTCAGCCATTATTAAATTACGCTAATTCTATTATTATTGGATTTAACCATCTTTTATTTTCCAGTCATAATTCTTTTTTCCCAGATTATGTGGGATATTCCCAAAAAAAAATAAACATGCGTACAGAAAGGTATAAAAAATAAAAGGTATAAGAAATTTAATCGATATAACTTAGATGTCTAATTTCTTAGACATTGTACAATGTCAGGGGTGATAGACCTACGATCAATAATCGTGTTTCCACATTATTTGAATTGTACTGCGCAGTATCTTTAAGTTAGGCAAAACGTATTTTAAGACTAATCTACGATCGGGTCAGGATCCCTAGAAAAATCTCCATCAACCCCCAACTTGGAATTCGATTCTTGAATCACTCATTTGAAGATCTAATGAAAAAATCTCTGGCCCTTCCACATTCAATGATGGTGATTTGATTATATAAAACTCATTCTTTATCTAATTTTATAAGTTTAAATTTTAGACTTGTTGGGTTGAATTCTTAGGAGAAAAACAGAGACTATAAAAAAGAAAACCCCGTTTTCCATTGATATAGGTTGATTTTTGTTTTCGAATGGGTTATCTGTCACGTGGTCCAGAAACTCCAGGGGGCCCACCACTTCGTGCCCAACTTAGTTATCGAAACATTAGGTGGGCCCACTAGTTACTAAGGGGCCCCCATGGCAGCTCCAGGAAGACGGAAAATTCACAGCGGCTCCGCTTGCTCCCTGCCCTGCAATGGCATTCAGAAAACAGGACGAAAACAGATGCGAGTGGAAGTGGCCAATAAGCAGCAGGAAAAGGGAGACGCCAGCGCAATGGTTCTTATCCGTGAAATTGCACGCAGCCACACTATGCCTTTATCATTTTCCACAATGACATGCAACTGATCAATCAATGACAAAGTGTGTACAAGATAACGAGTCTAACTGGGAGGGGTAGGCGCATTTCAGAAGCTTCCTCTGTTGTACCGAGTATCTGAAAGAGATTATTACCACAGGAAATACGAGACTTCACTGATTTTTTAGCACAATAAATCTAGCAAGATTTGTATTGAGACAACTTGAACCAAAATACGAAAACAACCATAACTTGTCCCCTAATAACTGTCCAAACGGAGCTTTCTATCCAACCTATGGTATCCAAGCTTGTCCTGGGACTTGCCTCATATGAAGATCAGCTTACAAGTAAAGATACAGCCACAATATCATAAATATAGAGATCAATAATCATGTATCACTTGAGGGAAGGCAGTCATATATTCCTTGAGCTTTATTCCATAGTTCAATCATTCATGAAAGTTCAGAGTCAATATCATAAATATAGAGATCAATAATCATGTATCACTTGAGGGAAGGCAGTCATATATTCCTTGAGCTTTATTCCATAGTTCAATCATTCATGAAAGTTCAGAGTCATATCATAAGGGCTCAAGAACACATTCCACTGAGAACTCAAGTCCGACAAAATAAGAAACCTTGTCATCAATGGTGGAAGGTTTTGTGCTTCATAGACAGCTGCAATTGCAGGGATCTTCTAATATTCTTTATTCCCAAAGTTCTTGCACCAGAGCTGTGAAGGTATCGGCCGGACAGGCATGTGAGGCCGTTGCTGCAAGACATGATACAAATTTCAGTCAGACACTTGTCTTAGAAGATATTATTATCATTCACGGGACATATCAAAGTGTTTGTCTAGTAGTCCAACCCATGTCCTTAGAGAGAAGTCCATCCTCACTGATCAATTTACCAACAAAAGGAGTTTTCCTATTCACAAGAACTTCTACATTATTTGTATTTGCTGAAGGAGACTCAAACATTAAAAATAAAGATTGTACAATAATTTAAGATGCTGTCCCTTCACATAGGGTTTTTAAAGAGGAAATAGTGACAATGTCACAACTTTGAAGATGTTTGTGGGTCAGATGGAACATGACCTACCCTAAATGAGAATGGCACACATCTTGTGACAAAAAAGATATCAAAAAATGAAACTATTAGCTTCACCCTAGAAGATGGAAGCAATTGATCAATCCATATCCAACTCATAATTAAAAAAACCCAATGGGAAAAATGAAACTTGAAATCCACAGAGACACCGCACATACACCTGCAATGATAAGAATGACACTCAGACCTGCCCCTCCTACAACACTTGCATTCCATTTCCCAAAGCACAAGCTTTTCTAAATAAGTGCCAATTACACAATAGTAGCATCGTGTTTCCAAGTTCCAGGACCCTTCCCCAACATAATTCCACCATGCATTCACTTTCCCTGCTAAAGCTTGAATAGGCTACGACTCTCCCATATCTCTCAGATGTGAAAGATCTTACGCTTACCTTGATATTTCTCCATAGAGCAGCAAATCAGATAAACAGTTTTAAAACAAATCAGCCTTCCAACTTTGATAACATATCATTGTAATATCCAAAACATTTCCAATTTATACCACTAAACTATATCGCATATAGTCCTCAAAGGCCATCGGGAAGCAAATTGCGGGAGTTAAAAATCTAGAGAGCCTGTCTGCCTACAGTTGCGATCCAATCCCATCAATTCTCCAAGAAAACTCAGCTCCGCAGCCAAGAGAAGAAATAGACCAGGAGAAAGGAGAACCTCGAGCTTCGCGGAAATCATGGCGACAGGGATGCAGACAACGAAGACACCGACCATGGCAATGGCAGTATTTCGCTTCCAATGCTTTGGCCTGCAGTAAGGCCCACCAGGCATGCTCCACACCTTGCTCCTAAAGTCTCCACCATGACCGTGTCCGTGATCCGCCCCGCCACCCATCTGTATTGATGATTGCCCTGTCTCTCGCTCACGGACGGAATATCAACCTCAGCTGCAAAGAGGAAAACCCTAATCAGCATAGGCATTGCCATCATCCCTAAGCTATGCAAAATGGCTGCTGCTCCAGGTTGGGACAATACTGCTAGGGAGCGACGACAGAAGGAGGTCGACTTAGGATTTACCTGAAGAAATCAGAGGAATGGAATTGAGATCTCGGGATGCTGTGGAAGAGGACTAAGCAGTACTGCAGGAAGCAGAGCTTAGCTCAGACCGATCGTCGTGGGTCGCAGGCGATTTTGATCTTCGTAATTCCAAAGACACGCTAGCCAATTTGGGCCCATATGCCATTGCTCTTGAGAGCTGCAGAGCATAACGGGCCTGAGCCCGTCTTCTTCAATTACTGCCCAGAACGACGGAATAGCTGAAACTGAAAAGTGAGTGTCGGCCACATCATGTTACTGTACGTGTTTATCACGTCCTATCAGATCTGCTTATGCCAAGAAAGATTCTGCGGGAAGCAGAAAAACCTTAGAAAAGGCAAATCTTGCTCGAGTGCTCATAATGATGATGACTTCTTCAGTGTTGAGCATCGTTTGAACGATACATGGGTGCCACAGAATTATGTTAACTTGTCTGGACAGCATAATAAGCTGCAGGGTATCGGTTATTAATGTCTACAAGCCGCGTCAAATTGCTTCACATCCTTGAAAATTTCCTTAAATAAGTGTTTCTCTACAATCTATGTGATGCCCACAGAAAAGAATTACACCAAAAAAACCAACGCCCTAATGCTCACCGGATTTCTCGCCGTGAAGTGAAAAGAGTGCGTGCGAAAGTTCAACAAACCCTGTACTAAAAACTTGCCAGAGACTCCTTCATTGATAACTAGCTGAATAGCCCTTCTGCTGTTGCCAAGGAAACGTCGGGCGACAGAAGAAACTTTGAAGACTCCGCGCGATCCTGGCATCTGTCAACCGAGAAGATGAGGATTGAGGATGATGGGGTTAATCACCTTAACTATTAGCTCTCTCCCGGACCCCCTTGAGACTTCTCAATGAGGGATTCAATTTTCTGCAGAGGAAGGTAAGGATGGTAAATCTATTAAGCGACTGCATTTTGCGGAAGATATGTACAACCATTCTATTTCCTGAAGATAATAGGGTGGTGAAGAACAGAATGAGAACATGCACAGGTATTCACAAATATAGAGTGAAAGGTGCCAGATCTCTCATGGCTCTCTCTTATTGCCGTTCACTTTTTACCTCAATATCTTTAGTCTTTATGGACAAATATTTCCAAGAATCCTATGCCAAATAGATCCAAGTGAACTTCCTATGCCTTTTTTTTCTTTTGCTGAATAAGTGAACTTCCGATTTACTTTAAGGCAACGTGTGAATTTTTTCATGATCCAAAGGCTTTCTTCTGGCTCATCCATTAGCAGTCATAGATGAAGCATCACAAACTGAGTAGGATATACACTAATTGGGCTAACACAGAATTTAATAGTTGACTATGGTTTGATAATTTATCAGGGGAAAAAAGGGAGGGAAAGAAACGACTACCATTTGAGAATCAACTTAGAAGAAAGAGAACTTCCATACCTTGACTGATTTACTAACTTCCTCAAGCTTATTTAAGAGCAGTTCCCCAGACACTCCAGCAGCTCGGCGCTCCATTGAAGTATACCGTGGGGAGGCAGTCATCTGCATCTCAAACAAAAGAAAAGCTCTTATAGTGGTTATTTTAACATAGATTTTTTTTTTTTTGGCCTTCATTCTAACATTGAACTAAAGGCATGGCCATATAAAATCATGTTATGGTGACTTGATATTCAGGGCCCAAAACCTAATTTTCATATTTGTAATGCCGTCAACTATAACAGTTGAGGGAAAAAGGACTACAACAGACACTTATCTTTCACTGGATTTGACCACTTGTTAGGAAACCAGATAAACACCCATTTTTGCTCAGTCCCATGATGTAAACAATCAATTGTGAAGCATAAAACACCCAAAGCTATTAGATCCTTACATTGCCAATTATTCAATGTATCATTACTCTAGAAAAAGATGATCCAAAACTTCTGTAACATTCTTGTTTTCACTGATCAAATAAGTCCAACACATCATAAAGAAAAAAGCAAGCAGAGCACTTCCATGAAGGGGACCCCCATCAGGAAAGTGAAAACACATCTTTCTAGGAGGAGCAAACCAACTAAGTGTAATTGATAGTTACCTTAAGATTTTTAGATGGTGATCGTAGAATAGCCTGTCCCTCATTCAATGATCCCATACGATTCACAGTGTCCCCTTCACCAGTAACAGCAACAGGTTTCCAACCTTTGCCAGATTCTTGTATGACCTTGCAAGCTTCCCTTATAATGATCTGCAAAACAAACAAAAAATATTTAGTTTGTTTCTTGCCTGCCTGACTCCATGAAACAGCACAGTTCCAATAGTTTTACTTATAGGGAAAAAAAGGTCCAAACGCTACCTTTCTCAGCATCCCAGGGTTTGAAACCCCTTGCACCAGCAGCTCATCTACAGGAGCAGCTTTGCCATGGGCTAAGCTTTCAATTCTGAAGGTATGAATTCCAAAAATAGACTGTAGGCAACCTGAATAGTAAACATGCAAGAATATTACAACATCAATAAAGCAGAAAAATGAAGCTATGGAGATCTAAATAAGAGTAGAAAAATAAACAAAACATGCACTCTCATTGCAAATGTTAGGATTTTGCTACATGGACTTCAAACAGTTGATAGTGTGCAGACATTAGGAACAACTGCTAAAAGCAGCCTCAAGCATAAAAAAGGTGGGAAAAAGAAAAATTAGCATGCCTACAGTAAATGATTATCCTTTTAAAGTACCTTTGGCAGTTCTTTTATTACTCAGACATTAAATAGTAACATGTGAGGCATCAACAGTGAAAGATGAAGCTGAGAATGGTTTAGACAAAATGAATGGACAAATGTGCTCTTTATAAACCTTGCAGTAGTACCTTGTTCAATGATAATATCAACCACCAAGGAAAGCGGCACTTGCCTCTCAACTGTCAGCACACCCCAAAAGGGTATGAATGAAGGTCTTGAGACCTTCAAGAAGAAGCCATAGAGTCAATAGAGGTTTTACGTACTTTTGATAAACGTGAGAATGAATCAAGTCAGGTGGCTAAATATTTCTGAACCTTGTATAATATCTTAGTTGGTGTAACATATAGCTTGCGTGAGGAAATATCCTTTTGAAGGACATATCTTCTAAAGGGCAGATATAGCAGCATAATAATGCCCACTCCCCAAGCTAATACGAGAAGCAGGGATATGGACAACCATATTATTGTGTCATACTTGATGTGATTCCGTGCAAGCTCTTCAAAAGAGGCTGTATAAAGTATAGGTTCCCCAGGATCAGAGCCTCTATCATCATCTATTTCGGATCCATGATCAGGAAGCAGTCTACCCATCGATGCACTACACTCTGAAATACCATCTGTGTGTCCCATCAACATTTCTTTTCCTGAGATAGGAGCAGTGAAAAAGGAGATAAAATACTGCAAAGCAAAAGAAATTAATTGGACGACACATCATGGGTGAAATAGAAAGATGTCTTTCAGAAGGAATAGTAATAGACGCCCTTCTCAGTTAAAGCATTTGCCCTGAATTTATTATGTATGCTTGAATATCAACAAAATTGTAAGGAGAAACCTTAACAGATGAGCAGTTAACCTTTTCACTGAATTATATCAAGCCGGGGATTAGAAACACTGTCAGGACAAATTTTATTGGTGATACCCAAGAGTGCAAACCTGACATCAGTTAAGTCTGCAGCCAATAAAACCAACTGTTCCCTTGATTTTATCCATACAAAGAGTATAAAAGCAAGCAGAACAAAGTTAGGTTGGAACTTTTCGACACTCTTAGATAGCTCATTTACTTATGAGCTAACTTCAATTGCAGCCTGCACAAGAATGATCGTTACGATGATTCAAAAGCACCTAACGATCACCTTTGACAATAAATCACCTCATATGACAGATATGGCAATAATGTCAAGGTCTCATATGGATTTTTGAGGCAAATGAAAGAACGCAGACGGCATTGTGCCTCGTCATGTAGCTTTTTCAAGCTATAGTCATAAGAAAAATCGTAATATTTTTATAATTACCAGAAAAATCATCTGCATACAGGAAAAGCAGCTAATGCTAGGCACTTCAATTTATACTTTTCATTTCCCTCAATTTTATCGGAAAAGAGAGAGATCGCAAGATTCAGAAGCTTACTGGCGGATGCGCCAACCGTGAATCGACAATAAATCTGATTTGAAGCAACAGCAGAAAGATGAAATTCCACGGAATGTTGAAGAAACTCACCTGCAATTGCTTCCGAAATCCAATAAAATAAAATGAATATCAAATTCAAATCGTAGAGCCACTCGAGCTTCCTATGAATTCTGAAGAAAGCTGTTAGCTGCGACAATCGAAACTACCAGTCTTTCTATCATTCCTCAGCTCAGAGTCCCCGGTTTCGTTCCAGTTTTTTCATAATTATATTTCGAACCCCATATATATATTATTTCCAAAGAAGGCCTTATTGAAGTTTATATAATCAATTTTACCCTTAACTTTGCGTAGTTTTTGGGGCCCAATACTTGGGCCTCAGTGTCTGCCCAAATTTGGCATGGACGGCCGACATTTGAGAGGGGCCCAATTCATTCCGCAGTCAAACCATGAACAAAGATCCACCGTCCACATTCATTGGTCAAAATAAAATGTCATCAGTGACCGTCCATTTACTTACACTGCCGGTCGGTCGTTTCCCTTCCCTATGCAGCTCAATCAACGTTCTTATCTTCGTCGGTGTGTCCATTGCAGGAGGATGCCATTGCTGCTCAGTTCTTCTTTGGATTTTGTGGATCATTGTTGTACGGATTTTCGATATTTACCGTCTGAGCTTTCGCATGATAATCCTTCTTCGATATAATGCACGCTTGATTGTGTATTGATGTACGATCTTGAGTACAAAGTAGGTTGTGAATGAGATTTATCCATTATTTTATGGGTGAGCCGATTTTTTACTCTCGTGTCTTTATTGATGAGGATTGAATCACGAAAGTAGAAATGCGGAGGTGTTTGAATGAGCATACATCTGTTTGTTTGGTAGCTACTGGAAAACGTTCGAAGCTTCTGTCTCAGGAGTTGGTGATATATATAAGTTCAGTGATTGGGCTAGAAGTTGCATTAATTTATTTTTAAGTTATTTTGATGTCCTTAAGCTATATACATATGATGACTGACATTATATCTCCTGTTGAAATAATGAATAAAATTTATTAATTTTCTTTTACAATACTTTGTGTGAGCATTGAATCAATTAAAATCCAGCATCTGATCTGATCCTTTCTCTTGAAATGGAAATTTTCATAATTTTTTCAAGATTTGAGCTGCAGATATGCAATGCATGAGCTGATTTTTTTGCTAGTAAGCATATTTATTAGTTGAAAAACTACTGAGAGGATTGCTCTTTTTTTTTTTATTTCTCTATCACTCTCTCTATATATAGTAAGTTTGTTCAGTTCGTCTCAATGCTGTCTTCTTCATATCCTTCTGGTTTCTTTGGACAGGCCTTTTTGTTTAGGACTGTCAACTTCAGAAGAGGAGTAAACTCTTTCCTCTGAAGCTTACTTTGAAGAGACATTTGATTGACTTCCTAGAGCCATAAGAGGAAAATTTCTCGTAAATGGGTTCTGGATAGGTTATTGGTAGTGCTAAGTACAAACTGATCACAAATTGAATGAAAGCACATGTTGCAAATTCTATCTCTGCAAGGTTACCACAGATGACTGGCAATACTGTAAATTTACGTTTCCCAAGCTGCCTCTCTCAAAGGGTGGATAGAAAAAAGTCACTGGTGATTCCTTGGCTGTCCATAAAAGACCCAGGGTTGGTATATCCTAACAAATTACATTCAAGTCCTCTATAGAGCATGAAAAATATATCTACAGTTGCTCAGGGAGAGGATGGGATTCGAGTGCATTTTTGCTATACAATTTTCTCCTAGAAAGGTACGCTTCATTTTCTTGATCTCCTTTTTTTTACTTTTGAATATTTGGAAAGGAACACTGTATTGAATTGCTGTCTTTCCATTATCAGACACTTTCACCTTGAAATTGAAAGATCCTGCCCTGGTAGAGACTGTGAGAGTGTCATTGCAATCAAGATCATTAGGAATTTAGAGTTCCTGGGTGGCTGTTAGTTATGTATCTCCTTGTTAGGGATGGCAATGGGTCAGGATAAGGCGGGTATCTAGAGATCTGATCCAGCACACTCTCTTGGCCTGTCAATCTGCCCTGTCCCATTACATACCATGGACCAACTCATGCCGAATCTTGCACAGACATGCCCCATTTTTATCTGCAACAGAATCAAATGAAATTTTATTCTACAAAAATATAGTTCAAAATATATGGAAACTTAGCATGCATTATGCAAAATATGATTAGATAGAGTCAAAGGAAATTAAAATTTACCACAATTTCGATCATGCAAGCACATTATCTGATTTGTTGAGAAATTTTTTTAAAATGGAGGTGTAGTCTAGAAGGAACCTGAATAACGAGTCCTCTAAGCTTTGTCAACTGATGGTTTGATCATGGAGAATACCTCATATCCAAGGGGATTTCACTTCTATTGAATTGTGCAGCACATGTTAGCCTTACAATTAACTATGTTTTGTATCATTTGTATCATCTATCAGCTATAAGATTTTCCTAAGGCCAAGTGCCACTGGTGTGGTCTGCAATACTGCACATAAGCCCTAGCCTGGGGAATACTCGTTTTCTGTGCCTGTAACCCATTGAATGAGTTGTGTTAGCTGTCCCAATCACCCATCAATGAGTTCTTCAAGCAGTTCCTCAATTATGGCGCTGAAGAAATACTTTTTGGACATGATTAAGAAGGCACAAGCCGAAGAGCCTGCCCTTTTGATTGATGCCCTCATGGGAGGTGGCCACTACAGAAGTTCCTTGAGGCCATTGAGTTGTATCTGGCTGCATTCGCACTGATAGAACAGGAAGAGCTTCTTCTGAGAAGTTCATGTTCTAGCTCAAAGAGCATTTGGAGCAAATCCTGAGCGCCTGGAACCAGATGAAGTGCTACGCACTGAACTTGGGTTGCCCAAGACAGAGTCTTTGGGAAGACAGGAATAAAGTAGCTGATTCTGAGGATATAGTGATTTAGCTGGAACTGAGCAAAGGTTTTTTCTTTTTTTTTTCCCTGTTGACCATGTGTATTCTATTTATGTTTCTCTTAAACGATGAATGTAAAAAATGGAGTTCTTGAATTGGTTTGTTTGATTTAATGCAAATTTTAGGAAATCCTTTATCAATGAGGTAACTTTCGATCACTGAGATATGTTAGAGAAGAATGAAATGCTGCAGAAGTGATACTTTGCTGGAATGCATTATATAAAAGGCAGAAAAAGGGGTGCATTTTTTAAATTTCCATCTCATATAATTTGTAGCACACTTGCTCGTATTCTGAACAAATCTTTCACTCATGTCCCTCACCTCTGTGGCTAAGGAAATTCTATATGAGTTGGGGCTGTGAATATTAACCCTGCAGGCTTCAATTATCTGTTCTGAAAAACATCAGCTAATTTGCTCCTCTAAATGGTTAATTTTGTGGCATTTGCTCTTTTATAAATATTTTGTAGCATTTGCCATTATCGTGCTATTGGAACAAATTCTGGTTCGAGATGCTTAATGACTTACTAATGAGACAGTGCATGTCTCTGGAAATTTTGTCATGTTTGTCAGATTTTGGCTGCTGGTTTCAGTCTGTATGTTCAGAATGGTTTTCATTTTGAATTGTGTATTGTCCTACTATATAAGAAGACCATACAGCTTGAATTGATGTTTCAATTTAATGCATTTTTAGGATCATGGTGCATGAATAGATATGTCGGAGCAACTATAATAATTTATCATCTGATACTTATTATGGCATTTTAGGTGAAAACATCTAGTAGCATTGCTTTTTGGTATTGGAACCAAGTATGCATATTTAATTGCTGGTTACTTTACAAGTAATGAGAAGCAAGTTTTTGATGGTTGGCTTGTTTCCTTGCATATATTATTAAAAGGTTCCACGAAGCTGTGGTGCCTAATGCAAATTTTCCAACTGCATGTGTCTGAATATTCATTTTACATTCTTCCTTCTATTTCAGACAGGGAGAACTTTAGTCTGCCTGATAATCCTCTCTGTGGATTTTGTTTCCAATTATACTGCCAGATATTTAGAGCTGGGTCCTGCTTACCTCTGTATATTGTCTGAAAGTAACATATGTCCATGAACATTTTGTCACTTGACATTCTTAGAACTGGGTTTTTTTCTATCTTGATAATTACTGAATTTCTAGCTGCAGAGATGTCAATGTATGAGATACACTTTCACTGGCATTATTAGAGAGATAAAGTGCAAAAGAATGGGCTAGTATTCAGGGTAAACAATCTGCAATTATAGTTCTGTTTGTTAAGGAATGGAATCCCACATCGAAAAAAAAATGAATAAAAAGATCCTAACATATAAGGGACTGGGTATCACTATCCTATCAGTTTAAGTTTTTAGGTTAGACATGGGTGCATCGCTCTTATAAGCTTGGTGGAAATTCTACACGGTATTATACTAGGTTATCGTATGAGCTCACATCTCACTCAAGCCCTGGCACGTTAGGGCGGGTGTTGAGGCATGTGAGGGGGATGTTGAGGAATGGAATCCCATATCGAAAAGAATGAATAAAAAGATCCTGGCATATAAGGGATTAGGTACCACTATCCTATCAGCTTAAATTTTTAGGTTAGACATGAGCCCATCACTCTCATAAGCCTAGTGGAGATTCTACATTGTTCAAGGATGGGATTTTGCTACCAGCTGTGGGAACCATCTGTTGAAAGTGTAAAGCTAAGGTTGACTGTTGATGAATAGTAATGTAGCTTTTGTGATGCTTTGATCTTCAGCAGATAGCACAGGTACAAATCCTATCCTTCATATACTTTTTCTCTTTGTCAAATCCCAGCTAGTTTCAATCTTTTTTTTTTTTTCAATATCATGATTGGAGAAAACATAATTATCTGCTACAATGTTTAGACAGTTCTATGCCTAAATGTCCAAGAAGATCAGCAAACAACCACTTCCTTGAACATTTTATCACGTCTTCCTACTTCTATTAGCATTCCTCCTTAGTAGCTCTCCAGTCTTGCTTATAATACTGGAATTCATATTCATGCTCGTCAAATTTCACACTTGCTAGAAGATACCATGTTGATTTATAAGCTTATTGTAGGCTGTCATACTATGAGTACTCATGACTTGCTTAAACCATGTGTTCAATAGTGGCAGCAAAGGGAAGTCTATGCGATCACGGTATTCATGGTACTTCTATTGAACACAATTCAAATGGATTTCTGCTTCTTTTGGATTCCATTAGTGCCTGATTCAACATTAATTGGGCTGAGCAACATCTTGTTCTGGAGCTGTTTGCATATAGCTCCTATCTTACATTTATTTTCTTGAGGGGACAGCAACTTTGGTATCTTGACTAGCAAATATATCATTGTAATTGTTTGCTGTCAATGTAACCTATTTATCAGAGATTGTGTTTTTGATATCCTCATTACTCTATGTTCATGTGCTCAGTACTTCTCCGTGCTCATGTGAGGGTTATTAAATCAGCAGATATCCTTATACAAGCTTTTTCCCTTTTCTGGCTGAAATGTTATCACATAGCGCCATGTCAATGAATTTGCCCCTTGTTTTGATTAGATATGTAGGCAGCATAATTAATGTTGAGATATAAAATAAAGAGGAAAATGTATTTACGCCTCCTTTCAATTAACATTTTGGCTTTCCATTTGAAACGTATGGAAGGTGATTAAAAGCGTGGTGGGAAGTTGTTTTTCCTTTTTTTATCATTTCTTTTGTGTCAAATGCTTCGACGCCGGTGAAAAGCGCAGGTCGAGCTTGCTTCTCCAATAGACAGTGTTCAGGTATTTGGAGCACTACTAGAGCAAACCAGTCCCTTTCCCTGGTTATGGCTGATGACAAAGGGCGTATGGTTCCTGATGGCTGGACTTTTGTGCAGGACAAATACCAATCGGTAGGATGAACCTGAATTTTTCTTTATCCGCATTCTTCGAATCTGAGATATCTTCTTTTGTTGGGCATCTTCCATGGGTGACTGATTCTTCAGACTTTTAGGCTTTTGTATTGTTTTATGATCCTCCTAGGATCTTAAGGAAATTATTTTGGTTGATCTCATCTGGTCATGACGATGTGTTGCTTCTGTTGTTCCTATGCATATTAATCATGGTTGCACCTTTCTTCACCACTTCTCAATCAACTAAGTTGAACTGGTAGAAGAAATAAATTTCCATTGCATGCCAGTAAATTCCAACTGATATGTTTTATGATGGATTTAGCTTTTATAGCATTTTTCTTTAATGCTTATGATGATTAGACTGTATTTTCTAGAGGGAGGAGTGTAGTGGAGTAGGGCAACTTAATCGCTCAGTAAATAAAATTAGATAGCAGAAGGAGAGAATCTTAGTCCTTTCCTGATCTGATTAATCAGAGATAATATCCTATAAATTTTCTCCCAATATTGCTCCATCATTGACATCCTAGTTTTTTAGTCTTGTTACCTATCAATCTTTCCAATTTGATGAAGCTTAATACTTGCTGCAATTTTCAACTGCCTGACTGAACATGCCTTACATGGAAGTCACCGAACTGTTCATGTGTAATTGTTAATCATGTGACCACTGCATATCCAGTGCTAAAGGGTTATTTTGGAACATGTGACAAATATGTTGACCGACAGTAGTGAGATCTATTAATATAGCCAAAACATTGTATGCCTGCTTGCTTGGTTGGCCAGACACTTGATGATATTGTAAGATCTGTGAGTATGGAACTCTATATACGGAGATTGTAGAGAGGAATCAACTGTTTTATTTACTGGTATTAGCTCTATTGGAATCTTCTTTCTTCACACGAAGGATGTTAAAGGCTCAGAGGCTGATATTATGACCAAAGGTGTAAGGATCTTCGGTCACATGCTTATGTAAAATGCTTTAACAGCCTTTCCAAAATAGAGTTTTTACCTATGCAAAGAGGAAAACTTCTGCTACTTGGAGTGAATAGACAATAAAAACAAGGGAATACGGTATACTTCATTTGTCATCCTGTTATATTGGGAACTAATTTCGTTCAATATTTCCAATTGCAGTATTACCTCTGTCCTGCCACAGGGCAGCATTTCTACACCTATGAAGATTTGATGCGTTATGTGACATATGCTAAATTCGAACAGCTCTCCATATATGCCCCAGTGAGTCAGAACTTCCTAGTATGTTATGCATATGCAACAGTTATTGATTATAAAACAATTAGAAATGGTCCCCTATGATGAAAAAATGTGAACTGGGATTAAAAAAAGGAATCCTGAGAATTAATGCATAGAACTATGTGTACGTTTTCATCATAACTATTCATTGAATTTGATGGGTATCCTTATTCACCTCTTTTGCGACTGTTGTTTGTAGGCAGACTTATCATCTGTACAGGTACTGTGTAATGTTGTTAGACCAGATATTGCCAATATTTTTTCTTTCATTTGATGGATAGATATTGTCAAGCTTCAATTGTAGAAAGATTCTGTCGTGTGCCTAATCTCTTCAATAAAAGCACACATTCATTTTGCCAAGGGGATGCTACTTTGTCTGTTCTTTCTGGTTGTTGAAGAAGTAGAGGAAATTGCGACATTATGATGTAAGGTCATTTTCATCTGTCAAGTAAAACTTGTTCATTAAGTATTCAAAGGGATGTCAATTTTCATTTGACGGATACTATATTTTTGACCCACAGCAGGAACAGGAATATAGAGCTACATTAATACTTATTTAATAATACTCTGTTTTGCTTTGGACAAATGAATAGTTATCTCGAGATTCTCATAATCTTTCTTAGCATCATGAACTAAATTGACCTACTCATCCCCACAAATGAACGAACTGTTCGATATAAGAAGCAAAGATTTTATCCTTGATTAAGCTTTCTAATAAACATAAATTGACATCTCTTGAACCAAGTCCAGTGTCTTATATCTAGTAGACAGGCAAAGGCTATCTGATTTTGGAGGCTGTACTATCTACCATGATATTCTGCTATGCAATACCATGCAAACAACTGGAAAACAAAGCCAGGTGTAAGCTGCTTGATGTGCTGGAGAAAGTAATTCTATCCTATTTTTGGGAGCTACACCAGAATTTGGACAGCTTTGTCACTATAAACATCCCTTTGCAGGACTTTGATTCCAAAAGAAAGGGAAAACCTCGGAGTGGCAAGAAGAGCTCTGAGTTTGCAATGAAACAGAATCCAGCTAAGCTGAAGAAAGGATCTCGTCTGTTTTATGGGAAGCCCAATTTCTCAGGTCAGGACTCACAAGTAGTGGTTGCCGCTGTGACTTATTATAGGGATTGGGATTTTGAAGCTGCCAGTGCATGTTTTAACAATTATTGGTTGCAAAATCATAGCAGTGTACCCTTTTAAAGTTGTGATCTTATAGTTGTACAAACAGTCTTTCCTTTTTCTTTCGTCTCCAAGAGCTCTTGTTTGCCTACTAACCTGCTTTCATGAACAAGTTTTGTCAGTTATGTGCCCTCATCGTTTTTCCAGCCATGAAGTATTAGAGGAAGGCAAGTGTTGTTGTAAGTTTGAGTTGAACTTTGATTGGATTAGGCTTCGCTTCATTCTTCACTCTAGATGACAATTAGATGTACACGCTCAAATTCATGACTTTCTATCCTCCTCTTGAAGTGTATATGAGGCCACCTTGTAGATTTTTCATGCTAGAGGGCTTTATTCAGAGTAGCATATATAAATATACGGTACTCCCTCCTACGTTTGGAATTGCACATGTGTATATAATGATTTCTCAAAGGTTCAATAACTGAATGTGTTCCTTTTCAGCTGAAGATGGTGAGAGGACTGACAGGGAGGACGAGGATGGTGAATGGAGCTCTGATTCGGACTCCGAGTCTGATGATCCAACTTATTTGCCTGGAATTCGACAAGGGAGCAGTAGCCACGTCCGTCCCACGCCAAAGCCTCCAAAGATCATTCAGTATCAAAGGACTGATTCGGATTCTGAACCCGATGATCCAACCTATTTGCCTGGAATTGAACAAGGGAGCAGTAGCCAGATCCGTTCCAAACCAGAGCCTCCAAAGATCATTCAGTATGAAAGGAGGATAAAACTCAAGGATCAACTTCGTAAGAGTCTCGTGAAAATCGGGAGGCAGTAGGGCTCTTATGCGGGCGTGTTGTTGTATGACTGTTGAGCCTCTCTCCCTGTTAGTTTGAACTCCTGTGGCATGTGATGGAAAGTGAAGTACCATCATCTGAGCCATGCATCAGTCTGCATCTTTCAATTCCATTAACATTAGGACATTTTATATAGGAGACAGATGAGCTTTAACACCTATTGCTGTTTTTTTTTTTTTTATGAAGACATGCATATCCATTGTTTTTCTGGGATTCCTGGGAAACGATGGGGAGGACAGGAGAATCAATAAGAGACTGATCTCCATTCGATGTTGGGGTCATCTGCAGTATAGCCAGTAAAGGCCATTCTAACAACCTACCATAGGCGTGATAAAGTGGTTCGGTACTCACTATCCCAATTGGAGGACTCGAGTTCGAGTTTCACCTACTGCGGGAAGCTCTTAATCCCTTAAATGAACCGATTCGGACAATTCGGATTAGTCAGTTAGACTTTGTTTAATTGAATACTGACAGTTTATAATAAAAAATATAAAAAAAAAAAAAAACCTTTCTAGCAGGTTACACTCTCTTACTCCTCTGGAGGTGGAAACCCCCGCTAGGGGACATCTCGATTGTTGGTTTAAAGAAGACAAAGCATTCATATTACTGGAGGGCCACAAGCTCCCCCCTGGTTTTAACGGTGCGATCCCCTTC
Organism: Sonneratia alba; assembly: GCA_900174645.1. Classification (NCBI taxonomy): domain Eukaryota; kingdom Viridiplantae; phylum Streptophyta; class Magnoliopsida; order Myrtales; family Lythraceae; genus Sonneratia; species Sonneratia alba. The sequence goes on from FWPY01000071.1 coordinate 365,285, forward strand.
CTTCATGGGTGGTGACAATTCCTCTCACGTCAGCATTGCATAATCTCAGTTCGTCATCATCAACTGAATAATATATATATAAATAATATTAGTATTTTCTCTTGTTTGAAATTTGTATAACTAATTCATTAAAATAAAGATGTATTATTAGGAGACCGTACGTGTCATTATTAGGATCCCACTATTGATCGGTTTATTGCTTCTTCTTTTTCTTTTTTTTTCCTTTTTAAACTGTTTTTTTTATTTCATATATTTTGGTCTAATCCATAGTTTTAAAAAACCAGACCGGGCCGACCGGTTCGACCAGGAACCGGCCACCCACCCCGTCCGGTTCTCACAAAAAAAATCCAATTATAATTTAAATGAGGTCAAATCTAATTGAACCGGCTGGTTCTCACTCGAACCAATAAATCTAATTGAACCGATGAAAAAACCGGTCAACTTAAAAATAAAAATAAAAATAAAAATCTATTATAATATACTTATTTTATTTTACTAGACTTATATTTATATTTTATGTTGAATTTGGGACTAATATTATAACTATATTAATGATTTTAATTATAAATCATAGTTAAATTATAATATTATATCAATTTATTGGAATATTATATTATTAATATTATTTATTAAACATGCGGTTCAACCCATCGAACTCCCGGTCCGACCTATGAACCCATGAACCCATACCTTGACCGGTTCCCGATCCGGTCCGGTTTTAAAAACTATGGTCTAATCGACTCATCTTCTGGTCAGTCTTTTTCAATGCCAATTAGGCTGCATTGCCGCTTATATATATATATATGTATGTATATATATGATCGACAAGCAGAGCTCACTTGGAAGCGTGGGGAAAAACAGAAATTTATCTTTATTTTTTTAAAATTCTCCTAATTGACGTGGATCGTATGACGACATCTCCTCCCACGTCATCATCACGGAATAAGCGTTGATTGTGCTGTATGCAGTGAATTCCTCGTATCAAAATTCATGCGGACGGGGGAATGGGAGTTTAGTGACTTGGTACTTACCATAATTTTAAAAATCAAACTGGACCGATCAATTTAACCAAGAATTGATAATTTATCCGGTCCGATTCTTATCAAAAAACTCAATTATACTTTTAATGATATCAACTTCAGTTGAACTGGTCGGTTCCCGGTCCAACCAATGAAACCCAATTGAATCGGTAGAAAAATGGATCAACTTAAAATTTTAAAAAATAAAAATATATGGTAATGTATATATTTTATTTTATTAAATATGTATTTATATTTTATGCTAAACTTTTGTTTAATATAATTATTATATTAATAATTTTTATTATAAATTATGATATTATGTAAATTTATTAATAATATTGTATTATTTATTAAATATACAATTTAATCAATTGAACCTCCGGTCCGATCCATGAACCCATACCTACACCGATTACCGACCCAGTCCAATTTTAAAAATTATGGTATTTACCTTCCGTTAAGTAGGACTTCTGGTTCTCCTTTACTTCTCTTTTTCTTTTTATTATTTTTTAAATTCGTAAATTTTTATATAATGAGAAAATTATGTAGATGATGATAATTTTTGTAATTAAAAAAAACACACATACCACGCAAAGAGAAAAAAAATTTAATCATACTTTTTGGCAGGGATTGTGTATCACGTGCACATTAACGATATTTAACCTTTTTGTCGCCGCCCCAACCGCCCCGCGCCCCACATCTCCCCACGCCACCGCAACACCACCCCCCCCCCCTCCCAATCGTCCGTTGACTCAACTTTCGTGTGGTCTTGCTAGTTTGTTTTCTCATTCCCATGTAAAAACGATCGCATGCATAATCAATAGGATGATGATGATGTGTCTGATTCTGAGCAAACCAATTAAGATGAAGGAGACGTCGAGATGGTATATCTGTACAAGAGCATGCTTATTTCCAATGAAAGTACAATTTGGCACTTAAGAAATCCAGCATGGTTTGGTCAGGCACAGGAAACTGAAGCCAAATTTGGCTGAACAACGCATGCTCGATCGATCCCCGCACCATTTTGATCTGAAACAAAACGAGGGTGAATTTACTTCCCTATGATACATAAATTATATGGGGGGTGGAATCGTGGTGAAGTTTACCCTCACGCGCGCCTCCCATACGTATCATGAACATGTATGTAGTCTTTAATTCAAGGTTGTTGACGTCTCCAAATGACGGATGCCATCACGGGACTCCAGGGTTGTAAGGAGAAAGAGATCAACCACGACGCCGACGGTGACCTTTCATTCTGTCTTCTCCGGTGCCGTCCCTCGCGCCTGTCTCTCTCTAAACATATATAATCCCTTAATATAATAACATCACTCACAACCTAACAATTAGAATATTATAAATTTAATTATCATTATAAAATTTATATACTCATTTTTACTATTTCATTTCAAATTCAAGAATTTTCTAACTACTTTCCCATTTTTCCAAGTGAGCAGAGCCGCGCGCAAAAACACACAATTTCCGGGAAATTTCATCTGCACGTGATTCGATCACATCTCACGTGGGAGCCTTGATAAAGCAAGGCGCTTTGATAAAGGAGGAAATATCGGATCAGCAAGCAGCAGAGGACATATTTCTTCTTACCGAGGCGTATTTCTGTACAGCATATCAATTTTAGAATTTAAAATTTTCAAATAACTGAATTTAAAAATTAATAATAAATTTATAAATTTATAATTTCGCTACCAGTGCCACAAGCGAATATACTGATAACAAAGGTTACTTGGCGGGGGGGCAAAGTCCTGAATTGCGTGGATCTGACAGACGACGCAATCCCCTCCTGCATCATCATCCATCGTCACGTGACTTGTGTCAGGCCCTCTGTTTTCTTCTCTGCCCTCCCATCCATTCGACAGTTGACCTGTGGTCGTCCTATAGTCCTACCTAGTCTATCCCCTCCTACACTCGCAAAATTTGTCGTGATTATTGCCCACGTATCTATGGCGTACGATATTACATTATATAGGCCGATTTTAGCAAAAACGAAAGAACATGGCATCCTAGCTAGGACTGTTTTCGCACCTTAGAGACCAGTATTAAAAAAAAAAAAAAAGAATAGTATTTGAATCGAAAATATATTATGGGTTATTATATAATGTGAATAAGGATAATTTTTTTCCCTAAAAAATAGCCCATCTTAAGGGTTGTATCTACATGATATTAGCACATATACCGGTTATACCATCGCCTACCGGGACGATGAGAGATCACTCACCAGCTCATGGTAGATATCATCTAGGTCATTTTATTAGCCAACATTGATTTGCAAGCAAGGGGCACGATTTCACTTGATCTGCATTAGCTCTTAGCTAAGTTGCCCTTACGCTAATCGTGAACGTTTTTGACACATCGACTGGAACCCGAAACAAAATGGTATAACTTCCACAAGTTAAGGTAATAGCCTTGTGGGCACGCCGCACAATGTGCCCCGCAGTAATTTCTTCGTGCACACGTAATGAGGTTGCACCAAGATGAAGAGGGATAATCGCGATCCCTCCTACCCTATTAAATATCAATTTAAAATTTTAAAATTTACAACTAAACTTCACTAAAAATATATAAATTTAAGTTTAATAGGAAATAAAATATAACATAAATGCCATTTTTTTAAAAAAATAAATAAAAGTTAGGATACCCTAATTTTTTTTTCTAATAATTTTTTAATTCACCCGATTCGGAGTTTGACTATCGAACTAGAATCTAGTTGGTTTTGATAGATCTGATTAGATATAAAATGATATTTGGATTAATTAAATAAACCGAATCCGATAACTGTCCGGTTTCTGGTCGAATCGATCCGACCGGATTTAGTTTTAAAAACTATGCTACTAATTAAGGAAATTGAATAAATTTACAATAAGAGAATAGCTTAACTTGGAGAATAAAATAAATTAAAAATATTATCTTAATATTTGAGAATTCTAAAGATATTAAACAACTTATTTTATCTTATTTTATATTCTAATATATCTCTATTAATCCTAGTATTTAGGGATAGACCAACTAAGTCATCGATAATTAAGCGTCAGGGCTATATACACACACACACACCCACACATTTCTTCTCTCTCAGATGATGCTCTCCCACCCACCCCTTACCAATTCCGATCTAATCTGCTCTCGTACGTAGCTGCGTGAATGTTGTCCACGATCACCGTGAATCCGAGGAGCGGCGACCGATTTATCAGGGCCAGCGTGAGCGCCCGTTCCCTGGAATTCACCGTTATCTCTGCAGAAGACCTTCGGATCAACGGAAAACATGTCAGGAACAACGTCTTTGCGATCGTAAAGGTCGACGGTCGTTCTGATTCGACGACGAAGGTCGACCCGGAATGCGGGAGCTATCCTTACTGGAACGAGAAGTTTCTCGTGGAACTGCCACCCCGCGCCTGCTTCATCACAGTTGAGGTTCATCGGAGAACTTCTTCCGACCGGGGGAAACTCGTCGGGGCGGCGAGGATACCGGTCTCGGACTTTATAGGAGGCTACGCACCTGATAACTACCTTCACCTCCTGAGTTATCGGCTGAGGGACGCCGTCGGAGAGAGGAACGGCATCATCAACGTGTCGGTGAGGGCGACGAGTACGCCACCGGCTTATGGGTGTTCCACGTCATCACAGCCGGAGATGGGCATTCCGGTGAGCACCGGGAATGACGTCGGAGGTGGGACCGCCACAGGTGTTCCCGTATGGTACCCATTCCATGCATGCAGATCTTAAACTTCGATGGTGAGAATGCGTACAGTAGTCAATTCAAACGAGCAGCCCACGGAGATTTTTCTCTCCTCTTTAATTTTTCGTCAAATATATATATATATATAAGTATTTAGACTGAAAATGGTAAAAGTTTGTTCGTCAAAATTATTATAATGTTAAAGATATCTCTATTAAACACGTTATTAATACGACACACTTACGTATAATTAAGTTATTGATGCGGTAGAATTTTTTCTGATGTGGCATGCTTAGGTATAACTTAGTTGCTGATGTGATATAGTGACGTAACAAAATTTTACTAATGTGATACGCTTATGTGTCACTAAGTTACTGTTAAGGCACGACGCATACACATTAATCAACGGTGATCTGTTTTAATGTTACAACGATATTAAACTTTTATATTTGATTGGGATATTTTTGAACTTTAAAAATTTATTTATATAAAATTTTACTGTAATTTTTATCTATATAAATTAGATAAGGATGAAATTGTCGAAGTACATGAATTATGATAGGTTTATTTTAGAATTATTGTTTGAGAAATCACGTGAAATTTAACTTTTTTATCACGTGAAAAAAAAAGTGACAGAACGGAAATGTCATTACATTAGGATCGAAGAGATCTCACATAGTTCAATTTTCAGCCGTTGGATCATTCAAACCCTTCTATCCCCTTGTCACGCTATTCATTTTTTTTTTCTAACTCCGTTGACGATTTTGCTGCGTTGCACGCTGCGGTAACAAAGACGAAACCGACGGATAATTGAACAGTAAACACGATTCAGTTTGATTAACCCGTAAATAATATGGCAGGTGGCTTAAAGGATGATAGATTTTTGATGAATCTGGATGGCATGAGTGTGCGTGCGCGTGTGTGCATATCAGTATTTCATGACAAAATGAAATCTGCCTGAACCTGTTTTTTCGCAGACTGGGTATCATGTTCACAGATAAGTGGATCTAATGATGGTTAAAGGATGAAGACGGGTATGTGTGCCCGGCAAAATTCGATGATTTTTTTTTAAAATTTTTTGTAAATAGAAATTCCTGGTACCTACTCCCAATATTTTGAGCATGTCAACTATGAGCAGTTACCTGTTCAATTTCTAAGCATTGCATAAATGGTTGCGGACCCCTTCGTTTTTTCTTTTGGGTGTTAGAGGTAAGTTTCTCAGACACCCGCCGAGCAAATGTGCGAGAGCGTGTTTGCCCAGTCTTGGTGTGATTCGTCAAATCTAATCCTAGCAAGCAGGTGGGGACATAGGCATTGGCCAATTCAGCATCTATAAAAGTCAATATCCGTGTGCAAATAGACATCGTATGGGCCTAGTAGTATGACCAAAAAAAAAAGATAAGTAAAGTAAATAAATAAGTACTATAATTAGGTCAGACTTCCTAGGGGAGAAGGAAAAAAAAAAAAAGAAAAGCTGCTGCTAGCGTTGGATGGATAATGACTATCATTAAGATATGACTAGGTTGACGTGGCATAACACTGTCAATCTATGGGTCTTACTTGGTCAAATTCCTCTCCTTTTTTTTTTTCCACGGCACGTGTCAGCGTCCGTTTGACGTGCTCGCAGCCCCCTTACCAACCAACTACCACCGCACCCACGAATCCACGTGCTGTTATACCAAGGAAGTTAAAGGCGGCGGGCATCCGCGGAAGTTAAAAGATTTGTCGACTACAACGTTGCATTTGGTAGCATTACAGCGTAAGAGATTGCCAGCCACCAGGATTACTACTCGGAAAGATGACAGTATTCTAAAATTTTCCATTATGCACCACTTGTAACGACAGTTTATCCCCTCAAGTACGGTTGATCCAACCAACAACCAATCGTGGCACGTATGTGGGTATCCCTTGTGAGATAAGACATCGTCACTCACTGACATTTACTCACGTTATAAGGAGTCCAGTCTTCATCAATTCGAGAGTACCCAGTAAAAACTCCATGGCATTCATCAAATCTGTCAAGCATCCCCGGTAGATTTGTAGTCCGTCCGAGACATACAACAAAAAGAACACGGCAAATATCTTCTGTCCTGTTTGTTTTAAGCCTATACATAATCCTATCTTGCAGACAAGGAAAGATCCTTGAACAATCTGCCATTCTTGCAAACTACTGGGGATCTTTGGAGAGCTCCAAATTCCAGCTTAAGACTCTCGAATGCTACACAGCCCATCTTTAGCTGTTGGTGAGCCAACCGCTACACAGCAGCATAATTCCGCTCGAGCAATTCTTTAGGTGAAGTTACAATGACTTCTTTACTTTCCATTCACGGACTTCCTAGTGTCCTGCATTTGGAAACAAGAGCTACATCAACTTTCTTAAGGGTAATTCATCAAGTCAGTCCCAACAAAATGAGTAACAATGTGAAGAATCATTTCAAGTGACTAATCTGTGTACCCTGTTGCACATAACGTGATTTATACCCACTTCTCGGCCTCCTCCATGGGAATAAACTAAATTAAAAACAAGAACGAAAGAGAACCCAATATGATCCATCATCCACACCACAGGCATGATGCGTATTGCCCACAGATTGCAGACAAAATAACAGCAACCAGAAATTTACCTAAAATTACAGGAAAACATGCTCCTCCATTGTCAGTTTGATGCTGAAGGGAGCCTCCAGAAAGTTTTGGTTGCAACCAGAATCTTCTCTCTTCCATGTGATTCTGGTTCCTGCCCATGTATGCTGGTTGACCATCTTACCGCATGAGCTATCTGATCTATCCTGTCAATCACTTCGGGTGAATCTCGAACGACAACAGTCCCTTCAGGACGCAAAATTCGATCCATCTCCACCATCAGATCCACAAGGCTACACCTGCAGTCAAGACAAAAAGGCAACCAAAGAGGAATCTCTTTAAGAACATAAGATATTAGTGGTACACACTACACATAATATATGCATGTATACTCTCCACAATTGATATTACTTAAAATGTTTTTGGTGGGAAAAAATGCACATTTTGTGATGCGGAAAAGCATAAATTGATTGTATAGCTTGCAGAGGACCTGAACGATGTACCTGCTCTTGCCAGAAACCGTATATTTGGTTAGTGATTCAATGCCAGCAACGTGGATAAAATCATATGTACGAGGATATGTAGAGAAAGGTTCACACCTGCATCCATGTGAGACATATTAATACAGCACTCTTAATTTGGGAAAGAAGACCAGCTAAGAGGGGTATTAACAAAGATAGCAGCTAATTGAAAGGTAGCATAAACATGAAATGGAGAGAGATGAGGTCAGCAAACACTATTAGTACAGTAATGCAACTCACCAGTCATGGTAGACGCCAACCAGTCCTCTGTCATAAATTATATCCAGTGTCAATGGCTTGCGAGCTGGAACAACATTCATTACCCACACAGGGTCAGAGGAAAGTGCTGCCGCAAAGCCCCCAAAAAGGGCATTCATGTCCATGACATTGCGAACAGCAGAAGTTCCAAGCTTCAAGTTTAACGATGTCTTATAATAAGCAATTCTCCTTGCCCACCGGCGAGTGTCAGCCTCAAAGAGATCGATCCCATTCTTCAGCAGTGCAGCCCTAGCTGGAGCTTTTGTAAGTCTTTCAGGCCATTCTGTAATAGTCCCAACTGCACAGTTTCCTTTGACAGAACTTGCACTGGTCACACACTTTTTTAACTTGAAGTACCTGCAATAAGAACAATTGGAGCATGTGTGATGAAGGGAAATTCTGGGAAGAAAAGGAAAACAATACCTAGCACGCAACAAAGTGTTAGGAGTGATTCCAGGTCATCCAACAATGAACCTAGGTTTGACGAAGTTTCACAAAATGTGAACAATGATGCGACCACAGCACAAGAGCACAACTGGGTAGAAAAACATGACCCAAGAAAGAATACAGTTTCTTGAAATTACCATGCGCTACTTGGATCATCTGATTCATCACATAGTTCAAGCCCAAATTCATTTTGATTAGGAAGACATGAATCTCCAGCAGGCTTCTTCCAGATCACAGTGTTTCCATCCACAGCAATTAGGTCATAACACAAAGCTCTAGCCACAGCCTGGAGATCTGCCCACTCCTTGTCCTGTTTAGGCCACTGCACAGGAGGGCCAGAGATGACTAGGTAACCTCCTGGGCGAAGCAACCGATCCACTTCAATAAAGTATGTGGCATCTGCAAAATGGGGTCCCTGGGATATGAATCCAGCAATTGAGGTAGGTATTTGATACATGAGACTGCAAATATGTTCAGGATAACTCACTGTAGGCAGTAAATGGGATCAAGCATCTAGAACAGTGGACAAAATCAAAGGAGAAGGCAGGAAATGGGAGCCTCCGGGTGCCAAGCATGGCAACAAATGCTGGTATTCCTCTCTCAAGTGCAAACTGTATCTGTGATTTGTGTGAATCTCTTGGAGCAAATGACATTGTCAGTATTCCTTCGGCCAGCAAAGATCCACCAAAACTAGCAACCTAAAAGAAATACACTCAAGAGGATTTATATGAACATAATCCCAACAAAGGGCATAAAAATAAATGGAGAACAGATCTCCTGATTCATACCCCACATCCCATGTCAAGTGCTGCCCTCAAAGTTCCACCAGTGATTGGGATATATTGTTTGAGCTTCTCAATATAATGTCCAGCCCCATCAGGGAACATCGTACCGCCACCAGGAAACATGAAATAAGGACCTTCCGCTTTCATCCATCCCTGATGTCCCTTCCTGTCTGCAATCTTGTTGTGTGGCATGTTGCTATGCCATATCTAAACCATGAAAGAACTTTTGGCGCTCAGTGATAAAATAATTTAGTGTACATGCAAATAATCGAATACACCAGGGCCCAGGAACCCCGGACATGCTTGAGCTCATATGTACCATATAAATATAACGCCTAATTGCAACAAAACACTTCAAATCTGAAGCTCAATAGAGGAGAAAACCAACGAGCACCATGGAACACCTATGTAGTGGCCGCTAGCACAAAACACGTTCAAATGCAAATGGAAATCCTAGGGGACCATGTCTAGTAATCTTGGTGGTACCGCCACCGATAAAGTGATTATAGTGTAGCACCCAATTTGTTTTTATTCATTTATTTATTTATTTTTAAAAGCAGCCTCAGCGTTCGAGTTTCTGCCAGCTGCTAAGAACGTGAAATAGCGAGAGTGGCCTGTGTGAGTGGAACTCCCAAGATCAGCTGCAGTTTTCTGTACGCAATTGCAGGGCTGAGGTAGCGGTAGCTTTGCCTACAATTGATTCGGAATCGCTCAGCAAAGCTCGAGAGGAAGAGTTTAGGTACCTTATCCAAGCTCTCCGGCCACTGCACCGGAATCTTGTAACCGTTTGGCGGCGGAATCAGGCAAACGGGGGACTCCTCCGGCAGGGGGCAATGGCGCTCCCGGTAGAAGTTCATCTCCCTGCTGAGCTGGCTATTGCGGCGGGGATCCTCGCAGGGCATGTGGTCAACGTAGTCAGCAGGGCAGGACTCGATGTGGCGGGGGTGGAGCTTGCCGGACTCGACAGCGAGGACGAAGCGGGCGTGGTCGCGGGAGGAGAGGAGGAGGGACTGTCGGCCGGAGGCGGCGAGGGAGTCACCGAGGGGAGTAAGGACTAGGAGGAAGAAGAGGAGGACGAGCCCGAAGAGGAAGGCGGTGACAAGGTCGAGGAGGCGCCATTGGCGGGGGCTCCGCTTCGAGGGAGGGAGGTTGAGGTGGCCCATTAGGAGGCGTGGGAGGTCGGATCTGATCATTGTAACATAAGATCGTTTCGGATCTTCATCTCCGATGATGGACAAGTGAGTGACCCAACTAAGGTCTCCACCATACTCCTCGAGGAGGTGGATCTGATCAGCTGGAGACGGGTTTAAGGCGAGCTTTCACACACGCGCAGAGAGAGAGAGAGAGAGAGAGAGAGAGAGAGCTGGAGCTTCTGGGTTATCGAGATAGAGAAGGAAGAGAGCGGAAACTGAAGTAAATTACTGGCAATAGTTTTGGATCCACAACAGTCGTCTTGCAGGGAAACAGTTCGAGGAATTGCAGATTGATGTTTTATTTCAATTAACAGTTAATTATTTATTGGTAATTTCAGTTCATCAACTGTTCCTAACACATTTACGGTAATTCAGTTAGTGCTATTTGACGTATATCTCAAGAAACGAGAAAGGAGAAGGATTTTCTGATATCATTGCGAGGTAAGAGATCTGATCTGAAATTGGTCTGATCAGTGCATCCATCGCCACTCGGATTACATATACATATATATATATATATTATTCTTCCTTTGCTTCCCCACTTTGCCTCAAAAGAGTCGCAAAAACAAGAAGCAAAATCTAAGTTCAGTAGCAAAAGGATTCAGCCCAGCCAATGGGTCAAATACATTAGTAATGCGTTGCTGGTCGAAGGAAAAGGATAAATGAGTGCGTTGACCGAACACTGGTTGGTATTAGTAGCCGGGGGACACGGGTTTGGAACAGGGATCTACCGAACCAGTTGCACTTTCAAGAGGAGCACGCACGTCCTTAACCAAGAGAAATAAGCTCTCTCTATTGAAAAAAAAAACTATAGTAACCTTCTTTTGGTAGGAAAAAACTATAGTAATCACAGAAACATCAATAAGAGTAAATCACTTAAAATAATATAATGGTTTTTTGTTTTACGTGGTAGAGTAGTCCCTCCATATCAGAGTAGATGTAGATGTCACTCCAATTTTTTTTTTCTGTAAAATAAAAAATAAAAAATCAGCCACTACAATTTCACACAAATCACCGGCATCGACTGAAAATCAGACGACGGATCGCATCCTTCTTGAGTATTCAAGGCACACAGTGTAAAACACTCGGTTATAATTGAAATAGCCCACGGAACATCAACTGGACAAGGCAGACTACGCACAGCCTCATTACCTTTCCAATGGGACCTCTCAACATCCCATCGTCAAACACCAAGTAAATAGGACACTGATCCAAAGAACTCATATTCAAGATTTTCTAGACCGAACATCGTAATCATACTTGATGAGATTTGCCCTTAGTAGCATTGATTTAACATCACGATCAAACTCTCGTCCCGTCTGCAAAACCCGCTGGAAGGTAGCATTCCTCTGGTCTGCATGCCGTGCATACAATATCTTATTGTGGGAGTCGATCCGAGCCTGTAGGATAACAATATGCATGCAGCTAAGAGTGAGATGACTGATATCAGCCACAGACCACTCGTTCTTGCATTGAAAACCAAAATAACAGCAGGCACTTTTTCAACCGTGTATGCGAGCTAGCTTGAGACATGAATCATCACACAGCTGAAATGAGAATGCTGTGTCAGAGGTATGGATCAAGGAAGCCTAAGAATGAAGCAGACCTGTATCTGGTTGTCAGTGATCAAAGCTTCAAGCTCCTTCTCTAGCCCAGCAATACTGGTTTTAAAAGCATTAGCCATCATTCGCAAGTCCACGGACACAAAAGGATGAGTATATTGGATAAGAGCTTTGTGGCGTATCAGGTTGTACAGTGTCTCCAGATGGTCATGCAAGTGGATGTCAAGCATCAGATTTGCTTTTAGGTTCCCAAGGTACTCCAAGCACGAAGCATAACGACTGCATAAAGTCAAAAACGAGTAATGGAAATAAACATTTCTAGCAAATTTTCAAATTGATGTCTGTGCGCCAAAAAAGAGTTCATTTCATTGGATCACTTGCTCAACACTGCCAAAGGATTCTTCTCTTTATTTATGACATGATGATCATTTAGAGAAATAGATTGGAAATTATTATGTGGGAGGACAAACATATCCAAAAAAAAAAAAAAAAATCAAACTACACCAGATTAACAAAGGAGAGTAGATAAAGAACAAAAAATATAATGCTACCTCGAGTAGAAGTTATTAATGAGCTCCCGAACTTCAGGAACCAGCTCTAGGAAATTCCGAAAGTTAAGGTTGTCTATTACTTTACTCTGCAAATAACTTTGTTCACTGTCAGAGAACACATCCTCAAGTTCCAACTAAGAATCACTTAAGAAACACATCAACAAATGCAGTAGATATTTGCCTTCAGTTCTGATCGGTCAAAAGTTGCAAGAGCACAAAGCCCTCCATAAGTTGCAACATCTTGTGGTGCAATGACTTCATTATAGTGACTTCCCAACTCAGGGCCCGTTTCCAAGAACTGTGAGTATATCAATGAAATTTGATATAAGAAAAGAAAAGGCAGGTGAACACTGATTAATGGACAGACCAAGAAAGATGAGAACTTCAAGTGCACCAATTGTCAGAAGCAAAGAGATGTAAAAGTAAGTAAAAGAAGTCCACCGCAATACCTTACGTGCTGCAAGCTTGAATTTCCTGGACTCCAAATGAGCCAACCCAGCAGCACAACGCAATTTTGCGATAGTGACAGTGTCCAGGGCATCCACTGTTTGTTCTGCTTTGCTAACATAACTTGTCACATGGGTAAATTGACCCATCTCAATGCTCACAAGAATTACATTCATGCACATGCTAATGATGTGCTTCGATGTGGTGCAATAATCTCGAGTGCGAACAAAACTCTTAAAAGCATCTCCAAGGTTACCATGGGCATAGTGAAAATCTCCAAAGTCATTGTAACCCATCCTTATGCTTTCCTTTATGAGATTAGTCTGGAGATTGCAATGGGGAAATAGAAACTCTAGTGAAGGCATTTTCCAGCAGGAGGTTTCTTTGCGGATAAAACATCTACTCAGCTTGACAAACACTGCAGCTCACAAGATGCACATCCAACTTGAAATAATGATCCAATAAAACTTTCAGACACTAAAGGTGTGATCAGATAGCAGCACATCAACACTAAAGTCAATAAAACTGTCCTATCTGACTTTACTCATTGTAGCTATTGTCTCGCAACACCGACCAAATTTTCCTGGAGGGGAGTTGATCCCAACACGTCACGCAAATTTCCTAGTACAGGGCAGCCCGTTCAACCATAAATACATGCAACCCGATTAGTTACTACATCAGCATAGGCCAGTAGTGAGATCCTCACGGTAAGCATGATCAATGAAGCAGGAAAACAAGAGAGAAGAATCAGAACATCTCAAAGTAAACTTTAGTGCAACCATCAAATAGGACATGCTATTTCCGGTGATTTGCCTTGCTTCTCGCAGAGTCACCTATCTACAGTTCATCAGCATGACAATATCAAGGGATGCATAATTGCAGAGACAAAAAATTACCTACAGACTCGTACGATTATCAGGATCAGCTTACCTTGTAAGAATTAAGCTCATTATCTAATTTCTCCTTCTTCTGCTCAGCTCTCCGATCCAAAGCCTCGTACCAAGCTGCGTCCATCCCGTACTTCTCCCCCAACTTCCCTCCTATGTTGTCCACCACTTCCCAGAACAGCTGCGTGTCCTCTCCCTTCTTAATCTCGTCGTATGCCATCTTAAGGGCCTCGAACTTCATCGGGTCGTTGCCGCAGTGGTCCGCAATGAACAAAAGCCGCATGATCTTCGTCCTGCCCTTGTAAAGGCTAGCATAAGCCTCGATGTCGAGTGGCTCCCCACTGATGATCGGCCTGCTGCGCGCCGAGTCATCGTCCCCGCCGTTCTCGTAGATCTCGTCCTCCGGCTCCATTTCCAGAGGGAACTCAAGGCATCCCGCGGTCCAGTTAGGGTTTCAGCAAGGCAGTAGAGCGGACTTATAGAAGAAGGCGCTTCTGTTGATTGTTTGCTGTGAAGCAATGTCTCCTCAAGCACGTGGGCTGCACCTCTCTCTCTCTCTCTCTCTCTCTCTCTTAACAGCAGGTAAGGGGGCTTTCACGGAGATCCTTCTTTCTTTTCCTTATTTTAAGGGCCCACTGGGCCTATTATTATGGGCTAAAGTAGGTTATTCCTTGGGCCTGTAGCCGAGTATAGGCCCAATGTGCTCGTCGGCCCATTAGGCATGAACAGTGATATCCACTCTTAAAAGTAGACAGACTCAGCTCCCTCGTGCCCCACAAACGCGAACTTCCGTATAGCTTTATTCATTAATCCTCGGAGAGGATTTTCCGAATAGAGACGGCCTCGCACTACTTCTGTGAACTACCCTCCTTGGGGAAGTATGTGCTTGAAATCCCTTTGACTTGCAAAGGCGATAGCCGACAACATTGGGTAGACAAATCATCTTCTTCCTGATTATATTATTAGTATTATCGACAGATTAAAAAAATTAAAGGGTAAATGAATAAAACAGCATCGAAGGAGAAAGGGATACAGGTATATAATGGAAAGAAGGAAGGAAGGAAGGTCTCTCTAGAGATAGGGTTTGGTTCCTAGTGGTGCAGGTGCTGTCCAGTACAGCTTCTTAGCCAAAAGAATTTTCTCCCTATTGAGAGGGCCCTCTTCATGGTCCACAATCCTACTCTCATACTGCATCCCGTCCACTATGCCCTTGACCCTCGCCAGCACGTCCACATCGTCCCGGAAGATTATGCTCCCCTCCGGCCTCAGCATCCGATCCATCTCCAACAAGATGTCGCCCACGTCGCACCTGTGGAAACAAGACCGAAATCATCCGTCACGCTCAGCTCACCAGCTGGTGCTCATCACCAGACGATCCTTACGAGGATCGTTCCCCTTGTTTTCCCCGAAAGAGGTGCAAGTCTCACCTGCCCTTGTAGAGGGTAAACACCGAGTCCGCGTGGATGACGCCGTAAGTCCTGGGATAAGTAGACATCGCCTCGCACCTGGATCAAGAGAAGAAAGAAAGAAAGAAAGAAAGAAAGAAAGCTCACATCGGGTTAGGTTCACATCGCTGTGCAAAATTTGGACGTTATTCATTGTTCCTTTCAGACCAACATTCTCTGCAAGGGGGCAGTTGGGGCATTGCATGCAAGTAAGCCCATGATTTTTATTTTTTTTTATTTTTTTTGTTCCAGTGTCACTCGAGCATAGAAGACAACGATCATTTCCAAATCGATCAAGCCAAGATTCTATCCAATAATTTATTATTCCGTAAAATTAAACAAGAGTGGGGGTGACGGGCTGTACCAGTCCTGGTATGTTCCAATCAAGCCACGCTCGTAGACAATCCCCAGCGTGTCTGGCTTCGCCTGGATGGGAACCACGTTCATGACCCACACGGGATCGCCCACAAGAGCTGCCGCGAAGCCTCCCAAGCGTGCGTTCATGTCGAGCAAGTTACGGTACCGGCCGCTCTCGGCTAGCTGATGGTCCAGGGACTTGTAGTGCGCCACCCTTCTCCTCCACAGTTCTGAGTCCCTCATAAAAGTTTCAGCCGTTATTCCCTCCGAGCTCCCGCTCTTGACTCGGGGAGGCACCGAGGTCAGTCTCTGGGGCCATTTGGCGAGCCGACCCCCCGCGACTTCTCTCAGATTGGATGCCTCAGGGAGCGGGGTTATGCAAGTTTCCATCTTCGTGTACCTGCTCAAAGGGATCGACACAAATTACGTCAAGCTTATCGATAAAAACCGAATCAAGAGTTCACAAAACCTACGCAACAAGTCACTTGATAGTGTGCGCCCCGCAAATCTGTTCGCCGACACCGATCCTTAAATCGGGATTCGGTAGGAGTTTACTCAAAATAAAGGGCAAAGGGAAATCTCTTATTTCTTTCTCCTTACTAGGCTCTACTAGACTAGATGTATGGCCTAAGCGTTTGTTATTCTGTCATTTTCAGCCACGTTTGCAATCATAATGGGCACAAAAGCGAACCCTAGCAGATTATAAATCAAGCCAAAATTGGGGCCATAGGAATGTGCATTAATTACTGTGTCGCTATATAAGTTCAATGACTACTCACAGAACAGATTGAAGACCACTAAAGAGTTACTCGAGCCACATTACCAGGCCTTATCGGGATCTTGCGCCGGGCAGAATTGTGGGAACTTGAAGACCTTGCGATTGATCTTACAGTGGATATGATTGGTGGGTTTCTGCCATATAGCAATGTCTTCCTTCTGCTTCAGTTTCTTCCAGCACAGGCTCCGAGCTATAGTTTCAATCCCAGATTGCTCAGCCTCAAGATCTTCCATAGTACGCCCCCACCCTCTCCAATGCCGCTTCCAGTTGATCGGTGGGCCTGAAAGGACCCAGTAGCCTCCCGGTCGAAGAATCCGATCTATCTCCATCAGAAATAATCCATCTGATATGCAACAGGGAAAGACTCATGAGCTAAACGATCATTTAGCAATAAAAGAGTATTAGAAAAAGATCAACTACCCAGAAGAGATATTATTTATTATTTGACTCTAAAGATGCAAGTTGTCATCAATTACTCGCGAGCTAAGTGCACCTGATGATTTCCTACGAAAATGTTGACTTACCATAGTGACCCCAGGGTATCAGGCAGCGAGAACAATGGGCCATATCGAAAGCTCTTGAAGGGTAAGGAAGCCTGTTTGAAGCGAGGACTCCGATCAGTGCGGGGACTCCCCGTTCTAGAGCAAATTGCACCTGAGCTTCGTGGGTGTCGCGTGGCGCGATCGATACAGCTAGGATGTCCCGGGATAAAAGGAAAGCTCCCCAGCTAGCTACCTATCAAATAACGAAAACGTGCTTTGAACAAACTGCCAAGAATGGAAGGAAAACTATCATAGACATCGCGTGTTCAAATAGGCTGTCCTACTGATAGTAACCGGGTCAGTTAGCCGAGTGAAACATCTAATAAATAATTCATGCCACACAATCCATTCTTTCATCACGTTCGGGCGCTGCCCCCAGCTGCAGCCATTGATAGACAAGAACCAACCAAACACGTCAAGAAGCATTCACCTGCTCTGAGTAGGTGTTTGAAACAGATCACTAAATGATAGCAAAAACAAGAAAGGGAAACGAATGGGAACATAAATAAGGAGGAACAGATTTCAAACTAGTAGGTGAAGTGGTTGTTTTCTTAGTACTAGCAAATTGACACAACATTACCATGCTGTCCACCAAAATTCAACCCTTTTTTTTCTCAAATCATTCAATGCGTAGTTTCAAAGCAAAAGGAAGTGCGTTAGACAAAACAAAGTGACTCTTTAATCACTGCGACGACTAAGATGAACTGTTAACGTAACTCGCTCTTACCCACAAAGGGAACGTAAAATTGAATAGAAATGCATCAGCAGCAATTCTCAGGGAAACAAAATCAAATCCCCTACCACCCGGTTCAGTTTCCGAACCGGCGGAAGGTGAAGAAAGTACGGAACATCACCCCACAGCCAGTGTCAAGGGCGGTTCTCACAGACCCATCTCTGAGGTTGATCAGCTTCCCGATGTCGTCGATGTATGCATCCGCGCCATTGGGGAACATCGTGCCGCCACCGGGGAAGTGGAAACGGTCTCTGTTAAACCGAACCCAATTCTGGTTCTTCTTCTCCACGGTCAACTCCTTGTGGGGCACATTTGCGAACCAAGCCATGTCCCGGCTCTCCGGCCACTTGAACGGCAGCCGGTACCCATGGGGAGCTGGAATCCGGCAGCGCAGCTTCTCCCCGTCCTCCGGGCAGTGTCTCTCCCTATAAATTAACCTTTTTGACCCACAAGGAAAAGAAGGCAAGACAAGGGTCAGAGAATCTTCCCCGGCTGAGACAATTGTCATCGGCCAATTGAGCTCCATTTTTTTTTTCAATTCCACGAACATGTTAAAAAGATTATTTTCCTTTTTGTGAAAAGATACGTATTCAAAGGTGAAAAAGGCTCAGATTAAAGATTACCAGTAACAACAATAGTGATAGTAATAAATTCTTTTTAATCAAATGCTGCTTTTCAGTTTTCTGGAAAGAACTACGAAAAAGCACGAATTTCGATCATGAACTTGCTGAAATTCATCTTCGTTGACCATTTTAATGCCCAACGGACCTCTCCCTCTCGAACTTCAATGACCGTTCGACGTCCTCGCACGGGGTGTACTCGCTGAGCCTGGCATCACAGGGCGGGAAGCGGGGAACGCGTGCGGAAGCCTCCCCAGTAGCCGGAGGCAGCAGGTGGTCCGCCGTGTGTTTTGGATAGAAGTCGAACGAAACGGGCTTTCCGATGGCGGCGTCGGCCGAGGAGTGGGAGAGGTTGCATGGGATCCTGGAGACGATGGAGTGGGGCAAGAGGCCGCCGGTGACTGAGGCGGAGCCGGAGCCGGAGTGCTGCCAGATCCCGACGAGGTAGAAGAGGGTGCAGCAGATTGCCACCACCGCTATGAAGTAAACATTGGCCCTCCTCATGCCGAAGGGGACGAGACTGAGAAAGCTCAACCGCGGGTTAGCCATTTCTGGTCGGAAACGGTTCTGAAATAAGAGGTCTGTTTTCCCAACAAGCCGAGCAGACGATTGAACTGTCTCTACGAGGGTCGGAATTATAGTGGGAGGGCAAAAGAATCGATGGGCAGAGATGAATAGAAAAAGTTAAACAGTGAAGGTAGCCGGGGAAGGGGAACGCGATGGCCACTGGGAATGACGAGGCGCCACCACATTCATGGCTTCTGATCGGAGTGAAAGCGGAGAAGAGATTGAGAAGATTGAAGGGCCTCCTCTCTCGCTTCCATCAGCGTGTGTCTCACTCTGTTTTATCCTTTTTAGTAGTAATAGTAATAGAGAGAGAGATTGGGGCAATGCCAATGCAAATGCAAATTATAGAAACTTATTAATTTTTTCTAATAAAAATGTTGTGCACAGTGAAAGTTGTTATATCTACATACTAGTTCACATGGATCAACTTCCGATAAATATTAAATTGTATATGTACGTGATAAATTTCGGGCATGCTAATCGAGGTAAGAAACATAGGGTAATCAGTAAATTATGTATATTGATTCAATTGAAAATAATTCTTGATAAAATATACCATAAACAATATAAGAAAAATTATATGATTCTTCTTCCCAATTTGAGTCTCAGCTCCTTAAAGAGCGTGTATTTGTTTTTTCTTAGATCAAGGTGGAGCCAACGAGGGGGTTTGTGGGTTTGGTCCGATGGATTCCAATGTTGTCCCAAACGAGAAAACTTCACAACTTGCTCTCGATTGTGGATTGATTGGTCATGGAGTCGCCGAGGCCTTTAGGTTTGATCGCTGAATCCACTTGTTTCAATCAAGGTGAAGATCGTCACGCCCTTTGGATTTTGGTACGTCGGATCCACAAGTAACGGGTGGGGCAGCGTGTTCTTGATTGAGGGGACGAAGGTCGGGATCCTTGAACTTGATCCTTGAACAAAATTTCGAGAGAGTTTCAACTCTCCGCATCTCCCTTATATTCTTCCCCTGAGTACAGATGAGCCATCTATTTACAATAAGAGAAGGAACGTAACATATTAATCATCATATTTGAATCTGATTGGTCGACGGGCTGGCTGTTTTCAAGCATCGGGAGACAGTAGTAAAATAAGTCAAAAGCAATTTATGATTGATCGGCCCAGCAAAGCACACTAGTAATGATAACTAATAAACTCGGAGCCTTTTTTCCCAGGACGAAGGGGGAGGGCTTACACCGCTACATAATAGAAAAAAAATTGATAAATTATTCGGTATCAAAAATGTATCATCGACCGCTCGTTCGACTCGAAAAATATCGGTTGAGCGAAGAAATATTACTCGACCGAGTTAATTATTACTAATTAGAGCTAAATTCGTCGGTGAGAGGGTGGGGACCTCACGGCAAAACTCCGTCGTTTTGACAGAGAGTGTTTCGGCTTTTCCTTCTGAGTCGTCGCGATCATTTTTAAGTCCCCGCCCCAGTCGTTTTTCATCCCAGAAAGCTGTGGCAGAAAATATGTACAACATAATAACACGATGCAAATAAATGGTCTGTCATCCAATTCTCTTCACTATTGTTTTTTTCTTTTAAATTACACAAGATATTTTGAGCATATAATAGAATAAGAAAATTAAAAATAAAAAAATATAAAAAATTTATAATAATAATTAAATTATATGAGCAGCCGTGGTATTTTTCTTTTTTATTTTTTCTGAGTTCCCCCGTGCGGAAGACCCCCCAACTTTGCCACGTCAGGATGCAGTTGAGACTCCATCCTTGGTTTCTGGTAACGAGCGGCACGGCATCCGATGCGCTGCCACTACGAAAGCTGCTTACGTGGATCTACTTGTCTCCCCCTGACGGTAAAATGCCCTACTTTTAAAATTTTCCTATTTATTATACCTAGCGCCTGCTCAACTCCTAAAAAAGGAAAAATTATAACCTTAAATTACAATTTTTTTATCTGATATATAAAAAACTTAAAAATGGATAAAAAATGAGAAAATTAAGGAAGATGAGAAAGTTTACAGTAAAAAATTATTTTATAATATTTTAATTATTAAATTGACCATTATACTACTTCATTAAACATTATTTCTCTAATAAAATTTTAAGCTAAAGTTGTATCCTAATGAATCTCTTTTCTAAGAAAATTATGATTAACTTAATGATTCTCTTTTTCGTGAATTATCATATATATATATATGCATATATAAGCGTTTTTGTTTTTCCTCGTAATCTACCCTAGCTACCTTTAAAACTCAATAACTTCGGACAAAATTAAAATTTTATATCCACCCATTCACGCGCTCTGGTGGACAGTGGGATAGAGACTGCAACTATTTGCTACATTTAAATTCAGTTCCATCCTGTACATTTTCAGTCGCCCTCTCGAACAGTTCCTCCAATGGTACATACATCCTAAGAGCTCCGGGGGACGCAAGACCTGTCAATGCAAAAGGCTGTCCCCCCACCGTATCGCCTAATCCATGTGACTGAGGTGAATCACATGAATTGTACATCGACCATGGGGAGTATGGTACGGGAAAGAGAGTCGGGACTACTATCGTCGACGGCTATAATGAATGAAAATGGTCCCGTCGCACGACTATCGTTGTAGCCAACCGAGATGGTGACTGGATTTTCCAGAAGAAAGGAGAGATGGTGGCTTGCGTTAGGTCAAATTGACAATAAGGTACAGTTGGGTTCGGCTGCCGGGAAAAAGTTGGCGTCTCAGGAATGGTTCCTAGGAGCAGTGAGGAATGGGAGGTTAATATAGGCATGTGCTATGGCTCAAAAGTCGCGACACTTGACAAAACGACACCACCATTCCGCTTAGGCCTTTGGCAACTTGGATAAAATCTCAGTCCCCAATTTCCGGTTGCCCTTTGCAGTGCAGCGAGGCCCAGCACACGTCAGAATCCGCTTTGCATTTACGAGTTAGCTAAAATTACAATTTAAGACCCGCGCCGCTTGCCCAGAAAAAGAAGACCCCCCACCACCGCCAGCAAAAATATTTCCGATCAATTATGCAGTTCATACCAAGACATGAAGGACAAAGATCAACCAAGCCAACCTCTATGGATCTGGCTAGATCTTGCTCGGTTGGGTGGATCCCTGGTGGATTCTGATCCATTCCAGAGTCCGCTAAGACTTAGGATGGCTAGAACCAGAACGGAATCCACCGAGGTCGACCAATCTCAGCCATCCCGACATCCAAGATAAACTTGGTCGTCGGCAAGGCTGCAGCAGCCTTAGGTTGTCAAGTACCTCCATGAGGCATATCAAAACACAAGAGGATGAT
Organism: Sonneratia alba; assembly: GCA_900174645.1. Classification (NCBI taxonomy): domain Eukaryota; kingdom Viridiplantae; phylum Streptophyta; class Magnoliopsida; order Myrtales; family Lythraceae; genus Sonneratia; species Sonneratia alba. Next base: position 387,538 of record FWPY01000071.1, read on the forward strand.
CTCCTCCTTGCACTATCACCTATTTTTTGAGGAAAACTTCTTATCTGACATTTTCCTCCCAGGCAATCAAACATGTGAAACAAACACGACGCACTCGAGAAAGAAAGATCCATGAGTTTCACCAGCTACATCTATCAAGCTCAACACGAATTACATATTTGAAATACGGACACTGTCTAAACCAGAAACAGGAAGATTTGAGGAATCCTTTTCTAAGGAAGCCATCAGCTCAGTAGCCCCACCACCACCGATTCAATGAAAAATGTATATGTAACGAATTTCACTTGATAGAAGAGGAAAACAGATATCCAAGAATGTTATTTTCTTTTACACCAATCAGAGGGCTATTTCCCCTGCATAGACGTGAAAAGTGTTAAACATAAATTCTCTAGCATATCTATGCATCCAAGCAACAAAAGGGCCAAGGGACTGGCTGTTTTCCGCACGGAAAATAGGAAAAGGAGGTGAACAACCTAATTTGGGACAAAAGTAGGACAGTGGCTGATCTTTGTCTAGAGAATTTACTAAGCGACAGAATGGGCACACGCAAGCAGACATGAAACTCATCTTTCAGTTAATGAAGCATCAAGGCCCTCTTTCAGTTGTTTTCACTTATTACCACTGAAGATCTATATATAAAGGTTCGGGGGTGTGGGGGGTCAGGGAGGGAACGACCCCAACACAACCTGAGAGGAAGCATTGCCTTAAATACAACTGCATGAGTTATCACTCTACGAATTTCACAAGTTCATACGTCATAGGACAATAGTCGAGCAGAATATTATTTTGTCAGCCAGTTAAGAAAAACAGCACCAACTATGACAATAGAGTTGAAGGACAGCTGGGAAACTCGAGAACTGGCCACCAATAGGGTAGCTGAGCTTACACTGATTCTGAACTTATGTGCTGCTGTTCTAAGCAATTTACTGACATCACATCGATTGAAGATTGTTGAATACAACATCAATCCCTCCTCAGGATGACTTGGCCTTTGGTGGTGATGGAAGTAACTGTACAGACAGATTTGAAAATCTCATCAGCAGAGGAGCGTGTGTAGTTTGCTGTGAGGCACTGAGAAAGAAACTAACTCCAAGATAATTAGAGAAATGGACACAATTATGGTGTAGTCAGATAAAACAATCCAGTCCACCCTGTCTGTTTTTTGGGATTGGATGATAGGGACTACTCCCACATCATTTTCCCACTGATAGCATACCTTTAAAGAATTGAATACTGTTACTGGAACAATAGCACCATCTGTCCCACTAATGATGGGGAAATATTCCATGAAGATTCAATTCTAGGAAAGTAGCTAGTTTTCTGATGCCCTAATATAATTCAAAAGAATTATTGTTCTGATATTTCATAACATCTAATGCCATCTGCATTTGCCACCATTACCGACAGTCCATAATGGCTAGCAACCAATGCCTTTTGGTGTCTTTGGAGGGAGTCGTCCATGATGTTCGGGAAATTTCTCACAACAAATGAGAAAAGTAAGTCATTTATGAAAATCACGTAATCCTCTTATAAACCAAAATTAGGTTCTGAAGGAACCAAACATAATTTAACTTTAACTTTTTTCTTAGTAAAAAGGTTTTTCTTTTAACAACCAGGCTCCTTGTATCTACTTTCTAGTTCAGACCTAAATACACTGGATGAGTAAAATAGGTAATCAAAGCAGCAAAATAGAAGCGAAGCATAGCATCGGAACTACCTGATAGCATGAAATTAGAGAGCTAACAAATCCAAAGGCTCCTGTTACTCGGGGAGTGACCTTCTTTGGTGCCAGTTGAAGCAACCCAACTGCTACCACTATGTCCATGCCTGCCTTAACCAGGGCCAAGGATCTCTCATTTGATTTTTTAAGCTTAGCACAGTACTGCTCATTCTGCAACCCAGAAGACAAGTAGAAATGAGAGAATGACAAACAAAGGGGAAAAGGGGATAGATTTAAACCCATGGAAAAGTGAACAGTCTCAAAGTACCTGATACTTATTGCTATCCTTTAGATCTTTTTCCAACTTCTTCATTGATGGAGACAGCCTTCCTATCTCCCCAAACTGATGTGGAATGGCCAGAAATTGTACAATTAGTTTCTTTCACTCTATTTCTCCCTCTTGGTTATTTATACATGATATTTTAGAAAACGGGGAAAAAAAACTTAAAAAGAGAATGGAGGAGTAACGGACCTCCACCAAGGTAGTACATACAGAGGCACCCATCCAACAGAAGAGAGACACCCGTCCAATCAGTTCCGCACGTTCTTTGTTCTATATAGACAAAGTATTCAATTTCCTCTTCAGATTTCTAGTCACAACATCAAATATAAAAATGACAAGAACAGAATGCATTCATTTACCTTGTATATGCCAGTTCTATGAAGCCAAACAAATTGATCAAGAAACAAGAAAGTTGACAGCAGCGCATTTTTAGACTGCAACAAAGAGAAACATAAAACCACAAAAGCAGCACTGCATCAAGAGCACACACACAAATATCCTTGGAAGCCATTTAAGCAGCAATTTCTCATACCTTTCCGAGCAAAACAAGAGTCAATGGTGTTCCTTCAGGTGTAGGACTAATAAGTGCATGCAGATCATTGACAAACTGCCAATCAGAGACCAAAAATAAGTGCATGCAAATCACGGGATAAACTGCTATTAAAATACTAATTCCATCGGCGAGTTATAAGCAAGAACAAAAATTAGTTCCTTGGTATTTTTCCTTCAATATAAAAAGCAGAAAACTTATTAAGGACTTTTGTAACTGTTGCATGAGGTAGAAGCACCAGCAGTGCACATAAGCTAACCAATGAAAGACATCTTCACCCTTGTTCATATTGGAGAGAGAATATGATATGAAATATCTGAGTAACCAGTACTTTGGTTCAATTAAGTTGACACCTTAAAGAAATACACCCTCACCTTGAAAAGACGAAAGACTTTTCGTGCCAAACTTGTTGACTTGTCAACATTTTGGGCTGTGCCAGGTTCTCCATCGCTCAAAAATTTCGAACCATATTGTATTGCCCGACATATCTTATCCCTAGCTTCAGCTTTGTTCAAATACAGAACTGCAAGTGCAAGTTCAGCTCTAGCTACATCCAGTGAACTCATCTTTAATCTGTCTGCAGCAAAAATCAAAGCTAATATTATGCAATGGCATCAAAGGATTTTGAGAGGGAAAAACAAAATATGTAGAGGTACTAGGATCATGTTCCAATATCACAACATAAACTTCACTATAGAAGGATACACAAACTTCTGCTGTAAAATTTCTTGTAAAGTTGGTTGCTCCTCTTTCTCAGAAGTTAAAAGTGCATAAACAATATCCTTATATGCAGCAGGTTTTATTCAAACATTGTCGTGTGGCCTGGTTTCTAATGATACCTATCCACTCAATATATAACAGCACAATGACCGAGAATCAGCACAGATGAATTTTCAGCCTCATTTCCTATGCAATAACATGTCTATTCTCATCTCAACTTTCCAATTCAATTTGCTGCAACAGGAAGACATGCATAAGCAGAACATTATCCTCCCTAGATAAAGCGCCCATGTTCCAACAGCACTTAAAGAATGCGCATCAGAGAATCTGTTAAGAAAATTAATCAAATTCTGTAGCTCTGTTCGGCGTTGCTTGTTTTTTGTAATAATAGATAGCGACACTTATACATGACAAAAGACCAGATTCAGAGTCCATGATCATTCAAAGAAAGGCGTTACCGAAACTAAATAGAACTTTGTCGAGCTAACAAGAATTTCTGGCACCTACGATCCTCTAAACTACAAGCTACCAAACCATCGGAAGTCCAAAATACGAATCCAAATCAAGTGATCAAGACAGGATCACGAAATCAAGCAGAAAGCACGAGCAATTCCACGAAGATAAAACTGAATTTCATGGAGTCTCTTCAGATTATCGATTGATTACGTACGGGATGAAGAGCCGAGAATGGTTCCTCGAAAAGCGCACCCTCGAAAGCGAGGGAGAAATGGAGGATGAGTGCAAATTTCTATGAGCTCCGAGCGATAAGGATTTGTTTGGTTCGATCGTTAGACGATCATTCTGAGCTTATGAGGTGCTTGTGCTATCTACCAAACGGCGCCCCCGTTACGTACAGACTATTAAGTCCTCAAATTTCAGAAATATTTCAATCCCATCCTCAAGTATTAATTTAAGTTAATCAAGCCCTTCTGTTTTCCTGCAATCTTCGATCAGAACAGGATGATTCATTTGCATAGGCAGAGAGCAAAATGCTTATGCACTGCTGCTTATAACTCCAGATCATAGTACACGCATGTTCTTCAGTATATAGACAATGAGATATTGATCATCACACACAACCATAAAAATAAAATTAAGGGGAGAGAAACACGCTCATGCCTAACCAACTCTAAATGAACAAGCTCCTGAGTGTCCCTCTCTCCAATCTCTCCAGCAGCTTCTTCGATCCTGGGACTTCCATCTCCTTAAGCTTCTTCAAGTACCCAATCGCCCCGTAAGAGACCATGACCTTCCTGCACTTTTTGCTCGGTGAGAGGCACAACAAACACAAGACTGCGTACTTCTTCGAGGTGTTCTTTGGGTTTGGGTCGAGGAGTTGCACCAAACTGGGCACACTCCTATCGTTCTTCTTGACCTCCCTGTAGTTCTGGTGAACTGTTATGAGGGAAGAGATGGCCTCAGTTGCGACTTCCCTCAGGGTTTCTGATTTCTTCTCAAGAGAGTTTATGAGGAGGGGTATGATTCCAGCCTCCCCAATCAGTTTCCTGGCCTCGTCGTGCGCAGAGACCAGGCATATCGCTGATGTTGCAGCCTGCTGGGCTGCAAGGGGTCCAAACCTGATGACATGGACCATGCACGGAAGTAGACCGGCTGAGAATAGGGCTTCTCGGGAAACCATCCCTACCAAGTTCCTAACTGCCCCTACTGCCGGTTCCTGGGGCAATGGACTGCTCTCTATGTAAGACAACAACGCTCCAAACCCACCTTTGGAAATCACGGACCTCTGGAAACTCTCGTTGCTCGAGGTCATGTTCTGCAAGCATTGTGCAGCGTATTCCTTTGGCCCCAGTGATGACCCATGCTCAAGGAGATGGATCGCCGCCTCTATAATTCCTTCCTGGGCCAGAATTTCCCGGGTGTCAGGGACAGCTGATATGTTCTTCAGGGCACAGGCAGCAGAAGACTGCAGAGGTAAACTATGGTGGGAACTGCAAAGGTCGACCAGGGGGCAGCCCCCCCCATTCTCGGCAATTGAGTGGGCTGCCTCAGGAGAGCTTGACAGCCTCTGTAGTGAAATCACAGCCCTTTCCTTAGAGATTGGGCTGCCGGACTCAACTAGCCTGATTAAGCTCGGGAGGACGCCTTCAGAAACCAGCCAATCCTTGCAAATACCTGATTCAACAAGACAGCATATTATTGTTACAGTCTTTTCCCGAATCTGAGGCGAGGTTGTAGCGGTTAACAGATGAACAAGAGCTGCCACATTGCTCCGTCCAATCACAGCCATAAGATTCTTCTCATCCTCTTTCATGACTCCAAGAAGAGCATCGAGGGCCCGATGTTTTGCCTCCAAATGCCCAATTTGAAGCCGTGCCAAAAGTTCCTTTATGCTGGTATGGACTTCAGAGATGGTAGATCTCTTGATAGTTAGAGGAAGAGTTGCTTCCCCCAGGATACCAGTCTTCATGAGCACCTGGCAATCATGTAAGCTCAAATCCAATTTAGCCAACAACGAGTTGAGATCGCTCTGCATCTTAAGTTTTCCTTCATATTTCTCTCTTAGGCAACATTCCGCCAATTCAATCGATTCCCTGAGAGTCACAGAGATTCCTTGCAACTGCTCCTTACAGAGAGCATTCTTTGAGAAGCAAGGATGACTGGAAAGGTCCGATAAGCACAAAGGAACCTGCTCGAGCTTTGAAACTATGATCTTCCATCGAGTCAGGAAGGCCTTAACCTCTCGAGCCTTCTCAAGAGCTGAAGGGACGAGCCTCTGAGCTTGCAGCAGCCATTCTTCAGCTGATCGCGTGGTGATGGGAAGTTCATTTCCTCTGTCTTCCACCATGGTCTGAGTCTCAATCGGCCACTGGAAATTTAGACACGATAAAGAATGCTCTCAGACATTATGAAGAACTCGGAAGCTCTGGAAAAAAGGAAAGACAGTAGCACAGAAAATGGCAAAAGAGCAGTTACAATGATTTAATGAATTAATAACATAAGAGCTGAGACAGTATAAATTTTTGGACCGGCAGAAAAAACCAGAAGATGGGTTGGCATCGATTGCTTCAAGAATCTTTCATGATAGCGAGCAGCTGGTTTTAGATGTCCAACTAATCAACTTTTGGTCGAATAAATTCGTCTCAGTCCGCTGCGAAAGATGGCAACGAAGGGTAACATTGTAAGACCCAGAAATTAAACAGATAAACTACTACTTTATCCCGATCTATCGACCAGTTAATAGCGACGTCGACCAAACCCCTTCAAAACTACCGCCTGTCACCTGAACCGAAGCTGCAATGAACAGTACAGGCCAGGATTTGAGATAAGACTTCGATTTGAAAAGAAGATAGAGATCAACCTGGCTTCGTTGATCCATTGGATAAATTTCAACATGTCCTCAGTTTCCTTCAAAGAGGGACCAACTTGCCGAAAAGGAGAGAAAAATATAGAGAGGATAAATAACTTAAAATTACAGTTTTAGCAAACAATTTGCAAGAAAATATACCTCAAGATTTCTTTGATTCAACTGGGGACTTGACCAAGGACGCCGCCCCTCTCTCTCCCCTCCCTCTCTTCCTGATTAAGCGCGAAAGATGATCAGAATCAAAGAACCGCGGAAAGAAAATGTACGTAGGTTCACCATTTTCAACTTAAATTTGGAGAAGGGAAGCAGAAGAAAGAGTAAAAAGCTCTAACCTTTACAGCTCTAAATCCATCTTCTGTCGAAATTACGAACTGGGCATGCTTCCAAGGTCAGCAACCAAACAAGAATCTACACTGAATCCACCGAGTAATCTGAGGAACCTGAGCTCTCACTACCCAGATTCCAAGATTCAAACTCTCTCTCTCTCTTCCCCTCTTCCCCTTGCCTCGAAGCAGTTTCTTTCTCTATGCATATCAACACGAAAAATAATCTGCTTTCTCACGGTCACGGGGAATTGAAGTAAATATGATGCAGTTCTAGGCAGGGGAATCAAGGGTCATGGTGGTAGATCCAACGGCTGGGGTTACCAGTTAAGTTACCGTTGTGATGGGTTAAGAATTTGAATCTGCGTTTCAAATTCTCATGCAAATTGCAGTGGCAAAGCGATGACGCGGCCGTTCCTGACACGTGCCAAGCGGGGCCCGAAGGATCCCTTCGTTGTCTCGGTCGTTGAGCTCCCCACGTGTGTGGGGGCGTCGGCTCATGGGGAAGAAGGGCTACCGATGATAGTCTGAGTTGACGAAATTGACCTCGAGCTTTCCCCAGATTTCCCCATAATGCCACCCTTCCATCGAGCATAAAATTCGACTCCACTGATAATGGTCACGGTTGATCTAACTTGAATAAACTTTCAATCCTCAAATACTTTTGAGCCATTCTAAATATCTAAAATTTCATATAAATTCATATTTGCCGACAAACCCTATATTATTGTTCAATCTATCAATTTATATAATTAGGATTGTTAATAGTTTGAGTGAGAATGCAAGTTGAGCTTGCAAATCCCAAGTAACATGAAAACCATGCTTTTGGTAGTGCACCTCATTAATTCACTGTTTTGGATGAAGGACGGATATGAATTTAAAATTGGCTCGAATCAAGATTGGTCAATATATGAGTTCATTGATTTATGAGTCGAACAATCGTTTAATTAGTCAAATCACATATTTAATAAATAATAATAATAATACTGTATAATTGATAATTATAAGTTAAAATAATATATAGTGAATATAATGTTAAATTTTAAAATATTTATTATAATATATAAATTTAGAAAAAATATAAATTTAATTTTAATAATAATAATAAAAAAAAGAAATATAATATCAATATTTTTTAAAATAAAGGTCAGTTGATTACATTTTTCTTTTAAAAATAATTTTTAATTCATTTAGTTTAATTATTAGTTCAATTAGATTTAGTGGTATAACTGAAAATAAGTTGATTTAGATAGATCTAACTGGATTTAGAGTACATTTGGATTAATTAAGTAAATCAGACAAGGTGACTACTTGATTCTCGATCGAATCAGCCCAATCGGCCATAATTTGATTTTAAAAACTATGGATTGAATAATATGGAGATGAAGAAGTGACACCGACGTGCAGGAGAATCAAGATCACAATTTTACTGGAGAAAAAGAAAAGGAAAAAGACGGGATTTCCAGGAACCAGTCTTTTTAACCAAAGGGACTAAATGTTGATGAATCAAAAGTTTGATGGTGGAAAGTTAAGAACAGGTAAAGTTTGGGAGCGAAAATATTTTTCCGGGGGCTAATAGTTGGAGGCTTGGAGCCAATAAAAACTCGAGAAGACATGCCCCCCAAGCTGAGAGAATAGAGAATGGGAATACACGTGGGAGTCCTCTCGCTGAGCTCTTGCATCAGTTTTCCTCATCCTCGTCTTCCTCGACTCTCCAGAAAGTACAGACCTTTTGCCGGTATAGTTAGTGAATGTTTTCGTTTTCATCATAAACTCGAGCACCCATTTAGCTTCATTTTCATTCCATACCAGTCACTGCTTCTGCCAATAGAATTTTAGAATTCCCCGTGGTAGTTTGTCAATTTCTTGACTGCAGCAATTAGTCTCGATAAAGCTGCTGTGGAGCTCCTTCTTATCTCAGTCAGATATTGATGCTGTTGTGCGGTTCTAGCTTCTATGGCTGTCTCAGCATTAGCGGTTTTACTGAATCCATTCGATGTTAGTTAAAATTTAGAAATTGTCATTGTTTCTGCAGTCACCCTTTAGTTTTTCAGCGATTGTGGGGCATATTTTACTTTCTTTTATACGCACACATATACGCTGTATATTCTTAGCTAATTTCATCTAGAAATTGAAATGATTTGTTTGAGATTTTGCGCTCAAATAAGTAGTGTAGCTTTGTTTGAGCTTCTTGATGCTTGTTGGTACAGATAGATCTTAGAAGGTTCTCATTTTGATGCCAATTTATCATCCGTGGCGCTCTCTTCCCTTTTCCATAAGTGAAATTCCATTCCTCCGACTGACTAATGCAATGAAATAATTTTGTGATTCACATTATATTTATGGTCTGAAATGCGAGAGCTTCTTCATATTAGTCTCTAGGCCTGTTATCTGCAGTAACCTTTGTGTTAGATGGTTTATGTTGAATATATTGAATTCTTGCTGTATAAGCAGCAGCTGCAATGAGTGACGATCCAATCAGCAAATGGATTCTCACAGAGGGAAATGCTACCAAAATCACGAGGATTAGTCCCATCGGAGGGGGTTGCATCAATGTAGCTAGGCGCTATGATACTGATGCAGGGTCATTCTTCATCAAAACAAATCGGTATAGTCACTATTTATCTGTTTCCTTTTTTGGTCAGAGCAGATTGCCTGAGCTTGAGCTGTTACTAAAAGAATTACTGTCTTATTCATACTCAATTTAACTTGCACTTACCAAAAGCACTTTTGCATTGCTCACTTCTTGCAACTGAAACTATCAGGAGTATTGGACCAGCAATGTTTGAGGCAGAAGCTCTTGGTTTAGGTGCCATGTATGGTACCGGAACAATCCGTGTGCCAAAGCCATTCAAGGTAACTTACAATTTTCAGTTGATTCTTAGCATAGTTCAAGCTTGGCAGTGATATGTTATGCTTGGATCTAGTAGCCGAATATGTCCCGTAATTTCCTGATTCGTAATCACATTTTACAGTTTGGAGATCTTCCAGCAGGCGGTTCTTATATTATTATGGAATTCATAGAATTTGGAGCACGAGGCACCAATCAGGTGAAACTTACTGAATCCTATTAAGGAGTTTGATGGAGTTCCAATTGCATGTTATCACACATGTCATTTGACCTATTCAGCATCCCATTAGTCCGTTCTAGGGAGAAAGCTTGCTGAGATGCACAAAGCTGGGAAATCTGAGAAGGGCTTTGGCTTTGATGTTGATAACACTGTTGGGAGGTACAAAAATTTTTCTGCTTAGCCCTTCAGTTGATCTTCCCTTTCAGATGAAATTTGTATACATACTTGAATGCTGACAACCTCTTATGTGGCACTTCACAGTACACCGCAGATAAACACTTGGTCATCAGACTGGGTTCAGTTCTATGGGGAGCACAGACTTGGTTACCAGTTGAAGTTAGCATTAGACCAGTATGGAGATCGAACCATTTATGAGAGAGGTTTACCTCGTCCTTGAGCTAGCTAGTTTTTGAAGAGATTTACCTTGTTCTTAGACTTATATTAACCTATTACCAGAGAATTTTCACTAGCTTCTTTCTTTACTTGAACTGGCAATAACCTGAATGGCGGCATTGTAGAGGAAATGATTTTTTAGATGGAGTTATCACATCGTTGTGTTTGGTCTAAGAAATAAATGGTTTGTAGTTTTACCCTGTCTTATATGTATTTGTTGCCCTAAATCCAATATAAATAGGGCAAAGACTGATAAAGAGCATGGGACCTCTCTTCGAGAATGTGGTTATAGAGCCATGCTTGCTTCACGGAGACCTGTGGAGCGGAAACATAAGCTCCGACCGGAATGGGGAGCCTGTCATACTCGATCCTGCTTGTTACTGTAAGTCTACAATTGCTGTGACATTTGTTTTTGGAACTGGACAACTGTTACAAGGTTTTGAACAATTTCTTTGGCCTTAGTGGATGCATGGAGTTTCTGCTAAAATTGGGGTCCTAGATGATAGACACAGATGGGGTCATGTTGCAGACTTTGAAAATCTGTCCTGTTATTGCAATTTTGCACGAAATTTATAGCCTAGATTAATGAGTTTTACCCATTTCTTGTGTAATTCAAATTTCTTGTAGATGGTCACAATGAGGCAGAGTTTGGGATGTCCTGGTGCGCCGGTTTTGGAGGATCATTTTATAATGCATATTTTGAGGTAAAACGTCCAAGTCTGATTGCAAGACACAGTCACATTACAAGCTGAGGTATAGCATATTAACTTATTATTATTTCCTTCAACATAGTAACTCAAGCATTTCTTTTGTTGTTGTAGGTGATGCCGAAACAGCCGGGATTTGAGAAGAGGAGAGATCTATACATGCTGTATCATTATCTGAACCACTACAACCTCTTCGGATCGGGTTATCGCTCATCTGCCATGCCCATAATAGATGATTACCTGCGGACATTAAGTGCCTAAAAGCATGTAAGTTACAATGCCAAGGATCGAACCGTGTGCATAACGCAAGCTGCACATGCTATTCTCTCACTTTTCTGCGGACTGCTGCTTCTTCGTTTTCATCTAGCAAGATTCTCTGTCTCCTCTCTCGATCATGGGCTGGGTCTGGTGTAGGGACGTTCCATGTCTGATGTCGAGGTTCTGCTGAGCACTCTATGGATGGGGGCCTACAAAGTTGGGCGTAATCAACTTATCAGTAGATGAAAAGATCAAAATAGATAGTTCTCAATACTTGTTTATTGACCACGGCATCTTGTGGTATCGAAAAAAACAGGTCAAATGGGGCCACCTCCTTTCACCCTTAATATTTTTTAACTAAGCAAATCGTGTAACTGTAAGCGGGGATATTCAAAAAGAACCAAATCGAGCACCTCCTCGGTTAATAATTAGGCATTAATCCGTATTATACATAGTTACATAGAATTTACTGCTGTTGTTGATTTGAGTGTGATTAAAGTAATTAAATATAATTTCTCGCAAGAGTAATTCACATGATGAAATTGAGAAGTGTAATTTAAGGGCAAAAGCCATACATATATACGAACTTTGACTGTTTCACCAATTCTACCACCACGGACGGTCAATTTTGATCAGAAATTGTCAATTTCATGCCTAACGTGTTCCTTGTATTATGTTAAAGACGTTAACGGAATATGCAAACGGGCGTTAATGAACCATAAAATCTCAAATGGGGATGAGAGACGACAAGGGGTATGGAGTTCGCTTAACAAATTGCTTCGGCTCAACAGATTTTACTACCTCGATAAATGCTAGGTTTGCCGTGAGTGGGGGGCAAATTCGATAATTTATACTCACTAACATCCATTTTGCGTATTACATTAATGTTTTTAATGGAATATGAATAATATGGTAGATATGGGCAAAAATTAAAAGTTGATGTTCATTTTGATCACACTTAATAGTTCATGATATAAAGTTTACGCTTTTACCAATTTTACCATTAATTTAAATATATAAATTGATTAATTTCTCAAATCATAATAAATAATCCTAGTTAAAAAATAAAAATACAATTAATTAGAGCTTTTAAATAGTAATTATGATTGCAACGATAATTTTACTATTTAATTTTTATTTTTATTTTTATTAATTAAATTTATATTTTATCAAAGATATTTTAGGAGATATAAAAAAGAAATCAAATACCTCCACATTTATTAAATAATATAAGAGTAGATGGGTTATAGAAGTTGATGGGAAATTCATTTGCTTTAGAGCTGCAAAATGGGAATAAAAAATGTCCATCGACAGCGACCCGGCCGTTCGTCAACCCACGGTACCGGCCCGTTAGCGAGTAAAGTGCTCCGAACCGAACCCTAAATTTCCCGTCTAACCTGTCACCAAAATTTCCGATTTCTGCCTCTCAATCGTTGAAATGCAATCGTCTTCTCGAATTTTCGGCCATTCGTTCAGCTGATTCACTCCCTCTACGAGCTGCATCTGCGAGCTCTCAATAAGTTGCTCCGCCATTACACCTCTAATCGGTAAATCAGACATAAATTTGCCCTTTGACGTTTCGATTTGAGTCTCTTGAGGAGAATTTTGATGTTCATAGCTAATAACGAACTCCGCAAGCTGCAGAAATGCTGGGCTTTGTGTGTCTTTAGGATCCCGATTGTTTTAGCATCTCTTCCTATGCATGCATAGTTCCATTTTCATTTGTTCTGCGGTTTACTGAGGTAATGGTGGAGTGGAATATAGTGAAAAAAAAGAGTTTAAAGGCTGAAGATTTTGTTGCTAAGGACTTGAATTGAGATTGAGCTTACCAAAGCACCAAATTATTTGGTTATGTTGGCTTTTCTATGAACAGAGAGATGAGGTCACAGGTTGGATTGGTTTGCTGAGATATTCATTCATTACTTTGCTTTTGGATGGTCTGAAGAGTTTTTGTAAGATAGGGAAGAGAGAAATGGGTCACATTGAGGCAGATAAGTCAACCAAGGAAAAAGAAACGAAGGCTGCTACAACAACAATGGTATACCCCGTAAGTGCTTCTAATTGTTGATGTTTTGGTGGCAATACTTTCCGTGATCGTGAAAACTGTTAAATCAAAGTTTCGTTTTCTCATTTTTTCTGCTGTGCTTTTGTGATCCCAGGAGCAGACCTCCTCTACCACCACCACCCCAGTTAATCCAGAGTGGCCAGGCTTTCAGGTTTAAAAACTGGACTTGACTATTTCATGAGATTTGTCTGTTTGTGTGAGGAACACTTTGCAAATTCTCATCTGTCAGTTATCCTTGTTTTAGGCATATTCCCCTATTCCTCCTCATAGTTTTCTGCCTTCAAGTCCCCAAGCACCTCCTTACATGTGGGGAGTTCAGGTATTTATGCCCATTGGCTGATTTTTATCTAGAAATTTGCTTTACCTCACAATCTGTTATGTCCTTATGTCAGGCAGTTGATTGTTTCTGCCATTTATTCTTTCTTGTGTAGCATGTTGTGCCTCCATATGGTACCCCTCCTCATACCTATGTAGCGATGTATCCTCATGGTGGTATATATGCCCATCCAGCTATTCCTCCGGTATTCTTTCATTCATGCTTATCGCATCTTTGTCTTTGCACACTAGAGTTATTCGAATGACAGAAATCATGTGTTCTATCATGCTTCTGAACAGGGATCATATCCTTTCAGTCCTTTTGCCACGCCATCACCAAATGCGATTGTGGATGTTTGCACCAGTTCCTTGAACTATTTTTTATCTGCATTAATAGTTTCAGAAATGTTTCCTTTTTCCATGTCCACTATGAGGAACCATAATGAGCTTGCTTGTAGGGTACACCTAGTGCTGCAGACAGAGATGGTAAGACATCTAATGCGAAAGAGAAATTGCCTATCAAAAGGTCAAAAGGAAGCTTGGGTAGATTGAATATGATTACGGGAAAGGCTGATGATGTTGGGAGAACCTTGGGAACCTCTGCTAATGAGGCTTACTCAAAGAGGTACTATGCACTTGCTTTTTAACTTAGGGTAAAAAGGACATTGTTTTGTCAGTTCATTATCTAATATCTGATTGATAACCAAAAAGTCTCAGGCTATCTAGAGGTTGCTTTGCACACTGCTGGCATTTATTGTCATCCATGCCCATAACTGCAGGATCATTTCATCTGACAGTGGTTACAAGTTTATTATTCCTGTATTTATGTTGCTACTTGTGGCACCTAGAGGAATCTTAGAAAAATAGTGCCTTGGTTAGATCATGCAGCTTATTACTGACTGGGGACTAGTGGTGCCTTGTTAGAAGTTATTGTGCAGGCTCTATGACAAGTTCCATCTTCTTGTCCAGAACTTCATTAACCTTGAGTTAAATGTGTTTGCAGTGCGGAAAGTGGCAGTGAAGGTACAAGTGAAGGAAGTGACGAGAATTCTCACCATGTAAGTAACTTTTTTCCTTTATGGTCACATACATAAATGCTTTACATTTGGACCCTTCTTATGCACTTCAAGAACTCTGTGTTCATTAATGTTAAATTATGAATCTTAATAAACTGATGAACAAATAGGAATGAGTTGTTATTCCACTTAATTGAGCTACTGCATTGACATTGTAGGCATAACTTCTAAAGTAGGCTCTAATGGTTTTATGATTCTAATGTTGGCCTGAGCATGAGGAAGGTGCCTGGTTACATGATTTCTCTTGGTATTTAGTTACATAATGTCTGTTTAGTGCACTATTATGAAGATATGTGAAAAAGTGTAGCTATTATGGAAGGATATTACGATTGACCATCAAAACTAGCCACAGTTTCTTGAAAAGATTAAGCCATGTAAATCTATTTGACCCCCTTATAATTATAATTAATGCGCAAATTCCATCTATATTGCAGGAGTCACAATTGAGATCAGCAGGTAGACAAGATTCTGTTGAAGATTTCTTGGGCTTCCATCTGTTTAGTTATTTATTGGCTTGTTTATGTGTGTTTTAATTTGATACCAACTCTATAATACAGAGGCATCGCAAAATGGAAACTCAGTTCATGGTCCCCAGGATGGTGGGTCCAGAGCACCTCTTGCTGTGGTTGATCCATCACTGCCTTTAGTACCAATTTCTGCTGCTCCTCCACGAGGTGTTCCTGTACCCACTACAAATTTGAATATTGGGATGGACTATTGGGCTGCTCCAGCTTCATCTGCTGTCCCTGCACTTCATGGAAAGGTTCTTTCTACTCCTGTGACTGGTGGAATTGTAACTGCTGGGTCAAGAGATAATCAGTCTCAATTGTGGCTGCTGGGTTGTCAGTGTTTACCTTTTTCATGCTTATTTTTAGTTTGGTATTTCTTATGTGACCTTAAAAATGAACAATTTTTGCATGGTCAATGGCAGAACATCTATACTTCTGCATGTCCAAACTTGTGATGCTTACTTGTGCGCTCTCATTCCTTTTCTTTGTGGCAGTTCTTGTCACTTGAGGCTTCTCTTTTACTGTATTTGTGACTCAAATTAGGAAATGTTGTCTAGTCTCACAACATTGTTGGAGTTGTCATCATTGGATATCCTTTTAGTTTGAGTCATTAGGACCATCCATTAGCTTTGAAATTATGAGCACATAAATGCTCCGAGAATACATTGCTGAAATGATACGAGTTCAAGGAGAGTTAACCTCTTATTCTCTTTTATAAGATAGGAATATCTTCGGAGAAGGCATGTATTGAACTGTAAAGTTTTCAAATCTAATGGTTGATTTGTTTCCATCTTCTTGTTAACTGCATCTTTTGTTGTATTGGACCAGGATGAGAGGGAGCTTAAACGACAGAGAAGAAAGCAATCCAATAGAGAATCTGCCAGACGATCCCGGCTTCGTAAACAGGTGGCCTGGCATTTTGTGAATCATTTGAGGCTTTACTTATCTGCCATGATGTTAGCAAATTATTTGAGCATTTGAACAAAAAATGTATATATAATGTAAAATTATTACTCTGATAGGATGGAGTTCTTGTAAGTTGTCAACCCACTCCTTGATTAGTGAATAGTTGAAGAGTACCTGGACTAAATAATGATACTCTTAATTTGTGTATATTTACCTTTTGGATC
This sequence comes from Sonneratia alba, assembly GCA_900174645.1. Lineage (NCBI taxonomy): Eukaryota > Viridiplantae > Streptophyta > Magnoliopsida > Myrtales > Lythraceae > Sonneratia > Sonneratia alba. The sequence goes on from FWPY01000071.1 coordinate 403,983, forward strand.
AGGCTGAGTGTGATGAACTTGCTCACCGTGCTGAAGCTTTGAGAGAAGAGAATGCCACTCTACGAGCTGAAGTCAGCTGCATTAGGAGCAAGTATGAAAAGCTTCTCGAAGAGAACACCTCTCTGAAGGTATGATCTGATCCCTGTTGTCTTGTCCTGGAAACTAGCCTGTGAAAGTTTTACTCAAATAATGCATGTAGTCATTTCTGATTTGGTATTGGAGGGACAAGAAATAAGCAACCAATGGTTGAGGAAATTGGACATTAAATAAATTAACATGGAATAATGCTATATGAGACCAAAAACAATTCTTAATCTATTGATTAGCCTACACTGACTTGTAATTGAGCTTTGGGCACTTAATCTGCTAAGTTTTATTGAATTAGAACTATTGTTCTAGACGGTGCACATATAATGTTCATCTTATTTTGCAGGAGAGACTTGGTGAAGTTCCTGAGCATGTAAGTCTAAGTTCTGGAGCAAATGACGAAAATTTAAGCAGCAACACCCAGCAGACTGCAAACTGAGATGTTAATTTATTAGTCAGGTGTCCAATAATTTATCCAGCCTCACCACCATGAAAAGCTGCCAGGGACAACTATAGTCTAACCATTAGCAACAGGAAGATTCTTTACATAGCCAGTTGTTTCTCAGAATTTTTTTACTGACATTATAAATTAGATTTGTGTAGAAGATATTCATGATGTCATGTTTCTCTGTGGTTTTTAGCTTTTCACATTTGATAGGAGGATTTAGGATGATGATTGGACTATGAAAGCTGTCTCCTGCCCTTAAAAATTTTTTATCTGAGAGAGTTTGTAGCTGAGTCGGGAAAAGAAAATGAGCAATTATCTGAAAAAAGAGAGAATCTGCTCACTTGTTTGTATTTATTGATGTGTAACTCTTTGGGAGAATTGAAGTTGGAATCTGACTTGAGTGTGCTACTTCCGTGTCTGTACATTGCTTCCATCTCCTCTGCAAAGTCCATTTAATGGAGTTTGACATTGCTTGTGATGAAACTTCTACTTTCATGGGGAAATAGAAAGATCACTAATAAGGATCAGTAAGAGAGAAGCTGAGATTTCCAAATCCTATAACTATTTGTCCTCTCATTATACTGGATCTGATTGGTTCAGTGGCAGAATCAAGGCAAGAAGAATTACTTGGTAAGCTGATTTTTTAGCTATCAGATCACTGAGCAGACTGAGCATTGGCGAAGCAAGTCTGTTGCAATGCTATAACCAAGCGGCCTCTTGTTACTTATCTGGGAGCTCCATGAAAATTTAGGTGATCTTCTTGCCAACTTCTAGGTAATTACTCACTCTTCCCTGTGCATGGTGAGGCAGGGCGACCTTTCAGACAAGGGAAACAAACTTGTCAGACATGCCACATCACAGAAGCTGAGAGGTGCGACTATAAGAATTCTGCACTTTTTAATAGTGATCCACCGTTTGGTTAAGCTTTATACTCTCGATTTATTTTCCTTATTAGTACTGCCAGGAAGCTTCTAACTATGACCAGACTGCTCCTTGTTGGATCCTGAAATATCTTTCTGTGAGAGTGCAGAGCAGGAGGCTTCAAATTGACCCCTTTTTGTGAAGCAAAAGAGGCTTCATCGATGGCAATTATTTGGAAGTTAGTTTGTAATGATTCTTGTGATAGAAATCTGTCTGCCAACTTACTTTGCTTAAAGAAAGATATTATTTTGTGAGGGATAAGATTAGGTACATAGGATAGTTGGAGTTGAGGGGATGGCATGGAGCTTCCTTGGAGCAAATTCGAATAGAAGAAGGAGAAAATGACATGAATGTGGGGAATGACCCCTTGATGATGCCCTTGTAAAATTTTAACCAATAGTCTGATGTGAAACTGCATGACCCTGTTTCTTATGTTTGTCACAGAAAGATGTAAAGTTTAAGACGGACAGTGCAACAGAGAGGAATAAATCAACTTCTGCTGCAGGTCGTATTTGGTATGGTGGAACCGAGAGTGTTTCCAAGGAAAATGCAGTGAAAGGACGGGTAAGGCGTAAATTATGCAAAGAAAGCTTTTTACCTCTGTACAAGATGTAAAATGATTGTCTGTCCGTGTATGTCTGGTAGCATCATCCATTGTTATTGAAACGGTCAACTAGAAAAGGTCATAGATATGGGTAGAGGTTAAGGAAGATAAAGTGGGGGTGGTGGGCCTTTCCTCCTCAATCAGGACCACAAAGCAAATTCTTCCAGCCGAAAGTAAACTCTTGTCTTGAGGAGATTGAGGAAGGTCGTGGATTGGCTCAGTATCATATACTTGCTTATACGAAACTCTCAATATCAGCCTGCTGTCATGGTCAGTTCTGCACCTCTTTAGTTCGAATAATAATAATAATATTATTATTAAATTTGTTGTAAATTTAGAACTTATTGAGTCCATTTTTACTTGAGAGCTTGCAATTGCATTCTCTACACTTACCATCCATCACATGAGGAGGAGTCACGTGTCATTAAATAGTTGTTCTCAAAAATCATCCATAACTCAATTATTCTTCCTTCGCTCTTAACTGATCAAAAATCATGCAATTTTCTTTTGTATGGGATTGATATCAAGTACCATAAGTCGGACTTTCATACTTAAGTCACACATCGTGTGAGTCAATTTATTTTTATTTAAAAACTTAAATGGGTAGGGATGACGTTTAACTTTTTTATAAAATCTTAATTTCTTTATTATTATTATTATTATTATTATTATTATTATTATTATTTGATATAAAATTATATTTCTTACCATTATAAATTAATAAAATTTATATTAGAAAAAAAAGAGTCTATTTTCTAACTATTAGACCTCATTCTATGCTAAACAAGAAATATGGTATCTATTTGGAGACAGTTATATTGAAAATTTCGCCTCAGATAATCGTTAGGGTCATTGAAATAAATATGATTGATTGCCCGAAAAAGAATCCTCTCGAGGTAGGCAAGTGAGTGGAGCGAGTCACTGAGTTCAGAAAGGGATCGGACAAGACAAGCGAACGAGACAGGAAAGAGAGAGAGGCCCACCGGTACCGCCGCTCGAAACGCCGCCGTTAGTCTCGGACGCGTTACGCGTATACGAGAGAAAAGTGAAGCGAATCAACGGCACCTTTGTTTTTTTTTCACCCCTTTTTTCTCCTACTCCGGAAGAATATTTACCACATTTTGACTGACGTGAACGGTCACCGAATGAATTGTGTGCATATCTATATATATTCAGGCACAGCTGTTATTCCCAAAATGCCCTTGCCCATGTCATCATCTTGAGGATGACCCTCTGTACAAGGTGAGTAAATATTCAGTCCTCTAGCGCAATCTTACGTACCCCTTGTTCAAATTCGGATGATTCGAGTATTGCTTTAATTCCCTATAGTCAAAACATCTCAAAATTCCTTTGATCAATCTCTTCAACGATTCGGGAATGCCTACCGCTCGATTTGGGGTAGCCAAGGAATTTTTGCTTGATTAATTGTTAAGTATGATTACACAGAGGAGGAAACATCTCCCAGTATGGAAACCTCACCCATGATACTGGCATAGGATAGGACTGTTATCCAACCATACCTTAGTTGTCAGGGTCCCAAAAAGATTCATTCATCAATTAGTAAATTAACAAATTATGAAATGAGATTTGTTGACTTTTAAAAATATATATTTTTTCTTTAAATGATTTTTTTTCTTTTAAAAAGAATGAAATCAGCCAGCTCGATGGATAAGAATCAGTGATGTGGCTGTTGGTCCACCCACCATGAGAGAGTGTTCAGAGGGAATCACAGGCAGCGACCAGAAGGTGGCAGACTCGAAATTATCAGGGAAGATTAGGGGCCATTGTCGTCCACGCAGACCCTCCCTCCTCCAGTCTTCCTCCAAAATTGAAAAGATCATTTACCATTCTTCCCAACTTTCTCTGCCACCACCTATACATAAGCAAAACTTTCCGGAGAGGAGGAGAGGAGAGAAATCGAGAGAGAGAGAGAGAGAGAGAAGCCATGGAAATAAAGCTGGATCGTCCTCTTTCTTCTCTGCGTTGTTTCTCTCTCCTGAGAACATCTTCTCCTTCTTCTAATTCTGTTACCTTCTCTGTCTTTTCCTTCATCTTCTTCCTCATCCTCATCATCTCCGCGGCCTCGGCGGATTTTAACGTCACCGCCATCTCGTTCAACGAAGGCTACAGCCCTCTCTTCGGGGACGACAACGTGGTCCCTTACCCCGATGGCACTGGGGTGCGCCTAGTCCTCAACCCATACACCGGTGCGTTCATATATGTATATTAACCCTAGCTTTGCTTGTCTGCGATCGGTTCTGATATGGGAGATTTCCCATGGATCATGAATTTTGTTTTTTGTTTTTTTTCTGGGGAACGAATCGAGAGCACTTGTAAACGGAGGAAAGATCACGAGGTTATCATTACTCTAATTCGGGGTGTCCATTTTGACTCTTGCTTCCACTCGTCATAACCCATGAGACGAACCCTTTCCGATCTTTGAAACTCTCGGCGGTGGTGATTTGACTTGTGCCTCGGATCGATCATTCTCGTATAATGTCCGCGTGTTCTTGGAATCGATCATCAGGTGCGGGTTTCATATCGTCGAGTCCGTATCAGCACGGCTTCTTCAGCGCCAGGATCAAGCTGCCATCGGATTATTCAGCCGGTATTGTCGTCGCCTTCTACGTAAGTTGCAAAGCGATCGATGTGTGTTTACGGATGTGTTTCTGCATGAGATAATATGTTACTAGCGATGGAATGCCGAGGGTGGAGAAGGAAATTAATTATAAGTAGTATGATGGTGATGATATATATATATATATGTTTGTGCGCATGTGTGTGTGTGTGTATTTTATGTGCAATTATGTGTATTCAGACATCGAACGGGGATGTGTTCGAGAAGAACCATGACGAGTTGGACATCGAGTTCCTGGGGAACGTAAGAGGGAAGAGATGGCGATTCCAGACGAACCTGTACGGGAACGGGAGCACCAGCAGGGGTCGGGAGGAGCGCTACACTCTGTGGTTCGACCCGACCCGAGAGTACCACCGTTACAGCATCCTCTGGACCGACACCAACGTCATGTGAGCATTCCATTCCCCGTCTCTAAGAATTCACGTCTTAATTTCTGGCAGAACAGCGTCCGTGAACGCCTAGGTGGGCCGTCCATTACGCTCATATTTTAGAGTGCTCTGTCGTACGTACTTGTGTCTGGACAATTGAAAATATTCGATGCTATCCTATTATAACGTGAACAGTTTTTATTTTGTTTTATTTTATTTTGGGTGAATAAAGTATCCTATTTTTTTAAAATAAATAAATAAATATATATATATTCTAATTCTTGCGGTGGTTGTAGGCTGTTGCTTCTTGTTATTGGTGTGTGTATGCACACCGGTCCTAAACTGGCATCCAGCTAAATTCGACCGTTATGTTACTTACTATGCTCACTGTGTGATTGATAGTTCGACGTTTGACAGAGTTATATTCTCATGATTGGATGACATATGTATATATATATATATATAATACAGATTCTATGTCGACGAAGTCCCGATCAGAGAAGTGAACCGGAAAGAGGCGATGGGCGCTGACTACCCAGCTAAGCCCATGTCCCTCTACGCCACCATATGGGACGGCTCCGACTGGGCCACTGCCGGCGGCCGCTACAAGGTGGACTACAAGTACTCCCCATTCTTTGCCGAGTTCAAGGACCTCGTCCTCGAGGGCTGCGCGGTCGATCCACTCCAGCAGCTCCCCTCCGATGACTGCTACTACCGTAACGCCCGCTTCGAGGCTAAGGACTACCTCGCCATCACCCCTCCGCGTCGAGCAGCTATGCAGAGATTCCGGCAAAGGTACGGCATGACGAGGAATAATCTTATGATTTGCTCAGGCCCCAGACCAAGAGTCCGATTTGGGCCTGAGCTGAGTCGGCCCAATTGATGGTACACCAGAACCCATTCGGCCCACATCATGGGCCTATTTCGGGCCACTAAAATTTGCTGACGGGCCTTGCTCCGACAGGTACATGTACTACTCGTACTGCTACGACACGTTGAGGTACCCAATCCCGCCGCCGGAGTGCGTGATAGTGCCGTCGGAGAAGGAGAGGTTCAAGGACACCGGGAGGCTCAAGTTCGGCGGCAGCCACAAGAGGCAGAAGCGGCGGAGGGGCCGGGTTCAGAGGGTACCGGCCATCCCCCAAGATGAACTGTTGGACGACATGTAGAGTTTTCGGCCGTGAATTAGTCCGACCTGTGCAGGTGAAAATCTTTAGGGAGGATAGTGGATGGGACCTTTATCTCCAAATAATACATAACGGCGTGGATTGCGTGAGACACTGCGACTATCCTTTTTTTTTTTTTTCTTTTTAACCTTTTGCGAGTCTTGTCTGTGAATTTGGGGTTACAGTGCGGATCTTCCGGTAATTGTAGATGACTTGACAGCCGGCTAAAGTACAACTGCATGCCTTATTATCTTCTCGGTAAATTGGTATAAAAAGTTTTGACAATGTAATACTTTAATATAAAATATTTAAAATGTAACTCGGTGATACATTTTCTTTCAAACATGTAACACTTTAGTACATTCCGTTAATTTTTTATTAACACCGTTAACTTTTGATGACGTGTACGGTCTATGTGGCATTCCTTGATGACGTGACTTCATATTTTAAATATGTGGACTGCCACGTGGCGCATGGTGGGACCCACTATTTTTTTTATTCATTTCTCTCTCCACACCTCTCTCTCTCCCTTTCTCTCACTCGGCTCTCTCTCCCGCTCTCTCTCTCGCTCGACTCTCTCTCCCTCTCCCTCTCTCACTCAGCTCTCTCTCCCGCTCTCTCTCTCGCTCGACTCTCTCTCCCTCTCCCTCTCTCACTCAGCTCTCTCTCCCTCCCTCTCTCACTCGACTCTCTTTCTCTCTCTCAGCTCTCTCTCCCTCTCTTTCTCTCGGCTCTCTCTCTCTTTCTCTCTCTCGGCCCTCTCTCTATCTCCCTCTCTCTCTCAACTCTCTCTCCCTCTCCCTCTCTCTCTCGACTCTCTCTTGGCTCTCTCTCTTTCTCTCTCTCTCGCCCCCCCACCATACGTTGGGTATCCATCAACCCGTGCTCATTCTTGTATCTGGAGCAATATTTCATTTTTTTTCCCGTGTGAGAGATCGAGCAGGAAGGGATGGAACCACCATCGAATCTTCCTTGGTCCAAGCCTGGGTGGAGAGTGATAAGAAAGGGAACAAAATCAAATCGATTAGGATCAATCAATCAATTTGTGTTAGTGATTGGAGTCTTTTGTTTATATATATATATATAAACAAGAGAGAGAGAGGGAGAGGGAGAGGGAGACGGAGAGAGAGCCGAGAGAGAGAGAAATAGAGAGAGAGAGCCGAGAGAGAGAGAAATAGAGAGAGAGCCGAGAGAGAGAAAGAGAGAGAGAGCCGAGAGAAAGAGAGGGAGAGAGAGCCAAGCGAGAGAGAGAGAGGGAGAGACAGAGCCAAGTGAGAGAGAGAGGGAGAGAGAGCCGAGTGAGAGAGGGAGAGGGAGAGAGAGAGCGGGAGAGAGAGGGAGAGAGAGTCAAGCGAGAGAGAGGGAGAGAGAGAGAGGTGTGGAGAGAGAAATGAATTAAAAAAAGTGGGTCCCACCATGCGCCACGTGGCAGTCCATATATTTAAAATATGAAGCCACGTCATCAAGGAATGCCACGTATACCGTACACGTCATCAAAAGTTAACAGCGTTAATAAAAAATTAACGGAATGTACTTAAGTATTACATGTTTGAAAGAAAATGTATCATCGAATTACATTTTAAACATTTTGTACCAAAGTGTTACATTTTCAAAACTTTTTGTACCAATTGTGTAATTTATCCTTATCTTCTCCTTCCATAAATTAAAAGTAGAATTAAAATTAAGGGAATGGGACATACTACACAACAACAATACGAGATCAGGTAATTTGGGGACAGCACGAATCTACTCTCAGGCGGCATCATCAGCACGGCTTATCATATCAGGTGGCTTGGCCATAAAAATTTCGTACTTCAAGTAATTCAAACTCGATATAAAATCGTATAAATAATTATTTGTTAAAATAAATTTAAATAATTTTTTTATTAATTTAAATAAAATATTAAAATATAGTATAACCAACTAATTTTTTAAAAAATTATCTCATAATTTATTTTTATTATAAAAAATTATTATCATACTTTTATACCAATATAATTTTTTCATATCATACCGTACCAAATTGTCACCTCTAGACAATATTCCACTACATCACCAAAATTAAAAAATTATAAATTCAATCTTCATCACCGAAATATTATTATCACTAGAAGCAGGTTAGCGGACCAGATTGCCGTCGCGCTAAAGCAGGGGCAGTTAATAAATTTTGGAGATTGGAAATACTCCGTACTAGACAGTACTTGCAATGTAATTAGTACCCTTTTCTTTGAAGAAATTCACTGTAGTGTAGTCTACACAGGCACACATCTACAAATTTCATCAACAACAGCACAGAATCACAACGGAAGAATCTGAGAAAAGAAAATTTACTGTAGGAAATCAGCTAATCAGTATTTTATTTCTAAAGAATGGATTCAAGAATGTTTTGGGACAACATCAGCAACCCCGCGAGATTGTCCCAATGGAAATCTTCGGGAATCAGTCCTCTGGACAAGAATTAAGGGAATTGGAATGATCCTCCGATGTTGGAACTACCGGACGGAGGGTCGATGGCCACCCAGAGTAGGGAGATCGATATTGCAATGAGACCGGACCACACAAACACGATGGTGGGTGTTCTTCCCCGTCTTCCCATCAGCCCCTTTGCGAAGGGGTAGAGGTGGGCCAAGACCCAGAAGCTGAAGAAGACCCCACCTATCAGCTTGCTCCACTCGGGATTAGAGCTGTATATCGTTCGGCAGACGGCCACCGCAATCCCGATAAGGTTGATCATCATGATCGTGACCGGTGGGATCATGAGGGACGTCCATTTGAAGATGTAGAGATCAGCAAATTCATCGTCATTGTCTTCACCGGCTGACTTTGATGTGAGAGTGAAGGATATCTCGATCCCTGCGAGGACCTTGAGGAGACCTTGAAGGACCGCAGCAAGGTGGGCACTCGTTCCACCTATCAGCCAAAATTGCTCATTCCTCCACCACTCCTCCAGGGCAATTCCAGACCACTTGATCTCGAGGACCGCCAGTGCACAGAGTGTTAAGGTGATGAGAAGCAGGTAAGTGAGGAACGTCACATTGAGTGTCTGAACGATGAACTGACCCGAGAACAGAGAGAGAGCAGGAAGGAAGCAGTAGACTATGAGGAAGACGGAGGTGAAGGGGTAGATTCCAACATTGAGGTATGCAATCCTCTGGAGGAGCTTCAGTCTTCCGCTTGCAAGGGCAGCATTGTTCCGAGAGAAGAAGATCTCGACGGACCCAGTGGCCCATCGCAGTACCTGATGGAGCCGGTCAGTGAGGTTGATTGGTGCAGTCCCACGGAATGCATCCCTTTTCGTGACACAATAGATTGATCTCCATCCTCGATTATGCATCCTGTAGCCAGTAACCACATCCTCAGTCACGGACCCGTATATCCACCCAACTCGTTGACCCCACTCTGTCTTGTCCTCGTACCAGCATGAGATGACACTGATGGCCTCGGCAACAATAGTAGGGTCAAGAAGCCGCCGGGGAATCCTCAGGGCTCCAGGAGGCCTACCATACTTGACAGAGGGGTGATCAGCGATTGGACGGCCCTCAAACTCCGCCACAGGAATCGAATCAATGAGTTCATTTGAGTTCCCAAACTTCTTAGGAATAAGGGCTACATTCATTCCCTCATTCTCAAACTCCCCCAGCATCATGGAATGGCTGTCTTCAGATGAAGCCCTTTCCTCGGGGGCAGAAGAGACTGAGACAGCCTTCTTCCGACGGGCAAAGAATCGGCCGAAACAACCATCACTGATTTCCTTTGTCCCAGGCGGGTCAAACCCATACAGAGCGATTCTCCTAAAAAGGCATCCTGTCCCTACATAGACTGGGCCCTGAATCCCATCTAGGGCCCGCATGTTCACATCGAAGAAGACTGTGTTGTGATTTGCATACCGATCTGATGGGTCAATCCCCTCAAACCGTTGCGGGAACTGGACATAACAGATAAGTTCACCACCTCGGTCCATCATAAAGCACATGCCTTCTCTGAGGGCTTTCGAGTTGTAGATGTAGTGGTCACAGTCGAGATTGAGGATAAAAGGACCATTCGACATAATGGCAGAGGCCCGAACAAGGGCATTCATGGCCCCAGCTTTCTTATTGTGGTCATAGCCAGGTCTCTTCTCACGAGATATGTAGACCAGCATCGGAAGGCGAATGTCTATATCTGTCAGATCCATGGAAGTTGAATCAGATGCCGTAGTTCTCAATGGCCGTTCATCTCCCAGAGACTCCGACTCTGAAGGATCCTTAGCTTTCAGCGGTTCATCGCTGGGGGGGTTCAACATTACCTACATTTTGATTAAATTCAGTTTCTATCAGTCAGTTGTTACCAAGAGTTGAAATCATGACTCACGCTTTGATGCAGTGTAATTGACCAAATCTCTGGAAAAGTCCAAAAATGTCATGGAGCACCAATGTTCGCCAAGGAATTGTCTATAATGAGACTGTAAGCCAAAGTACCATTGTGCACAAAAATAATAATAGAAAATAGAAACCAACAATAGAGCAGGATCCTATGATTTCATTCTGATTTTCATTAAAAAAAAAGAATGCTTTTAGAAACTTCGGTGTGCTGAGAAACTACAATTGCTAACTCCTGTCACTGGAATCGACATATCAGCAAAATCCAAGTGAAAAAGAATTCAATAATGTAATTGCTTAAGTAGCAGCATTGATCATTCAGGATCCATGAAAACCTAGAATGTGGGTATATTCAAAGAATTAAATCTGATTAGGTGTCATCCGGTACCTGAATAATACTGGCGTGATCACCTCTCGAGTGTTCAGGTGCAGAAACTGTCCAAGTGCCCGGCCAGTGGGTTCCATCAGCCATCCATGTAGCTTTCGGTACCTTTACTCTCTCCACCACCACATCGTCTATATCCCTGTTTCTCATCTGCTTCATAACTTTGATCTCCTCGTGAGCATTAAAAGCATCAGACCTTCTTCTGATCGAGTCAGCAAGGCCATTGATTCGAACCTTAAACTCATCATATTCACGCTTGACCCTCCTTCGATCTTTTACAAAGTCTGGACGTACCTTATTCTTGTAAGGGTCCCTCTTCAGAGTAAAGTAAGATTCTGGGTTTCGCGGCTCAATATCGTGCTTCCGACAGAAGGGGACCCACAAACTCGCGAAACTTGCAGCCTCTGCCATTGCCTCAAAAGTCAAGAGAGAACCCCCATCGTCAGAAACGTAGCATGAAAGCTTCTCCACAGGATAATCAGCCGCTAAGATCGATAGAATAGTATTTGCTGTGACAAGGGGTGGTTCCTTCTCTGGGTCTGCTGTGGAGACAAAAACATCTGTCCCAGGAAGATCTGATTTTTTCGTAGAGTTATCAGGATCCAGAATTTCAAACTTCTTCTTCAGAACATCAAGGTCGGTGATTCGATTAATAGGACACAGCTTTGGGAGCTGGTCAAGTAGCCAAGAGAAGGCAAACCATATTTCACAAACGACTGACATCCCCCACAGCCACATTGCATCCTCATTTGGATGTCTGATTCTCCAGGCTAAAAATAATCCGAGAGCAACCATTCTGATGAAGATTAGGAGCCTGAAAAAAAAAAACCATAAATGATATGTTGCAGCATTTCAGCTTATTACAAAAACAGCCTTAAAAATAGCTCCCATGACCTATATATATGTAACATTCACATCACCTGTAAGGGCTGAGAATCGCAGCAGATACTCGCAAATCACGAGTAAGTGGCCTCCATTGCTTGTCTTTCAGTGTTTCACGGACTTCTTTACCATCCTCTGTGGGCCACATAACGTTTCCATATCCATAACTTCCCTTTGTCTCGAACAGCCACTGATTGTGATCAAATTCTTTGTGAGTCAGATTCCCACTCGATTTTGCCAGCGACAGCCTCCTCTCCACTTTTGACATAGAAATTGAAGAAGGTAGGGCCTTCCTAGGCTCCATCATGTCTTCACCATCATCATCATCATCATCCACTTCGTAGGGCTCTCTGCATCCAGGGCAGATCCCATCAGTAGTCCTCATGGCATCTTGATAACACTCCCTACAGATCTTGAAGTCACACCCACATGGAACGATTTTCTCGACCATTCTCATCCCTCATAGCTCTCGCATCGCATCCGAGCATTTGACATACCGATGATCCTTTTGTGCCACTACTGGACTCAACCACCTTGTCCTTTGAGTGAGCTCGTGTGGCCCGATCATGGCCACCCGTGAAGAGCGAGCCCGATGCATACTGGTCATTGACCCCCTGTGAAGGTCCTGGGGTGGAAGTCTGAAGTGGTTGGTTATCCGGAGTCGGTGGTATCTGCACTGTGTAGGTGGCAAAATCAGTGCCGCTGATTTCACTGTCAAGATCATCTCGGGACAGTTCCACTTGGTGAATTGCGGGCGGGCTCCGAGTGAAATGTGATCTAAAACCCATGATGTTGTTCAATCTGTGATTCCTCAACAGACGAGAGCTATCAAAGGCGAACCTGAAGAAAAGCACGTCAATCAGCTTAAACAGGTTTCAAAAATAACTCGTCAGTGTCATAAATTACGTCTTCAGGAAAAACCTCAATCGAACAAAAGCTGCTAAGGGATTCTACCACGGTTAAGCTCAGATTTTCAGCAGGGAAAAAATGCACCTTGAGATACTCACCGCAGGAATTTCTCAAGAGCTCTTACTTCTCTCCTTTCCCCGTATGCAAGATTCAAGCTACCTAGTAAGCAGTTTCGTTCCTATCAACCTCTTCCTCTCTGCAGAGGAGTGGAAACTTGAAGCATAAGAATAGATATATGAAACAAATGAGCAGATCATAGCGACGGAATTCGTTCAGACGCGTACCTACACGCACCAACTCCTGCTTTAAAAATATTATATACTGTCAGCTAATTGCACACACCACCTTGAAACTTCCGTTGCTTGCTCCAATCAATCCAATCCCCTTGAAACTTTCAAATGGTTAGACGACAACGCCGTCGCTCTCCTTCTCCCTGACTCCAACTCCGGACTCGATCAAAGTCGTCAACGAAGCACCAAAACCCGACCGAGTCCAAACTCAACCTCGAATTTTCTAACACTGCTCCCCAGGTAAAAATCGCTCGTTTCAACGCCAACTCCGGCAATGAGGATCCTCGCAGCCGTGGTCTCAACCGGAGACGGAAATGGGACTTTTGGTCTGTCCAATGAGATCTGCAAACATAGATTTCCCACCTAGACGCAGGCAGAGAGAGACAGAGAGAGTGGAGAGAGAAATGAAGAGCACATAATTTTGCTCCGAAAATTTTGATGAGAGCTTTATAGCGTGGCCCTGAAGAAGAAGAGCGGGGAGTGTGAAAGGCTGGGAATTTGGATGTTTCGTTGAGGCCAGTACTGGAAATTCACTCCCAGAATGTGAAAGAATTAAAAAAGAAAAAAAAAACAGAGGGAGATTGGGACACCGATTTCGCACGGGACGCGGTATCGGGGTAGATATCCGGTGCGGGCCAGCTCGTGCGAAGACAGATACAACCGGCTGAGGAACTTTGACTTGGTTGATCATTGACCCTGTAGCTGTTAGCAAATTACTTTCCTACCAAAGACTGCCACATTCAATCTCTCTGTCTTAAAACGAGGCAAACAGTGTGCCATTATATAATAGTTTTAATCTTGATTAAATTTATATGTATTTCTGAATAATCATAATCGTAATCGTTTAAATAATTGGATAATAAATTTTACCGATAAAAATTAAATTTCATAATATTTTCATCGCATTAAATCGGCTAATGTCATGTATTCTACACAAAAATGTATGAGCAGTGCCTGCAGAATACTTTAACTCGATCGACCAGACTTTATACATATAAAAAAGCTCGGTAAGTTCTGTATGTAATTTTACCACAAGACGTTTGAATTGTACCGTTGATGGAGAGAAGTCCACGGTGATGGATTGCGGCTAATGGCAGCAGATTCGGCCCCCTGGGTTGGTGGTGGGCCACATTCATGAGCCGTCTAGGATATGATGACGCGGCAAGGGTAGCATGGGAAGATCAATGAGCTGTTCATGGTTGTATCCTGTACAGTCTCCATTACCTAATAATTTGAAGATTTTAATGTCATCATATGATATCTCATAATAATCTTAAGTAAATATTAATAAATTATTTTAATCACAAATAATTATCGTAATTATTTCATTTATTAATATTTATATACTTAGTTTCTGTAATTTGTTTAGTTTTTTCGCACAACATGACCAATTAAAATGAGATTAAAACAAAGTCTGAGCATCATCCCTTGACCCAATCCAAAACTTCCAATCTTGCACGCACACTTGCCATTCCCAATATATAAAAATATAAATAAATAAATATATATATGCAGATAGATATCCAGCATCATTTATTTACATGTAAAAAATAGCATAAATTCCGTTCAAGAATAAAATTTATATAATTTAATAAAATATAAAACGGATTTAAATATTTTTTAATAGATTTTCTCATTTATAAATGGGTGATTTGCCCTCTAAATCCATCCTTACTTAGAGTGACCATAAATTGTCAATTTGTGATGCATTTGGCATATACTGATAAATAAGCCATGAAAATCGCGACGAATGCAACGATCCAATCTCCAGAGCAGAAGATATTGGGCCCTTACCAAGAAGCACCTTTTAGGCATATAATTAATTCCACATTATATGAGTATTATTTTTACTGCGCATTCAGTCTGTATTCACGATAAAATACTCAAAGGCAGGTGCGGTTTTAAGGATACTCCTCGTACTACGTGTCATGAGTGTCTCCCCGACCACACTGTCAATTGTAAGTACGTATCTCTTCTTCCTTTTTCTGCTTTTTTTCACTTGCTTGCTTTTCTCGTCGGCTCCCTATCCTCTTTTTACTTATTCTTTTTTTTTTATCATAATTATATTAGAAATCATATATTTTTATATTTTTTTTATTATTAAATTATATATTTTTAAAAATAATTCTTTAGTCATATATGTTTGATTCCGTAATATTTTGTTGACATTACCTAGCAATTTAGTATAATTTTCACAATATCATCATGCACACATCCGCCGAAATTTGCTATGTTACCAACGTATCGACATGTCACCATATCATATCAGTAAATATGGGACATGTTAGCTTACCGTTAAAGTTAAAACTCAAATATGTTACAAAATCAAACATGTATAACTAAAATAATTATTTAAAAATATATAAGGGTTACACTTTAATTATATATATTTTTTATCGGAACGCTATATTTGAGACGTGTTGATTTTTAAAAAGATGTGCCGGCCAATCATCTATTTTAATATCATATTTAGTTATCTAATGACTGTGATAACCAAAGATTTATCCTAATGTAATGTGATAGGATGATGAAATTGCAATTTACGTAGAAAAAGTGTTTTTTCTCTTTAATATTGATAGATCATACAAAATCTTCAAAATAACACATAGAAGGAAAATGAATTTGGTGTAACCCCAATCTAATAATTAAAATATTATAAATTTAATTATTATTTTAAAATTTATTATACCAATTTATTTCTTTATTCTATATTCACAAGCCTTCTATACAATTAAAAAAGAAACACCTAAGAGAGAAAAGAAACTGCTTACCGATGAGGATTAATCCCCTCATGAGCATTTTCAAGGTAATAAATCCTAACAATTTGGTAAAAAAAATCAAAATTTAAAGGAAAAAAAAGGGGATCACGTGGGGGCAGGAGTTTCCAAGCGGAGCTTCACATCGGTCAATTACAGCTAATTTATAAATATCAATTACGTGTAGATTTATTAAATTTTCCATTCTATTCTCCTACATCGACATTGTCCACGACACATCAGAATAATGCACAACTATATAAATATATATTTATATGTTGATAGAGTCACCCTGAGCTACGGCGTATGTATACCCCCAGGAACGTGTCTCGTCTTATTCCTCCACGAGAAGTGCACCGCAGGGGCAAAAATGTCAAGGCGGGAAATAAGACAGGCCAGAGACGGCGGAGGAAAGTGTCGAGCACCGGCAACCGCGTAATCAGGTGGGCCCCTCAATTCCGCATGGTAAAAAGGGTGGGCCCTACTGTATCGATCGAGGGGGAGCTCTTCCCCAACGTCGCGTGCGTGGGCTCCACAGAGCTCTTTTCCTTCTTGGCATGTGGGGGGGTGAGCGACGACATTGACCGTTCATCGTGATTCCGATTCGGAGCTGCTTTTGATGATTGCGCAGAACATGGAAGCTGGGTGCGGCGTGAATGCAGGAGAAAAAAAAGGCTGCCCTTTCGTGCGGAATCTTCAATGTGTCAGTCTAGACATGATTGTTGAGTGGCACCAAATTGTGGACTGAGGCATGAATTTTCACTCGCCTTTCCCATCAACCAGTTGTTCCAATTTAAGCGTTCTTCACTCTGTGGTCTATAACTAAGATTTTTCGCATTAATATATTTTTGATAATATTACTCGAACCAAAATCTCCCAACCATGAACACTCGCACCCGATAA
Organism: Sonneratia alba; assembly: GCA_900174645.1. Taxonomy (NCBI): domain Eukaryota; kingdom Viridiplantae; phylum Streptophyta; class Magnoliopsida; order Myrtales; family Lythraceae; genus Sonneratia; species Sonneratia alba. The sequence goes on from FWPY01000071.1 coordinate 420,698, forward strand.
TGTTAAAGCTAAATTAGGGCCCGAGCCCGAGGCTGGCTCACCTAGTGAACCCCGAGAAACCTGCCGGCCCACCAACCGAGCAATCTGCGTGAACATTCAGTGGGTCGATCCTCTATCTTACCCAAAATTCCTCCCCATCCTCTACTTCTCAGTTAATCCGCAGCTTCTCTTGTCGGGTGAAGAGGGTTGTCCGCACGAGGAATCGGAATCATGTCAGATCCCTAACTTGGATTCATCTCTCTCCCGAATTACCTTGTAAGCAAGAAGAAAGGGTACCTGATTGTTTTTGTAAGATTTCGGGTCAAAAAATCAATGCAAACAAATCAAAATCCATGCTTTCCAAGAACACACCTCAGCATATCTTTAAAGAGAGGGCCATGAGGATCTTGAACATCCAAGAGACGGATTCATTAGGGAAGTGCCTTGGTGTCCCAATGGAGATCCATGCCTGCTAGTTGGTCCTCATCTTTCAACTTCCTCATTAATAAGTTCAAGGATAGATTATCATGATGGCAATAAAAAGATTCCTGTCGGCGGTGGATAGAGTTGCATTAACCAATTGGGTCCTCAAACTCTATCCCAAACCATATTATGCAATGTACTGTGTTGCCTCAAAAAGTGTGTCAATCCCTAGACCGTATCCAAAGTAATTTTCTATGGGGTTCTTTGGAAAACCATAGGAAGTTATGAGTGGTAAAGTGGAATCTGGTCACTACTCCGAAGGATCAGGGAGGACTCGTCGTTTGCAAGACGGAGGGCCGTAGAATTGCTCTGTTTGGTAATTTCTTTCGACGGGCTACGAAGAAAAGTAAGCATTGGGTCCAATTGATGCAAGCCCAGTACATGGGGCCATTTCGCCCAAGCGAGGGATGCAAAAATGACCTCGATTACACTGCCATGGAGACAAGGGAATATACATTTATGCTAGGTGGCAAGTGGGCTGTAGGTGATGGCTCCAGAATAAAAATGTGGTCTGATCTTAGGCTACATCAAGGCCCACTAAGGAGTCTCATATCGGGTCCACTTGCGAATGGGGAAATGGATAGAAATTTAAATAAACTCCAGAACTCAAATGGGTCTTGGAATTTGACTACTCTATCCTTTGAACTGCCCGGCACACACTCTCATTGATGGAGAGTACACTGAGAGGGATCTTAGCCATTTCTTTTGACCAATCGATTTGGAGATATTCATTATATAACATTTTTTTTCACGAAGTTATCTTACTTATTGGCGTGTGGTTGGACATGAATGAAAAGCCCAGGAATGGACCTGATTGTGGAAATCAGACACCCACCCCCAGGATCCAGTTTTTCCTTCGGCTTTGCTGTCTTAGACGAGTCTTCACTACAACCCATCTTGCAAAGTGTATGAGACTCGTACTCTGAATATTCCTTGGTGATATGTGTTTCCACAAGTCCTATGGCTTCTATGGAAACAACAGAATACATGGGTCTTTAATTGGATCAAACCCGAGGTGAACCTACATAAAATTTGCATACAACCATGGCAGAATTATCGGAGGAGACCAAAAGAGACATATCTTAACGAGATGGACAACCATCCTGCGCGCCACCGCCCCATCACCCCTCCTGGCCCGGCATCTAGGCATCCAGTTTATCTATATCAAACTAGAATTTCTGTCCCTCTGCCACGACGTGGGTGGGCGCACTTGTGGAATTAAAAAGTACACACACATCCCAGGATGCTTTTTTTTTTTTTCATATTATAAAACATGATCTTGTTATTGTTGAGAAATGAAATTGTATATTAAAAAATTGAATAAAAGGATTTCAAAATGTGAAATACTATGTACTACTATTATATCAATTTAAAATTTTGAATTAGATATGAATTCATCGCTATTATAAATCCGGTGGAATTTTTACATGATATCAAAGCAGGTTATTGTATGAACTCATATCTCACCAAGACCTGAGACCAAAAGAAGTGTCGAGGCCAGTTGTTATTAAACCCGAGACTAAAAGAAAAATGTCTGGCTCGTGGTAATTATTGAGGAGACCAATAGCTTGACTGACTATTGGATTAGTTGACCCCATCATCATCTGAATACAGAAAAGTATACTTGGCTCATAAATAGTTATTGAGTACACTCTCAGTCTCTTTTGGGTGTGATTTGCATGATTTTTATTCTTGAAAATACATCATAGTAAAAAGTGGTCTTATAAAGAATTTAAGCCCCTTATTTTTCATGTGAGATTGTGGAGTGACACATATCATAACCCTTTACAGAACCTCGAATTTTTTTTATAATTCTCAAGAGTACTTATTATTCTTGAGAGGTGCATTTTCAATGACAAAATTATGCCAGCTACATCTAAAGATGATAGTGTCTCTTATGTACCTTTTTATGTCATTAGATTATGGACCTATCCTAATGAATTCACTACCCATCAAAATGAAAAGATAAACATGATCCCAACCTGATACGTGGCAAAATATAATTTACCTTTGATGGCCAAAATAAATTGATACGTGGCAAACATCCCGGTGGCCAAGACTAAAGAGACCAAGTCCACGGGCCACGAGTCGAGGGACGTCCAAAACCAAAATGGCAGGCACTCTCTGATAAAAATGAAATCAAGTGTCCTTCTGTCCTGTCCCATCTTTCGTGACTGAGGCTTGCAGCCAAAAGTCAAAATACAAATGGAGACCCCTCCCGTCCCTCGATGGATGGCTGGACCCTAACACCTAACCATACTGCCCCGCTCTGAGAGGTAGGGGAGTGGAGGGTAGGCGAGGCGAGGGGGCCCCAACTTGCCGTTCGCCCATTGAACATCTCATTCTCATTCTGTATACTGGGTTTCTTTACACAGTACACAACCTTCTTTTTTCTTCTTCTTCTTCTTCTTCTTTCTCTCTCTTTTATGGAACTCGGCTGTTGTTTTCTTTATATCCACTTTTATCATTATAAATGACATGGAAAATTCTCAATGCCATCATCATTCCCATGCAAACTTTAGCATGATAATGTCATGCCAGTGTTGGTTATGTGTACAGAGAGCTGATTGAAGATTTATGGGAGAAAGGATTCACCTACTCCTTAATATGCAAGTGCCACAATTTTTTATTGCAAAAATAAAAACCTATCGCACCTCTGGAACTAACGCATCAACGCCCAGACTTTTCTTGGTTCTTCTCCCTCTGAACTTCTCACAGTGGTTTTCTCTCTACTCCCCCTACTTACTTCTTTAGTCTCAGTTTCTCTTTGTAGCTCAGTTGAAGAGCAAATCATCTCCATCACACCCACATCAGAATAAATAGGCTTTTTTTATCTCTCACATAATCCCTTTCCGCTGTCTAGAGGAATGCGTTCAAGTATTGATTTTTATCGATGAAGTGGATTCCCCACGTCCTTCCCTTTTTCTTCTTCTGGGGGTGGTGAGTGTGAATGGGGTGTCTGCTCTCTCAGCTGGCGGCGAAGTTCGCCTTCTTCCCGCCCTCTCCGGCCACCTACCAGATCAAGAAGCGCGATGACGGCCGACTCGCGGCAGTGACCTCCTCCTCCTCCTCCCCAGAGGTGCCGATCTCAAGTGTCAATGACAGTTCCATGGACGTCCTGTCGATCGACACCAAGCGCGGCAATAAAATCGTGGCATTTTACCTCAGAAATCCGTATGCCAGGCTCACTTTGCTCTACTCCCACGGGAATGCAGCCGACCTCGGACAGCTCTACGACCTCTTCTTGCAGCTCAAGTTCAATCTCCGGGTCAATGTCATGGGGTTTGTGGCCCCATTTTCTTTCCCCTTGACTTTTAAACTGTTTATCAAAAGGAGGCAGGTTTTTTTTTTTTTTCCTTTGGTGATGCAGGTTCTTGGGATAGTGGATTCTTTCCCATGTTAGATAATAGTCAAATGTCGCTTATCATTCGAGTATCCGGGCCATGACATGACCATCTCCGAAGGGAAAAAGGATGGCACAAAAGATTTGTGCTTTGATTAGGTTTAAGCAGGAGAAATATTGCCTTATTTCTTAAAATCTTATGGGTTTTAAGGTCTCTGCAATTCTATCGATGGGATTTTGTAGTTGGCCCCAGTGGTTTTGTGATCGTTTGCGTTGAAGGCGTTTGGCTCTGGGTATGGTAACGTGGATCTGTGGAGAAGGGAGGTAAAATAAATTGTTAAATTCATAAAAGAGGATTTCAAAGCAGTAAAATGGAACTCATAACATGAAAACAGAGTTTCTCATAAAAAAAAAAAACGAAAACACAGTAAAAGCAGCTGCCACTGGCGTTTCCTCACACTATCTTTTGCGGGTCCCTATCTCTCACCAGTCTCGTCAGTTCCTTCTTTTTCACTTCCCTTGTTCATTCTATCCTGCTTTCTTTCCGTCTTGCTTCATGGAAATGAGCTTTTCCGGTCCATGAATGATATAAAGTTGCGCCTTTTCTTGTTACTTCCATTTGATATTTGTGCACCAGCTTCTCTTTTCTTTTGGGGCTCTTCTTTGTTTGACGTGGAGCGTATGAAATGTTCAGACCTTGATTTCTTGATTTGGTTCGTCAATCATCTTGTGCTATTTTCGCTGAAATCGAAAGATACTCCGTAAAGGTAGAAACTTCCATTCGCTTGAACGAGAGACGTAGGGAACCCTGTTGACTGTACGATTTTCTCTACTGTACCTCATGGAATTCTAAATCTTTTGCAGATATGACTACTCCGGTTATGGAGCCTCTACTGGTAAGGTAAAACTCTATATATTTGTAATTGCTTGTCTTTAATTCAAGATGTCAAGCTTGTCAATTGGGTAAACTTTGGCATCGTAATGCTCGAACTGCAATCTAAACTGCGGATATGGAGGTGGTGTATTGAATTTTTTTTTTTACCTCATTAATCAGCCAAGCGAATCCAATACATATGCGGATATAGAGGCCGTGTATCAGTGTCTGGAGACCGAGTATGGAGTTAGCCAAGAAGATGTGATCTTGTACGGGCAGTCCGTGGGGAGTGGACCCACCCTCCACTTGGCATCTAAGTTGCCGAGGCTCAGAGGTGTTGTCCTTCACAGCGCAATTCTCTCTGGCCTACGTGTTCTCTGCCATGTCAACTTTGCATTTTGCTGCGACATTTACAAGGTAATATAATAGATCGATCGCGTTCCATGATTTATTGGGTTCTCCTCTCATTCGTCTAATGCTAATAAGTCTTATGACAGAGAATGTGAAGCATTCTAAAATAAACTGGGTGCTTTGTCTTATTAAATTTGCAGAACGTCAACAAAATCTGGAAGGTGAAGTGCCCAGTATTGGTGATACATGTAAGTACTTTCCTGTGCTGTTATCAGTGGTACTTTTTTTTTCCCTTTAAATGCGTAAATTCTCTGATTAATCCTTCCATTTCCAAGATGGATTCCTATTTTGCCTGTTCATTCGCAGAAGTTTGTTGCTAATTTGCTTAACTTTCCCTGCTTACAATGCATCAAGTTCAAACTCATTGCACACTTCTTGTCAGGGAACGGAAGATGATGTCGTGAACTGGCTCCATGGCCATGGATTGTGGAGAATGTCAAGGGAACCCTACGATCCTCTTTGGATTAAAGGCGGAGGCCACTGCAATTTGGAGCTTTACCCGGATTTCATCACACATCTTTGTAGGTTCATCCATGAGATGGAGAAGGTTACTACAGAAACTCGTCTCAGAAAGATCCGCCAGAATCTTAACTCGCACAGGCTATCTTGGACGTCTTCCTCCTCCTCTACTTCTTGTTGCCGCTGTAGAACAAAACATCGACGTCCCAGATGCCCGAGATGCCCAAAGTGCTCACTGCCCAGCTGCCCTGACTGTTTCAGGTGGCCCAGTTGTCCTGGGTGTTGCGGGCTTAACTGCAGTAAGATTAGCTGCTGCAGTTGGAAGCTCCACTGCCCAAGGCTTTTAAAACCGAGGCTTAGTTGTAACTCTAGCTGTTTGAGACCAAAATGCTGCTCATGCATTCTGTGTTGTGCCCGGGGAAACGGCAAATCTAAGAGAGAGCATGAGGGAGTGGAATAGCTTATTTGCTTGCTGTACAGACTGTTAAACTAGGGGACACCTCCTAATCTGGCTGTTGGGAAACCAGAGAGCGGTACGGAATATTGTGTTTGCGTTCTACTTGGTTGTGACAGGAGGAAGTATGTTACTTTGGTTCACACGAGCAATAGAGCTGCTCCTACTCGGGGCAGTCTTCCGATGGAATAATTTTACATTGCTGTGACTACTGTAGTATTATTATTCAATGTGCCATCCCCTTTCACTTGCTCCTTTTGGTTACTCAGGCATGGACGAGAAGTGCAACGTAGGAACTGTGGCAAGAGCAACAAAGTAAAACAGGTTCCAAGCTTAGATGATGTCATAGACTCCCAGTTCCAGAATCCACAGTGGAAATTTCTCGCACAAGGGTAACATTGCAGCTCAGAATGGCATGTTATTCCACTGCGATCCTTATCGGACTGATCCATAAAAGGGAAATTATCAGGATCTCAGCTCATTAAACACATATCACTGGAAAATAAAAGAAAAAGCCAATGGATTTTTGTTGGAAGATTATGAAAGTGACAGTCCACAAGGTTCAGTACGAAGGACTGGCTGCATGCTTCTGATTAGGATATGAAATGTCGATAGTTTTTATTGTAAAGTAATATGGGGAAATTCATTCAATATTTTCAAAATTAACCAATCAGAATATACTCTTTTCAAAAAAAAAAAGAAAATCAAGTCAAGCTAAAATAGGGCGTTTCTTCCCTCGTTCATGTCCTCCTTAATGCTTTATACATCACCTTCTTATAATAAATATTCCTTGTAAAATGGGCGGAGGACATGACAATTGACAAGTGCCAGAACTCGGGGGGCAGACTGAAATATGTAAAAAGTAGATAGGAAAAACTCATACATAATTAAATTGTGGGGGAAGTTCTGAGATGGAAAGAAACCTCAGGGGAGCATATTAGAATTCTAGTATGAGCCAGTGTGTTCATTACGATTACCACACCCGGACATAAAACCCTATATATATATATATATATATATTAATTGAAAAGGACAGAATGCGTTGACGATAGGCCAGCGACTCTCTCTGGTTGAAAGGATAAAAAAACATGCATATTTTCAATTGAAAAAGATCACCGAAATCGTCGTTTCTCAGATTCAGGTAATCTCTTTTGATTGATCCATGTCTTTGCTATATGTTTAGAAGATTGTGAATTAGGCTTGTTTGCTTTCATTTTTTAGTTGAGTTTGATTGGATTTAGTCATTCCATCAGTGTAGACGCCGTGGATTGGGTTGTGAATTTTGATGTTGGTGGAGTATTTCGTGATCCGATTTGATGACCGGCGTGTGTTCGGGTTTCAGTCTTTTCTGAGAAATTTCATGTGTAGTTCTGAGAGTGAACGATGCGGAACAATTAATTGGCTTTGCTTTCGGTGCCTAACCTCTGTGAAGCGCAGGTGGCAGCTTTCTCTTGTAAATATTGTGACTAATTGGTATGTTTTATTGCTAGCTATGATAGCGGATTGGACAGAGTTTGTATTTTCGATTTCATCAGCTGTCATGTTGAGATGGCGATGAGCTTGTACAGAATTGCTATTTGGTCGTATTTTCTGGTATGCTCCTTTTACTTGTGTAGTCTTCTCCCTTACTCTCATACATAAATTTGGAATACTGACATTTTGTTCTGATATTTTTGGTTTTACTGGTTAAAATATTCACCGGTAGATACCATGCGGTAACCAGGGCACTAGGTTTGTGAGAATTAGGTTTGCAAAAACACAAGCCTGGGAGGATAAGTTGGATCCTGTTGGAAAGTCAACTGTACCCACCGTCAACGGCAATGTTTCTCTTGTATATCTGACCCAGGATTTGTACACTATTTCTAGTTTCTAGACTTTAGCGTTAGTTTTGTGAATAAGCATTGACTTGTGCTATACAAATGGAAGCACAGAGGACTAAATTAGTGGACAATGGGAGCGGCATTTTTGCTAAGCAACAATGTGAAGGTGTGGGAGGTGCTAATGGGTTTGGTGAAAAGAGGAAGTCACAGTGTTGTGGTTTGCGGCCATCAGTTTGCAAACGTAAAAGAGCAGATATTTGCAGTACTTGGTATAATCCTTCCGAGAGACTGAAGTATTATTCTAATTTTATTGAGAGCAGTTTACCGAGCCGCATTTTGTTTTTTGAAAATGGAGAATGGAATGATTTCCCCCCTCAAGTTGTTGCATCAGCGAGGAAACACTTTCAGTTGAAAAATGCTGCCATCGAAGTGAAGTTCAACGAGTGTCATTATTTGCTAGATATCTTATATATGATTCAGTGGGATTTGGAAACTGGCATACAAAAGCAGATTGCTTGGATTGATGACAATGGACGCCAATTTTTCCCTGAAATTCTTTTGGGTGTTAGTGGCTCTGGTACGCATGAGGTTTGCCAAATCGATGAAGAGAGAGATTCGAGTTTTGAGTTTCAGCTACCGGAGGGTAACCAAGATGTTAATGTGCAAGTTCGTATTGATATCAAAGGAGCACCTGTGCACCATCTTGAGGGATGTGATGAGGAATCTGATTTACATGCTAGGAAATTAAAAATTAGGAGAAGAGCGTTAGGTGGCCATGGTGACTTGGGGATTGATCCTAACCTGGATCAGGACAACCATGCCTCAGAGGAAGTAGATGGGGGATGTCAGCCAAAGGTTGAAGAAATATCTATTGGGGTTACTCCTAACTATAAACTTTTGGAACCTGCTAATGTAAGAGACATTTTTCTTACTGGTATGCAGTTGTTTGGGGGTGCAAGACTACTAGAAATAATGCCCTGCTCTGGCCATTTTATGCAATCTCGTATGGAACCTTTTGCAAAACAAGTTGAAATTACTAGTAAGAATCGAGGGGATCCTAATGTTAGATATGCTTGGCTTGCTTCCAACAAGGATGCTTCTTCTATCCTTATGATGTATGGCATAGATGCTGGTGGATGTACTTCCACAGCCATAAATGGGTCGGAAATTCACCTGACACCAGTAGATGATCCGCATGCAAGGTCTGCTGTTTTCTTATTTTTATTTTGCCAGTTACTCATTTTTGCTGCATTTTTAAAAATTTATGTAACTCAACTAGTAGTATATTAGTGTTGTTAGGTACTGTTGGCTTCATCCATGTAGTTATCATAAGTAGATTGCTCAGAGTTGATCCATTTCCTATTGTATCTGTTTGAATACAGCTGGCGGTGGAAATATACATGCATCATTGGCTAGAAATGCTAACAGTTAAAGGCGATGTTGTGGTTGAATATGAGAAATAGTGTGGATTGAAGACAATATCAGATGAAATGGTTGGTTCTATTTGGATCTGGTCACTGCAACTCCTTTTGCATCTTTAACTTCATTTGCTGTTCTTGAAAATATGTATGCATATTTTGTTGGCTGCAGCTACTGTTACCTCTTGGACAAAGTTTGAGCTTGTTCATTTATTTTTTGTATAGTGCAAAAAACTGTGTTGCTGATGTGGAAGGCGTGCAGCACTTGATACTCTGTCGTGTTATATTGGGGAATGTCGAACTTGTTAATCCTACATCTAACCAGTGCCATCCTACTAGCCCAAGCTTTGATAGTGGAGTTGACAATCTCCAGAACCCACATCTGTACATAGTTTGGAGCAAGAATGCTAGTACTCATATTTTTCCAGAATATCGCATCACTTTCAGGATGGCCCAAGAAACTCTAGGTGAGATTTTACTAGTTGAATGGTTTTTTAGATCTTATTGCTATAGTGCTTTAACCAGATTGTATTGGTTATTCTTTCCATTTTTTCCCTATAATCCAATACAATACCTTTGAAGAAAAATTATGATGCATAGTTTATCTTAACCCTTCAAAATAGGGAACTCTGTCTTAGAAGGGCCTCCATAAAACCTATTAAAAAAATGAAAAATTGTTGTCTACTGAGAAATTATTTTGTCTGTAAGCTCCTCTAAAAAGTACTATATTAGACTGTTGATTAATGTGATCATGTTATTTGTATTCTTGTAATCCTGTGCAAACCAAACTTGGACTAGTTGATGTTTTTCATATTAGTTTATACCTCACAGGATGTGCTGGTCTTTCCTTGTCAATGAGTCAAGATACATTTATCTATTGAAGATTTAAAAATCAAATATCGATCATACTAAAACTTAAGTGCTGCTGCAAGACTCAACATGCTTTATAAAGATTTATGCGATTTCATTTTTTTGTTTTCCATCATTTTGTGAAACTTATGGCAATAAAATTGTTTGTTCTTCAGGCACTCTGGTCATGAAAGAAACCAGTATGGCAATTTTGGGGAAGACAAGTTCTGGGACACCTAATGGTGGGTCTGTTCCACATCATTTTCCTGCTAAAATTGTAAGGGCACCCCTGATCACACTGCTTACAAATAAATGAGTTCTTCTCTCCTTCATTAGTATTATTGACACAACCTAATATTCTGTGAACCATTGGTTATTTTTGTTATTACTCCTGGGTTGAAAGATTTTATATGACTAGAATAAGTATTATTTTATCTTAATGGTTCTCTTCGAAATTCTGTCTCCTTGTAACCTAGTATTAAAGTAATAGTGTTTTCTATGCTTGGTTGGTGCCTATTTAGAAACCAGTACTGGTTTCCATTTGAACTTGAGCTGTGTCTCATATGCGATTTACTGAAGAGAAAGGATGGTGATAAACTCGGTTTTGTCTTTATTAAATACATCTCCCAGTTGTGCTGAATTTAGCTGAGCTCCACAATTCCAATTGTTTTAGTTCACAACAGGAAGATTGACATCTAATGCTCCACATTCCTCTAATGTTTGCTGATATTTAGAGATCAATTTTATCCTCAGGGAGGAATTTCTCCACCTCTTGCGGATGATGGGATGGAGAAATCTCGGAGCAGAGATGTTGACCAGCCTGCCAAGATTACCAGATCCACATGGATGCGTTTCCCTTTGTTGCTTGAATCTGTATCAAGAGAGATATCTCCTAAGGATATGGAAATGGTGAATGTTCAATATCAACTTCTAAAGGTATGTTGATAAACATGTACTACCAATATGTATATATTCAATCTTATGGATTACGCTTGATTTTGTAAATTTTATATGGAAATGGTGTGATTCAGAGCAAGAAGATCACCAAAGATGATTTCATTAAGCAGCTGAGATTGATTGTTGGGGATGGATTGTTGAGGTCCTGCCTATTGAGTCTTCATCCTAAGGTATTATTTTTGCATTTCTGATGATTTAATGTTGCCATGTTGTTAGTGATAGGTTTTACTCGTCCAATTGGGACTATGGGTGTTTGTATATTATTTAGGCTTCCCTTTATTTTGTGAATGTTTTGCAGCTGTCCCCAAAATCGCCAAAGTAAGAGTGGAAGGGCCGAGGCTTCTATGTCAATACTTAGTGGTTTGCTTCCTTATTACTATGAGGAAAAAGCTCGACCTGCTTGCAGTTTCACTTTTTACTGCTTTGGAATTTCTTAGCTCTGAATAGTGTCGATTTTTAGAGACACCCCAGCTTCTTATTAGCTGTTCATACCCAACTCTGTTGGTAAGAAGCTCTTTTTAGATGAAGTTTTGTGAAAAAAATAATTTTGCACTCTCAGATCTCTTTCCCATCTCATGGTTCTACCTATTGCATTTTCATTTTAATAACACATATCTCAACTGCTAATGTCGGGTAATTTAACTTGTGGGACTTGTGCTGTCGACTTACGTGCAGTTCACAGGTCGTACATGTAAGGATGAAGAACTGCAGTGAATTTTCTTTGGACCTTTCTTACTGGCTTTAGAATGCGGAGGCAGAATAGTGCTTCGGTCACTGACCGTGGTTAGCTCAATTTGTCGGCCTGGGCCCGGGGAGTGACTTGGCTAATTGGCGAGAGCATTGTCTGGCAGGCATAAACGTCCACGATTAGTCCGAGCCAAGGGGTGAACTTTATATTGGTTTTGATATCCTTATTCTGGGGTCGTAGAGGAGATGGTCTTAGATGGGATGTTGGCGTATAAGCATGTCGGTAGAAGAAGCCTAAATTACTAAATTAGTGTGCTCGGACGGTGGAGAAGGTTGGTAAAAAATGTGGGCCAAGTTGCAGGGGAGCACCTTACCCGTCACATAATCCGCGAATGATTTGGAAGTCCATTCAGAGCATTATGGACAGCCCTTGGATAAGCACGTTGCGCCCCGCCAAATCTTACAATTAACGTGCCCCGCTCGTGGGTCAGCTTTATGGAAAATGGGCCGGACTACCGGGCTCAATGAATTACTGTTCATTGCCAAGGCTCAAAATGGGGCCCAAGTCGGTAGCACACTCCCTCCAGTCTGTGGGCGTCGTCGCATTTCCTCCACCTCCTTTACCTGAAAAACACTAAATAATGGGAACCTTAGTGCTGGCTTACAGGTGGTGCGTGACAATAATCTAAATGGATCAACATTGAGCTCCGAATTCCAGTCATGGATGCATTAATGATGTTAGTTGACTAGAAAAGGAAGTTGAGCAACATTCAAGATCGGTTTGAACTGTGCTAGGTGGGCCGGTCTTCTGTCTATCTTGAATTTAACCTCATACACGTTGTTTCATCTCCCCAATCAACTCAATCGAATTGGCCCCCCAAGTTAGGTGATTGCAGGAGACAAGCCAGAGCACATTCCGATATCTATTATCTACCCTCAAAATTTTGAAAATGTGAAATAATAACTTTAAATATTAGATTTGTCTTATACGGTACGGGAGACCTACAGAATTCTTTAGCGCTAGATAGGTTGCCCCACAGGATAAAGAGGGGAGAGAGAGAGAGAGAAAGAGACGGAATTGTTCTCAGAGATGTCACATCACTGCACTCTCATTCAAAAGGTAGTAATTATGGATGAATGATTCAATTCAGAGCTCCCCACAGGACAAAAGTTTTTAAGTGTGTGTGTATATATATATATATATATATATTACTATATTCTGAGTAGATTGGCAGACAGCCCTCAAAGGAACATGTTATTCTGACAATTGCATTCAACTTCGACCTCCTCCACCTCCCCACTTTACTTTTCTGTATTGTCTATTATTTAGAGAAAGGTAGATATCTCTTCTTATTTTTATGTTCAACAGATTATAGTCATTGATTCTCTTGTTGAAAAATTTTAATGATATCATTCAATTTGTCCGATGGACCAACCAACTCGTAGAGCTATTGCACTAGAGAGAAAAAAGGGGGGGGGTTAATGGATCCCGATGTGGGTGAAGAGTAGCAGATTGTATGTTCATGTCATATCCTAGCTTTGTACTTGGAGAACATTTTCTTGATAAACACAAATAAAAAGGGAAACAGACATTATTAACTCTACTGTCAAGTTTCATTCATATACGGGGACCAAGGGATATCTGATATGAATGGCGGACAATTAGAGGGTACCGATAGTCTTAATGGTGAAGTTCTTGTTGGTATGACCGAGGTGTGATATGGATGGAAAAGTAGTTTAAGTGCTCCTGCACGACATAGAGCATCAGTGCATGTTATTGGCTCAAATCAAACAGATTGGCATCTGACCCGGGCGCTGTAGCAGGCAGACAACTGGGAATCCGGGTTCAAGCTCGAGATTGGGCGCTGAGGGTTAAGGGAGAGGGAGAGGGAGAGGGAGAGGGAGAGGGAGGGAGAAGGAAAGGTCGCAATCATACCCAAAAGTCGCTCTGTCTCGCCGACCCAGAGAGTGTGAAAGAACAGTAGAGGGTCTATGCTGCAACTACTGCTCATGTATTGAGCTTGTCCTTTTCCTCCTCTCTCTCTTTTTTTTTCTTCCTGATTATATAAGTAGTCACCATCTATAGAAGATAATTAATTTAATAGAAAGAGGAAAACAGAGCTATACGTAAGATTGAACATCTTTGATAAAATTGAAGTGTGCGGTCGAGTGCAAATGTTTTAACCAAGGAAAATTCACCCTTCTCTTCTCTATGTGCATTGGGACAGGCGCCCCAATCGCAATTAGGCAGTGACGCCTGTCCTCTCAGCTTTCTGTACACTGTTATGTCTTTGACCGCATCCGGTCATCAATCAATCCCCCCAATTCGCAGTCTCTCTGGGCTGCTGCCACAGGCACGCCATCGCTGGACCTCCCCGTGGCACGTCCCTTTCCCTCGACACGTGCGAAGCTGGAAAGGATCTATTATATTAATTTTTCCATCCCGTGTTTTAAAAATAAATTTATGCACTTTGGCCTCATCCATCCCAATATTCCCAGCTCACAGAGAGGAAATGATAATTGATGCCACTCTCGCCCCGCGAGAATTGCGCCTTACGATACTGAGTCTGGGGGGGTGCAAAACTTGTTATGGATGATTGTATAGTAATTCCTTGCTCCGGCTTACTTTCAAATCTCGATTCCATTACCGTAATTAGCACTGTCAATCGATCCTCTCATTACCGACCTAGATTAGTTCGTGTGGTCTGATACGTCTCTCCCCTAAATGCAACGTTCGGACCCGCTTTTGCGAATAAAGAGTATATATGATCTCGAGGGTTTTACTCCTCCATTAAGCCGACCATTGTCTCGAACGTGAATTGGCTGGGACTCGGTGGTCTTCCATGTGCTGGCTGATGCGTGACGGACCCGATGACTTCTAAGCAGGATCAGAGGGTCTCATGTTAGGCGAGGTCATTATGCTATGAACTTACCGGATGTAACTTTGTTTTTTCATTTGGAATGTGATGACTGTCCAAAACAGTTACGGTAAATACTATGCAGAATCCTAAGTAATTCATTGGCCTTTGCTTCTCATCGGCTGCAGAGCATGTATTGTGCTCTGCATGATTGTTTAATTGTTTAATTGATTGATGATAATGATAGGACTTTGCTTTCTGGAGTCTGTGGCATAAAACTTAAATAAAAATATGCAGATGGACGTTATTGTTAACTTGTCTGGTTGTTCCTTTCATCCACCGAAGAGCAAATCAAATCCCACCTACTCCCATAATTTGACAAATAATATATACATATAATGATCCGACTCTACTCTGAAAATCAAATCGTCCGGTTTTTCACAGGAGGATTCGATAATGTGGTTGCCAGTGCACTAACGTGGCAATCTAGGCATAAAAGAACACTGTGTGTGCGAGAAAGAGAGGCGTGAAACATGTTGATAGTACTGGAAATTTCTATGATGCCTCTACTTGCCCAGCCACTGCCTAGTAGTGTATTTGGCTCGAACTTTGTAATTTTCAATCTACGGCACATATATATATGTGTATATGTAATAAAAGCGGATAGAACCATCATTCACCATTCATACATACTATTACGATTTACGAGAACTTACCTAAAGATCGATGCGAGTATAAGCCAATTATAACATGCGTATAAAAGATAAGTATCGATATAACTTGAGAATAAGAGTTTTAAAATCAGGTGTTCAAATGGGAAGCCTCCCACTTTTAATTCCTTTTTTTTTTTTATCATGCCCAATTTTAAATTTAAAGATTTTAATGGTAAATCCTCCCAAAAAAAAAAAAAGAAGTTTGGGGGACATGAAAGGCTATATATTGAGATTAGAAATTTGGGCGGCTGCATGAAATCTTGGCTCGTCGATGTAGCCCCTCAAGTGGCCTCCGCAAAACCCTCTTTATTCATGCGAAGTTCCTCGGGCTACTTACTCAAAGCATTAGAATTATACGCTGCGGCTGTTAACTGTTGAAAAATTTAACCAAATTACTTATAATTAATCATAAATATTAAGAAAATTTTCTTCTTTTTTTTTTTTTCCAGTTCGGTACATGTGATTATATTCTAAAAATTCTCATTTAAATTTGGGTGAAAACTAGGTGCCTTCTGAAAAAGGGCAAAGAGGTGATAGCGTCACCTCAGTCGGGGGCTTGTCACTGTCCGCTCCACTCCCCCTGAAACTCCCCCCGACGCAGATGGAGGAGACAGATCTGACGGCTGGCAGACCTCCGCAGTGTCGCCATCGATGCGACAAGGTGCTGACACGTGTACCTCCCGATCTGATCGAGGCACGACGAATTAATGATAGTGTAATGATGATAAAATAATTTTTGACACCCCGATCTGTGCTTGTGTTTTGAGGCAATACTGCTGCTGCTGCTGCTGCACAGTACGGCCCCCACTACATTTATTTAGCTTTAATGTTGGCGGGGGAGGTATAGGGGGTTTCGTTT
This sequence comes from Sonneratia alba, assembly GCA_900174645.1. Classification (NCBI taxonomy): domain Eukaryota; kingdom Viridiplantae; phylum Streptophyta; class Magnoliopsida; order Myrtales; family Lythraceae; genus Sonneratia; species Sonneratia alba. The sequence continues at coordinate 436,862 of FWPY01000071.1, forward strand.
TATCGTAGCTCGAGGCTTCAGGGTCAGAGTCTCTGTCATCTGCCTGCGTCAACAGCAGACTGACCCCAGACACGGATACAGGGAGAGATCTGATTGCCTGGTCCCGTGCTCGCCATACCTGCTGATGCATTCACCTTTTCCATCTTCAGATTTCAGATTTGAATGAACACCGTAGAAAACCCTCAGTGATACGTTCGATTGATTTCCGAATTCGAATATATCCCATTTCCTCCTTCAGAGTAATCGAGAAATCACTAAGGAACTCTCATGAAGGATTTTGTACTCTTTTGCTTACGAAAATAAAATATTAATTGAAGTTTGAAGTGAAATAAATACTCTTTTAGTGATTTCTATTACTAATTTTTTATTTCTACGTAAAATCTAAATCCTCGCTTTCCAAATAGTGAAGTGAATACTGAAGACCTCTCCCATGTGGATGATGCTTAGCAGGACAGATCCATGACTTTAGTTTAGGTGGGGTGAAATTTAATGTAAGTTCACGTGATCAAATTTATGGGGAATGAAATTGAGATAATTTAGTAAAATATTATTGAATTCAAGTAAAATTTACATAACAACATTTCATTGATTCCCTTTAAATCCATCTCTAATGCTTAAAAGCTTGGCATGATAGACTCGAAAAAAAATTAGACCAAAAACACCAAGATACAAGCGAACTATATATTCAGCAAGAAGAAAGTAATCTATATTCAGTATCAAGTTATAGTAAAAATATCCAAAGTATTGGTCTAAACATGTATGTTTTTCAAAATAAAATACGCATGGTTTTACCTTTCTTTATATATATATATATATATATTTACTCACGTGCAGGTCAACGAGTTATGAGCCGGCCCGGCTTGTCAAGGTGAAGCTGATTGAGCGCAGCCGTATACATATTGAGCTGGCCAGTCACCATTGCCAAAGTCTTCTACATTTATTATATATGACATGATATGTATATATGTGTGTGTTTTCACTTTTATACAGTACACAGTGTTGTATATCTTTCTTAATCTCAGTAACCTGTGAAACCATGCAGTATGGCAGCAATCATGACTGCAATTATTGCTAAGAAGCTACCACTCAGGCACCAGTGCCCTGTGCATACGTGTCACTTCCATTACAAATGCTAGCCACGTTCTTTAAATCAAGAGATTGACACGAGAAGAACCCCCGGTCAGGGCTTCAAGATCATGTGCTCCAACAGGTCTCCAGCCAGCATCTTATTTCTATGTTCTAATTTGGGTAGAAATCATATTTACTTGTTTGATCGATCGGGAGACAGAACGTACTGTTGGAAGGGAACACACGCACGCAACATAGAGAGAGAGAGAGAGAGAGAGAGAGAGCACAGTGTGTACGTGAAGACTGTAGACATTAACCCTTTGATGTCCCATTTCATCGTGTGACAATGAAAAGGGTCGCTGACTGTTTCCTTAAGCTGTCAATGAGTGAAAAGGGTCGCTGACTGTTTCCTTAAGCTGTCAATGAGGGAAGAAGGAAGGATATGGATGATGCGTTCAAGCAATGTGCCACTGCAGCGTTTGAATCCGAAAAGCAAGAATACCCCAGAAATAGAAGCTCTTTGTTTCAAGTTGATGGATATGAAATTTCTAGTTTACGCGTTCATTTGTTGGGGGGTCTATATTTCATCACTAGGAAGATATTTAATTATTTGATATTGAGTTTAATTATATATGTATAAAGAACAACATATGGCTCTTGGTTCTGTTGGGGGCATTCAATATTGTTTGAATATTTGATGTCTGACAGAGATTCGAAGAGCAATTTGGTTAAGATTACGCGAAATTCAGCATATACGCATGTGGTGTGAAGCTTTTTATTTGATGATTAATTAAGATAATGCCGTGTATTAATTAAGATAAGCCCACTTTGATTCACAATAATTCTTTGTCTAATCAGTGCAAAACCAGAAGAAAACAAAGAGAAAACTGCTTTCCATTTCCACGGTGAATTTGAAAACCTAGACCGCTTTCTTTTTCAGTAAGCATCTTTTGTTCACCCAGACGTACGTGCAAGGCTCAAAAGAGAGAAATCAAAGAAGAACGAGGGGATGATCCTCTTTTTCTCTTTATTCACCCCTACTTTGTCATGTCTTTTTTTATGTCTTCCTTCATTTGCAACCTCGAGAAGAGTGCCAGCCAGACATTACGCGTATTAGACTCGCCCAACTGTCTCTCACTCGAGCGCTCAAAATGACGGTTAATTTGCAAGGGCACCTGAGAGCTCCATATAGCTCGCACTTACAAATTAAAGTCTGTTTGGTTGATGCCAATGTAGAGGGGGATCAAGCTCCACGCCAGAAGAGGAATCAGTGCAGAGTTTTTAAAATGTGAAAGGAAGAGAACATGGTAACCTCTGATTGTACGGTACGGTTTTGTGCTTCCAACTGCATCTTAGATGTACTTGTCCACTGTAGCATACAGCGTAGGTGTTCTTGCTTTGTTAATGCTGCCAGTTTCCTGCTGGCACAACAATTTTTAACTTGGATCAGTGCGCGATTAGAGAGAGGATCATCAACTGATGTGCATTACGTTGCCCTTTGATTGCTCGATCCCTACCAGTATTTCCACCAACTGGGGGTGTATATATATATATATATATATTGGTTTTCTCTTTTCCCTAGCTTTCCTTTGGTTTCCGTGTCCGACAGGGAACATTTCCTTTGTTTCTCTCCATCGTTAAGCGGTAAGATTTCAAGTACACACCCAGTATGAATTAATCTACATTACAATTAGTTTACTGATCACATGTACAATGTATGTATATATATTTATATTTGTTATCTCGTGACAAAATTTTGGGTACAAGATGCCAAGATCTTCAGCTATCGGCTTTTGCATATATTGTCGCTTTCTGTCTTACACTGACTGTTCATATGCATGGGTATATATGAGAGGTAACTTTCATCCTTAGTTCCCGAACGGTTGGCCAGTCATCATATATAATAGAATTTCTCCACCACAAACTTATTCTATATCCACGAACACCCCCCATTCATCATCACTCAAAACACTACTCGAAAAATCTTGTGGAGGCACGCATCACACTACGAATCCTTTTCTGACCTTCTATATGTATGCATCACTTTTGTATTGTGCACTGAAAACATCGGCTGATGTAAAACCTGCTCGATGGTAATCTTTTATGAATATACAAATATATATATGTATATATTCATTGCTTCTGAATGAAGCCATTTCTGTTTTTTGTTCTTAAATTGAGATGAACATTGTCCGAAGTTATTTTTATCTTCGTACACTTTGGATTTCTCTCTCTCTCTCTCTCTCTCTCTACATATAAATGTGAGCTATTTTTCTTGCTTTTTTTTTTCTAGTCATTTCCCCCCTTTCTTTCCACTTACCCACAAAGTGTAGGGCATGTGAAAACGTGTGTGAGTCAGGAGAGATGACTCTCGACTCCTTTTGCGAAAGATCATAAAATATTTTTTCGGCAAAAAGATAAAAGACAGTCAGGAATAACTCAATCAATTAGGATGAATGTATGTATTGGGGTTCAAATGAGTTACTGTTACGGAGGATACATCACACACACACACACACTAGAAATTTGTTTTATTACTCTCTGTCTGATTGAAATTATTATATTATATAGCATATGGAAAGTCGATTAGATTTCATCGAAGATTCACATACGAACAACAATACTATCATATCATATGAAATGTGTACGTCTGATTTGCATCTATCACAGTTGCTTTCATGATCTGCTGCTCTTCTACTTTTGTTTGCTTTCTGATCTCCCTTTTTTTTTCCCCCTCGTCTCCTTGTCTTTCTTTAGGCTCCCCTTTTCCTCTTTTTTCCTCTTCTTTTCTTTCATCACCTTCCCTCTTTTTTTTTTTTTTTTTCACACACACTAATTAACTCTCACTTGATTTTTCTCGGAGGGAAAGAACCTGATTCTCTTGTCAGCCCAAAGAACCGCGAGACATTAAGTGTTCGAAATATTTTGAGGGAAAGTAAAAAAATTAGAAAGAACATAGAAAGGAAAATTGTGTGTTTAGTGATATATATAGTTAATTTATAGTGGCCTCCCCAATGTAAACTCCAGGTTAGGTTTCTTGGGGCTTGACCCGGAAAGATTGGAGGAAGTTGCTTCTGATGTTCTCTCATAGCTCGAGCTCTTCGGATCGATCTCATTCTACAGCAACCAGACAGACAACAAAAATATGAACAGGCGAAGGAAAAGTATCGACAATGCACATGTAGCACAATTATAGACATTTAAACAGCAGAATTTCTATACATATGTGCACAGTCTTTTTCAATGTGTAAACGAAAATGTAGCTTGTACCTCAATAGACGGCGTATTTGCTCCTGATGGTCTTCCATTTAACCAAGCTTCCCTGCTGCACATAGGACCAAAATCAAACCGAGAAGAAATATATATCGAGATGAGAAGTACTCAACTGAAGAACACCCCCACTTGACCCGAAGCCCCAGCATCAATGAAACACGATAAACTCAGTGTGAAATCCTTAAAAGGACAAATGAGCTGTTCCATTTAATTAAATATGATGTGGCGTGGTATAGCTCACGAAATTTCCCCTACAAGTATGAGACATGGTAAGTTCCCTGCTGTCTAGGCACGTTATTCGGCACAATTCTTATATTTGTCTGGTTCTGTAATTAACTTTTCTGTTAGCACTTATTTATGCGCATAGTTTATTGAGCAAATATCATACACAGCAAACTCCAAGGAGGAGGTGAAAAGAAGGCGGGGGGGAAAAAAGAGCTTTATGACCAAAGTTTCCGCTGATGGGTCCAACCAAAAGGATTTATCTTTGGCGTTAAGTTTTCTATTAGTGGGCCTCATTTATGTTCCCCATGCAGAGCCCACAAGATCCACAGGAAAGTGATCTTCTCCATCTTCAAGGGGAATGAATCCATGTAGAAAAAAGAAAAAGGAGATTTCCTCCACCCCCCCCACTGTAAATCTCAATATACGCATGCCATGCGGTCAGATCAAAATTCGAAAATAAGATGGTTTTTCCCAACTTCTTGCAAGACCAAGAAACTTCTTTTACTATATGAGATGGGTCCAAAATGTTCAAACTAACCTTAGTAAAAAGAAAAAAGGAAAAAGAAGCATGTTTTCAAGCAGAGTTAAAACCGATATTCTTGTGGTGCGGGTAGAGAGATTTTCAAGCATTGTTTTATCTCATCTGTCCATCAGTCGCACCATTCCTTTCATATGATACAGACAGCATAAAAGCATGGAGAATCATTTGTCTTGTTTTTATTCCCCCCTCCACACTTATCATTCGACTGGGTTTGTGCGGACGTGTTTTCTGTTCCTCTGTGATACTAGTGTTCAAAAATGACAATGTATTATGTAGTTCTCGTACACTGTGTATTATATTATATATTGTTGTATAATAGATTATTATATTACGTGGTTGTTTGCGTTGACACATCAAATTATTAGCCAACAAAGATCAGAGCACTACGTCAAATCTTGATCCACTCATGCAATGTCTTTTGATAGGACAATCAAATACGTAAGAACAAAAGGATCCCCTGCCTTATATATATATACATACATATATAAATTGGCACCAAATCCCTTGTCCAAAAAACAGAAAAAAAATCACACTAAATTCAAAAAATCCCATGTCTAGCTAGCGCAATTTCTTCTTCCTTTTTTAATGAATCTTGACAGCATATGTTATTTTGCTTGTTCAATTACTTCATATATAGATAAATTATATGGGTGTATGCATAGATGGGAGCGGGTCCGTATAGATCGGTAGAACTAGCTTTGCATTCGCACTAAACGAGTAGGAGTGTTAAGAAAAGGCTAATCTTATGTCAAAGAGTCAATAAGAAAATTTGGTCAGTGTTAAGAGATTTGAATTCCTCCCATCATGATTCTAAGTTCTTTGCGGGACATAAGACGACCCACCTATAAACTCACGTCATGTTCATCTTGAAAGAGGTGTAGAAATTCTGGACACGTAGTACACACCACATGATATGGTAGAGCCAGCATTTAACAATGGACACTTATCCAAAAACAAAGGGGAAATTTTCCATGTACCAGGAAGTGGTAGCAACGATATGTTGGGCATAAACCTTGGTTGGAACCTAGCACGTGAATGTGCCATATCAATCCTTATCAGACAGTTTTGAGGGAAAAAAAAAAACAATATGTGGTTTTTTCATCATTAATGTTTATTATCGAAGTAAACAGAGAGTTACTCATTACTGGGGGATGTATCGCCTAGGATCATGAACTGGGCAATGGAGTAATAACTAGCTAGTGTAAGAAGCTCAATGCTCCAACACAGAGACTTATTTAGCTCCGCTCCACATGATGGGAATTATTAATTATACAATTAGTTTCCCTAGCAAACTGGAACAATCTAACGTCTTTAGCTTGAGATGTGTTAATCGATTCCTTACAAACTCATGCGGTTATGAAAGTTTTGAGATGTTGATTACCTTGAGGAGTTGCTCCAGAGCCCGTGATAAGCGCCCTTGTTTAGGTGAATGGATCTTCCCTGTTGAACAGATAAGTTGGGCCGTCTCGGGTTTTGGGTTTCGAGCATCAAATCTTCGGATGTATCTCCAGATGATCCATTATCATTCACATCTAATTGACCTGTTAAAAAACGATAGCCAGTGCACTAACTACGGTCATACAACGTAGCATTAACACCTTATTAATTAGTTCAGTCACTTGAAATAACTATGACTTTATATAAGGGGAAAGAGGCAAAAATACACGCACCTAGGGTAGCAGCAGCTTTATCCGTGGTCTTCGTGGTTCGATACATCTGCATTGTTTGTCATTTGACCATCAACATAATCCTTGTTCCACAATATTGATTTGTAAATTATCTAAACGGAGAACAAAATGGTTTTACATGCGCGACACTCATCTCAAAATATAGCATGTTATAGGACTGGTACTGAACCAGCAATTTAGCTACAAACAATAAAGAAATGCAGATCCTGACAAAAGGAAATGGAGAAGATGCAGGGCTGTCTTAGTTGTTTCCTTTTCACTTAATTTTTATCCTCCACAAGAGTCAGCAAATGCATACGATCGAATTGGCTTGGCTTGGCTTGGCTTTGGCTTACGACTCGCTTCAAATTCCTCCGGCTTTGTCTCTCTCTCTCTCTCTCTCCCCCTCCCTGTCCTTTTTTTAATAAAAGAAATTCTATCTTTTGCTTAGGTTGCTCATTCTTCCATGCAGAAAGCTGTTTACTAGCTTTTCAGGACAAACAGATCTAAGTAGTAAAAGGAACTGCTAAGGATTTGAAAGTGACTTCAGATCACTCTTCCACCATTAGAGCTCTATGCGTTGGAGTTTGAAACATAAACTCCAGCTGTTAAGGCCTTCATATAAATACCAATATTTACGCTAGTTTAAGAGAAGAATATACTTTATAGATGAGATAGTGTTATTTGTCAAAAATATTTGGGAATCCATATCTATACAGAGGAATTGATGAGACGGATTTGAGTCCTTTACCTGTAAATGAGATTTAACATGAGCCAGGGTGAGGTCCTTGACATCCATTAGCTCGAGAACAGATTTTGGCGTTGCTCCTGTGTAATCCCCCCACCCAAATAAAATTTAAAGAAAATTATCTAGAGGGAATAGAAAGAAAAGAATTCATCTTTTCCAGAGCAACAATTTGGGTATATGTACGGATTCTTAGATGTCATTGATGAAGATGAAGCAAGGGATGAACAAAAAAGATCAGAAGATTATGGAAAATGGCATACTCTCGTGGCCACCCAGCAGCTCCACTGCGTGAACGAACCGAGTGTGAAGGGTTCTTGTCCACCGCATCCTAGGGGCCCGCATGCTCCGTTTGGCTGGGAACCTTGTCGGGAACCTGGATCTCATGAACCCTCCTTGATGATGGTGAGACTGGAAACCACCGTGGCCTGGGACTGAGTTCACAGCAGTGGAATAACGGGTACAACCTAGGGTTGCTGGCGAGTTGACTAGAGGGTTCTGGGGGTGGTGGTGGGGGAATGGATAATTGGGGGAGTTTTGGTTGTAAATTGGGATCCCTCTAATGGGTCTCAAGAGGCCATTGATCTCTTGGCGTGTGACTACCGAACCTCGCTGTGATGAGGAAGAGGGAAGCGGGCTTTGTCGCAAACAGTGGATTTGAAAGAGATTATTGCTGTCATGGGGACGGTAGTATGGTTGATGATGGTGGCGATGCTGATGATACGAGGTCTTGGAGGCGGGGTCTTGATGAAGATGAGGGAGAGAAACACTTGGGATGTTACTACTAGACAAAGTGAGCTCGAACAAGGAATTAGAGCAAGTAGACGTGGTAGTAGAGGTAGAATCTTGTATGGAGCTCAGAGAAGTTCGATCCAGGGCTCTCTTCCAAAAGCCCAAATCCAGCTCTTCTTGATCTCTACTGCTGCCCCTCCAAGCTGGGGGCGCTTGCTTGCTGCTTGGTGGGCTGATTTGGAGGGATAAATCTGGCTGTGCTGGGAAGAGCTCCATCCTTAATTTCTCTGAGTCCCTGACACGCAGAACGGCCCCTTGAGCTCTTCTCTGCCTCCTTATCAGCTATTCTACTCTCCACTTACTCCTCCTCCTCTATCCAAACAACAGCTAATCAGCTGCAAGCCTATCAGGATGAACAAAGAAAGACTCTAGGGTTTTGATTCTCCGTTGATTGGTGCACATAGCATGGGGTCTTAACTAGATGTAAACAGCTGGGCTTTTTTCTGCTTCCTCTAGATGGGGCTGGAGGATTAGATCAAGAACATGAGAGGTTGAGGAAGCGAGGGAGAGAGAGAGAGAGTGGGGTGGGGGTGGGGGATGGAGTAGTTGCAGAGAAATTGAGGAATGAGAGGAGGTGGGGAGAGAGAGAAGGGGGGAAATGACTAGGGTACGGAGTGAATTGTTTGTTTCTTTCTTTTGTGTGAAGTGTTACGAGAGAAAGTGACACTTGAAGGGCTAGAGAGAGACAGATTTCCTCTTCTTCTTCCTCCCCCGCCTCCTCCTCCTCTCTCTCTCTCTCTCTCTCTCTGTGCTCTTCTTTTGTGTGTGTGTGGACATGAGCACCAGTGTACTGGGTAGTAATACACACGAGAGAGAGAAAAGGTAGCTGAAACAGTTCAATCTTTTATTAAATATTTTGGATTTAAATTTTCCAATAAAAAACTATGCACGATGAGATCTTTTTTTATCTCTTAATAATTTTAATGTAATTTAAATTTAGATTAATTAAATTTTATATGTACAGTAATATGTACCGAAATAAAAAAAAGCTAATCAAGCTTCGAGATTTCATTCATTTTCTTTCTACCATTATTATTTTATCTCTACCATAATTTTTTGTCTCCTTATCGTGGATATTCTTGACATGTGATTGGGACTAATCACCTGTTGGAGTGAATTTGGCCTTAAGAATACTGAGATATTTTCAATCAGTTCCAGTATTATCGACCTAAAATTGAGAGATACTAAATTCAATCGGCATTGGTGAAATTCCCGAACCCCATCTTTCCTTCCGCATTGCTCTCTTCCTAGGCTCATATCATCTCCCTTAAATGTGGGGAAAAAGAAGACAAATCTCTCTCAGCTAGAAGGTTAGTATGTGGTTCCAAGATTTAGGCTAGGGTTGAGCTTTTTCCATTTCCCCGGTAGAAAGGGTTACCTAGTTTGCAATTACTGTCAGATTGAGATACCTCTAAATTAATTAAACACTATTATTTGACGTGGAAATTAATGCCCCCGAATATATATATATATATATTATGATAATATAATTAGTGAGAGTTTCTACAAGTACGATTTAGAATATCTTTTAGAGAAGGACCAAATGATGGATCGTACGCACAAGCGGCTTCAACTTAAGGTAGACAATATATATGTGTGGACAAAATCCAAAAGCCACATTAGAGCAATGAAAAGGCAGATGAATAGTCAACCCCACACGTGCCAATGCATCCACATCTGCCATATCCCACAAGCATTTGGCAAGTACGAGTGGGTTTATCATGGATAGGATAGTGTCGATATACCGAGGGACATGTCTAAGAATTAAATTAAGAGGACGACGAGCGAAACTCACGATTATGAGTAGGATGGATTACTGTGTTTGGGGTGCGAATAACATAATTCAATGATAAAAATCATTAAAGTGTATTCAACATTTTGCGATTTTTTTTTTCCAAATTTTAAGGAGTGATGACATCTACTATGACTATGTCCTTTGAGCGTGGCCAAAGATGGGCTCATAATTTGATCTCCAACTCCGAGGGGGTATCCAAATGGACGATGTTTTTTTCACCATCTAACATTTAACATCTAATGGTCTGGTCTGATCGATCTTCACTAATTTATATTTGCGCCAAAAAAAAAAAGATTCAAGTTAGTTCATATACTTACTTATAAAACTTTACTGGTAATGAATTCTTTATGTAGAATATTCAAAATTGATATTTTACTCATATACAAAAAAAAAAAATTCGGGCTAATTTATCCTACCCATATCACCTAAATGGATGAATAAATTGATGGTGAGCTAGGAAAATATGCCAGTGCAGCAAATTCGGTGAGATGGTGAACAGGTTTTACAGATTCAGGGGGGAAAAAAGGTAGCAATTTCCACGGTGCTGACCAACATAAAATCGAACCTAATCTTAACGAACCTCAGCATCAAATTTAAATATTCAAGAGAAAAATTCAAACTTGAACAGTAAACCACTGTCGAAATGAAATTAGTCAAGTAAGATTGACAAAAGAAAGAAAGTAGAAAGGCATTACTTTTGCGGGACCAGTTGAAAATATGTCAAAATCCTAACCACAATGGAAGATTTGTAGTTTTGCAGGTGAATAAACCACAGTAAAATTGGGGGGGAAAAAGGGAGGCAGGGGGTTTGCGTAATTGTAGTATTGCTCTATTTTATCCGATTCTCGTCTTGTCCCATGATAATATGTGTCTTAGGAATATCAAACGTCTTTATAGATACATATTATAATTGAATGCTAATTTCGTACATAAGAAAGTGCTTTGAACACCAATATATTTAGCAAGTGGTCCATCAAGTACACTTTCAACATGGTCCAGATCAGACGGGAGGGGACGTGACGAATGCGCTGTATATGCAAGTTAGACCGATCCTGCAAATTGATTTAGCAATGCTACTCATGACTGGCTAGATTGTGAGAAACAAGCATCTATCTATACATGTGTGTAGTAGATAAATAATCTTTTTTCATAAAAAAAAATGAGAGAGAGGGAGGAATCATTATACTTGGGCATATGGTAAAGATTATAAGGACTGAACCTTCAGGCTTTAACGAGTAGATAAGAGCCCTTTTGTCCATAAAACTAAGCTTCGGGGAGCGTTACAAAACCTTTGCCATGTAAAATTTTCCTCTCGGCGGAAAGGCCTCTCCTCCTAGTTTGGTGTTTATCCCATCGACCCCGTGGCTTTCTCTGCTCATGGATATGCAATTCAAGTGATTGAGAAAAAAAGGGTCTCCCCACACCGCAAACCCTTCAGCTGACAATACAAGGAAGTCCCCCTCGATTGTCTGTTGGGCTAATTATAACCTTCCATTGCATTTGCGCGCGCTACCCCCAATGTACTCGGTTCAAGCCCTGGTGACTGATTGATCGATCGACCATACGAGTTCGAATATATACATATATAGATATATACGGAGCTTCACCCAGAATATGCTTATTTATTGTACAGCCATATTCATACGGTGATCGATAATCGACTAGGATGGGACATGTGTATCCATGGAATGCATATTATTCTATACATACATTGCATAATACGTGAGAGTGTCCAGCGAAGACCCAGTTGTTGGGAATGGGTCAAGTTACGGTGGGTGCGTGCAGAAGTGGGTCAGTGGAGCCTCTTCTTTGTTTCTTGATGTGTAAATCATAATTCCGGCGAGGAAAATTTGAACATCCTGTCAATTTTCTGCTAATTGCATTTCAGATGGGACCGTCGGCTGATTAATATTCTGGTCAACAGATTTGTTCCTCAGATCTGATCAATTCGGAATTAAGGAAAACTAATAACGTATTACACCCAGAAAAAAAAATAAAAATCAATCAGAAGCGCATGAGGAATTTCCCTCATAAATTTATTGTCATGTGGAATCTCATCAGCATGCATGTGGGACGGAAGGTTTAGGAATTTTATCCTGGATAAATAAATGAATACTAGAAATTAATTCTATAAATATGGGTCAATATTGGGAAAATTTCTTATTTTCAGATTAATTATTACACTGCTGCAAGGAACCACTTTGCATTATGATGCGTAGGATCCCCTGCACCTGCATGATCAGAAAGTTCTTGATGCAGGCCGGATATGATATAATAATTGTAAGACAGAGGACTGATGAATTACTTAATTGTTGGGTTCTGCTAATCAGCAAATCTTGAGGTGCATTGCCCGCAACTATAAATGGCAATTAATGCCATACGCATTATGCCAACATGATCGCTGGCCCTCCTAGGGTTCCTTTCCTGACAGCATTGGAATCTATGTTGTGAATATTTATTCATACTTGTTTATTCATGTAAGACTTGTCCTTGATTAAATTATCGTGTGTGTGTGTGTGTGTCTATATGTATGCATGCTTGTAATGCTAAATCAGTGTTTATTAATTAATTGGGGGGGTGGGGGTTTGCTCATTGTTGTCAGAACCGACGTAGAACAGAAGCTTAGGACTGACATTTTCGTTTTCTGAAAATCATCGAGGCAATGGACATTATTTAATATGATCACTGTGATGGGATCAACGTCAAACCCGAAGACCGTCCTCGTTCTCGAGACTCTTGGGTTTTGAATCTTTACGTGTTTTAGGGGTGGGCGGATTTTTCTTCCGATCCCTTTTTCCTTGGGAAAATGTGGAGCCGAAGCATCTAATTGAAATCTCTTCGGTTTTCCCCGGCACACCATTCATCATACTAATACTAATTGAGATTCAACGAGTCGAATCGATCAATCACAAGGGAGTAAAACTCTTACGAATATGAAATTTACATAGAGAATTTATGTATCGAGCCACTACAATGGACCCATATGGGTGAATTGATAATATAGATGCAATTTGTCCACACCGGAATTCGTAACCATTTATTAGCGGTCTCTGTACTTGTTGCGTATATCTATCTATCTATATATATATAAATATTGATTTTTGGAAGCTTTCCTTAAGCTGCGGCTACGATTTAGATTAGGCAGATCGAGAATCTTTTTATTAAGTATTCTTTTATGCGTTCGGAATTCTTGGGAGGTCTCCACCACCACTACATATACAATCCCCATCCCCTTGAGATATGCAATTTGTCATCATTTGTCTTACGTAGACGACGAACAACCAACGAACCCGTGAGACATGAGTTGCGTCTGTGGCTCAGCCCTTGTCCCATGGCCCATGTAGACATATATATATATACATATATCTTAATCATGCAAGTAACTAACTACTAATTAAATGGATAACTTGAATCCGGATCGATCTACACATATATTCAGCGCACATGACTATGATCTATGAACGAAATTGTAATATTGCTCTCGAGGGATTCTATGCAGTGAGAGGTACGATCTCAATTTGAAATCGAGAGAGTTCATAAATTCGATAGTCATTAATATTGTCGATCGCGTTGCTTGAAATTAGTCGTGCGGGTATTCCGCGATTATTCCTCTTTATGAGGCAGAGTCGAGAAAACACACACGTTTTTCACTTTTGTCTGAAGAACAGAAAGAGGAGAGGAAAAAAAAAAGAAAAGAAAGGAAAATGTTCTCTCAATAACTAGAGCTCGTATGTGTACAGCGCAGACGCCACATTCCTCTGATCATTTTCGAGGGAATCTTGCATTTCGTTTTCGGAAGAATTCGCACCCAGTTCTTGTACCCTCCCCTGTGCACTGCCCCTTTACTAATGCTCGAGTCAAGTCGGTCAAATAGGAGATAAAACTCTCTCGATCATGGGTTTTCTCCATCGCCATTGTTAGATATCCGATATCTTGATCAAGAGATAAGGGGTGCAAAATGATCTCTGTCAAATCATGTTAATAATAAGCAGCGATAGGTATCTTCCACTCCCAATTGATCTACCAAACAATTCGTGAGTCTATCAGAGCCAGCTAGCCTGTGATTGCAAACTGACACCAGTTTTTCCCATGAATGGGAAAGATAGAGATAGTACAGACAGTTGTGCTGCTGTTTGTTAGATGTTTGGTTCAATCAAAAAAGAGAGAAGGGCATATTAGAGAGGGAGCTGAAGGAGGGGTGCCGGCTGGCCCTCAACTTTTGAAAAACATATGCACATATATACATATATATGTCTTTAGCTTTGATTATTACCATAAAGTTCCTTTCTTTTCCTTTTGTGAATGAATGAATAGACAATTATATGCTACCTTTTTTTTTTCCCTTTTCCATTTAGATCATATAAGAAGTTCATGAGGCTAAAAATATATAGGAGAATAAGAAAATAAATGAATACGAAAAGTCTCACGATAGGAATAAAACCTACAATGTCTTGATTATTAGGTCGAGGGAATCATACGGCTCATTTAAATATTCATGTGACACTATTATTGTATAAGGTAGTGGAAGATTTGACATGATCATAAAATTCGCCAAACTAAAATAGTGACAGACTTTGAATACCTTAAAAAATGAAGAAGAAAGGATTGAATGCCCATATCACCTTTTTCCATTTATGAAAGCAATAGGCAATGCTATAGGAATACTTTTCTGTCCATGAATACAACACACTTTTCCGCCTTTATTTTTTTTTTCCCCTGGCATTGCACTGCTATCTTTTAACTGATCTATATTTGAATATAGGTAGGTCACATGATTATGTTCTCTTAATTATGAATTTTCTCCACGGGTAGTACTCGAACTTGAAATATTAATTAAGAAAAAGATGGGATTGAGCCATTTTTAGCACGGAAAATGTTGGGTTCCCGTTTTTATAATCTATGACAAGATATATAAACGCTATACTATATCTGTATGTATATCTCTGTGTGTGTGTACAGATATATAGTATCATGTTCTCCCTTAAGGTTGATACGGAACACGAAAAGATGAAACATATTGAATCTTTTGGTGAGGACCGCAGGCACACACATGGGGAGGAAAGGAAGATTGTGTTCGATATACAGGAATTATATGCTGATTTGTTATTTTGTTCTTGTTCCTCATCCCTTTTTGCACCCTTCCCTTCCCACTCTATTCTCTCTGCTTCATCCCACCTTTGTGCTTCCAGTTGTGTTCCTCCAAGGGCTCTCGCCGGTTTCACGAAGCAAAACTTCTCGAGAAATCTTCGATGCATTGGTGGGTCGATCCCCTCACCTACTAAGTAGTCATCCAAGAAAGAATCATATGTGTTGTTCCGCTAACTCGCGCCCCTCCCTGGATTCATCCACCGGTAATGACATGCATCCATGGTTTCTAGACGCTCGGCCAATTGCGGTTGGAGAAACATTCACTCAGAGCACAGTGTCTGCTGATCTATGACTCTTCGATCTCGATAGGATGATAAGGGAGTTCTCAAACAGGGCCGTGGGGGCCCGTTCTGGGGTTTTGCTCGCTGGCTCGCTTCGCTCACCCAACCCTGTGGAGTAGTCCATAAGCCGGAGGCCTCATTCACTAAAGATTTAAGTTCTTTCCTTCGGGTCCAACTCAAGTCTACAAACTCGTGGATTTTCTCGGGCCATATGACTGAAATCCACGAAACTACTAGACTAAAATAGGTCTCCTACCAATGCGCTTTAGAATCTATACACCAGGGTTGCAGGGGAAATGAGGAGGATGCCCTATGGGCTCTTATATCGTGATGGGTCTCTCTAATGGACAGTTGAGCCCCCACCAAATATATACTTCTTCGGCCCACAAAATTGGCCCAAGTTTGAATGGGGCCATAACTCATACTATCGGCCCACCGCACGGTTGAGTCCGGCCTTCCATTTGGGCCCTGCACCGCCGAATGCCCTCTTGTTTCATAACAATTTTACAGCTTTTACCGATCTCCCAACCAACCAAACACTCCCCGTTTTGCTGCTCCCTTGAAGGGCCATGGGAGACAGCAACCGAGAAAAACGGTCACGGAAATTGGACGAATTTTTCAATCTGTTCTCACTGCTTCATAATTGTCTATGTAGAGAGCATCGTAGTCATAAATACGCAGTCATATATCGCGAATGCTGTCCGTGAATTTGGATATTGAACCAGTCATATCAAGCTATAAGAAACATGCTACAATTTCGATCTTTTGAGTAGAGTGTGTGCTGGAATACTAAACATGTTCCAAGCCAGTATATCCTGTTACATAAAAGAGATCAGAGAATCAGACCTCGAACAGGCTCAGGCTTCGAGGGCTTCTGCTCTGCGGACTCTGATAAATGGACCTGAGCAAAGTCGTCCACGACTTTCCTCTTCTCTTCCTCTTCCGCCTTGTCCATCTTCTCCTTTGTCTTCTGCCCGACTTCCCCTGCTGCCTTTGCAACCTTACTGAAAGCACCTGTGACCCACGAAGTTCCAGTCAGAACGTATCGGTTCTTCATAATCGCAGAACCGGCATTGCTCACAGTTTGTTCAGCTGCAGAAAATGCTGATTTGGTCTTTTCTGACACCAGAAACTTCTGATCCACTTCCCGGACTCTGTCGCCCACAACAGCTGTTCCTGCACTTATTTTCCCACCCACAGTGGCTGTTCCAACACTAATTTTCTCACTTAGTCCTATCTTTTTATCGAAAGAAGCAACTTTAGATGAGGCTGTTGAAGTCAATTGATGCTTCTCATCGAAGGACTTTGCTTTGCTGACTGCATCTTTGCCTAGTATAAAGCCTTTAGCGAGCATGCTGCTCACGACATCCTCTGCCTTCTGGAAAGCAGACTCAGTGCCAGCAGGAGCTTTGTTTTCTGTTAACTGCATGTGTCAGGAGAATGTCATCAGAAAATTTATAACATAGCTTGGTGGTAAAAGTTCTTGAAAAACTCTTACTGGCGGTGCTGTAGCAGCTGGAGGCAGCTTGTAGTCTGGAGCCAAAGCGATATTCACAGACATATCAACTATTGTTGCACCCTGGGATTACAATTACCATAGTATTATTCATCACCATATCATAATGCGGCACTGGTAAAACTAATAAATAGATTTTTCAAGAAAAGGAGAGAGAGAGAGAGAGAGAGTTGTAACTGCACAATTTAGCTGTTCCAGTTTCATCTCCAACATGAATAAGATTAAGAAAGGCAACAGGTATACTATTGATTCTAAAAACATCATAACAGGAACACATGCACGGCAGCAAGCAGATATTTGCCTTTAATTTTCCTTACATGTTCATGAACTCATTCACTTTACACGATGACTGTTTTAATTGAGACAAACTTCACATAAGGAAGCACAGAAAAGAATGTAACGGCTATTAGTAAGCCTAGATTTTGAAAGCTTTATGGATACTTCAATAAAACCCAGAGAAAAATGTCTCAAATTACCGAGAGAAGCATGGCAGTCTCTGCTCCCTGTGAATCTTTAAAGGTAACATATGCAATTTGAGACCGCTCAGTATCACTGCATAACAAGAGAGGCATGTATAACAAGAAAAAGTAAGTATCAAGGAAAGAATCATCAAGAATAAAGGCCAGATTTGAACCTCTGCATTTCAACATATCCAATATCTCCAGAGAATGAAAAGAATTCCTTGATGTCCCGTTCAGTTGCTCCTAAGGAGACATTGCTGACTTTAACCGTCGTCATCTGCAAGGACATTATTGCTCTGTCCACATAATTCCATAAAGGAGTACAAGTTCAAGCAAATGATTCTAAAAAGTAAGGCAAAAAAATAAATAAAGAAGGAAACCTAACATGATACCTAATCCAAAATCATACAGAATTCTTACCAAATCCATACGAGTCCCACAGATCAGTGGTAATTATTGTTAATAACTATAGAACATCCACTACCACAGCCAACAAGACAAGCTATGTTACATCAGCAGTTCATGAAGTACACCTAAGTTCATCTTCACCACTTGTTAAGAAAAACTTATTGGTGGTCTAATTATCTAATTTGGATGGACATCATAATTCTTTCATTGTTCTTTTTATCCAGGAGTCCTGGATTGAACAGCCAGTATGACCATTTGGTTCTGAATAGAGTCTTGAGAAAGGAAAAACTATAAAAATTGAGGAGGGAGGGACTTTCTTTAATCAATCCTCCACAACAGGTGCTCTCAAACCATCAGATGCATCGATGTTAAGATTTTAACTCCATATTCTCTGCATCATTTTAGCTGACAAGAAATATGAATCCAAAAATGGTCATGCAGCTTTGATAGATGAAGAAAGTTAAAAGGTAGAACTATCAATCATCAAGCCAAAAACAGTAGAAACCAAATGATAGAACTGACTAGATCGTACTAAATCTAAGATAGATGACACAAATGGACCTTATTTTTTAATATGTTACCCAAAAAAAAGAAGAAGAGAATTTGCCTCCTATAAGCATCTATATGATCCCAAAACCCAACCTAAAACCATATTTCGACAAATCAACAGCTTCATCAGATACCAAGAAGCTGAGGATGATAATCCATTTCAATATACGAGGCAAACTCACCACAAGGTAAAAGAGAACGAGATCCAGGGAATTAAAAACAATACAAAATTATTTCTCGGAAATCCAACTGGACCTTAATGAATGCACTGATCTAATACGGGAAGGAATATAGAACAGATCTATGATTGGCTGATGTCAAATCGAACTCGTTTGACCGTAATCTCTACCAATACGGGTGATATACACATGCTTTGGTTCATTCCGGATGCAGCTTTGGAAAAGATGCACACATTCGGGCGCGTAAGATAGAGCGAGGAAGCTGGAAGCAGAGATCAGCACTCACCGACATGGCAATGACAAACCACGAGGCTCGTCTTATTCTTCTCCGTCTTCGTCGAGACTCTGAGATGAGACTTGTGGGGGGGTTTCTTACAGGAGCTGGCCAATGGGGTTGGCACGTGTCAGAGGGAGGTCTGACGAGCCGGCAGTATTCGCACGTGCCAAGACCCAGGCCCAGTCTCGCTTTGATCGGTTGTTTGCGAGCTGACATTATTCACGTACAGGAGTTTTATGATCTAATTTTTTAAAAAAAATGAAAATAAATAAAAAAGAGTATGCGTGGAGTCAAGGTCAACCTCATCGATTGCGCGTTCTCTTTCATTTTCTCCCTGTAACGATAATTTTTTTTTATATAAACTACTGATATCCATTTGAAATTTATCCAGCTGTTTAATTCGAATCATCCCGGATCGGCCCATTTAAAGATTAAGAACTTTCTGTCGTAGATAAGACTCGAACTCGAGTCCTCCCATTAAGATAATGAGTACCGAACCACTCTATTACGCTAATTACTTCGCCGTAGCGTCCACTTCCGTCCATTTGGGCAGCGTGCCTGCCACGAAATCCTCGAACCTTCCTTCCACCAAAATTTCCTCCTCTTTGATCTAGTCAAAGGCGATCAATTCCCATCTCCCGCGCAGCGATTTTCTCGAGAAAAGTTTCGGCACACGCACAGCTCCAGCAAGAAATGAGCTTTCAAGATTTGGAAGACGGCCGGGGCTTCGCTTCTGCGAGGCGGGACCTCATCAACGGCAAGCAAGACCCCACGCAGGCCGTGGCCTCCGGGATTTTCCAAATAAACACTGCCGTCAGCTCCTTCCACCGGCTTGTCAACACCCTAGGAACCTCCAGGGACACCCCCGAGCTCCGAGAGAAGCTGTTAGTCGTCTTTCAGTTTCGGTCCTTGTAGAATTATTTATGCTGTCGGCTTTAGTTGAATAGTTGGATCTATGGCCATGCATTAGCTTGCTCACGAACTTCTCTCTCTCTCTCTCTCGGCGGCGGTGGGGTGTGGGGGTTGTTGGTTTTGAATTTGCATTAAGTTTGATGAATTTTGCTGCTAAATCACCTCTGCTAAGCTGCTAAATATCTCGATTGCAAGACCCATAGTCGGATTATGCTGCAAGTAGTAATTCGGTAGTTGGGTTACTCGTGTCTAGTCGTTATAATTAGCTTTGCAAATTTGTACGAGATGGTATCTATTGAATTCTGTTCAATAAGCTGCTGGGTTGGTTAATCTTTTAAAGTGCTAGTTAATATAGGTTTGGTTGAATAGAGGAGTACTCAATTCAGTCCCCTGTTGAACAATTTGATGTCGAGAGGTTTACTTCTTCATTTAGGAGGTCAGGGGACCATTAATACATGTATTAAGGTTTACATTGCATGTGTTCTGTATCTGTGCTTCTGTTGTTGCATGCAAAACGTTATTGTTGTTCCTGACAGCTCTGATACTGTTTTCATTGACAGTCACAAAACAAGGCTTCATATTGGAGTGCTGGTGAAAGATACTTCAGCGAGGCTCAAAGAAGCCAGTGATACAGATCATCATTCTGGCATCAGCGTGAGTTGAACCTTGTTAATCACGTATACATCTGTGATGTTGGATAGGTCAGGGAAGTCTCAGAGTGCAGATGAGCCTGCTGTTGGACTTGATCATTTGTCTTTGAGTTTTGTCTTTTTACGCATTGAATGTTTGAAGCTTTGGATTTCATTCTGTCTATAATATTTATGATTTTCCTTTCTGTAGTTTCTAAATGCTTCTCTACCTTTCCATTGTCTTGCAGCCTACCAAAAAAATTGCAGATGCCAAACTTGCAAAAGATTTCCAGGCAGTTCTTAAAGAGTTTCAGAAGGCTCAGCGGCTTGCTGCTGAGAGGGAAACAGCATATGCCCCTTCTGTTTCCAAGGCTTCTCTCCCTACTAGGTACTGATAGAATCTCTTAACCATTGTCTCAGTGTATCTATTTTCTTTCCCTCTATTGAGATACATGCCAGGTTACGTAGTCATGGAAAAATGAGTTACTTTTAGATATGTAATGATAATACAAGCATTTTCGAGATGGCAGCTGGAGGTATTATTATTATTATTATTTTCTGGTTTTATGTCTCTGAGAACTCTTCCCGTTTCAATTTGAATTCACTTTCTGTCACCAATTTATGATTTTCAATTTGTCCTTCATGCAGTTATGGAGCCACTGAGCTTAAAACAAGTTCAGATGAAAGTTGGGAACAGCGTGCTCTTCTCATTGAATCTAGAAGGTAAATGAAGTTAGTTTTCTTCTTTCTTTTTCCTCTGAAGCACTTATCCTTTGTTATTGTTCCATCAGTTGAGGGAAGAAAATATAGTTACGGGGTTCACTTAGCTTCTTTTAGGAAAGAGTTCGAGTCTGATTCTTATTGAATTTTCTTTTGCTGCATTGTAAGCCAGACAAACACTCCATATGCACTTGATATTCTGCTGTTCTCTTATCTAGACATTATGTTAGAGGATTTCTTTTTCTAGTGTTTTACTTTGACAATTTCAACTTTATAGTCTAGATGCTCATGGATTGAATTTCAGGCAGGAGGTTGTGGAGTTGGTAAATGAGATTGCCTTCAGTGAGGCTCTTATCGAGGAAAGGGAGCAGGGAATTCAAGAAATCCAGCAGCAAATAAGTGAGGTGAATGAGATTTTTAAAGATCTCGCCGTGCTTGTTCATGATCAAGGAACTATGATAGGTAACTTATCCACCTGTACTGCTCTCTGCAACTTGGTTTTTTACTACAGGATAGCTACTGGTGTCATTCTTGTTGCTGAACTTGCACTTCGTCGTGCAGATGATATCGGATCTCATATTGAAAATTCCCATGCTGCTGCTGCTCAAGGGAAGTCCCAGCTTGTGAAAGCTGCAAATATTCAAAGATCAAATTCATCTCTGGTAGTTAATGATGTTTCCTCCTGTAAAGCACTTCTTGAGCACATAATTCTTTGCAGAAGTTTGATAAGGATGTTGGTGATGTTTTCGGAAATTGGTTTCATCGGCAGTCATAATCATGGATTTGGGAAATTTTCACAGCTCTTGTCTGACCCTACTCATTTCACCTTGTCTTGTGCAGACTTGTTTGCTCTTAGTAATCTTTGCGGTTGCACTACTCATCGTGGTTGTGGTACTTGGATCATGACAAGAGGAGGATGCGTCAATGCACTTGGACCTGGGGAACACTGTTGATGGTTGAAAGCAGCAGTGATTGAGAGCTGTAGTAATCTGTCTGAGAATAATCTTCATGGGGCATCCTAAGGATGTAGCTGAATGAATGAGCTCAGCTCTGCAGTGGGTAAGCCTCAAACGATCAGACGGAATAGGTTCTCCAGGATGGACCAGAAGTGTCGTTTATCAGTCTGACTCAACTTAGTCGTTGGGTGAGCGAATTCTGTAAATGATCTAAGCTCAGAGAATAAAATGATGGGTCCTGGCCATTCTCTGATGTAATCAAGGATCTTAATGCGGCCTGGTGTCCAATCGGTTCACACCTTTCCAGATCGATGTTTGTGCTCTTATGCCCATTCATGAAAAAGTAATTCTAGAACCTTGTCCTCAAGCAATGACGAACTATAAAGCCTCGCGTCTTTTGATGGTGTGATGCTATCACAATTTAAATTCAGCCATTAAACTTAAGGGAGAGGCTTGTCACAGTGAGATGATTGTGCAGCTGCTCTTTCTGAAATCAGTGACTTAAAAAAGACATTTGAAATCCGTGAAATGGCGTTTACTTAGTAATTTCTCTCGCTGGTTCCAGACAATGCTGTTTTTCACTTTGAGGATTTTCCATTTTTTTGGGCCAATGACTTGAAGGATTGACTTTGGTTATTCTTGACTTAGAGATGCTAAAATAGGCAGTTCAGGCTTAAAATGGGTTCGAAATCGTTTGACTCAATTATGATTTGGCTCGTTAAGTATAACGAGCAAGTCCGATTATGAGTCATAATTCAAATATATATAAACTAGCTTGGAACCATTCATAAGTGGACTGGTTCACGGTTTGGGTCAGTTTGACTTGTAAATCATTCATTCTTTTTATTTTTTTTCGAAATGGTTTAAAATGATTTGATAAAATGTGACAGTTGATTTGTAGAGTTTTTGGTGGTTCGGGCCGGTTTTACAACGGTTCCAAACAGGTTTCTAAATGGTTCTAGGCAGATTTTGGTTCAATAAACGTATTTCTTGAACTCGACCCGTAACCGTCCCTCAACCCAATAAGAACTATTATAGGTTGGTTTGGAGGCGGTCCGGCAGGTTTCCGACCAATCCGGCCCATTTAACATCTCTATTCTTGACCATGAACGTTGACTTCCATATAGCATCTCCATCACCACCACTCCAGGGTACCGCAGTGACAGCCTTTCCAGTTACGTCTTCACGGCATTAATGTTATATATGAAACGGAGAAAAAGATAACTAGTCCACTGCTCAGGTCGGACAGAAGAGTTCATCAGTACCGGGTCATAAGAATGATGCCCGAACACTGTAACCTACCATCTTGACCGGTATGTTTAAACCTGTAATTGCGACTGAATGGGATTCTTTTAAACCCAATTGCAATGACCTTCCGTAGAACAATCCACTCCTCAATCATGGAGTCGAGCTCGAGCTGCAGTGTTTTACGTCTCGATCGACTTCTTTTGCCACCTGCATCGACTTGTCTTACGTTGTAGTACGGACATTCTTCCAAGTTTCTGACTATATCCTACGTACAGCCTGTGTCTTTCTCAGCAGCTTCAGGATGATTGATGGAGGTAGACATCAGGAATGATTCGGATGCGGAGGCTCTTCTTGGGGCCAACTACACAGCACTGACACTGTTGCAGAGCTGCAAGAACACACTTGACTTGAAGATGCAATCACAGAGGGGTGAAGACTAAGAGTTTGTGCGACAGCCTCAGGATGTAGTAGACTATCTGAGGGTGCACTTTGCGAATATGTTGACTCATGTTGTGGGAGGTTTGGATGTCATCATCGATGGTACCCTCTGAGCAAAGTCCCAACTTCTCTTGGCCCCTGGGACTCGAGCAAACAGATTCCTAGTAACTCATCTTAGATACTGCAAGAATCTGCAGTCAGGCCGACGTTAGACAACATAATACGATTTCTGAACTTTGTGTTCTATCGCAGGATTACTTTCGTTTGACATTAGAGTCGCGCTTCTCGGAGTGATCACAGAACTCGCCGGATTCGTTAACCCGTGCTGTACGAGCATAACCGGAGCCCAAAAACAACAAGACGCAAGTTCGGTCACCGTAATTTACTTGCCCCATGAAATGATTACACATTGAGAACAATAGTTTCGTATCTCTGTGGATTCATTCCATCTTATGCACATAGGACTTGCCATTACAATATGACACATTCTTTTAAATGTGCTACAATTCGTTAATTTTTGATAATACAGATTGCTTACATGGCATTTTTTATGTGACGTGGCTGCTATTGTGCATAAAGCGGGACCCATTAATAATTTAAAATAAAAAAGGGAAAGACTCTCCCTCCGACAATGTCGCCGGAGATGTCCAGTTCCGGCAAGGTTGCCGGAGGGAACCAAACCAGCGACCCACCGCAGCCGCCGGTCACCTCTCCCTTCGCCGATAGCTTCCCCCTGCCCTGATGGCCTCCCTAGGGAAAATGGAGAATCAGATTCCACTTACCTGAATGGGAGAGAAGGCACCGGACTTTCCAAAAGAAAGCTGGAAACAAATTCGCTTCCTACCGTAGACCTAATTAACAAGTCCTCCTCACCGAAATAGTAACAGAACAGCAAGATACTAAGAGAAAGGAGAGGAGGGATGAAACCGAGGAGACGATTGAAACAATACGGGAATGGAGGAGAAGCTAGCAAGAGAGAAAGAGAGAGAAAAAAGCGCGAGAGGGCATAACTGTGGCTGCACAGAGAAGGTTTAGTTTTTGGACTCACAATCATTGCATTTCATTGTATAGAGGAAGAGAAGCCATTAATGGACAGTAGGGGGCTAGAGAGAGAAGAAGACAAGTGTTGTGCCGCTTGTGCGAAGGGAGAGGCAACCAGGGGAGAAAGAGGCCACTGGCGGAGGGAGGGGGGTGGGGGGGGGTGACCGGCGGCTGGGGTAGGTTGTCGGTTCCCTCCAGCAACCTTGTCGGAAACGGACATCTCCGGTGACACTGTGGAATGAGAGTCTTTTCTTTTCTTTTTTTCAAATTACTAGTGGGTCCTACCTTTATATACAGTGGAGCCACGTCATCTAAAAAATGCTACCTAAACTATTCACACGAAAAATACCAGTATACAAATTTAAAATGGTATCTTAAAATTTTTGTAAAAAAATATTATATTAGTAAAATATTTTGTACCAATCATATAATTTATCCGATTTTACTTGCCCTTAAAATGGAAAAGACAACGATCGCGTGGACGAGAGTGCTTAGACATGCAGAGGAGCGTATATTTCCGTATGAAATTGGACTTGGAAGAAGGAAGGAAGGAAGTAAGGAATAAAGATGGAGAGAAGGGAAGCAACTGCCAAACCGGTGGACGTAGAAGCAAGGATTCATTGGGTTCAGGCCAATATGATCTACCACCCTAACAAACTAAATTCGTTTTTCTTGCACGACAAAGCCTTTAGGCGGGTCCTCCTATTTTCTCCCTCATGTTTTTGGACTATTTAACGTCAGCCACTCACAAACTAATCGACAAGAATATTCGCGTTCTTGCTATCGCTCTTGCTCTTGTCACAGCCCTTGTCCTTTGATCCCTTCCAAGGGTTCTCCAACTCAATTCCCACATTCGTTTGTGCAAATCAAGCACATGAACTTTGTGACTAAGGATATAGAAAGATCAGAGATGGGGATTTGCCTTTCCTTCTCTGAGAATAACAAGGATTTGCCCATCGAGAGCACCTTCAAGCTCCCTTCTCCACTGCCAACATGGCCACCCGGTATTGTTGCCACTTCCCTTTCTTTCCCGAGTCCATTGCACTAGTTTGCATGATCTGATTGCTTCCATTTGTCGAAAACTCTGCTATTCTGGATTCCGACTGGCAGATCTGGAGCCTTCCCTTTCGCTCTATGATTCTTTACTTTGTTGTTGGGATGTCTTTAAGATGTAAAAGTGATGATTATCTCAACCACAAAATCCCTCAGGTCTTCTATTTTTCCAAATTGATGCTTCAATACAGGGACAGGTTTTGGGCTTGGGACAATAGACCTGGGAGGACTCCAAGTGTGTCAGATAACATCCTTCAACAAGGTCTGGTCCACACTGGAAGGTGGTCCGGGTAATCTCGGAGCAACGTTCTTCGAGCCTTCATCGGCACCGGATGAGTTCTTTATACTCGGGTACTACTCCCAGCCCAACAATCAGCCTCTCCATGGATGGGTTCTGGTTGCAAAGGATCAGTCGGATTCCCTGAGACGACCGATAGACTACAGCCTCGTGTGGAGCAGTGAGTCCCTTAAGATCAAGCAAGATGGCATCGGCTACATTTGGGCCCCAATCGCACCGGATGGTTACAGAGCTGTGGGACACATCGTTACGGGCACCCCAGAGAAGCCGTCGGTAGAAAACTTGCGTTGCGTGAGAGCAGATTTCACCGACCAATGCGAGGCCAATACGTGGATATGGGGCCCGGGTAAGACAAGCAACCCTAGCGGGTTCAACGTGTTTAGCCTGAGGCCGAGGGCCAGAGGTACCCAAGCCATGGGGGTGGCTGTGGGCTCATTCATTGCTCAAAATGGTGGCGAGGGCTCCCCCCTCTCCTTAGCTTGTCTGAGGAATAACTCCTCTAACTGCACATCTTTTATGCCCAATCTATCCCAAATCGAGGCGATAATTCAAGCCTACTCTCCATGGATATACTTTCACCCTGACGAAGCTTATCTTCCATCTTCAGTAAGCTGGTTCTTCAGCAACGGGGCGCTATTGTATAAGAAGGGAGAGGAATCAAAACCCAAGTCCATCGACCCCAAGGGCTCTAACCTCCCGCAGGGTGGTTCGAATGATGGTGGTTACTGGTTGGACTTGCCGGTGGACAGAAAGGCCAAAGAGAGAGTAAAGAGAGGAGATTTGCTGAGCTCCCAAGCGTATCTCCACATAAAACCCATGTATGGTGGGACCCTTACTGATATCGCCATATGGGTCTTCTACCCTTTCAATGGTCCCGCGAGGGCAAAAGTTGAGTTCTTCAATGTCTCGCTCGGGAAGATTGGGGAGCATGTGGGGGACTGGGAGCACGTGACCTTAAGGGTGAGCAATTTCAGTGGGGAGCTATGGCAGGTTTATTTCTCGGAGCACAGCAAAGGAGAATGGGTCGATTCTTCGCAGGTGGAGTTTCAAAACGGGAACAAGGTCGTGGCTTATGCTTCTTTACATGGGCACGCTTCTTATCCAAAGCCGGGGTTGGTCTTACAAGGAAGCAATGGAATTGGAATAAGGAATGACACAGCAAAGAGCAAGTTTGTTATGGACACGGGAAAGAATTGCTCCGTAGTAGCTGCTGATTACCTGAATAGTAATAACACTCCAATAGTGAAGGAACCGCCGTGGTTGAACTATTTCAGGGAGTGGGGTCCTAAAGTTAGTTATGACATTGCAAAGGAGATCAAGAAGGTAGAGAGATTTTTACCTGGGAGGCTGAGAAAAGCTTTTGAGAAATTCATCAGGAGCCTGCCAAATGAGGTGCTTGGTGAGGAAGGACCGACTGGGCCAAAGATGAAGAACAGCTGGAGTGGGGATGAAGCCTGAGGTTTCCGAACTGTCAAGCCGATAGATGACATGGAAGAGCTTCAAATTCATTCATACATCTAGAAAGTGCTACATGAGCCTCCTATGCACAGCACTTTCGATACCCTGCCAATCATCAATTTGGAAAACAGCAATTCAATAGCCAATAAAGCAGTTTACATGATTCTTTCTACTTCAAGGTTCAAAATGCTAACTGAATTAGAGAAACAAATATCAATAAACTATATATCATGCTTGATAAAAAGATTGAAAAGGGAACAGCACAAAAAATACTCCCCGGACAAGATAATGTAACCATCCGCCATATTAGGATTGTTTCAAATTTTTTGCATGACTTCACATCCGAATAAAAAATGGAGGCCAAAATTATCATGATACCCAATAAAGTTGCTGAGAAAGAAAAGTAACAATAGATACAATTCCAGCATGCATCTCAATACCCGAGGGTACTTTCCAGGTAACAGGGCTGACAGGGTTGCAGATAGATTCAGCACTATCTCTCATCATAGGAGACAAACATGTTTGATCATATGATCTTCCGTCAATGCTGCAGCGACAAAAAAATATCAGGCTCTCCGGGCACAACTGTTATATAGCCAGTTTCATCCAGGGGCTGCAAAGGTGTAGGGGACTAGACTGTGCAATGCTGTCCATAAAAGCGGATTATAATCCAAAACATGTAACCATAGTTTTAAAAACCGGACCAGGCCGGTCGGTTCAACCGGTTCAACCTGGAACCGGCCACTCACCCGATCCGGTTCCTACAAAAAAATCCAATTGCACGTTCAAAGAGAAGATTTTCAATTGAACCGGCCGGTTCCCTGTTCGACCGGTGAATTTAATTGAACCCGTGAGAAAACCGGTTGAATTAAAATTAAAAAAAATAAAAACTTATTATAATATACCTATTTTATTTTACTAAACTTATATTTATATTTTATATTAAACTTTTATTTAATATAATGATTATATTAATAATTTTTGTTATAAATCATATTCAAATTATGATATTATATAAATTTATTAGTAATATTATTTATTAAATATGCGGTTCAACCCATTGAACCCCCGGTTCGAACCATGAACCCATATCTACACCGGTTCCTGGCCCGGTCCGGTTTTAAAAACTATGCATGTAACTCTTGTGTCCAGCAAAAGATAGCACATTCTTTCTAAAACCAACCTTTGAAATAAATCAACTCATCTTCACTTACTGGGTACCGCACCTGTAAAGGGATGTAAAGATTGATTTCCAGTCCAATGACTCCAACCTTCTGTCTTGACAAGTTACTGGGACCAAAATTATATAAATCTCAGCAACTCTACGATTTGAACAAACCGTAGATGATTCCAAGTTCATGTCACCAAAAACAGTAACATCACTGAACACTGCGATAAAGAGAAGAAAAAGGGAATCACCGGTGATGCTTTGGCTTCAAAGCCTCAACTGTGAGTACGTCCTGAAGGCACGAGGAGAAGTTTACTGCCGTGTTGGAATAGATGCTGCGACTCAAATGGGTTGGTGAAAATTCCATGGGGAAGTTTTTCAATAACTATGACCTCACAAGAGTAAGCTGGATGATTGACTACAAATTCATCGCAAACATTCATTCTGATGGATGAAGAAAGTCGGCGATGAGAACCTTCGCCAATTAGATGGCGCTCTAAACCTGAGAGTTTCAGCTCGGTAGTTTGGGCGCCAATCAATGCTTTACACAAGCATCGGGAAATTTTGTGTTCAACAAAATCTTGGGAATGAGACTCAAGCGGGGTGTCAAAATATTCAAGATCTGGTTTCAAGATCCATTTCTTAGGACAAGATACTTCACCAGCATTTGAATTTTCCTCAGGAAAATCTACATCATGCTTCTCCACCCGAAATACAAGAAAAAAGTTAGGAAAACCTCGTGAACAGTATTCAGATGCAAGTTCATAGGTAATCAGGATGAGTAGTTCTCTTCGAAGCATATGAAAGCTTAATCTGCACGACCAGAACTAGAAATGCAGAACATTCAGAGTGATCTAATTCTCTCATGTCATTTCCAGTTACACAGAGAATCTGAAGAAAAAATTTGTCTAGTCAGGCAATCGAGTGGAGAGTAACATTCGATTGAAAGATATTCAAAAGAAAAGAAAGGAAAGGAAAGGAAAAGAAGTATGCTGTGCTGCTACGATGAAATCAATGGCATTGACTCATTTGAGGCAGAAGAGTAACCTCAACCATGGAAATGGACCACGAGAAGCATCAGCTGGCCCGGCTTGAGGATGAAAGACCGGGGCATGAATGAGATGGTGCCGAACAAAAGTATCCATAGAATCGACGATTTCAGGTGATCGCCAAACGTAATTTCTGCCAGGAATGCCATTGAACTACAATTCGAGACGGAAGAATCCCCAATCCGCGGCTCGAATTATTCAGCGTAATCCAAGGAGAATGATCCGACCGGAGCATCTGGTGATCTGGTAGCATTGAGCGACAGCCAAAAATTACAGAGATGAATGAATCTCCGTGGAGACTGAAGAGGAAGGATCAGGTGAAGGAGCAAACAACTATGAAACTTTTAACAGTGCATGGTTAGGATTAATTGGGCTCAATTGAGCCATTTGCAAGGCCCATTATCGGGGAGATCAAAGGCCCACTGAGAAATGTCCCATATTGGGCTCAAGATTAGGCCCATTTTGCTCTGTGCATGGTTATATAAATTTTTAGTTCGGGGAAAAAAAAAAGTTAAGAAGACGGAGTTGAGGGTATTAGAGATAGAATGCATCAGATATGAAGAAGCCGAATCTGTAAGTTATAAAGGAACTACCAGGTGGCATCAACAAATAAGGCATTCAACCGGCGCACCAAAACCTGCACTACAGCCCAATAACCATGGTCGACCATTCGTGACCCTAGGATTGCCACTGGTGCATAGGGGAGCTTCATTGAGAAGATGATGGCATCCAAGGGTAGTCGAGGGGGCCCGGCCTTGAAGCATTTTCGAGAGAAGGGACAACTTGTAGGCCACCTAATCCATCCTCCCTCAAATCAAGAAAAGGCCCATAACACCAAGCACAGGGTTCGTGATTTGCGCGAGAAGCCGCTCTAGGCTCTGCGGATGGGGATGAACCGTCAAGAAGCCACTCTCCTGTTTCGTGCTGTGCTCTGCTCAACTGGAAATGCGAATCTCTGGAGGCCAGCCCTCTCCTGGTGATGGGCAATCATAAGGGTAAATAAGACATTTCACATAGGTTAAATGTGGCATTTCCCTCCTCTAAAAGGGTAAACGTGAAGGGAAAAAAGAAAAAAAAATCAAAGTTAGTGATCAATCTTGCAAAAAATTTTAGTTTACTATAGATTTGGAAATCTCAGCGCATGGTTAATAGTCATATAGGATATTTACACTGAAATTTACTATATTACAAGGCTATATATGTGAAACTTTTATATAGTCATTATTAAAGTACCGTTGAATCCCTGTCCTGGGCTTCACGGTTGAAGAGGGGAACGACCAGAGCAATTCGTAAGGTAAAACCTGTTATAATCGCAAGATAGAGATCTTCCCAAATGAACGAGAGAGGTTCTTTACCATATCTTAGGGGATAGATATCACCACAAAACTTTCTTCAGCAAACCCACACAACATCTAATGCCCCCATCTTTACCCCTGACATAACAGAAGATTACAAAAAGGTAACCGAACAGGGGAAAGGAATTGTACGACTGGAGCTAGACATCCACATATTGCAGTGACAAGCCAGAGTGACTGGCCATGGAAGTCAAATGGTCAAGATTGATCCTTTGCTTCTTGGAGCTTACCTCGCTGATTCTATGAGCGACTGACTGTTCAGTTAAGGCATTGGACACCTTTGGTATTAGAACACAAGAGACCCATCTACTCTGTAATTTGATCCCCATGTGCTGCATCATGTCCCACTTATTCTCCGTTAGATGGCCGTCACTCTCCTTCGGGGTTGCCTTCAACTGAGGGAGATTCAACATCAGGCACTGGGCTTTGTACAAGAAGGTTATCCCAGAAATTAGTGAACGAGGAATCAATTTCGGGGTTTGTAGGAATGCCGTCAATTTCTAGGGGAGCAAGGCCATCTGCTGCCAATTGCCCTGGGTCCAGAAAATCATCTCCTGGAAGATCAACAATGCGCTCCAGGGGTATGTCCAGTATTTGAGAAAGCTCGCGCATGGCCACATCTGCCTGAGGAATGGAAGAAGTGCCTCTACTATCTTCGTGGCCCACCACAGCATCAATATCAGAAAACTGGCTAGTTAGTGGAGAGGACTGCACCTCAGATATCGTGGGCATACAGGACATCTGCCCTGAAGTTGGTGGGACCTCCTGAAGAGTCACAGAAGACACACGGCTTGTGGAGCTCCCACAGCCAACTCCAACTGACGAAGAACCATCACCAAGAAGGAACTTATCAGGGTCCTTGCTGAAAGATTCTATCCTGGGAGAAGCTTCTACCTTTATATACTGCCTGAGCATCTTCGCCACCTCATTCACCAAGGGCTGGTACTTAACAATCTGCTAATCATGTGCAATTGTAGGTTCACTCTCAGATACGCCCTCTTGCCCCAGCCTCCGTTTCTTGATGGCTTCACTAATTCTCCCACTGCCCTCGTTCTGCTGCTGAACAAAATGGGCCAAGAAACCAGGCTTTTCATTGCCTTCACAAGGAAAGACATCACCTGCTGCTGCCTCTGCTCCATTCCACGAAGGCATTGGACCATTGTCTGGAGTTGCTCCTCAGTATCTTGCTGCTGCTAGCTCAGCCTAATGAGTTCCTGCATAAGGACATTCTTGTCCCTTTTGAGTCTTTCAACCTCTTCCTCAAGCCCAAACTTCCCAACCTCTATGCACACCCCTACTGAGGAGCTCTGGGCAAGATATTGTGCCAACTTTGTCCATGGCCAGGCTTTCTTCTACTTATTACTCTTTAGCCGGTGCTTCTGGCCCCTTAAAAAGTCCTCATTCACAAATTCCCAATGGTCAGGATCAACTTTTCTGGTTGAGATATGCAAAAATGGAAAAGCATAGAAAGCTGGCCTTAATACAGCATTCATGCAATACATAAACAGAAACTAACCACAAGGGGAAAAAAAATCAATGTCACACAGTCAAACCCTGGGAAAGACATAGCTCCTGATAATCAAGTTATCTCGAGAGCACGAGCAGTACACATTCATTTTGGTCCAAATTGATTCTCTGTTTTACCTATAGACAACAAACTGAACCATTATGCATGCATACTTTCTACAGTACACACGTCATCACCAAAGAGGCATACTTTAATCTAGTGTATTAAATTCATTCAGCTTAGAGCCCCCTGAATGAAATTCATCATTTATATCCCTAGCTAAGCTCTATTTCTGGAAAATAAGCAAGCAATCACAGTGATGACGCATACTTGTGAAGATTATAAAATAATAAAGCTTGAACCAGCAGACCCTCCAGTTGGAAGGTGTCATAGGGCAATAAGAAACTTCATTGCAGAAGCAGCAGTTGTATATCAAAAAGCATCTCTTCAAGTAAGAAAACAAAAAATATGAGTGGTAGTGACTAACTTTTAGATGGCAACAACTTCTAGCAAATGGGAACTTCAAATAACCATGTGTAAAAGATCAAAGCAAATGGGAACATCAAATAACCATGTGTAAAAGATCAAGAGAATAGATCATAGTTACTGTCTCACAAGCCGGGAGGGGCTAGATCTATACTCTCAGACTCAGACAGCAGTCTGTAACCCCACATATTAACTTGTGCAGATGTAAGCTTGCACTAGAACACAATTGTTCAGCTATCACACTGCGTTTAAACTAGATCTTCATGTCTGCTCTTTGCCTTATTCGCACTGCAGCTCCATTTGATTGCTCAGGAATGCGGGTAAGGAGTAACAAACCATGGAACTCTATCAACTGTTCTAAGACACGAACAAGGACATTGTCTCCTAGAGTAGTCATTCATGCAACCTTAAATAACTTTTAAAATCATAGCTAAATATAGTTAGTTGAAGAGGATGATATAGCATGATTCTCAATCAGAAGACTAACTTTCTACTCCCATTTCCCAAGTGGCACAAAAGTGGAACAGATGCGAAACCCTAGGGTTGCATGGGACTGGAAATGCAGACCATTGACAAGAAGCTGGAGTGGGAGAAGAGGGACAAAGGGAGAGAGCGGTCATTGGTACAGTCATGAGAAAGGAAAGGGTTACACAGAGAGAGAGAGAGAAGATTGTACCTTTTGTCGATGCAAACAACACTGCAACTGGGAATGGTCGAGGCAATGACAGGCACAAACTGGCTGACGCTTCTTTCCTCTCAGAATGGGTCAAGAGAATGACAATTGATGAACGATAATGATGGATTGATTTGGTTATTTGTTTATATGCAAGTAACTGAGCAGCTGGGAGTAGGTACAAAAGACAGCACCAGAATTTGATTTGCAGCTCATATCTCACCTTCTGCACGAGGAAGCTGTCTATCATTGAGACTATCACTTGGGATCTCAGTCCCATTAGCCAAACACAAATGGCGACCCAAGAGCATCAAGTCATGGGAGCTTTGCACTAAATTGATGCCTCAAATGCTTCATCCCCAGATTTGTCCAGAATTCTTTGTTTTGTTTTTTGATAAGTGATGTCCAAAAGATAAAGGGGAAACTGTGCAGCAACTATGTTCCATACCTGCCAAATTGGAACACCCTTGTACATGTTGAAAGAGGTCGAATTTATCCAACAGAAGATATATGAGAACAAAGAAAAGCCAGTGGGCTGTGAAAGTTTGCTCAACCTGACTGAGAAAACAAATGAAGTAATCCCTTGCAGCAGCAGATTTACATAGAACTAAGTCTATGCAAGTTGAAGAGAACCGTTATCAAGAATCCCAGTGAAAATAAAATTAAAAAAATGCACCAATGCTGTATATTCATGGATTGATGCAACTTGTGACCTTTCACCACAAGATTGAATTTGTTCCAGGTTATCCTTCTCTACCTGCAGAGAAATAGATGTAAGAATGACAATATCCCAGTGCCATAAACTGATAGGAGTCTCAGTTAGATAAATGAGATTCTCATTTGAGCTGCAGAGAGAGGAAGATGAGATAAAAGAACAAAATATCGAACCAGTGTCATTTGGGTCGATGATATCTTCAACCCCCCTGCCTCCCCCACAGGATGACGGTCAAGGGGCAACATCCAAGTTTCATAAGAGCATTTAGTTCAGCCTCCAACTCTCGTTCTCTCATCACTGAAGAATAAGAATATAAGGCAAATATATGCTTCAGTTTGTCTTGTAGCAACTGGAATTATAAGGCTCCACTTTTCAAAATATGAGTTAAAGAGCAAGACAATCCTACTTCCTGGTTTCTATTTACCTCAGCTTGAAAGAAGCTCCTGTCACTGAACAAGAGGAGGCAATATTTCATCTGATCAATCTCATTATGAGACAGCACAGTCAATCACACAACCCTTCAGATGATATCTTCAAAAGAGGAACCAAAACAACCAAATGAATTGGAACGTCCAGCTGCAAAATAATGAGACGATAAAAAGAATTACTTATCAAGTAATCAACTTTGCTGCAATATTATTCATATAAATATATATATATAGCTTGAAAAATTATGAAATACACAAAATGCAGTCATAGGGTGAACGAATTCCCATTGAAATGAACAAAAAGGCAGATAACCATCTCACAACTCACTCCCAAATCTCAATTATGAAAAAATGAGGAAGACAAACATGATAGCATTCTTCACAAAGTAAGCTTGAGCATAAATCAACCATAACAAGCAGATCAACTTGAGGCACTGTCCAACAGTCTCCCACTTAAGCAGTAAGTATGATAAGGCTTCATATGAAAATCAAACTGAAAACAATGGTGTCATATGGTCAAAATAGAAACTCAAAATGACAGAATTGCCATCATCATCCATAATACTTTCAACAGCAAGCCCTACTATTTGTCAATGGATAATTTTAAAAAATTACTGAGCTAACGTTTTCCAAGCGGATAATTACAGTGCAAGTTCAATATGTTTGCCCTTTTTTGGTAGTTGAGTCCTATATGTTTTAAAATTGCTCATTCAGTTCTATATATTTGAGTTCTAATTTTAACGGCACACTGATGTACCATAACAACGTGTTCATAAGTTACTGAGGTAGCAAGATTCTGCTGATGCGGCACAATGACAAGGCCGAAAATTTATTGTTGTGTTATGTCACTTACGTAGATAACTGCCATGTAACACCATTAAATGACACATCAGCAAACCATTAAAATTAAGACTCAAATATGTTATAGAACCAACCATGTATGACTAAAAAAATCATTTAAAAATATATAGGACTCAAGTGTAAAAACTAGCAAACATATAAGATTTCCACTATAATTCTACTGTTTTTCCAAGAGTAGATTAGCACACCGCATCCCTACAGCATCTTTTGATTAGGCTGGGTAATTACCTTATGGTTGTTATCAGATCATTTCTTCATCTTACTGGCTTTCTATAAGCATACTTAGCTTGGTGCTTGAGTACTAGATAGGTAACATCATTAGGCATGATCCCCTTATCCTTCATTTCGTGAAGAACCTCTTGTGCTTTACTTGTATGGCAAGTCCTCAGGTACCCAGCTATCAGAACAGTATAAGTGACCACATTAGGAGCAATGTCTACTCTCTTCATCTCATCCAACAAAAACTTTGAAATATCCATGTGATTCTGCCTACAGAACCCATCAATCAGACAGGTGTAAGTGTAAACATTGGGCACAATGCCTCTTCTCAACATTAGTCTAAAAAATGCCCAAGCCTTCTCCATATTCCCAACTCTACAGAATCCAGATATGAGTGATGTGTAAGAGATAGTATCTGGATTCAAACCCTTCTTCATCATCTCCTCAAACAAACGATGAGCTTCACACATTTTACTATTGGAGCAACATATATTGATGAGTATTGTATACATCACAACGTCGGGTGAAATCCCAGTTTTTAGGACTCTTGTGTGCAGCTTAAAAGCTTCCTTAAACATGAAGCATTTTGCGAATCCATCCATAAGAGTACTATACACAATAAGTTCAGACAGAATGTTCTTCTTAAGCAACAGAGGAATAAGCTCCCATGCCTTGTCAGGTTTCCGTTCCTTGCAGATATTGTTGATTACTGCAGTATATGTATATGAGTCAGGGATTATACTATGATGACTCATTTCCTCCAAAAGTTTCAACGCTTGCTCCAGTTGCCCCTCTCTGCAATAGCCATCAGCAATAAGATTGCAACTCACAGTATCTGGCCGAATTCCCTCTTGCTGCATGATGCTGAACGTCTCCAATGCTTTGTCTAGTTGCCCAGATTTGCAAAATCCATTAATAAGACTGTTAAAGTTATAAGTATTGGGAAAAAGATTCTTACAGGCCATCTCTTGAAAAAGTTTTGTGGCCGAATCCATATCCCCCAGCAAACAAAACCCATTGATTAAGATATCGTAAGAAATATTATCAAATTCATAGCCACGAGCCTCCAAATTACGGAAAATATCTAAGGACACATCCACATGACCAGCCTTACAGAGACCATAGAAAAGAGAGCTGAAGGTAGCTAATGTGGGCTCTATGTTGTAAAGACTCATTTCCTCAATCAAAGAATAACCTTTCTCAATGTTACCGTGTCTGCAGAAACCATCAATTAATATACTGTAGCTGTAGGCATCTGGAAGTATTCCATGGCTCCTCATTTCCTCCAAGATTCTCAAAGCTTCGTATAACTCACCTTTGCGGCAAAGCCCATGAATAACAACATTGAAACAGTAACTATTCAAAGACAATCCTCGACGCAATAGATCCCGAACAAAGTCTAAAGCAGGCTCCACACAGCCGACTCGACAAAGACCATGAACATAAGTACTGTAGTTCACAACATTTGGGCTCATTCCACGTCCCTCCATGTCTTCAAAGACCTCACCTGCTAGGCGAACAAAAGCATCCTGGGAATAATTTCCTTTACAGTAACAGTTCAATATAATGGTATAAGTGTAAACATTAGGTGCTGGTCCGGAAATTTTCATATCCTCATACAGGCTTCTGACAGAGCCTAGTCTATTTGCGTCAGCTAAAGCTTTCAGCAAGAAATTGCAGGATAAGATATTTGGCTCTAGCCCCATGCTCTTAGACCGCACAAACACATCTATCCCATTTTCAAGCATGGAATTGGCAGCAAAAACCTTCATCAGAACATTGTAAACATCAACTGATCTTTTTGGCGAGTCGAGTAGAGCAGGAAATAGCTCAAACATATCCAGGTTCTGCTCCTTGTAAAAACAGATGATGTCTCTAAGCAATGCGTACACTTCCATTCGCATTTCAGCAGAAGCGAATGCATGCACTGTGATCCTAAATGCATTGATCGAATGGGAAAGTCCGTGATCCTTCACAGCTCTGCGGAACCCAACCTTTCTAGCGGGCCCCCAATTAAGAGTCTTGAGCACTCTGCAGACTAAAGGCCACAGACTTCCCCTTTGCGGCATGCAAAGCCGACCTTCTGGAACGACGACTTCATCAACTGAACAGAAAGCATCCATTTGGAGACTTTCGTCGAAAATATGGTGGTCATCCAATTCCAGGGCCGAGGAAGCTGCGTAGTATACTCGAAAGGGACGGGTTTCGTGAATGATAGCAGAGAAACGGCGCGAAAGCAATGAACATGCTTTCCCAAGAGAGTAAATGCCCATGAACAAGTGGAAGAGTAGGAATTGTTTCAGAGCAGCAACTCACAGGATGATCATTTTCCGTCCCGCGAGGCTAAGAAATCTCGACCATTCGAGCATGCTTCGACCTCAAGCAGATTAGAAGTCACAGGTACACCGTCTCCCGGCTCCCTTCCTCCCTACCTCCCTAAGCTGAGGATTTAGGTGACTTCTCGAGTCGCAAGCTAGGAATCGAGGCGAGCGTCGTGACTCGTCTTCGATGTTTCAGTCTGTCGGGAGGGGATGTCCATTCCGTGGGCTGTGGTGGGACATTTGGGCCGGGCCCGAGCTTGAATTGGACCCTTACGAAGCCTGGCCGGTTGACTTCGATACTACAGATTATCCGGTTTAATCGGCTCAATCGAGTTGTCGTTTTTCATGCCACACAGCAAGCTAGACCAACACCATCAATTCAATTCATGATGGAGATTGGGGAGCCCACTACCATACCTTGATTTAGTAACGCTGGCCAAAACTGAGCAGGACAAGAGCAAAAAGCTACAAAAAGGATTTCTACCCTTCAATCATGTGATGATGGGCTCAGTTTTGGAAGCAATAAGTATAATCATGGAGCTTCTTTTTTTTTTTTTTGGTTACAAATGAGGTGGACTATGAGAAGTAAAGTTGATAAGTTGAACAAAAAATCAAACCTAATCAAAATGCATCGAATTTTGACTAACTTATTAATATAATCAAAATGTTTATTGACTTTGACATAATGCCAAGTGACTACTGATGTTAAATCTTCCATGAAAGTCTCCTCCTAGTGCCTAACACTGGTTAGGTTCATCTTGATTCAGGAAGTTCTTGGTGGGGCTCTCCTCCCCTCCTCTCCTCTTTTATGAGCTGGGTCCCCTCTCTGATTGCACCCAGTGGGATCCTAATGGTAATAACGTCGCGAGGGCACTACGACTGGTAGAGAGGAAATGTCGGGAAGGCAAAGTGATCCATGAATCCCCATGTCCCCATCCCTTCTCTGAATAGCAATTCCATCTATCAACAAGATTCCCATCACTCCTATTCTTCTTTAAGACTTATAATCGACAGTGTCTGTGGTAGTTTGGGAACCATCTCTGCTTTGTCCTCTCTCCCCGATCCGTTGTCATCTGATGAGGAGTTACAAACTTACTCCATTTCTCTTGCATCCCAAAATCCGAACTCGATATTTACTTGGGTTTTCAAGTCCTCGAATCAAGTCCCTTTGGCATGATGGGTTTCTTTACCGGCATCCTCTAGTGTCGAGTCCAGTATGAGAGTAATAAAATGTACCGATCGACTTCAATCATGAATGAAAGAGATGAAGGTTTTAGGTGAATGGCAGCTTCCATGCCGTGGCCCCTATCAATAAGTGAAGTGCCACAGCCTCTTCTAACATCTATACGAAAGGTCGTCTCCTCCGGTCATTAATATCATCACCATTCTCCACATTACTCCGTATCTTAGTAAATCTTCTATATTTATAATATTTAAAATTGAGATTTTAGTAACAAGATAAAGTAATAAACCATTTTAAGTTATATGGCTAGGAAAAGAGCATAGTATTATTATCATTACTATTATTATTATTATTATCATCATCATCAATCATTAATATTGAGAGGGAGAAGAATATCAATCCAAATGATTTGATGATTGACATGAATTAGTTAAAATGATTCAATGTACTTTTTACTTAAATAAAATCTCGCGTTAAAGTTCTGTAAATAAAGAGAATTTATATTGAAAGAGTTTTACTTTTTAGTAAGTTAGTATGACTCAAGTCCAATTTAGTTAGAATTCAATGTTTCTTGATATAAGATTATTTACACTGAAAAATTGACGGGTTGCACCACTAACTCTCTATCATCCCCTTGGAAATAATTTCATCAGGTATTGACATGGAATCTTGCCAATCCTCAGTTGACGTTTTGACTCAAAATCTGAACAAGTGGGCTTTATAGATATTTTTCATATTAAACCTTGTAGATATTATTTAATCTTAATCTCATTTGTACAATTTCCCCTATATATTATCATTATATTTAGTAATATTTAAAAAACAAACAAACAAACAAACCAGTTCCCTATCTATTTCCGACAGAATTCCAGTGCAAAATTTGATATTATCTTGGCATAGTAATGAAATAAAGCTGAAAGGCCTCTCCCTCTAAAAGTTCTCTCTAGCTCATGGTCGCACTTCAGGGCGTTCCAGCAGCCCAACGGCAGGGAAGATCTCCAGGGGAGCTGGACGAATTGGGAAGAAGCACAAAACGGAAAAAAAAAAAAAAAAAAGGATGGATCCTCTGGACACGTCAAGGAGCTGATATTCTCAAAGTTCCCATGGAGGTCAATAGGCAGGGACAGGGGGTGTCATATAGAGATAAAGTAGCAGGTGCAATCCCTAGGGCATTCGAAGAAGCTTTTCGGATTAACGGTTGGAGGGAAGATGACGCTGGTGACGACATTGAAGCGGAGGAAGAGAATGGCCTCCCGAGTGTGGCTCTCTCGCAGGAGGAAAAGCTGAGAATCCGAGCTCCTTGGAGGGAAGCCTTGATTGTCAGGCTAATGGGGAAACAGATGGAATGAATACGCAATCTTCGTCCGGAGGCTGAATCAACCTCGGAAACCGACTGGCGGAGTGGAATGTGCAGACATGGGACACGGATTTTACGTGGTAACTTTTCATAACGAAGCACACAGAGCTAGTGTCACAAGAGATGATGGTCCGTGGTTCTCGAGCTACTCACCATTCGAAGAAAATGGGAGCCCCATTTCGACCCAGAGAAGGAAGGCGTCGTGGTGATTAATCTTTTTGCAGAATTTGAACCATGAGACTCTATTTCTCATGCCTATTATCATGGAATGCAGGGAAACTCATGAGAGGATTCCGAGAGTTTACAGGAAATGCGACAGGGCCGCTGATTTTCTTGCAAGGATGGCTAAGGATCTTCCTTTAGACGCCATGGATGCAGTTCTGTTGGTGCCCTCTAGAAAATGTTCAGGGAGTATACCTCCCCTGCTTTGTAAAGCAGTCTGCTATAGAAACTGCTCTGGTGTGTAATGATATGTGGGCAACACCGACACCGAACTCGGAGGATGCATGACCCTACTTGGGTCCTTTTGTTGGTAATATATATTAGTATCCCCTTATTACCAAAATAAATAAACCCTATTTCAACCTAAATTCACTAAAAAAAATATCTATATTTTTTAAATATTATGTGACAATAGATTAGAAAAGGGGGAAGGGGCGGAGTAATGAGGTGACTCTCTTGCTGAAAATTGAATGTCTTCGGTGGCGAGTCCATCATCAGCATGGGTAGAGACCCAAAAATAAATAAATAACCGAGTCGAATCTAAAAAAAATGATTTGGAATGAAAATGTTCTTATATACCACTTTTTTTTTTAAGATAAAAGCGGTGCACTCAATTATCAAATCTAAACGGCTTTTGTTTGAACCATTCACCACTTTTTTTAAAATAAATATTTTAAAATAATGTAAATATAATAAAAATAAAATATTAAAATATTAAAAGTATTTTATGTATTAGTTCTTTTACTATTATGTAATATACTTTCAACTCTCTCATTCTAAACTCTATCATAAATAAGTTCATTAGCTTTAATCTTACATGTTTAGACTTTTTAATTAAAATTTTTGTGATCTTTGTGTTTTTCCTTTTGTTATTTTTATGTATTTTTCTATTTGCTTGTGTTCAATGCAATTTTTGTTTGATTTCAATTCAATTTAATTTAATTTGATAGTTTTTATTAATTTTAAAAAGAATTGCTTGAATTGATTACTTGAACTATAAAATCAGTTTGAAACAATTCAATTTGATAAATGTAGAATGATTATGGTTGAGAAAGTATAATATTCGAACCACTTTAACGGTTGAGCAAATCGAACCATGAACATCCTTTCTCTATATGGCCCGCTAACTTTGGAAAATGCCACAAGTACACTCATAGTTCTCGCGTATATATTCATCTATACCCTTCCCCATGAAAAATGTTAAATGTGATCCATTTTATATTATATACGAATGAAATTCAAGGACTTCAATGAAAAAGAAAAATAATAGTACTGGACCATCACGCGCTCAAGGGAGAGCGTGGGCGTAGAATATAC
Source organism: Sonneratia alba (assembly GCA_900174645.1). Classification (NCBI taxonomy): domain Eukaryota; kingdom Viridiplantae; phylum Streptophyta; class Magnoliopsida; order Myrtales; family Lythraceae; genus Sonneratia; species Sonneratia alba. Next base: position 479,401 of record FWPY01000071.1, read on the forward strand.
CGGGGGTTGCTGTGCAAATCCATGGTCAAGGTTAATGAAGTTGCACTGCACTGTTCCGCGGTTTGGTCGTCAGCCACCTCCTCACTCCCCACTCTCCCCTCACCTTGTAGACAACATAGGCATATAGAGAATCAAATGGTTCCCACGGAGGCATCCCAGTTGCTGTCGGAGAGAGTTGGAGAATCTTCTTGTTCCTCCTCCTCCTCCTCTTCTTCTTCTTCAGACTCCACCTTCAAAGGTTAGCTTTCTTTTCTTTCATTAAAAATGACTGCTTTCATTGGCTCCGTGTTTCTCCTATCTTGAACTGTCCTTCCTCGCTCTCTTGCGTACCCTCTTCTCCCATTGTTGTAGGCATCCCGATTGTTGTCGTTCATTTTTCATCAGCATTTAGATTGAATACTTTAGAAAGCAAATCAGTTTCATTTTCAGATTGTTGGGCTGCAGCTTACTCTGGCTGACTGAGGTAAACTTTTGTCAGTAGTCTCAGATTCAGTTTGGGTCCGGCTGAGATATTTACTTCTTGATGATTGCAATTTTCAAATTTTTTAGCTCATATTTTTAGAGATCTAGAGAACTTTCTGTCTGATAGGTTGAGGAGAACAAGGCAATCATGGCACTAGTTTTGGTCCTTTGGAATAATAATAGATGAGCTTATCACTCAGGGGTTTGTCATATATTAATCAGAGTTATTTGTTCTGATTGATCATTGGATCTGGGTTGCCTGCAGTTTCTGATACTGAAATTGGTTGGTAAAGTGTAAAAGGAGAAACTGCTCCTGTTCCGTTGGTATCGGGTCAACTAAGGTCAGTTCTTCCTACCAGAGTAATGGTCTCAAGGTCTTACTCTAACCTCTTAGATCTTGCATCGGGTGAATCCGCAACCTTTGGCAGAGAGCAGAGGAGGTTCTCTCATGTCGACACTGTCACCGGTGTTCTCTCTGAGCTCGATGACAAAAACACCAATAGCATGGGCTCCGATGCCCCATCCTCGATATCCCAGGAAAGGGTGATAATAGTTGGGAACCAACTTCCTCTCCGGGCCTACAGAAGAGACAACAGAAAGTGGTGCTTCAGGACGATGACTCACTCCTCTTTCAGCTGAAGGATGGGGTTAGGGAGGATGTTGAAATTATTAATGTGGGCTGTATTAAGGAAGAAATCAACCCTGAGGAACAGGATGATGGTGCTCAGACATTGTTGGACACATTCAGATGTGCTCCAACCTTTACTCCTTCCGAGCTATTTAGCAAATACTATCACGGGTTCAGCAAGCAGCAACTGTGGCCTGTATTCCATTACATGCTTCCTCTGTCGCCCGATCTTGGGGGTCGTTTTGATCGGTCCCTTTGGCAGGCTTTTGTTTCGGTCAACAAACTAATAATTTCTACCTTCTACTGCGCAGGGTGTCAACAAGGGCATCGTAGCGGAACGGCCCTTAGACACGATGAGAGAGAGAGGGGATGATCTCTTCCAGACTTTGTCCTCTGCATTGGAGGCGACCGATCTAACCGAGCAAGGCCAAGTACTACCTTGAAGACACGGTCGAGATCCTCAGGATGTTGCAGGGCCTTGCTAACGCTTCGGAGCCGGCTGCTAGTAGTACTAACAAACAAGCTACGGCGATCAATTCAGGCTCCGGTTACAGTTGAACTGAGTACGTAATATAGGATCTGTTTCCGTGTCTTTTCATCGGTGCCCGGTGGCGGTTCTCGGGCGATGGACTCCTGTGGATGGGTCATCCTAGGTCGGGTTTTCTTTTGGGTAGGGGGATTTCATTGCGCCCCAGTCAGTTAGCATTCGTCGAGTCTATTTGCTGAAACTACGACGCGGTGTAGCATAGTCCGAGCGTTTGCACTGTATTGAGTTGATGTTAGACCACTTAGAATGGTGGGTATTGGGAGTGTATATGATTTAGGGCGTATCTGAGGTAGCCATAAGCAGGACGACTCTGACATTGGATAGCATAAATGCTGACTCCCTTCTAACAATATGCCTAATAACCATCCTAATACTTTCATTATTTACTTGGTGTATATCATCCGATATTTCAAAATTCAATAGATCTTGACTAATTTAGCAATGAAAATGAAAAAAATCGGAAACAAGTGGTGGTGAATGTACATGGTAAGATTTCTCAGGGTCGAGGGAAGGAGATTACAGCTGGAGATCACATCCACGAAATCCGAGTCGCCTTACAACCAACATTACTAAGAAGAAACGCATCATTCGGTATGATCTGATCTCACGAGCGTGTGTTCCAATGCCGAGATCGAATACATTAATTAATTTGTTCGTTCAATGATCAACAGAAATTTAATAATAAAATAACATGAAAAAATAACAATAAAAATTTTAAAAGTCTGTCCATTTTTACTTATAAATCAATTCTAAAAGTTTGACCATTACAATGCTAAATCCTCTCCGTCAACCACCATTAAACATATGTAAATGGCCATTAATTAATGCCTATATGTCATGCTACGTGAGCAATTTGATAACATGTAAGTATGCCATATCACCAAAATTTTGTTATATCAATGTGTCATATCAGCAATTTAGTTACACATAAACATATCATATCAATAAAAATTTTGTCACATCAGCAACTTTGTGATATATAAGCATGCCACATCAACGAATAATTGTCACATCGGTACTCTATTATAGATACCAATGATGTTTGATACAAAGCACTTAACATTGTAAAGGTTGTAAAACTTTTTCGAATGAATGAAACACTTTCAAAATTCTAGGACTGAGTTACGAAATGAGACAAATTTTTAAGATTTTTACTTAATTATCCCAAAATTAAATTGTATTTTTTTAATAGTGTTCATGACATTAGTATGATGATCCTGAAATGAGCACCAGTCAAATTCTCAAGTGTTTATGTCACATGGTTGAATTTCGTACTGTGGCCGAAGAAGAAGAAGAACAATTGGACATGTTTCCTTGGGAGAGAGAACAGAACCTATTTGGTTTGGTAAATGTTTGGTTTTGCATAAATGCGACAAATAGATCAGGAAGACATTCATCCACCAAAAAAGAAAAGAAAGAAAGAAAACCATACGACAAATAGAAGAAGACAATTATCAAATATGGAATTTACAATTAAGAAAATTTTCAACGCCTGTGAGTATCATTTTTATCCATTTTAAAATGGGTATGTTAGACTATAATTAATAGATTTAATCGAAATAATAGTCATGTTAAAGGAACGTGTTATCACTTAAATTAACCCTAATTAATTATACCGATGAGCTCGATACTTAATCGTAATCACATGAACGACTTGCATGCTATGTGTGTGTGTGTGTGTGTGTGGATTGATAGGATGAAACTAAGTCAACCCTAACAGTCCCTTTCAAGATCATACAGTCGCCCCAGTTTTGGTTAACCGCACCGCAGATTTAGATCTTTTAGTCTTCTAATACATTGCTTCTTCCTTGTTCGTACTGTCGGCAAGTCTCTCTCTCTCTCTCTCTCTCTGATCTCTCTCCATCTCTGCATGTGTACAGTTATATATATATATGTGATAGTTTACTAACTAAAAATGTGATAGCTATATATGTGTATGTGTTTCTCGTCTCCGCCTTCTTGTCTGTGGTTATCGTTGTCATTTCAGCACAACACCAGGAACTAGCACGATCCCACTGAGCTGTGACAGGAGGAGATGGTCTCGGAAAGCACAGTGATCATCGCAGCAAGACACACAACCCCCCGATCGCGTAAGGACCATCATCCTTAGCTTTCCTTCCTTCACGTTCCTTTTGGTATCTTACATGTATGGAATTGTAGATGAGATCGATCCTCTTTGCATGTCAGCTGTCTCGTGAACCTCTTGTTTTAACGAATGAATATATATATACGATTCGGTTGCTTTGCTTATGTGATGAATTGTCAATTATGTGCTACTATGTATTGATTACAGGATTCTAAAAAAGTGTTTAGATCGGAATTCTGTGAGGCTTTCGGTCGGAATCTCTAACTACTTTACCATTGACAATTTCCACATGAGAGACTCCATGTCGGTCAACAGAAATATATAGTTTTCTAGTAGTGACGTGCAGTATTATACTGTGTGATCTATTCAATTAATGCTTTGGCTGGTCTGGTGTACTATGGCCCTTCGTTCTTTAGGCAACTAATATATATATATACACACACCAGGTACAAATTAATATACATACATGCATATATATATATATATATAACGTAGTAGGTGTTCACGTATTGAGCAAGAATAATTAACTGAGGAGAGCAGACGACGGGGATCTTGAAGCAGAATTAAAGTACGTGGTGATGTGGAGAATATCAGACGTCGGAGGGAGAGAGCAGTTAGAACTACTTCTACCTTGCATGGACATGGACTTCCAATGCCTGGCGGCGGCGGCAATGCTATTGCCCTCTCTGCATATACTCATCGTATGCAGCAAAGCAAATTAATTGTTAGTTTAATTAACGAGAGATTGACTCAGAGTCTTGCGACCTTTTAATTGTATATATTAAAAATGGGTCGGGACTTTAGGCAGCCAATCCTTCTTACCCGATCGATGATGTCAATCATTCTGGATTGCACTGTTGTGATCGATTGATTAGATGCAGTTCTGGAAAACTGTATGCATGATATGATATTCTGGGAATATTCTAGTCTTTGGACGATTTGTATACGGGCTTGCCTCATGATATGCCTTGTTTATTGGATGCGTTTCTCTCTCTCTCTCTGTGATACCATAAAGAAAAGAGATAGCTAGATATGGAGATGATTAATGTCATGAATTAATGTGCTTCTCACGTACGTTAATGTTAATTATCTGCGATGACTAACCAAACTGGGAAGGAGGCCCTGATCGATGCATCAATTAGACTAATGTTTAGTCGGGGGCTTAGTCACGTAGTGCTGTCCCTCTCTTCGATTTCGTCATGCCTGAGGTTGAAACCAATGAATATATAGGAAATCCAATGACAACAGTCACTTCGCGCATTTGAATAATGTCTTCCCGTGCATCATGTATAAGAGAAGGCCACCACAAAGCAGCCTACCTGCCTCATCTGCTTTGGAACAGATCGTTCTCATCGAGCATATAAACAAACGACTACGAAACGAATTCAATCTCTGCACACACTCCTCATCGTTCGACGATATAGGCCAAATGGGTCGGTCATCAAGTTCTGCTGAAGAAAGCGGCCTGAAGAGAGGGCCATGGACTCCTGAAGAAGATGAGAAGCTGATTGAGTACATCAGTAAACATGGCCACGGAAGTTGGAGGACGCTCCCCCTGCTCGCAGGGCTCAACAGGTGCGGGAAGAGCTGCAGGCTGAGATGGATGAATTACCTGAGACCTGATATCCGGCGAGGAAACTTCTCCGAAGACGAAGAGAGGCTCATCGTCCACCTGCACTCAATCACCGGAAACAAGTAAACCTTTCACTGTGAAAATTATCCTTGGCCGAATGCCAAACCTGTCATCCCTTTACGTATGTTCCTCCCCTCCAATTTCGATATAATTTTGTCATCATACCGCAAACTTTGCAGGTGGTCACAGATTGCAGCTCATCTTCCAGGGAGGACTGACAATGAGATCAAGAACTTCTGGAACACCCGAGTGAGGAAGAAGCTGCTTCAGAAGGGCATCGATCCCGAGACCCACAAGCCGATTCCAACAAGTCATATTCCCAACAATCTCCTTCTCGGCCTGGCTATTGCTCAATCTCTCGGTGGACCAAACGACAACAATTTGGGCAGCTCAGCTATTAATCCTTGGGAAATCATAACCTGCACAGAATTGGCGAAAATCTTATTGGTCCACAACCTGATTCAATCTATGGGCACCAACAATCCCATCGTGGACCAGAGCGCTCATGATACACTTTTACAACCCTGCAGCAACTCGGAATCCCGAAACATCACTCCGGGAGCAAACCCTAATATGATCAATCTCCATTGGCCGATGGAATATCCATGGGCAAGCTCCGGATCAGGTGATTGATCATTCTTGGTTCTGATGTCTTGTAGATGCTTTTGTGGCTGATTCCCACACCTGCCAAAATGTATCGTCGATGCCCTTAAATATGCACGATACGTAAAAATAATAAAAGAAGGCACTAAACACAGACAACTATACGTACATTATTTGCATAAACTGTTGTCGTTTATTTTATTATTTCACTCGTTCGATTGCTCGTGTCCGAGGCAGGAAATGCAGAACTTCCATCAGAATGGCCATCGAGCCGCAAAGAGAGCACCGAGAGCACCCCATCAACTGGTAGATTCTCGACGGAGCCAAATGCCTCCATGAATGTGTTTGAGGACTTGGACAAACTCATGGAAGATGATACTTGCGCTTCCTTCTTGAGAGATTTCCTGGAGGAATAACTAAGGTACATACAAAAATGATTTCAACATATATATATATATATATATAGCTTTATCCGTATACATGAGAAACGACAGTACGTTCATTGCTTAATCGGATGGCTTTGCAGGAAGGGATTAACACCGGGTAGAGGGCCGGGAATTTGCAAGCTGATGATCCATAGGTCTTTTTGAGGGCTTATTAATCCCATAATATAATAATAATAATAATAAACAATCAACCTTTGAGGAACCTGTGAAGAATTGCTTCATTTGAACGTGATTCTTGTAACCCATTTATATACGTAAAAATACTTATAAAATTTAGTATCCTTTTCCGTTCAATAAATCGAGAGTGTTCTCTGCAAATACTGATTAATCCATTTACTAATTAATTGACCCAACAAGTTAGGGCTTTTTCACAGCTTCACGTAAAACTCTGCATTGGCCCTTTGCAGTATCTTAATACTTTTCGCCGAGCTACAAAATTTTTAATATATTTTTAATATTATATTAAAATATAATTTACACTCAAGTACTCTAGTGGAGGTACTAAAGGTATTATAAGTTGAGATTATATTATATTATATGCCCAACCAAACCCATCATTAGAGAATTCATTAAATCCGAGCCCGTCGTTGGATTCCTATATGGGCGTGCCTATTGGGCCCTCGATAACATTCACCGGCCCACTGGATTCGGATTGTTGGGCCCATTATGGGAATTAAAAGGAAAAAGGAAAATTTGGAAAAGGAAATGAACCGGCATTTTGGGAGTTAGGTGGGCCGCTGAGGAACCATTGAATGCGGATGCACTGGTTTGAGACTTTGACTTTCTTTCCTTGACTAATTAATGAAATTAAAGGAGGTAAGGTCCTCGACAAACCCTTGTGCCACCATACCATCACCTTCTTTTCGTTTTCTGGCCACACTTTTTCTCTCTCTCAATTCATTGCCTCTCACAGTTTTGAGAATTGATGCGATGCTGTCGGGCTGACTCATGAGCTGAACATGTGAGATCGAACGACGGAGAGATAAGTCATCGGACCGAAACACGCGGCCAGCCATCCTCTGTTTTACCTTTGAGATTGATTCTCAACTAAATCCGTCTTGTCTATCTGTCCTGAGACACCCCACTTTGGATACTCGCAGAAAAGCAAGAGATGCCCAATTTTGGCATGTTCACGGCCATTCAGTGGCTGAAGAGTCTAGAGACCCTCTTTTTCCTCCTTTTTCCTTTCGGGTAAGTCAGTGTTGGCCAATTAATGATGGCGGCAGCGCTACGACTTCACCCGCCGACGGAAGCAAAGAGTCAGAGACAGAATAAAAGTCTCATGCCACACAACAGCAATATGGCAACGAAGAATTAATTTATGTTATTTCTCATTAACTTAAATTACCATACATTAATGGGATATTATCACTCAATTACCTATTTATGGCAATTTAGTTTATATTTTCTCATATAACATCCAAAACAGGGGGCCACCCATCCAGCAGAGTGGCCTCTGGGTCAGTTCAAAGACAGAAATCAACGGCTGAAGTGAAAGGGACAAAACAGGGGACAGGTAACTGGCCAGCTGGGATCGGCGGGCTGGCTACAAGGGTAAACTCCGCCTTCCCCATTCAATTACTAGTATAAATATAAGGACGCTGTCTAGGGGCATTTCGTCTGTGTGCTTGCAGTTCCCTTCTCCGTCAGTCGTTCCTCTCCCAGCTCCCGTACCACACACATATTCCCACCTATCACTGAAAACCTTGATCTGGGAAAGCTTCATTCGAGCATTTATGGCTTCTCTTATTCTGCTGATCACCGAGCTTCTTCGACCACAGAGCTCCAGTCTTGCTATTCTCTCGTCTCAGCCATTGCCAAAATCATCTACATCTTCGAACAACTGGTCCTTCAGCACGAGTGCAGCGAGGAGGTTCAATGAAAACAACAGGGAGGAAGCGGAGGCTACTGCAGTGGAAGTGGAAGATCTGCAGGAGCCGAGAGTCTGCGTTGATCTCGTTTGGCCCTGAGTTTTTTTTTTTTTTTGACAATGTTGTTACCTGTAACCTGCAAGTTAGATGACAATTTTTCTGTCAACACATTCCTCCCTCTAGTGATATTTTCAATTTTTGCTCGTTGCAATCTGATAGTTATAGATGGAACACGTTAAAGTTTCGGTCCTCTCCTTGAGAAACTCCATCAAAATTCAAACAGCGCAAGATCCTTGAGCTCGTACATGAATGTACCTTCGGAGGTTGGTCTGATCTTGATTTTTCAAATCGAGTCAGCCCCAGAGCTTCAACAGGAAATTATAGAGCCAGGACTAAACTGGTGTCTGTGAGACTGTGATCAGCTTCAGGCACACAACATTTGTCAAACAATCTGCAGAGAACTCTCCTCTCCTGCAAAGAAAGCCAAAAACGGTTCACATCCTCAAAATTAAGCTGCATGAGCTCTAAAGATAAAGTTCCATCCTTCACTAAACCTGAATCTTTGAAAGCAAAAGCATGTTCGTGGAAGAGGGCATTAACGATTTTACTTCTCATCCATAGTAATCCTACTGGGGGCAATTTCTACAGGATATTTGGGTAGCGACGCTCTTTTCCATTTCATTTCTCCAGCTACTTTAATAAAAGCTTGGCATGGCTCCTCTCACAAATACATTCTATTCCTATAAAGTTATATATCCCAGTCCTGCTGATAATTAAGTGAAAAACTATCTCAAGATTACTCTTCATATCCGAAGGGCACATCGAAAGCTGATTTTGCAGCACTCAAAGAACCTAAAATCAGGCTTTACCTCATTAGACGAATGGATTCATCTGCCTCACAATGTTCTACAATGCGAGAGAGAACCTCCACTTTCGTACCACTTAAATCTTCTTTCCAGCTGCACTCCATTAATGCAAAGGGATTAAATGCTTCAAGCGTCCCCCGACCGACTACCCAACTGCCTCTTGCATGAAAACTCTATCTTGTTTCCAATAACCTTCAATATTTTTGAATGTCGATCCACATAAATATCACAAGAAGATAGACTGGAATATATGCAATCGTAGCCAGAAGATGGTACATGACCTCTTAAATGTACATTGCAGTTGTTTACCATCACCTTGCCATTTGCACAAACAGTAGACTGCACCAGCGCTCTGGTATTCTACAGTTCAACCTCAATCACTCCACTTTAACTAATCTAACTTTCTTACCGCACTGTGGTGTAAAAGAAAGCAGACCAGAAACAATGATCCATTCTATGTTTCGCTGATTTAACATTCCTCCTGATCATCCACCAACCGCTTGCCGCTACCAATGATCCATCTGCAAACTCCATCTGATCTCAATGCGTGCCCAAATAATTACTCCCAAGTAGGTGCTCCGTTGCAGCAGCACACATAAGAAAATAAACAACGCACATGCAGCCTAAGAGTTCTGAATGGATAAAGTATGGTTCCTAGATCAATGGCCAAAGATTATGATAACCAAATTAAGCAAAACATTCTATATTTTCTAGCATCCAAGATTCCAAATTGAGTACCAAAATGAAGGTGGCATCATAATATTATTTCAGCAATAGAGATACACCACTTGGTCCATTCTTTCTGTTGGAGCATCAACATGCATAGATGAGTGACAGTCAAATTTTATACTTTTCAAGTATAGAGCCCTTGTTACCATAAGCAAATTAAGAAAAGATTGCTTGAAAAAGCATTTCTCATGAAAAACATCGGTTCCTCTATTTACTGATCACCTTATAATAACTCCACCAGTAATCAGGATTACAGTTTTTCTTCAAGTCATTTCTCAAAACACAGGAGGTTTGAGATAGGGTTCAAACCACACATTTGCCTCCCAATCTTACAATATGTGTGATAATACCAATGAGCAAACAACTCAGGCATCAATATCTCTAGAAAAGGCATGCAAAGCCAGGGAAACAGAATCAGCCTTATGTTTCTATGACAACAAATTAGCCTCATGTTTCTAAGCTAGTCACCCTTTTTTTTTCATGTAATAAAATAATGATAGGGTGATTTGAATGGTTGGTTTGCTTGTCATACATATTTACTGCACATGGCTTGCTGCCAAACGCGTAGAACATATCCACTGTGATATAAATAGAACACATACCTGGACAGCTGACCTATCAGTTTAAATAGCCAATATGTTCTCCACAGAAACCAGTATGCCGGACCCAGTACAATGATAGCACAATATTAATAGCAACATTTAATTGCTAGCAGATATTTATGTAGATAATGTTAAGTAAGAGCATCAACCATGAACTTGGCATATCGGTCAACAAAAAGTTTGAGTCGAGCAAAGTATATTGAAAAGGAACAGTTCATAAAAGATTCAAGGAGCAGTTAATGGAATCTCATTGATCAAATGGGAAAGTCTAATTTGCCAGATAAAAGGAAAAGGAAAAGTAGAAAAGCAATTTCTGAGGCAGGAGCTCTTAAATCCTTAAGTACATGTAACTTTTTTCTAAAACGGCAGGATTATCTAAGAGCACCTATATCAGACTGGTCAGAATTTACAGGACCAATAGACCCCATGTTATCTTGTCATTTGAGGTCCGAAACTAAAAAAGCGAGAAAGAACCCACTTCTTGCTGGGCTGATGGGCAGTGCCTTGCTTGTTCATGGATTCTAAATTCGCAGCTGAAGGCTTGAATATGGAGAAACAGGAAGCGCTGCATAGTTATGCTAGTTGGTCTTCTCACTTCTTGATCCCAACTATGAACTGGCCATACATTGAATCGACTCTTCTGAGCTATCCTCATTCTCTGAGCAACAGGGTCCTCCTTTCTATTCTTTCTCCCTACCATGGACAAGGCCGCTGAAGAAATCAGTCAAGACTGTCTCATAACATGGCATCTTCGCATAGCCAGGGAAGTAATTGATATCAATGATGAAGTACCGAGTCCCAACCCTCGAGTCCCTTATCACATCGAAGTTAAACAAGTTTAACTTCATTGCCTGCCTCAAGCCCATTGCAATGTCCGTTATGAAACTCTGAGGCGGCATCTCGGCGTCCTCTAAATTCATGAGCTTGTAGTAACTGTCGTCGTTTTTCTCGTTTGTTGCCAAATTGGAGACTTGAGAGAACGACAATGAGCCCTCCAGTGACCCTAATTTCTCCTCTGGGACGTCGGGCAAAGACTTGCGCTTCACACATTTTACATGCTCGCCCACTACGTAAACTTTGAAGATGACTCCACCATGATTGACGAACTCCTGTAGAACAACAGGTGGCTTGAGCTTGTTGAGCCCGTCATGGTTGAAAATCAGCACCATCTTGTGAGATTTGGCGCTTCCATCGGCGACAAGAGGCTTTGCAATCACAGGGAACTTTAAGCTCACCCACGCGTGCTCGTCAAAGAGAGTCTCCTTGTCGTAGATCACGATTTGGTTAGGAATGCCAAAGGACTCGGTTCCGCTCTCGATCTTGAGCTCGGAGACCACCTGGAGCATAGAAATCCGGTTGTGGAGGCGCTCAATGGCGTAGGGAGCGTCCAAAATCACAGCCTCAGGGTTGCGGGCGCTGAAGTCCTCGAGCTGGCGCCTCCAATCCTCGCCGTACAGCTTGTGGAGGATGCAGTCGAACGGGCCTTGGCCGACGAGGGGCCTTTCTTGGTCGATCTTGACGAGATCGATGCCGCGGGAGCGGGCGAGCGAGACGAGGGAGTCCTGAATGAAGCTCTGCTGCTTTTTCGGCAAGAGTGCGTATCCTACACTATATCTCCTCTCAGCCATCAATGGAAAAGATTCCCGGAGCAGAGCCCGCGAACGCTTCAGGAAATTTCATATGAAAACACCGGCAAGGACTGAAGACCGAAATGGGAGGAAAACAAGGATTCAGTTTTCAGCTTTCCATTTTCAGGTGCTCGCTTCGAAGAAATCCAAAGTTGCAGAATAGGATAGGGAGAGAGAGAGAGAGAGTTAGGGAACAAGGGAACTTATATATCGGCTGGACGAGGGTTTGACAGGGGTTAGTATCATCTACTTCTCGTCCACAGCGCTATCTAATTGAAAATTTAATTAATAATGATTAATTTTATGTTGATTACTTGATGTGTGAACACACGTGGTGATTACACGTGGCATATTCCGTGAGGAGCTGTGCGGGATTCGCGCCGTACATTGAAAGTGTGGATAGAGAATCGGACGGCTGTGAGGGTAGCAGAAGTGATGATGGTCAAACGTCAACGCGGGCTGAGGGGACCTTTTGACTTTTAACTAGACCCTCAATGCCCGCATCACGGATGGACCATCATTCCTGCAACCACCCAACCAAAAGAATTAATTAATATTCATTCATGCAGAAGCCATTAAGAAAGATTTTCATTTTTCATTAAGTTGGTACTGCCATGGTTTTTAAAATTAAATTAGAATAAGAATAGATTAAAGCGTGAGTTTATAGATTTAATGAGTTAATTATATATTTAATAAATAATAATATATAATTAATTATTATAAATATAGTTTTTAAAATCGGATCGGACGGAGAATTAGTGTAGACATAAGTTTATGAGTCAGATCGGGAGTTCAATGGGTTAAACCATATATTTAATAAATAATATTAATAATATAATATTACTAATAAATTTACATAATCTTATAATTTAAATATGATTTATAATAAAAATTATTAATATAACAATTATATTAAATAAAAGTTCATAAAATATAAATATAAATCTAGTAAAATAAAATAGGTACATTATAATATTGTTTTATTTTTTTAATTTTAAGTCGACTGATTTTTTACTGATTCAATTAGATTCATCGATAGAATCGGGAATCGGTCGGTTTAATCGAAATTGACCTCTTTGAATGTACAATTGGATCTTTTATAGGAACCGAACTAGATGAGTAGCCGATTCCCGATTGAACTAGTGGAACCGGCTGGTTCGGTCCGATTTTTAAAACTATAATTATAAGTTAAAACATAATATATTAAATAACAATTTTATTTTTAAAATTTTAAAATATTCATTATAATATGTAAATTTAGAAAGAAAATTAAATTTATTAAAAATAAAATATAATAGAAATATTCTTTTTAAATGGATATTACGGTTAATATAATTTTTAATTTATTCGGTTCGATAATCAGTTCAGCCGGCTGTGGCGATCGAACCGAAAATTGACTGGGTTTGATGTATCTGATCGGATTTAGAACAAATCTAGATTAATTAAGTAAATCGGACTGAACAATTATATGTTTCTAGTCGAATTAGTTTAACTGACCGGCCCGATTCAATTTTAAAAACTATGGATACAACACATACACCATTTAATTCGGATGCCTCCCATGCATCAATCAATTTCCATATTTTCATCTCCTCATCACCAATAAAATCATGATCGTTGCAATAAAAGGTGTTCCAAATCGCGCGTTTCATCCGTGGCACCGCAAGGAAACGGACAAATTACAGCTGGCTACGCAGAACGCGCGACACTCACTGCATCACGCTTTTGTCGTCTTCCAAATCGAGAGGATACTCTCTCTGACTGTGACAGTGCCAAGTTAGTGCTTGCCACAGCGAAGAGGACGAGAACTCGCATGAAGAACACGTGCTTGATTTATTCCAAAAATCTCCTGCCCCACAAGAACAAAGACCTTCATGCACGTCCACACGTTCGAAATAGTGTTGCCCAGGGATGAAGAAAGACAGCGGCAAAGCAATCTTGCTTCTTTCCAAACTCTTAATTATTAGAATGCAATAAATTATGAAACCATTAAATCAGATTTTCAGATAGGATCAATATCTAAAAAAATTTGTAAATTTATAAATGAAGATATCTTTTTTTTTTATAGGAGATACACTTTTACTCCATAAAATGAGCTGAATCTATGACTGTATGGCTATCTATTGTGGTGTCGGCTACGAAGCTTAAGATTTAGTTGGGCTGTTGCATATGAAAATTTGGACCTCCGGAAATAGATTTTCATACAAATAAGCCCTTTCTGCCATCGACCATGTGGGCCAAATTGGTTCTTTAACGATATAGACTTCGTGGAGGGTTTAGAAAATGCTGGGTGGATGTCGAATCCCGGGGAATTTTTGCCGTGATGCCATGTTGAATCTGCTCCAGAGCTATAAGAGCTCGACTTGTACGTGTAGTACAATGTCAAGGCACGAGAGAGCTGCAAGCGTAAATAAAGCCTGAGATTGACTTATAAGTAGGAAAGCTGCGAAGGCGTGTGTCAATGCCGGCCTCGCAAACAGTAAGGCATCTGCCTGGAAGCCGGAACTTGTCTTATTAGGTTGCCTGAATGCTCAGTTCGAACTTGGGTTCTATTGTCTTCCCCTGCTTCCATTCTCTGCAATATTGGGACATCAGTGGTCGATTTACTAAGTCAAATCACTAGATCAGTGTGGAACCGGACATGTTATTTAACGAGCTGACTGGAACCTCGAGAACTGGAATTTATTTAGCATGTCACTTAGTAACAAACCCAACAAGCAAAGCTGAACAGCATGGAACAGAGAAATAAGAATGAGGGAGATCGCCAAGGTGTGTTGCTACTTAGCCTTGTCTTGTTTTCTCTCTTCTCGATTGAATGCTCATGGAAGTTTTCCAGTCCATGGCAAGGTGAGGTGCTGAGATTGCCCGTCTCTTTCGAAGATTGCCTTTTCTTGGAACTCAAGCTTTTGGATGAGTAATATGGCAAAGAAATCATGCAACTTTTCTCACCTTAAAATCGAGATAGAATGATGAAAGGCCCATGATTGCTTCCTGGAATTTGACACTGAATCTCACACGAAATTGAAAGCTCTCCCAACCTTCAACATTGAAATGGTTTTACAGCTAGCTAGTCCAATCGATAATTCATTTATGTGATCCTTCCATCCTCATAGTCCTTAGTGGATAGTTAATCTAAATCAATCGTAGAGTAAAACAGCGAGCGATGATGTTTGGATATATCTGGAGTTCCTATAAATTCCCGTTCTCAAAATCCTCTGCAGATACGGAAGGGAAGGAAGCTGTTGAGGTCTCACCTCTCCTTCAGAAGAAGCACGAGCCCAGGGAAATGGAAGAGGTGGAAGTTGAGACTGCGAATGGAACTTCTCTCGAAGAAGCAAGGGCTGGAGGAAAGCCGAAGGACTCAGTGAAGAGGCCGAAGGAAGCTTCCAAACAGAACCATGGTAAAGCATTAAATCACACCATTCCGCGGCCGTTTCTTCTGGAGACTGAGAAACGAATGTCCCGGGAAAGGCGGGCATCGGTCGACTTCTCATCTAGCAAGGAAAAGACATCGCTAACAAGAGAGAGACAGGGTTCTCTGGACTTCAACGAACCGCAGCACAAGTGAGCTAAGCCCTTCTATGTCTTCATTTTGTGTTAACTTCTCATCCCTTGAAATAGCAGAAATTAGTATGATCTGATCTTGGACAGATGATTACTGACATAAATTATGCCTCAATCCAACTCACTTATTTAATGATTCAGGGCTCAGATCTCATCCACTTCTGCCAGCTCCATCACCAAAAGAAGTTCAACGCTTAAAGTTCCGAGCAACAAGCTTGCTGATAAAAGTTACGGGGTGAGTTCTGCTTCTTTGTCACTCAGGGACATTATTTAATATGCACCGATTGCTGTTTTTAGGACCCTAGTGGATTGAACGATGGGGATATATTGACTTCATAGAATCTAGATGGTAACATTCAAGTAGTTTATTAGAATCTTGAGGTTCAAATATTAAAAACCCCGTGCTTGCTGTCTCATTTGGTTTGCGTTTGCCTAGAATGGTGTTGAAAGCCGAAGCAAGAATCGGATGAAGCAGACTCTGGTCAAGGTACATTATGAGTTCCTCTAACGTAGAAATATATCATCTTTACAGAGTATGCGTATAGGCATAATACATCATAACCTGGAAAATGTTTGAAAATTTATCCGTTGTCTTTCCATATTATCTCATCAACATAAGAATCCGTTTGAGAACATTAAGATAACCTTCAGCTTTGGAATATATCCATGCAGAAGAACGAAACCAAGGCATCAAGTTCTGGTAAACTTGGGAAGAGCTCCACATTCAAAGCGTTGCCCTTGCCAAGCTTCTACCACAAGAACGAAGTAGCATCTTCAAAACTCGGAATAAAAGGGGTATACCGATTTTCCATTTCCATGCATCTTCTTTGACAACAAGTGATTTCTAGGATTAAGGAAATGATTGAATTTGCTCAGATTAATTCGTTACAATAACAGGAACGGAAGATGCCTGAGTCCAAGTCTCCTCCACTGAACCAGCCAGGAAAGGCGAACAGAGCAGCGGAAGACAAAGACAAGAAAGTTTCGGCTTCAAGAACGATGAGCGACCGGGCCAAGGAGACCATAAACAGGATGTTCAAAAGCACACAGAAGGCTCTGAATCCTTCCAAAGAGACGGCAAAAGTTATTGCCGCTACCGCTTGATATCTCAACAAACTTGTCTACTCCCAAGATGGGCCCGTTGTGTCATCCACACAGTCTCTGTTTTATTTGATCATGTCCTACCCAAAAAAAAAAAAAAGACAATGTCCATGTCCTCTCCATGAATGTGTTTCCTGTAGTTAAGAGTGTCTTCAAGTGGGTTTTGGTTGCAAGGCTCTTTCGCTGAATTTTACAGACCGACAATGAAAAGCTTTGATCTCTTCGATTGCTCTTTCCACACGGTGACCGGATGGTAGCGGATCTCCTTCCAGATGATGCGATGGGCATCACCAGGTGGCTCAGTTTCTCCCGATTCCTGGGTCTACGCATACCACACAACTATAGTTCTTCTTTCAGGTTTCAGTTATCTCTAAATTACCGTCAGGTATTACCAAACTTAATAGGACGCTGATAAGAAGATTAAAAGGAGCAATTCTAGTAGCATCCCGATTTGCAACGTTGAGTGAAGGAAGCGTAGGTACCGGGTAGTCTTGAATCGTCGGTTTACACCGGGGGACACGGCACTTCTGTTCTGTGAAGATGTGCATCGTGGACGGATAGGAGGAGTTGAGTAGGTGTGTGTTGTGGTTTTATGAAGGTACACCTACAAAGCCCACGTTCCCACCAACACAAAACTCAATATCGACTTTTCCTTTTTCCATCATTTAATTCACCTTTTTTTTGGGGTCAAGGCATCATTTGCTCACCCATTGCTCTCAATATTTTAATTAATTTTTAATAAAATAAAATTTTAAAAAATTATGAACGTGGATGGAAACTGTACCTATAAAAATTGAGTTCTAAAATTTATTAATATTATATCAAATTCTAAATTGTCCAGCTGATTCGCCCTCATTGTCTTCTTTACTGGCTTACCCACCTTCTCCCCAACCATCTACTGCTCTCCACAGCGACAGTCCACACACTTCGAATGCTGACCCGGAACACGGCCCCCCTCGTCTTCCTTTCCTTCCGGCACCCTTTTTATACTATCCGTTTATATGTCTCCCTTCCTGTTCCTCACTCACTGGCAAACCTCCCTCTCTCTCTCTCTCTCTTGTTTCCACAGACACTAGATTTCCTCTCTCTGCCATGGCTCCGGCAATGATAGACCCGCCATCGAACACGGTGTGCGTGATGGGCGCCTCTGGCCGCCTCGGCTCCGGCTTGGTGGAGCGTCTCCTCGGCCGGGGATACACTGTGCACGCCGCCACACAGAAGCAAGGTCCGACCGGCTCCTCTCAAACACCCATCTATCTCCCTCTGGCTTTGTTTAGGCTTGCAGCCCACTTGACAAGTATTTTCGGTGTTCCTCTTCCCTTTCAAAAGTCGTGCTGGAAATTCATTCCGAGCTCAAAATGGGTTCTTCCTGTCTACGGATTCCAGGAAAAACGTGAGTCCTTTGTTGGAGAAAACAGTTTTGCCGTCTTCAATCTCTCATAGGAAAACCAAACATGTTTTTGTTCTACGAGCAAGTAAGCTCATAAGCCTTATCGCACAGATCTTATTCGTCCCGAAACTGAAAACCGATCCAAAAAAAAGGGGAAGGAAAGGAAAGTAATCTGGAAATCAATCGACTTTCCCTACTGAAGGATATTTTCTTTTCTTCGACAGGTGAATTGAGACCGGCAATCGGCGATCCGTCTATAGACAAGAGGAAGCTCAAGATCTTTAGCTCGGACCCATTCGACTACCATAGTATAATCAATGCGCTGAAGGGCTGTTCGGGCTTGTTCTACACATTCGAACCCCCGGAAGACCAACCCACCTACGATGTATGTCTTACTGTAAAATTCTTGTCCCTCTTTCATTCCTATCTACAGGTTCTTTTAAAAAAATGGATTTATTATCGTAATTCTATGCTAAATTGATGCGGCTGAAGAGATTGGTCGGGATTCAATGTATTTTGCTGGTACAAGGAAATGCGATTTGACATTGAATAGGGGATTAGAAGGTGCGGTGTATACAGCTAGCAAACTTAGGTCCATTTACTTGCGATGGATCTGTCTCTTTGTTTGGTCAACTACCAGTCCAACCATGTGCTGATCATTGCGAGATAGTTCTACAAGCTTTTTCTTTCATGTGTAGATCGTATGAATGGAAAATTCATGATCAAGAAAGTTGCACTGATTGAAATTGAGTTGGGACTAATCAGACTCATTTGAAATTTTTGGGTATTTTTCGGAGAAGATCAGGGGAAAAAAAACTTTTAATGATGCTGTGAGAGTTTGATTCGAATAGTTTAGGGTGCACTGCAGGAATACATGGCGGAGGTGGAAGTGAGGGCTGCGCACAACGTGCTAGAAGCTTGCGCCCAGATAGAGACCGTCGACAAGGTTGTCTTCACATCATCCGTGACGGCTGTTATCTGGAGAGACGATCATGCCTCGTTGGATTCCGATTTCAACGAGAGACACTGGAGCAACGTCAATCTCTGCCGTAAATATAAGGTAAAGATAGGGAGCAGATGAAATTCATGCAGTCTAGCTTCATCTGGTCCTGAGTGGGAAAGATATAAAGAGTTTGAGGGTTAAAAGGGAAAAAAGAAGACGTTTTTTTTTGGGCCCCATATTAATAACAGTTTGTGATTTTACACCGTGGACAGCTGTGGCATGGATTGTCCAAGACGCTGGCGGAGAAGGCGGCGTGGGCGCTGGCGATGGACCGGGGAGTGAACATGGTCGCAGTCAACGGCGGCCTCTTGCTAGGCCCGGACCTCTCCATCACCAACCCCTACCTCAAGGGCGCAGCCGAGATGTATGAGAACGGCCTGTTCGTGACCGTCGATCTCGATTACTTGGTCGACGCCCATGTCTGCGTCTTCGAAGACGTCTCCTCATACGGCCGATACCTGTGCTTCAACCACGTGATCACCCAACAGGAGGATGCAATCAAGCTTGCCCAGACGCTCGCTCCAGGCACCAGCTCTCCACCTCCGAGGTTTCTATTCTTTCACTTGGAACCTGTGAGACTAACGCCCTTCACTGTCGAGAATACAGTCCTGATCACTTTCGTCTGCTATTATTATGCAGTGACGATCGGGAGACGAAGATTATCGTGCAGAGGATAAGCAACAAGAAGATGAACAAGTTGATGGTGGACTTTGTGACGGCGTCCATGATATGATCCAATCGCCATCGGCCGATGCACTTTATTTCCCACGCGACAACCACAGAGAGCTGGAACTCACTGTTCCATGTCCAACTCAATTATTTGGGGAGTCCTCAGTGCAGTTAATAGAATTGCAAGGTTTTGTACATCTCTCATGGTGTATCTTAATGAAAAGAAGATATGGAAATGGTTGATGAAACCACGGGGAGAGGTGCCGAGTACGTCTTGCATCGATCATGCATGCTTGCCTGAAAATCCCGACTTCCGGGCTATGGACTAGGGATCGAACTGGAATCGGGCATGACTAGGTACATCTCAGCCCATGAAAGAACATCAAATATCATGTAGTTTACGATTCTAAATTTGCTCGGAATAACTATTATTCTCATAATTTTTAAAAACGAACTAGACCGAAAGCTGGTATAGATATGGGTTCGTGAGTCGAACTGGAAGTTCAATGGGTTAAATCACATATTTAATAAATAATATTACTAATAAATTTACATAATATCATAATTTGAATATAATTTATAATACAAACCGTTAATATAACCATTATATTAAATAAAAATTTAACATAAAATATAAATATAAGTTTATTAAAATAAAATATGTACATTATATTAAGTTTTGTTTTTTTAAAATTTAAATCGACAGGTTTTTTCATTTGTTCGATTGAATTCACCAGTCGGACCAAAAATCAGCCGATTCAGCCGGAATTAATCTCATTCAAAGTGCAATTTGATCTTTTATAGGAATTAAACTAGGTGAGTGGTCGTTCCCAGTTGAACCGGTCGAACTAGCTGATCCAGTCCGATTTTTAAAGTTATGATTATTCTCATTACTTTCTATGAAAATCAAGAGGTGAATATAATATTGATAAATGGAATTTGCCTTCCATCTTCATCCCTCTAATCTTTATTTACCCCTTTTTTAGTTAATATTATCTTTTATTTTTAAAAGATAACCCTTTGGCAAGTGTGAGGCCACCTACTTCTCAACCATGGGGCACCTGATCATTCCTCGTACCAGATTCCCAACAAGATTTTTTCACATGATTCTTTTAGCTATTTTTATTTATTTATGTGCCTTGACTTTGAAATTCCCATTTTTCCCTCCCAGAAAAAGGCAGAATTGAAAAGGGAAGATTTTCAGTGGGCAATCCGCCGAGTCGATCTGAATATTTCTACTCATGGAACATTCACTCACTGTTAATTTATCTTCTTAACTGGATAGATCTACAGCCGGTTCCCTATTTTGGCTACCAATTTCCAGATTTTCTACCCTTTCCCCGCCCGCGACAGTGTGTCCTTTCTCAGTAAGGCATGAAATCGAAAATTTCCCCCGTTTCACTTTCTGCGAATTCTGCTCTTACTGGCTTTCGTTTAGCTCGAGACATTTTAGAACATCCGTTTTCACGAATCTAATTGTAGTTCTCATCTCATCTTCGATAGCTTTCCTGCGTGGAGGGAGTTTCAGCTCGATGGTGTTAAATTCGTTATGAGCCCATAAGTAACCAGGCCTTTTCCACCTAAAAACTCAAACTAATAGGTGGTGGTACTCAACTTTCTTATAAGCTCACAACATTTTCTTCATTTAATCAATGTGGGATCGTATATCTCAATA
This sequence comes from Sonneratia alba, assembly GCA_900174645.1. Taxonomy (NCBI): domain Eukaryota; kingdom Viridiplantae; phylum Streptophyta; class Magnoliopsida; order Myrtales; family Lythraceae; genus Sonneratia; species Sonneratia alba. The sequence continues at coordinate 500,904 of FWPY01000071.1, forward strand.
CCCGTCCTCACGTGGCAACGTGGTCCACTTTGCCACGTGCTATTAAACATCCACCCTCAACATCTATCTATGAGTCAGGTATTCTTTTTCCGGTCTCAGAAGAGGGGTACAACTGGCCACAAGTCGGTCAATTTTCTTCCGTACTCGAGCTTATATCAACTGATCATAAGCCAGGCTTTTGGACTCAGGTCGGGCGAGGTGCGAGCCAATTGGCTCTGATACCATGTTAAATTCGTTATGAGTGCATAAGGGATCATGCCCGTTTTCACTTAAAAGCTCAAGCTTATAGGTGACAGTACCCAATCTTCTTATAAGCTCATAACGTTTTTTTCATTTAATCAATGTGAGATCGTATATCTCAACACCCGCCCTCACGTGGTAACATAGTCTACTTTGCCACGTGCCATTAAATACTCGCCCTCAACAACTATCTACGAGCCGAGTACTCTTCTTCTGGTCTCAGATGAGGGAGACAACTGGCCATAAGTCGAGCAATTTTCTTTTGTACTCGGGGTTATATCAACTGACCACGAGCCAGACTTCTGGACTCAGGTCAGGCAATGTACGAGCCCACTGGCTTTGATACTATATTAAATTCATTGTGAGCCCATAAGGGATCAGGCCGTTCCCACTTAAAAGCTCAAGCTGATAGGTGGCGGTACATAACCTTCTTATAAGCCCACAACGTTTTCTTCATTTAATCGATGTGGAAAACTGTCGGGGACACTTGAAGGGGACCCAAGGATGGAGGCAGAGTAGATGCTGGGGAGAAAAAGGGAAAGGACAATTCGTCGAAGACAACATAACGAGTGATGAAAATGCGGCTAGAAGTGGGGTCTAGGCAACGATATCCATGATAATTACTTGGATAACCAAGGAAAACACAAGGGCGAGAACGGAAATCTAGCTCATGGGCAGTATAGGGGTGAAGATATGGATAACAACAACAACCAAAAACACGAAGGAAATGATAATTAGGAGGGGAACCATGTAGGGTATGGTAAGGAGATAGAAAATGTAAAGATTTGGTTGGAAGATGATTAATAAGAAAAACGGCAGTTTCAAAAGCAAAATCCCAATACTTTACCGGTAAATGTAAATGGGCTAATAGGGTAAGGCCCATGTCAACAATATGTCTGTGCTTACGTTCGATCGAGCCATTTTGTTGTGGGGTGTGCGGGCAAGAGATGTGGTGGATTATACCATAATTTTGTAATTCTATCCGAAACTCTTTAGAGAGAAATTCCTTTGCACCATCAGATTGGAGGGCTTTAATTTTACGATCAAAGAAGTTTTCTACTTGGAGGCGAAAAATTCGAAAGATGTGGGGGACATCTGCTCTAGATTTCATGGCAAAGAACCACAAGAATTTTCTAAAGTCATCAAGGAAATGAATATACTATGAATATCCCGGAGATGATAAAATAGGTGCAGGATCCCATATATCAGTATGGATTAAATCAAGTGGAGAAATACTTTTATTCATAGTTGATGGAAAGGAAGATTGGGAAATTTTTCCTAGTTGGCACAAAGCACAGACATAAGACATAATCATTGTGAATAATGTGAAAGGACGGAGATAAGACTTTATTGAGAATAGGAAAGGCAGAATGACCAAGATGTTGGTGCCATAAGACAGTAGAAGCAGTAGTTGTGACAAAAGCACGAGGAGGACTACATTTGATGTTTGTCTTCAAACAGTAGAGGCCGTCCTCAAGTGTTCCCCAAAGCAGTTCCTGTCTGGTGTATTGGTCCTTCACGAGAAAATAAGTGGGGTGAAGTTCAAAGAAGCAGGAGTTATCTTTTGTAAATTGAGGGACTGAAAGCAAATTTCTGGAGATTTTAGGTGCACAAAGAATTTTATTTAAAATAAAATTACGGGCAGGTGTATGAAGAATAGAGGAACCAGAAGAAATAACAGGTAAACCTGAGCCATCACCAATCATCAAATTTTTCGTACCAGAAGGATCTTGAATTGTGAGATTAGAGAAGTCAGCCGTGACATGATGAGTTCCTCCTGAGTCAACATACCAGTCTAAATTCCTGTCACTAGAGTTAGTGCCATAAACGATATTTGCTTGGGGTATTTGGAAATTTTGCGGTAAATATGGGCAAAATGCAGCAACATGCCCAATTTGTGTGCACAATTGACAGGTTATTGGCTGTCCAGAAAAGGGCCCAGATGACTGCGATGCATGGGCTCCAAGAGGAATTTGTGGAGGCCCAGATCCTAGAAGCCCACGAGAAGAGCTGACAGACATCGGGCCTGTCCGGAAGCCCGAAGGCTGAGGCCCGCTAAACTACTATGGGCCTTGAATCGTGCGACCCAATCCACGTCCTCTTCTTCCTCCTCCGTGCAATACCTGCAAGGGATTAGAAGAACTAGGGAAACCACCACGAGAAGAGAAGCCTCCATGGAAGAACCTTTTGCCGCCTCGTCCCTTCGAGCACCCCCGACCACCAGAGAAGTTAGCGTGCCCGGCGACGGCAGTGTGAACAAAGGGAAGAGCCGTAGGAGCAAGGGAATCCACCATCGAGGGCGTCTTGGCTTGGCGGTAGGCTTTCTTTGCCTCTTCATTTAAAAGAAGAGCAGAGAGAGCTTCAATGGTCATCCGAACAGCAGTTGGGCCCAAGATCAAAGCCAGTGGTTCCCAATCGACACCAAGTTCGGAAAGGATTTGCTCGTTGATTTCTGCTGTTGGCTTGGGTCGTCCCACCATGGCGAAATGATTTGTCAGTTCTGTTACTCCATTCAAGTAATCGGACATCGATCGATTTCCTTTACTGACATCACGCCACTGCAAGTCAAGAAATTGTTGTTGGGCATATGCTTGTGAGTCATACAAATTTTTCAACTTTGCCCAAGCCTCCGCTGTAGATTGAACACCAAGTAATTGGAGGCCAATTTCAGGAGAGACAGCAACAAGAATTGCCGAGAGGCAGAACTGGTCATATACTTCCAAATTTCAAAATCGGCATTTGGTGAGTGAATTTCAGTCATCCCCTGTTTTTATGTGATGGTAGGAGGAGGCGCTTTAATAGATCTATCTGCGTAGCCTAGCAGTTTGTAAGACTTCAGAATTGGTGAGATTGTGTTTTTCCAAAATAGTAATTGGTGGAGTCAAGCTTGAGTGGGATGGTTGGGAGAGAATTCGGTAGATTTTGCTCTGATATCAAGTCGATAAGTGACGGCATCCAACCTTTTTATAAGTTCATAATATTTTCTTTATTTAATCGATATGAGATCGTATAACTCAACAGATGGCATGATTCATTTTCTACCGGGAAAAAAGGGTAAATTTTATATCTTATGGCCTCCCTTGAAATTTCTGAAATTGCTCACAAGTTCCAGCCAGGGAGTCGAACGGCGTTTTCCCTCTCTGTTTCAGATTCATTGGTCAACTAATCCCTTAAATGTCTGATTTTTGGTGGCTGATTTAGCAGCTAGATGGATCGTCAAAGCTCGAGACTCGAGAGATCTCCGCGCTTTTGATGATAGTGCCTGTTAGCTAACCGAGCGCCTCTGGCTTCCACTTTCAGCTGGAACTATCATACAAGCTTGCCAGTGATCATCGTGCTATTGTGACGCTCAATCAGCTAGCATCAACCCAACTGTGTGGAGATTGCAACTCTTAAAGCTATATGCTTTCTTCGGGAGCTGTGGACAAGATTTTTTTTTTCCAGATAATGGGAATCCTTCAAGTCGCTCTTCTAGGACAATGGTGGCTTCCGCACAATCACATGACTGCTGATTTGTACTCGATTGTTCTTCCTATCCTGTTGTATTTCACTGTGCAGTGTTCCCAGTTTAACAGCCTAGTTTCATCTTTCTGTTGCCGACTTGTGTTCATTGATTTATCGAGCATCTCTTTGAATTCATTAGTTCAATCGGCAATAAAGAAGGAATATTTTCTTTAATGTCGTAGTTTGCAAAAACTGTTGCATTTTCAGACGATAGGTAGATTGATAGGATGAGTCATGAAGTTGGGCCACAACTTCTCGGGCAGGCTTCAGTGCAGAACCTAAAGATCTGGCGAGCTAATCTCATCCTACATGCATACAGGATTGCAGAAAGGGACTATTCTCTTCTTGGATTATTCTTGGGGGGTTAAAAGCACTAGCTCGATAATCTACGGGGGCCGATCCTCAGATTTGCTGGTCCCAATCAGAGTGGAAAGTATGAGAACACGTATAGAATGCTACACGTGGATGGGCACATGCAGATATATGCAACGTCTATGTATGAACAGCTCATCAGTGAAGGCTTATAAAGACAACATAGATAATACAACTCATGCATGGATAAGTCAACCAGGGCTGCTCTATTTTATGTTCCAGAAAACGAATAGAAATATGCCTTCTGTTCTGTCAATCATCTTTTCTCCCTTTCGCTTTTGCCTGCTGGTAAAGGTGCCCTGTCCCATAAGACCAATTTTCCCCTGCTCGAGCTCTAAATCCAGGTGAAGTAGTAGACATCTATGAACTTGCAATTTCTCCCCTAATTTGTGCGAATTCTTGCATTTTCCTGCAGTAATTTTGACTTAGGATGGTTCATCGGGCGAACTGGCCTAAACTTTTGTCATGTCTGGACCGAGGATTTCTACACTGGCTGAGTGCGTGTCTGGAATGACACTTGACTAGGCATGCGGACACATTAAATGTCTGTCAATCGCACCGCATCAATCATGTCGCCCGGGCTCAGCAGAGCCGTCAGTGTGTCTTCCGTGCCAGAAATTATTAACTCTCATTTTCCACTTTGGTTCGTGGCTTTATCTTGACTACTACTACTATAAATTCAGAGGATGCAATGCCGATGCTAACGGTGTCGTGTCTGCCGTTCTTCTTGATTATATCTTGGTGACTGCTAAGGTACATAGGGTACGAGAAGGATAAACTACAGATGAAGTTTTTGATGGGGCGAGGAATGATTGCTGCTGTTACAATGCAGTTATCATCGAAGAGAGGTGGCTGAGGAAGGGTCACATGAGTGGTGGTGGAGAGGAGAGGAGAGGAGAGGAGAGGAGAGGAGAGGAGAGGAGGGGGAGACCGCCCCTGCAAATGCAGAAGACTCTCTGACAGATGGTCCAACGTTTCGTGTCTTCTTCTCTTCTCTTCTCACTTTCTGTCGCTTTCTCACTCTTCTACTAATATATTTACTCGATTACCCTTCCTTCCCTTTTTTCCTTCATCAGCGGTTGAGCCATCCCATTGGACCCATGCCTTGCCTTAACTAGTCGATTTCCTGCCTTTCCCACCCTCTCTCTCTCTGTACATATAAGGAAAAATTGGTTGACCATTCCCCGACGCTTAATAATCATTACAGTAGAGGTTGACTCACTTGCTTGGATTTGTATCCTGGTTCCTCATCTTCGATTCCAGTTTGACGGCTTGTCTTGATGTCCTCTTGAGGGTTCATTTGGTAGGAGATTACCATTGGAGTCCTTGGGGTTTAGCCTCCTCAGTGCTTAGGAGGTTGTCCCCATCCTAGTGGTCTTATTGACAAGTTTCCAAGCCGGTATCGGTTACCACGATCCTATGAAGCTAATACACACGGAAAGTGCAAGAATGATCATCGCTCTCCAAATTTCAGCACATCTCATTACGTGGCGAAGACATTTTCTAATCAATTCTACTCTGAGAGGCTCGCATTTTGTCCTTTACACATTATTCACCGGGAGAAGAAAGCTTGCGAGGTCCAAAAGTTTTGCTGGGGGTCTTTTGTGGTAGTAGAAGGTGCCGCGTGGTGGCCATGACTGCACACTTCATGCTCCCGGTAGAGTCATAATTCACATATTACTCTTGCGTTCCACACTATCTTTTCCTCTCCTTCTTCTCTCATGGGCGTGTGAAAGTGAGTGCTGGGCTTTCCTTTGGCAGACACGTGAAATAATGTACCGTTGCTATTCCATCCAGCCTTGAGAAGGGGGGGCTCGGAACGGTCGTCAAGGAATGATGAGATAAGCTGCGATGACTTTCTGCAGCTGCATGCTCGCATGTGTGGAGAGGAGGAGGAGGGCTGACTCGAGAATGGATTTGGCCAAATTTTTTTGTTTGTACAATTCCAGACATGAAGGAAGCACTGTGACAGTGAGTTCTCAACTTCCTTTTACATGATAGATTCCTTTTCCCGCTCAGCTGGGAACCACTTGACTTCTTCCCTACTGATGCATCTCAAATTTAAGTGAATAAACACCCAACCATTTCGATGCAATTACACTAATTGTCACCGGTTTATCCTCGAAGTTGCTTTAGTTTTCCTACTGTGGGCGGAGGATATCTCTTCAAAACATCAAGAGAATCACACTCTACCGATTTTGATATCTTTCCTTACTTTCAGCTATTTGCTAGACTACTACTCCTCGGAATAATCTCAGCAAATAAATATTATTCCATCGATTACCCATGTATGAGGCAATTCCACCCGGGCATTGCCATACCCATACCCATACCATCTATCGAATGACGACACATCCGGACCACTGGGTGGTGTCGAAGTGAGCTGAAAAACTAAAACGAATTCCCCTCAAGTCAACAATCTCTCAAAGAGGAATGAGCTGGGGGAGCTGAAGTCTAAGTCTAAGAACTTACTGTGCCTCGGTTATAAGATTTATCAGGAACAATTAGCCGTGCCTGCTGGGTTGACAATTGACACCACCCCCAACCCTACATGACCCCCACCCCCTGCCAAAAAAATGAAAGAAAGAAACAGCTTTTCTTTTACGTGTCCATTGCGGCCAATGTTTCACATATTCTCTATGATCGCTTGTATATAAAAATGTATATTACTCTTTCTAATCCATCATTATCGTCGTCGAGTGTCAATTGCCCCGACCTTCCTTCTCACTTAAATTCTGCAGAGGACTGGCCCGACGGTTTTGACAGCAATCTTGAAAAAGGAAAGCAAAAAATGAAGAAGAAAAATTTCCTGTTTTCTTGAAAAACATAACCGAGCACAAAATTCTCTTTCATAAAATATGGTACCCACATGTCTGGAATGAAATAAGAAAATAAAATGGTACAAAAAGTTGTACGATACGAATTGAACTGAAAGTAATGTTATGATATTAAATCTATTTTATTAAAAATAAATTTCTTTCGTCTCTAATCTCTTTTTTATTTTTGTGCACCTGTTTTCCATTTTCCCTATTTTATCCCACTCCTTGCATCAGAGAAAAGGGAAGGATAACCCTACTACCCTCTCTCACGTGCGTCCTTCCCCTCCTCCCTTCATGGTTCTTCATTTCCATTTTTGTTCTCCCTCATTATCCCCATAGCCATATTCAAAGTAACCAACTATTCGGTCCAAATAAAAGAAGGAAAAAATAAAGGAAAAATCAATACTCTCGATTAATCAGTATTTGAATTTGAGACCTTTCACTGTATAACATAACATGTACATGTCAGGTATTCTTGTCACCTTCCAAACATCACCACAAGTCGCTGTTACTGCATATATATGTGTCTGAAGTCCTCCTGTCATATGGACTGAAGCTTTGTTAGTGTGTGCAGAATCGATTCATAGAAATTGTGAAGAGAGAGGGAGACGAGAAGGGGCAAGTCAAGAGAAAGAAAGAAAGAAGGAAAATAAGCTCAGAAACAAGACAAGAGATGGCACTGGACACTCTATCTTCTAATGAGCTCCTGAACTTCATCATCCATGACACCATCTCTGCTACCCCTTTCAGCAGCCTTGAATCCTCGGGCACCACCAGCTCTGCCGCTCCCACTGCTGCTGCCGCCGCCCACCTCTTTTGTGACCAGGCACTCGCTCGATCCAGTCGGCGGCAGTGGTTGTGGCGGAGGTGGAGGAGGCTGCAACCCCTCCAGTATGAATATGCGTTGCCTTGGAGGGCTGAAGCCGAATGCCCGGAAGGCCAGTCTGGGGGCGCAGGGACCGAAGAAGCGGCGGAGAAGGCCGAGGGTCTGCAAGAACAAGGAGGTTGCGGAGGCCCAGAGGATGACCCACATTGCCGTTGAGAGGAACCGCCGCAAGCAGATGAACGACCACCTTACTGTCCTAAGGTCTCTCATGCCAGAGTCCTTTGTCCAAAGGGTAATACAATTCAAAGTTCAAGCCCTTCCAGTTGCTCCAAATTTTTTTGTGCTTCCATTGGATTGCACGATTCATGCAACCTTCTGTTCTGTGTATATTAAGACAGCTCCGTGTCCGAGTCCATGCAGAGGTGGTTTTGGGTTGGGAGTGCAAAGGAAATAGGGGATTTTTATCACTGTTCGAGTACGCACTCAAATGAGTCTTACCAGCACTCCAACTTCATTATTAAAAGAAGAGGATAATCCCTATTTTTACCGCTTTCTGCTTTTTATTTCTCAACTGGGTCGTGATCAGTCAGATTATTCTTCATTCTTGATGTTGCATTAGGGCATCAGCATTCTGTGAAACAAGAATTCAATTTTTTTCCCACATTAACTGTCCTCAGTTTTCTCGTACACCAACCAACCTTATTATCCTCAACATTTTTTTCCTTTTGGAAAGGTACCATCTATCCTAAACTTTTGCATGGAAGTTTGTAAATTGAATACTCTGGATTCAAGTTTGTCGAGATTTGATGATTACAGGGGGACCAGGCATCGATAGTTGGGGGAGCAATAGAGTTTGTGAAGGAACTGGAGCACCTCCTTCAATCTCTAGAGGCACAGAAGCTCCAGCATCAATTAATGGAGGAGGAAACTCAAAGTCAAACTTCAGCAGTGGAAGACACCAAATTTATGAGGCCACCATTCTCACAGTTCTTTGTCCATCCGCAGTACACTTGGTCTCAGCTTCCCAGCAACAGCTGCAGAAAGCACAGCGGCAATTCTTCATCATCATCATCTTCAAGAAGTAGCGGCCTGAATGGCAATGAAAATGGGAATGGAGGAAGCGTGGTGGCAGCAATTGCAGACATTGAGGTAACGCTGATAGAGACCCATGCCAACCTGAGGATCCTGTCGAGGAGGAGCCCGAGGCAGCTGCTGAAGCTGGTTGCGGGTTTCCACACCCTTCACTTCTCCATTCTCCACCTCAGTGTCACCTCCCTGCATCCCCTCGTCCTCTACTCCATCAGTTCCAAGGTTTGGCCCCTCAATCTCTACACCCTCATCTCTTACAGAAATTCCAATTAACGGATCTCTGTCTGTTTGCCTGGTAAAAAGGGATGAAAACTGGAACGGAACTCAATGGCGATAATAGCATTCACTGACAGTTCTAGTTTAGATTCCTTTCGATCTGTCATACCAGACATAAAGTCAGGCCGGTAAGGACCTCAAAAAAGATCAGGGAGGGAATGGGATAGAATCCTTTAACGAAGGAAGATTTGTGTTCCGATCCAAGACCCCATCTGTCTGTTCGTGCTAGAATAGACATAAAAAAAAATAAAGGTTTTTATGTTTCATAATTGAGAAAGCTGAAACTTCGTATAGGACTTAGTTCTTATCTGATGCTGGAGAAAGCAAGACGGGCGCCCCGCGACCACCCCTAGGCTGTGTCCTTGTCTCCATATGTAGGCATTAATACATAACATAATGTTCAAAGGGCAGAGATAGAATATGACCTTATTATACAACAAAATGCATATTTCCACATCTCTGATGTATCAAATTTATTGCAAATTATGACAAAACTATAACGAATATACAAGAATTGCAGAAGTACATATGCACATAAGTGATTAACCCTTTTAAATGATTGGTCAGGAGTGGACCCTTTTGCATATGTATGAAAACATTCTGGCCCCATTTTCATAATCGGTCTGTGTCTCCCACAATTATTACTGATGACAAATTGAGAAATTTCCCAAACAGGTAAGGCAACTTCTGTAGCTTACACCATTTTGGGCTCCTCTTCCATGACGAGGAAGTGTTGTGCCTGATTGCATTTATAGGAACTCTGAGAGACTGAGGACTAAAGCGGTAATCGACAGTAACTGGTTAAACACAAACTGATGTATATGCTGTTGCTGTGGCTGTGCTCATCTCCACAGGTGGAGGAAGGGTGCCAACTCACGACTGCGGACGACATAGCAGAAGCAGTTCATCACATGCTGAGAATAATTGAGGAAGGAAGAGATGCCCTGTGCTGGTAGTTACCGAAATGGGCACCCGCCCTCCCACCCTGTTTTCCTCTTCCATTTCCTGGATGTTGTAGAATTCTTTTCTTTCTTATTTACCCTTTTGGTGAATGTAACATCGTAATTGGTTTTATGAGTTGAAAAGAGTTAGTGCCTCTCCTCACAAATTAGTTTCTGATTCAGATTTTATGAGTACAAAAGAGTTAATACATCCTAATAATTCATTTTGATCATATCTAAATGAATTAAAACTCATAACTTTTGAGTTAGAGATTCAAAAATATTATCTTCCTCAATAAGATATACAGTAGAAAAATGGCGACTTAAACGTCAATCTGGTCAGCGAATCAGTCTCTGCTTCTCTCTCTCTCTTTTTAATCTCATCTCACTAGCTCTGGACCTCTCCGGTAAGATCTCATCTCAGCAGTTTGGCAGACCTGAAATTTAAAATAAAAGCCTAAAGAGAGATCAGCCATTATTATGAACTCTCTCTCTGTCTCTCCCCCCAGTTTCCGCAGTGAGTACGGCAGGCAAACTATTAGACGTTGTATCTGAAAGGGTCGTAGCTTTACCGCAAATGCCATCACTTAGAGAATATTGCCAACGAAAAAACAGCAAATATTTGTGTGTGTGGAAGCCGCGATAGAGAGGTCTCTCAGAGTCCATTCCGCAGTAAAACCACGGGGCGAAAGGGACCTCGACCTGTCATTAACCGACACCTGCTCAGAGTCCTCTACAAGATTACACTGCTCCAGCGGGGTACTCCTCTCACCATTGAGTGGCGAAGGAACACCGTATAGGGGCAGATCCACCTTAAAATCTTTCGAGGGAGCATCGGATACCGAGGGCTGACTTGGAAGTGATGTTTTCCTCTAATAACGAAGATCATGGATGGATGGACATGGATGGAGTTGATATCGATGCGGGGTCTTCAGTTTTGTTTCTTTGTCGAGTGCATAATGCTTGCCCCTGAATTAAGGCTAATGTCCTCTTGTGCCCCTCGAAAGAGACATTCGCTGGGGGACCCCTCTCTCCCTCTCTCTCGACTCAACCCAACTGAGCTTCTCCTTCACAGTAAAATTATCAACACTGACTAGTGAAAGTGATGAATTAAATATCTCAGATTTTTTTTCCCCAGAAACGTGCTGTGCCGGCAATGCACGGATTTATGTTGCTGTCAGGACTGTACTGTGTTCGTTCTCCTGTTGGCTTGTATTGAAAGAATTACGGTGCTAATCGAGCACAACATATATATATATATATCCAAATGGAATCTCATAATTGAGGGATATTCAATGGACTGCTTTTCTTTCTTCCTTTGTCCAGAGAGAGGCATACTCCAATCCCAATCTAATGTCATCATATGATAGAGTAACAGCACAGCAAGGAAAATAAAAAGCAAAAAGATGGCAGTCGATGAACAGCATAACATGGACATCAAATGGTGCATTGTTTGTTGCCTTTGTGGTATTTAAAGGAAATGGGAATGTCCAACTGTCGAAGTTTCTCTCGAGTGAATTGCCATTCCTTGTTTACCACTGTTTACCCTTTTTATGGGTTCTGATCTGACGAATTGTCGATATGTCCTGATTATTATGCATAAGTAGGCAAGGCCCATAAAGATAGATAAGGACCAGTTGGAACAAGCTCCGGCCATTTTGTACGTGGGCTCGGAGCGGCCTTTGAAGTTCTGTGACAAGAGAGTGGTATTCAAGATTAGATTTGAGAAATGGTCGAGAATTCGAGATACATGGTAATAATGAGGCTATCCATCAAATGTTGATTAAAGAAAGACTCTCATGGAAAAGTCAACAGCTTAGGCGCGATTACATACTCATAATCTATGACTACATGCTTCCTCGACCAGCAATGCACGGGCAATTCTCAGACAGGCATTCTTATGCCCTTGGCTCTTCCGTGCCAGGAGAGCGACAACCGCCCGCTCGAGAACGATCCCTTCATGTGGATTGGGCGATCAATCATGCTGTGAAGGAAGCTTATCTTATGCCCGATCTTGCACATCTCCAGTGGATTCTTAGCGGATCCCGCATTGTGACTCATTGTGGAGCTAGTGGACCCTTGAATTTGATCTTCCTCATCTTGGTCCTCCTTCAATATGTCAGCAACCGTCTGACATGAATGCCCTGCCGAAAAGGATCTCCTGGTCGGCTGCAGCCCTTCACATCTCACCTCAATTGCAGTGTCTGTATTCCGAATATTGCGAAAAACATTAAAAGATTGGGAATTTGTGGCATGATCCCCAATCCCCGTTGCTTCTTCTAGATCTGCAACATTACTGGAGGAAGCAGGGGCATCAACCGCTCCAGGATGAGTCCAGTTCTCAGAACCTCGAACACTTTCGTCACTGGACAGCTGAGGCCCGGCTGAATTCAGGGGCGCCCGTACCGGGAAAGAACCAGCAAAGGCCACCTCGGACCGGCAGAGTGGACAGTTAGAGTGGGACTTGAGCCACGTGTCGATGCAAGGGATGTGGAATGCGTGGGTGCACTTGGGCAGGAGCCTGACGCTCTCATCCTCCTGGAACTCGCTCAGGCAGACTGAGCACGTTCCCTCGATCATCCCAGACCCTCTCTTGTATTTGCAAACCGCGATGGACCTTATGAGGGCCTCGTCCAGGCCTCCGGTCGAGACGTACCATGGCTCATGGTCGGCGCGCGGGCTGGGTTCACCATCAGGGTCCAAGTTGAGATCACGGGGCGATTGGGTCCTTGAGGGTTGGAGCTCCCGCAGAACTTGGAGATGACGGTATAGTAGGTTACGAGGAGGAAGGCACTTGCTAGGACTCCAACAATGGCAATGATAAGGGGAGAGAAGTTTGGGCCAGAAGGAGAGCTGTCATCTCCAAGGAGCTGGAGAGGAGGTGGAGGAGGGAACACTCCGTAGCACCACCGTGGACAGTACAAGCTGCAAACCCCTTGGGTGCAGTCCCTGCTACTGATGTATGGGATCCAGTTGTTTTGTGGATTTACTCGAGAGCCCATTACAACATACGTATATAAGTATATATTCTCTACATGGGACTTGATCAAACTCTCATGGTGATCTACCTCCTGACAATATTTGAGAAGAGAACAGTTGGTGCTTTAAGTAGAAGAACTGAAATGAGCTCCATTGATGAACAGAGCTTGAAGCGCAAAGATCGGATGGGCTTGAGAAGAGAGTAAAGTTGGAAAGAGGAGAGTGCTGATATGTGACTATTCTTTCCCCATTCTTTTCTGGTTTCTTAGGCCTCTCTTTTCTTGTGGGGTTCATTTTATTCATCTCTTTTCCTTTTGTTTCCTTCCCTTTATCGGCTTTTTTTTCCTTTTAGGATTATGGTAATTTTTTTCCAAATACAAAGGATATATGGGAGCCCAAAGAATTAAAAAGAAAATTGAATAAAAGGATTTAAGGAATCAGTTAATAATATTTAAAATTTCTTAGATTAAGAATAATACATAAATTTTAATATCGATAATGATGTTACTGTATTTATAAGAATATGGTATGTTTGACTAAGAGGGGTTGTGAGTGTTGGTTGGGAAATTGATCGATCAATCAATGCTATGGCATATCATGCCAATCTTATAGCGCCTGAGGTGTGGTTGAGACTAGTGATAGGGTAAGGACATTTTGCAAGATTGGAACAATTCTCTTTTCGTTTCGTGCAAGACCTCAATCTCAGGAATAAAAATGCATTAACTTGCATCCCACCCGGATTTTTCTCTAATTCAATTCGTTCACGAGTAATTACCATAGATCGTTAAATCTAACCAACCTAGTTAAGATGAATCATGTAACAAGTCGGTGAATCTTAAATTGCATTCAATTATTAAGATTCAAGATTTACAGAGCTCGGAGTAAGAACAGCACAATCGGAGCCTATTCATGTGGCATCATGGTCGGGAAGATTATACAATTTCCATAGTGCAACTTGCTTGGTCAAATGCCCAATAGCCCAAGAAAGTTTTTTACGTGCACTGGGAATTTCCCACTTTTTTCGTATCTTTCTTTTTCCTTCTCTCTTTATACACCACCTTTAATCATCCCACCGCTGTTCTGTTTTTGCCTTTTTCCATGTTCAAGAAAGAGCAGGAAAGTCTTGCGTGCGCCAGCCGACAACTTCGAGCATTCACCGTGTGGGAATTTAAAGGGACCGAGGATGAAGGCCTCGAGAATGACCGTGTCATGCATTCTCTTGCTCCATTCATGACCAGGATGGTTTTCCTTCCTTTGTTGCCCTCTGGGTGCATGCCCATTTCGTCGATTCCAAGATCATCCAAATCGATCTATGGAAAATAATATTCAATGAGTGAAGTTCATAAGCTTGACAGATCACTAAATGAAGTTTTCTTAGTCCCCTCAGGAGAACCCCACAAAAAAGAATAATGGAAAATTTCCATTAGGGAGGGACAGAAAGGAAAGGTCACAGCTTGGAAGGAGCCCATCTAGGGGATCAAACGTGGCGCAGTTCAATTCTACGCAAGTCTCAATTCCTTCTCCGAAGAAGAGAGGCCCAACCCAAGTGAGAGTTTCGCCTGAAATTACGTGTAAAAATCACTAAATAGTGAACAAAATGAATTAAGATAGTCCTCTATCGTTCGAGGGTGCAGAAGGTTTAACGGCGCTCAGCTTATCAAATAAACTTTCGTGTATACAATCCCTATTCCTCCTCTTTTCCGACGTTCACCATGTTATTTTTCCCATGTGACGAGCTTGTAATTTGCTTACAAGCTTTCAGTAAGTAAAGTTATCATCGAGTACCATGCCATGATCCAATCGAAGACTTCGTGCATTTGGTGAGCCTTTTCTTTTATCTCTCCTTCCTGTTCACCATCTCCACACAAGGCATTCCCCTTCCTACAAAGGCGTAGCTTAAAGTGACCCCATGACCATTTACACATGGATGGATGCCTTCACTTTTCATATATTTATAAGTGAAAAAAAAAAAGAAGAAGTAATAGTAACTGGAATCTTATCATCCTTATTATATAATATTTAAACTTTCGTATTTAACCGTAAATATATCAGAAAAATTAAACTGCTAGCATAATACCATTAAAAATCTAATATAGTTCAAGAAGTCGATAACCTTTACAATCTGCCCAAACAACCATAATGAGGGTTTGATGCTTTCACTTAACTAGAAAAAAAATGGCAAAAGAAAAAGAAAGAAATGCACATGCACATCCATAAAAACTACTTAAACATGATTCTTTGGACAAACTTTTAGATTATAGTATTATAAACTGAAAAAATATGGGATTATTTATATTTTCATATCGTAAAAAGATAAACTAAAATTAGAATAATTATGATTTTTCATCTTTGTGATGGTCGGGTGCGTATTCATTTAGAGTTTCATGGATTGGATTTCATATGGAAGGAAGGAACAAACGCGCGCTAGCTGGTATCACGGCAAATAATCGAAGAAAACAAAAGCTGATCACTTGCACCCATTTTTCAACATCTCTCTCTCTCTCTCTCTCTCTCTCTCTCCGTGTCCGTCCCTGACCCTGAGCCCGAGGCACATCTTCCAAATTCTTGCCATAACATGAAACTGTAATGCCCTAGAATCAAGGGGAGCAGATCCATATAATACAGAGATCTCATATAACCCTCTTCCACTTAATAACATGGCGCTGAGCAACAACGTGATCGGGGCCATAAACTTCATTGCCGTCCTCCTCTCGGTGCCCGTCATCGGAGCCGGGGTCTGGCTGGCAACCGAGCCCGACAACTCTTGCGTGAAGATCCTCCAGTGGCCTGTTATAATCCTGGGGATCCTAATCCTCGTAGTGGCCCTCGCCGGCCTCATTGGTGGTTTCTGGCGGGTCCAGTGGCTGCTCGTGTTGTACCTGGTCGTGATGCTGATCCTCATCGTGCTGCTCTCGTGCCTCGTCGTGTTCGTGTACATGGTCACGGTGCGGGGCCACGGCCACCCGGAGCCCAGCCGGGTTTACCTGGAGTACCACCTGGATGATTTCTCCGGGTGGCTGAAGAGGAGGGTCAGAAGTTCCTACAAGTGGGACCGGATCCGGACCTGCCTGAGCTCGACCAGCATGTGCCCGGAGCTGAACCAGAGCTACCGCATGGCTCAGGATTTCTTCAATGCCCGCATAAGCCCTCTGCAGGTTCCTAAGCCTTATACTCTCAACTCCCCATGCTGCTCTAGTTTTCTCTATCCTTCAATTTAATTAACGTGCTGGTTTAATGCATCACAAGCCATCCGCTTTATCAAGAAGCGCTTCTAGTGTCTTAGAACCCATCTATCCCGTACTTCCTCACCATTTTTCTTGACCACTTTAGCTGGACGTCAAGAAATATTTTATGTCCATATAACTCCTATAATCATGCTGATTTTTCATGTTGAAAAATGGGATTCAGTGAAATGTTATCACTCTCAATGACATTATTAAAATGTGATGAGTTGACGAGATATTCTCAATTTATTTGATGAAATCATATTTGTTGAGAAAAGTATTATTTCCTTGAGGTGAGGATTGCTTCTTTTCACATTAACTTTATTTTGGATGATTCCTAGAGTGAAGATAAAGATAAATCCCTCAAAAGACATCTTTAATCATATATGCTATGGTATCCCTTCGAGATCAATTAATGAAGGATTTTGAAAATTTCATCCAAAAAGTGAATGACAGCCCATGATTCTCGAGCCAAGTGTCGTATAATTATATTCTTTTATATTTTTTCCCCTCCCATGTATTCTTCGACTTTATCTTTTTTGCATCCTTTTCTTTTCTTCTCTCCCTCTTTACAGTCAGGGTGTTGTAAGCCACCTACGGAATGTGGGTACACGTTCATCAACCCGACTTACTGGATCAGCCCGATAAACACCGCGGCTGACATGGACTGCCTCCAGTGGAGCAACGATCAGTCCCAGCTCTGCTACAACTGTGACTCCTGCAAGGCCGGCCTGCTCGCCAACCTCAAGAAAGAGTGGAGGAGAGCCGACATAGTCCTGCTGATCGCACTTATCGGGCTGATATGGGTGTACCTGATCGGCTGTTGCGCTTTTCGAAACGCCAAGACCGAGGACCTGTTCCGCAGGTACAAGCAGGGCTACACATAGATGTCCCATAGGGCACTTGCCAGTTCATATAATGCCATCCTGGATGGGAATTTGAACGCGTGTTGGGTGCTTTTGCAACTAGGATAGGGTTTCAGCAAGGACGGTATTTTGGGCATCGGTGGGTCTGTTTGATGACTTTTCGTGTACAATGTATTTGTAAGCTAAGCTGGTGATGGATTTTTCATTGTTTATGTGAAAGGAGCTTTGGGATTGGACTTTTGGATGGATTCCCTCTGGGCGTTAGTGTTGGAATTCGAGAAAGGTTGTCGAGACTCGAGACCTTAGCTTAGATTCGCGGTTTGTGGGTCCACCGAAAGTTTTCTAACTTTTTCAAAACGATGGATGAGAGTTCCCGCGTTTCTTCACTATCTTTTCAGGACATCCGCCATTAACGGGGAGTTATTAACTACGTGCTTAATGCGGTTCATCATCTTAACGATGAACGCTCAAAATCTTCTCCCTTTCCAGCCTTCTACATGCTTGTCCTGTGGTGGACGTGCTTGGCTCATTCGAGCTAGACTTCCTTTGCATGTGTTGGGGGTCGCTCGAAGTGGAACGGTAAACATTCGGGCGCTGGCATTAGGTGAACGTTGTCCACCCTTTGAGTTCGTATAATAGTTGAGGCCCATCTATGATAACTTGAAAATGTTAAAGAGTCCCGAACTCCCGGGGGCGGGGGTGGGTTGTGTTTTAAAACGTCACACGATTTGCCCAGCTTGAAGAACGTTTTAGTGGGCTGATTGTGGCCCATCCATCCACTAACAGGGCCGGGTTGGCCTCGCCCCATCGTTCCATGGCGGTACCCTCGGAGCCAATTGCATGAGCTTATAAGTTCAACATCAGGGAATTGGAAGACACGGTCTCTCGCTCCTCCGTGCCCGAGCTTCAGGGGGGTTAACCCTCATTTGCATGAGAAAGCCAGTTCGGATTCTGCCACCTTCCTCTATCCTATCCAGCCACTTAGGTAGTCCTCGTGTGGGGTAAACGGCTCGTCCAATACTCGAATCATTGCAAGGGTAAAACTTTCCTTGTATTCCCAGGCCAACATGGTTACTGAAAAGGACATAAAGGACATCAAAAGTTGTATGAGTTTATCACATTTTTCTCAAGACAATTAAAAATCCTCCATCACATCATGATTGCAGTAGAATTACATATATATATAAAACATGAGGATTGATACTGTTTTTTTCCCCCTCGCATACATACACATGCACAAGAAAAAAAGACAAGAATATTAGGTAATGTTGGTGAACTGATACCCGGTTGACCAATTAATCAGCGCCACGTGGATATTCAAGCCTATCTCTCTCTCTCTCTCTCTCTCTCCAGATATGTGGCATCTTCCAGGGAGGGGAGAGAGGGTGTCTAACCCTGTTTTTTTCCCATAACTTAAAGGGCAAAGTACTTTTAGGATTTTAATAAGGGAAGCTGGTACATGATATTATGATTTCAATCCCCCATATGCAGGTATTAAGTATTTCTTTATTTTTTTTGTCGCTTATGTAATTCTATGTACGACTTGGTATCTTTATATATATATAAAAAAAAGAATCTGTCATCCTGAGCTGTCTTTTTTATATGGGTTTTTTTTTCGTGGCATGCGACTTGGTAAGCCAGTTGAAGTGATTGATAGCCGTAGACCTGTAGTCTTTATACCAATTTTGGACCCACAATCACAGAATCAATGTATTCTTTTTTCCATCCCTACTATGCCTGCACAAACGGGAATACTATTTTATGCCCCCAGTGCCTATATCCGTCAGTCCAGCTAGACATACACACCCTTAATTCTGATCTTCATGATGTACGTCATATGTGTGTTTATATGCATAGTAGCTAGAATACATGGTACTCCAAGGATGTACATACCACTTTCTCAAGGACACAATATTGTCGGATGGAGCTTCGATGAGAGACAGAGATGTTTAGCTTTTCTCAGATTAGGAAAGAATCCGTGCATAATCGGGAGATGATATCGCATAGGGGAAAAGGAGGGGAGGAGTCTTAAATAATGTGGCTGATAAAAGTAGAGTGAGATCCTACCCCTGATCCCAATTTCCTTCTTTTCCCACCTCACATCATCTTCTTCACTATGGATTTGTATAATGTGCATGCTTCGACTGAGCCGCCACCACTGGCCATTAGTACCAATCAAATTCTGACCGATCAGCCATCAATGACTCATCGCGTGCATGCGGTGGACAGGTACCAATTAATTGGTACTTTATAGCAGTAAGAGTTGAAGCTCTCATTCAAGATCATACCCTAAGAGACCCTAGCTAGTGAAGCAAAAGATTTTGCACCAATAGTTAATAGTTAAGATAATTCTTTTTTATTTTTTTATTATAAATTTTTATATTCAAATTTAATGAGTGATTAAGAATTTTATTTTTAGAGAGTATTATCCTTGATTGTATGTATTATTTGAATTTTGATAATTAAGATTTTATTATATTCAAGTTCACAAATAATAAATTAGATAGATTTCCAAAGAATATTCAAAAAGGAAGGAAGGTACGGAATACTTGGACAAGAGATTAACCATTGTTGTGATCTCTCTCTTTTTCTTTTATAAATTAATTATATCAAGAAATTATTAGGTTATAACCGATAGAGTTCAAATTAGATGGACTGTATCATCATTAGACTACAGAAATTAAATCCCCGTCATGTTTTGGGCAATGAATGAAGCAATTTGACTGTCCCATCTTTTCCTCCTCTCTTCCAGTTCTAGGAGGCTCAGCCCTAGCTCATCCTCAGTTAGAACTTAGAATAACCCCAACGGCTGCGCTTCAAACTGCAAGGAGCCTTCTGTCATCATCGGAATCTCTTCATCAATCTCAGACTGTCAACTTTCCTATCTTTATCACTTGTAAACTTGTCATCAATAAAATGATTACAGGGATTCCGATTGACATACTCGAAATCAGACCCTCCTAGTTCTTCAAATGTGATGTCGTAATGTCAAAGCTCCGTCTCTCTCTTGGGGTTTTTTTTTTTTATAAAGTTTTCACAGAACGATTGCGGATTTTTGACCGGCCTGCCTCGTGCACCCGTAAAATCTAAATCATAATGCTGGGTCCCACTCCGGCATCAGCAAAGGCCCCACCGCACGGAGAAAGTCTCCGGTGTATCCGTCGCACCGACGTGGCAGCAGTGGAGTCGGTGTGTCGAGCCAATAAAAGGCTTGCAGCAGTCAGGGTCGAGCTCTACGTGCAGAAGGCGGAAGCTACCGTCGTACTCCGTTTTTTCCGTCAAACTCAAATATGCTTTCTCCCACGGTTTCTTCCTGTTCCGTAACCTGAGTTCTATCCTTTGACCTGACGAGCATCTCCTCTTCTTTCTGACTCTCTTATCTTGCTTTCCTCGTCGAGATCACATCAAGCCTTCCAATTCTTGTTGCAGCGTTCCACGTGGTTGTGGCGAAGCTGGATTATGACACGTGGTAATTTGCTCGACGGCTCACAGCCAAACCCGAGTCCAACAGCTGGAAGCTTCAGGTAGACGTGGCTGCATCCTCTTTTTAACTCTCCGCCTGCTATCCGGCCTAGGGGCCCAGACAAGTTCAGGACACGTGTCACTCATTCGCTCTCTCGCGGAATGAGGGTGGGGGGGTGGGGGGGGGGAGTTGTTACCGGAATTACCGGTAAGAGAATCTCTTGTCGATGTGTCGGCCGCCCGTGCGTCGCCGTGCGTGTATCTCCTTTCTTTCTGTGGTAAATGTGACAGTGAAACCGCTGCGCTCGCATTTCTATCTCCCCCATCGATTATGATCAAATCCTTCTCAACTGCGATTTGTCGTATTTGAAACCGTAAATGTGTACATATAAGCTTAGCAGATATACGTCTGGATTTGATTATACATTAGACAGCCAATGAGGTTCGCGCATTCTGTAGCATATACTCATGGATGAAAGAAATGTCAAAATGGCCAAACATCTGTCCATTAAGATGCGACATTTGTTTTTAAAATTTAAAAAAAAAATCAGAATCTTCTGTCCATCTTTGAAAACTATGTCCGCACCGCATTGATAAAGAATTCCAGTTTTTGCGTGGTTGGCCGAGACTCGTACTGTGCCACAGAGTCGACCATTGACCCGTCGTCAACACGTCCAATCGGCCACGGGAGACCACCAGATGGGAAAAGAAGGCAATAATTTTGATAAGCTCGACAGCGGTGGGGCCCTTCCAGAAAAACCCACTCGACTAAGAAAAGCACCGAAAGAAAGAAAAGGGGCAGAGCCGACCCTAGAGAGAAGACGAAGGGAACCCACATCCCAGTCATAAACTTCACACCACCACGCGCACCCCCCAAAGCCCGGTAGATACGTCCCAACTTGCCCCATTGGGGGCGGCTGTGATGTGATTGTATTCTAGAATTCCATATGGCGAATAAGTTACACCTCAGCTTTCCACCCTCTAATCACCTGCTGACACGTCACACACCTACTACACTCTCCTCGAAAATCGGTCAAAATTGAACCATCTAGCCTCACGTATCCAAACTTTATATCAATCCTTGGTCCTTACGCTGGTGCTCAACTGAAGCAGCACAAGAAAAATATCTTTCACGCCCCCCCACTACATACATATATATATATGTATATATAGCTGAGTGGTCTCAACAGAGACACGTGGAAAACACATCTTAGCTAAGCTAGCAGCAGCACTAAAACAAGAGTCCCTCTTTATTCCATTCAACATAGTATACAGCACACAGCCCCACTCAAACTCAAGGAGAGCATCGACCACGAGATTTTAACAGCTACACTAGCACATTGTCACGTACTACTGTATCCCACAAAGACGGCATTTACATTTTTGCATAGCAAATGCTTGACCGCAAACGAACTATCCCCCAAGACCCATGTATGATCTCGACTCTTAAGTGGCTTCTTGAGCATAATATTTGGTTTCCCCCACCTCGAGTTCTGTCCGCTAGGCCCACAGTGATCACCACCATGTCGACCCCACCTATGATGGTATGGTCATTATGCTTATATATACACATGAAAGTCCCTGTATCCCTGTACCGGCCTCGGACTGATCGAAGCTCTGGTGAAGGATCAGACTCCATAAAAGGAGACACAACAGAGAGCAGTACTTCAATAAAAAGCATCCTGGTTTTTTTTTTTTATACTGTCACTAGCAGTCGAATTGCCATCGACGGATGTGGTGGTATCAGTATTCTATGATCAGCCCGCCCATCGGAGCACGGTGGGGGATGCCTTTCCTCCGCTTAGCTATGCGGTAACTGGTGGACGTGGGAGGGGGCGTGGATGGAGTGAAGCTGTGGATCTTGCTGCTCTTGTGACGGCCATGGCCCCGGCTGCAACTGCTGCTGTATGAATCCTCGGTATCAGACCCCACTGTCGGGGCAGCCCTCCGTTTCTTAATCATCTTAGACCTCGGAACAAAATTCTCTGATGTTCCCACGACCTGTAATTCAATTTTAAAAAAAAATGCTTGAGATTTCAATTATTGAACTAAGAACTAAATTACAGTTGCCGTGTTGAAGTGGTACGAATTTCGTCTTCCAGTTTAATAAGAGGAAAGTGCCGTCTCTTTTTTCCAGAGGAACATCAACTTTCTGGCTGAGCGGAAAAAACTGGAAAACAGTGCTTTCTACAAAACGTACATTGCATTTCCCAGTGTTCCTCGAATTACACTAAATTCTCAAGAGTGATACAAAACTCTGTTTTGGAGAACATAAAATCCAGAAGAATTGGGTCATTTCTCGGCTTCTCTGCAAAAATAAGATATGACCCTCATTGGCACTGAAATCGATTTTCCAAATTTTCAGCCCCCACGATTCTTCCTCTGAGAAACCCACGAAAAGAGCAATTACAAGAAATCATTGCGGCTGATATATACCTTACAGCCAAGAGAGCAGAAGCGGAAGGAATCGAGGAGGCTGCGCTCGCAGACCTCGCAGGTGTTGGTGACGCCTTTCCCTGGCCTAGGCTGTGGCCGCTCGTTCAAGAAAACGACCCTGGCGCTGTTGATAATGTAGGTCTGGACTCCACTTATGTCCAGCACCTTCTGTATCTCCGACACCCTTATCACATCATGGTAAGAAGACCTCCTTATCTGTAAGATCAATCACTTTTTCATTAGTGCCAACATATGCTTTTAAATGTAATCGACTTGGGAAGATGCGGGAATGCCAGCAGAAATGTAACTTCTTTTGTCATTCAATCAGGAGAATGAAATTCAGGTGATCAGAAGAGGAAGGGTCAACATTCCGTTGGGGCAGCGAAAAGCTAAGAGAATACATGAGAGGGAGGGAGAGAGAAGCTTAATCGACCAATACGAGGAAAGGGAAACCAAATCGGGAAAACAGCTTTAATCAGTAAAAAAGTTAATTCTAAAGGAGGAATCTTGAAAGAATGCAGATGACGGGACAAGGACCGGACCTGAATGGCGTGGTGATCCCTGTGGTTAGCGAGGCAAAGGGAGCACAGGGCACCGTTCATACAGTCCAAGCAGTACATGTTGCATTCACTCTTGTGCAAGTCCGCGTGAACCCTACACTGCACGAAGAAGCTCTCACTCAGCAGAGGCTTCAGCCATGGCGGCCACCTGCTGTCGTCATCATCAGGACCCCCAGCACCCTGTTCTCATCCAATCAAAAAGAATAAAATATTAGAACTTTACATTCAAAAAGGCCAATCCGAAATCAAGTATAGGCTTTGTTAAAAGCTTTGATTGGAAAAAAAGCTTTCAGCAAAGTCATGGCAGTCGAATAGACAGAAACAAGGGCAGAAAGGCCTCGGAGTCAACGAAAACAGGACCATTTTTGTGAAACGGAGCAACCCTGATCCTTCAAATGAGATACCCAGCTGAAAAATCAAATGACAATGATCTCCTCATCCGAACAAAGGCAGAGAGAGGAAAGTGTGAGGTTTACCATGATTCTCCGGTTCTTGGGCTTGATTTCTCGGACAGTGGAATCCTGATTATCGATCGCCATCTTGAATCTCTAGAACAGAGTAGCTTCCCTGCTGCCTAGTGCTGTAACTGGAGAGGGAGAGGAGAGAGGATGTCTGAAAGTGCTGAGTATTATTCGAGGGAAGAGTTTGAGAGAAAGTGGAGAGAATGGGTTCTTGTAGGGAAGACGGACGATAAAGCAGCGGAGAGAGAAACAGAGGAGAGAGTCGCCTCCTTTCGTTCTTATCCGCTCAAAGTCTACACCCCAACCGAACTCTGAACCTGGTTCCGAAGCCGAACCTATTCGGGATGCGTCGGGTGCAAGGAACCATCCTCCTCCTTTCCTTTAGATTTCTCCTTTCTACCTCTTTTTTTTTTTCCAATTTAATTATTTATATTAAAATTTATAATTCTTTGATTAAGACCCATCATGGGGCATTACCATTTAATTAACCCAATAATCCTTACTTGGCACATAATATCCCAATAATCAACTACCAAATAGTGAGTCCAGTACACCTATTCCATTATGTCATAGGTTGGATTAGTATTTCTAACACGGCACCATATTATCTAAATTTAAATGCGATTAATTTTAATTTAAATAACACTCATCGGATTAGATTCTCTTGATCATGAATCATTTCCGCTTCAATGCTCCTTTCTCCCTTATCAGTTGAGTTTCCAGATATTTTCCCAAAAAACATTGATAATCGAAGATCTTGATAAGACAATCGAACCCCATGAGCCAATACAATTCTTGACAAGACACGATGGAGTCTATCTCGAGACATGTTTTCCTCTTATTTAGTAAGATTACCATTACTGTTAATTGCAACACGACAAGCTTAATCTAGAAATGTATGTGATCACTTCTCGTGCTGTCCATGTAATGGTCAGTATCAATTTAGAAATGTATGTGAACAGCTAAGGTAATGTATCATTTTATGACATCACAAAAGAATCTTAACCAAAAGTAATTCATAACAAAGATAATTTTCTGCCGATAGATTCGGTTAGTGAACGGGCCACCCTATCCGATTCCACGTTTCAAATCGTGCCCCCGATGGATTTATCATATTTGAGGAAACCGATGGAGTCGCGTTGCGACTTCCAAGGACAAATATGACAGGAACTTTCCATCAATCATGATTACTGGACAGTTGTAGTTGCAGTTCTTTTTTTTTCCCATTTAAAATTATGAATGGCTTGACTCAAGACTATATCTTCTTCTATTTAGTGCTGTTAGATCTGATAACTAGTCGCAATACACAAGTAGTTCTGTTATTCTGGCCATGTCATAGGGCCACTGCTGGATAATTCTTCTACAATGTTATATATATATATATATTCCCTAGCTATTATTGGGACATAATTAATTAAGTGAATGGAGACATGATAGAGTGGAACTCCTAATTACCCAATAAGTAGTGGATTTTAACA
This sequence comes from Sonneratia alba, assembly GCA_900174645.1. Lineage (NCBI taxonomy): Eukaryota > Viridiplantae > Streptophyta > Magnoliopsida > Myrtales > Lythraceae > Sonneratia > Sonneratia alba. Next base: position 526,437 of record FWPY01000071.1, read on the forward strand.
GGTTAATTACAAGGTAGCTTCTTCTCCTTGGTTACCAGCAGAAGTTGTACCCGAAATTTTGAAGAGGATTAATATGAACAAAAGCCATCCTGAATGCCGTAGACTCGGTCTTAATAATTTTCCAGGTCGGTGAAGATGATAATGCATTTCGTTTTGCGGGGAGGGAGGGCGATGAAGATGGGACCCAGATGACATATTCAACTTTGGTGTTAAATGCTCCCAAGAAAATTCACAATTGACGACTCCGATGGTCACCGCCGCGCGCCCACTATCCTTCGGACAATTCCACCAGTTTACGTTTGCTGTGCGTCGGCATGGAGCATAATCACACGCGCGCGCACACATCCACATCTGGCTCGACGGTCATTTAATTTTTGTAGAACCCTAAAATGGAGTGGAAAGAAAAGATGAACTACACATACATACATGTTGAACAGGATGAAGTGAGCCCCGTGCATCTTCATATTTCACATGCAATATAAAAACATTTCGTATGCCCCTATTCTCTTCCCCCAAACTTAACTGATCTATATTTAAATAGAATCAATTATTTAAAAAAAATTAAAATTTCAGACATTGTCTCTAGCACTTTAGCCGTGCTTTATGGAGAGAGGTAGCATGAGAAATGTATGTATGTATGTGTGGCGGGTGGGAGTCTGACATTTGACTCTGAGGGGGCGCGGGAGTCAAAGTAAACCGTGTCTGAAGTTTAGAGATCAGAAGCTCAGCGGTGTACGGCGGGTCAAGAGACGCGCACGCCGCTGCTGACCCAACAAAAACCACTCGAGTGAGTGCCGTGTTCTACAATTCCGGGTTCCGACCATTTACTCCTCCCGGGTCCCACTCCCATGGTAGTGGCCGCATCGCCCTCACCATCTAATTTTCAACAGTCCATGGACCCCAAGGTAACCGAGACTATCTTATGATCGACGGGGAAGTCTCCAGGTTATTGACCCATGTGTTCGGCAGAACGATTGGCCCACAAAACAGGAGACGGTGATCTTGCTATATTCTTGATTTCTTGATTACGAACGCAGAACCGTCGTACATCTGACTGTGTCAATCATGTCTTCGCCGTATGCATATACGTATGAATGAATGGACGTGAATGTATATATACGCATGTATGTAGTTGCCAAAGAGTTGGAACCGGACAAAGTAGTCAAGATTTAAGGAGAACGAATATGGGTCAGAGAACAAGTTGACGGAGTTGATCATGCAATTAACCTAAGATAATAATCAGAGGATGACAAACACATCACAACCACATATACATGATCTTATCATAAGGATACATCGGATGACTGCGATTCACCATAGATTGACTAAAGGAATAATGTCAATGTGCATACACGTTATCACGATGCATCCCGACCATCCATTCTCGCCACACAGATCGAACGGATGTGATTCACCATAAATAAAAAGGGGCCCTACCATCAGATGTCTATCCCCAAATAAATATTAAATTTTCTTAGTAAAAACTTGTTTCATTTGCGTCCCTTATTAATCGATGCAAATAAAAGTACCTACCAATCAAACACTAGGTACGATTCATGAGTACCAATACTTCTATTTGAAAATTCAAAAGGAGGGTGGACGCAAGGGCTGACGTTTAGGGATCAAAAGAATGTATATTAGCATTGCGCATATTGATATACACACACGTATATGCATAAACACAAGCATTTTGCCAGTAGATGAGACAGATCTCCAGCCGTGTATTAGCCAACAATTTAATAACTGAAACTTGCAAGCAAACATGACAACTGAATTATATCATGGCAGCATATTCCAGGACTTGGTCTATGGATGTAAATGCTGTGAACTTGTGTGTGTGTGTGTGTGTGTATTATTTCTGATGCGACCACACAAAATGTGTTTTCCGATTTATTGATCCATTATTCGATTTTGAGACTCTGATGGACGCTTTTCGGCTCCTGTGATGACCCGGCAAGTTGCCACAAAGTGGAGGACTTGGAATTGCATTAACTGCCACACCTGTGGCCCATGATAGAGCTTTCAGTTCCGACCTTCCCTTTTTTTCCCCTTCCAAAAGCAAGAAAAACTCGTGGGTGTGGACGTGATTGTTTTTGTCTTGGTATAAGCTAGACATCTAGAAGTTATTGAATTGTAATTGATTTAATTTGATAAAAAGTAAAATTTTCTTTTTTAATCATAAAAATTGAGCTCAAAAATTTATTTAAGGGGAAATACTCAACACAATATTAATTAATCGTGGGTGGATGCCATCAGCACTGCAAATTTGACATCTATACTTAAAAAAAAAACTTTTTTTTAGTCAGTGTGTATTAAGCCGATATTTGAAGTACATTAATAATTAAACGGGCATGTTTAGAGATAAGTACGAGGTCATCATCATACATGTATATGATTATTATTGCCTACCATTTGTCGATCGACGAATATTCCTCATTCTCTGTTTTCTCAATTAATTTCTTCGATCAAATTCACTTCACGCCAACGTGGCTTATCTTTTATTCACATGATGTATATTCAATTCCTGCACTGCGACCAGTGAGTTTATTTTCACACAAACAAACATGTACATACACAGACATGTGTGTGTGTGTGGATACATATATATATTTGGAAGTCGGTGCAAGAGACAATCTGCAACTACACTGTGATTGAATTGATATCTGGCCACTTGCACTTAAGAAATTAATCATGTCTTCTACAGACAAGAGACTCAGTTAGCTATCCATCTGCTGCTTTGATTTTGAATAAATAAATACGTAGTTGCTACGTCGTAGTTGTTAATCAAGTTTATGTTTTAGACCTAATTGTTGGTCGTACGTCCATATAATTTCTACACACTGGAACTTGGTAGCAATCATTCTATATTGCTTTCTATGTATAATTGAGTTAGGTTTCTGTTTAACAACCTAGCTATATGTGTACAGGTGGGAAGCTAGGCTTTATATTCCGAATACTATTAGGGTGCATATTTATATATGTATATGTATATAATATGCTTAAAATGACGGGAATATTATGCTATCCATCAAAGGTCATGCTGAGTCCAAGGAAACGAAACTTTGGACTTCATGATTGACTGGGTCCTGCAGACCTTGATTCAACGCGTTATATAACATATCTATGGAGCCCGTTATTCAAGGGTAGGCACGTTCTTGAACATGTGAAATGATTGCTCCAAGTATTGGCCGTTTGCTTGTATTTTCACAGTTGTGATCCGTGGAAGAGATAGAGTTGCCGGCCCATTGAACTGCGATCCAAATCCATAACCTTTCCTGGAATTTGATCAGAAAGCCCAAGTCCAAAAAAAATTTCGATTCATAACGTAAATAAAATGGTACGTCTTATTAGAGGCTTTTGTCTTTCATTATGTGATGCACGTTGTCCATCCCACTCGTTCGAACGATCCCAGCTGGGAGGGTTTAAGTTGAGAATTGATTTCTAGGCGAGAGGGGTATAGAGAGGAAAACAGAGATCTTGTTCATGTTAATCAATTCATTTTTGAGGATCCTATTTAGATTTTGAGACTCTCGGATATTAGTATTTATATATTAATTGTAAATTCTAAGTTGTATAATACACTATCCGATAAATTAATCGATTATTATCGTGCAGTACATTATCGATATTATTATATATACACACACAGAGGAGACATCTGGGGGTGACGAATGGATTGAGAAGTTACGATGGAATGTTGAGATGATGGATGGGGCCCCTTACAAGTTTTCTTCTTCAATGCGGGAAGAGAAGGACTCCACTTAGCCGCACATTTCAAAAGATTACATTCAGAGGGCACAAACCCACGTCCCATGGCTTCGCATGGTGGATGAGAGGCCTTTTAGTAGGGGCCATTCGTTGCATATTATTATTATATTAGACAACAAAATATTTCAAAATAAGTATTCAACCGATTAATTAGATTAGCAGGTTTAAATCTCATGACCAATACCTCGAGCCGTCATCTTATTTTCCTTTAATTTTCCACATGGTAATCCACTAAACTTTGTCTATAATCTCGTGGGTTGCATTTCGTACGTATATCATATATATGATATACATTGTACCTATCTATTTTCATGTAGCCAGTGCTTCGTGTAGTACGTTGATGTGTGACATCACCAACACTGTGCAGAACGACAATGGTACGTGTTAGAACATTTTTTACGGGAAGAAATTAGTACATATAATGAGTAGGAAAGTCATTAGAACACAAATGAGCACATATTTAGCTGACTGATACATTCATTTTAGTATGTATAATACGTGACTTAGGATTTGATCTGAAAATGATGAAAGTACGTGTACTATGATTGTACATACGATGAAATTAATGAAATGTGCGTGCGTGACAGCGAGAACGCACTGAACACATAGAAGGCATCACACTCTCACTATACAAACTATTGCTGGTGAATGTCTACAGCCGCACCCACCCATTGCTTTCTGCAAAGCAGGCCCAGACCATTTTTGCTCCTTTTGCATGTGCCTCGACCACCGTCTGTGCTTCGAACGCGCTTAGTGACCCAACCTGACATGTCTCCCTAAGCTTATATACCCTGTCGTCACTTAGGTTTTGGACTCGGATCGATCTAGCCCACTGATACTCAATGGCTTCTTCTTCTCAGAAGGTACTCTTTGGCCTTGTCCTCCTTGTGTCGCTTGCCTTGGGGATATGCTCTGCCTCTAGGTCACTCCTTTGGGTCGAGGCTGATGTTCATGCTTTGAGTAGTGCCGATGGCAATGGAGGTGGTGCTGGTGGCTTTGCAGAGGTAGTGGGGCATGGAACTACCGGTTATGCTAGCGGTGCTGGTGGTGGGGAAGGGAGCGGTGCAGGTTATGGAGGAGCTGCCGGGGGACACGGTGGAGGTGGTGCCGCCTATGGTGCTGGAGGCGAGCATGGCGCAGGATATGGAAGTGGAGAAGGTGCAGGTGCCGGGTACGGTGGCGGTGCTGCGGGTTATTCCGGAGGTGGTGGAGGCGGTAGTGGTGGTGGAGGAGGATCCGCTGCCGGAGGTTCTGCTTACGGTAGTGGCCATGGAGGCGGGTCTGGCAGTGGGTATGGTGCGGGAGGAGCTGGTGGGGGCGGTGGAGGCAGTGGTGGGGGCGGTGGAGGAGCTTATGCTGGAGGAGCGCATGCAGGTGGATATGGAAGTGGTGGAGGATCTGGTGCTGGTTCCGGGGGTGGTGCTGGAGGCTATGGGGGAGGTGGTGGTGGCGGCACCGGTGGTGGTGGTGGAGCTTACGCTGTCGGTGGGGGTGCTCATGGCAGTGGCGCAGGGAGCGGTCAAGGCGGTGGTCATGGCGGCGGCTACTAGGCTTAGAGTCGTAATGATTAACCCTCTGCTTCCTAAGGAAGAAACGAAGTACACTTTCGTCCCCTCCATTAACGCATGCAAAAGTAAAATAAGATTAAATTATGCTGAGAGGAAGGGGGTTAAATATCAACAATATGCATTGCACGAACCCATAAAGTTATGCTCCATATCACATCAAGTTGTAAATTAGGTTGAAAGAAAAAAAATAACTTGCATTTTTTTATCGATAATCTTTGATATCATAATAATTAATAATTTTTTAAATTGTATATTATGTAATTTAAAATTTATTAAAATATATGTACATAAGTGTTGTAATAATATATTTATCAAATATAAATATGACTTAATGTATGGGGAAAAAGAAAATGTGAGATGATACCGATTAACAATATTTATGATGCACTTTTACTACTCAATTGTCCGTTCCATCGGAGCCAAAGGGGAACCAGTGCGGTACCCATATAATGTGCATGCCTGACCTGATGATGAACATGTCACACCTCTGTCTCTCTCATCTATACAGCTAATTAACATGTATTCGATCGAGATTGTCAGAACTGATGGACGACGCAGGGCTTTGCTCTATCGATCCCTTGGTTTCCGAACTTCCATCGATCAGGACTAACTCTCTGCGAGGAAGTTAAAAGAATTTTAGTGCAGCTAGGCGGCTAATGGTGCAGGGCCAGTCTTCTCTGACTTGATTCTGAAGAGGCCTATGGACCGAGCAAGGATGCAAGTAAGGGAAACGAGTGAACATATGAAGTCTTCTTACTAATCATCATCATCATAGTTGCACCCTTTTGTTAGACTGTCGAATCATGTGATGCCATGGGAGTTGGCAATTTCATCGAAGGAAGAAGATCGCATAAGGGCCTAAAGGATGGGCTTCTTGTTTTCTTAATCTTTTGGGTGGTTGTTTGGTTGGGCTACAGCTTTTCCATTCTTGAATTCTTAGTTGGAGCTTGATGACCAGTTCTCAAATTTGGAGAGATTGAAGAGAGGGAGATCGATGGCGATCCTCAACGGACGGCTACGCCATCCCAAAGGCCCAAGGGGGGGGGGATTTATACTAGACAGTAATCTGGCTCCATATATAAGATTCGAATGATACTGGCTGACACACAACTTACACCCATATTAGACAAAACTCATTGAAATGTCTAAGTATAATATAAAAGGGTTATGAGATGGTGGATGCTACAAATACCAATCCACCGAAAGTCAAAATTCATACAGTAAAATATTGGTGCTTAGTTAGGCTCGTTCCCTCGGTCTGCCATGCACTCAATCGTAAATCCGAAAAAGGAGAATTTCCTAGCTGCTGCGGGCCCGCCACCCCCCACCATGCTTGCTCGGTTTCACCGCTGGTCGCTGGTCAGCGAGAGCCCGTGCCCACTATTATCGGCTGATCTCCCGGAGTCCGAGTCATCGTCCAGCCCAGTTGCTTCAAGGCCCAAAAACAAAGAGATCCTTCTGAAAGTGGGGAAAGGCCACAGAGAAGTCGTATCTCACGAGTGATGATGATGCTGCACTCTCTGCATTCTCGATATGCGTACCTATCACATGGCATGGCACTATCGAACGACCGTCGTATGTGAGATTATTGCCAACGCCGTGAGCAACAGAGCTGCGGCGGAGGCGGAAAGACCCGACTGTGGACATAATTAGCCACAGGCCCGCAGAGGAAAATAGCATGTATAGGGTGGGGCCAGCTGCCAAGGAAGCGTTAGCCGCCACGTGACGTGTCAATAGAAAATAGCCGCCGGATACGACAAGAGCCAGGTGTCCCCGGCGAAAGAAAGCGGCTAAGTGGGATGAATCACGTGGGTTGTATGTTCCATGTAGAGGGTAAAACCGGAATCACCCCTCTCTCTCTCTCTCTCTCTTTTTTCCCCCTCTTTTAGAAGAAAATGGCAAACTGTATATAATAAAATATAATAATATTTATATGACAACATCACAGAGGGGGAGGAGGCATGATTCCTCCCCAATTTTAAAGGCGTGTCCCACACCTCCACTGGCCCGCACGTTTTTGTCCTGCCCTTTTTCGTCTTTTGCCTGTATATTATTATTTATTGTTATAGTAATCTATATATTAAAAAAATATATAAACGTAAGAACTTTACCAATTGTCGGATCATCCATTGATAAAATTAACAACAAACTTTGCCCCGTTCTTTTTTCGGTTATGTATAATGCTCATGAGTATAAAAAAAAGACAAGATAATAAGAGAATAATGAAGTATATGAAATCTCACGATAATATTTGAATATATAATTTTTTAATTGTTATACTAATAATAATATTACTATATCAAATTTTTTTTCTTTTATATTTTTTAATAATTTCTTTCTACATTATTATAATAATAATAATTTACTAGAATCCCTTTTTTCTTTTTTTAGATAAGTTCTTTTTTTAATCGTAAACTAAATTAATTCAACTGAGCACACAATTAGTGTTGAAAAGTACATCACATGCTACCCGGGAATCGCGCGTGTTCCGCACTCGGCATATAAGTGAGACTTCAAATGCATGGGGAAAAAAAGAACAGTAGAGAGAGAAACCACTTTTTTAATCTCCAAAAAGGCAATTAAAAAAAACTAGTAATAAGAAATTTAGGAAAATTTTATTTCACGTTAGCATACCACCAATTGAATTCGAGCATAAAGCAGTCCGAGTATAGTGCACACTAAAAAGGGATGCATGATAGTCCGAGAAGAATGAATGGAGACAGTTAAGGAAATGAAAGATTAATCACTTAGTAAAAATAGTAAATCACAGTTGAGTAGCAACTGTTCAGTCCTTTGAGTGTCGAAATAATTAAAGAATCACATGGGACCATCAGATTTGTCGAATTGAAAATGGTGGCGGCCAAAATAAAGAGCATGATTAAGAAATTAAGGTATTGTTGACTAAATGTTGGATTATGAAATGGTGATAATGGTTGGGTTTTAGATATTAAATGATGTGTTCTAAAAAATATTATTTAATTGGTACAATTCAAGATATTTTCCAGTTTAAATAAATGATTGCATTCATGTCATTTGAGTGGAAAAAACTTGAATACAGATTAGTCAGTTAAACTTTTTAATCTTAAATGATGCACTCTAAAAAAGACGGTGATGCTGATTTCGTAATCAGAAAATTATGTCCGATTGTGGGTCAAATTAGGACTAGTAAGTATTCATCAACACTCTATATGGATTGTTGAACATTGAATAATTTAAAAGCTTACCCTTTTCCAAAAAAATAAGGTAATAAAAAATTGGAGAGCAATGTCCAAGGTAGAAGTTTTGGTAAATTTTCTTGGGAAAAAATATAGGAATATTTTAAGGTGGAATTTTTGGTGGAGAATATCAAAACTGAATATAGAGTTAGTGGGGCCTTGTCTTGTCAGTGACATGTTTCGAATGGCATAAGAACCGACTATGAGGAAAGTTTCAGTGCGGTGTAGCCATCTGTGCTCACCGCTGCTGGTGGCGCATTAGCATTACTTGTATGCATTAGTTTAAAAAATCGGATCAGATTGGTTGATTTAATTGGTTCAATTAGAAATCAGTAGCTTATCTAATTTAGTTTTTAAAAAAAATTCAATTGCACTTTCAATGGGATTAATTCTGATTAAACTGGTTTGTTCTTTATCATATCGGTGAATCTAACTGAATTAGTAAAAAAATTAATTAATTTAAAATTAAAAAAATTATTATAATGTATCTATTTTATTTTATTAAATTTATATTTAATATAATAATTATATTAATAATTTTTATTTTAATTTATAATATTATATAAATTTATTAATAATATTATATTAATAATATTATTTATTAAATATATTATTCAATCCATTCAATTTTCATCCTATCTATAAACTCATAAAACTAAGCTTACATGGCTAACTATACTAGTTTGTTGTCTAAGCAGGTAGTAATTTTATATGTGCAGTAAATGGTGAAACTGACGTGGCAGAAGCTGAATGGACATGTAGGATTTTCGAGCTCAGCAGGTCGCGATTAGATCGGCCGAGGGCATTTCGGAGAATTTAGATCCAGTCCTAATGAGCTACTGCTGCTGTGCCTGTGTTGAGTTCTGTTTTGTGTTTGTGTCGGCTTGGTCTCTTCTCACCTAAAACTATACTGCCCGTCTCCTCCCTCCTCCCTCCTCCCTCCTCCTAAGCAGAATTGAGAAAGAAAGGTTCAGTTCTGCTCCGCTCAGCTCAGCTCAGCTCACATCGGATGCATCCCATATAAACCCCAAATTCCTCTCTTCCATCTCTGTCTAATACTTTCAGTCCTCCATAGCTGCAAACACAGCGAGGAGATAGAGTTTTTCCTCCACTTCGACTGGGGTTTTCCCTCCACTGCCGGCCTACCATGCTTATTTGGACCGACGACAACGCCTCCATGATGGAGTCCTTCATGACCTCCGACCTCTCCACCTTCTGGTCCCATCCTCCGCCTCCCTCCTCTTCTCTCCCGCCTCCTCCTCCTCCTCCTCCTCACCATCATCCCCCACTCCACTATTCCTCCTCCGCCGCCTCCTCCGCAACTCCCACCACTCCCCAGCCCTTCAACCAGGAGACACTCCAGCAGCGCCTCCAAACCCTAATCGATGGCGCTTGCGAGGGCTGGACCTACGCCATCTTTTGGCAGTGCTCCTACGACTACTCCGGCGCTGCTGCCATGGCCGTCCTCGGCTGGGGCGACGGGTACTACAAGGGCGAGGAGGACAAGTCCAAGGGTAAGTCCAGGTCCCTCAACCCGACATCCGCCGCCGAGCAGGAGCACCGCAGGCGCGTCCTCCGCGAGCTCAACTCCCTCATAGCCGGGCCCTCCCCAACTTCTGACGATGCCGTCGATGAGGAGGTCACCGACACCGAGTGGTTCTTCCTCGTCTCTATGACCCAGTCCTTCGTCAATGGCAGCGGCCTACCTGGCCAGGCCTTTTTCAACTCCAAACCTATCTGGTTGTGCGGCTGCGAGCTTATGGCCAACTCCGGCTGTGAGCGGGCCCGCCAGGGCCAGGTCTTCGGCCTTCAGACCATGGTGTGCATTCCCCTGGCCAACGGGGTCGTGGAATTGGGCTCGACCGAGCTCATCTTCCAGAGCTCAGATCTGATGTCCAAGGTCAGGTTGTTGTTCGATTTCAATGACAGCAGCCCTCGGGCGGGTTCTTGGGCTCTGAACAGCTTCTTTACCAATCAGGGCGAGACAGACCTGCCCTCAATTTGGATCGCTGATCCCTCCAGTGCGATCGAGATCAAGGATAACAGCAACCCGGTTCCCTTAGCTTCCTCAAATCCGACCGGAAATCCCAGTCTGCCCAAGAGTATCGCTTTTGAAAACCCCACTTCGAGCAGCTTTAGTGAGAATCCAAGCTCCGTCCAGCGAGGCAACCCAAGGCAGGGTAGGAAGCAGATGCAGGACCGCAGCTGTTTCACCCGTGAACTGAACTTCTCTGAGTTTAGGCTCAACGGAAGCAATTCAAGAAATGGAAATCCGCAACCAATGAAGCCAGAGTCAGGCGAAATCTTGAATTTTGGGGAGAGCCAGCGGAGCGCCTGCATCGGGAACGGGAATGTGTACTCCGGGACTTCACAGTTCCCTGTTGGTGAGGAGAACAAGATGAAGAAGTCCCCCAGTTCCCCAGGAAGCAACGAAGAGGGGATGCTTTCCTTCACTTCAGGAGTGATACTACCCTCCTCAGGGATGGTGAAGTCCAGCGGAGGGGCCGGGGATTCAGATCATTCAGACCTTGAGGCTTCGGTTGTTAAGGAAGTCGTCAGTAGCAGGGTCATTGACACACAGAAGAAGCCGAGGAAACGGGGCAGGAAGCCCGCTAATGGAAGGGATGAACCGCTGAACCATGTGGAGGCTGAGAGGCAGAGGAGGGAGAAGCTGAATCAGAGGTTCTACGCCCTGCGTGCTGTGGTCCCGAATGTGTCAAAGATGGATAAAGCATCTCTCCTGGGCGATGCTATCTCGTACATTAAGGAGCTCAACCTTAAGCTTCAAGAAGCAGACTCCAGCAGGGAGGATTTGCAGAAGCATTTGGATGCGTTGAAGAAGGAGGCCACGAGTAAAGACTCTCGTCCCCCGCCTCCTCCAGGTGATAAAGACCTCGGCTCCTTGAGCAGTCTTGGGAGTAAGCTGATAGAGTTGGATGTCGATGTGAAGATCATCGGGTGGGATGTGATGATTAGGATTCAAAGCAGTAAGAAGAACCACCCAGCGGCGAGGCTGATGCAGGCCTTGATGGAGCTAGACCTAGACGTTCACCATGCTAGTGTTTCGGTGGTCAATGATCTGATGATCCAACAGGCTACGGTGAAGATGGGTGGTCGGTTATACACGCAGGAGCAGCTCAGGGCGGTCTTATCTTCCAAGATCGGAGAAACCTGACAAGAGATTCCTGTCGGAGAGCTTAATTCATGGGCGTTGGTAATTAAATAATCTTGTAGGGAGCTCGTCCAGCAATAAGATCGTGGAGGCAAAGTTGAATTAGGTCCCGGGAAGGCTCAAGGCTTCAACACTGAAGATCCGTATAGTACTGTTCTTGCACTTATTTTGTAGTTATCTTGCAGCTCTTAGTATAACATTCCAGAGTCCTTGGTAAATCTGGGTGTTTTTGAAGTTTTAATTAACGGGCAAGAGTGCTGTTGTTCTTATCAGAGGTAAGAAACGGATGAACTAATGTAAGTTTGCAGTCAGAATGTCAGCCTGCCCTCTATTGTACATAAATGATTAATATTTGATCATCTGATAAGATGATAACGGAAGCTTTTTCCTCATGCTCGGTTCCTTCTAATAGCTGCTTCCGTGCAGTGAGTTATGTCAGCAAGAACTCCAGCTTGTTGCCCTGTTTAACCATGTAATTCTCTGCCGGACGAATTTGAGCTAGGAATTCTTGGCCGTGCTTGCACAAGGCTAAAGATGGCTGGGTTGCCCTGATCTTTTCCTCTTCAGAGTTGCATCGCCCTCATCATTCGACTGGGGGATGCAATTGAGGTGCACGTGCTTAAAACTCTTTTGTCTGCTTTGATCAAATCATATTCTATCACAGAACACTGAGTGGAACTTCGGAGACTCGAGAGACATGCTGGAGCCGGTTTCTGGGAATTATTAAGCCATGTGCAAATAGGATAGGATATCGGACTTGTCCTGTCTTCACCCGTAAAGCTTGTGCCACAATTGTGAAATCAGGCTCAGCCACAGACCAACCCACCAAGAAATTCATCCCCAGAAACCGAAACCTTGGCCCCATACTCTCAATGGTGGATGGGGTGGATGGGTTCTTGATTGGGATGCCTCAATGCATGTAGGTAGGTGCCAAGGGCTCCACGCAGGGTCAGAAACGTTTTTAATGTGCTCAGCTCTCTCAGTCAGTATTGAAAGGAGTGGGACTGGCTCTTCGGCTGCTCGAAGAGTGCATTTCACTCATTCCTACCCTGGCAGCCGAGCTGGGAGTAGATAGATAGCAACACACTCCGTCTGATACGGCTTTGGAGAGTAAATGATGCTCTTCAGTAATGAATGGTAAGCTCTTGGGGGAGTGTTCACATGCGGCCTCCATTAAATGCTTTAGCTAACCGACGCCTCGCCAGATATTTAAGTGGATTAATCTCTTAGCTGCAGCTTCCTCATCATCATCATACTCGAGTGAAAATCCTCGATCTCAGGTCTCAGCCCACTGAAAATCTCTGGACTCGATCCTCTCTGAGTTTCGATGCAAGTGTCATGATAGATATTGACGTAGAGGCATCGTCATGTTGGCGTGGCTCATCGAAGGTGGACAAAAGCTTCGTCTTTCTTCTGTTGAATTTCAGTTCAATTATGTTCTTTGGAGGAGAAGGTCTAACGTCGAAGGAGAAAACTAGTGGGGCCCATTTCGTGCTAGCTGGACGATCATGATTGGAACACCTCGAGAAATTCTCGATTAAGAAAGAGCAAAAGGAAATCGTAAGGTGGGCAAATCACATCATCTGACATGATCCTTGCTCTCTTTTAATTTTTAATTTAAATTTCCCGATAATTATATTTATATAATTAAAATTAATTAATCAATTGTATTATTAGACGGGCAGACGGATCATGACTCGTGAGATTGAGAGAAAGAGACTTCTGAAGCATGACAAGCATATTTGCTGTCTTTAAGCAGCAAGGTTGTATGATATGACTAAATTAAATAGAGAATGATTGATACCTTGTTGGGGGTATATTATGGGATGGACCAATCTAATAATGTTCTGCCGAAAGTCCTGTTGATATTTATTCTTTGTTTGATATTACTACCACAATTCGGGTCAACCACAGCGAAGGAAAATGAGCCGATAAGATTTATCCATTCATTCAAAATATTACTCCTTACCCAATTATATGTCACCCAAATTAATCTTACTAGAAAATAGGGCCGATGCAGCAACGATATCAACTTCGACTCGATAATTTAGAAATTGTACGTTTGACTTTTATTATAACATCTATTTATTTCACCATCCTCTTATCTCTTCATAGGGGATAGTTTTTTTGGGTAAAAATAATAAGGTTGTCTTAATTTTAATTATGAATATTAATCTTTAATCCTATACTCTTCATGTTTTACTGGCCCAAGATTATCGAGTAAATTTGACGGGAAATGAGTGTGAAGGTGACCCAAAGTTCATCGTACTCATGCATGCACATGAACTGACTTGATCACGGGGAACTTCGGTTCAGATTCAACTCTTCTAATGGTACTTTACCATTTTATTTTATTTTATCTCTCATCTTATAGTTTACCATATAATTATACATGTATATGTATCTATGGACCTTTCTTTATACCTAAAAAGACATGGCAAGCATTAACCTATGACAACTTTCTTGTGCACAGTTGATTTAGAAATTCTCTAGAAATATTAAACAAAAAATAACCCTAAAATGCGTACTTATCACTCACTCATTATTACAATAAGCTCGTTATGATGGCTCCCAATTACGGTGGTTTCTTCGAACGTCGGACTCTTTGTCCATGTGCAATGTCCCGGTGTGAACGACCCAAATGGATTGGCATGTCACAGCCGAGATGTTTGATCCCTTTTTCTTCTTGGTGGGTGTGGGGTAAAAGGTTCATCGACCTTTTTTTCTATTAATATGAAGACACTCAAGAGCAAGCTTTCAAGCAACGATCTTCTGTCAAGTGACAATCCAACAGTCGATCTTGATTTCTTTAATAAACAGGAAAAGGCAGAGAGCCCCAACCAATTCATGGAGTGAGTGGCAAATAAATCATTAGGTGAAAGGTATGGTATGTCATTCATTTAGAATGATTTCGCTAATCTACTCATCAAGCCGATTGATTTTATCTTTAATCCGCCTAAAGTTACACGATATTTAGCGTGAGTATATGCTATTGTGTAAAAGACATATTCGTAGGATGTTTGCTATTCTGATAGATGTTGGACCCTGCAGACATCTTGTGTTTTTAGCACAGAGACACATGCGCACACTCACGTGTCCATCTCCTACCACGAGCAGGAGCCGTTGTGCGTGTATCAGGATTTTACTGGAAGACTTCTGCTATATGAGGGGTGGTGGCGCAGTTGGCTAGCGCGTAGGTCTCATAGCTCCCGAGTGATCCTGAGGTCGAGAGTTCGAGCCTCTCTCGCCCCAATTCCCTCGCTTTTTACTCTTTTCCCCCATCTCAAAAAATGTTCTTTCTTAGTTCTCAGCCGCATTTTCCTTCTTCCAATTTCATGTACCAGTAACTTCTTTTTTCTGCTTGATCTCTAAAATTCTAATGCCCTCCGAATGATTCATGTTTGACTCCATGGTCGGCGCACAAAAAGGCAGCAGATCGTGTACTCTTCAGCTTTTTTATTGTCACCTCATATTACCTTACCTCCCAGGGAGATGGTCAGCCTCCCCTAACTCATCTGAACAATGATCTATCCTTGCCGGCCGACTGAGGATTTAACCTTGTATAGGATGAAACGCTACAAGGGCCTCAATGATCTCCCTATCTCTGTGACCCAAGCTTCTACATGGGCCTGAGCCACATTCTGGTTTCCATTAAACTGACCTGGAATTTTCGAATCTCTCACAAATGGCCAATAGTTGCAACTCAGATCTCAGCTTAGAAGAGGAATAAGAAGGCAATTACTTTAGAAATAATCCGTTGGAACCGATGGACTTGATAGGAGGCTCGGCAATAGGCTCTGCTTTATCTGGACAGAATGGTCTACGATGAGAGCGGTCGCGAGGACAAGTCGGATGATACGGCAAAACTCGGTCGGGGAATGACATGACGCTACCTGCAGGCTTTTCATATATATTGGGCCACTGCAGGTAGTAGAGAGTGCACGACACACACACACACACACACACATTCTACACATGAATGAATAGTTGAAATTGGTTTCAGAATATTATAAATTAAGGCAAGTGGGCAAGTTGCAGCCAACGAGGATGAAGATGGCCATATCTTACACCAAAGGGACGCACGCAGTCACTTCCTTCCTACTTTATATGATGGACCCCTCCCGCCCTTTTAGGTTTTTAATTAATTAGTGTCCCTTCCTTCACATGGTCCCCTTCACCTCCCCACTTTCAAAAAAATTGAAAAAAAAATCCCATATAAAAGAAATGCCTTTTTCATAGGAGGAAGACTTATTCGATTCATTGTATTGCTGCAGTACTTGTTCTTAATGTCAAACTAAAAGAATTTCAAATCCGAACTTTACCGGTGACTTCTCTCAAGCCCTAGTATTCCCTTCATATCCACCCATCTCCTGCGTAGAGTCGTCGTGGCAGATCGATTGATCACATCCGTCCAATCATGCTGTGGATCTCATTTTCTTCCTCTGGTTCTGAGAAAATTTCCATGGAGAAAGAGATAATAGAGGGAGCTGGTGTTGTTGAAGACAGGGAAGGCTGGATTCAGTCGCCCCCACTCATCGACCTGCCAATGCATTCGTTGACAGATAAAGATCGACGGCCGAAGATTTTGAACTAAACATGGAGGATCCCATGAGAAAGTAGCTAGAAAACACGCGCGCACGCGCATGCACATACACTGGACAAGGACACTGTACCTCCGCAGAGATTCGGCCGTTTTTCTTACTGATATCCAGAGCTTTTGACCGGTGGCTCGGGCCAACTCCCTCCCAGTCAATTGCTTCTAATTGGTGCCATGACCATGGTCCCGCTTTCATCTCTTGGGTGAATCCACCTGTTGTCAAATTGAGTGGAATTTCGCTTGTCAAAGTTAACTGCATCACCTCCTCTTATGGGCATCCCTTTCAAGTGAAAAAATAAAATACATATGTATATATATGTAAGGGGGGGGTGTGTGGATGAGGAATGCTACCCTTTAATGGCAAGATGACAATGTGAGACCCCACTTTGATTGCAATGCATTTTATCAACCCGCACAGATTCTTGAAGCACTCTCAACTCAACTCAACTCGAGTCCAACCGATCCAGCAAGTGATGAACAGTTTAGTTTTCCCAATTACGAATTTTCTCTGACACTCTCATTAAAGAGAAAAGCTGCAGAACGCAGTCTTTCCTTTTTCCCCTGTGAAAACGGAGAGGAGATATCTGCTTGTGAACCCAAATTGCGGACAAAAAGCCTGTTTCTTCACAAATGGGAATTTCTGAAAGGATCTCCCCCCAAAAAAACAGAAAAAAGAAAAAAGAAAACAAAAGAAACAATACTTTGAGCAATATCCAGCCCCCTCCCCTTTTGTACGATCAGTCAACAAAGGACCGACCCATTTTACATTTTTAACCCCCCCCCCCCAAAATTACAGCTCTCCGCTGCAGAATATTCTACGCCCCACACCCAAACGGGCCAAACCCAAACCCGAACAGTCCTCATCCCTAATTCTCTTTCTCCCCATTCAGCATAAAAATAGTTCTCCTCCTTGCCCATTCTGTCCCAATATTTTCCTCTCGCCGCCTCTTCACCCACTCCCGGGAGACTTCGCGTCAGCGTCACGCGCCCGTGCCTCGGCTACCGACGCGAGTTTCTGGAGGTTCAGCTTCACCACGGTGTCGGCGAAGAGGCGCGTGTCCTCCTCGGTATTCCCGTCCGGCACGTCCACGACGTAGGACTCCAGCACGATTGTGGAGACCTTTCCCCCCGCCGGGCACGCCGCCTCGTGGACGGTCGTCACCGACCGGTAGTTCCTCAGACGGTGCTCCCCTCCGATGATGCTGAAACCCGTCACAAACCTCTCATCGTCCAGTATGTCCAACCGCTCCGTGCTCGTCGATGCCGGAAGCCCCGATATCACATCCACGTACCTGCAGGGTCCGATGAGCCCACAAATTATACAATCTAGCAGCCAGATAGACAGCTAATTAAAGTCTGCATCTCGAACTAATGAGACCATGAATTTCCGCGGTTATAAGCAGGACCGAAGAGTTCCCAGCTATTTGAAGCCATGCAATAAGTGGACGAACTGTGACAGATTCGATACAGGAGAAGAAATTGAGCGACCGGATTGAAAAGCGGATCGAGGAGGGTGTGAACCGTCAAGTACCGGGTGCATCCAACAGCCATTTGGAAGTCAGGGTTGACGGAGCAGGCCTTGATGAAGTGCTTGTAGACCTGCGGCTTATCGAAGCGGCGGACTGTGGACCAGACGACAGCGCGTGGCGCGTTGACGCGCTGAGCGAGCAGGGAGGAGCATTTCCCTGGCCCCACCGTGTAGCTGTGGCACTCTGCGACAAATGGGATCAGCTCCGTGAACTCCGCCTCGGACAGCCCCGGCGGGATCGACAGGTGATGGGAGGTCGCGGTGGCCTGATCTTCCGTCTCCGCTCCCTGCTGTTGCTGAGAGCTCTCGGCGGCGGCGGCGGTGGCGGCGGCGGCAGATTCCCGATCCATCGATGCCTCCTAGTGGGACAGATATGAGAGAGAGAGAGAGAGAGCGAGAGAGAGCGTCCGAGTAATTGTGTGTCTGTTTGTGTGAACGAGTTGGCAATTTATTGGTGCACAAAAAAATTAGAGAGGGAAGGAGGGAGGGAGTTTTCCCGTAAAAGAAGAAGGGCATTTATGGAAAGTCAGATTGAGATCAGGTTATTCCTCCATCTTCCGCTATCGCTAATGCCAGTAGGAAAAATATTTTTCACAATAATTAATTAATTACCCTTATTATATTAATAAATTATCTTATTTTATTTTATTTTTAGTTGTGAATAAATGTCAGCCTTTACATCTCACGAGCAATTCCTCGACTTCTTTACTTATCAACCATAAAAGGCAATAAATAAGCCCGATTTATTTACTAAACACAAAAATATAGTAAATTATTTTGTGACCCAGTTCCAAGATGTATTTGAATCCACCAATCCTAGTTTCCCATCAGAATTAGGTGAGCTGCTAGAATCTGTAATCACACATGAGGAAGAGGACCTAAATCTAATTAAAATCCCTGAAAGAGAATGAAATATGAGAAATTGTAAAACACATAAGCTCAATGAAATCTCGTGGATCGGATGGGATGTCGGCCGGTTTTTACAAACATTATTGGCCCGTAATTAAGAATAAATTAAAATAATATGTTCAAAACTTCTTGTGAACCGGCTTTCTTCATAAACAATGGAACACTACATTTTATTTCGATAATTCAAAAGAAGCAAAGTTCTTACACATTTGCCGATTTTTGTCTCATAAGTTTAACTAATATTTGCTATAAAGTTATTTCTAAAATTATTGCAAATAGAATCAAATCACCTTTTTAAAGTAAATTAATTGGACCAAATCAAACAACTTTCCTTAAGAGACGATGGATCAATGAGAACGTAATTTTGGTAGAAGAAAACCGACATGTAATGAACAAATCAAAATCAAGAAAATGATGTGTGCGACTCAAAATAGATTCCTCCAAGACTTTTGATACAATTGACTGACCTCTTGTTGATGAAATTCTTATGAGATTAGGCTTCCACCAAACATTCATACAAAAGATAGATCAATGTATTTCCATCCTTGTTTTTATTTTTTTTGTCCTCGTTAATGGAGAGACTGAAGAATTTTTCAATGGGCGGAGAGACCTCCTCTTGCCATACCTGTTTATTGAAATCTTAAGCAAAATACTTCACAAGGCTGGATTACTGGATCTAATCAATGGAATCAAGTTGTCTAGAAATAATGAGCTCATTAGCCACTTTCTCTTCATGAATGATCTCATGATCATGCTAAAAGCAACGAGAAATAATGTAATTAATTGTAATAAAATCCTAGAAACTTTATGCAAAGTTTCTGGTCAAGAAATTAGTTGTACTAAGTTGGAGGTTTTCTCTCGAAATCTGTTAGAGGATCAACAAGGAGGATTGTTAAAGAAGTTCTGAATATCAAGAAGATCAATCGGATGCAAAATATTTAGGATGCCAACTAACAATAAAAAGGAAAAGAAAGAATTCTTTCAATACCTTATTGATAATGTTCAATCCAAACTAATAGCTTAGAAATCTAAGTCTCTTTCCTGGGCAAAACATGCTACACTAATCAATTAAGTCCTTTCTAATGTAACTACTTACTCAATGGCTATGTTTAAAATTTCTAAGTTCATATGCAACATAATTGACCAATTGATTAGGGCCTTCTGGTGAGATCAATTAGAAGATGGGACTTGATTTTTTGCCCCCATTAATTGGGATAAACTTTGTCAACAAAAAAAATATTTTGAGGTCTAGTCTTCAAATGCAACTCATACAAGAATAATACTATGCTTGCTAAAATTGCACTGTTTCTCTCTAACAACACATCGAGTTTGGCTAGCAAAGCATTCAAGG
The DNA here is from genome assembly GCA_900174645.1 of Sonneratia alba. Classification (NCBI taxonomy): domain Eukaryota; kingdom Viridiplantae; phylum Streptophyta; class Magnoliopsida; order Myrtales; family Lythraceae; genus Sonneratia; species Sonneratia alba. The sequence continues at coordinate 546,545 of FWPY01000071.1, forward strand.
AGAAATATGGTAGACCATTAGAACCAAACATCAGGAGAGCGGGCTCATTCTCCTCATCCTGAAAAGATATAAACACTACCACAAATAAGTTGAAATTACATATATGCAAGCTAATGGGAAACAAAGCTAATACTCTGATATGGTCTAACAAGTGGATTATAAATAATCTCCATTGTGTAGCAATATCTAACCAAACCTATAGAGGATTGTTAAATCATTTAATAACAATTAAAGACTTAATTATTCCTTAGACTAATAGTTGGGATTTGAAACTTCTATCTATCTTAGTTGGTCAAGAGGCTTCAAGAAACATCATCAAAATTCATCATGATTTAAATCAAGTTGATATGTTTATTTGGAAACATAGCAAATAGGATGATTTCATTGTCAAAAGATTTTACAAAGAGAGTTAAGCTACAAGATTTTCCTTTAGTAACAAACCATTTTGGAACTCACTTTGATTTCTCAAAATTCATGAGAGGCATAAAATGCATTTGTGGCGCTTAGCCATTAGATCTCTCTGATGGCTTCCAACATCCAATGGACGAGGTCCGTTAAGAGAAGCTGAGCCCAACAAAATCGTGAAGATTGTGATTTTTGTTGAATTGCATGGAGAGAATAACCATGGAGGGTCATAAACCCCATTGTGAATAAACATTTTTTTTTCTAGAATTTGATTGAATTTTTCATTGATCCACCATACCTTAGATTTGGTATGCTAGAGAAAGAAAAATTTTCCATTTTTGGCTTCTACTCTATATTATGTGATATTGACGGAAAGAAATGACAATTTACATAATAAAAGAGAACCCAATAGATCTCAAAATTTTGGACATGGTAGAAAGAAAATTCAGGGAACATAGCCTAACTCTTCGCCATAATTTGGCTGCTGTAACATATTCTTTGTCAAGAAAAAAAAGATAATGATAATCTACACAAATTAGCAATTCCAGGAATGCATAAGCATCCCGTGATACTGTCCTAATCTTCTTTGATGCTTCCTAGAAATTCAATCAATCAATTGTTGTAGGTATAGCATTTTAGAAGGGACATTGTATTTTGACTTCGCACCAGGGCGGTTGGGCCTCCTCCCTTGCCTAGGCAATAGCCTTTGCTCTTCTACTTGTAGCCAATATCGCCAGCACTCGTGAATAGAAGAGATATAATTTCTTTTATGACTGTCTTGAACTAATTGAAATGATCAAATGTGATAGAATAACGTCATAGGAATATGTAAACATTTTTGCCTAATGTTACTTCCTACTTTGCTCAATTAGAAAGCTGTAATTATTTTTGGATTTCAAGTGAAGGTAATGCACTTGCTCACATATTATCTGTCAAGAGTTGGAGCAAACTAAGTTTTGATTTATAGTGATTCAAGAATGTGTCAGTTGATCTGACTCTCTAACATACTATATCACTGTATTGTAAAGTGAGACTACTCATTGATTATCTGCCGATTTCCGGCGGAAAGGTGGAAGAAGACAGGATAAAAAGGGCCCGGAGAGGCCACTCAGAAAGAGCAACCTTTTCTGCATTTGACAAATTGGGATTCCTTTTTGCTTGGAAGCCATGGCAAAAAGGAAACTGCTCGAAAGAGAGAAACTTGTACACATCGGACATCTTTGCATAGATTCTATGTGCTATGACTGAATCATATCGTTTTGTACCTTATAATATCGTCCAATTTGCTCGATCCATTGAACCCATATAGAAAGGAGGACAATTTCTAATATCATCATCCTCGTCATCATGATCTCCATCTCCATTTCTCTCTCCTTAATGGGTTTCCAGCTATGAAAGTCTCCCTTTTTCTGCATATATTGCAGAAGCCACTAACACGCCCCATAACATAATAATATCCTTCCTTCCTTCCTTCCTTTGTCTCTTTAAAGATTCGTGCAACTTGATAGCATCTGTCCCATACGATTGGACAGGGATCAACAAGTTGGACGTTTTGATGTCTGTGTTGTGTCCATTAGCCTGCTTGCCTTCTCAGTCCAATATCCTCGTTGAACATTCAAGTGCACCAGTTGCAGCTTCTAGCCTCCTACTCGGATCCATCCATGGAATGTTCTTCAGAATATCCGATTAATTTGATCAAAAGGAATAGAGAAACAAGTGAAGGGAGAAAGTTTGCTTCTCCCAAGCACATGGGGTTTGCATCCGATGACTCCCATATTGATTCATTATCTAACGTTTCATGTGATATATGCACATGGCATCTGTTAATCAGAAGGGTTTGGCGGCAAGCAAAATGAACGCAGGATTGCCATCTCATGGAGATTAAATCTTTATTATCATTATTAAAAGATAAGCTAAACTAGGGAGGGATTATTGCATGGCACTGTCAGCAGCCCAACAGTCTAATATAGAGGGGTGTGCGAGGCTTCTGCTGCTTTTTGCTTAGCGTCTTGCATGATTTATTAGCTTCTCCGGCAGTTCTGTTCTTCCTTGTATGCACCTTCGCTGGGGTGGTGGCAGTTGATTTCTTTGTTCTCTGCTCCGTTGGCTGAGATGTTGCCTGAACCTGAAATATGAGGAACCGACGGCGATAATGGATTGAATGTATAATGTGACCAACCTTGACAATACCAGCTTTTCGAGTGATGAGTGCACATGTAATGTTAAACTTCTAGGACAGACAGAAGAAGAATGCTTCAGGAACGTGGAATTGAGATGTCCACTGGACATGCTTGTCAAGTAAATGAGAAGGAAGAATCTGCACCTGGATTTCTGGTTTATTATTAGGAGGGATTGCCTGAGGCCCCAGCTTCGGTCGGAGGCTGGGGAAGTTGAATGTTGTCGATGAGCTTGACAGTTCCCTCTTAGATTCATGGCTTGAAGATGTATCCTGCGGTGGCGTCAGCATCGATGTCCGAGATGAACTGCTCGAGTCCATCTCCAGTAACAGCTGAAAAACATCATGAAAAATTACTAATCACCGTTACAAAGGAGTCGCTCAGATTTCTTGACATGATATTGATAACATATACCTGAAGGAGGCGGCGTTCAAGAGAAGTGATTCGATCAATCAGCGAACCTTTGAAGTAGGCCTCTTTCATGGCCAAGTCTAATGGCATAACCTCTGAAGTTCTGCTCGTCCATTTCGATGATTCATGCTTGCTTTCCAACCGCTTGACCTGCCACCCACATTTTGGAACACCGAGGTATCACGTTAGAAAAAGAGGCAGCACTGGAGAAAAAAGGGAATTTCCATGAAAGGTGCATGAATGAACTGGCTCACCATGAAATCCAGATGGTCCAGGCGGGAAATGAGTGGAATAACGGAGTTGTGCCTAGTCTCGAGATCCATGTTTAGTCACGGCTTCTTTGGTTCCAGGGAAAGAGCGAGGTTTAAATTCTGAAAGCACAGAGGATGTGCAAAATTTGTAAGTCAGTTGGATTTTCCCTCCATCTGTGAGGACTTGTCGAGCAAAATCTAGCCAGGTCATGCGGCAATTGGTTAAGCTGTTGAATGCTTCTCAGTCAACATTCTGTCACCAATTTCCCCTTTTCTTCAGGCAGAGCATCCGGGAGATGGGATTCCCTCAGAAGAACTGACTCAGTTACATCTTCTGAAAATTTCTCCCGTGCTCTGCTTCTCTATCAAGGATGTTGAAGTTTTGCAGGTTTTTCGCAGCCATTGCAAACAAAAATATGGCAACTTCTGACATTAATTATCCACCATGGTTCTATTCTTGAAAAGACGCTTCCCAACCAGAGAAATGCCCTTACATCGTATGAAAGCCTCACGCCCGCTGTCTGCGTCAGTGTCTGTATCTTCCTCTGCAAACCGGGAAATAGGATAGCTGTAAAGGGTAATGGTGGCGGAGGCAAAAGACAGTGGCAGGGGCCCAGTTGGTTGTTGAATACCAAGCTGACAGTTCTTCTCTTTCGATTGATTTTGTCTTTTAGGCGAGAAAGGTGATGGCCTCAAAATTGTGCACTGTATCCTACCAATCCTGTCCAGAGGAGTCCACTTCCGAAGCCAGTGCTTGGTTGGAGGATTTCGTTGAATAACATCTCAGAGGAATAGTCATTTTTCACAACCTTGTCGTAGTGTGCTCTCTGAGGATAAATTATGTCAATTTTTTCTACCACAGCACAAATCAATCATCATCCTAGCTAGCTCAACTTAGATTCCACTTAAGCTATATGAAGACGTGTTGTACACCGAGGAATATGCGTTTTAGATTACACAGATGAATCGCTCTTTGCTACAAAATTTCAGTTCCCCGTCTGAGACTAGACGCAGCAGAAAAGCTTCAAATGGGCCTGATGCAGGCCTCCTGCAAGGAGATTCCTTTCCTCCCTGCTATATTCAGAAGAGCCATCGCAAAGTTGAGTCCATTACAAGGCATTTATCATTTTGAGGGACACAGAATGCAGTTTCAAAGCCTTGCGGGCGTGGATGCATGGAACTCGCACAGGAAAGAATCATTGGCCGTTTTCATGCTCATGGTTCAGTGAGGGAAGATGTCCCCCAAAAGTTCATCCACCAAGAGACTCCAGACCCCACTCTCGATTTCAACAACCATCTGTCGTTGATCCTCTTCAAACTTGCTCCACATCTCTCCCTTCTCCATGTCCCTCAAGTAAGCCTCTTTCTTGCCAACTATTCCCCACTCGTAATTTGGTCCAGAATGGCAATCCCCTCTCACCCAGGACTCTGCTCTCCTCACCAGCTCAACATAATCTTCATCCCTGCTTCCGATATCAAGTCCAAATCTTATTCCTTCAGTCAACTCACTGTTAAAGAAGTCAAGCAACAACCTCTCCTCATTGCACTTGCAACTGATGCAATTTCCTGAAGTGAATGCCTTGAATTGATTCAACAGCTCCATTGCTCTCTGTTCAGCCCCAAATGGTTCTTTTTCTTCTTCACATTCCTCTTCATCTTGTTCTCCTTGTTCTCTCCCGATCTCCACGTGGGGAGGACTCCGTTTGCAGTACCAGCGCCATTCTCCATCTTCACCAATCTCATAGTCGATCACGGAAACTGGGCTTTCTCCTTTACTCTCCTTCCACGGTGCATGTCTCTGTAAATGAAAGATAATTCCAATTTAAAACTCATGAACATCAACTGTTTTCCCCGTTTAATAACTCTGTATGAACTTCAACGCAACATCTCTTCATTATGTTATGTGATCCCACAGTCACTTATATCTTACATATAATGGCTTGATTGCCGCACTACGTTTTATAAAGCACATGTATTCATACACCATTGGTTCATCCCGATATATGAGCATACATGAAGACGTGCAATGTAACTTGGTTTTGTCTAATGCCAGGTGATGTATTCAGGTAAAGACAAAGTATCTATTGGACTTATGCACAAACCGTGAGATCCAGTTCATGGTCCTTTTTAAAATTTTTAAAAAGAAATATTTTCTTTTTGGCTAGAAGAGACCAAGCTCTTGTTGATTTATCGGAATGTACAAAGACAAGTCAAACTTTTATATTATTCCTACTATCTACTAGAGAGTAGGATGGGAGCATGATGACTAAGCTCTCTTTGACATATAAGGCAGCTGCAGACAGAAGCAACAATTTTTTTGATAGATCCACTGATACTTCGATTAAATATTGCTCACCTTGGATCCTATTCCTATGTCTGAGAAGCCTCTGGCGCTCTTCTCAAGCGAATCCTCCTCAGTCAATTCTTCTCCAACGCGAGAAAAATGCAAGAAGTTTTCTACTGTTTGGACTGGTTCACGTGTGGTGTCAAAACGGGGCATTGAACAAACGTCGGGCTTACTGTCAAGTGCACACTGTTGACGCTGCCTGACATTATGATCATAGAAGTCTCGTCCAGTTCTGCTCCAAGGTGGTGAACAATCTGATGAAAAATCACTCTCACACCAACTTGAGCTGCTGCTGGTGCTATGTGTCGAAACGGTGGTGGCAGTGGTGCAGTAAATGGGCGAAGGTGGAGCAAATTCTAGAGGCTGAGGCTCCTCCTCGCCCATATCTCGGAATGATCTCCGTCCTATTATGTCCTTTATCCTGACCCCCATCTTACTATCGCCATACTCCTCCTGTATTTTCTCTGTTTTGTTTGGATTCTTAATCGCAAGTGAGCCCTGCTGCTTGGAAAGACTCCTAGGAAGGGCCCTGACAACCTTGAACATGGCTTCGATGGCAGAGGTCATCATCGAAGCGGCCTTTGATCGGCTCCTTCGTAGTGTCATTTCCTTGTCGACGGACAGAGTCGACGATTTGGGGTTGGTACTGAAGAAGCCACGGATTGACGATGATTGGAGTGATAATCGAGGAAGTGGTGTCAGCCTTCTCAGAGACCGTGAATTCACGTCTTCTATGAGAAAATCTTTGAGCATTTTTGGCCTACTTTCAGCTGAAAGAGGTAATCTCCTATTCAAGTATGAGTCAGAAGAACGCAACTGAGACATCTTGAATACAACTTTGAGGGAAACAACGACGGTCGTCTCTACACCGAGGTTACTGCCTTAGACTTGATCTGCCCCGGAAAAGAGACTGGTGCATTCAACAACTTCTTCCTCTTCGAGAGGCCGACAACACATATGGGAAGAATGCGGATTGAAAGATTCAATTAAGTGCAGAAGATAAAGCAAGTAGAAAATTGACTATCTCCTGGAATTAGGGACTTTTAGCAGAGGAAAGATTGTGGTAGAGAAATAAGGAACTAAATGGCTCTCTACACGACACTTAGAAAACTTGCAGGGAGTCGATTCCTTTCCTGGGCAAGAGAGGTGCTGAGTATAGAAGTGAAAGTGGTGAGTATATAAAGCTGGGGCAGAAGCAAGGAGATGAGTGAAGAAAGAAACAGAGAGGCAGCTTCCCCCACATGGAAATGTCCAGATAAGAACAGTTGTTTTTTGTGAAAACCGAGCAGAGTCACACAGAGTTGTACGTATTCATTACTGAGAAACACTCGAAGTAATGACAAAAGGGTAAGGTACGAGGACGCTTCCTCTCCTCTTCACCGTACGGGTTGCTGATAATAATTTATCACATACAATATAGAGACAAACGGAGACATATACATCTAATATATGTGAGAAAGGCTACCAAGAGATTCTCACTTTGGAACAGAGGGGAAAGGAAACGAAATCATGCCTTCTGAGTGAAGTGGAGCTGAGCTCTGTCTGCAAGTGGTTGATTGATTGCATCAGTGTGAAGTTCAATCAGTTAAGCGAGCTCGATAGACAGATCAGAAGAGCACCAGTTGTACAACCGCTGCATCATGCATGCCTATATTTTATATATAAATCTGCAAAATCTACACTCACGAGCCTTATGATCACATGCGGATGCAGTCATATCTAATTGGAGCGTACCAGCAAGCTGAGATCTCATGATCTGCATTGATTTTATATGCTCCTGACCGCCTCTTACACCAGCTGCCATATATCATGATTCCTTTACGTATTTCTATTATATGAAAGCTTGATCAGCCGAGATTAGAGATTTCTGTGATCATTCGATGTAATTATACCTTATAAACCATAAATTTATATTATAAAAGAAGGAACAGCCATCGGTATAGTGGGTTCCTTGGAAAGCTTCACAAAGGTTACACTGCTGTTGAATGTGTGGGGCCAGGCCAGAGACCCTCGAAGAAGTGTGGCACACCGAAGGCAATAAAGGCAGGCCGTGAGGAAGGCTCCTGCCATGACCTGTCAGCTTACCCCTGCTCGAAGGGGCAAGGGGAAGCAACGGTAACCACCCCAATGAATGCGGGAGGTGGCATCGTGGCTCTATCCCTCCGCCATCCACGACGCTGGAAGGAGATGGACATATATAAAGCCTTTGATGGGAAAGAAGAAGGGAGATCGAGAACCCAAGATGTTGGCGTCGGCTGTGGGATCTCGGAAAAGGGCAAAGGGCTCCAACCAAAAGCGGATGAGCAGAAGCGGGGGAGGCACAGCGCAGCTGCTTGTTCTCTCGAGGCCGAAAGGAGGGTAGAGGACCCGGATCAGGTGCTGAATGACCTCCGTTCGGCCACAAGGAAAGCGATCGACCAACTAACTCATTGCTAGATGGGCTAACCTCCTGCTGAGCTGAACAGAGCAGAAACCCATGTTGAGGAGAGACAATGAACATGGCACAGCCTCCACTTCGACGCAGCCCAAGGCAGAAAGAGCCCCCCTCCGAAGCTAAGCAAGAGTCGAACTCGGGGTCTAATGTCCTGCAATACATCGAAAAAGATTGTCGCAGAGCAGATCTCCTAGACATGGAAGATATTTGTGCAAGGAGGGAAAGTCGGGCCATCCTCTAAGGAACAACAGGACCAACCCCTCTCGAAAGAGATTTTGGTGGTCACCTCCGCAGAGTAGTTCGTGACCCCCCAAAATCACGGCCTATGACGGGAAAAGCGAATCCGTGGGACATGTGCATCTATAGCACGTCGCTCTTGGGAAGAGGTGCAATGGACAAGATCCGATGCCTGTTGTTCCCTTGGACTCTCTAGGCGGTTACCATGGATTGGCTCCACACGCCGGAACCAGGCTGCATAAACAACTTCGCCAAAGGAAAAGGGAGTCGCTATGCGATTGGTACGACTGGTTTTCCAAGTGGCGTCAGAAATGAAGAACTCACACAACATGAAAAGCTAGTGACTTTCCAAAGAGGAGGGTGGTTGAAGGACGATGATTTCCTGTACAGTTTGACTGTTGACCTACCATCCAATTTCAATGGACGTTGTGGGGTCAGGACTCCGAGGGACATATGAGCCGTAGAAGAAGTCTGTTAGACCCTGAGCTCAAAGGGTCCGAGAATTGCGCACCACAAGCCGTACCTCGGGGTAGTGGTAGCGCATAGCCTGCACGCGAGGATGCGTGGGCTGTCAAGTGCGAGGTGTTGGGATCAATTGCAAGTCCATAAGCGGGCAAGTCCCATATTGCGGGCAAACGTGTGGAGATGGTCAACAAGCATACGCGAGGCACTGGTGAAGGAAACAAACCGATCAAGGCTCGACCAGTGTGCTGAGGAACCAGAGGGTGTGGCCAGGAAGTGTACAGGCACAAGTAGGCGAATGCGCGGGTGGGCAGTGAGGATGCCCACGAGCAAGGACAAAACGGTGCAACGCTCTTAGGAGGTTCGGTGAACTTGATAACAAACCGCGCAAAGGCACTCTAGGAGTGCGCATAACTCAACAAGCCCGGCAGAACGCTAAGGGAAGCAGCGCAAGAGAGTTGACTATTTGTGGAGATCGGGTTAAGTCCTTGACCATGCTCGAGCACCGATGGATGTAGCATCCCATTTCAGACGACCGTGATCTTAGGAAGGAGATCAGGACGTGCAATCTAGAGGAGGATGGACGGATCGACGAGGCTTAGCTGCGCCAAGTCAATCCGAGCTAAGCAATACGGGAAAGTTTCTTACCAGGGAATGAAAATTAATAAATCTATTATGGAAACAATCATGCAGGGATTTGGACAGATTTGGCAAACACAAAACCAGTTATGGAAACAATCCAGGAAGGGATTTGGACTGAAACTGAGGAGTGAATCAAGGGATTCCAAGATGTCAGTTGCCATATTGGGCTTGCAAGGCTCCATCTATATAAAGGGGCAGTCTCATTCTGCAGAGGGGGGCACCAAGACCTCACGAGAAACCAGAGAGCAGTCAGAACCGACAGGGCAGTCAGGAGGCACAGAGGATCGAGAATTCAAGGAGTGGAAGCCAAGTCGGACTGGTGTAGGTTTCGTAGGTGTTCTGAAGAGAAGGCACAAGACGGGCGTGCAAGCGGCGCGAGGCGTGCAAGGCATGGCGTGAGACTGCGTGTAAGAGTTCTGTCATGGTTGGGTTTTTCAGTGTACTTGTAATATATGTGAATACGACGTTAATTTTCCCCAATTGTGTTCTTGTATTCCTGGTGTTGCTTCTTAGTCGGTTCGGTGATCGTTGGCCTCGACGGTAGCACGGGTGTTGTGGCTGGTCGCAAGTGGAGTGTCGACGCCTAGCGGTAGGTGTGGAAAAATTTGTGGCCGCATCGGCCCGTGAAAAGTCCATAGCAACAAGTGTGACACTGCCAAGAAGGGCCAACGCGGAGCGAAGTTATAAATCTCTCTCCACATTGAAAAATCGTAGCAATTGACTAGAATTTGAATTTAGTAAAAAAATTGTGAATTTTGCACCTGTTCATGTGAACAAACTTCTTGGTGTGAGCTAATAGTTTGGGGCCTTCATTAGGCCGAAGGTCTTCTTGGTTCACATCTGAAGTATCAGTTTTGATTTGACAACAAGAAGCTGTCTCCTCTCGGGCTAAAATTCATTCGCTTAGGCACATTCCCCATCTGTCTTAAGGCTCGAGAGGACATCATGTACTTCCTAAAGGAGTTTTTTGTTTTAGTGTATTTTGCTCTGTTCAGACACTTCTGTAAAAGAGTGGGTCTAGTAGCTTAACAAGAAAGAGGTCAAGGGTAAGATCTTAGTATGATTCTCTTGCAATCATTTGAATTATATGGACGATCCGTATAACCACCCGAATGTAAATGGTATCTGTGTGACACACGACGATCGATCGGGGCCCAGCACGGAGTCGAAACGGGTAGTCTAATTTGTGCACTAGCGAGGCAGGGTGGACCACTTCGATTAAATAATACCAATAAAACAAAGTTGGCGATTCCATTGGTCACATGGGGAAACGGGGATTGGAACAAACAAACACGCCGATAAATCCTCCAGCACATGCCCGGCAACAGCATAGGATTTTGGGCCTCGCGAGCTGCACGTGCCCACGTGGGCGAGCCCTTTCTTGATGAACTTGTATTTTATGTGGGCCTTTTGGACTCTTCCGCGATGTAGGTCGAAAATTGGACCTTTGACATATGGACGTGATGGTTAACTGCTTATGTACACGATATGTGCGTTAATGCAAATCGACAGATTGCCACATCAGATAATAGCCTTGATAATGCTGCTAGCCATGACATCTCCCGGGCTGCTTGCTTTCTTGCGTTTCAATAGCTCCGAGTTTGTCACACTTTGTCGGATTATCAGTGGGTATATATCAACCCTCACGGATTTCTATGAGCAATTTTTTTCAATCATAATGAAAATGCATGAGTTTAGGAGGAAGTGGATAATAATCAGGCATAGGAAGTTTTATGAACAAAAAATAGATCTGAAATCTATAGGATTCAAATCAAATCAAAAGTGATGCTAACGCATGAGGAACCATGCATTTTTCGATCCACAACTAGGGTAATATTACGGTACCACTTATCTATAATTTTCTGGCTAGCTGTAAGCATTTTAACAGAGTTTGTCGAGAATTAATCGGACACCTAAAATAGGGACACGAGAAAGCGTAATCAATCTTAATAGCTTACTGTATATCTATGACGTCTCTCTCTTTCAATGAAACACAGACCACGATACCTACCTTATTCTTCTTTCTTCTTCTTTTTTCTTCTATCTTCTTCATCTTCTTCTTTCTTTGAACTGTGCTTTCTTTAGAAAATTTAATTCACTATCATATATTACAATATGGAAAACAAAGCTTTTTAGGAAAGATTTCATGGAACAATTATATATATATATATATATAGGGTCTCATCAAGATAGGACACTTGATGCTTATACTTTAAATGTTGCTCTCATCAGAGTCATTATTTAGTCGACAATATGCGGCAACAACATTTTTTTATTCAATAAATGTAATCCATTACTAATTATGAGGACCAAGACTCATCTGCAGAATTTTTTTCCAATGGATGAATTTTATAATCTTTCAGTAAAGCAAATAGGAAGCTATAAAATACCATAGTGAATTATATAATGATCTTGATCGTGCGTGTGTGTATATATATATATAATTTAGTTAAAAAATACGATAATGGGGATCTTAGAGTCAAGAGTAAAATTGAATCCTATTGAGCGCCTATGTTAAGCGCTAGAGTTGATGATATTTGATTTTTGTAATATATTGTGCACTCTCTGATTGGTGATTAATGCAATATATCAATTATAAAGCTTTTGAAAAATATATTGATAAATGGGATCTCTCAAATGGTAAGAACATCCATTATTTTCAATATCCAACTTACGTAGTACTCTGGCTCCTAGGTTTAGTACGGTTCTCTCATTTGTTTTAAAAAGTTAAAGAGGTGCGATTAAATTATTATTGTGTCATGATAACGTCATTATTTATAAAAATGCAACAGCATTTAATTGGAAGTCGATGGTTTTTTTTTCCAACTCGAACACTATCGCTAGAAATTCAACGCTGTTTTGCCGGATTACAAGGCTTCCTCCTTCCTTTTTACTGCGCTATTGAAATCATATCCAATGTGCGTATCAGTATCTGTGGTGATGCTTGCGTATTCATGAAACATGTTTGACCGTTAAATTATTTTGCTAAGTTGCAACACGGTCTTAATTCAGAGAGGTTCAAAAACGAAAGGCAGCTAGAGTTTTTATTTAATTATCAAAGGCAAAGTGCGGGTCGGCTCCTCGCGATTTAAGAAGGGGATTAGGGAGGAATAATTTCTCATTTGGTATCCGAAGATGGGGTTGCCGCGCGGTCAATAGTGACGTTTTGTTTGAGATTATCGAAAAGATTTAGTGTGAACTTTTTAAAATTAGCAAAAAAGACGATGCAGATCTCTCAGTGGCTTTATATTTAATTGGACAGTCTGGGTGCACTCGCTTGGAAATATTGGCAACTGAATGACACGCGACTTTCAAGGACCTAGTGGGTCGATGGAGGACAAATTAAGGATCAACGCGTGATTTTCACCTTACATTAATGCATCTCTTCTTTATGAATCATGTTGGAGTTGGGCTGTCTGTGAGCTATGGGATAGAAATGGTTCGGTGGACCAGATGTGTCTAAATAACATATGAATACACTGACCAAAGATATCATACACATTTTGTCTTTGCAGTCCGTGGTTGGCCAGGGACTGAGAATGTGTGGTTGGATACTCAGACTATTGATTCTGTGATTGGTAAGTCTGGTATAGCCGTCGTGAGCTTCCGATGTTATCTGCAATTGAATTCTGTGGGAACGCGTCTGACGCACCTTTCATGATCATTGATGAGCTAGCCCGCAGTCGTAGTGCAAGTTGCCAAAGGCATTAATTAACTGAAGAGCCCGAATACTTCGTATGCAGAATGAAGTCGAGAAGGGGAGATTTGAGACCCTAATTAATACCAGAAACCCGATGTAATGCATGGGCTGTAGCTTAGCATTCTTCTCTCTCTCTCTCTTCCCCTTTGGTCATGGGGAAATCTGCTTTGGACTTCTTCTCATAGATGGATCTGCTATGCTTGCGTGCGTATACGGCATGCAGTTTACTGACTTGACTTCTTTTCAAGCACACGCACGCATAAACACAGAAAGAGAGAGTCCACTGAGAGAAAGCACAGATGAGTTGATCCAGTGGAAAAATGTGTGAGGCTTCTCATTGAACAGCTGGACCTTTACAGGTTTCCACTGACATTATTGGTCATGCGTTCACCCAGAACAAGAACAATCGACCGACTATTTGAAATAGGAGCAATTAATTTTTGCACAGACAGATCATCTTCTACAGTTTTGTGAATACAAGGCGACAATGGCGTATTGTTCAGTCCATAATCCAATCCATCCTAATACCACAGAATGCAACACAATCTCTTCTCGGTTTGAGACTGCACCCATGTAGGGTCCAACTATAGCCAAGGACGAAAATTGGGGGTTTGGTATTTTTGGATTTGGAGAATTAGAAAGGGACCTGGTGGATCTTCCAAGGGTAGACCGTGTCAAAATCAGCAAGTCAAGGGTTTCCTGTCCCTTCTTTCTTTCATTGGCCTGCAACAGCTTGTCCTCTTTCTTGCTCAATCCTCCTATCGCTCTGCCCTCTCTGGTTTCTCTGTTTAATTGAATCTTCTTTATTGGCAGATGGATGACTCCTATGAGGATTTTCTTAGTTGAAATCCCATTGGTGATTCCAATTCATGAAAAGAAAGGCTTCAGAGCAGAGCAAAGCAGAAAGAGACGGTGACCATAGAAGTTAGAGACTGTAGTATGCCCGGTGAAGAGGAGAGCAAGAGAATTCAACCTTGGTTTTTGTTAGGGACAAGCCAAGACAAAGGCAGTGCGAATTAATGCCTTTTATCTCCAAAACCAGGCAGACCCCAGAAAGAGCCTGTCAACAACACACCTGCCCAAGACAGACAGACTATCAGCTGAGACTGACAGAGACGGGCCCCCATTTTTTAAGTAACAAAAGACCAGTTCTCCAACATAGGTTCGTATGTATGACCGCTTCTGTAAGCGTGTTTCCTTCAAAGTCATGCTGTGGGAAATTCATGGTCATCGGTGGAAATCACTGACATGATAATAAGTTGTGTCTATGAATAAAACTGACCACTTTGATGTCCATTAGGCTCGTTATTCTCATATACATCTAACCACAAGTGTCAGTATTTGCGACTTGGACTTCTAGAGTTGAATATGACTAAAAGTGTTGCACATCAGGAAAAAAAAATAAAAGAAGAGTAGAAATTAATTAGAGCTTTTCATTCAAACCTGCAATGAATTTACGCGAGAGAGAGAGAGAGAGAGAGAGAGAGAGAGAGAGAGAGAGAGAGAGAGAGAGAGAGAGGGGAAGAGGATAAATGAATTTACTGTGAAAGACTCCCGGAATTTAAGGGGCGACGAGAAAGACCAATTCCCAATGTCAGAAAGGGAAAGAGATCGCAGAGAACACGCAGACCAAATGAAATTAAATTTCACGGCCACCATGAAAATTAACCGGATTTTACTTGTTCTTTACTTTTGAAATCCATCGGAATTGCCGCCTTATAATTAGATTCAAAAATAGATCGAGAATCTCGTGTAATTTCATTGGAGTTCATAACAGCTACTGATGGCGAGCTTCTTGGTGGAAAGCTCTTAATATATCCAAGAAAGAGCCAGGCTTACTCTGGAACTGCAGAATTGGAAATCCATGCATTGATTTTCTTAGCCCTTGGCTGTCATGTCTGTGCCAGAACCGAACCATATCGTATCGATGGATGATGGCTCCTCCTTTTGTTTTTGACACCCACGACCGGGTGCAGAACTTCAAACTTCTCTTCTGCGATTCTGCAAAAACCTGCAATGCGTCATTCGCTCACACTCACTCTGTCGAGTGATGTGATAACAACAATTGAAGAAGCCGTTTGACGAAAGACTCAACGAGCTGAAAACCATGTACTTAGAGCACGACAGCAGCTCCTAGGTATACAAAATGACCAAACAACTTCAATTTAACTTGCGTAAAATTATGGTCCATTATCACGAATCAAATATATATATATATATACATATATCAAATTTCAGTATGACTTCCTGAAAATTTTTGGTTTAATTTAGCCGTTATGGTTTTTGTTTCATGCATGATATACATACATATATATATATATATATATATTATGCTGGTGGATATGTAGAGATAGAGTATTTTCCCTATTGATATTTTATCTTGATCATTAATGGCTCCCTCATGAAATTCTCTTAAATTATCAATGAAGATTATTGTTTTATAAAGTACGTCAATTTCACTAATATGAATCGAACATAATACTCTTGATCACAAATCATCTGAAAGGAGTCCAGCTCCATCCAACCTTCCCTTTTTTCAATCTCATTCTTGTGTGTGGTATTCTTCCGAATTAAATTTATTACCTGATATGCATTCCTTCTTCTTCTTCTTATTATTATTATTATTATTTTCCTTCTGGCTTCCCATGAGAACATTTCTTAATCTGATTAAATTACTGTCAGAACCCCAAAATGATCAGAAATTTACACGGCTGTGCAGTTCAAGAGAAGGAAAGAGATCACTTTGCTAGATTCTCCTCCATTATATACAAGGGTGTCTACTTACAATGTCGTGTTTATATACACCAACATCACTATTAGATCGTATATGATTAACCGATAAATTAATAGGCCTTTTAGAATTTATTTTGTTTCGGGGGTGTTGATGGCATGTGTTGGCGTGACTTTAATAATTGCAGTTTTTAAGCGAGTCATATCCATGTCTTCCTTCAATGGAGCGATCGATCTCCTATCCATTATGATGTGGGACTCAAAATAAGAGTAAGACTCTCCCCCCCTACCCAAAAAAATTAAAAAGAAAATAAGATATCTGTGAGAATATTTAAAAATAATGGAGTTTCACTTAACTATTACCCATGAAATCCATGTTACTCCATTAGAAAATCGATTAATACAGACGCAACAGCCAATAAGCATGTGCTAAATCACGTAATAGAATGGAAGACTAATGATCTTCATAAATATTAATCACAAATTTGAGAGGACATATAAGATCCTAATTGGGTCATGGGAGATGCGCAAAGTTTAGGGGGTGGGGTGAAGACTTCGACTGGTTATTAAAGTTGTGTGGGGTTATTAGGTCGTGAATGGGAGAATATGATGCTGTATTGAGTAAGGAGGCTTCTGTGCACCATGCGTCGCCCATCAAACACCGTCTTAAGTTCAAATATCACATTACTATGATAGTTTTACCCGTGAACAACATCAGGTTTGAACCGGGGGGATTCGCCGCTGCACGGGCTTTCCTTATACGCCGAAGAAAATGGCCATCGGCACGGCTGAGGAGCTGGGCAAGCGAAGGTGACACCGACGGCGGGAAAGGGCGAGGAGGAGAAGGACGTCCAGGGTGGAAAGGATGTGGGGCCCATCCGCCGCTGCACCATCCTCCCACTTGTCGTTTGCCTCGCTCCTTTTTATTTTTATTTTTTAAAAAATATTTTAAGAATTAAATTATGTCACCTCACTCTCACCCTCCACATTGGTCAACTCCTCTCAAACCATGGTTAATTGGTCCTGGTTAATTAGCTTACTGCTCATTTCTAAGTCTAAATTCTAATCACCTAACCCACATCAATCATCAAACCCCATCCACACACACACACACACAAATCTAGGGTTTTGATTACTCCAACCATTTTATATTCGCGTCTCTATGGTCCCTAAATCACACTTGCTTAAAAAAATCAATGCATATCTTCCCATTCGGCACGCGCATTTCCACACGCGTCTAGTAGACTAATTCGATTTGAAATACGGGCAATGCGGAATTTCACTATTCGATTTTTTCCGCTTCTAGTTAACAGATTAATTTGTATTCTCTAATCAAAAAGGGAAAAAAAATATTTTACATTATGTGATCACTAATGAAAGTGCTGCTGCATCAAGAAAAAAACCTGGTAATAATGAATTCAACAGATTTTCAAATTTACACGGGCAGTATTGAACATGAATATACAATAATTTGGCCAATGAAAGCTGTATCTAAAGTTCGATCCCCCTGTTTGTTTTATGCAAATTATCCCGTGCACAAAGGTGTGGCAGGTTATTTATGGTGCATCTTATATAGAAATATTCTGATTAATGGAGCCATGCCCTTAATAATTGGGCATACCAATGCATAAATATGGGGTGATTTATAACACATATGGATTTGTTGAGAGAGAGAGGATTTGATACTTTTAATCTGACAACTAAAAAGTCTTAAGTTTGATTATTATTGTGGGACTTCACATGTCTCTTTATTCATTTCTTTTCGTATTATATTTTAAACTTGTCACTTTCTTATTTAATTATATATATATAATGCAAGTAATGTGTGTGAGATCAAATTTGTGTGTATATGCAACTATATATTTACACTGCTATAGCTAGCTTATCTACAAATACATACTTAAACTTTGATTAATTAGGATTTACTTGATATCTCCAATATAATTATTTATAAAATTATCAAGTTCCATAAGTAATAAAATCGGGCAAGCAGTTAATTTTAATTTTTATTTTTATGATTAAACCCGAAAAACAATGTAATGATTGAATTGAATAACCCTTTTTCCTTCTTCACTTGGCCTTTATCATGAGAGAATATAACATGTGTTATGGCTCTCAGATCTCATTATATCATATCTGGTCGCACACTAGTGCATCAAATCCATTTTTGACAATGTCTCCCAGCTTTATAACCTTTCCATTTGCGCAGTACAATTTTCTCATGAGAAAGGAAGAAATCATGAACCCTACGCGCTATGGGAATGAGAGGAGGCCTCTCTTGGTGGCTTTGCCTCTTCCCCTTTCAGACTAAATGAATACCATGATTTAGTTCGTGAGAACAATGCGAACTAACGACGAATAATGCTCGCGAATTTCTTTTCCTTATTCCCCACATTTAATTTTTATTTTAAAACATCTTGGGGGCTGTCCCAGACATGACTGCGTCTTCCCCTCTATCTTCTTCCTCTCTGTGTTCTTCCCTCGTCTCTTCTCTTTCCCTTTGCTCTCTGCAGTCGATCCCTCGTTTTCATCATCATCCTCTCTCTGTCGACTGCCTGTCCGTGTTCCTGTTCTTGCTGTGCCCTAATATTAATTAATCTCTTCAGTCTTCTCTCTTATACGTGTTTGATATTTGAAGCAACCAAAGATTTTAGAGCTCATCAGGTTTTTTTTGTTTCCCATCCTCTATTTACATAGGCAGACAAAAATCCCTTCAAAAAACAGTCTCTTCAAACAGTTCTCGTTCTTAAATAATTCAGTTCTTCTCATATTATATTTCAGCAAATAGATTAATAAATTTGTTTTAAAATTGTTTTTGCTTTCCTTGTTTTCTGCTTCTTTCCAATCTTTTCCCCCTTTTTGAGTGTTGTTGTAGGCATGAACATGGCTGGTCTCGATCTGGGTACTGCTGCTTCTCGTTTCCCCGGCCACCACCCCTCCCTCCACCTCCAGAGAGACTCCGATGACGGCCAGTTCGATCAGCAGCCAGATGATGGTGCAACAGCCGGACAGCAGCAGGCCGGTGGCGTCGCCTCGGCAGGCCCTGGGGACATCATGGCTAGGCGACCAAGGGGTCGTCCACCTGGCTCCAAGAACAAGCCGAAGCCGCCTGTAATTATCACCCGGGAGAGCGCCAACACCCTGCGGGCTCACATCCTCGAGGTAGGGAGCGGATGCGACGTGTTTGACTGCATCGCAACCTATGCCCGCCGCCGCCAGCGTGGGATCTGCGTCCTCAGCGGAAGCGGCACCGTCACCAACGTCAGCCTCAGGCAGCCAGCAGCAGCTGGCTCCGTCGTGACTCTCCATGGTCGGTTTGAGATCCTTTCCCTCTCGGGGTCGTTCCTGCCTCCTCCTGCCCCGCCCGGCGCCACAAGCCTGACCGTCTTCCTCGCGGGTGGGCAAGGCCAGGTGGTCGGCGGGAACGTTGTAGGGGAGCTGACTGCCGCAGGCCCCGTTATCGTGATTGCAGCGTCCTTTACAAATGTCGCCTATGAGAGGCTGCCTCTGGATGAGGCCGAGGAGCAGCTGCACATCCAGCCGCCGGCAGCTGCTTCTCAGCCACCAGGTGGCGGAGGAGTCGCTGGCAGTAATCCCTTTCCGGATCCATCCTCGGGACTTCCCTTTTTCAATTTGCCGCTCAACAATATGGGGAACGTGCAGCTACAGGTAGATAGTTGGGGCGGAAACTCGGTGCCAACTGCTCGTCCACCATTCTGATGCTTGACTGAGATGATCTACCGAGTCAACACTGTTGTGGTTCAACTGATCTTTGCGGAGGAAGGTTAGGGAA
Source organism: Sonneratia alba (assembly GCA_900174645.1). Classification (NCBI taxonomy): domain Eukaryota; kingdom Viridiplantae; phylum Streptophyta; class Magnoliopsida; order Myrtales; family Lythraceae; genus Sonneratia; species Sonneratia alba. The sequence goes on from FWPY01000071.1 coordinate 566,134, forward strand.
ATTCTATTATTTTTATCCTGTTTACTTAGGGACATCATCTTCTTTCTTCTTCTTGTTCAACCCTTTTGATCTAATTATTGTGTGCGATTAGGCTGAGTTTTGAAGGAGTGTTCTGTGGGAGTCATAAAATGTTGTAGTGCAACTCTCTTTTGATGGTCTTGTTCTTCTTCTCCTCCCTGTGTGCGAGTCCTCTGAAAATTCGGCTATGGAGACAACAATCATCAGCCTCCCCTTTGTATAATTAATAACCTCAGATGTTAATTGTGGAAACTCAAATAGCAGATTCTCTATCATTATATCTTGTCCCTCCTTTTTTTCCCGTGAAATCACTGAATATGTGTATTTTCAACCCATTAATCGAAAATTTCCAGATTATCATAGACAAATAGATGTAGTCTTGGTCAATTAAATTCATCATGTATAAGTGCGTGACTAGCTGCTAGTATCACATGAATTTGTTTCTTCTGGCATTGTTTTCATCAGAACTGTTAGTGAATGCATGCATGTCTCTTGAATCTGCACTATTTGATCCGCGGAATATACCTTCATCCATATTTTCAGTACTGGCTGGTTGCAGTAGTAGTACGTAGCTCAAACGCATGTAAAGACTGATCCAAGAAACGGTTTCAACACCGCCAAGTTCTCTTGATAGAGCTAGCTGGGCTGGTGCAATTAATTATTATATATATTGCCATTAAATCCCTTTCCTTTTAATGTCATTTACGGTAAAGTTCCTAGGTTTGCAGAGAGATTTGGATTTTGGATTTTGCAAGTACACAGTTTTTCCTCCCCCTTAATTTGCAAGTACAGTGATATATATATATATGTTTGCTAATTGTAACTTATTTTGGAATGAGTAGATACGATTTCCAAGAAATATTTCCTCGGAAGAAAAACAGTCTGTTGGCCAATAAACTGTGATGTATATTTAGTTCTATTTCAGGCAAGAGCCACGAATCCATTGGCTAGTTAGTTCTATTTCAGGCAGCAGCCAGGAGTCCATTGGCTCGAACATGGATTTCGTTTCTGGGAAACACTCCTCACATATGTAGTTTATATATATATATATATATGCCTTTATATATATACCGTAGTTTCCTTGCACTCTTGCTTCTATACATATGCATATACATATACAATATAATATCTATTGGACAAATTAGGGCTTCCCCCATGTATAATATATATTTTCGGGACAATCACTTGGTTTGATCATCTGATTAACTTGATGTAATCGTTGCGTATATCGTGCTATATTTGTTATATATCAAGATTGGGTGAAGCTATCTTACTCTTTCCTTTTGCATAGCAGAATGTACTGCTGCTTATTTATTTAGTTCACAGCATCTTCTTCCAATGTTTAGCCCTAGTGTTCTAAGCATGCACGCCCCCAACATGCACCTTGACACATGATCCCAAGCTGTCCTTCCTCTCTAAGCTTTTCTCATTTCTTCGCAACAATAATTCGTACGGTATAATCATGGAGAGTCCACTTCAGCACCTAAATGCTGTAAAAAGACATACCTTACCCGATACAGAATGCTATAAAAGAACAATGTCATCCTTCCATTTCACAGATGAAGATACATTATATTGTCATCTTCGTGGCTTGAGTTTGGTTGCAATTGTTCATTTTGTTCTCCTACTTATTAGAAGAAATATTCAGGCAAGTAACGAAACTTCTCTTCCTGCCGTTCTATTTTCTTGTGGGGGTATTTTCGACCTCGTACTAGAATAAGCACAGATGTTACACCACAAGCAGCAAAGGTACCTGCATTAAGTTTGACTGCTTCAGATTGTACGGTTTTCCCTACTTTCAGGATAGCTACTGCGGACCTAGTGAATCTTACCTTCAATGTCAAGTGCAAATCCTGGGAATGAAATCCCAAAGCCCTAATGACATCCAATTTAGTCAACCAATCTGTGAGAGCGTCAAGATTCCTAGGGAGGATGCTGGTACGGATTTGAGCAAGCTGATGGGAGGACGGACGAACAGATGTGAATAAATGTTGATATCTCCATGCTAATCCGGTTGAAACCAAGAAATCATATCCATGGAGTGAAGATACTTTTGATGGGAGATGAACAAAACGGTACCTTAGAATATGAACTGCATGAATTTTTGTATGAAAAGCAAAGCACCCACTTGGGATGTTGAATTATCTGGAGACATCATGGTCCAGAAAATATGATTCCACATGTACTATGAATATCTCGAACACATGTGATGATGATCAAATTTTCGAAAGCCATGATCCCAAAAAATGAGTCTGTGTGTTGCAATCATCGATTTTCAGATTCTAAAAGAGCTAGGTTGAAGTGCCTGGAAACAACATATAAGAAAGACAGAGCAATGATTAATAGAATGTTCAGTCATAATACTCGAATGTAAGTTTTTTTTTTCATATAAAGAATGATATTGTTGTTTTAAACCATTTACGAGAAAAATATTGGGATAATTATAATGGAAATCCTACACGTTTGTAGTTTTTGGCACTTGATTCTTATACATTTAAAAATAACTTTATCAGTTCTGTATATTCGATCTTATAACATACTTGAATCATGATTTTAATGGTGCACTAACGTAATTGTTATCTGCTAGTGCAGTAAAACGATGTAGTAATAGGTTGTTGATCTGGCAAAATCCAGTTGATGTCGAACGATGACATGGTGGGAAGTCGCCGGCATGTAATGCCGCATAAGCATATGATTGTCACGTGGCGCGGTTGAATGATGTTTCAACGAACCGTTAAAATTAGGAATTAGTATGTTAAGTAAGTTATAATTATGTCAAAAACATCTCTTATCACTTAATGTTCAAAAACAATTAAGCAGAATTCTATAAAATAAACATATGAACATCATAGTGTTTCTGTCACGTTTAGTATCCTTAACAGTCGAGCTATCGGCGACACATACGCCTTCCACAGTGGGGAACTATTGCGAATTCCATTTTGTGGACTCATAGGGAATATTTTGCTCAATTTTGATAAAAAAGAAAAACGAAGTACGCAAATGATTTGATGGCTTTTCAAGAGCAACTAAGAGAATAGATTCACGTGTCGAATTTCTCTAGGTAAAAAAATAAAAATAAAAATTTCTCTTCAGTTCCCGTTTTGGGCCCATAAGGTCCTTATGGTCGTGCGCAGAAAGTACTCTTACTTGTTTTTCGGCGGTCTATCTTGGGGCCCAACCACTGACTGAGAATTGATGGGCTCGTATCCTTGCCCGTGCAAGCTGTACAATAGGTTTGCCTACTCGCAGCTCGGCCCATCCTATTGAGATAAAGCATGCAGGAGATTTGTTCCACCAGATTGCGCCTTGGATTGCCCTCTGGGTTAGTGCAGCCATTTCCAAGATCTGAATTGGCTCGAGGGAAAGATCTTCTCAGCTAAGACCTATCTCCATGCACGAGGATGGGGAAGAGCCAGCTTTAACTTCTTCGGGTCTGATGTGAAGGAGGCAACGTATCTCTCTTGTCCAAGTCAAAGCCAGTGGCCCTAGGTGTTAATTTCAGTTTTCTCCGATGCCAAGAGCACCTGTTAGGGGTGCCAAATGTTATCTCACTATAATGAAACCCAAAAGATCAACCGGGCAACCAGAAAACAATAACTATAAGTGTCCGATCGTGTCCCTCGCCCTTGAATATATAATGGCAGTCTTGTTCTGCTGTCTGTCATAATAGTTTTAAGAAAGTTGCCTGAAAATGGTAGGGAAGGAGCACAAAGAACAGCAGAGAAGGTGGTCTCCACAAAAGAACAGATTTTTTTATGGCTATTTTTGCTTTTCTTGATTAATTTTTTTCTAGATGGGAGCCTCTCGACAATTATAATCAAGAAAAGGGAAGAATAGATATTAGACACCCCCCCAAAAAAAAACACCAATCCCATTCTTTATCTTGCCTTCACAGCCGTCTTCAATTTCTTCGCTTCATCCGGGAAGAAAGAACTCAAGATCCCGTTGAGGTCCTTCTGCATATTCTCCGGTAATTCCCTGCTCAGCTTCTCAGGATTGAACCCTCCTGCCCACTTAGCAATTAATATCAGACACCTCTTCTCGATTGTATGATCTGGTGAGGAATTGGGAGGATTATGGGGCTTTTCAGGAAGATAGCGGGGCTGTTCGGTCTCGGAAAAGACGATGTTAACAAAGAGGAACAGGAGGAGGAGGAAGAAGAAGAAGAAGACCGGAATCGGACGGGTGCGGAATTTCAGCCAACTGGGCTCCCCCGGAAGGGCTTCAGCGTCCCCGTCCAAGTCGCCTTCGAGCGATCCGATCCCGGCCCCATTCTTGTCCCCTCCAATTCCCGCGACGGCGGCGTTCAGGTCTGTCATCCTCTCTATGGACAACTTAAAACTTGTCGTGTTGCCTGAAACTTGTCCTCATTCGTTGTCTTAGTTTTGCCTGCTCAGCTTGACAGTTGACTATATGCTCTTTACATCCTATGATTACATCGATTCCATGCCTCTATCGTGAATTCTGAAGTTGATTTACTAACCAGGAAGTTGATGGGCACATGTAACTGTCTTCAAGAACTCGAATTTAGTTGCTAGGGTAATGATTGATCGAGTTGAAGCGTGTTTTGTCTATGATTGATGGTATTCTTGAGCTTGCTCTTGCAATACCTACACTTCATGACAACCATATTCTCGAGATGGAAAGGTTTTCCGTCAGAAGCTAGATTTGGGATTTTGAAGAAAGCCATGAGCTTGTTTTTCTTGTAGTGTAGACATCCCTATCATTTGTAGGACTTAGTTGTCTCACTAAATGAAGTCGGTGTTGGAATGTTGTATTATTCGTGGTTGTGGGAGCAGTGGCAGTGAACAGCGTGTAAGTTTTGGATCCTATAGCTGTTGGACAAAATGATCTGCTTACCAAGTGGTAGAAGGCGTGCATAGTTTTCCCCTTTTTGTGTATAGTTATTGAAACTTTAGTTTGAGATGGTCTTGCTAACAAATACAATAGTTGGTAGGATGTGTTTTGATCACTCAACAAGAGCACGGGCATGGCTTGTTGTGTAAGCATGAGTTATTGAGACATTGACACAAAGAATTAAATTTTGTGCTCAGTTGAGTGGAGATATTGATGTGAAAAATGATTTTCATTATCCATGTCCATCAATGAAGCAAAGGTTGCCTTAAGTTTCTGCCTTCTAAATCCATCATAATTTGCTAAAGATTGGAATCTGTGCATTTGCTGGGCAATGTTCAGACAACTTTTGTCTAAGCAATCAGTTATGTGCATGTTGTTAACATTGTTAGTTCGAGCATGGGATTCTTCACTTTTATCAGAACAACCAGATTGAACTTAGCAAAATTTAAGATGATAAGAAGGCATTGGAACTGATGAGCTGTCCCCTGTTTCAGGGCCTCCGGTGGTATGCCAAGCGTCTCAGGATAGATGAAGATGGAGATGTGGCACATGAGTTTATTGATGAGGCATTACACGAGGTGTCCTCTGGAACAGAAGAGCATAAGAGACAGTTTTCGAAGTTTCAGGTCCGTTACAGCACCCGACCTGCCAAGATAAAGGAGCAAGTCATGGCCCTTGATGGGCAGATTCAACATTGTGTGGAATACCAAGGTAGGCTTCAATGGGTATAAAATGAAGTTATGCTAAGTATATTCTTTTGGAGATGTTGTAGTCTCTCTTTAGCAATTCTAATTTGCATTTGAAACTATAATGCTTCCCTGTTAGAGGGAACTTCTTGAATATCTTAAGCTCTTATACTGCTGTAGCACTCCAAAGTGTTGAAGAGATCCCTAAGACTGTGAACTCTTGAATTTTTGAATGTCGGACTGTAGCAGTGATATGATTGTTTGAGCCATATGTTTCAACAGCTGATTGAAAATTTTTCAAGGTGGTATAAATGTGGCAAACCTGATATATATTGACCATAAGAAAGTGAAAAAATCCATGAACTAAAATCTAAGAATTAACCAGCCCCTTAAGAAAATAGCTCTTCAGTGTCATGACTATTATATTTATGCCATGTTGGATGGTTCTCCAAAAGGAAAGGTCATAACAGCAGTTTCAGTATTTAGGTCAGCAGTTCCCACTGGCTGGTGGCCTTGAATAGCCACTGGCCAGGTATTCCCATGATAAGCTGCAACAGGAGCTTGCAGCTGGTGGACGTGACCATAATCATGTATTTGCTTGCCCCCTAACTTCTCAGCAGCATGCCTGGCCTTGGCCTGGTGGAGCTCCATTTCGACCTGGGCCGTCTTTGTTCTTCTGTAGGCCACATCTTTCTCATCTGGCTCTCCTTTTTGCAGACTTCTCAGCCTCCACTGTTTTTGTTTGATGTATGTCCCTACTTTCGTGCACCGACATAGTTATATAATGAGTTCCTCAAGGCTTTCTGGGAGCTGAATAAAGCTATCCGTTCATCCACCCTATTAGAGCTGAACTTGTGGAGAAACAGTCTCTGAATTGCAAATTTTACGGTTACAGAAGTATTTCTTAGTTCTAAGAAAATGAAAATTGGATTATCATGACAACTTTTGATAACCATATGGTACAAGGAGGCCTATTTTCGTGATATGGCATTTTGAAAGGCGTGATACATTCAATTGTCCTTAAGACCTTATTCTGTTTGGTCTGGAAGGTCAACCCATTTCGTTCAGCTTCTCTTCTGGAGATGGCATCCCTTAAACTTCTTCAGGTAAAGAGAAGAGGGCATCTCCAATTTCAGCAATGGAAAGGTTCGTATGAGCTTATCAATTAAACGTACAAGAGAGCCACCGTTCTATCATATGGGATATACATTAAGCTATAGGAAGGTTAATCAGCAACCATCCATATATTAAGGCCACTGTTTGGAGCCTGTATGCTAATCTATTCATACCAATGGAACTCATCCATCCATCATCAAATCGATGCAAAACATCAAGAAAAGGTTTTTCTTTTGGCCAGAGGAAAGGTTTATTGAAATTATCAATGGTGACTTGCTCACCTGTTGGACGAGTGGATAGCTGAATTGTTTCTCATTCTGCAATAAGAGAGGCACTCCCTTGTCCCTAAAAGATGAAGGATGAGTTTCTCCCACATCTTCACAATTTCTATGCCCATCTTTACATCCTCTGAACCATTGAAGCCATTGCCACACATCCCATTTAACCGGGACTTGGGCAGTATGGGAGTCACATCCTTGTTCCATGTACACACCTTAGTTATATGTCACCCCACCTTTCCGACTAGGCCTTTGCTCATATTAGAAGACAAGATACAACAACATAAATTTCTTGAGGGGAAAGATTCTGATCATGGAAATGGTGACTGGCCTCAGTCTTACATAATTGGACGATTGGCTTTGATGTGGTGAAACTTGTTACTGAAAAGTATCAGAAAGGGATCTGAACACTTAAAATGGCAAGAAATTGAGAACAATTCTTTTCCTCCTTTTGCCCCTCCTTAAAGACATTGCCAGCGGTGCCTCGAAGTTCAGAGACTGGCGCTGCAGCAAAAAGAAAAATCAAGAACAGAACACAACCGTGCTAGAACGAGTTTTGTGGTGCTAGGTTAACTAAACGAGCTCCACCTTCACGGAAGTACACTACTTTAGAGCCAGCAGTCGTATGAGAAGTAGCTAGCCCGTGACCTGAAGTAAAGTGTGTGATTTGTGGCAACCGACCTTGTAAACTTTCCACTGCTCGAGTCTTTTGGTCAAAGCCAGCCGTGCACCTGTTCACATCTCTGCTGCAATTGCAAAATGGGCCAGCTGTTTTACTTTGTTTTGTCTGAAATTAGGCACTATGAACCTAGAAAGGGACATAATGAAGAGAGAAACGAGGAATATAAGCAGTTCTATTGACAAAAATTGAATCAAAATATCTTGATTTTGGATTATGAATGATGCCAGCAGCCCCAAGCCTCCTTTCTCACCAACTGTTTTATTTTACTAGGTAATTAAAAGCATTTCCATGACAATTCGAGTCTATTGTCTCCTAGAAAATAAAATGAATTTTCAATCCCTTCTGACCTCACAGCTATTTCCTGAAAGAAATTCATCTTTACCATCTGATGATGTTTATGGATCTGCGCCAAGAAAAATAAAAAAGAAGGATACTTCGTTGAGACGACTTGTGAAAAGCAGCTAAGGGAGAGGAGTAGAGGAGTTTCTCACTAGATAGCGAGACCGCTATATATAGATGTTCTCTCCCTACATGTTGGTGCCACGTTCTGTCACCTAAAACTCAATAAAATAACATAGACAACTTCCTGAGAGAATCATCCATCCTCTGCTCCCTTCCTGTACTATACTAGGGAAGGATTAATAGAGTCGATGCCTTCTAAGGTTCATGTGGGCAACGGGACGGAGATGGAGGCCTGCGATAGTTCAACCAAAACAGAAGAGAACATCGAGAGGAGGCAGTTCTCCGCGAGAATATGCAGACTTCCAGGTTGGATTTGGGTGCCAGTGTGGGAGGTGGGTCATGAAGATCCAAGGAGGGTGCTCCATTCCCTGGAAGTGGGATCATCCTTATCATTAGTGTCTTTGCTGTATCTTATGGAGCCTTTGTTCAAATGGATAGGAGAGAATGCAATCTGGGCTGTCATGACTGTTGTTGTTGTTGTTGTTGTCCAAGAATTCACTGCTGGCGTGTTTTCAGGAAATTGGGTCTCTCTACCTTCTCGTGGTTTCGTATATTTTTCCTGGTATTCCTCCAACTGTAGCTCGAAATCTGTAATATAATATAAGCTGTTCATGGAACGTGTCTTGGTTGAGATTCTCATGTTTCACTCTTCCTTCCCTTGGAGGTGCAACTCTATGTAAAGGACTCAACAGAGGACTCGGCACGCTCCTAGCAGGATCTCTGGCATTTCTCGTTCAGTAAGTACATCGGGAATGAATCCGGTCGGGTGCTTCGAGCAGTTTTTGTCGGACTTACAGTTTTGACGATAGGTTGGTTCTATTTCTCCCCCGACCGGCCTAATCATTCTGAGATATTTCGCATCATCGTGGCTAATTTAAGGCGTTCTGGAAATTTTGGGAGCTGCAGCAGCATATATCAGGTTCTTTCCATACATAAAGAAGAACTACGATAACGGGGTCGTGATATTCCTCGTAGCATTTAATTTAATCACTGTATCAAGTTACCGACTCGATAACGCGCTGAAGATCGCCAGTGAAAGGCTCTACATGGTTGCGATTGGCTGTGGAATCTGCCTGTTCATGAAGCCTACTGGTATTTCCTCATTGGTCGGGCGAAGACCTCCATAATTCCACCGCGTGCAAACTTGAAGGGCTAGCAAAATCCATCCAAGGTAAAGTCTACTGCCGATAAGATGAAGAAGAACTAGTGTATTTGCATGTTCGAGATATACGGATTTTAATGTGATTTCCTCTTATTTAAATTTATAATGTGAGGTATGATGTTGATATTATAGTGCAAATATATTAAAGGTTAACATCTTAATTAAGTATAAATTTTGGTCATTTTTCAAATTTATCACGAATTTTTTCATGTATCTTAATCCAATATAAACTATATACCGTTTATCAAATTTAGTACACCGTTCATTTTTTCGTCAAGTTATCCTATGTAAGACACTGTGAACCACATCAACAAAATTAAGGTGTCATGTAGGATGATTTGACAGAAGACTGGTATCATGCTAAAATCAATAAATAAAGTTGATGCATGATTGAGATATAAAAAAAAAGTTTGTGCTAAATTTAAAATTTTGGTCAAATTTTATGCTTAATTAAGATACTACCTCTATATTAAAAGCATTTAACATATCATAAATGTACAAATCCCACTGCACTAAACGTGTTAGAGATTAAAATATCCTCCTGATACCAAAATTTTGCAGCTTGTGTGAACGAATACTTCGATGCAAAGTTAGCAGAAGCCGAGGATAAATCTTCTGAGGATCAGATCTACAAGGGTTACAGGGCTGTTTTAGATTCAAAATCTGTTGATGAGACTCTTGTAAGCTTTTTCTTCCATTCTTGCCTTCTGAAAACAAACACCAAAAGTAGTTCAGAGATGCAGTAGTGTCACATTGCCAACACGATAAACCTTGCGCGCATTGCATGCTAGCTGGGGGCCGAGACACTCAAGGTACTGTTACATATTCCCACCGAAGCAATAATATGTAGAGCTGGGAACAATCCTACGCCATTTTGGGTACACAGTCGTAGCTCTGCACGGTTGTCTACGAACAGAGATACAGGTAGTGTAATCACTTGATAGATTCAGGTTTACATCTCATTTTTTAGTTAAGAATAATTCTCTACATTCTTTGCTCAATGTGTTTGTCATGGTTCCCTAGACTCCGCTGTCAGTTCGTCTACTATTCAAGCACCCATGCATCCGACTCGCGGGAGAAGTATCCAGGGTCCTGATGGAGCTTGCCAGCAGCATAAGAAACCGCCAGAATTGGTCCCCAGAGATTCTCTCTGATCGGCTCCACGACGCCCTACAGGATCTGAACACAGCGCTAAATACCCAGCCCCGACTTTTCCTAGGTGCAGAAACTGGCGGGTCATTGGTGTCAGTGCAGACTGTTAAATCAGACACATCTGCCATCACAGAGTGGAAATCTAAAAGGGCCTCGCAGTTTCAGCCTAGGGAAGGCAGTGTGATGAAGCCAATAAGGCCGCAGCTAAGTAGGATTGCAATTACAAGCCTTGAGTTTTCAGAAGCTCTTCCATTCACTGCCTTTGCTTCATTGCTTGTGGAGACTGTGGCGAGGCTGGACCTTGTCATTGAGGAGGTTGAGGAGTTGGGAAGAATTGCTCGCTTCAAGGAGTTCAAGCCTGGTGATGAGATCGCTATCACTTGTGAGGAACCTCGAGCCAATATTTCGTGCAATCATCTTACGGGGCAGAGTAGATCATATGTTTTAGGTCTAGATGCCGTCAATTGTTTGACACACCAAATGACTCTTTCTCCGGAGATGCTCTTAACCTTACCTCTCTGTAGTAAAATTCCTATTCCAAGACGGCTTCATGGTTCTTCCAATAATGCCGATTCAGAAATGAGCAAGTGAATGGATGGTCCATCATCTTCTATTTCATATTTTGTGAATATGAGTCCAATGCTGATAGAAGGGTGATGAGATTCTGATCTGTCATAAAGCTTGATCTTGAGGAAAATGTGAAGAAGACCTACGGGAGGAGTTCCAGAACTCCTCCTCTTCATCTATTACAGGAAGACATTCCTCGGCAGGTTACGTTTTGCATGCATATTAGTATCTGTAGTAGTTATAAATCTTATTTTGTTAGGATGCTTTTCCTTATCTTGCCTATCTATTATTCTTGACAGACAGGACAGGCTTCATATGAAAGATGGCATCCAAGAAAACCAAAAAACCACGCAGTTTCACTCTGTGGATAAGTTCCAGGGCAACAAGAAGTTAAACATGGAATGGCTCTTCGCCAGTTTGGTTGTATATTTGTCGCTCTACAAGATTGTCTATAAACCGAGATTAAGGCACTCCCAGCTCGAGTAAATAATGTTCTTTCTTTTGATTAGTGCAGGTTCTCAACTATATACAGTTGAGAAAACCCTTGAAATAAATGAGAACATAAGTATCCTCCTGGCCAACTGAACGAGATGCTTAACAAACTTTCACCCTTCTTGGGGATTTTCTACAAGAACGAATTCATTCCACTACCCAGAGAAGTACTCAAAATATTCAACCAGCTATCTCGTCTATCATTAGTATTCATTCATATCTTGTATGAGCACAGGATAAACCAACCCATTACTCCTTCCATTGAATTCACAGTCTATCTTTATCCTGAGATACCCTCCGGTCATCTTTAGAGCCTAGAGTGGACCTTAAAACTGCCCTGAAATCCCAACTGCAGCTTCTCAGAGCAACAATTGTATTGCAGCAAACAAGAACTCAACACTGCAGCAGAGTAGACCCAAGATATCGAGCATCAACTTCTTGAAAGCACATCCAACTGCTGGTTGAGGCGCTTCTAAGAATGATCAAGTCACTGAAGACACTAGATTTTGGTCAAATCAGTCATTTTGGGGAGTTCAAACCTGATGTTCAAATCATTGTTACATGACCCGAAATCTGATGAAATTCAGAATCATTTTCCTTGCAGGATGGGAGAGTTGTGCAGACTATAGGAGCACAAGGAAACCGATTCACTGCTTTTATTCCCTCTTTCCTGTCCAGTTTCCCTTTCTCGCAGGAGCCCAGGTGGAAGGCAGAAATTCATGTTTTCCGGTGTCACTCAGATGAAGTGTCCAGTCCTACACGGTCATTTGAATAGTGTCTAGTGGTACCATGAACTTCCATCATGTTCCACTAGATTTACTTTTCCTCGAGCACCTTTGCAGAGCGATATTTTTGTTAACTATCAAAATATCCCTTTGCTGAGCGATAGGGGGTCCTGCGTGCTTATCTGACGCAATAGTGCATTCGGGGGCTAATTTGTGATGTTGCAGATAAAAAAGAGACGTAGGCCAAGGAAAGGATTGGGCTGTACAGATTATTATAACATCAAAGATCGCAGAAAAGCAAATCTAAAGAAAGCGTCAGTGAAGTTACTTTATTCAAGAACCAAGGACAGGAATGGGCGGGGAACAGATTCGATAACTTTGTCCAAGAGATTGTGTTCTCACTTGTCCATGCAGTTTTTGCAGTTCAATAGGGTCTCAGCTCCACAGTGTCTCTTCTTTACACAGAGCGAAGCTAACCTCTTCTCCAGGACTTTGTTCAGAAATGCACTCAGAGGAAATGATTGCTAACTTGGGCTAATGAAGATTTATAGACATTGTTTAAGCTGGAATTACGGATTCAACATGGACCTTTCAGGCTCTCGCTTCTCCAGAGTTTGTCGAGTTTGTTTTCAAACTTTTTTACTGTGAAGGCCTACACCAGTCATAAAAGTTCGCACCAGCCGTCCTCCGTTTTCCGTCGTTGCATGATATTCCAAGATTTTCCCGACATTTTTTTTTTCAGGAATAAGAAGTCATATGATAGGGCATTGTCGGGAAATCCTTTATCAGAAAAATATAGAGAAAAAAGCCATACGATTACTATCGACTCCGAGGACCAACACTAAAAGGCGTTGTCTCGGGTAACAACTTCTTTTATACCCCCCAAATGATTCCATTTCCAATGAGTTGACCCTGTCACAATTAATCACAAAATTTCCATCTAGACAATATCGGTGGCAAATTTGAGCCTGACCCTTTTCCCCTCTCCTCTTCTTAGAAGAGATTTGAATCTCTGAACGAGCTCATCAGGTCAAAACTGTTGTAAGCTGTTCCTCCGTTTCCATCGAGCCCCATATAGGTTCCATTTGAGTAGCCAAATTGGATGAAGTCATCGGAGAGTTCAACTTCACCATTAAAATTTAATAATGAAGAACAGGGGGAGATTTCTTGGTGCTCATAAGGCCTCCAGAAACTCATTGGACTGGGGATCTCAGACAGTGTAAATAGCTCAGGTGCCATCTGCTGTACTTGTGGATATTCCTGCAAGAACAATTCGCTCAACATCACACCAGATGAATAATATACAAAATTTTCCTCATTTAAATCGAGATTTCAACTCCGGTACCTTTGAGGAATCAAGGATCAGATCTGGTAAGACCCAAAAGCTCTCGGAATTATTCTCCAGTGGACCCAGCCCAAAATCTGTAACTGGGGAGATTTCGTTTAAAGGGGAAACAGGGCTCGAGTAATGGCTTTCTTGAGAAGAAATATCATAGGAGGTTCTTGGAGGGTCGTTTGGAATTTCCAACGAGGTACCTCCTGAATTTCCTGAAACCTTCTTCCCCTTCGGTGGTTCTCTGCTCGAGTCATGGATCTTCTGCGTGCTCCCATTCCTCTTTATCACACGGCACAATGCAAAAGCTCCCTGGCAAAGTTCAAGCATGAGTGATCCGATAGCTGTAAGCTAGAATCTCTGCATTGGAAGATAATGTGAAGTTATTCAGATTACCAGGAAGTTCGGTGTTCCTTGGCAAGAATCATCATCACAGAGGCGGTACTCATGCATGACCCAGTTGGTTCGGTCACCAAGGGGAGCTCGTCCTCGATAGAAGACGAGCGTCTTTCGATAACCCCAGATGGATGAGCGACACACAACCTTGCGGTCCTTTCCGGTGGCCTTCCAGTAGCCTGCTTTGGTGGCTCTGTTAGTCCTTGAGCCATTGGGGTATTTCCTGTCCCGTGGGCAGAAGAAGAACCACTCCATATCACGCTCGGGAAGGAACGATTTCTCTGCAATAAGAAAATTGAAACGATTAAAGCTGACAAGAGACTGCTTTCAAGGAATTTCTGGATGTAGAAAAGGCTGAAACTTGATGAATGATTGCACAGATAACTAGGAAAGGTGGCTTTTGCTACTTAAAAGTTCCATATCATTCAGACAAGGATAAGAAGAGCAGTATGGCTGAAACTGATTCAGCAGTGGAATAAGTATTTATCCTAGTGCATTTCAATTGCGTACTTGGAAGCTCCCATGGATCGAACTTGTACAAATCAATCACTGGAATCACTTCCAGCTCAAATCCAAGTCCCTCTACTTTTCTTTTCAAGTAGTACCCCACCAATTCCTCATCTGTCGGGTGGAATCGGAACCCAGGTGGCAGTGACGCCCCGCCCATTGCACCAAGTTTCTCAATTATGATTCTAACCTCAAAAATAAGAAAAACACGGGAAGCCGGAGGAACGAAAGAGAGTGTGCGGTAGGCCAAAAACTGAAAACTCTTGGGCAGCGATGATTTTCAGATGCCGAGGCTAACTGCCGACGCTGTAACTATTGAATATTTGGAAAATCCAAAAGTAGAAGCTTTTTCCGACAACAGATTTCTTCTCGAGCACTGAGGAAAACTTGGACAGAGTGCAACCTCTGCACCAAAAAATCATCGTCTTGAAAAAAGACACGAGATGTTTCCTAAGACTACCCTGCTCACCAACACCCCTTAGTATTTTGATCCCAAAATCAAGGCAAAGGAAACCGGTGTTATATTTATACTCAAGTCCAAAAACTCAAAAGAAATAGTTTGAAACCCGATTCAGCCCCAGGAACTAGCTAGAACTTCCAGAACTGGAACCTGTGGCAACACATAGAAAGCAAATGAAAAATCAGTCAAGATCTGGTCAGAAAAGTAGAGATTTTTTGGCTGCTGCAGAAGAAGTTGATGGGGAGAGGGGAGAGTAAGAGAATAGGAGTCTGCAGAGGGATTTATATAGAATTTCGAGGGTGCTCCCAGAAAAAAGAAGAAAGAAAAAAAAAAGGAGAACATACACCGAAAGTTAAAAGATTACGTGTCTGGTGCACCCACAGAATTCCATAAGTTTGCTGACAATATGAACTCGAACCCAATTCACACCTAAGCTAGTATAACTGTAATCCTCACCCGTAAAATATTTTAATAACTGCTGCTTATGCTTTGAAGATCATACTCACTCAGTCCACGGACCACAAAAAGTTGACTTGAGAATCATGTTGAGCTCCAGGATCTGGAGAGCTATTCCTATTGGATGACTTGAATTCTTGCAGGACTTGAACTCTTGCTTGTTTTTGTAATATTATCAACTTCTAGAATCATTTGCCGAGTTTCACTGCAGTTTTAGCATTTTCAGAATGAATTCTCAATCACATTTATCAACTGGGGGCTGATTTTGAGCAGCAAGGAAATTTACTTGTTGCTAAACAAGTACTAAGGACATGGAGTGAAAATTTTCCGTATGAGTTAGAAGAGCGAAAGTGCGCTTGATTAAATACTACAGAATTGATCCTGTTCTTGAAGTCTAGCCTGCTTCCACATCATCCTGAGTCAGAAACAGACGCTTTCTCTTTTAACCTTGGAAGGATAAAGTGATGGTGTCATAATCGGGGTCCACACGGTTCAGAGGAGAGTCCTAAAAGTGCTAAGTGCTGTGTTTGAACCTCTTGGGATGAGTAAAGCCACCCTAGTGGGAGCTTAAAACTTCAATTCTGAATTCACATGTTGATGTTCTCCAAATCATTTCTTTTTTAAAATTCTAAGCAGATAAAAATAATGATGCCGTTATACCCATTTAAAATTTCCTTTCTTGAACCCTTTTAACGGAGGGAACTTACATTTTGAGTGGACCCATCTAGTGAAATGCTCACAGCAAAAGGGTATTTTATCAGTAGAATTGACCCTTTATCGCGTTTTGTTGCTTTCCTTCATATACGATATGATATGTACCGGATTGGTTGGTGCTACCAATGTAGCTTTTCTGTGAGGATAAACTTCGACTTTAATGGTAAAAGGGGCACATGTGTACTGGTAAGCCACAGAGGGGTGGCAGTCGTTGGACCTGCCTGCTTTTCACACTGAGAATTAAGATAGAAACTGTGAATTAATAAAGCCTTATCTGATGCCTTTTTTTGTTGTGATTAACAGATAAAATGAACATAATATCTTTATCTATATTTATTTTTACTTTGGGGTTTCTTTTCATTGGATTGCAAATGGGAAGAGAATGATGAAGTTCTTGACTAGCACTTGCAAAGTGCCAAGTAGCTGCACTGTAATGTCCCCATGGATGATAGCTATATATTATATATGTAGGCAAATCGGACCGGTTCATGCACCTGGTCACATGGTGCCCAATGCATAAAAAGAAAAGTATACGTGTCCCGTCTTTCAACATATCTGATAATTTTTTATACAACACAACGCTGAGTTAGACGAATTCGGGTTGAATCGTAATAAACTTATTTAACTCGATAAGATACGATCCGTTCTATTTAATTAAATATATTTAAATATGTATTGAACATATTATCTTATTTCACTTATTTAATTATATGTATTGTTAATTTAATTTATTATATAAAGTAGTTATATTTTATTATAATAATATCATTATTATAATCATATTATAAGCACTTTCATCGAATTTTTTATTATTATGTTGTTAAATGTGTTAACTGTGTACGTGCATAATTGGTACGTTTGATTTATACGAGTTAAATGAGTAGGTTATGAGTTGATGGCTTTTTTGCGCAAACAGTATAGACACGACACGACGCGAAGCGAATTGCGAGCCTTAGTATTTGGCAACAAGTATGACTATTTAAAAAATATATTTATTCAAGAAAATATATTTGGTGCAATCTTATCATTCTCAACATATTACTGAGAGCATAGTTTTTAAAATCAAACCGGATTGGGAATCGGTGTAGGCATGAGTTCATAGATCGGACCGACAGTTCAATGAGTTGAACCACATATTTAATAAATAATATTACTAATAAATTTACATAATATCATAATTTGAATATGATTTATAACAAAAATCCTTAATATAAAAATTATATTAAATAAAAACTTAATATAAAATGTAAATATAAGTCTAAAAAAATAAAACTGGTGCATTATAATATAGTTTTGTTTTTGTTTTAATTTTAAGTCAATCAATTTTTCCACCGGTTCAATTGGATTCACCGTTCGGACCGAGAATCAGCCTATTCAACCGGAGTTGATCTCATTGAAAGTGCAATTGAGTCATTTATAAGAACCGAATCGGGTTAGTAGTCAATTCCCAGTCGAACCTGCCTGCTCGGTCTAGTTTTTAAAATTATGACCGAGAGATTTTATATTTAATTCCCGTCAAGAAACGACTCTCTTCATATTATTATTTTTTATTATTTCCCAAATTTTATTTTATTTTATTTTTAAAAAAAGAGAGAGGGTAGATTTCATGTATATATCATAACAAATCTCACATTGAGAAATCTCTCACACCTATCCAACTTTTCATATCCTCGATTGCATTCCCTCTTCCAATTTCACAGGTTTAATTGGTTTGCGACAGAGGATGATAATATTCGGAATCTACCGTGAGAGATACATACATACACCAACACCATCTTCCCGTAGGTATTCAGAGCTTGCGACTAAAAATTAGTAATAGGGCGTGGGAAAGTAACAAAAGACCATATGCTAATCGTTCCCCTTTTAAAATTGGGCTTGACGGACTCGCTGCGCTTCCATAATGAATGTCTGTCTGGAAGACAATTTCTGTACGGTGATTTCCAATCGACACTTTAATAAGACAGGCGAGTACTAGCAGCAACTATTCCTCTAAAATATATATATGTATGTGTATATATATCAAGTTTTGAAGGTGGTGGACGGAGAGACTAATCAAACAATCGTACTCAAAAGTTGTTCCACAACATATTTACGTACACGATTAGATTAGTAAATGCTGATAATTTGTGTCGGGTCGTATCGAACATTCTGCATTAAAAAGCTCTCAACTCACTTCCGATTCGCTTGACCTATATGTCCAAACTTGTTAATTATAGGGCTACATATCTAACATGTTTAATACGACCATAATAAAAAAAATTTGATCAAAATATTTGTAATATGGTTATAATGATGGGATTATCATAATAAAATTTAATAAATAAATTTTAGGACATTTAATATGATAAATTAAATTAATAATATACAATTTAAATAAGTTAACACGTTCGATATATACTCAAATGTATTTAATTAGATCGAATTAATCATATTATATCGAGTTACACATGTTTATTATGTCTCGAGTCAAGTCCGTCTAATTTTTGTTGATTAGTTTATGTTTCCAATTAAAAAAAAGAATAAGTCGATGAAATTAGGAGTAAATAATAAGAAATAAGAGATTAAATGGACATAAGAATCACCCTGCAGCAATTAGATTTAGGAACCCTTAACTTCAAGTCAGGAATGGCATTATCACTCCGTGGGATCCCTTTTATATTTACGTGTTGATTTGACCCTCGTATGTACACATCAGACATGTCCTCCAACAGATTCATCCTCCTCATAATTTCGACGACAGTGTACGTCCATGAAGTCAACGATTCAATTATAAGTAACAGTAGTAGCAGTGGTGGTCAACAATTTAATCACGTGGAGTCCTTTCGTCCACATAAATAGAATTATGCAAAATAATTAATTCTTACAAAATTTGAACAGGCAAAAATTCTACTTGAATTTAGATTGAGTGTAAATTTTTATATCACTCTTATAATAAAAAAAAATTATTACCAATCTGCCTAGAAAAAAACTCTAGCCATCGATCGTCCACGAATCTAAAATGACAATGGAGATGTCATGTACTGTCAGATACTAAATGGTCGAATCCCAGTAGATTTATATACATATATATAGTATATGTACGACCGAAATGTACACATATTTTCTAGACATGTATATGCACATATGCAAAATCTTGGAGTCAACGGTGAAATAGAGATGAGCGGAGAAAGAGGGGCCCTTCACGGGCGATTGGAAAATTTTAGCGAGACCTCACCACCAAAGGCCTCATGGTTTGTCCAACAAATAAAGAGATATTCCGATCAACCGTACGTAATAAATAAGTGATACTTTAATAAAAATAATTAAGATGAGAAATTAGTCATATCGTGTGACAGAACATATCTTCATTTTAAGTTGACCATATATATGATCCGATATTACTCATCCATTATGGACGAATAGCACCCACCAGATATTAAGCATGGATGGTCAACAACGTCTTTTTTTGGTAATTTCGATGTTGTCTTTGATCACCACTTTCTATCCTGCTATCATTTCAAATTGTTGCTATTTAATTCGATTGGTCGGAATCATAATTAATCGAATATGTTTTCATTTAAAAATATAAACCGATAGATAGTAATAATCAATGTAAATAATTTTTGTTTTATTTGTATGATTTTGTGTTCCTTAATTTCATGCCTTTTTGACTTTTTACCCTTTAACAATTTATTTAACTGATTAATACAGCAATTCCCACGTACATTTACTCATGCATTGGGCGGGTTGGTGATTCAAAAATATAGTGCACGTTACTTTCCAATAACGTGACATATGGGTACATGTCGTCAGAAAGTCGTCGCACACCACCCGTAGTGCATGTAAAGCAAACCAGTGAGAATGTCGTGCATAATGCGTTCTTACATGGTCTGCTCTATCGGTCTCTTTGCATGACAGCCTCCAATTGTGTTGGCTTCTCGAGAGAACAGTTTCTGAGTTGACCTACAGGAATTGGATTTACCGCCCCTACAGCGGCAGCAGCAGCAGCAGCAGCAGCAGAAGAAGAAGAAGAAGAAGAAGAAGAAGAATGTTGTACGGGGAATTCGTCCAATCCACAGCACTGGCAATCATTAACCGGAAGATTACTACCACTTCTGCAAGCTTTTCATCGACCGGTATGATGGGTTCCGTCAACTCTGGTAGAAGATGCTTTTTCCTACATCAATGCGTGAGATTTGGAAGGATTTCTCTCTCTCTCTCTCTCTCTCTCTCTCTCTCTCTCTGTTCAATCTAATCTCTGAGTTATAATTAGAGAGATACATGGATCTATCCATACAAAATAACGGAAAGAAAAAATTAACAAAAAATGTGCGAAAAGATCCACTCATAAAGATCAAATGTGAAACATCTCAGTTTTGAATAGGCAACTTTTGTGACTGAGCACTCTGCGCAGATGTTTGTTCTCCGGTGGACAATTTTATATGATTTTACCTTACAGTAATAATAATAATAATAATAATGTGTAATGTGATAATAAATCACAAGTAAAATTGATCTCACTAGTAACAATGATGGCCCCATTTACTCATTTATTACAATTTAATTAATCTTTTCTCACATCAAATGACGAGAGATATGGTGACTCAATTATTGCTTATTTCCTCTGAGTGCATCACAACGCAAAGAGAGAGGGAGACAGTGTTTTGAAGTCAGTTGGCTTTACCCACCCGAATTATGTTGGTCATGTAATGGAAAGTGGATTTAGTCCTGAGGTGGAATGATGCTCCGATCTTCATGAAGTATTTCCCAAAGTCCGCACAACAGTAAATCTCCCTTTGTGCCCCAAATCGGCCATAGAAGAGTAGTACTTAGTCAGTCCTCCCTCTAAGATAAGGTAGATTTATACATAAAATCGAAAACACAATAATAATATTTCGATATACAAGCTCTTAGCTCGTTTGGTTCAAAAGATTGAGTATTGACGACCTTAGTTAAAATCGGTCGGGGAGAACATGCATACATATTTCCAAAAAACCCGACATGCCCATCAAATCACATAATGGTATCATGTCTAGATGTCACTTTCATGGATGTCCATCGACGGAGTACTACCATGGCATGCATAAAATCATGGGAGGGTTAGTACAACATGTGTTGGAATTAAATTGTGGGCAAGATTTTAATGCGTCGATGCATTCAATTGTCTGGGGCTATGAAGTGGACGACGGTAAAATAGAATGACCAAGTTCCTTTTTATTTTAGCGATAGAAGTATATTTAGGCTACAAGCTCGTAAAATAAGGATCGAATCATTGCAAAAACTAACGGACGAGGATCGGATGAGCAGTCCCTTAGGTTCTCAAGCACTTGCACATTATGCTACTGCATTAAAATTCGATTATGCATACTTTTTGAAATTATCTTGTTATGAATTTTGTGTATAATCACATGTTTAGATGAAAAAATACGAAATATCTAAACTAACCATTGTAGTGCATTTATTATGCAAAATTCGGCTAACTTCAACGCGTTGGTACCAGTACCTGCAGACAAGTCCCAGACATGCATGTGTGGTCTGGTTGAAGTGATCGGACCTTGAAACTATATTCTACAGCTTGGCCATTTTTTTCTCCTGTAGTTTGAGTGTGGTTGCTGTGAGACGGAGACATCCATACAAATACGGGCAGATCGTCACCCGAAAGTCAGAAAATTGAATCGGTTGGGCGGTACACTTCGATCAGTCGTCCATAGAGGCCATCATGGGTCAAAATAACATCGAGCACAGCCGACAAAACGCCATCTTTGGTCATCAGGGTCACGAGTTAAGGAAGAGTCGATTCCCGGCTGCTAAAATAATTAGGACGAGTATCACATGATGTCGATTGATCGAAAACATCCCAGAGTTCGTATTCCGGATATTATGTATGCAATCCGCATCGTAATCCCATTCAATGCTGCCATGTTTATGAAAGAAGGAACTCTTGAATCCTTCGATAGCGGTGACATCCACGGTGGAGTGTGAAATCGATGGGGATTCGAAGCGGGCCTGCGCATTGAGGTAAAGGTAGATAAGCTCGCTCGCTAACCCATAAGGGGGCGAGCCCAAGAATGGGCCCGCATTTCAGTGGACTGAATGAGGAAGCCCGATGGGAAGTCCATCCCATACCGACAGATTACTTCTTTGCAGACTCTTTATAAGACGCCAGAAATCGAAAATGGTCGTGTTCGTTAAAAGGAGAGATGGTTGGCATCTCCCCTGACAGGGACGGGAACAGCCTTCGGGCTTACCTGTTACCACACATCTGGTTAAGGCTACCCACCAACCGGTGGATCTCTAACCCAAATTTTTTAAATTTTTATTATTTGCTCTCCAAAGAAGAAAGAAAACTTACCCAATTTCTTCCTCTGATTGTCTACTTGGATAGATTTCACATTTTTTTCACGTTTTTTTTTGAACAAATTTCACATAAATAAAAGCCTAAAGTTTCACATTTTTGTTATGTACAAAAATGAAATAAAATTATAAATCAATTAATTAAGTACAAATATATTTTTAAGAAATTAATTTGTCTGTACATTTTTTTTTCATCAGATTGTCTGTACAGTTTTTACTTTTATTTTCCGCCTCGAATTTAATCAGCCGAATTTCATCGTAAAAAGTGACGGAAGTCATCGCAGGTTGCCCTAGGATCTCAGC
The DNA here is from genome assembly GCA_900174645.1 of Sonneratia alba. Lineage (NCBI taxonomy): Eukaryota > Viridiplantae > Streptophyta > Magnoliopsida > Myrtales > Lythraceae > Sonneratia > Sonneratia alba. The sequence goes on from FWPY01000071.1 coordinate 588,833, forward strand.
CTGCTGCTCTGCTCTTTGATTGCGGATAAGGCCCCAAAAATATCCACACAGATAAACCCTTCTGCCATTTCTCCTCCTCCTCCTCCTCCTCCTCTCCTCTTTCTTCAATTTTCGTTGCTCTCATGGCGCTCACTGTCCCTGCTGCTGTAGACCTCCGCTGTCCTTTATCAAATCCACCCGACCCCAAGAACAGAAATTGTTTCACCACTTCCTTTAAGCCTTATCCAACGAGGAGAAGGTTCTTTGTATCCTGTAGTTCTCCCGAGTCTCCACCGAGAATTTCAGACCGTTCCTCGGAACAGAGCAGAAAAAACCCGTCTTTGTCGGAGCAGCTGAAGCCTCTGTCCACAACTACGCTCTCCACTCCCAGAACTGAACAAACTCATGTGCTGAGATCAAAGCCCAAGTCGACATGGGTCAATCCGGCGAGGCCCAGGCGCTCTGTGCTCAACCCGCAAAGGCAGGCTCGGTCCTCGTACTCCTACAATCCCAGGATGAAAGAGCTCAGGCTCTTCGCGCAGAAGCTGAACGAGTGTGAGTTATCCGAAAGTTCATTCTTGCCTGTTCTTGAAGAAATCCCTCACCCACCCACCAGAGAAAATGCACTTTTGATTCTCAACAGCTTGAAATCTTGGCAAAAGGCCCATCTTTTCTTCAATTGGGTCAAAACCAAGAACTCTTTCCCTATGGAGACTATATTTTACAATGTCACGATGAAGTCCCTGAGGTTCGGGAAGCAGTTTCAGCTCATTGAGGAGCTTGCCAATGAGATGATTAGAAATGATATTGAGCTCGATAACATCACTTACTCCACCATTATTACCTGTGCCAAAAGGTGCTACCTCTTTGACAAAGCTGTGGAGTGGTTCGAGCGGATGTACAAGACTGGTTTAATGCCCGATGAGGTCACTTACTCGGCTATCCTAGATGTGTATGCCAAGTTGCGGAAAGTAGAGGAGGTACTGAATTTGTATGAGAGGGCGAGGGCCAGTGGATGGAAGCCTGATCCAGTCGCATTCTCGGTCTTAGCTAAGATGTTTGGAGAAGCTGGAGATTATGATGGGATTCGGTATGTCTTGGAGGAAATGAGGGGTCTTGGTGTTAAGCCCAATGTCATTGTCTACAATACCCTGTTAGAAGCAATGGGCAAGGCAGGAAAGCCTGGTCTTGCACGGAGCTTATTTGAGGAGATGGTAGAATCTGGTTTGACCCCAAATGAGAAGACCTTGACCGCCCTTATCAAGATTTATGGGAAAGCTCGGTGGTCAAGAGATGCCCTTGAGCTATGGGAGCGAATGAGGTTCAATGGGTGGCCCATGGACTTCATTCTTTATAATACACTGTTGAGCATGTGTGCTGATCTCGGCCTTGTGGAGGAGGCTGAGAGGCTATTTGAGGATATGAAGCAGTCAGAGAATGCTCAACCTGATAGCTGGAGCTACACTGCTATGCTAAATATACATGGAAGTGATGGAAATTCTGACAGAGCTATGGATTTGTTCGAAGAATTGTCCCAGTCAGGGGTTGAGCTCAATGTGATGGGATGTACTTGCTTGATTCAGTGCCTGGGGAAGGCAGGAAGAGTTGATGATTTGGTTAGGGTTTTTGATGCTTCAGTCGACCGTGGTGTTCATCCTGATGATCGCCTTTGTGGGTGTTTACTGTCAGTGGCTTCAATGTGTGAAGAGGGTGATGATTTGCTAAAGGTTCTTGGTTGCTTGAATAGAGCAAACCCGAAGTTAGTTAACCTCGTTGAGCTACTTCAAGAAGAGAGTATAAATTTTGAGAAAGTAACTGAGGAGTTTAAGAGTGTTATCAGTGAGACAACTGTTGAAGCTAGGAGACCATTCTGCAATTGCCTGATTGATATATGCCGAAACCAGAATCTGCATGAGAGGGCCCATGAGCTCCTCTACCTGGGATCTATGTATGGACTATACCCAGGTCTGCATAACAAGACTGCCAATGAGTGGAACTTAGATGTTCGGTCACTGTCAGTTGGGGCAGCACAAACGGCACTGGAGGAGTGGATGAGGACCTTGTCTAGGATTGTGAAGCGCGAGGAAGTGCTTCCTGAGCTATTCTCTGCCCAAACAGGCACTGGGGCCCATAAGTTCTCTCAGGGCCTTGCAAATGCTTTCGCCTCTCATGTGAGCAAGCTTGCTGCCCCATTCAGGCAGAGCGAGGAGAGGGCAGGCCTGTTTATAGCAAAACGCGAGGATTTGGTCTTGTGGGTCCAGTCCCAGAATCCCCCAACTGTCACAACATAATGTCGTAGTGCATGATGTAGTTACTGATTAAAAGAAAGTGCAATATGTGGTTAACGAGTGCAAGAGGTTGCTTGATGAATGCTTTAGATAGTTATATACTGAGGGACAACACCTAAGAGAAGAAAGCCATACTTGTATTGCTTTCCGACTGATGGTTGGTGGTTACGCAATCTGCACTGCGGCAATCACAACTACCATTGAGTACTCTGCAAAAAGATTTGGAGTTGATGAGCAATTTTGTGTGTGAAAAGATTTGCAAAGCATTCATCAGCTGAGCACAATGACGGGATCATGTTGCTCAGTATAAACACAATGTTTCTGGATTTTGCTGCTGTAAGCTGCGGAGCGGGAATTGTTTCTCATCTACTTCCCTGGAGCTGTCCTATTTGCATTATTTTCGCACTCACCATTTCCAATAATAAGCTTAATCCAACTGTTGCTAGAAGTCTTCCTTCGTGTTTGCCGTATACTTCCCCATCGATCACCCTCTTTGGTTTTTTCTTCTCTTCTGCAGATTCACCTAGGCACTTTTAACTGAGCTTTTGGGCTTAGATTGGTGAAAACTAATTGATAATTGACCAAACGATGATAAGATTTATCTATTTTCCAGAGAAAACAAACCTGCATGCTCAATCAGCTGCAAGCAAGTTGACAGACACTTCTTTATGTGCATTGAAAAATCCAAATGAAGTTTGTTTTCATATGAAGAGTGGACAACCATGAGAAAATTGGATTAACACGGTGATGTTATTCTGTAGTGTACCTCTTTATTCATTTTTTTTTATGATTCCACTTTTTATTACCAAAAAAAAAAACGTGGATGTCCACTTCCACGCCAGCTTTCGCAACTTGGTCAGCATTTCACCATCTGCAAATATGGGTACTCCGAATCAAGAAGAATACTGGGAAAACCCATGTTCTTTGCCATATTTGCAGATAGATCCCTCGAGACCAAGAGTGAGCTTTATCATAAGAAAAACTTCGGTCGAATGCAAGCGCAGCTGGATATATCTGTATGATCAATTAAAAACATCCTTTCGATCCTGTTCCACAAAGCACAATTGACCCAAGTAAAAGTCAAGTGTATGAAAAAAAAACCTTAATTAAACCTGTTATGATGAGGTCAATCATAGGGCTTATGAGTTGCAGGGGAAAAATTAGAAGTTGTAGATGGATAAATTTTGAAAAGTTATCAAAAGGAAAACCAATGAAGGTTTAAGGGTTAAAAGTGTAATTTTTCGGATGAGGGGGAGGAGGGAACGGGTGTAGTTTCTGGAAAATACCGGACATTTCTGCAAAAATTGAAAATTCCTCCGTCGAAACTGGTAATTTCTTGCACATAAATTCGGTCCCCAGACAGCCTGCTCACAGGTTTCCAGACCAGCGTCTCCTGTAGACCGTACATACGAGAGAACAAGTCAAAGGTGCGAGATCTCCTCCTCCTTCACCAGCTCTCTCGTTATTACAAAGCAAAATTATCGAGATTGCAACCGTCTTCCCCCGATTCTGGTGCCCGCCAATCTAAGTTTTTGTTTTGCTTTACTTTTTGTACGGTTCTTCAGAAATTTTGTGGAAAAATACGTTCTCTGTTCTCATGGATGACGAATCGGCTATCCTAGGGTGGGAAGGCTCGACCTTTTTTCTTATATTGGGTTGGTTTCTTTCTAAAGATGGAGGATTTTGCTTGGTTAATGGTCTAGAAGAGTTTCCAGGATACTCATCTGCAAACCCAGAAATCCAGGGTTCATCATAATTTTCTTTCTTGAAATTAGGCTTAATCTTTTATACGTTTTGAGGCATGATGATCTAATATGAAGCAATCAGTGAGCCATTTGAGAACTAGCGAGCTGCTTGCTTGATTTACCGGCCACATGGAAGAACAAAAAGGAAAGAGATACTTGAGGGGAGAAAAAGGGTTATTTAATTCTACAGATCTGTATGTATTAGGTGTCATAGCACAGTTCCCTATGTGGTGATTAAGATGCATGCATTTAGGTGAAGTTGCATTCTGAGTCATTCTTGAAAGCAAAGACGGCATATTCTATCACAACATGAGCTATGTAGAAGTGTTCCTTGAAATCAGAAGAATGCTCAGAGATGGCGAGTTGGGTTTAGTTTAAAATTTTATTCTTGTTGAAACCATGTGCAATAAGGAGTCCCTGTCTCCTTGCCTGTGATCTTTCATGGCTTGAGAGCAAGACCTTTGTAGTCCATCCAGTAGTTGTTAAAGTCATAATCCGAACTTCTAGAATTAACTAAACATATTTGATCAAATCATTCACTTTAGTGATGAGATCACATTGGCAAGTATGCTAAAGTTACTTAAGGACTCGGAGTAAGCAGTTCTGCTAGGTGTTTATGAGTTCAAGACCCTTGGTTGAAGACCTTTGCTGGAATTTCCCTTTGTTTTTATGTTGCGATACAAAATTTCCTTTCCATTTAGCAAGTGATAGAATGAAGTTACAAATATTGTTTATGGATTTTCAGGTAGAAGTGCACATTATATGGATATCAAATCACCAAGTAAGGAGGTCTTGAAGGATTTGGCCCGTGAGTCACTCATTGCCATATCAAACCTGGTACCTAGTAATGTTCTAGACAATGACATCTCACTGCCTGAAAGCTTTAGCAGTGCAAATGTTGTTGCAGTAAGAAATGGTGACGTTACTGAGCAATACAGGTCGGAGCTTATTTCAATCTCGTATGCCCAATCCCCTGATGCCAAAGTTGCTCAGAATCACTAGAGTTGGAGAACAGGAGGATTCCTGTATATGCTGAAGTCTTCTTAAGAATAACTGCATTTTTATGTGTTGTAGAATAACGCTCTCACTGGAACATACTCTTGTATTTCTGCTGAATGGGACAAATATATGGTATGTTGATTTGGGAGACCACACTGGTAGCTACTCACTCTCTCTCTCTCTAATTTTCCTTTGAATCACAAGTAGTTACAATTGTTCTTTTGATGTATCTGCCTCCCCACACCCCTAAAACTTCCTTGTGCAAATTTGAGCTCAAATATGCAACCACATGTATTTGAGGTGTGTGGTTGCCCTTCTTGAACTTCCTTATACCAATTTAGTTAGGCTTAGTCTTTACTTAAGCAACAGTATGAGCATCTGAATTTTATGTTCTACTAAATCCCCCACTATCTGAGATTCTTATTTGGTTGCGTATCTGGTTCTCAAATTTCGGTCAGTTAAAATTTTTGCTTTAAGAATTTTATTGCACAGTTCAGTATCACTGCTATACTTTTTTTTTTTTTAATCAGAATCACTGCTATACTTTGAATGGCACCCATGGTGTCTTTCTCTATTAAATACAAAAACCGATGTGAGTATTGGTCTGACACCATTTCTTATTGATTCGAGTCTTTAGTTGGTTGATTTTTAGTTTTTTCGGTACCGAGTGATAGGCCTGTGGGCCTGACTTTGAGGATCAGACAGTTAATTCGAGGGAGGCCATGGATTTTCCCAAATAATGGAGACCCATTTACAAGCCACGAGGTTGTCAAAAAGTCTAAGAAAGGAAATAATATTGTGGGGGAGATCTTCCATGATTGCCAAATTCATTCTGATATATTACTAGAATCTTGTACTCAAAATAGGAAGATGTCTTCCTTCTATGCTTGTGTATTTATATGCACTTGTACGCTTGTGTATATATATATATATATACTCGTACGATAATAAAAAAACAACACATCAAATTTCTACCCGATACTGAGTGTTGCCAAAAAAGGAACTTATATAACTACAATTGCAGCTTACAGGATTTAAAGGCTGGTTCAACAAATTTGATACTTCTTCCTCTCATTGATTTTGAGTCTTTAGTTGGTTTTGGCGTGATGGGTAAGTGCACAGGCGGGAGAGAGCCTGACAAAGCTGGAACAACGAACAAGTTACTTATCGTGGGGGGAAAAAACTGGATCAACTAGGATGGACAGAGTTCTGTCAGAGAGTCTTCTACCTTGAACAAATAGGCCTGTATGGGTCGTTGACCCAACATGTAGGCAATTATGGGCTTGATTCGGTCTATTTGCATATTGGGCCTATGTTGACCGTTCTGCCAGGAACTCTGGCAATCTACGGCAGAGTAGAGAGAGAGAGAGAGAGGGAGAGCGGCGGGCTGAGGCGGAGCAGCTCAACCATGGCAACATCTGCGGCCGGTGGGGGCGGGAGACGCGAGAACACAGCCAAAGTTGCGGTGGCCGATCAGACATCGCAAGCCGTTCAGTCCACTTCCAACCTTCTCCACCTCATGCAGCAATCTTCTCCTTCTCATGTACGCTCTGCTCGACCAGTTGCTTATTTTCTCAAGTTTGTCTGGTCCCAGTTTTACTTCACTACTGTCGAAATTTCCGTACGCCCATGCAATTTGATGCTTATTATGACACTGATCGAAATCGAACTGGTGAGGCATGTTGGGCGAGGTTGGAGCTACAATAATTGGGGAAAGTACGGCGATCGGTCTGTCCAATTCGCGCTGAAAGTGAAATCTTGAGATTTGGGTCCTATTATGGTGATCCTTAGAATTCAGGGCGTGCACGAGATGAAACTAAGCTATATATTTTTTTTTTTGTATTTAGAGTTGCTTAAAGATTCTTTATAATCTTGGTAACCTTCAGGCCCAGCTGATGAAGCTTCCCAAGAACCTATTGGCAAAAATTCCAACGATCCGGAACACCAGGCAAGTACGTGTTTTATGTAGACTGACCTGAAGTTTCAGGCTTTTTGAAGTTCAAGTTCGGCTGAAGTTGATTGTTGAATGCCTTTTTTTTTCATGTGTAGGTATTGGAGCAGATGCCCCAAGTGATCACCTCACTCGATGCACACATGGAGAACGGTCTGCAAAGGTTTGATTATTCTTCTACTCCCTTGATGAAAGATTCGTTCTAGTCTCTCATGCAAGTGCAGATTTGCAACCCTAGCTCGAATAATTTTGAAGTATCTTAAGCTGCGACTATGGAGCTTGTTCTGCAGTATGCTGCAACTTGGTTCTAGTACTTGCCTTCAAGCTTATGGAAAGATTCTTGGGAAGATAAATCTGTATTTGGTGAAATTTCATTCCTTCTTCGGATTTGCAGTGTTCCCCATTTGAAAACCGTCACCCAACTACTGACGAACATGGAGAGCAACCAGCTTAGTTCTCTGTCCCAGGTTGGAGTCTCACGGGAGGTCAGAATCTTCTTTCTAGATCTTATTGCTTAGGCCCTTAGACTTGGAAGTAATTTTCGTATGATTATTTGCCCAGCAGAAAAATTTTGTTGAATCTGACATGAGGGGTTCTTACCTCTGAACCTTGAAATGCAGGCATTTGATTGATCTCTGAAGCTTCTGTACAATGAACATGAAGCTTGACAACAAACCTCCATTATTGGGTGAAAGAAGCAAAAGTTTGTAGAAATTGGGCTGAAAACCTCTGACAGAGGCAGAACTCTACAAGTTCATTTTTCCTTTTGTGTTTGGATCGGCAGTTAAAATGATATTTCTGTTCCAATTTTTACCTCTCCCCCCTCTCACAAGGATATTGAACTCATCTTTTCACTATGAGACCATCCATGCCATTTATATATATTTTACCAAGTTATTCAGTAACTCCTTTTAGCTATCAATTTGTTATTTCTATCTCAGTATCGATGATGAGTTTCTCTATAAGCCAAGTATTTGGCTTACACTCTCAATCAACCAATTGTGTTACTCTTCTCTATACTGTTCAATTCTAGCAGGGAAGTCACCCTCAACCGGTTAGACAACTCAGCTCAGCATTGTCTGGTTAGATCACACGGTCCCCATTTACTTGGAAAACTACATTCTATTTCAGTCAGTGGGCAGCCAAACAGCACTTAGTCAGGTGCTTCGCCCTACTCCCCTCTAATTGGTGTTTTCGATCACCCCTGACCGAACGACCACACCTTGGCTGGTGGTGGACCAATCGGTGGATCCACACTCGAACGGCCTAACATGCCTACATCTAGTACAATTCCTATTAATACACTGCACCACTGAGGAAAAGGTAAGTCTCACCTTTCCAGCAATTCACTCATAATCCTCTCTCTCTCCAGTTTGCTAACTTAGCAATCAGAGGGCCTTCCCGACGATCTGGCCTGGCTTAGGCTTGTCTTGCAGGTCTGCTTGCAACTCTTGGATTTGGTGGGATCCTTGGTTCTCTGGTCAACACATCTCTCAACCGGGTAAGTCCACTGACCAGGCCGAATCCATATCAAATTCCAAGTGCTCATTCGGCATCTTCTGCTCCTCTCCTTGGATTGGAATCCTTGAGTATCGTTAACAATAAACTCTTCACTGGAGTTGAGTATGTTCAAGTCAAATGAAAAGACCAAGCCAGCAACCTCTGAAATTTATTTATAATTAATAGGTAATCAAAAGTAGTCTTGTTAATTAAATTGTACTTTCTGATAATAGTAAGCAAATTGCTTAATTCCCTGGTAAAGACTCCTCTCAAACAATCCTGGCCCGGCATTGCTAAATGGGCCACTAACATGCGGATTGTTTTCTTGGTCTACAGTTTGCCCCGGCTAAGTCATATCAGAAAAATATATGCTAGGGTTTTTGTTAACTCTAAGTTGGAGTTTTTACAATCTCCTCTTTCCTCCTCTTAGCTTACCTATAGTCCTCTGTTTTGACCTCATTAGCAGCACCAGCCACGGCTGGAGCTATTTATGTATATTACCATAGCTCGTGCTTGATATTGTTCATGCTCAAACTGAGTATTCTGATAAGATATTTATATTCTACTTCTGGAAAGATCTGTTTTTTTTTTTTTTTTCACTTCTCCTTAGGGTGTCTGTATGCCTTAGTCCTGACTGAATGCTGTAAAGATGAGCTCAATATTTGTGTTGTTTATGAAGCTCCGTTCGGTTTTTTCCATGACGGTCACATAATCCTCTAAGAAGTCTGAACAGTCTCCTTTCTCGATCTTCCCTTTTGCTCTAGCTTTTCATATGATTGAAGTTATGAAATTTACGGTATTTTTGCTTTATGCCCATGGGTTCATGATGTTGGGAGTTGAGTTCTGCGAGTTGACAATAGAAATTCATTGGCCTGTAAATCCACTGACTACGCAAGTGTGATGGTACTGTGAATCCCAGCCGGTTCTGATCATGATACTTCAACTCCCTGGTAGGACGATCTTGTTCTTGTAAATAGATCTGTTGTGTTCTGCCTTTATCAAAGATTCAAAGATTCACTTTGGTAGGAAACCCCTAATTCAAGTCACGAGGTGAGAGCCACGCCTTTTGGAAATGGTTTTATGTGAAATCACAGTCTGAGCGGGCAGATGATGAATCTCATTCCTTCTGAACTGTCATTGATACTATTCTATTCACCTTAGACATCTGATGCCCGTATGTAGTACTACCCTGCGTCTGTAGACAAAGGTAAGGAAAGGTCCCTCTAATGGTTGACACGAACAAACTTTTTAGGTGAATATGGCTTTTGATGTCAATGTATTCGATCCAATTGCTGAACGCCGCTTGTTGGAGACCTTCAAGGTGGATAACTGCCTTTTTCATGCCACCATAGTATGCTAAACATGAATCTCAAATGTTTTTGGTACATTCACGGCTAAATAGGCTAGCAAGCCATTCTTCTAGTTAGAAGAGTCTTGAGCTTATTTGCTAGTATTTCAATGATCAAGCTTTTATAATTATTTAATGTCATCATAATCATTGGTTTTAATCGGTGGATGAGATCCGGTGGTGAAGAATGCTGAAACCCTAAACTGTTGGATTGCCAACAATGGAGAAGTGGGTAGTGGTGACATTTCCCTGTACACGTGCTCTTCAGCGAAGCAAGATCTATAGTTTCATGCGTAGAACCATTTAGGTTCCCTGATGGGAAATGAAGTGTTCATGTTCATTCAATAGCTGAGAAGGGTGTTGACTGGTGGAACTGTAGAGATGTCTTGCTATAATATAGCTCTTTTGAGGCAAGCCCTGTCAAGCAATAGCTCTAGATATCCTTAAGGGTATGGGAATGTTGAGTTAATTTGCTAGTATTTCAATGATAGAAACTTCTATGATGCGATGATGAAGAACGATGAAACCTGTCATTCTTATGAGATCCAGCTGTGGAAGAGTGGGTTGTGGTGACAACATATACGGTCCCATAGAAGTGCCCTTAAATGTTGTAAGATGAGGAAAACCCTATGATTTTATGTCGAGGCTCGTTTATCACCACTTTTTTCACCGGTAGATGGAGAGTGAACATTTTGCATAGGGAAGATGGTGGGCTGAAATATATGGTTGAAGGGTTGATGTATAATATATGTGTAATTGTCATCAAAGAATGTTATTTAACCCCTTAGATATGATTAAGTTTTGACTAATTGCACCCATTACTGTTTTATCACTATCCAGTTTGTCCATTTTAGAAATCCATTGATATATCTGTCTTAGGTGGGACGCACACCTATGAGTAACGGAATATGCTTAGACGTAAAATGGGCTTTGAGTTGAAAACCAATTTGCTTCCCGGCCCATCGTATGGGGCCCAAAGATTTCATTACTAACCTAATAAATGATAGATAAAATTTCTTATTATAATAACAAAGAATTTTATAATTTCATAAATCTGGCATATTTAATCACTTTGTTAATTTGATCGACCGGAAATTTCATCTCCCATTCTGATTTGTCGTTGTACCTTACAGACAAAGAAGGGACCAAATTTGGGGGAGCTGTCCGGTAGCTTCCGGGGTGCTGCCGGATCTGAGATTTTTTCTTGTTTCGCCATGTCCGAGACTGGTTAGTTCCCGCTGCCACCTGAGTTGAGCAAAACCTCGGCCAATCGATGTTTCCTTCTCCCCGGACTATGCCCAGAAATCCAGATCGTCCTGTTTGGTCTCGGGCTACGAGGAGAGGAAATCCCCCTCATTAAAAGCTCTCTCCCCTTGGAGCTTGAAGCTGCTGGGCTACTGAGTTCGGCAATCTCGCTCGCTGTCTCTGCGTGTATGGCTCTCGGTTCATTTATTGTCTTTGACGTTCTTACTCTTCTGACTGGCAATTAGACCTCTAATATGGATGACGAGGCTCGACCTGGATCTTGATTTTCAATTTTCAATATGGGTCCTTGTCATAATTAAAGTCGCAATTTAGTTTCACCTTTTCTTGTTTATGGTGACAAATTAAATTTCTTGGGTGTGAATTTGTAATATCTCTTGCAATTCCGTGCTTCTATGCAATTAGGCTCTTTCTAGAGGACAGTGCATGTGATTTGATTTGCAGTTCTAAATCTCTAGAGAAATTCGTTTTTTTCCCCGATGAGATGAGCCATACATAATTTCTGACTATCCTGTCAATGCATATGTCTGAATTGGGTTTGTCTGCATGTTAGGATTCTTTACTTGGCCGCTGGGAGCATAGACAGATCGTAGATTGTTGAATTCGGGAGCAATGTTTAGGCAGGCTTCATAATTCGTAAACGAGGTGCTGAGCTGTATAACCCTATCCCTAATGTTGTATTCTGATGCAAGTTACGTAGAGAAGAACCAAAAATCCTCTTACTTTTGGGGTCCCTGTTAGAGGGTATTTTCAGTTTCATCATATGATATCTTACTTTGCTCTTGATAAATTTCAGCTGCTCCTATCTATGAATTGAAGCAGAAACTACGAATGGCAGACTTACCTGGTCATGTACGGGCCTGTTTGCATTCTGGGAAGCTTGCTTTCCTGGCTATTTTGGTCTCTGGAGGGATTGTCTTACAAATCTTGGTCAGTAATCTCACTACATTCATACTGTTGACACTTCTGCATCTAAGCAAAATGTGGAGGGCAACAAACATTTTTCTTGACTTGCAATTGTCACATGCAGGCATGTGCCTTGTACGATAATTGGTGGCCGATGCTGACTGGTTAGTAACGTGGCATTTTGTTGCTTACAAGTTTTTTTATTTTTTGTCCACCGTCTACACTTGTTATTCACTGAGAAAGATTGATGTCTGCACATTTATATTGCTTGGCTTTTATCTTTCATGTGCTTTCTGCTGTTTTTACTACATAACTTTGGGAGGGCACTGCAGCATGCTTAGAATCTTCTCTTCTAGAAAGAGAGGGCCTTGTGTTCTTCCTCAAGCTTTTGAAACTTGTTCATAATGAAGAACATAGATACCTTCTATATCTTTGGAGCAATATGACGGTAGATGTTCTTTCTTGCAGTGATAATGTATGTGCTTCTTCCCATGCCTCTGCTCTTCTTTGCTGGATCCGACAGTTCCTCTCTGTTCACTGAATCCAACAGCGGGTCAGTCTTCTTCCTTGGTTTCTTTTCATTTAACCTGTTTATATTGTGTTAATAGCGATGCAATGTTGCCCTTGAATTTATGAATACATAGATGGGTGAATACAACCAAGTTCTTGACGGGAGCTTCAGCCATTGGAAGCATAGCCATACCAGCTATCTTGAAGCATGCCGGTGTTATTGGGTGGGGAGCCCTGGCATTGGAGCTCTCATCGTTCTTCATTATTGTTCTATCTATAATGTGTTACATAGGCATGAGCGATGATGATGAATACAGGATACTATGAGACATATCACGCAGTATGATTGCTAGACCCTCTTGAGGCTTGTCCTACAAGAAGCTGTCACCTGGGGCTTGATGACTTACTTATACAGCAAATTGTTGAAAGCGCCATTGGATTAGGCGTTGAACTTGATTCTCACTAAAGTTATTGTTACGGTAGTTGTTGTGGGTGTTAGACCATTTGATTCTTCTCCTTTATGGGTGTTAATGCTTTTCTTGTTTAATGAAAGCTTTCTGACCGAGCCATGTCTGTTGCACAGAAACGATGGGCCCTTTTGTTCAAGCAAATGTATTTTTACCTTGTCGGGGTTATACTGTTGGAAGTCCCACAGCAATGATTTGCTTGCAGCCTTGTTAAATTTCATCTAACAATGACACCTCAGCCGTTGAATTTATTCTTCTGGGCAGTGATTCATATTGTTTCTCAGAGGAAAAATGAAATCATAATTTCAGTAACAAAATACAAGTAATACAGGGGCTCCTGAAGCACTTTATCTCGTATCTGCTGTTAGTAGAAAAGGACTAACACGCTCTGCTCACATCTTGAGATACCGCTCTTCCTTGTAAAATGTTCAGCGAAACATCAATCATATCAACTCAAAACTGTCGAACGCATCACTGGCATCAAACTATTAGATCAAAAATCACCCAACTATTCAACTGCATGAAGCACGACATCAAGAGGGGCATCACTTGATTAATGGTAACTTGCTCAAATCTACCGTACCTTGCACATAAATTGAGTAAAAACTGCGGTTCAGCGGCCTGCAATCCATCAGAAAATTGAATCTTTTGAAAACAAACATTAAAGATCAAAAGATTAGAATTTTCTGACAGTTGGGATGAAATATTGGCACGAAGACATGATGTGTTCACCAAAGATAACATTTTTCCCTTCCTTCAAGTTCCAATTACAACAGAGGTAGCTGATCTATCCTCTCAATCTACTCAGAAGACCACACGAAACTGCGGCGCGTCGGAGCCGCTAGCTGGCAGGATCTCCCACCGGCAAGGCTCGAGTTCGTCGGATACGGGGCAGTAGCCGGCGAGGGTGACCTTGTCTGCAGTCGCGGCGACGGACCCAAACTCGAACACAGTGACGTTGTCCGGCCGGGGCACCTCGACGGCACCATTCGTGCCGGGAACCTCGTTGGCGGCGATGGACTTCGGGGTCAAGGCAGTAGATTTGGGCTCGGCCTGGGGCTTGGGGGAGCCTCTGAACCAAGAGAGGATGCCCATGATGGAATCGTAGATCCGGGAGCGTGAAGGGTTTTGAAGGGAATGCGGGATTTTTCTGGTCTGACCTCAGACGGGGGGTTTTGCCTTTGCCGGATGAAAAAGGATTTCTTCGGGCAGGGGACAGAGATAGATTGGATGGGACTAAAACGTGAACTGACCTAAATGCCCTCGATAACTGCAAGAGGGCAGGCCGCTAGGCCAACATGAGCCCAATTAATTTTATCCCTCTGTTACGAGAACCATGAGCATAGTGCGGGTCTGACATGGCAAATAAGGAAGTATAGACCAAATGGCAAATCGAAAATGATGCCATTTAGCACAACTTTGTCAGCCCAATTTCGTATTTAACTCATTTTTACCAACGGTTTTAAGAGAAAATAGGAAATGTTCATAGGATCGGAAGGTTCAGTAATTCTTAGGTAGATGCAGGGACAGAGTTGCATTTTTACCGGGGCTACCGGCAAATCAATGTGAAAATTCAATTGATTTAAGACATTCCTTGCCTTTAACAAGTGAGGAAACCAAACCACGACACACGAGAAGAACAAGAATTCCATGAAAGCCAGCAACTGGACCTTATTAGTTACTTCAATCGCAAATCAGACATTATCCTATTCAAAGAATGGCCACTTATGATGACGCCCGTGAGCCGTCCTCTCTAGTTCAACTGCACTCCCGTGTCGTACGTTTCTCCACCTTTCCACCCTTCGGGAATGTTACTGACAGGAACCAACCATGTTTCATCCCCGTCGTCCGCGCCCAGCAACATCCTCACAGACAGAGGCCCGGTGGGCGGCGAGGATGTTGTCCACACAGCTCCATGGGACCGGTCCAGTAACTTGCACGTGAAACTCTGTGTCTGCATCATTAGAACGGTACCGATATTGACTAGGAACTCGCATGTTGATGTTGAGTTAATGTCATGTCCAAGGGGAGAAATAAAATCTTAGGTTGTGTCGGGTGTGGGCCAAGGATTACCTCGCACAGCTGCACAGCAGTGATGTCCATGTCTCCCTGCTGGTACCATATGACGAAGGCAAGATAATGAGGATTGCTGCTGCTCTCATCGATCTTGATTGTTATGTTCTTGTTCGGGTAGCTGCATGAAGCTCTGAGGGAGAGAATCGAGGATGTTCTTCAGTTAGCAATAGTATGGTCTTTTCACTGTACGTAGTGTAAAAGGTATCATCCATGCCGTCATGCTTGCAGGTCTTACCGTCTATATTCAATCCCAACCACACCAAGGGCGAGCAGGGATGCAGCTTTGTCGGTGGTTTGAGCCATCTGTCCAAATGCTCGACTGCTCAAAATGAAGTCCGTGCGATCTCCCGAGCCTTGGTCGGTTATGACTACAGTCACACCGTTGTCCGAGCAGTAATTGCTGTCGGTGCATCTCACCTTGAAGAATCCAAGAAAACAGTTTCCTCTTATCAGGGAAGCATTCATTCATGCACATAGTGCTAAAAGAAATTAGACACCATCTCTTGTAATAGGACTCATGCGGTAGTGTTGCTCACCTGGTAGCAAGCGCCACAGCCGACCCCATTTCTGTAGAGATCTGATGCAGCAGATACATCACCGCCGTTCATTGTAGCTCCAAAAGATCCATACCCACATGCACCGGCTGCAATAACAATCAGAATAGTTACATAATGATATTCCAACATGAAATGGTATCTGCAACATTAACTGGAGTTTGTGCTTTGCTTATTAATTATGCTATGTTCTCTTACAGTCTGTTCCTTGGTCGTCGGAGTTCGGGTAATATGCAGCCCGGGATTGGATGAAGCAGTCGGTGCAAGTTGCAGCCTCTGCCGGTGTTTGCATGAGGATAAGGGCTGCTAAGATTGAAAAAAGAAAGTGAAGCTTTGGAGCCATTCTATATGTCTAAGGTGAAGCGTGAAGGGACAAAGCAGAGCTGAACAAGGCAAAGATGGTGATGCGTGAAGTTCTGAGATTTTGAGAATTTATAGTACAATCGCCTAAGCCTGGTCGTCCGTCCAACTTTGAAATTCCGTGGGAGATCTACGAATAGATACACTTGATTGCGATCCTTTTGAGCTACATTCTTAGACTTGACACGGCCACTTCAATAAGAATGTAGAAATCTGCTCTTTGACCTTTCTGGAATTTTGTCATATTATATTCTGGTATGCCCGTTATCTTCTTTTGGCAAGTTTTTTTTTTTTCCGAATTATGAAATCAAGTGTCATTATGCGTGAAAAAGAAAAGCCAAATGTCTGAGTTGGGAGGTTTTCCAATTGAAACAGTCGAATATCATTTCGAAACTGAGGGTTCAACACAGCTGCTATATTCGTCGAGGATCCTTCCTACCATTTGGTCAGCAAATCAGTGGAAGAAATTGATTATCCGAAGCATCCAGTTCTCTGCTGTTCTAATTGAAATTGATGCGGAGTGTCCAGCTACAGGCAATACATTCGCTGTAGAACCCAAGTAGGTAAAGTTCCGATTAATTCAGTCCAAGCCTTGCTCGGACAACAATGAAAAGGAGGGATCTGAATGGGAATCTTGAGAAGGGTCTTTAACTTTCACTTGATATGGAAAAGCAATACAGTGACGCGAGTTAGGTGCTCATCCACTACACTACCCGCTGTCTGGAAATTCACCCATTTCGCACTCCAAGTCTCATATGGACAGCCATGATCTCTGGGACCATTTTTTGAGGTTTCAATTCGGGAGCAGTTCCTGGCATTGGTGGGATATTTGATTCCACGGGTCTGTCATCGACACTAAATCAGGCTATCAGCATTACGCCAGCAGACGACATCTAAGAAGTCTATATTGATGCATGAATTTATCGACCTGTGGACAAACTGTGATGCCACATCTTCTCTTCTATGCCAAATATTGCAAAATTGCAATTTTAGCTGGTACTTTTGAAAATTCAGCTCATAAAGTCAAAAAGAAAAAGAAAACCGAAACATGCCAAATTCATCTTTTGATAGTTGGAATTTAGGTAATGTTCCTGGTCCCTCTACCCCCACGCGGGCAAGAAGGGCAAGAAGGGCAAGAAGAGAATCTGAAATTGACTACTGTGGACATTGACAATACCCATCAAACCGCATCAGCCGTGATATGGAAACCACAAAGGAGGTCTTAGACCCCACTGTCATCATTGCTGTCAAATTCGTTTCGCAAAGGAGATGATGCAATTAGAATTCAGGGTAAGTAAAATCCTGAAAACCAAAAAAAAAAAAAAGGGGTCAGGACCAATCTGAACGCTCGAGTTTTCCCAGCACCTCGTTTTTGGGTGAAGAAAATTTGATCCGGGAATGTCGGGCCCCTGACCCAACAAATTACGTAGGCATGAAACCCACCTACTGTGTAGTTATATTTACCCTCTTATCAAACTGGTCCGACCATCTAGTAGTTTGATCTAACCGGACCAAATCTTATGATGGGCTCAGTCAAGAATTTTGTCTCTTCCATGAGCAAATTTGTTTACACAGATGCGAATCATGAGACCAAACGCAATACTTCTGCAATCACAGCCAGAAGAAGCTTTACAGTGTTTCTCGAGAACCCATTCGACTCAATTATGTGCACCTCTATTTTCCTCGCTTGAACATCGGAGCTGTGTATAGCAAAGCATGCTCCGTTTCTTTCACTTAACAATGAACTACTGCCTTCGGGATTGCATTCCGAAATGTCTCAGACACCATTCCTATGAGATGAATCATTTGATCCAATCCTGAAGTACTGACCTTCCAGACCTACCATAGAAGGCTCGAGGTACTTGGAACCCATTTTACATGACCGCCTGAGATCTGTAAGACTGATACAAGCTAAAACCATTGGATTGATCGTTCACTGGACCGCATATGTGGGCTTGGAAAATTTCTCCAGCATATTTGATTTCAAGCCCGTGAAGATCATAATCAGAAGAAGCTATCAACTTTGAAAACAGGAGTGGACAAATAGTTTTTGGCTACATTGTTCTCTTTGCGGGTAGAGATGATCGACTTCTGCCAAGTTGCCCGACAACTTTGACCTCCTTTTTCCTTGGATAGTAACAGGGCAGAATAGACATGATACTGTTCATTGTATGACGGGAAAGTCCGATTAAACAACTGTGGTTATCCTCTGCAATCCAATTTCCACCCTGAGCCTAAAATCTTCATATGGAGATTGCTCGAGAAGGTGAAGAGCAACGCTCTCCAAGAGGCAAGTATCTTCTTCACTCATTGGTTCATTCTTTCTTCCCGCTTTCCGATTCTCAATAAATGATTCGTTCCAACAGGTGATGGTGCTGTTAATAGAAGTTGCAGCTGGTGGTTTAGAGTGATGACCTATATTCTGCTCCTCCTCTCAGGCCAATCCTCGGCCACTCTATTAGGCCGACTGTACTACGACAAGGGAGGGAACAGCAAATGGATGGCCACTCTTGTCCAATCCGCCGGCTTTCCTATCCTCCTCCCCCTGCTTCCACTCTCCTCCAAGTCCCGTCCTGCTGGGTCGGTTTTCTCCTCCTCCAGCCCAAACCCAAAGCTTTCTGTCCTTGTGTTCCTCTACGTTGCCTTTGGCCTCCTCCTAACCGGCGACAACCTCATGTACTCGTACGGCCTTCTCTACCTCCCCGTCTCCACTTACTCCCTCATATGCGCTTCCCAGCTCGCCTTCAATGCTCTCTTCTCCTACTTCCTCAATTCCCAGAAGCTCACCCCCTTGATCCTCAACTCTCTGGTCCTCCTCACCGCCTCAGCCTCACTCCTGGCGGTCCACTCCGATCCAGAAACAAATGAGACATCCAAAGGGAAGTACGCAATTGGGTTCCTTTGCACACTCGGGGCTTCTGCAACGTACTCTCTTTACCTCTCTCTCATGCAGCTCACCTTTCAAAGAGTGATGAAGAAGGAGACTTTCTCAACAGTCCTGCCGATGCTGATATACCCATTTCTTGTAGCAACCTGCGGATGTGTGGTGGGGCTCTTCGGTAGCGGGGAATGGAGGAAGCTGGGGACGGAGATGGAAGGATATGAAAAGGGGAAAGTGTCCTACTTGATGACCCTTACTTGGACCGCTGTGACATGGCAAGTTTCCTCCGTGGGTTTGCTGGGTCTGATCTTCGAGGTGTCTTCGCTTTTCTCGAATGTTATCAGTACTGTGGCTCTGCCTCTCGTTCCAATCCTTGCTGTGGTGTTCTTCCACGACAGGATGGATGGAGTAAAGGCCTTGGCGATGTTGCTGGCGATATGGGGATCCCTTTCTTACGTCTATCAGCATTATCTCGATGATTCCAAACACAAGAAAGACAGAACCGATGCTCGTGGCACCGGGGCTCCAAGAGGTATATTAGAATTAAGTTAACAGCGTCTTCGTAGATTGAAAATGTTGATCGACTGCAAGTTCAAGGTGATTTCAAACATTTGCTGTAAAAATGTTAATCTTTGAATATAATTGCAAGTGATTTGTCATTTACAATTCAATAGAACTACATATAAACGGTGAGGACTCTACGAAATCCGAACTGTGACCAAGACTCAAGAGTAGAGCATATATTTGACTTCTCTGTTCGAAGATTCTAAACAGAAGCTCGGCTAGAAAGATTTAGAGAGAGTGAACGGTGATACAGAGAACGATACAGTAGAGCTGAAACAGACCCGGATTCATCCTCCCTGAAGTCGAAGCTTCTTCCCCGTCGTCCCGTCCTCTGAACTCGTCCACGCAGGATGCTGCACCCTCCATTATCCCACTCAGCCACACACCTGCCTGCTATCCCATACTCGTAAAAATATAAAATAACTATAAGAAAATAGTGTATAAAATGATAAAATATTACGTTAACTTTGATTATCTAATCAAGATCGATAATAATAACGCAACTTCTTTACTTAATAATAATAGGAAAATTGACTTGGGCATATTTGATTTCAGTGATCAAAAAATTAATATTGACTTTCAGAAGTCTAATCAATCGACAATTTTCTTTTATTTGACTTCAGAGGCCGCATGGGATAAATCGGTACATTCATTGCTATATCATCAATTTGCTCGATGATACTACTCTGTTAACATCTTCTATACAGTAAACTTCTTAGAATCATCATACTCTGATACTATGTAGAAATTCAAAATAAGATAAAGGAAGTAGTGTAAAAAATGATAGAAATACGTGATAGCAGTATGACCAAATTCATGGGAATAAAAGATTTATTATTCTGACTTATTTAAAGAATTATATTAGATAATTCTCTTATTTATAAGTTCACAATAATAATAAAATATGAAAATAAATAATATTGAAATATTTAAATTAAATATAGATTATTTTGATAATATTAACTACTTAATTTATTTAATATTGAAAATCAAATTTTTTAATAATAATAAAATTGAATATTTAATAATACTTACCACCGTGAACACACCCTGATCAAGTCCACAAGTGTCAGGATAGTCACACCAAACAGCTTTAGCAGTGCTGGGTTACTTGATCGTTTCATAAAAATATCGATAAAACGTTTATTATAATTTTTTCTTGATGATATCAGATATTATTCGGATCAAATAACTCCATAGTATGAATTCATGTCAATAGATATACTAATAAATGACATAAAAAAATTTGCCAAACTATTGTAGCTCGTGTGGTAGGCAGTACGATGGGATCAATGAAGTTCACCATTAACATTATGTTTATGGCTTATGATATATATTTGTTCAATGTAAGTATATAAATAACATAATTTATTAATTTTCAAAAATAGAATTTAGCTCTAGAACATTACAGTTTTTCTCATATATATATATATATATCAAATTATTAAAGGCAATATTTTTAGCAGGTATAATCAAATTTTTTTATTGTATTCAATTCCATGTCTTAATAAAAAAAGAAAGGGGAATTTACTTTGGTCTCATCTTCTTCCCGACGTTTATACACGAACACCTAAAAACGCTAACACACACACACACACACAAGAGATCACTATTCTTCGTTGTATTTCTCTCTCTATCTCTCTCCCTTCATATTTCTCCACTCTTTCTTTACCTTTCATCCACTTCCCTTGCCAAACCCTAACCCTAACTACCTAAACTACAGAGAAACGAGCATATCCTAACTCTGTTACGAGCTCCGAACGTCGATCCGTTGAGCTCTCTAAGGCTCACAATCCCCGCTAGTAAATTCCCCATGGAATCGCAGCCGAACAACCTGTTCGAGACAGCCTCGCAGCCCGACGCGAGCAACGACGCTTACACCTTCTACGACTTCAACACCCAGGGCGATGCCGATTTCGATTTCCCCGAGTTCAGGGACCCGATTCGCTCGTGGCCCACCCCGTCCGACTCCCTCGTCGACCCCGTCACGCCTGGCACCGGCGCTGATCAACAGTCGGACAACTCCCCGGCGTCCGCCTCTCCTAGCAGCGCTGCAAAGGGCCGAGGTGGAGGGGTGGGAAGCTCTGGTAGTGGAGGTGGATCGGGCAGTCAGATGGTGGACGCCCTTGCTGCTGGAATGAGCGGGCTGAATTTTGAGGATACGGTTGACGATGACAATTACGAGTTCGGCAAGGGCGATTTTACTGAGCATTCTTGTCGGTACTGTGGAGTTTCGAACCCCGCGTGTGTGGTGAGGTGCAATATTCCTTCGTGTCGCAAGTGGTTTTGTAATTCCAGAGGGAATACTTCCGGGTCTCATATTGTTAATCACTTGGTGAGTTTTTTTTTTTTTTTGGTTCTTTTAGCCCTATCTATGCTTAGATCACGTGTCATTTGTCTCCTCGCAAAAATGTGTCTTGAGCAGCTTTTACATCATGTTATCGATAATTGAAGAAAAAAACACAATTGTTTTGAGTACGGCGGAGGACATTGCTAGATTTACTTCAGTATTGTGGCGGAGCTATATAAAACCTCTTTCTCGTTGATAATCAATGAAGTGCATCCCGTGGCTGGTTGGAAAAGAAAATAAAACCAGGATTTCGTGACAGTTGCCTCGAGGAGAATGTGGGAAATTGTTGCTCAGGGCTTAAATATTAGATTTTGTGGTTTCCTCTTTGGGTTGAGGAATGATGGATTTTACCAGTGACGATGCATGGTAATAAGGAAGAAGATAAAGAACGAGAGGATGGTGATTACTTTGCTGTTGTGTATAAGTTATCTTGTCTGGAAAGCTGATGGTATCTTTTACTCTCGCGTCAATAACTTGCTAAAATATGGAACTGAAACCTCATTTATTGCATAATTACATATTTTTCCTTTCTTGCACTACTTCTTGATATCCTCATCAAAATGATTTATAGTGGTTGGTATTAGATATGGTTTCAGATGGAAATTCTGTGAAAGAGCTAATATTGTGGTGATCTAATAATAAGATGACTTCTGTGATGCAATTGCATTGTGTTTTTGAGGGTTGGAAGACCGGAAAGCTGCTGAAGTGCTTATGCAATAGTTGAGGTAGCATAGTCTTTATGTTTAGGGATTCTATAGTTTTGGTGAAATCAACACTACGTAGAGACGTAGATTTGGAGATAGATGCCTATCTAAGTTTCTCTGGGACAAAGCACTATTAGAAGTTCTAACATGTGTATTTTTTAAAGCTCAAGAGAATGCGCAAATAGTTTTTTAAGCTTTGATCAGATAATGCTGTGAAGAATTGGAATCAAAGGCAGCTGTCCTTTGAAAGAGAAGCTATTACAAGGAAAGGTGAGTAGTACGAGGATTAGATTTCTAGGGCATTTAATGCTTATGTGTATGCAGTGGAGAGGAGGGCCTTGCAACCATGACTTTTGAGTTGGAAAGAAGTGGACTCTTTGTTTTTACTTCATGAGCTTGTCTTAGGTGGGAACTGGATTTCATGTTCGTTGGTTTGGTGTTCTTCGGTCTTTTTTTGGACACAAGACTTTGAGAATGCTCTTAGTCCGTTGATCTTCTTTATATCCAAAAGCTCCGTGGTGTCTGCTATTGTGCATTCATCACAAAAAGCATCAGCAAAAGTCAACTTTTTCTCCCCCCCTCCCCTCAGCAGTGTCCATGTATCATTACATTAATATTTAATATAATCAGGTATATACATCTACCATAATTTCATGATGGCCTCTATCATGTTTAATTTTCTCGTGTACCTGGTGAATGATAAGTAGTTGTGCTGCACTGCATCCTCATTTAATGACATTTATATACTATGCTAGACATTTACAAGATTTATATACTTTCTCTGTTCTTGGGCAGGTTCGAGCTAAACATAAGGAAGTTTGTCTCCATAAAGACAGTCCTTTAGGAGAAACAATCCTTGAGTGCTATAACTGTGGATGTCGTAATGTATTCCTTCTTGGCTTTATTTCTGCCAAGACAGAGAGTGTGGTTGTTCTCCTCTGCAGGGAACCTTGCCTGAGTGTGAATGCTCTGAAGGATATGAATTGGGACTTAAGTCAGTGGTGTCCACTGATTGATGACAGGTGCTTCTTACAGTGGCTTGTTAAGGTTGGCTCTTTATCCTAATTTCCATGCCCTTGATTTATATAGGAAGAGAAGGCTAGCTGCTTTCTGCAAAGCTTGCTGATACTTGCTTTGCAGGTTCCATCAGAACAGGAGCAGCTGAGGGCTCGCCAGATCAGTGCTCAGCAGATAAACAAGATAGAGGAACTCTGGAAAACAAATCCTGATGCTTCACTGGAAGATCTTGAAAAACCTGGTGTGGATGATGAACCTCAGCCTGTAGCCCTAAAGTATGAAGATGCATACCAGGTTTGTACTCTCCCACTGTTGTGCTGGAGTTCTACCTTTGTTGACAATTTTCTTTTCTAATTTCACTTGTGAGCTGACTCTTTCCTCTCTCCTGCAGTACCAAAATGTCTTTGCTCCACTCATTAAGCTTGAAGCTGATTATGATAAAGTATGCTAACTGTTTACCTATTCTCAAACTTTTAATATGTTTTCACATGAAAATCTTTGATAATTTTAAATGGATGTATGCCTTATGGGACTTTGCTTTATTTTGTGTATTTGGTGTAGAGCATATTCTCAATGACCTGTTTGAATTACAGGTTTGATTAGTATATCTATGTTATGTCTCAATTTTTTCCCTCAATGATGGCCGATTATATTGTCTTCTGTAGATGATGAAAGAATCTCAAAGCAAGGATAATCTCACAATTCGATGGGATATTGGTCTCAACAAGAAGCGCGTTGCATACTTTATCTTCCCAAAGGTTGCCGTCTAGGAAGATCTCATGTATGCTTTAGCTAGGTCTCATTTCAGATTATTGAAATTACATACTTTATTCTTGTAGGAAGACAATGAATTGCGACTAGTACCTGGTGATGAGCTGCGTCTTCGTTATTCTGGAGATGCAGCTCATCCAGCGTGGCAGTCAGTAGGTCATGTGGTATGTGAGGCTTGATTTCTTTATTCTCAATGAGTCTGTATTTAATTTGTTGCTGTCAATTTCCAATTGCATTTTTAAAAATAAATTTTAGATCAAGCTTACTGCACAAGAGGAGGTTGCACTGGAGCTTCGTGCAAGCCAGGTAGATACATCACCGGTGCTCTGTCATTTTCCATATTCCTATACATTTTTCTTTGGCTTACCGTCACTGTCTTATACAGGGAGCTCCAGTAGATGCAAACCATGGTTTCAGTGTTGATTTTGTATGGAAGAGTACAAGCTTTGATAGAATGCAGGGAGCAATGAAAACATTTGCTGTAGATGAGACAAGTGTTAGTGGGTAGGTCATCTTTGTGTTTTCTATGTTCTTGAGCTTGCTGGTTATGGATGTTAATACCTCTCTCCTCAGATATATATATCACCACTTGCTGGGTCATGAGGTTGAGGTTCAAATGGTCCGAAATACACTGCCACGTCGTTTTGGTGCACCTGGGCTTCCTGAACTCAATGCATCTCAGGTTTTCTATGCTTGTGTTCTGATCTGATTAATGTAGTTATCTGGCAAATACGTCTTCCATTCATCCTATCTTGTGATATCAATTATACTGATATATTATACGAATGCTAAATATAAACTCCATGTGTTGATGATAAAGATAGTACTATGTTTTGCTATGACAAGTTGATTGTACTGATGAATTAGCTTTCATTTGCCTCTATAGTCTTCTTATTTTTTGTGGGTGATGTGTCATTGAAATTCCTACAGGTTTTTGCTGTGAAGAGTGTCCTGCAGAAGCCCATAAGCCTGATCCAGGGTCCACCTGGTACTGGCAAAACTGTTACTTCTGCGGCCATTGTGTATCACATGGCTAAACAAGGGCAGGGACAGGTAAGCTAATTAACTAGCTGCTTTCACCGACTTTTGTTCTGCTTTGTTTTTTTTTTTTCCATTTATATTCCTCAGAAATGTCGATGCCCTAATTTGCCAGGTTTTGGTCTGTGCTCCTAGTAATGTGGCCGTGGATCAGCTGGCGGAGAAGATAAGTGCAACTGGCTTGAAGGTGATGTCGTGCTCGAGTACTGCATGTTACCCTTCCATTGGTTATTTTGGCTTTTTATGCATGTATTCTGGCCATTTTCTGACTACTGAGAGTCAATGCCTGTTGTTTCTAGGATATCATGCTATTGCTGCTGTTGCTGTTGCCACTACTGTTATCATTTTCCTTTAAATTTCATAAGCAAAATGGGGCTAGGAAAATGACAATACAGGAATTTGTATGATATATTATTACTATTATGATTGGCTCTCTTGCTGCTGCAAAGTTTATGATGTGTTAATAATGGCTGGGCTTTTATACTACTGTTACTGTGATTACTGATATTTTTGTTTGATAGGTAGTGATTACTGATATTATGATGGTTGATGTTATCACTATTTTGAAACCTTTGCTTTGCTGCTCATGCCTGAACCTTTTCCTCCATGAAGGTGGTTAGAATTTGTGCAAAGTCAAGGGAAGCTGTCAGTTCTCCAGTTGAACATTTGACTCTCCATTATCAGGTTTGTTAATTTATCTATGTTAATTTTTAAACCAAAGAAATATCTATGTTAATTGTGGCAAATTTTCATTTTGTGATGATGCAAATGTGATGAACTTTCCGTTGAAATTCATGTAGGTTCGGCACCTAGACACATCTGAAAAGAGTGAACTTCACAAACTACAACAATTGAAAGATGAGCAAGGTCTCCTTGTCTGCTTCATGCTCTGTCATTTCCTTTGTAGATCTCTTGTTTTATGCCTGAGAAAAAGTTGGTTCCTCTTGTTTTGCTTGTGCTATACTAAGATTGTTATTGTGTCTCATTTTAATGTAACAATTTGGTACTTCTCATAAGACAGAGATAAATGATCTGTAAATATCTGTTACATTTTGTGCTCAATGCTCATTTGTTTCTGAAATTCTCCAGGAGAATTGTCCAGCAGTGATGAGAAAAAGTACAAAGCTCTGAAACGTGCAACAGAGAGAGAAATTACTCAAAGTGCTGATGTCATCTGTTGTACCTGTGTTGGTGCTGGTGATCCACGGTTGGCAAATTTCAGATTTCGCCAGGTTGGAAATTATTCTTAATTTTTAACTTTGGACTAGGATTAAATTTTGTTACAAAAAAATTGAAGGGTTTTTTGCACATTTTCAGGTCCTTATCGATGAGTCTACTCAATCAACTGAACCTGAATGTCTCATTCCCTTGGTCCTTGGAGCAAAACAGGTACCAAGAAATGTTACATGTATCTGATGTATTGTTGTTTGTTCTTAACAGTTCTTCTGACTTGAGAATTTCTGTGATAGGTTGTGCTTGTTGGTGATCACTGCCAGCTTGGTCCAGTAATTATGTGTAAAAAGGCAGCTCGTGCTGGTTTGGCACAATCTTTGTTTGAGCGACTTGTTCTACTAGGTGTAAAACCAATTAGGTTACAGGTAATAGCCCTTGTATGTGGTCCTTAATTTATTTTTCAATGCTGTTCTGAATATTTTGCTAATGCCTTATCTTAGTGTGTCTAAATAGAACATGGTTGCTAAAAAGTGACAGCAGTTAGAAAAATTTTCACAACTATTGTGAAGAGCTGATGGTAATTGATATGTCATTTGGCATTTTCTATCTTACATTTCATCAATAGAAGAGCATACACATACACACATATATATACACCCACACATTTGGGAGGAGTCTCAATTCTTCAACATTTGGACTTAGATATTCTTTTCATTCTTTAGTATTTGGCTGGTTCTATTGCAGGTTCAGTATCGGATGCACCCATCTTTATCAGAATTTCCTTCAAATAGCTTCTATGAAGGTACTCTACAAAATGGAGTGACGATTAATGAGAGGCAGTCCACAGGCATTGATTTTCCTTGGCCAGTTCCAAATCGTCCTATGTTCTTCTATGTCCAGGTAATGTAAACTGATTTTAATTTCCTGCTCTGGTAGACTGTTTTTAAGCTCTTTGGAATTGTTATTAGTTTCATGTGTTTCCCCCCCTCAGATGGGGCAAGAGGAGATCAGTGCAAGTGGAACGTCTTATCTGAATAGGACTGAAGCTTCAAACGTTGAAAAAATTGTGACTACTTTCTTAAGAAGTGGTGTAGTGCCTGGTCAGGTAAATGCACTGCCTTCTCCTTTGTCATCATTGGTGCTCTGTGGAGTACTTGTTGGGTTCACTTGGTTGAATCTTTCAGATAGGCGTGATAACACCATATGAGGGCCAAAGAGCATATATTGTGAACTACATGTCCAGAAATGGCGCTCTCAGGCAGCAATTGTACAAGGAAATTGAGGTTAAGTTGTGATAGGGAATTGCCATTATGGTTGCTATACTTTAGATGGATGGGCTAGATAGTTTTGCATTTGATACAGGTTGCAAGTGTAGATTCATTTCAAGGAAGGGAAAAAGATTACATTATCCTGTCTTGTGTGCGGAGTAACGAACATCAGGTTGGTCTATGATCTTGACATCTGTGCATGCAGAACATGACAAGTTTGCTTCTTGATTCTTGATCTCCAAGAGCAGCTTATTTGCATCTTTTTGTTTCCTGCAAAGTTATAACTGATTAGCCATTCTGCTATTGTTTCTCCCCATTTCAGGGTATTGGGTTTTTGAATGATCCACGAAGACTCAATGTTGCTCTCACCCGAGCTAGATATGGAATTGTTATTTTAGGAAACCCTAAAGTTCTTAGCAAACAGCCTCTTTGGAATAGCTTGTTAACCCACTATAAGGTGTGTATGGCTTCTGACTGGTCTATCAACTAGTAGTCCAGTAGTGGTCTACTTTCAAAGAAATTGATATTAAATTTCTTGATTCAAAGTGGACAAAATTATGGCATGCAATTGATCCTTTTTGTCCCTCTTGTAATTATGCATCAGGAACATGAATGCTTGGTTGAAGGACCTTTGAATAACTTGAAACAGAGTATGGTCCAATTTCAAAAACCTAAGAAGGTAATTATTTATGAATGAATTCTCCTAGCTTTCTAATTTGGTTGGGTTCATTTCATGGAGCTTTTTTCATGTCAGAAGCAATTGAAAGTTATGCTATGGTTGCCTGGATATCTAACAGATGTACAATGACCGGAGGCTCTTCTATACTGGTGGGCCTGGAATTGTGCCGAATGACAATTTCGGGGCTGTTGGTTCTGGCAGCCAAAGTGGAGATAGAAGTGGTCGATCTAGGGGTATATTTCTACCACATGAAGCTATGGAATTTCTTCAGTCATCAATACCAAATTTTGTACTACAATCTTTGTGCTTCTGTAATTCCTGTTTCAGGTACCTTTATGCTGCCAAATGGGACCCACAAGCCTGCAGCTAACATGGCTGGATTCCGGGTCCCCTTCTCACCATTTCATGGGGGGCCACCTTCTCAGCCTTATGCTATTCCAACTCGTGGTGGAGTTCATGGACCAGTGGGTGCTGTTCCTCATGTCCCCCAACCCAGGACACGTGGTTTTGGTGCTGGGCGAGGCCATGCTACCTCTCCTATTGGTGGTCACTTGCCCCATCAGCAAGGTGACCAGCAAAGTATTGGAAATGTTGGTTCGAGCTTCCCTGGTCTCGAGGGTGCAAACAGCCAGCCCTCTGTGGGTGGCCCTCTATCTCAACCTGGCTTTGTCAATAATGTAATAAATACTTCTTACACTTATGCTCTAGCATCAAAAGACTTGTTTGATGCCCTTTTCTTTTGGTTGTTATCATTGATGATATCAGCTTTTATCTTGCAGATGCCTGTTCAAGGACCTAGCCAAACATTTCGTGATGGATTTTCGATGGGAGGGATGTCCCAGGTACTCGCTGATGACCTGACACTGTTAAAGGTTTTTCTTTTGCTGTTACCTCAGCAATGCTGACTGCTTGTATTTACCTGCATGTTTTGGTTGCCTGTAATCAGGAGTTCTTGGGTGATGACTTTAAAAGCCAGGGCTCACATGTTCCCTACAATGTTGCTGACTTCTCCACACAGGTGCATAACCATTGACTTCATTATCTCAAATTTTTGGATCACTGTTTAGAGAATTAGAAACTTGTATTTGTGAGGTGTTGACCTTTTCTGCCAATTCCCAAAGGCTACTCAGAGTGGTTATGCTGTTGACTATATTACACAAGGAGGCCAAGGTGGGTTTACAGGAAACTTCTTGAATCAGAACTCACAAGCTGGATATTCCCGTTTTGGTGCTGGAAGTGACTTCATGTCTCAGGTTTGCTCAAGTTTTTAGCTCGAACCTCAAGGAGAGGCCAACAGACGTGTATGACTTTCCATCATGATCTAATTTTAAGAACTGCCTGAATTCACAGGATTACATGACCCATGGATCACAAGCCCTCTTCACTCAGGTTGGCTTTAACGACTCTTCACAGGATGATGCATCACATAATCATTTTGGTGTGGGCAATCCCAGTGCCTTTCAGTCTCAGGTTATATATTTATTCCTGTGTTTTTGGTTTAAGAGATTGTTGCAATATTCTTGTCTTAAAGCTATCCTATGTGTTAGCAGGGATTGATGAACTCTGTTTACTCGCAACCATTCCTGCAATACAACATGCAGCCGCTGAACTTGCAGGGTGCTTCTTCTAAGCAGCCACATCAGCAGCAGCCTCAGCAAGGCCAAAACTCACAAAATCAAAAGAGTCATTACAATGGTTAGAGAGCACTTAATGAGGATATTGAAGGTGATGGGTTGTAGTCCTACCTCACTATTCAGCAGCTTGGTGTCTATTGCTGTCACATATAACGTCTGAGTGATTAATGTTTGGCTTGGAAAGATATGCAGAATATTCAACGGTGTTGCTGTTTGAGGTGTATTTGGTCCTGTGGCCAACTTTCTGGCTGCGAATATTGGCTGGCCATGATTAGTATTTCCAGAGTGCAAGACTTGAAGAAAGATATTGGACTGGTATGTGCGGCACATCCAATGCTGACAAAGAAGAGGACGACCCATTAAAGTTTGCTTCATGATGTATCCCTATGGTCTGAGAGGAAGAAGGATATTACCTATTTTGGCGGGGGGGAAGAAATAAAAGAGCACTTGCACAGATGGTTTTTGTCGGAATGGAATGGTGTGATTCATCTTGACTTGTGGGCAAAAGCTGTTCATACAGAAGGAAAAGAATCTGGAGAGAATTTTCGAGCATAACCGGGCTGGATGGTCAGGCCTGATTCCTTCCGGCTCTTCCTGACGTGTAATTACACTCTTGAACATAGGATCTGTTCCATTGTTACGTTGATGATGATGACATGTTGAAAGTGTGTGCCAGGCTCGGCACAGCCCCTCAGGTGGGACCTTTATATCATTGGTTCTCCGTAAATATTAGGAGTGATATGCAATTTTTGGTCGTGGTAATACCTTTTTCTCGTCTGTTTCTGTTACCGAGTTTCTAGTATGTAGTTTATGCTTTCTGGATCCCTTCTAATTATCAAAGTTTGGCATTGGTCATGCACACCGACCAAACCTCTCACATGCAGCACGGCTACTATTCAGTGTAACTCTGTACCATTTTACATTTCAGTTAGTCCCCAGCATTGTAGATACCGAGGTTGTACATCGTCTTAAAGGAGTAGTCAGAGCAGAGACTCCTAACTGAGACGATTATTGTAAACGGTTACGGCATTGAACGAAAGCAAACATACGATGTAGTAGTGTTGGGGGCGTGAGTGTGCAGGCTCGCAGTTGCTGCTCCCACGAATATGTGCCTTGTCGGGTTGTGAGTCTCCATCTGGAGGCAGACCGTCGTACACGGCGAACATCTCTGAGCCGCCCTCTCCCTGCCGAGGCCATGAGGGAATGGTGGAGACGGAGGAAACGGGGCCGAGCTGTCTTGGCACCTCGGCCGGCCATCTAGAAGCTCTGACTTTGCCAGCTTGTTGAGACGCGCACCACCGCGCCACCCCCCTACCGGTCTGTGGCCTAAGCTCACTGGCCGACCCAATTCATCGTACTCTATTCTATACAAACAATTTCTAGCGTCCTGGCAAACGCTGCAACGTACCCTGGGTCCCTGAACACATTGCCAAGGAGCATGCCGGAGCACGACAATGCTTATATAATGGAGAGAATTAAAATCTCAACTGTCATGAGCGCAACAGTATTACGTAACAGCGATGATGGATAAATATTAGCCTTGAAGGCCCTTATGATTGATATTCTTTTCTTTTCTTTTCTTTTTATTTTTTGCTGTTATTCATTTATTTAAATTATTTTCAAATGAATAGAACTTAAATTAGTTTTATTACACGTGAGAGGAGCCTCCAATTTAAAAAAATAATTATTTTCTCACGTGACCTCTACGTTCTTCGCCAGGCCTGGGAGGATAGGCCCTATGTCGGTAGGCACGACGCGGGGGGAAGCGCCCAGATGGGCAGCAGAGTGGCCAGGGAGGCCGGCGCCGGTTCCCAACTCGATGACGGACTTACTCTGGAGGGGGAAATGGCTGGGGGCCCCCGAGAGGCCATCCAGTGGGAAAGGACGAGTGTGGAGTCCCGGAGCCAAGAGCTGGTGAAGGGGCGGCCGGTGAGTGAGTCGTAGACATCGTCGAGCTCGTGGATAGTGAGCCTGCAGCCGCAGGGGATTTCGATTTCTCTTGCTTGCACCATGATGATGGGGGGTTGTGGTTTGGGGGAAAGAGAGAGAGAGAGAGCCTTCCTGAGTCAAGTCAAGCCGCGGACGCGATCAGGATTACGCTCTCACCAAGTTTTGTCTTGTCCTGAACCGACCGCGAAAAGTGCCCTCTTCAACAAATTGTGAATGGTAGGATCAAAATGAACAAAGAGGAAAAAGGTTGAGGACAAGAATAAATTTATAAAAAAAGTTCTGAGCACAGACAAATTCATGTCTCTGCTCTTGCAGGTCTCGAGCTCTCTCAAAGGCCATGAAGGTTGGGGCAGCTGCACACTGCCCTTCTCACATTTAGGGCTGTAGTTCAAGTATTCATTGCCAAGGAGAGATCAAGGGAGAGTTCATTGTACTGATGGGTAAGATCTGCACGTAAAATGGTCTTTCAAGGATCTTATCAGCTGTTATTCTCCCTGCCATTTGAGCTTATATGATCATTTCTAGTCAGCAAACTTACATAAGATTGCTACATCCTTATTTGACAAGGAGATTAGCTGCTCTAAGTGCCAATCAGAATCCCGCAGGTTTCACCGATTCCTTTTTTTCTTTTTTTGTCAGACAATGTAGTTTCTGTATTTCATTCGTTCTGTTCTTATTAGTGGAATTTGGATGTTACTTGTAAGAATGCTTTTCACTTTGCCTATCCGAGATGATGATGATCAGTGGTGGCTCCTGCCTACTATTCTTGAGTTCTTCGAGTCCATACAATTACAAGCTTGTCTAGTAGCCCGGCGCACAGCAAACCCAGAATCCTGGAGGACGAGTCTTCTTGACCGCCGCCTTTTGTGATTGGCGGTGAGGTGAAGCTGCTGCCGCTGCTCCTTCCTTATACATACAATTTTCTGGCCATATCTGGCCACGGGCATATTCAAAGTGAAACTATAATATTTGGGGAATTATGTAAATATATTTATGTTATGGGGCAAATCGTAAATAGCTGATAAATTTGCAACAAACATGAGGGAGGAGCAAGGACTACAACCCTCGCACCGGGACGAGCGAGAGAGACGGCAAGGCCGAGTCGTTCTTTGTGAAGCCTTAAGCTCCGCCGACGGTCTACGCCACCTCCTCCAACTCTGCCAAGATGCTCCGACAAGCCACTCGCATCCTGTCCCGGCCTGTATTGTCTAACCGGTTGTGCGTTCGGGCATTTTCCACGGACGTGCCGGCAGCTCCGTCGACGGACCCAACCTTCACGGAATCATGGAAGAAGGTGATTCCAAACATGGAGCCGCCGAAGACTCCCTCGTCCTTCATGAGCCCAAGGCCCCCTACTCCTTCTACCATCCCCACTAAAATCACCGTCAATTTCGTGCTTCCCTATGCATCTGAGCTCGCCACTAAAGAGGTCTATCCTTCACGATTCTTTTCAGGTTTTGTGTAAATTACGGTTTAATTGGTCTCGCTCGATTGATTATTCTAGAACTACCGACCAGATTGAGGCGATCGCTCAGATTGTGCTGCTGAAGGGTTGATATTTTAATTTAGGTGCCTGATTGTCGAATCTAGTGATAGCTCGCCATTAAAGAGGTCTATCCTTCACGGTTCATTTTAGGTTTTGTGTTAGTTAAAGTTTGACAGATCTTGCTCGATTGATTATTCTAGAACTACCGACCAGATTGAGGCGATCTCTCATATTGTGCTGTAGTGTTGATATTTTAATTTACATTGGTGAAAGTGCCTGATAGTCAAATCTAGTGATGATTAAATTGATCCTTAAGTTCTGAAGTCTAATACTATCTAAATATCAGCTGGAAATAGAAGAATTGTGGTTGGCTTTGCCATGTTTCACTACTTAAAAAATGGAAATGCTGGGATTCGATGTACTTTTCCCTGAATAAACTAGATCATCTTGAACTGCTTGGAAGCCTAAATTTTCCATTTGAATAGAACATCTTCCTTCCACCTTTCAACAAGAAAAAATAGATAGCAGCTCTGAATCTCTAAATTGTGAGATATTGTCATAGATTGCTGAAATATATTGGCTAACGTTGTCCATCTTGGCTCTGCATCTGGAAGGTCCCCATGTCTCCCGTGCTTTTTATTATCCACAAGATTGTATTCATTAACACATTGAAGTTCTTGCCATTGTTGTGTTACCTTCGAGTCTTTTAGGTTGAGATGTATCACCTCTAATTCTTCAAAGGATATCTCTCCCAAGTCTGAGTTTTATGCACTGCATATAGAGGTTCTAAGTGAAAGATAGCCTCTGCTTGTGGGATATGTCGATTAGTAAGATCTTACTGCTTCCAAAATGCAACTAATTTCTGTTCACAAATTCCTTCTTAAGTAATTAACTACAACTCAAGTGCACTTATAACGCTCGTAGTACTGCATCTCATTTATCAGGTTGATATGGTAATTATACCTGCTACTACCGGACAAATGGGTGTTCTACCTGGACATGTACCAACAATAGCAGAGCTGAAGCCTGGGATTCTATCAGTCCATGAGGGAAATGATGTGACAAAGTATTTTCTAAGCAGTGGGTTTGCCTTTATCCATTCAAACTCTGTTGCTGATATAATTGCTGTTGAGGCCATGCCAATTGATCACATTGACCCTAGCTTGGTCCAGAAAGGTCTCGCAGAGTTTACCCAGAAGCTTAGTTCAGCTTCAACTGACTTGGAGAAAGCCGAAGCTCAGATTGGAGTTGATGTACACAGTGCACTGAACTCTGCTCTTTCAGGTTAATTTTTTCCTTGCACCTATGTCATTGCTTGGTTTTGTTCCTTTTTTCTCTTTTTTGAGTGAATGACCACTTCCATGCTGTCATAGTATGTCTTTTCACTCTCGCTCGAGGGAAATAAGGTTCAAGGATTCTCATGGTTGTTCTGCCTGAGACATGTCCATTTTGTTGCAACAATTGTTATTCTGA
The DNA here is from genome assembly GCA_900174645.1 of Sonneratia alba. Taxonomy (NCBI): domain Eukaryota; kingdom Viridiplantae; phylum Streptophyta; class Magnoliopsida; order Myrtales; family Lythraceae; genus Sonneratia; species Sonneratia alba. The sequence continues at coordinate 623,767 of FWPY01000071.1, forward strand.
TGAGAAGGTTCTATAGATCTCTCCTATCCCACATCAAGTGGAATAACCGCATGTCTCACTTGCAGCACCGAAACAATTTCCATTTTATTTGAAACTTAATGCAGTTACCTGTCTTTAATTCTCGTTATGCTATTATGTTTCTTGGACACCTGTGAGACGGACATTTATTGAAAAACTTGACGTGTAACCTATATGGGATCTCTACACATTCCCCTAGTTTTTGGGCCGTAAAACTGTGATTCCTGCTGTTAGGTAAATTGTTCAGAGAGTTCATCTGGTGAAAATTAAACCGACGGGGAGCAGTTTTTGTGGTGAGGACCTTTAGCATTTGGGTCTTTGTGAGATGTGGGTATAGGACGCTGTACAGTTCTTGCAGTTGGCATTCCAATGCCAGAATCATGGACTGCATTATCTGGTGAAACCTTTTCCGGTAGAAGGGAAAACCATCTGGCGCCTACTTTTTCAGAGGAAAGTTGAGAGCTTTTGATTGCTGATGCTTTCCTCTTGATAGATCTGTTTCAAGAGTCGGGGATAGAGTAGAGGTCTTTCAAGATTATTATTGGGTCTGACGAGGTCGAGTTCGTCTTCACTGAGGCTAAGACTGGTGATGGAGCTTGCTGTGTGAACTGTTGGGGGGGCTGGGTTTGGGCTTGCCTTGGGTCCAGTTTGGGCAAACATTGAGCCGATACGATAGGTGAAAGGCCGGTAGTTTATTGATTTTGCCGAGTCCATGGGTCCCAGTGAATTCTGGGCCGTTGGTCCTTTAAGACTGGGGGGCCCTGAGATGAGGGCCTTGACGGACTAGCTCTTCCATTAAAGGAGCCATTTATGGGGGCGGGCCCGAACCGATTAGACAGTAGGTTTCTACTGTGTAGGCCCAAACATGATTAATGGGCCTGAGTTTCCCTTCATGCCCACGGATGTTCTTTAAATTTGGACAGGCCCAGCATATTGGTTGGGCCAAGCACGTGATTAGGTTCTGAGGCATATGATGTCCAATAAAATTGATGGGCTCAAAGTGGCCCATCAAATCAATGGGCCTTGAGTAGTTCTAACTTGTTATTACATGGCAGGCGTGGCCCACATCGGTAAGCAGCTGTTTATGAGGGCCCACCCCAGTTATTGGGCCTAGTGATTCGTGGGCCCAGCACTCGATTTGCTTTGGAGGCCCATCACGTCCAATAATTTCACTGGGCCCTATGTGGTCCATAAATCCAATGGGCTTTTACCAGTTTCTCCTGCCATTGACACTACCGGGCCCAGCCCAAATAGGTGGGTAGCTGTTTTCAACATGGGCCGGTTGAAGGTCTGCTGCCTCAGGTGTCCAAAGCAGAATGATGGGCCACAAGTTGATGCTGGCGCAAAGCGAGCAAACCCATGATTGATACCGTCCATCGACATTGGGCCGAGCCTGGGAAGTTCCCCCAGGCTAGAAACTTGGTCCGATTCTAGCTCGAGACTAAATGACGGAAACTTCTTCTTCACGAAGCGAACGACGTACGACTTCCCCGTGCTCAAACCACTGATAGTTTATACATATCAACAGTGACGAATATGGTCAGATTACATGCCAGAATCGGAAGCTTATTGTACACGGTGTACTAAAAAGGCAAGAGAGGGTAGCAAGATAATCCAACCCCTCGAGTCAGAGAATAAAGAATTAATCACAAACCCAAGGATTCCAGGCGGAAGCTCCATTTCGGCGGGAGAGCATCGGGCCCTCAAAGATGAACTCAAGCTTTTCCTAGGTGAGCAGTCGCGGCTTGAGCCGATCTTCGCCACACTCATTTCAAGCCTGCTCTCAACGAAGGCCTTGGGGGGTACTGAGAACACAGTATGGAGGCGTGCTGTGACGGAGTAGAACCGAAACACGATCCACCAAAGGCACGAGGAGTGATGCTATTTGAAAGGTGTCAAGTCACACAGACCGTTTACTGTTATAACTTCGAGTGCAGTCGCCATGGGCAACCACCGTCAAATGCCTGCTCCAGAACATCCTCCATTCTCTTAGCAAGTATTATCTGTGCAGAAAACATGAAAAGTTTTTTTTTTTATCAAATTAATGCTGCGCATAACTCTGCTATAACGAACTGGTTAGCAGCTACAGAAATTATAACGAGAAAAAGGGGGAAAATGATTCTCCCCCGGATATTTTGTTCATAGTAAGACGACCTCTCAAGCAGCGCCATGATAAATGGGAGAGGAGCAAAAACGAAAACCTATCCCCAGGGACACCGTGTCCACATCTTGTTTAACTAAGTAACAAAATGAGGTCACTCATAAAGCCAATGTCAGGATACCTCCAAATTGGCAAGAACAGCTGATGGCACTTCTGCTAACTCCTTCAGATTCCTCTCCGGCAGTATCACTCTCTTAATACCATATCTATGTGCTGCCAAAACCTGCAGAATAGAAAGGCTCATAAACATCCTGCAAGAACTGAAATTTTTTCCATCTAAACTCCAAAGCTTTCAAGCAATTCAATTTCATCATGGATAGCTGCATTATCAGTTGTATCAAGGCCTTCAAACAATGTCTTCAACATAGTGACTACATGGATAGAAGCACAGACCCAAGACAAGAATCCTACACAATAAACATGGATAGAATGCTACAAAGTTCTGCTGAAGTATCCCACAGGTGCACACAAATTCACGGATATGTCACTTACACTTCTAGCTATCTCCTGTTTTCTGCTGACACTAACGTATTCTCATTTTGTCACGGAAGAATTAGAAATGCGAAAAAGGATTAGATGTAATACCTTATCCTTGATACCGCCAACTGGCAGGATGAGGCCTCTCAGTGTCATTTCTCCAGTCATTGCTGTATCTGCTCTAACACTTCTCCGACTAAACAGGGAAACTAAGGCTGTAACCAGAGTAATACCAGCTGATGGGCCATCCTTAGGCACAGCTCCAGCAGGAAAGTGAATATGAATATCCCGACCATGAAGCAGATTATTCTCTTCTGTAGAAGCTAACTTGAGATCAGCTGCTCTAGCCCTTACCTACACAAATAATATTCCCAATTAAATCAACAAGGACAGCATAAATTATGCAAAGAAGCTTTACATCTTCATCTTGAGAACTATCCAGTTCCCGTAACAGGCATAGAACAAGCTGCGATTCCGGGTATTGCAGGAATATAACACTAAAAAGGAATATTACCCTTAATATAAGTAAATGATCTTGAGGAAAGTAGGGCCACATATTTACAACACAATGGAAATGAGTTGGAAGGGAATCCTAATCTGATCTAGTATAAGCCAGAAGCATTCTGTCCTGTTTTTATTCCTTTGTTGAAAGGTGATAGAAGTGTTTTATACTACTCTTATCTGGTTAGAAGGACATAATACCCATGTCAGAGCTATCTGTGCTGACTCCTTAATAACATCGCCAAGTTGTCCAGTGAGATGTAATTCACCCTTTCCCACCATCGCTGTAGCCTCCACAAACTGAACTTCTCCACCAAAAGAAGTCCAGACAAGCCCTACAGAAACACCGGCAGTGGCAACACGCTCTGCAGCTTCCCTGTCATCGAACCTAGGAGGCTGCAGTGCCATAAAGCACAATTCCACATCAGTCAATCATCACAAGGCCAATTTTTTTCTTGAAATAAGAACATCACAAGGCTTTCTTAATCACGATTCTGATGCTGAAGACAGACTGTGTAAAGAAGATAGCATGGCCAAAGATTGAAGAGAACACCTTTCTTATCAGCCTAGCGATTCAAGACCTAAAGACAGTTTTAAGCAGTAAATTCTGCGGACCCACGTCAAAATTAGACATAACAATTTTAAAAAATTAACGGTTTTGCATCTGCATCATGCAAGAGATGTAAATATGCATTTATCCATTTGCATCTTGCTGTTATTTTAATGGGATTACTGAATAGAAGAATGCAGTTATTTCTAGACATTAAATAAAATGAAATTAAATGTGCGGAAAACCAATAGAGACCTAGATGTAGCTAAAGTTTGGATGTGATGAAACAATTTGCAGTGAAATGTACCAGTACGCCCAAGGATATTGAGGATGGTGCTTTCTCTCATTTGAAAGAAAATTTGTCAGAAAGGCCACATGCTCTCAGATGCTTTTGACAAGCATCACTGTTTGTATGATATAAGGAGTTCAGTCAAGCAAAATGTACATTTGGGAAGGAGAAGAATACCCCGAGAACTTTTTCCAGCATCTGCTCATCTACGATCAAAGGTGAGGAAATCGTAAATGTGTTTGATATTTCATGGTTGTTTACACCCACTGGCAGTACTTCCATTTCCACTTCAGCCCCTCCAGCAAGTCTGTTCTCAACTAAAGGTGAAGCCAGCTGGTGCATATCTTGGCTCAGAGGGACAACTTGGTCTTGCTCAGCAACTTTCACAGCAGCAGCCCGAGCAAGAGCAGCCAGGTTCCTTTCCAGATTTCTAACACCAGCCTCTCTAGTGTATCTTTGGATGACAAGATTCACCATTGCCTAGCAAGCAAGAAAAAGCAACAAGATTCTGTATTATACATCATTGCCTGCAGAACAAAGAAATACTATAATTCATGGGCAGGATATCTCTAGACCCTTGAGCTGCTATGTCTTTTTCATTTTGAATTCAGTAAAATTTGGTTAAGAGAAGCCATAGTTAAATCTTTACACAATTCATGCAATCTTAATATTTATCGCAGCATCAAATTTAGAACATTAGATTAGATGGTGAAATGATGAATATTTTCATCTCATTTACATATTTTCCATAATTAGACAAATTTTAAAATTGACAAAGGAGCAAAATCTTTAGTACCTCAACGGGTTTGAGCAATCATAGCAGTGTGTAAAAAAAAAACTACCTCAGGAATTTGAAGAAAGTCTGGACTTAGACCATGCTGATCCAACACTCGAGGAATTAAATGCTGCATGGCTATTTTGAGTTTTTCTTCAGGTGTGTATCCTGGCAGCTCAATAACTTCCATCCTATCTAGGAGTGGTGGAGGTATGGGCTGCATCCTATTAGCAGTTGCCACAAAAAGCACCTTTGAAACGTCAAATGGCACATTCAAATAGCTGAAATCATTAAGGAAGTACTTGAAGTGCTTGCATGACCACCCTCAATCGGGAATTAAAACTTGACTTAAGTAGACATCCCCATCATAATGATTGTTGCCTTTCAAAGATTACTAATTACACAACAGCCATATATACATAAGATCTTAGAAATTTGGATAACTCAGGGAAAAGAAACAAAGGGCAAAAATATGTAGGATACTGGTCGTTAAAAGTTTTATTCTGTTCAGGATCAAGAACTTCCAGAAGAGCTGAAGCTGGATCCCCTCGCACATCAGAACCTGTCTTGTCAATCTCATCAAGCAGCATGACTGGATTGCAAACAGCTACTCTCTAGAAACCAAACAGAAATACATCTTAGTCCAATTAAAAAAGGAGTAATCTAGAAGTCAGATTATGTGAATAGGAATCATCAGCACGCTAGCACAAGATGACAATATGCATTGGAAAATCTTTAGGAAAAAACCATCTCATCAAAATCAAAACCTAAGAAAAACGTTATAAAACCAGATCTGCCCATAAATACAGGCAATCTCTCCTAAGAAACATATGAAATATCAATTCTCTTACATCAAAAAACCAGATTATAAACTTCTTATACGAACTTTTATCCAAACAGCAAATATCTACCTTTAGTCCATCAATAAGACGTCCAGGCATGCTACCAATGTAAGTCCGCCTGTGCCCCCTAATATCTGCCTCATCCTTTACACCACCAAGAGAGATGCGCACAAACTTTCTTCCCAGTGCAGCAGCAATTGATGAAGCCAAGGATGTTTTCCCAACACCAGGTGGACCAACAAAGCATAGTACTGGCCCCCTTGCATCAGGCTTCAGCTGCAAGCAGTATTTCAATTAACCATATCAATGGCTATCAAGCAAGAAAGAGCAAAGATGAATCAGAGAAGTTACCAACCTTACGAACAGCCAAATATTCTATGATCCGTTGCTTGACTTTGACTAGGCCATAATGATCACTGTCAAGCCGCTCTTTTGCAGCTTTTAGGTCCAATTCAAGTTCTTCGCTAGCATTTTGCCAGGGAAGATCAGCAAGAAGTTCCAGATAAACACGTGAGCTGTTGTATCCAGGCTGCTGAGGCTGCATTTTTTTCAGTCTCCTGAGACTCGCAGCAACCAATATATCAGTTTTTTCATTCTATGGAGGATTAAGGAAACAAACTTTAAGGAGAAAGAATTATTAGCAGAGAACAGCTGTCAATTCTCAGAACAGCTGTGCATTTATGATAAGCACGCTCAGGGCTACACCAAAACTCTAAGATACACACCTCAAATGATTAAGTAACGAAAAGTCATCCTCCTTTGACAACTACATACCTTAATTCTCTTTGTGCATGCTTCCAAACAGTTGAAGGCATACCAGCATTCTGCATTTTGTTTTCTAAGGCAACTAAATCGTCCTCATCATCGTCATTGTCCCCAAGCTCTTCTTTGATGGCCCTCATCTGCATAAAATTCAAATGACAGAGATGCAATATCAGGTTGAAGAGATGGGGGGGAGGGATGTGGAGGGGATGAAAGGGCAGTAGTTTCACTTAACAAACCATAAAGGGCATCCAGCAATATGCAAGAACAGTTTTTTTTTTGGCTATGCATGTTTTGACATGAACGAAGGTGTGGGTGCGCATGTGAGTATGTGCAGGGTTTACTGAGTCTTCTTTACAGGGAACTTCCTCTTCAAAGTGTTAGGCTATTACCAGAAATCCCAAAAATGCTTTATTATTTTATGCATCTTTACAGCTTATAATGAGATTTATGCCATTCATAGACTAGATATACCCATGGAACAAACCCTTTTCCATTTGCACGGAGATGTATCTAAAACTAATTCATATGCACCTCAAAACTTAAAAGCAAGTAATTTAGTTGACATTTACTGACAAACATGCTCAATTCATAATTTATATATTAAAAAATAAAATGAATAAACAAAGTAACCATGATTATGCATGGAGAAAGGTGAATGAACTTTAAACCATTCAACAAGGAAGCCGACCTGCTGACGTAAAAGAAATTCTTTCTGTGACTTCGATAATTGTCCCTCAACTTTCTGTGTAATCTTCTCCGCCACACGTATTGACTGTGAACAAGAAGTATCCACGGAAACACATCAAGAGCAAAGATAAATGCCAACTTGACAATAAAATGTGAATAAGATGCAAATGTATCTGTACCTGCAAATGCCGCTCAACTAACTCAGTGGCTTTGGATAATCTTACTTTCAGGTCAACTGAATCTAGCATGGAGAGTTGCTCCTCAAAACTTATTTCAAAGCTAGCAACAAATATATCTGCCAACTTGTTAAGTGGAATTGTTTCCAGGAGAACTTTTGTCCTTCCACCAGTTTTTTGCTTCTAAAGGCACAGAAAATTAAGATATATTACACAATAATAGTTAACCAGTAGTCCAACACATCCATGACCTATATACTAGTTAAATAACCTAAGAGTTGCCTGAATTGAAAGAACAATAAGGGAAAAATCTTGATAACATTTAATTTACCTGCTCAAGGATAGATATAAGCTCCATCGCAGTGGCTTTGAAATGGCGAGACAATGATATGAAATCTGGATCTTGCTCCACAAGCTCCATCTCTACAAGAGGATGTAGGAAAAAAAATGCTTAGCACACCAAGTCATGTAATCGGCCCTTTCGAATTATTGGAATTTATAGTTATATCAGGTGCAGATCAAGCTACAATATAGGTACATAATATAGCTCACATATGAAGAACAATTCAAAAAGCTAGAAAAGGAAAAACAATCTTTGATAGAGAAAATGCTCCAGTTATGATGCCTGTAGCTCCGACAAAGAGTCTGGAAGTGGATACTTTCAGCATATGACATGCAAAAATGGTCGGCACAAACATTTGTGTGTATATATTCACATACACACAATCCAGATAAGTGAATTAGATGAAAATGCCATGACAGTGGCATGTGGAAGCAGGTAAATTTCAGTGGACATCTATTACATATGATAAAAACCGATTGACTAGTAAAATAGAATCATCAAGAATACATTAGTAAAATAGAAGACACGTATATTACAATCATAATTGCTGCACTGCATAAATATTAGGTGAGTAAAAAGTATGAATCAGCAGATCACCAGCTTTTGTCATCTCAAGAGGAGTGATCCTGGCAGTATAATAAGTTCCTCTTGTGCTCAAGTCCTGCACACTAAACCTGCACAGGCCCTCAAGGACAACAATATATGTAACCCTCCCACTTGGCTTCTCCACTCCTCTAGACAGATGTAAAGCTCGAGCAGCGACTCCCCTGATTTTCAAAAGTGACTATATGAGCATGTTGAACCCACGGAGAAAACAATGGTGTCCATGATGTAAGGAGGTTGCAGGCAGGTCCATACCTAGCATGCCAGTGAATAACTTCCTGCTGATTTTTCCCATCAATCTTGTGAGACTCTGAGGAACCAACGTGAAGTTTTGGGCTCCGTTCAATGGCATCAGTTCCTCCTCCTGCGGGAAGAAAAAATTGCCTGCCTTCCATTAATCATATATATAATTAAAACATACAATCAAAACAACAAGTAACAGCAGATAGAATTAGCGCAGCGTTACCAAAAGAACCATTAATTAATATCACCGATATCAATACCTTGAGCTATCACGGAGCTAACTGATACATTCTCCGCTGAATCTCTAACAGGAAGAATGCCAATTAAGCCTTTCTCTTCCTTCTGCCACAGCTCCTGCTCCACCAGCTTCACGCTGCAAAATTCAAAACCGAGAGGATCAACGCTGATGACCAATACTCCGCCGATAAGTCTTGATCAATGGCCCGAATCGTACTCCAATTACTCAAACAGTAACATCGCCTCTAATGCATCGCAATCGATGTGACACTCGGAATTCCTAAAACCTCCTATCTCCCACGCAGCGATCAAATTGGAGAAATTTCAGGAAGAGACACAGAGAAGGGAGCCATAAGAAGGGAGAGGAAATCCACCTGCTGGGAGAGGTGCATCGTATGCGGATGATAGCACCAGGCAACAGGACTTTGTTCTTGAACGGGAGGATCGCGAGCCGACTCGGCAACTCGACCGATTCCGCCATGTTCGCAGGCACTTAACAGCAAATACTCCACAGAGAGAGAGAGAGAGAGAGATTAGTTAAAGAGCAGAAAGAACAATAGAAATGGTGGGAGTGGGAGGGAGGGGGTGCCGGTGTAGCGCCTGGTTCAGACTTCAAAGGGACAACAGGGAACAAGAGACGTCTGCCCCATTCTTTCATGTTTAAATATAATAATATAATTGCTTTAATCAATAAAAAAATGCCTATGAAAATAAAAATACATTTGTGATAAAAAAGATTGATCGGAGGGGAAATTATTTTTTTTCCTTTTTCAAATATTTGCTTTATCCCCAATAAAAAAAAACACCCAAGCGGTGATGTACGAGATGGATGGAGTCCCTTCAAGATGAGACTGTGTCAGGTTGCGAGCAAGAAAGTTTTCACCGCTGAGGAATATACTAAAATGTCCCAAGTCTGAAAGGTAAATGTAATTTTTGGGTTGAATTAATGGTTATTTTATTAAAGATTTAAATAGTTGATTTAAATATTAAAATTTAAATTTAAAAGTTAACTATAATTTTCTTAGAAATTTTGATCTTATTATAAACTAGTCTTGATATCGTTTTGATTACTATATGATAAAAAAAACCAGGTCTTGGGCTTTTGTTTAAGGATGCTCTCAGTTGCCTCTGTCTGACATCTGTTACACATGCTATGGTCGTTCGAGTTGTTCCCCTACCTGAGACCACAAGCCTGATCGGGTTTTTTATGGTCACATGTATCGAATGGGAAATCTTACACTAGTGGAATATGATATGGTACTCTATCTCATACCGATCATAAGTTAAATATTTCAATAGTTTATAACAACTTATAATATCTCTCATAATGCGTAATGGCAAGGACAGAATCTCGTGCTCTTAGTGGCGCCTAAACTTGGGGATAATAGGCTGTGGGCATCAGGCTGACCGCGTCAACGGCGACTGGACACATCGATGGTGCTCTCGTTGAGGGTCAATCCCCCCATTCCCAAGTCACTCTCTCCAAGCCCCCACCGGTGTGGGACGGAGTACCACATCAGGATCAGTCTAAACTGAATTGGATCTTGAACTAGCATGGGACCTTGGATTTAAGATACTGGAGGTTTTAGCTCGTCTCATGCCTTGACGGAGCCAGCAGCTTTGCCCGAGGGCATTTGATATCTCCCCCTTTACAACTGGAGTTCTGAGCCGTTGGATGTCCAGATAAGGTGGACTCTGACACGATGACACGTGGTAGGTCGTCGAGTACTTGTAATCGTAGTCGGCTGGAGGGTGGCGCCGGCGGTGCTCGTGGGACTTGGGCTAGGGCCCATCTGTTTGGAGGATACGTGGCGTGGTTGGATAGGGAAGGGGTGTCCCTGAACGTTCACACGCATGGGTTGGAGCTGATGGCCGAAGGCGGGACCATTGAAACGCTTTCGTATTTCCCTTCGGATAATTATATAATAGAAGATTCCTCATCCGACCATAAATCATACATAATTCATGTCATTGAGATTGCTAGGAGGCAAAAAACAAAAAAAACGTGCTTTGTAGTTCCTTCACCAGTGGACCGAGTCAGAATCCAACAAGACATATCGCTTGTCTCCATGGAGTTCAATAGAACAATTCATGCATAGAATTGAAATTGGGATTCGACTAGGATCAAATTCTATCACAATGCTATACTATACAATGTATTTACTATAATAATATTGAAATTATAGCATAGATCAAATTAGAATCCGAATGGGGATAGTCCAAAATATCCCGAATTTTTTGACTGAGCGGAGAAATCGCATTGTTGTGCTTCAAAATTCAAACTTAATCATCTCGTGCTCGTGATGAGCCTTTTGTCTTCCTTTCCCGTATGAACTAATCTTTTGTTTTTGTTTTTATTTTTTCTTTTTCATATGTCACCGTCGCGACAGTGGTGATCAATTTATAATTATTTTGGGTCCAGATCACGTGGGAAACAATCAAATCAAGCACAAGTGCATATAAATGTAATTCTGATTAGTATGGAGTTATTAAAAAGTACAAAATTCTTCTAATTATATATATTTGTTATCAATAAATCTGGAATTAAAGATTACACTTTGAATTAAAAAAAAAGAGGGTTGAAAATGCACAATCACATGCACTAAGGATCATTGGATGTATATGTCCCAACTTGGCCAACTTGGCAAGTGTGACCGATACTCTCGAAGATCTTGCTAGGTTTTTAAAGGCAAGTTGACGAAGTGCAGAGCATGGCGGAGTCAACACGGCGGGAGGGAGGGACACGACACGACACTACTTTGTCGGGCTCTCGACTGGGTGTAGCATTTAGGGTTAGGGGTTGAGAGGGAAAGGACGGTGAATTCATTGAACAGATTTAACGTTTGAGACACGCGCATCCGAAATTCAGCTGGAAAAACACATTGTAACTACCCATTTATCAATCAGATCGATGCCTATAGTCTCAAAATTCAAGATAATTCCTATGACCTTAGTTTTTGCAGTAAGAAATATGATGCAGGACTGCTTCCACCTAGCTAAGCTAGAACAGGAGACTGTATTTTAGGTATACATGATATCTTTTATAATAGAAGGAGGCCTATAATTAATTATTAATAAAAATTATTAAGTTGAAGAGCTGTCGTGAGACATTATATAAATAAAAATATTTTTTTTGAAAAAAATGCACCATCTAACAAAAGTTATAAGGCTATATGTTTTTCTTTTTTTTTTTTAAATTATTTCAGATTGACCTTAGCATTGAAGTCCTTCTGGATCGGGGCAATCTTATGGTCGTCTTAGATTGTTATTATGTGGATGGGCAGATACATTAGCAAAACTCGAAACTCCCCCATTGAATTTTTTGATTTCTACGATGAACACGGTAGAAAATTTGGGAACACCGACGTGCATAATCGAGGACTATGCATGTATTGAAATATATGATTTTATATCGATTAAATGAAAAAAAAACGTTGTGAACTTATAAGAAAGTTGGGTACTACCACCTATCAGCTTAAACTTTTAAGTGGAAATAGACCCGATCTCTTATGGGCTCATAATGAATTTAACATAGTATCAGAACCAGTGGACTCGCACCTTGCTCAATCCGAGTCCAGAAGTCTGGCTCGTGGTCAGTTGGTATAAGCCCGGATACGGAAGAAAATTGCTCGACTCGTGGCCAGTTATTCCCCTCGTCCGAGACCGGAAAAAGAATATCCAGTTCATAAACAGTTGTTGAGAGCGGGAGATTAATGGCACGTGGCAAAGTGGACCACGTTACCACGTGAAGGTGGGTGTTGAAATATACGATCCCACATCGATTAAATGAAGAAAACGTGATGAATTTATAAGAAGATGGAGTACCACCACTTAATTATAGCAACAACGTGTGCCATTAGTACCATATAACGAGGTCACTGCCCCGAAGGAGAGGGAGATCCAGTCATCATCCACCTGGAGGCACGGCTTGGGGGGGCACCCACAGGAGTGGCTTTTTGTAAGTGGCCTACAACAAGCGCACCGGTATTGGAGAGAGGTCATTTCCACTCCCCCTTGCAAGCCGAGGCCATTGCTCTCCTCTCCTAGTATCGCTGGTATGAAGGACTGGACCTCTGTTCTGTTCCTGATTGTGCTGAGCTCGTTTGGTTTGTCAATAGTAAGTACTAAGTCTAATCCTCCTTGAGACTATGCAAATATACCCATAATCTATGTAAACTGAGCAAATTGCATATTGGCATGCACTCGTGTACTTTTTTTATGGGAATTATACTCCAAATTGATAAATCTATATGGTTGATTTAGCAACATGAGTCGAGCCTGAGCCCGAGCCTGATTCTTTGTCTGTTTAGCAAATCCACCCAATGAGATGAAAGTATCGGAATAATTTAGAGCAAGTTCTACGTCACAACGACTTGCAGGCATGCCCCGTTTACGATCAGGTGCAAGAAGCAGGAGCGAGTCCATGGGAAGGAGGATTGCGGCATCTTCGACCACTGGAAATCAATTGGAACCCGGCCATTTTCTACGCGCAGGCCGAATCGAGGCCTATTACAATCAATTATATCAATTCTACCACTCCTGTCGTGGGAATGTAACATTGGGGTGAGCCCATTTGATGTCCCAAAGATTGGGTTTGTTGGGCTCGAGTGGCCCATTCTCACCTTTCCCCTCTATATAACATGACAAAATGGTAATGTGTGTGTATATATATATATATATATATAATGTTGATGGACAAGTTAATTACCCGAGGAAAAAGATTACTAAGTGGGGATCCTTCTTTTAAGTAAGATTTTTCATTTTTCTTTGACCGATTAATTTTTTTTATTATATAGAAAACTCATAAATTTATAATAAGATAATAAAAATAAGAAAGGAATAAAGGAAGTATGGGAGTCCCACGATAATAATTAAATCCACAATCTCTTGGTTGTTAGACTGAGAGTAATGTCGTTACACTAAACTCTCTTTATCCGACGGATAAACAGACTATATGTACTAATTAGTATAGTACACGCCTATACATACATACATACATACATATAAGCAAAACTCTGTGTACGTGCATTGACAATGTGCCTCCAATTCAATTTGAATGGTAATTCCTCGTCCAAAGAGAAGCAAAAGCGTTATTAGGGTGGCCATGCATGGGGTCGGTTACTAATATCATTAGAAATCATGACTAATTAAGTGAGCAGATTTCTTTTTCTTAAAAAAAATAGAAAAATAAGAAAATAAATGAGTATAAAGAGTGCTACAATGAGAACTAAATCGAACTGAAGTTACAACTTCTCCTTCTTTATTGAACACCGTATTTGTAGGTCAAGAAGCATGCAGCGCACTTATAATATAACTAAATTAACAATATGAGCCGGTCCCAAGTAGTGCGCGCCTCCCATTTCATGTCAAAACGTACACACTTCGTGCTTGGATTCATTGAGATATTTATCGATCTGGCCGTTGCATATGACACCGTATAGCTCTACTAAGCATCCTGATTAATGGGTATCATTATAGACTAAATGTACAAGCCTCCCCGATCAGATGGTGTCGTGTGGTCCAGTCCACAGTACGTATCCTCGATCTGTGCAGCGGCCCTCATTATTGATGGAGGAGGACAGCCAAACTGTGCATGTCTGATCCCAGATCGGCTGTCCGGATTCGCTTGGAAGCGTGGATACGGGGAATGTCCTGCCCCATGTGGGTCATCCCATCGTGCTCACCTTGCCACTGCCCAAGGTAAAGGTTGACAAGCCCGGAGACATCATCATTCACACACGCATATATATATATATACATATATATAATCTTTCAGTTTTTGTCCTCCAAAACTTTTGTAATACCGCCCCTTGCCCTTGTTGTATATAAAATAGATTGTCGGCTTTGTTATACTTAATAAAAGGAGGATGATATAGATAGTGTTATTAAAAGTGCGGTCCGGACCGGTTTAAAATGGACTTAGAACAGTTTGATCCGGTTATGATTCAACCCATTTACTTAATGGACCGATCCGGTTATTAGTCATAGTTCATGCATATATGAACCGGTCCGAAACCATTTATAAACTAGCAGGTTAACGTTCCGGGCTGGGTTGACTCGTAAACAGTCAATCTTTTTAATTTTTTTTAAATTTTAAATTAACTTAATAAAATTCGACTGTTAATTTGCATGATTTTTTTATGGTCAAGGCCAGTTTCTAAACAATTCTGGTTTCAGGCAGGTTCTGGGTTTAGATGGTCCGGTTATGGACCAGCTCGTCCAATTTAACATCTCTAATCACAACCATTTCAGACCAAAAAAAAAAGAAGAAGATATTTTAGCTTTATTGATAAAAATTATATTTTGAATTTCAATTTTAATTCATAGTATTTCTTATTATCATATTTTTTTCAATCCCTTACGCTCGTAATCTTTTTATGATCGAGAAGTCATGTCCATAAACAATCTCCTTTTATTTTAGAATTTTGCCAAAGCTAAAGTGGTCGTTAAGATCGATTGTTACTTAATTACAATCTTATTTTCATTCTATTTAGGTGAATTGACTCATTAAATGATAAATATATATTCATATAAATTATTTTCATTCATGTGATTCAAATTTGATCTCTGCGAAAAAAGAATTCGAACCACCTCAACCAATTCATATCGGTCAACTTGACTATCCATGATCAGACTAATCTAATACTTCATCGATAAGATGACAACAATTGCATGTGAGACGATCCTTTTTCCTGTTACTATAAGGCCATAGAGAGACCTACGTGACCTGACTCCGTCCTATCATGCTTTGTTTCCTAATGACATTTATAAGGCCTTAGTGATTTCTCTTCCAAGTTACAAAAAAATGTTACATGGGATTGAGAGTGTCATTATGTGAAGTTTTATTAGGGAGATTTGAACCGCCACATTTTTATCAAATATTAAAAGCAATATCATTATACTCGAATAATTCTTTCATCCCAAAGTTATGTGATTGTAAATGTAGTATAGCAAGAATTTTCTAGGAAGATTTGAAGGTGCAAAAACCACACTGGATTGCCAGGTGGGAAAAGTTCATGAGCTATTAATTGATGTGTATTATTGATTTTCAGTCACTGATTAACCCAATCCTTTTATCTTGTAATCTCGGGACATGATTGTTGCATCTTCATCAATATTAATTGATGACAGATCGCACGGGGCAGAAGACGCAGATGCAGAACAGGCTCCCCAGAATCATGCCGCAGATGGGCCAATCCTAGCCAACATTGAGATCATTTATTTATTTTTGGGTAGGATCTGGTTGGCAGATTTCCCGGTACGTATATATGTACACATATATATAAGCAAATAGCTATATATATGTAGCGAAATTTCCTCTTCTTCGTTAGGTGTTTTCGTGCGTATAATACACATATGTATATGTATGTACTGATAGACACTCACTCATGCAAAGCTCTTCTTCTTGTGAATGTGACTGTGGAGGCCCGTGGCCACAACCCACATGCAGACTGAAAAGAAGAGAGGATAGATTGCAATAAATTTATTAATATGGACCAAATTTAAAATTCCTTAAAATTAGATGGGATCTGGAAGGGTACTAATCGCACCGATCGAATATTACATCACATGCATAGCTTTTTGGGTACTGTAGATGGTGTATCTGAAAATATAAGTGTGAAGGAGGCGCCAGTCGAGCAAATTTATATGCGAGTTACATAATGACTATATGCGACCAGTTATGAGTGGCCAATGGGATAATTAATGCATAATCCAGCCGCCCATGAAGAATTAAGGGACCATCCCACTAATTTGCTTTTGTGTATTTATTGCGCTTTTTTTATTTAAAAAAATGTTTTGCAGCATGCCCTTTTTTTTGCCCCCATAATTATTATCTCGCGGTGGGAATAATTTATGCACGACAGCGGTAGCATCAATACAAGATAGTGATGGAAATTGAATTGGAGCATGCAGCCAACAACTCATCCGCCAGGGGGCAAGGGATCGATGGATGATTCCAATCAGCTATAATGAATGACATCAAACAATATCACCTTTATATATATATATATATATGTAATATTATGGACTGTATAATATTTATTTCATGTACAAATGGGCTCTAAAAGGATTGGCTCATCTGAGCATGGCCCATGATCGATTGAGCACATTGGAAGGTTAGAGATGAGGTATGTCTATTATTGGTACTCATACGTTATCCTCCCTTTTTGACTCGGAGCAAAAATATGTCTTTTTGCACGGATCTTGTATACAAACAATTGCTGAGGCATGACTTGTTTGGGGACCATTCCTGCAGTTAGTAAAAGAGATTTTAAGAGTAACAAAAATATCAAAATATTTTTAAGTTTAGAATTCCCATCGATTCTATAAAAGTGATGCGTACATATTTAATTTAAAAATTTAAAATGATATGATAATGACGCTTAATATCTTATATATTAAAATCAAAATATTCATTTTAACCATTCAAATTAAGTTTTGCAATATTTTTTTCTTCTCTTTTTCCTCTTTTTAATTTTTTTAATCTTTTGTTGGGTTTCCTTCATTCTCCTCTGTGCGAGTCAAGTATGAGAACAATCAATTGACTCAATTGAATGACAAATCTCATCAGCTATGGAGGAGGAGGAGGAGGTCCCCTCCCTCCCCCACTCCCCCGCTCTGATCTTTCTTGTGACTGCCATTTACCAGAAACAGCCGACACCCTTTGCTCAATCTTTTCTTTGCAGCTCCCACTGACCCCACATATCTCTCTCCTCTCTGACGCATCTTGCTTAATTATCTCTCCCTCTCTCTCTCTCCCTGCAGCTACATGAAGTTGCTCTCATGTGTGTCTGCGATCTTCTGTCTTCTGCCTGGGGAGAAGAGAATTGAATCGCATTCCCTGTTTTTCTTCTCTCGTCCTGTGCATCCACGACCTGCATGTATTAACGTCTACTGCATCTGCCCGATGCCCTTTTCGATAGATCAACTCGAGAGGTTTTGTAAGCGACGCCCTTGTCTTTGTGTTGGCTCCGAAGAGCTAATCATGGCACGATAAAAAAAGCTTGAAGTCGAGGTGAAATCAGGAGAATTGTTATTTTTTAAAAAAGAAGATAATTCTAGGGTTTTAAAGCACTTATAAATTAATAGCTTCACAGTATGCGACGTGAGGCCATTCCAATGAATAACATTGAAATGGTGGAAAAAGGGATAGGAAGATGAAAGGGATCAAGAGATCTCTCTATCAAAAATAAAAACAAAAGGCCTCTCAATCTTATAATATTAGAGTGATGACAATATATATACATATATATATTAGATCTTCTTTTCAAAAAAAAGAAAAAAAAATACAGTCGTTGAACTGCACTCACTAATCTCCTCCATTAATTCCGTCTTAGTTGGCCAAGCAATGGCACTGATACATCCACTATAGACAATACCGCAGTGGACACATAACTTATATATATGTCTTCTATTTATGTATCCATGTGCGAGGTATAAAATATTCACAGCACATTCTTAATATTTACACTACAGATATCATTAATCTTCATCTTCCTTCTTCTGGCCAAACCTCAACAAATCACCTTACGCCGATGTGCGCTGTCAAACATTTCTAGCTTTCTACCACCCGTAATTAAGCTTTAATTTTCCTCGTGGGATCTAAGGTCCGTGAATCGAACAAGAAGCAATATGGGTACCGCTTGCTTGAGGCATAATCGTGGCATCTCCAAACCCAGAAGCTAGCTTTTAGTTGGTACATTTCTATCGAGGCTTTCTCCATCGATACATCTAGAATAATTATATGCGAATTGATGCGCGAGCACCAGGAGTTGTTGAGGGAGCGAATCGTCATAGTGGAATAGAGAAATTTGGGGTGTGTGTGGTTGAATCATGATGGTCCAACAAGATGTAAATGATTTGTTGACATGCTCGTGAGTTTGTGTACAGACAATGCGTATACAGGGGGAATATATACAAATGGTAGGTGGTGTGCATTTGGTGTGAAGAAAGGCATTGATGGTGGGTGGACTTTTCGAAGGTGGTGGAAGAATTGGAACAAACGCGGATGATATGCCATGTCAAGGAATCAAAAGTCCAACAAATCAAAATTCCAGGAAAAAAAAGGCAAAAATCTAGACAAATCGAGGATGAAGATTTGTACAGTACAGGGGTGGGAGGGGAATTATGTCTACCACTGTTACTGTTAAGAAGAATAAATGGGTAATCGGAGTCAAGTCGACATCTGATCGGGGATTAGTATTTAGTATGATGATGATGATGATAATACCTCATGTTTGCTAGTGGAGAGAGAGAATAAAGAATAGACATGGCTTTCTTTTAAGGTTTTACTTTCAATAATTCATGCCCTAGAATAATGTGTAGTATGCATGTTTTATGGACAGAACTTCTTGAAATTAATGATGATAACCCAACTCAGGGACCCCATATAGTGCTGCCAGGACAGTAATTAAGATATAGGATTAGAATAAAAAAATATGTTAATTAATCATTATCCAAAATTATCAATTAACATGTAGGAAGACAAATAAGACAGTATTGGACGGTATCGCTATTAATTTGAGATTGGGGAGTCTGGATTTGGCTTTTATCAGCTAGATTTCTTTATAAATGAAAAACTAATACATAGGTTAATTATTTCACCTCTCCATGCTTGTATGTATTTTGCCAGGTTTTTCCCTTGAAACTTCTGTCTTGATTAGATGTATTCTGCTTGAAACTTTCACATCCACTGTCCCCTTTGCATCAAGATTTCTTGTCAATTGGGAAAGCACAAGCTTTGATTAAGAAAAAAAAATTAAATTAAAAAGGAATACAAAGCTAGGAAGCATAAGTTCACATGTTCAGCTCTATATATGCTATGAGAGGGAGGGAGGGAGGGAGGGAGGGGAATGAACAGCACCCTGCACCAAGCCTTACGATAAACATAAAGTCACATCCATGTGGAATAAGCAATGAGATCATGCATCTCAAAATCTCCATTGATATAACGTAGCATAGAATATATTTCAGTGGGTATATTTATCAGGTCTTCCCGAGGGATATAGAACCGGACCTTGGCATTTGGAATTGGACCCGACGCATTATTTCCCCACTTATCAATATTCTTCTGAATCGTGATTCATCTTATTCTAGATTTGGTGAAACTTCTAAGGGTTGAAAACCATTTAAGAGGGCAATTGAAATCTTCGCCATCCAGTAATTGCTACATCTGTAGATGTCATTCCAAATTTTAGTTTCAACGACTAGTCGTCTAGTACTTCACGTATTCAACAGAGGCTCAATCGCGATGTCAAAAATTCCAAAGTCACTCCAGAGATCACATCGGCCTCTGATAATTTTTCATTCACGTACACCACCCCCCCTCTCAAAAAACAACATAATTATACAATTTCAAAGATCTCGTCGATCGGTACCATGAATTTATGCATATGAATCTCAAAAAAATCATACCCATCACTGTCGGTGGGAAATTTATCAAAATATGCACATATATCGTTGATATAAACAAGATGGGGTGTGTGTGATCGATGAGACGAGTGTGGACAGGACAGGGACATTATTATTGCTCGATATGTATCTGTGTGTGTGTGTTCCCACATCACATGTACCTTTCACAAATTTCATGGATTTTTTTTTTTGGGGTTTCACAGTTTATCGAAACCCTAACCCTAAAACACAAGCACAAGTTCCATGTACTAACTTTCACAGGAGACATGAGAAGGAGGAGGAGGAGGAGGAGGAGGAGGAGGAGGATACAGCATTTATGGGGACTGAACTGAGAGGAAGAGAAAAGTTTGCGATTTCTGACCTCAGGGGGCCGCCCACTAGTTGCCTGCCCCCCTTGCATTGACTCGATGAATAAATTCACATAAAAAATTCTTTTCTCTTTTTGGTTCGCTGAAGAAATTCGAGTATTTCACTATATTACATATGAATGTAGGGAGATTTGGTTTGCCACTCATGTACATCATCATCATGATGATGATGATGATTTTATAAATTTATAATAAAAAATAACTCAATTAAACAAAATTATTTCAACCTGCCTCTGCTTGGTTGTCCTGTGGAAATCTCGAAAGGCCCATCTTTGAATACAATAAATACAACACGCATTCCTTTCAAGAGAAGTATAAAAGTGAAAAGATAGTTATCCTGCTGTAAATCAAGAGCACACAAATGGCCTTGCCAAGGCATTAATAAATGTCAAACAATTCTTTTTTTCCCTCAGAAAACCATTTAAAGTTAGATACGACAATGACGAGCTTAATTGTTGGTTAGTTCGCATTCTAATTAAGATTACAAGCGTATTAATCTAATAATATGGCTCCTGTCTTTCCTTATCAGAGCTAGCTGATGATGCCATTAATTAAAGCTCACAGTCCCTTCTTGGTTTTGGGGAAAGATCAATGCCTAAAACCGAACTCACTCAACCTCTCCTTTTTCTCTCCCAATCCCGTTTTCAACCATATATTTCCATGCCCTTGAAACGTGACCATTCTCAAGGAAAAGGGCTTTTCACTAGTTGTTCGTTGACCCATTAATTGAGATGTTTCCAATTGACCCATATAAACGTGACCTTTTTCATCATTTGAAGATTGTAATCTTCTCCATATTCCTTCACCGTGTAATTAGCATTCCTTAAAGGCAAAGTTTTAAAAAAGAAGAAGAAATATATCAAAGGACAATTGGTTACCGACAAATCAATCAATTTGATGTTGTCGAATTCCTTTCCGGAAAATCGAGTTGTGCCCGCATTTTCCACCGGTCTTTTTGAGGTCCCGGAAGTTTTTTTTTTTCACGGTTTCTCTTATTAGGCAGGCGTATAACAAGTAAGAGGACAACCTCAAATCCACCTACCATGTCTCGTTTGGTGAAATCATTTTGTTCGGGATGAAAAACCCCTCTTTCCCCTCTACATACTTAAATCATGATTTAAAGCTGTCAATCACGAGAATTCTTATGAAACAATTTAAGATATTTTTACATTAAACAATCGACTCCTTAGATCTATCGTACAATCTCTCACGAATCACTAGTTTTGGAAGTCCTTCCCCAACTCTCTCTCTGTAAAATCGGATAGCCAGAAAAGTTCATGCATGAAACTAATGGTCCCGGCCCCTCAGCTTTCATTCTTTATGAATCGATGTTGTCTGTATGAAATAATTCCGAAGACATCTATCAGTTGACATGTATCTTGAATCATATTTGCGCTTCTTTCTTGAGGAATCAGCATCATCATCATGTATCGATTCCAATAACCTAGAGAGCTAGCATTCATACATTACATTATATTGGGGATTTGAATTTTGCAATTGCTTGAAATGGGAGGGGGTCCAGCTCATTAAAGCAAAAGAACTCAGCCCCAAGTCGTCCCATTTATCTGTCAAAAGCTTGTAGCCACTCAATTAGCACTCATGTACATGGACCGTCAATCCCAAATACGCAAACCCGCAGATTCAGGTACATCCATATGCGATCACGTATATAAGTTGATATCGCCGAATACTACGCGCTCAATCGGGAAAGTTCCTTGACTAATTAATTGGGAGGTGAATTGATCGTAATGGGTGCTGTGGGGGGGAAGAATAGATGATTTAGCCATTTGACAAAGTCAAGAAGGAGAGGAATTTGGGATCAGACAGCTGCACCTGCACCTCCTGGAGGAGGGAAAAGATATGGTTGGAAGGAAGGGTTTCTCAAGCAAACAGCAAAGATTGCTAATTAGGTTGGATGTCTTGTGATCATCCTTTTCCCATCTTCTCTGTCTTCTTCTAATTAGACAAAGGAGGAGGGGAAAATGCGGGGGATGAGAATAAGAGGGCTTGTAGCTTCTTGGAAACTTGAAATCTTCATCACCAAGTAAAATTTTCTCCCATTATAATCTTAAAGAAAGAAAGAAAGAAAATTAATAGGTGGAAATTTTTTGACAGATCAAAGGGTAGTGAGACAGGGACGACTTTCTCTAGGAGGAGCACGAAGACGCAACTCATTACGACACACCTTATCCCGATCATAATCTCTTGCCTTGTGGAGCGGTCTTTGATTACATCTCCATGAAGATGATCGATCCTTCCTCTGTGGGTAAAGCTTGTTTAAAGAAAACCCGGATATCGAAACAGCCACAGGAGATCGGTTCCTGTAATTCTATAGTATATATCCATATAATATTATATCCTATATATATATGTATGTATGTATGTATGTATGGAACCAATTCCTAAAAATTTAGAATCTGCAAGCTACCCTATTTACCTGGACTTATATTATATCACAAAATCTACATACTATTTTAGAATATATATATATTATTTCTTTTTCATCATTTTCAATTGGTCATAACTAATATACTAGAGTATATTTTCTTGATCAGTGTTTATTAATTTAGCACAATTGCTTATTAAAATCTAATTTGTTTTAGGTAAATTCATGTATTTGTTATATTATTAGTATCTAAACTCCTACATATCTTGAGCATGTTAACTTATCCCAAAAAAAAAAAATCTAAAACATGTTAAATTTATCGGATACACTAATATATTATATCATATCATAACTTATTGAGGTACTAATTTAATGCTGTAAAATGTACCAAAAGTATAATCCAAATGGAATATACTTACTAGGGGCCAATCAAAATCAATCCCTCAGATCGGTTTGTATTCATGTATGCGATCTTGAAAACGTGTTCCGAGTACCAAAGTATGCTGCCATCGAAACAAGAACCGGTTCTTTAATATGTTATCCGAACTTTCATATGAATTCCATTAGATCTATCTAAGGCCGGCCTGCATAATTTGGTAGTTTTCAATTACTTCCGGGTTTATCTCGTAGCCATGCGTAGCTCCAACACATCCACGTTCATTGCTTACCTTACTTTCCCTGGGAAATTATGAGTTGATGAACTGCCATTTCCTTTCCCTCCTTGTTCGGGTGTTGAATTTTTCTACCTATTATCGGTATTCTGACTTTTTCTTAGAAGGACGATCATCATGGAGTCAGTCAGACAGGGAGAGAGAGAGACTATGAATCAATATAATGTAATGTTGTTAATGTACTGTTCAAAATTCCCTCTGCAAAATATAATACAGTACCAAACAGCTGCGGTAGCCGCAGAGACCCATCAAGAAACCAAACAACCCACTTCCTCCCCCCCTCCCATCAGATCCATCCGTCACCCGGTCCCCAACGCCACCTCTCCCTCTATATTACTTACTGCTGCCATACTAAATAATGGAGAATCAGGAGCTGCTGGTTTCTGCTTTGTTTTAAAGAGCATATGCACAGCCACTTAATATCAGAGGGGCTAAAACAAGTCGCTCAATGTCAACCCGCTCCAATTCCAATACAAATATTCATTTGATTCGGAGTGGTGTCGTGTTTGTTGTCTGATGCCCCCCATAGAGCATAAAGAAGAAGAGGGGAAGCAACCGGTCCTCATCTTTCTCATTTCCTCATCCACTCAGAGGGGAAATCATACCCGGAGGGGCTGAGAGAGAGAGAGAGAGAGGGCAAGGCACAGAAACAGAGCAAGAGCTCAAGCGGCATGATTTGTGTCGGTTCTTGATTTCACCGGGGCATCAAGGCGCTTAATCTCCCTCGGATTCTTTTCATTCGAAGATGGCGGTTCAAGCTCAGTACCCATCAAACGTTCTAGTCCTAGACAGGCATGGTTCTGCATCCCATCCTTCTGTTTTCTTCTCAGCTTCCGAAGTTCCAATCTTGTTCTCATGCTGAACAACCCTTTTCTGCTCCTTCTCTCTTTTGCCCCCCCCCCCTGCCTTTCGATGAATGTGCAGAAACGTGCAAGACGGTCAGGACTTTTCATTGCAGCCACATCCGGGAGGAATATTTCTCGACCAGTCAAATGCGATGGCCAATAATGGAGGTGAGCTCTAGTTCAACAAACAAAAAATTCTCCATCTTCTGTTAGAACAAAGGGAGAAAATTGTCCGCAGTTTTCTATTTTTCAATGAACCCGGATTCTAATAACCTGTCCTGAACCATTGTATGGCGTCAAATCTCAGGAACGACTAATCAGCGCAAGAGAGGAAGAGAAATCTGTGGCGGGGCTGCTGCTGACAACAATATCGTCGGGTCGGCTTCTCCGATGAATATCTATTCTGTGTCTATGCAACCTCAACAGCCTCCGCAGCTTATAGAACTTTCCCAGCTCCATAACAATTCAGTCTCGACGGGGCTCCGCTTGTCATTTGACGACCAGCAGAATCATCATCATCATCACCATCGGAACCAGGCTCAACAGCAGCAGCAGCAGCAAAAAGCTGTCGACAACTCTTCCGCAATATTGTCTCTGTTTAAGGAAGATTTGGTCGCCCATGTCAGGCAACAGAGGGAAGAAATCGACCAGTTCCTCCGTGCCCAGGTACCAATCTTGAGAACTTTTCAATATAATTTAGATTCTCAGATTCCTCCTGTTCTCCTTACGTTCCAAATTAATGTGTTGTAAATTTGGCCCGAAAATCACAGCAGATGTGGGGAAAAGGTTACTGCTTCCGGACAATGTAAATTTCTTCGACTGGAATGCTTTCGATTATCAAAATGTGGCTGCTTGATTATTAACGTTTGGCCGTTTCAGAGAATGTCACTAACATCAAGGTCAAACTTTGATCATAAACATAGGCTTAGATGGGTGCTATTTTTTTCTAAACGGATTGTAGATGCTTGTGTGGATATGGGAAAAGAAAAGAGAACAATGTAGGGGAATTTTGCTTCTTTCACCAAGACATTTCTTGATCTTTGACTTTCTGGGAATTAGCATTTTCATTCATGTTAATTGGGCGTGTGAGACTCCCCTTTGTCCAGGACGGGGGGGTGCTGTTCTTTTAGAGACTCGAAAATGGAACGGAAGGGAAGGCCGAAAACTGCACCTTTTTTTTTCTCTGTTTCTCACGGAAATTGTGGAATTTCTTAGAAGGGCTAATCCACTGTCTGAACAGGGAGAGCAGTTGCGGCGTACATTAGCAGAGAAGAGGCGGAGACACTATCGTGCACTGCTGGGCTCGGCGGAGCAATCCCTCGCTCGGAGGTTACGCGAGAAGGAGGCGGAGGTGGAGACGGCCAAGCGCCGGAATGCCGAGCTGCAGGCCCGCGCAGCGCAGCTCGGAGCCGAGGTCCAGCTCTGGCAGGCAAAAGCCCGGTCTCAGGAGGCTGTGGCGGCATCACTTCGGTCCCACATCCAGCAGGCTCTGATGGGCGGCGCGCATGACAGGAAGGTCGACAGCTGTGGCGCTGCCGCCTCCGAGGTCCAGGCGGCGGAGGACGCCGAGTCAGTGTATGTCGACCCGGACCGGGCAGCCCCGCCGGAGCCCAGCTGCAAGGCCTGCCGGAGGCGAGCGGCCACGGTGCTGATGCTGCCTTGCCGGCATTTGAGCGTGTGCACGGAGTGTGAGCGCGTGGCGCACGTGTGCCCGCTCTGCTCCTGCGTGAGAAGTACCAGCATCGAGGTCTATCTCTCATAGGGCCCAGGCCCATATGCTCGGACCACCGATCAAAGTTTCGGCCCAATAACAGGCCCAAAGAACACTTTCTCTGTTCACTTATATATAATTTGCCTTTTGGTTTTTCCTTTTCCCCTTTCAAAAATTTCATTGGGAGGTCTTCTCTTCGAAATGGCGGACCCAGAGGATGTACATGATTGGTCACATCTTTCTTTATTATTTATAATCTGAGAATATGGATTCTTTAATTCTAGCATGAAATGCACTATTTTGGGTCACCCCTGTATGCCATTCATTGATAACCAACCATCCACGATACGTTCGGGACAACTTGTGTTATGAAGGGGCCATGGCATCGAATGCGAGTCTAGGACTTGGATGATGCAATTCTAACCATCTCCCTTTTCTATGCTAGTGCTACTGCATAGTTGCACTCGATTTCAAACAACCCACTAGCGAATCTGACCAAAGCACGTGTTTTAAAAGGAAGAAAGTCTTTCCCCCATTGATAGGCATACACAAAGTTTTGACCATTCGCAATTCTCTACGGTTGTTAGAGGGTCAGGATCAAGTTCTAAACCATTTGTGATACTGCAAGTCCCAACGCCAGGAGGCGCCGTTTCTGTCGGCTATCAACACTACTCGATCTTATAGGTACGGTACACTCAGAGCACAGTTCCCTTCTTGGAAACCGACGTGAGATTGAGGGTAGTAGAAAGATAAAACTTCTCCTCGTCGGTACGCATTGCAAAAGTTGTGATATGCTACGGGACAGGTCACTCATAGAGATTGATATCTCCATCAATATGTTTGAACTTTTCATCATGGTGGGACAAGAGGAAAAGCTAAAAGGAAAGTGACTTACAGATGGACCTAATTGCAGGCCAGGTTTGAAAGATAGGTAGGTGAAGGGATAAGGACTCATTGACATACCTAAGTACACATGTATATTTGGTGGAAAAGGAGCATTATTTCACCAGTAATCAATTCCCTTCTCTTTTTTTTTTTTTTTTTCTTTCTCCTTTGTGGGGTTGTCTCGAACATTATTCGCGTCTTTTGAAGATGTTTCGGCCTTTAAACTTGTGAGGTTAGAGTTGGGTTAGACTTGGGGATGGGCTTCGGGATGGCGTGTGAGTAGGCCATTAGTGGAGTACCATTTCAGATCGCCATCGTGACAATACGTCCCCTTTAATGAACAAATGAAATGAAATTTCATTTTTGGCTTCACATATCTTCTCATTAGCGTTGTTTTCGGATTCGATTATTGTGAAGTACAGAGACACTACTAGTGGAAAGCCTTACATTATCTGAGCTTATCTACTCGAGCATGAAGCAGTCGAAATCCTCGGGTTTCAGGGGAATTCGGCCCATGGTGGCCGCTCCCGAGCCCACTGGGCTATTCCTACAATTCCATTCAACCTATCTATCCACTTTTTGGAGAAACCGAGGTAGGGCCTGTTCTAGAGACCGAGGCTAAGGAGGTGAAATCTAACGTAAGAGTCAGATGAACAGATAGATCCAAGCGGTTGTGGCCTTGACAGTTAACGGGAGCTCACGTGCACAGAATCACATACCTTTTACAGTCAGTCAGCTTTCGGGTTGAACATGATCAGCCCAAAGTAATCGGACATCTCTCCTATAGGAAGCCCTGGGGTTGTTTTACTTCTAAGTATATTCATAATTGGGGTCGCAGCCATCAGTACTAGTGCAGCTGGTGCGTCGTAACTTCGAACATCAAAAGACGTAGTTGGGTGTATGGGAAATTAATATATACACATTTTTTGGGTAAGTCCGGCTGTTCAAGTTAGGCAAAAGGCAATGGTCTCCAGTGGAGCCCATCTCATCATGCACTTGCTACCAGCAACAACTCCCAATGCCCAGCTCTTAGTTGTGAAGCTCCCATTTGTGACAGTGGCCGTTCCGATCGATTGCAGATGCAAAGTGGAGACAATGCGCTCGGATTATCTTTCTCAACACTTCTATCCATCGGGTGATTTGGTTGTCACAGTGGGGGACCCTAAAAGGGTTGATCGATGTCTCATGCCAAAAAATATCTTCTTGGGAATGCAAGTGGAGGGGTTTTTGGTCGTACCAGTAATGTCGATGTCGTGTGCGTGAGCGTGTGCGTGCTGTTATGTCAGGCGTAGTTAATAATACAAGCAAACCGTACAAGTTGACAACGCTCGTTGCCTTTTAGCGTTAGCACCTAATACATAAGACGCTGAGGGCTATCAATCCGAGTATCGGTCAGCAGCTGGGGCACAGTATATGCACAAGTTGTGCAAATTATATCGATCCCAATTCCCAACCCACCCTTTCAAAAGCTACGCAGCATAAAATCGTGAAGAACAGGAAGCTGTTCCATCCATAGATACGGTCGTGTTGCAGTACAATCACGAGTAGCCTTCTACTGACTGCATCATCCAGCCATAGTTGGTCCTTTTTCTAACTAAGCTCGACTTCGATCACGAATTGATTTTCACAATCGATACATTTTCCTGTCATTGAGATGGCACCAGGGCAATGTGCTCACTCTCATGAGGTGCCACTCTAGTCGTCGGTCAGCGTTCAGGTGCTCGGCGTCGGTCTGCCCGCTCCCTGGCGGTCAGGTCCGGAGACTAGGGAGCAAGATCATCGGCGGAAGAGCTGTTCTTTACTCTCTCTCTCTCTGTCTCTCTCTCTCTCTCAAGTAAAATAATTAATTAATGGGAGACGCAAGGGCTGCACAGCCCAACATGTTAACCATATAGCCTCCAACGTCAAGAAGCTGGTGGCGGTGCCATCTGAGGACGGGGAGGCAGCGGCTCCGAAAGAAGGGCAAGGCGACAAGAGAAGTGACGTATTGGGGGTGGGATGCCTCCTTTGCCTTCCCCCTGGGTTTATGGAAAAAGCCAACCCCGTGGGCTACGGCCTTGGAGGCTTAGGTGCCGTACGCTTTGCTCCCTCGAAAATAGTGGAGGCGGTGGGGGCCTCACTCGCAGTCTCAGCGCGTCACAGCCGTTTCCCCCTGTCCCACGGTATACAGTGGCCTACAGTGATGGTACCCGACACATCCTGATCCGGACCTGTCCCATTCACCCGATAATTTACATCCCAGAGGTTCCAATCGTACAGGAGAAATCAGGCTTTTTTTCCACCTTTCCGAGTCTCTCGTAGAGCATTTGGTTTGCCTTATAATTATTAGATCACCGTATAAAGTTAAGTTATGTAAAATATTATTTTTTATGGGTTGAACAGAACGTAATTTAAAATTATTACATTTAGTAATTAATTTAAATTATTATAGGCAAATTTTATAAAGTTGTAACGTTTAACAATAGATGGGAAAAAGTGTAGTAAAATTATCACATTTCATGAAATTATACCCAATTACCGTGAACCGAATGCCTCCTCAGTGCATTAACTGTAATACAAAGGAAGGTTAAATTATGATTTTGTACTTCAAATATATACATATACATATATGTATATATAATTAAAAGGTGACAAGGCGTGCTGGAAAAGTCGAAGGAGGAAAATGCCTCTCTTCGATTTAATTGGTCAGAGGAAGATGCACAGAGGTGAGAACGTCACCGAGGGGAGAAAGGATCGACGAAAGGTCAAGAGCTTGAAATCGTTAACTTTGCCCACCGTGAAAAAATGCATAAATTACCGGCCGGCTGTCCACAGAGTTAATTGCCCATTGCCTGCCAAGCTCAGTCTTAACTCCAAAAGGACATCTACCCTGGTTGTTGAATTCATTCAATGGCACATTGGCATAAATGCACGTGGATAAAGGATTCTCTGAATTCGAGGACTACTCCCAACTGCACAATCCCACATCAGGCAGCTGCTAGGTTCCTGGTAAAATGCAACAGCAAATTTTTACACACAAAGCCACGCACGCACGACACTCCCATCTCACATTTCGTTACGCTTTGCAATTAAAGTGGATGGTGAGATTGGATTAGCACCAGCTTTAGGCCTCGGGCACAAATTCCTAACTTACTGCAGATTTTCATTTGATCATATTCTGACAATTCTATTTATAATACGTTGGCGGCTCATAACATTCATCATCTCCGACCATCGTTCGACCGTACGTGGCACGGGTCACCGACCGGTCAGTGACCGGCGATGCGAGAAAGTAGAAGAAACGCAAAACCAGGATTGATTGGGTCGCCCCCTTTTTTCCTACTCCAGAGTTGTTAGTGAAGGAGATGGGTTTCCCTTTTCCTTAGGTCCCTTTGTCGCTATGTTCCACTCACTATTCAGGAGGAGGAAAAAGACGTACTTGACAGATGAAGCATAAAGGAGGGTGCAGTACCTTTGGTCCCACCAGACACTAGGCGTACACACGAATTATCGTCCACGACAATTCATACAGTGGAGCATTATTATTATTATTATTATTATTATTCAGTTTTTCACTTGGATGTATGTACTAAGGACGTTTACCGGGTCAAGAGCGTGCAGTCACGAGGATGCTCTACTCCGATCGAGGATCACATCGTGTTCAAAGGCAAAGGCAAAGGCAACGAGGGGTATCCCATATTCATGAAATGAAACACGCTTGCTACTGAATTCCCCGTGAAGCCACTTTCCCGAAAAGAACGCGAGAATCAATCCGATGGGAATTATGTGTCCGAGGGTGGAGGATGCACTTTTCCAAAAAGTTGTCTGGTCAATGGGCAGAGCCAGCAAGCAAGCGATGGGATCGCCCGGAGAGAGCAGTAATGCCCAGTCGGGGGGCCAAACGCCCAGCCAGCCAGCCAGCCAGAACAAGAAGCGCGGGGCCGAGCCCCCACTTTTTAATTAATTGAATTAAAAAGTAAAATACAACAAATATAAAAATCAAATTTAACACCCTTTTATTGTAAGTTGCATAGCAAACAAGCAATAATAATACTGACCAGAAAGGGCGAAGAAGCAGACGATGGCTAGGAGGAGGTAGGGATTAGGTCGCGGGGGCGGGGGGGATGTGATGGGGGAGACATCACTGCCAGAGGAAGAAAGACCTAGCAGCGGGTACCCTTTTTTACCCCCCACTGTGGCTAGATTTCGCTACCAAAATTCCATTTGCCTTCCCCTATTATATATGCATATATATATATATATATACTGAAAGGAAATTGGAGATTACGGGTCCAGATACAGGAAAATGGTCGGACTACTTTTTAACTGCAGAGAATCCAGGACGCGTGGACGGCTTCGTGAATGGTTGTAATTTTTGAACCGATGAGGGACAGATGAGTCTTTTAGCAAGTCAAGCATAGCTGAAGGTCGTCGTCGTCGTCGTCGTCGTAGCAGTGGCAATAATAATATAAAGGAGTAAAGATCACCGGCCAATGGAATCGGGAGCACGGATTCGAGAGGTCCCCCTCCTAACTCTTCTCCTCCTCCTCCTCCTTCTCTTGAACAGCTCTTTTGTTTAATAGTTAAGACTCTCCTTTCCTCGCTGTCATCCACCTCCCTATATCTTCGAATTGAGTCTATAACCTTCGTCCTCTCCTCCTACTCCTCCTCCCTTCCCAAACTCAGAGCTACCCTCTGCAGCTTTTTCTCCTCGAGCATGGACTCTGCGAGAAGACCCTTCTTCATGGCAGATGAAGGCCATGAATGCGACGGTGTGGCCTCCCTCGAATTCAAGGAAGCTGGGTTTTCTGACAATGGCACTGCCCAGAGCCAAAGTTCCGTTCTTGATCACCACTGCCCGCTCTCCCCGAGGCCGACGATGGGCGGCCTTAGGAATGTCCCGTTCATGGGACCTACGGCCTCCTCGCCGAGATCTGGAAGGTTTTACTACGACGCGAGGTTCGAGGACCAGCGGCCCCGCTTCTTGGACGCTTGCGCCCTCTGCAAGAAGCCGCTCGGGAACCATCGGGACATCTTCATGTACAGGTCGGTGCCTCGGCGCGTGGATGAGATATTTTCGTGGTCTCCTGTCTAATTTCTGATTTCTTTCCCGTTCTGTAGCTTGAGAAAGCTATTCTAGAACTAGTGGGCCAAGAACAGGTTTGACTGTTGGCACCCTTTTGTCTTTGGATTCCCTCTCTCTTGCTCCTGCAAATATCGGCTTGATCTTAGTTCTGGGATTTTCTTACTCGGGTAAAGAAATTCCTGGCACATATTGGTATGGAGGGCTGAAATTTTCATTTTTACCTTGGGCAAGTAGTGGCTTAAGAGTTGTCATCTCATCTGCCACAGCACGTCTTGCATCACTTAGCAGTGAAGATTTTGTAGATTTCATGGGGGGCTATAAACGCCTAAAATTGGTGATTCCCTACACGAAGAAAACCGGTTTGGAATTTAACGGATCTCCATCTCTTTTCCAGTTATGATCCTCGTACTGGATATATCTGTCTCTGCTTTTTCCTGGAAAATACGAACTTCCTCATGGTTCGATTCTCAAATAGGGTGTTCTCATATTGGTTTTATGAGCAGAGGGGACACTGCGTTCTGCAGCGAAGAATGCAGGCAAGAGCAGATAGAGATGGACGAAGCCCAAGAGAAGAATCGGAACCTGTCTTCCCTGAGGACGAAGGACCAGAAGAAGAAGTCGTCCACCTCCCCCTCCAAGTCCCAGGATTGCCCTCTACGTTCAGGAACGGTTGCTGCTGGTTAAGTTGGCCGCACGAGTTGTTCGATTGATATATAGATTACCTATCAATTATGAAGACGGTGGGAGGCTGGTGGCGAGGTTATGATACATACAAAGCGCATACACCTTATATGCTTGCTGATCGATAAGGGTAATGTAAACGGTCATGGAGCAAGAAGTGAAGATTAGAATCAGAATGGTAAAATCCTGGACTGCACGTTTTGATGAATTTTGGTCTCTCGTCTTATCCTTTTTGTTGGCTTTCTGTTGACATGGAATGGGAATCAGGGAATGGTTTCTTGTATTTTAGAAGAATCATCTTGGATGGCTGTGTATTTAGCTTGGCCTCTGAACTCTTTTGATCTGCTTATGATGAAGAAAAGGAATGGGCATTATTAATTATAATGGTATTATATAATGTGCAAATGGAATCTTATGTTTCTTGGTTCTTAATTTAGGTGGTCACCGTTTCTGTCTACTTATTTTGTCTTTCGCTGGAGTTGACGTTTCTATCCAATGTGGGAAGGAACTGTAGCCTCGTCTCTCACTCTCTCAGTTTGTTCTCTTTGCGGGAGGTCGAGGGAAGGCATTGTTGTTACTTCAGTTAAAGCGTCTGGTAGAATTATTTCCATTTTGGGGGTTCACATGTTTGATCGATGGCGTAGGATTTGTTTTCCAAATAACCCCGCAAGTCCTATGTTCCATCTCCAACAGAAAATCGGAATCATTTCAATTCCTCATAGATGGGAGAACTTCGATCAACTTGGTTGTCGAATTATACAATGTCACTCTTAAATTCCCTACTAAAATTACAGATGAGATGAGATAAGACAACATTGCTAGGAAGCTTTTCTGGGGAAAAAACTGGAATAGAATATGTAGACCCAGGCTGGTAGGTGGGCTTGGGTTTAGAAGAGCAACTGACATGAATAAAGCCTTCTGGTCAGAAACTGCACTGTCACTCACAAGCAAACCAGATGAACCTAGCTGCTAGATCCTTGCTAGCTAAATATACTAACTATTTAGGGCCTGGAAGTACAAATAGTTCTCCAATCCGGAAGGGTTCTCAAACCTGCAAAGACAATCATAAAGGGAGCTTTCAAGAGAATAGGCAGTAGTGGTTTACTGACAACAGTGTGGTGAGCCAAATTTCCTTCCCCATCAATAGAAATCAGAGTTCAGTTGATCTCAACTTGATGGTATCTAATCTTATGCTGAAAAATTCCAGGAGATGGAATGAAAATCTAGCGCATCAACTCTCCGATGAACGCAACTTCTAAAATATATTAAAATTGCATCTCTCTGAAAGCAATCTTTCTGATGAATGGTGTTGGGCAACCACTTAAAATGGAGAAAGCTCACGGACCAGAAAGGTAGATTTGATTCAAAGAGGTAACTCTAACCCAGCTTTCCCATGGCGTAAACTGTGGAAAATTAAATTGCATGAGAGAATCGAAGTCTTCATTCAGAAATGTACGAATCAATGCCTGCCCTGGCACTCACATTCAGGGGCATTATGCCCATCATGCAATGCCAGTTCTGATAGGGAAGATCGTCCCCTGGAGGAATGCCTAACGCGGATTATGGAATACAAATATTCTTGGTCAAAATGCAGCAGCTCAAATAACATCTTCCTTAAGTTTCACCGCTCCTGACTTTTCAAGAAATATACAGAGTCTTTTGGATTTTCAAATCTTTAGGACACTGCTACTATACCAGCTTCGGGAAGCCAGGAACAAAGCAAAATTTGCGGGTGGCTCGATCGATATCTCAGCCTCCTTCGACAGATTGGACAGATTCTTTCTGGAGCACTCAAGTCTTGTCGGAAAGGAGGATCCCCGCAGTCGTCCACTGAGGATGAGATTTCCATAATATTATTGACAAAACATCGCGCAGAGAGACACATGTAATTATGGCATTAAGTCTAATTTTACATTTTCTTTACCAAATTATACAACTATGCATATTTCTTAAACAACTCGGTATATGTATAGAATACGGTGATCTCACATTTTGACCTATAAACTAATAAAAATTTTTAGTAGGGTTGAAATTTCTGCAGTACATAGGCTCTCTACAAATTTCTCAAGCCGAATATAATCCGGGAGGGACAGAAGATGGTATGTATAAAGATTCATCATATCAGAGTTCGTCTAGTAAGCCAGAAAGAGTAGTGGTTAAGAGAAGGCTCTTATGTGGGGCGGGGCAATCGCTTGGTGACCTCTGAATTAACTGAAAGGAGGGATCCCGGCCTTCAGAATGATTACGTTTGGAGCACATTAAGAATCTTCCTAATCTGATAAACCCATGATCAGAGAGAAGAACCGGAAATGCCTCCGAGGATAAGGCAATGGTAGTGGGTGCCGCTTGAGTTTGGGCCACCGAAATGCCAACGGACTTGTTTGAGGATCCGATTTCTGCCGGGTCTTTCGGCCCAAGACAAAGTGCCAGATCCGCCATTTCCCGCCTCCCCCCCTCTTTCAACTTTAATTCAGCTACCCCTCACAAGACACAAGCCGTCGTCACAAAGTTGTGGGAAATGGACCTAAACAATCCTGTCTCAGGGAAGGACTGCGCGTGATGGTGGTGGATGAGGGAAGGTCTCAGCGAAGGCGTCCGTACAGATGGCCGACCTGATCTCTCCTCGAAAAACTTACGACCCTAAATACAGAGAGTGCAGGGAAGGAGCCACACCTGAATGTTCAAGTGGCTACACCGCCACACATCAGCAAAGGGGATCGTGTGTCCAGGCCACGAGGAGTTTTAAGAGGGTGGTGACCTGGCTGCTCCAGTGTAAATGTAACCTCCATGGAAGGACGAGGCGGTATGCACAGTCAAAGTTGACCAAGAAAGGTAGGAGTGGGTTTTGCGGGGGAAGTGACGTGACGGGAGCTGTGTAAGATCTATTTCCCTTTTTCCAAAACTAGATTTCGTAGATACTTATTTAAAGGAATTGGAAATATAACACACAGCTGAAAAGGATGGGACAAGTGAAGTCTTCTGTTTTGAGGGGATAAGGTCTCGCGGCCACCAGAAGAGAAGAGGGAGGGATGCAAGGGGGAAAGAGGACGGCTAGGCTAAAGCCCAACTTGGAGGAGAGTATGAGGGCACATGAGACCAAGCCCCATCAGTGTCAGGGTCCCACTCTCCATCAATCCAGCCATGTGTCTGTTTTACACGATTCTTCGTACCGGTCCACATCTTCCCCTCCTCTCTCTTGATCTTCCCTAACAAGATGCACCAAAGTAGCAGCACACCCAGAGACAGGAAACACAAGCTAGACCAGGAGGACCCAAGAAAAAAAAATATATATATATATATATATATATCTTGATCGCATCAAACGATCTCAATTTTGACAAAATGGTTTCATCAAGTGACAGCAGGATAACTCCCCGTGAAATTTCTTGGCGGAAAATTGTGAGTGAGACAACATGAAGGGAGAACATGTCAGAGTTAATACGGTCCACCACCGAGCAACAACAACTATAATTCAATCAAAGCAAACAGTTCATGATACGCAAGCCTGGTTGTTTCCCCTATAAAAATCAATAATCCTTGGAATCGATAGAACAAATAGGTGAAACTTTGATTGCATGTAAGTTTTAAGTTGGTCAAATCTATGGAGTTGAAAATTTCACCAAAAGTGGGAAGACAAGTTTATTCTTCTCTCAAAACATGTATGGCATGTTGTTAAACATTTGTTCTCCAAATCACTGGGCGAAAATCGGAGGCACGGGTCAAAGTCATAGTTCTAAAGCAGCAAATAAGAGTGGAAGATACGCATGAGAATGGTTAGATCACGGTGCAGCAGTTGAAGAATTCAACTTGAAAAGTTCAACAGCAAACATGGGGAAGAATCTAAACAGCAAGAAAAGAAGGGTTAGGGGAGCAATGGTTCAATTTCAACCACATCCTCCAGAGGGCCACCGAGTATCCTTATCTTAAGCAGACCAAAACCAAGAAAATTCCCTGGAAATTTTCTGTCCACAAGAATGCTAATGCCAGTGAGGAGACAAACGTAATGGAGCAAGAGACCGAGCAGAAAACAACTCACATGTTGATGATTGCTGGATCATTAGCAAAGCAAAACCACCCATTTGTTATCGTATAGAAAGGAGAAATGTTTTGAACAATAAGACAAAGTATAAATAAAGCTAACCCTATGTGCCTAATTTGCACAATTGAACAGCTCGGGGAATTCTAGAGCGAGTTTTTGTTACTATGTAGTTCAGTTTTGTATATTCATAATGCAAGAGTAACGAGACCAGAACTTACATATTTTGAATAAGAAGATTCATGATTACAAGTCTAGTCGATATGTCTTTTTACTTCTTTTAATCTCAATAATTTGGATTTCAGCATGCCTCGACTACAGGTAATACCTAGATCTCCCACACAAAACAATTTGGACCTCTATTTAGCCTCAATCAGCTTTAACATGGGTTCATAAACAGTATTGAGAGTTACGCTGTGAAGACCAACTTCACCATAATTTCACAGCCCATTCAGCAAGCCGCTGCCCCTGGTGAACCACATCGCTGGATGCCGGTAACGGTTATGATGTAACAAAAAATACTCTCCACTATCTTCACCGTGGCATTTCCTAATGCCTGGTCATCTACTGAGGACTGAGAGGAAGAGGACGGTAAACAGGAATGCTTAATTTGTGACCAAGTTATGGGGTATCTGGCATGTAAAAAATGGAGATAAATAAGACAACCTCGCTTGTGTGGACATGGCAAATGACTAAGACTGTTTAACTTACTGACCATGCGACTCCTCCTTAGATGGATAAAAATTTCACTACTCGTGAATTAGTTAATGGGATATGACATACAAAGAGAAGATTTTATAACAGAGGGAAATTAAAAATCCTCCACCCCCTCATCGGTGTACATCATATGCATTTGAGCCAGTTTGACTATAGGAGACAAAACTTTCCAAAATTTTTCACTTAATAACTACCATGGTGAATTAATAAGATATGTTTATCGGGTTGCCACCATGCGAAGAGAAGTGCCACGTGTAGTTGGGGGTGGGGGGTGGGTGGTGAGGTGCGGGTGGGGGCTCGGGGGCGGGGGTTGGCGAAAAGCTAAGCCCTCAGATCAGAAAGTTTGACCGTTAAATAAAAAACAGAATCTTCCATCAGACCACCGTTGCTTCCCAAGCTAGATAAGATTTGGGAAAGGGTAAGCGACTAATGAAAATATTTTTCTAAATCGGAATCTTGTAAATGAAATAAAAATATAGA
Source organism: Sonneratia alba (assembly GCA_900174645.1). Classification (NCBI taxonomy): domain Eukaryota; kingdom Viridiplantae; phylum Streptophyta; class Magnoliopsida; order Myrtales; family Lythraceae; genus Sonneratia; species Sonneratia alba. The sequence continues at coordinate 661,691 of FWPY01000071.1, forward strand.
TTGATATGATTTTATCACTTTCTCAACTGGCTCGAATCATAAACCGCATTAGATTTTTATGTACTAGATAATATAAATAAAAGGAAGCCTGCAGTCATTGATTTGAGGAAAACGACCTTTGCAGATCAAAAAGTGAAGCTGACTGGGTTCTTGATTTTAATTTCTCGTTTTTCTTGCTCCACTTTTTCACTTTTTTATGGATTTTAATAGAGCCCACCTACCTTGTCCACGTCAAATGGCCCTAAATGCCTATAAATGAACACGCATTCTTCATCCATTCCCTTACATTCCCCTCGCCCGCACAAAAAAATGGCTTTAACTCTACGTTCTTCTACCTCTTTCATCAATCCCATAGACACCACCAAGCCCTTCAAAACCTCCAATGACTTCCTGTGCACTATCAGCTTCCCAATCCTGAAACCCTCATCCCGTCTCCGAGCAAGTGCGAAGGTCTCCCCCAATGAGACCCAAGCCCATGTCCAGACAAAGCAGGAGAAGCTCCACGCCCTCCCCATCCTGCATGGAACTGGCAAGAATGAAGTGAAGGTCCCGGTATTTGTCATGTTGCCACTTGACACATTGACTCTGGGTGGGAATCTGAACAAGCCGAGGGCAATGAACGCAAGTCTAATGGCCCTGAAGAGTGCAGGCGTGGAGGGGGTCATGGCGGATGCATGGTGGGGCCTTGTGGAGAAAGATGGCCCCATGAAATACAACTGGGAAGGGTATGCTGAACTCATCCAGATGGTAGCCCAGCATGGCTTGAAGCTCCAGGTGGTAATGTCCTTTCACCAGTGTGGTGGCAATGTTGGAGATTCTTGCAGGTAAATACACGTTTAGAGAATTTTTAGGCTGTCTGTGCCTGGTCTATGTGCACGTTGTTAACGTCAATCTTTTAGAAAGCTTGAGTATAGAATATTGGTGTGCTTCAGATTCATTATTATCTTGATTTTGTTATCATCCTGATCATCGTTCATCTCATCCATTAATATTTTAGGCTTTTCTATATCAGAATGATGATTAACTTTCTACAGATTTTGGAGCCCTAAAAATTGATTACCATCTTCTCCTTTTACTTTTGGATCATTCTTTTAACTAAGTGGACTATCGATTAATTAGAAGCATTATCAGGAAGTATAGAATAAATTTTTAAGTTTTTGTTATTCATGAGAGAATGGAGAAGGAAGATAACTAATTTTACCTGAGGCAATCTTGATGTTTATAGTATTCCGCTACCACCATGGGTGCTGGAAGAGATCAGCAAGAACCCAGACCTTGTCTACACCGATAGGTCAGGCCGAAGGAATCCTGAGTACTTATCCTTGGGCTGTGATACATTGCCAGTGCTCCGAGGAAGGACCCCGATTCAGGTCTACACAGATTACATGAGAAGCTTCAGGGACAGATTTGCCCATTATCTCGGCAGTGTAGTTGCAGTAAGTATTGCCAAAAATCTTACAACTACACCTGATTTCATATCAGCATCCTCATATATCTCATAATGTAGCAAAACAAAGCACTTCCTTGACAAATCTTATTTCATTCAAAGAAAACAGGAAAAAACTTTCTTCGATGCCATGCAGATGATTTAAATTTTACTTTGCCGATTGTAAGAGAGATGCAAGCCTAATCTAGTTCAAGTACATAAGCATTTACCAAAGTAGATTAGAAGGGTAAATTACTTGAACACGTGTTATAAAAGTAGGAACACAAGTTACACCTTTTTACCCACTTATTGCCTATAAAAATGGCATGTACAAATGGATTCACAATGACTATGCATCTGTATATTGACAAATGGATTGAAAATTTAATGTTCTTGTTTGGATCCCTTATTCATGTGAATCACATAATACATACTTAGGGATAAGGATAAAGAAACGTCTAATTAAGGAAGAAACCAGAAAGAATGACAAGCAAGCAATGAAATATGTCAGTATCAAAAAAATTATACTATCAGTATCGTCACTTATCCACGTGGTGGACCGCAGAGATTTAGAAGCATATTTGGAAATATCTAATGTAAGAAGATAGCAGAGTCCTCTTATCTTCCACACTAGTCCTGATTCTGATTGTAATTCTAACTCCAATTCAACAACAGCGTACTGAAAACAGAACTAATGTTCCAATTTTACTGCAGGAGATCCAAGTTGGGATGGGTCCATGTGGGGAACTGAGATATCCGGCTTATCCAGAAAGCAATGGAACCTGGAGATTTCCTGGAATTGGGGAGTTCCAATGCTATGACAAGGTAAAATTTTTCAGGACACTGGACCCATTAATTGGACTAGATCATAAGTTGTTCTGCCCACTGAGCTCTTATTTGATTACTGGTTGTCTGATCATATTATCAACAGATAGAGCAAAGTGATATTTTCAAATTCTCTGGCTGTTCCTAACAATAATCTGTCATAAAACAGTATATGAGGGCTTCACTGCAAGTGTCAGCAGAGGCAATTGGGCAGAAGGACTGGGGAAGTTCTGGACCCCATGATTCTGGCCAATATAATCAATTTCCTGAAGACACAGGATTTTTCAGAAGAGATGGAACCTGGAACTCTGAATATGGACAATTCTTCCTACAGTGGTACTCCTCAAAGCTTTTGGAGCATGGAGACAGAATCCTAGCCGCAGCAAATAGGATATTCCATGTAACAGGAGCAAAATTATCAGGAAAAGTAGCGGGAATCCACTGGCATTACAGAACGAGGTCCCATGCAGCTGAACTGACAGCTGGGTACTATAACACCAGATATCATGACGGGTATATACCAATAGCAAGATTGATGGCAAAACATGGAGTGGTACTGAACTTCACGTGTATGGAAATGAAGGATATTGAGCAGCCTGAGACTGCAAGTTGCTCTCCAGAAGGGTTAGTTCTACAAGTAAAGGCAGCAGCCCTAGCTGCCGGAACTGAACTCGCTGGGGAGAATGCACTAGAGAGATATGATGCAGGAGCATTTGCACAAGTCTTGGCAACAAGTAGATCAGATTCTGGCAATGGGCTAAGTGCATTCACATATTTGAGGATGAACAAGAGGTTGTTCGAAGGGGATAATTGGCGGAGCTTGGTGGAGTTTGTCAAGAGCATGTCAGAGGGAGGTCGAAACCCCCGAGTTTCCAAGTTGGACTCTAGCAGGACCAACCTCTACATTGGATTTATCAAAGAGAAACGTTTGTCAAAAGAAAAGGAGGCAGCCCCTGTCTAGAAAGCAGTAGTGTGAATATATATGTACAATAGTTCACATATATTACTTGAACAATAAACACACTGCCAATGCACCCAAGAAGTTTTGGCATGCTATGCCCATTGCTGAGAGAACAAAAAAACTGTAATTTCCAAGGTCATCTGGACATAAAAGAAAAGTAGTAAATATCAACTTGAGTACACCCGAAGTCAAGTGCGTCTCTCATATTCAATTCTGTCCATTGCTTCTAGTTCTCGCATATTACCAAAAACATGAAACAAAGCCACTTTTCAAAAACTTCTTTTCCTTATTCAAGAGAATATAAAGAAGGTAATAGGTGAAACTGAAAAGGACTGAACCTATAATCAGGATTGTCCTACTTGTTGTAACATGTACATGAGAACCTAATAAGCTGAAAATAGAAAAGGAGATTGAGTAGTTTAATCACATGAAAGTGACTGCAACTGGGAGACAGCAAATACATAATCACACAATGAAAGAGACTGTGAACCATACGCCTTTTTTGCCCAAAAAAATCACCCTTCATCATCTCTACTGAAAAATCTCAAACCTGACCTTCGCACTACAAAGAAATAGCGCACTTGCAGAAATAGTATTAACGTAATACCGGGCATTTGAATCACATACTATTGCCAAATTGACGCTGTCAGAATATGCGAAATCAATTAACTGATGCATGATTTAATATAGGTTTAAATGCATAAACTTTGGAAGCAGTTCTACTACAATCCAGAGGGTGAAAGAAAGACTAGATAGATACTTTCTCGGATGAGAGGAATCTCCACGGCCCGGCGAGGATCATCGATCAAGTTTCCTAGTTCCTTCCAAGCTGATTTTCTTCCAAACAAGAAACCGACCAAGAAATGATCAAGAATTCTGAGGTCCGAACTTGAATTCGGAATCAATGTACATTTTGCTGGGGAGAAAAGATGAAGATTACCTGAACGAGGCGGCGGAGAAGGCTCCGGCCGCCGCGACCGTGTGCAGCAAAGTGAACTGCCACGGGAACAACCGGAAAAGAGATTGAAATCTTCGGGAGCTCGCCGCAAAAATGAAATCTCTTCTTTTTTTTTTTTTTGGCAGCGAGTTGATGTACAAGAAATACTTAATTGCGCAGAAGGGCCTCAACTTTACTTAAAATGGAAAAAATTTCTTCCAACTTTTCATATGTTGTATATCCGTCACTCACTCGCAATTTATTCTCTATATTTTTACCCGCAAACTTTTGAGCTTTACAAGACTACATAAAAGAAGATGAACAAAACACAACAAAGGCTCTTCATCTCATAGAGAGGAGACACACTCGACAGCTCTTTAACAGTTATATACATACCATATGCCTCCCAACAAAAACTTCCAAAAATCAGTCTAAAGCGCGAATTAAATCAAATAATCATGACTCGGATATTTCACAAATCTCACATTTCAAGCATTTTCATCATAGCCGATCCCAGCAACTCGATGGATTTGCCCACTCTCTCGCGGATCCTAGTAACTGACAATCTTCTTCTGTTTTCCAGGACCGTCCGCTTTACCACCTGCCGATGACCCAACATTCCCGCTCCCAGAACTGCTTGCTCCTTCACAATCCCTTATAGCATCTTTTAAGACCGATATAATCTGGCCCATCGTCGGTCTATCCTTGTGGTTCTTGTTTAGGCACATCTCCGCTAATCTAGCGACTTTCTTAGCAGACGAGAGGTAGTACTGACCCCTGAGCTTTGGATCAATAATCATCATGAACTTCCGGCTGTCAACTGGGAAATCCTTCACCCAGTCTAGGAGTTTTTGCTCGTTCACCGGTCGGCTTCTTTCCACAGCTCGCCTCCCTGTAATAATTTCATAGAGTACAATACCAAACGTCCATATATCACTGTGGATCGTGAGATGGCCCGTCTCAACGTACTCTGGTGCAGCATATCCGAATGTCCCGACAATCTGATAGAGCATAGCACAAGCACCGTGTATCATCAAGGGATTGCATAGAAAGAGGACTGATCAAATTTTACACTGTTTAGAGCAACCCAGTAGTATCAAAAGACAAATTCAGGTCAAGAGTCTCCAGTCCTGATATCAAAGATCTAAGAATAAACCAAGCCAGTCACCATTATTGATCACTGCGAGCCCCATAAGGTCATACCAGTTAAGTCCGCATCCATGAAATGGTATAATGTAGGATGCAGATTTAAATGTTTAGCAAGCATATGAGTTTCAAAGTTGCAGAAATGTTCTATTTCAGTTACTGACTTACCCTTGTTGTGACATGAGTATGATCACCAACTGGGCCTTCCCTCACCATCCCAAAATCCGATAGCTTTGCGTTAAAGTTGTTGTCCAACAGTACATTGGACGATTTAAAATCCCGGAATATCACCTTTCAATTGGCACAAAACGGAGAAGCAAATTCAGGTAAATGCATGTTCACTTCTACATTATGATATCAGACAAACAGAAGCATGTAACTGACAAAACTCCGCATTTTTTCCTTTTTACCTTGATTTCCATTCCCTCGTGAAGATAAGCCAATCCCTGGGCAGCCCCAAGAATGATCTCTAGCCTGGTCTTCCACGGAATGGGAGGCAAAGCTCTACTGAAGAGATGATCATCTAAGCTCCTTTTGGCCATGTACTCATAAACCAAGAGGAGCTGGACACCACGCTCGGTTTCATCGGAACAGTAACCCAGGAGCTTTACAAGGTTCGGGTGATTCACGACGCTGAGGAACTGGACTTCCGACATCCATTCTTTGTGGCCCTACAGAGTAGCAAGGGACAAAATAAACTATAAATATCACAGAGTTGATTGATCGATTCATGACAAAATTTGGCGACAGGACTTGGAAAACAAGAAAAGGAAACAGTTCATGTGATTCTTCACACCTTTATGCTTAGCTTCACAATGCTGTTACGACTAATCATAGGTGACGGCTATAACTTATGATCTGCATATGTTCCTGATGTAAAACTATTCAAGAAATCTAAGGGTTCCTGGACAATATGTTCCCCATACCTCATCAATCTAACCAGTTGGCATTGTAGTGAATCAATCCACTTGCAAATATCGGATGCTCGTCATATTAAGTGATCCGTAAGGTATATGAGGCAAGATCCTAATGAGTACAGGAAGCACCTATTCGCTGCTCCTTCCATCCATGATTTTCTTCTTACATAACCAAAATCTCATGCTTGACAAGTATACAGTTTTGTAGAAGCTCCAAGATCGAGGACAATATAAGGGAAACCGAAGCACATCAAGGAGAGACTACTGACCACTTTATGTAAAGACAGTTCTTAAACCACATATCGAGTACCTAAAAAATTAGGTAAAATCCTAGAATATCAGCACCGGTAATCGGGAAAAAAAATACTGAATTCGATCACTGATCTCCATAGAGAGGAAACAATCAAATGTCTCAATGTAACAAACTATTTCTTACAGGAAAATTTGAAAGAAAAAAAAAAAGGTGCGACTATGTTTTACCTGAAGACTCCTGCTCTTGAGCTTCTTGATGGCAACAACGAGGGGCTCACCTCTGCCACTGACGGGCCTGACAGTGCCTTTGTAGACACTCCCGAAGCCGCCTTCTCCGATCTTCAGCATTCTGTTGAACCCGTCAGTGGCTTCCCTAAGCTCATCGTACGAGAAGACTCTCAGCGTGTGCTCCTTCTCCTTGTACAGCTCCGGTATGCTCTTTGGAGTCGAGGGCAACGAACTCAGAGACTTAGTGGGCCGGTCTGGAACCCCCGAGGTCCCGGGCCTGTCTCGCCTCTCGAGCTCCGGTGCCGATTCTGCCTTTTGCTTCGACTTTGATTTACCCTTGAAGTAGAAGCAGTTCATCCTTGCGACCAAGAAATACTTTTTAACTTTTTCAGGGGCGATCTTCAAGGTATATACAGAGAAATGCCCCGGATTGGAGAGCGAAGCAGAAAAAGAAACATGGCTCAAGATGAGAATTTGATTTCAGGGTATGAACAAGAGACAATGGAAATGGGTCCCTGGGGAAGAAATGGGAAACCTTCAAGGGGAGAGAGATGGGGACGCCGTGTGGTTGAAGAGATGGACTTTTGCAGCTGAGAGGACTGAGAAAGGGGCGGAGATTCTGTCCTCCTTTGCCCCTTGTGGACAACGTTGATCGGGTGAAGAAAGAAAAATGATGATATTGATGATGGGCAGGGATACCCTACAAGACAGGATCCTTAAAAATGATCGAAGATCACACACGGAGAGAGAGAGGTTGTGCGGCGCGTGTGAAAGGGAAGTTGGTTGGACGAATGAAGACGACTGAGAGTCGGGATTGTTTGACCGAACATGTCACCCTCTTAACAGGAAATCAAAGACCGACAAGGGAAGGAAGACCCGTCAGCCCGCTGTGCCATCATCATATATATCTTTTGCTTTCCTGTTGGTTGGAAATTGGCATTACGAGTGGACGTACGTACACCTTATCCCGAAGAAGGTACTAATCACCAGGACAGAACTCTTCCGAGTGACCCGTCAAAATTTGTCACCCTGGCGGCGATTTCATCCTGATATGGGGGGTGGCCCAACAAGCACTAAGCAGTCCTGGAGTTGAGAGCTTGAAGCTAGGTAAGGCCATCGGGGAAGTCCAGCCCACGAGCAGGGTTCACAATATCCATACCCTTTGTGATGTTGTTCGTTCTTTTTGCTGTTTGGTCTTGTGAATGGGTCAGCTGGGACGACAACTCTGTTTGCCCATGATTTATGTCAGTTAGGCGGGAAACAAGCTTGTGCGGGCTTGTACATTTTCGGGAGTCTCATGAATGAGTGAATGAATGATCTAACTTATTTATATCCAAAAAGAATGCATCTAAGAACCAGAAAAAATAGTGGAACTCTCTCTCGATTCTGCAGCAAATGACACTCTCCATGTCTTTCTCAACCTTTCTCTCTCTCTTTTAAAAAAAAAAAATTTCGTACTCGGTAGGTCCGGTCAGATATTTGATGAATAGAGGGACGTCAAATGAATTGAAAACGGAGGAGCTTAAAAGGGTGAATCGAGGGTGAGAAATTGGGAATGAGCTCGTCCCCCGGCGGTGGAAAGGGACGTAACTGAGGAGAGGAAAATGACCATTCCGGGGACTACTCATGTGGGGGAGGGGGCAAAACTAAGAAAAGTCCGACGACTCGAGTGAAAGACTCTGTGAAGACCTTTTTACCTTCCAATAATCCCAAGTTGAAAATTGACGCTTCCCCTCTCCTAGTCAACCGAATCAAACCGCATCCTGGCCCCGTGGAATCCCAACCATGGCATGGTCTGTCATTCAATATGAAGTTCAGGTAACGTGGCTCGGCCATGATCGATCTTCAACGCCCTTCGCTCTCCCGGCTCGAAACCATCCGTCGCCTCGCTTTTTATTCTGTTGGTGGGTGGCATCACACTTGGCACACTGGCCTTATAGCATCAGCACATCAATTTCGGTAAGGTTGAATATGACTCGGTTAATAGGAACTTCGCTCTTGCATTGGGTTGTTGCGGTCATCGGTTCAACGCATAATTGTCCAAAGATTTTGGGGGGCGGAATTTGGCCGGCACCCAATTCCATCGGGTAAGTAAAGTCAAAGGATGAACGTCCCCTTTTCCAACTCCTTTTTCCTCTCACGGGGCTAAACCGACCTAAAGTCATCTTGGCATGATTTATCCTCATTGTTCATTAAAGGATAAACCACGATTTTAACCCTTCATCTATTCTCATTATATTTACTTCATCATAAATATTTTATTATACGTGCTTAGCCCTCAACTTCTAGGGAAAAGAAGTACACGATTAACTTGTTCCTTTTATCTCTACTTTAAAAACCATACCGGGCTGGCCGGCTTGATCAGGAACCGGCCACTCATCCGGTTTGATTCCTATAAAAGACTCAATTGCACTTCCAAAGAGGTCAACTCCGATTGAACCGATCAATTTTCAGTCCGACCGATGAAACAAATTGAACCGGTGAAAAAATCGGTCAATTTAAATTTAAAAAAATAAAATTTTATTATAATATACATATTTTATTTTATTAAACTTATATTTATATTTCACATTAAATGTTTATTTAATATAATAGTTATATTAATATTATTATTTATTAAATATACGATTCAACCCATTTAAACTCTCGATCTAACTTATGAACTGATATATACCTCGGTTCCTAATCGGATCCAATTTTAAAAATTAGATTAAAAACGGTGCCCTATATATTACCCCAAAAAATGGCGTTTTTTCAAATAAAAAAATGGTGGTGGGAACGCAAGACAACATTTTCATCGGGCATCGTTGACTGGAAAAGGAAACCGAGTTGCGGGGGAAAACGAAATGGGAAACCGGCAACCTTTTTTCCAATTCAGACACTTTTTTACGTTTTTCTCCTCCCTCTTCTTCATATCTTTTTATTTCCCACGTCTTTGATGAGGTCACGCTGACTCATGGCACATCCCGTTCCCTGAAAAGGTCATTTTCACCCTTTTTAATCCTCAACGAATTGACTTGGTGGTGGGTCAAAATTACCCTTGGACTCTCTGGCCTTCCCGGTTATTTCTCACTGACAAAATAACATCTCACTTTATCCATGAAAGTGAACGGCATTCCTTTCCAATTTCAGTATGTACCAATCGTCACTTGTAGTTTACAGTCCCTTACCAGCCCTCATGCTTGCAGTTAAATTTAGAGTTGTTAAAACGGGGGGCCGAGCCAATTTGAGAGGAACTGTTTGACCCGATTATAATTTGACTAGTTTGCTTAATGGGTTGTCCAATTACGAGTCATATTTTATGTACATATATGAACCAACTCGCTCATAAACAATTCTGATCTAATTCACAATTTGGACCATTTGCCCATTAACCACCCATATTTTTTATTTTTTTTCAAATTATTTTAGGCAAAATTTTTAATTATTTTTTAAATTGATCAAATAAAACTCAACTATTGATTTATGGGATTTTGGCAATCCACATTAGTTTTATAACAGTTTCGAGCAGATTTTGATCTAATTGACCTATTTCTTAAACTTAGTTTATAACCACCTATCAATCTAATATGAACAGTTATGGACTAATTTGAGAGTGTCTATAACAAAGTCAAGACTTGGTCCGGTTCTTAGATATTTCCTTCGGTGAAAGGGCCATCCATTTGGCATAATTAATTGTCAGTTATTGCATCGACCGAGGAAGACTTCTATAAGTCTCTCCGTCAAGATGGCATGATATCATATCATCCCGTTCTATAATAGAAACAGATGGAAATCATTCAATTCGTATAAACTATAGATGTTTGTTTGGCAACTTGGCAAGTGAGAAGATGTCCCAGGTTACCTCCAAGCATCCAGTAAATTGAGGAGTAGAAGGCACGAGTGGGGAACCTACTTGGCAGGTTCTTGCTGCTGGGTTGTCACAGCTCGGACCTGGTTCCATCTCCCCTGACAAGGCCGTACCATTGAAGCAACAAGCTTCCATTGTTCACCGGCTTCCTTCAGAGGTCTACACAACCGCTTCAAACTCGAAAAAGTCAGCTATAAATAGTTGTGAACGCAATCAGCAAGACATAATTAAAACTCGAAGCCAGATATAAAAGGAAAGGAGAGAAACTTGTTTTGCACTGGATTTTGTCAGGTCAACCCTGATCTTATTTATACGATTAGATGAGTGACTATTCCAAGCAAGAAATGAGTTACCTTGCCAATTCAACTAGAGAAAGTTTGCTAAAATGATGAAAAGATCGACTCATTTTGAATCTCCACCCACAACTTGCGCTTCTGATCAAGCCCAATAGAAGAAAACAGAGAATCAATCAGCAAGTTGACAGAACGGACTCTTTTTTTTTTTTTCCCATACAGGACTATAGAGGCTTCTAAAACTAATCAAGACAAGCCATGTAAATCAGCTGTAAATTCCAACAGTTAATTGCCCAAAAAAATGAAAAATGAAAAATCCAACAGGAGTTGCAGCAGCCTAAACAAGATGGTTTCCATCTCTGCTATATCCGCAGAAAGAGGAGGATGAAAAGTTAACCAAGCAAAAAATGAAAAACTAATCAAAGCAAAGTCGAGCCACTATACAGAGCACAAGAAGTAAACTGGTTCCTCAGTCTTCAGCAAAATACTTCTCCTCTGCGTCGTGATTGGCCTCCCAAAGCCAGTGATCATCAAGGGTCTCATCCTCATCTATTTTTGAATAATCTAAGTGCTGATGATCTTCCCCCATCAGAAACTTCTGCTGCATAATATAGACAAACTGGTCCATTTGATCTCGCATCTCCACATCAGATAAAGCTACGGTTGTACCCTCATTCACATCAGAAATCGACTGCAATCAACATATAACCATAATCACTTTGAAGGCATGAAAAAAAAGACAACCTGCAACCTCAGGAAGCAACCAAAAAGGATTCCCCCAAAAACAAAAAAAGCTCTCACATCCTGAGGTTGTTTCCATGTTAAAGAAATATAAAAAATGCACTGTAATTGGCCAAAAGGAAAGCCCGCACTATATATATATATATATATAAGTTATCTAATCTGATACCAGCAAACTTAGAATAGAAATCAACATTTGCCTTACCTGTCCACCATCGGGGAAATGGTAATATGAATTCAACATAAATAAGGTGATACAATCCTCATTAAACAAAATCTGGACAAGGCATGAAGAAATGCTATGAGACCTCCAACAGAACCCAGAAACTTACATCGGCATGAGAAGCTCCATTTACTTTCACGGCGTGTTCAACTTTTGATGCTCCCATATCCTTCTGGTCCTCTTCCCCCTCCTCCTCCTCCTCCTCCTCCTCCTCCATATCATCCTGTTCTGATCTCCTCTCATTCCCAACCCAGTCTCTCTCAGCAATGCCCAGCCTCTGCTGCTCTCTCCTTATCTCTGATACCAAAAAGGCTTCCTCAGACCTCCTAATCAATGTTTCTGACCACCTTTCCCCTGGCCTTGCCATGCTCCTGCTGCTCGGGTCCTGAAATTTCCCTACATACTCGTGATGCAAGTAAGGCTCCCTCTCCCTCATAGCATCCTCCGAGAAGTACTGCCCATCATTTACCAGCTTACTAAGGTAGGCCCGCCTTCTATTCTTGACAGTTATTGATCGTGAACGTAGCTCAGCTGAAGTAGGGCTCTTTATGCTTCTAAGATGATTCAGATGCCAGTTAATTTCATAGTCATCTTTGAGCCCTTCAAATTCCTGAAGCTCTTCACTTGTCAGCTGTGACCCATACCGCTCTGAGTCAAGTAAAAAATGATCGCATCAGTTCGAATTGGAAGACAGAACGTGATGTGTAAACCAGGAGAGAGACACCACTGCAGTTCTTCACAAATATTCACAAGCTGAATAATCCAGAAATCATGACGATGCGACATGGAGACATCAATATGGCTGACCCTATCTTAAGCAATCGGGCACGCGCGCACATAATTGCTCCATCAAATCAAATCGAACACCTTCTCCAAACACAAGCAGTTCAGTTCAGAGTAAGAGAGCGATGAAGAGGTAAGGTAAGACTATCGAGCAGGGGATGCAAGGGGAATACCTAGGAATACGGCGACGTCGCGGGAGAGGAGGTTCAGCAAGATGGATTTGCGCTGGGAGGGGTCCGCGGCGGAGGAATGAAAGGCGCGGGGGAAGTAGAGGTTCTCCAAGGAAGACAGCCTCTCCGCAATGCTCTCCTTGGCCTCGCTCGTCAGCTCCCTCCGGGAATCGCCGCTCGTCTCAGCTGCCTCCGCCATCGCCAATAATACCTCTCTGTCGGTCTCACCGAAGCAGTCTCCCTATTTCTTCCGAACCCGAAGTCAGTGTCCATTTGGTATTCATTCTAGAATTGCTCGTTTTCTTCCATTTTTCCGAGAGCACATGTTTTTTTTTCCCCCCTCAATTTTTTAACATTTTATTTTACTATTTAAACTTTTTTATTTAATTTATATAAATTTAATTTACATTTCTCAATTTTGCTTACATTCAAAGTGTGCCACGCAAAGTAAACAGGTCCTAATGTTCCCTTCATCTGTTCGGTCTTCAAAAGAGTTTCCCATCTTAAAGGTACCTTCTCAACTCCCAATTACCCTAACATGAAATTTTTAGGTTAAGAAAAAAGGGAAAAGAAGAAGAAGAAGAAGAAGAGTAGCAGATCAACCAGACTACCATCTTGTAAAATATCCATAAAAATCTACCAAGGAGAAGAAATTCAACATAGAAAGGGCATAGAATCAAAGGACTCGAGCAGTAACGCTTTACAATTGGAAATTCCTCCACGCACATGCTCGTTTCCTACTACCTCAATCCACTGATGCACAGTGCAGTTCATTGCTCTTGCAATCATATTATAAGACCATTTTGTTCTGCTGCACACCAGTTGCACCAGTATCCTCTGGCTAATACTAGTAAATCCTAAGTAATCCTAGTGGCATGAATCAGGTAGCAATCTCATCCACCTCAGAGTTGAAGACAAAACTTGGGAAAGTGGTCGTGATGTCCCTGCAATCCATAAATGAACAGAGACATTTCGATCAGATGATACGTGCCGACAAATTTTACAGAAAAGCAGAACTATCTTGCGGAAAACTGACTATTAAAGTCATCACCTCAAGTAAGGGAGAGTCATGATTTTTAACAAAGATGGATTTCTAGAGACAAAGTTCTGCCATTCTGACTGGTCGATCTTTCCATCTTGATTAACGTCAGCTTCCATGAAAGTCTGTCAGCATAGTTTTGAAATTCAGCTGCCATTTGGAAACAATCCAATGCCAACTAATCTATTTCAAAGAAACAGGATCATGGATCATCTGATGCTAAAAGCACAAACAAGATTTTTCCAAATGATGATGCTGAAATATTCAATGCAAAGTGAAGTGGGACTCACCTTATCAAGTATTATTTCAACAGTCTCATCAGCCAACTTCATCTCTGATTCACAAAGAAGAGCAATCAGCATTTGCTTAACCTGCAAAAAATGGCACATTAAGATGCCTGCAGAAAGGGAGAAGCTTAAAATTGGCTCCTGTATCATGCAATCTTCCTTTTACAAGCAAGTAATACACACTTGCAAGCTAGATTTAAGATTTTAAGAAAACTGCCAGCTTTACCTCTTGGCGCTCAATAAATCCAGTGCCATCTAGATCATATAGCTTAAAGGAAACTGCAAAAACCAAACAATTAATCCAAGCCAAGTCACTTATTATGGCAAACGATTCAAAAGCTAACACATTACTGTGTCACTTTGAACAATAGGAGGATAACATGCTAGAAGTAGGAAGACCGCGTTTTATCAACTTTCAGTCAGTTTCACTCGAAAACAAAACTTACAGTCAATTTTCTCTTCCTGAGGAGCATTTGGGTGGAAGACATTGAGGGATCGGACAAAATCACCAAAATCGATGGATCCCTTCTTTTTAACATCAAAAAGATCAAAGATCTGCAAGCAAGAACACTCAATTCAGACACCAGGAAAAGAACATACAAAACACCCAAATCAATGATTATACAGGAAAAACACTTAGATTACCCTATTTGCAAAAAGATTTTCTTTCTTCCTGTTCTTGAAAAGCGCTAATTGAAACTCCTCCTGCATGTACAAGAGACAAACCGAGATTGCTTTGAACCAGTATAAATAAAAAGTAGAGCATCAGTGCTAAGCCTTTTTGATATCAACTAAACCAGAAAAACCAAAAGCCATGACTATGCAAATCATTTTCTTCAACTTATTGCAACATAACAAATTAAGCTTCTTACAGATTTAGTTAAGAAGCTAGGCAAATCTAGATTCTGCAAGAATGGGGAATAGCATAGACTAGCACGAAATGTAATACAACTTCTGTAAATATTTTACCTTGTTGATCAACCCATCATCAATCACAGAACTGCTGATGCTCTTGTAAAGCTCAAAGAGGGCTTCAACTTCACTAACACTGACTGGAAATCAAAGATCATAGGATCTTAACTATTTTGATCAGAGACTATTGCATAAATAAAGACACAATCCGCGAAATGAAACAGCAAAGCTTGCTACAGGGAACAATTATTGGCAGAATAAAATTTGAAAAGATACATCATATCCTTAGAAGTGGCGATAGATTAGCATAAGAATGGCGCTGGGAGAGGCTTACATGCTGTTTCTGAAGCAAGTGTCACGGGATTCTCATATCCAGGGAATTGTCTTCTTTGAGTGGAGGAAAAGCAGCCCATTTACTCGAGTAAAAGAGGAGCAGCGTGCAACTAAACAGGCGCCAAGGCGTCACTACAATGCATCACCAAAACCATCTCATCTAAACCTTGAAAATCAAAAAGCCAAACCGAAGCACCACCGCCATAGATATCAGTAACCAAATCAACTCCACTCTTTTGGAACTAACAAAAATGCAACATAGTGCGCAAATTAGAACGAATAATATCTCCAGCCCACCAAAATCTAATGTTGCAGAACCCAACCCAAGGGAAGTGCCCTTCCTCCTATCACCAAGCTAATTAGGTCGGCAACAATGCATGGACTGTTTCCTCAATGAGAGCATAGGAATGAGCAGAAGGATAAACAAATCTTTCAATCGCGCACCAAGAAAAACAGATTCTATCAGCACTGCAGCAGAAACTGCTATTTTTCATGAGGCAATCGATTTGATGTGTTAGATATCATCGCCAGGACAGTTTTTGCCAGCTATTATTCTTCAGTCGTCTGTCAACTAATTTCATTAAACTTCGGAGCAACCAAAAGAGGTTTTGGAGAGAGAGCCAACTGGGCAAACAAGAAATGGATCGGGCACGACCAGGGCAAGGCAACCAACCTTGAAATACCAACGAAATCATTTGGCGACGAACCAGAATGCCGGAAAAGAAAAAACAAACCCGGAGAAATTGATAGGGTGAATATGAAATCGTACTCACCAACCAGAGCGGCTTGGCTCGAGTGGCTCTCTAGGCGCTTCAGAGTCGTCACGAGAAGGAGATGATAAAGGCAAGGCCGTGTCTCAGAGAGAGAGAGAGGTGCTCCCGTGGGCGGGGAGAGGGATGATATCATTATCATCCAAAGGAGGAGAATCGTCCACTTGGAAATTCAGCGCTGATTTGTCAGCATCAAGGGGCGAGAGAGGAAATCGTGAATTTGGCGGAGAAATCATTCAGGACAGACGACGGAGATAGAACTGACTGCCAATTGACTAGCGCAACGTGGCGCTGGCTTTTCGAATTTGATAATTATTAAAATAATTATCCAAAAAAAGGGATAATTATTAGTTAGGTGTTTTCAAGCCAGAAAAAAGGTGTTTGGAAAATTTTTATTTAAAAAGAGACAGGTAATCCAAGTCAACACAATGCCTGAAAATGTTTCTCTTAAGTAATAACATAAAAATTAAAAAATAATTTACACTCAATCTTATAATATTTTAATTATTAAATTAAAAGTGATATTATTATATTAAAATTATCTTTAAACTTTAATTTGAGCTCGCATTGCCCCATTCATGTCCATGCCCTCTTCGTCCCGATCACTTCAGTTGGATTTCTTTAATCCGTCCATTAATATGAGGATGATTTAATTTCACTTTTTAGCTGAAAATTGACTCATTAATCATTATAATTCATAATATTTCAAATAATATAATAAAAATAAATATATACAAATTCCGAAAAAAATAATATAGCCCAATCAGCTAGAAGTAGGACTTCTCTAGAGGGTAGATCTGTCTCACCCATGTGGGCGGCCCCCGATGGACGAAGGAAAAAGTAGATTCGTATCACCGATCTGGTGGTTGGAATATTCCCTGAAGAACTATGAAACTTACAAAAGCCACGTGGGTGGGTTCTGAAGTAAATACTTTTCCTCATCCATAATTTTTTTATTACATAACATAAATTTAGAAAGTACTACAATAAGAAAGAAAAAAAATATTATAAAAATTAAATATATAAATTCTTAGTTATTAAGTTGAGAAAAATATTATTGTATCACCATCTTTCTCAAGATTCCTATAATTCATTCACACATCACTTCTCCATCAATAAATTTCAAGTGTGATAATTAATATGAGTCAATCGAGATGATTGACGTATTTTTATCGAAATTTGTTGTGCCCATATCAGAGAGTATGACATTGTGATCAATTGTTCACTCATCTAATCGTTCTGCTGGGAGTCATTCAAAGCTTTTTCACCTTATAGTATTCCTTCAATTTGATCAGTCAAAAGGGGGAAAGTACAATCTCGCTTTCGCCTATAAAAGTCTTTGTGACTCTCGTGCTCCTGTGAAAGCTGCGGCCACGACTAGACATTTCAAAGTCCAACCAAAACATGGTTGCTGGGCAGTAAAATGGAAAAAAAAATCATGTGGAGTGGGAAAAAAAAGGGTAAAAAGTTCAATTTAAAGGGTTAAATACATAATCGAGATAAAAAAATTTGTAAGTAAATTTATTGAATATTTCGAGATCCCCTCTTGAGCCCCTTAGATCGATCCATCCATCCTGCTTGCTCGCGCACGAGATCCGGCTCCATTGGATCGAGAAAGTTCATCGATCTTTCATGTCAGATACAAACAGCAAATCCATCAATATGGAGTGATCAAACTGTCGGAATTTTTTTAGTAATTTAACCAAACTTGCTCGTAACCAACTATACACATTTGAAAAAAAATTAGACTGCTCATGTTTTTTTTATCATGTAACAATATAAAATTTTTATTGAAATGATTCTAATAAGGTGAGGAAATAAAAATGTCATTAATACATTGTGACAATAAGCTGATAGCACGAGATATGTATGTATATATATATATATATATATATAAATCCTCTAGTAGAGTCCAGTAGAGATGTTACCCGGACTGCTCCTAACTCAACCCGTAACCGTTCTTATTAGATTTGGGGCAATTATGGGCCAATTCATAAATATGGATTCGTTGAATAGTAACCGACTTAGAAGTTACCCTGTTGAATCGGCTCGGAATGGCCTGAAACTATAACCGGTCTGGAACTGTTAAAAACCGATCCGAACTGTCAAAAATCCTACAAATCAACAGTTAGATTTTGTCGGGTAATTTAAATTTTAAAAAAATAAAAATATATTTATTTAAAATAATTCTTTTAAAAAAATTAAAAAGATACGGACCAAATCGGCCCGGATTATTAAACAATTTATAAACAATTATGAGCCGATTTATATTTGCTTAAACCGTAATTCATAACCGAATTGACCAGTTTTAAACTGTAACCTAACGAACCAAACTGTAATCAAATCTAACGGTTTCAAACTCATTTTGAATAAACCCAAACCGTGCTTCTAACAACATTAGAGTTTGGTGAAAATCTAACATCGTGTGAGCTCACCATCCATGCATTTAGTCAAACAAAGTGGTTATCCCATCCCATCGATTCCAGAAATTGGAAAAATGACAATGACGTCATCGAGATGTCAATATGACATCATGCACGTGCAAAGTCATCCCGAGAAAAATGAAGATGAAAAGGAATCGAAACTTCCAAAGAACTAACGTGGCCTCCGGGCTCCATAACCGAACGGCTCTCTCCTCTCGCTCCCTGTCCTGCTGACTTCTAAGTCACGTGAACGCTCACTGAAGCATCTCCTCACTGGTAAATAGCAAAAATTTCCAGTATGTCTTCACGATATAATATTTTTCGATGGCCGGAATGAGCAGAATCCTCATCATTGGCGGCGGCACTGGGTACATCGGGAAGTTCAATGTAAAGGCCAGCGTGGAAGCTGTGGTCATCCTACTTCCGCTCTTGATCGTTAGGGAGTCTAATCTCACTTGACCCTGACAAAACGAATGCCATTGAAGGTTTCAAGAATTTGGGTGTCAATGCAGTTCTGGTAAGACTCATTTTCTGAACTCCATTGTTGCATGCACCTTCCTTTTTTTTTTTTAATTTCCCGATACTTTGCTCCTTTATGTGTTTCCTGAGAGAGATTCATCGGTTTTGATATGTACAAACATGACAATGTATGAACCTTTTGCTGCCTGGAAGGGACATCTAAGTTTGTCGGGCTGATTACCTATTTATCTTAATCCCGTTCGTTGTGTTGCAGGGTGATCTGTATGATCATGATGGGCTGGTGAAAGCGCTAAAGCAAGTTGATGTTGTGATATCCACAGTTGGGAGTATGCCACTGGCTGATCGAAGAAAGCTTGTCGCTGCCATTAAAGAAGCTGGGAATGTTAAGGTACCACGATCTTCATCCCTTGCGTTCAATAATTTTAGCTTGTGTTTGTTATAGAGTGTGGCCTTCACTTCAGTCGAGTCAGCAAACAGGATGCCGATGATTTCATTATTCTGCAGAGGTTTTTTCCTTCTCGAGTTTGGTAACGATGTGGACTGTACGTGTTCATGCTGTTGAGCCTTAGAAGTCCCATTTTGCTAGCAAGTTTAACATCCGCCGGCTTGTTGAAGCTGAAGGAATTCCATACACCTTTGGCTCCTCCAACTCCTTTGCCGGTTACTTCCTTCCAAAACACTCTCTCAGCCTCAACCAGGATCCACGTCTCCTCCAAGAGGTGAAGTTGTCATCTTAGGAGACGGAAATCCCAAAGGAAAGATGAGCTTCGGAAACCATTGGCATGAATTCCAGTTGGTTCGCATTACGTTGTCGGCCGAGTTGGTCGATGGGTTCTAAGTTTACGTTCCAGACAATTCTAAATTAGAGTGGATCAAAACAGGGATTCCTCTACTGTCAATCCTTGACTATATTTCTATAATCCGAAGAATCTCATGAATGTTTCGCTCAGCTGAAGATCTTGCTCCACTCTTCTTCATGCATTTTTTTCGCCTTAAACAAGTTTTTCTTTCTCTCCTCCCTTGGATAGTTAGTTTCTAGTTCACTTTTGATCCTCGTGTTGGATCTTTTTCTCCCCGACATCGGTCATTTTCACCTAGGAGGAGGAGGAGACAGCTACTTATACGATCCGAGCTGTGGACGACCCGAGAACCTTGAAAAAGATCCTGTACTATCAAACCACCTGCAAACATCCTCTCATTCAACGAGTTCGTGTCTGGAGAAGAAGATCGGAAAAGACATTAGAGAGGATCTACGTTCCGGGAGAGCAACTTCTCAGGGATTTTCAAGGTAATCCTCTCCCAACGCCAGGTTGCAGTAAATTGTACATCCGAGCAAGGCATTGAAGTCCTGTGCCGCCGTCTGGGAATTGCTTGTCGACTGTACGTAACTTCCATTAATTCTAGAGGCCCCATTTCCAGTCAATTTGATGCCGTCCGTCTCTCACTCTGCTTACGTGAAGGGAGATCAAGCCAACTTCGAGATCGAGCACTCATTCGGGCTCCAGGCGTCGCAGCTCTACCCTGATGTTAAATAAACCACTGTAGGCGAGTACCTTGATCAATTCCAACATGTGATGTATTTGCTGTAATTATTATATATATATATATAATACCCATGCAGAATTATTTATGTATTTCTCTCTTAAAGACTTTATTTTATGGATGATATACTAATGATTTTGGAGGATCAAGCATCCTTGGTCGATTCAGAAGTATTTGCATAATTACATTTACATGCTCATTTTATTCATTATAAAATACATTTAATATTCAATTTCATTGTTATATTCACAAACTATACACTTAGTATTTACGTTATTAATTTCTAATTGTAAAATTTAAAATGTTTTATTACTTAATTATCCCATAATTACTCACGATCAATTCTAATTCTTAATTAATTATATGTGATAATATTCTAATTATTTTTTATATTTAAAATCGGACAAAAAAATAATTCCAAAAAATCGAACCAGTAGTAGTGAGTAATTTTTTATTTGAAAAAAATTGGAGCTTGTAAAAAAAAACAAATCAGCTGCACCTGAACCACTTTCACCTCTACCGGGCCAATTGGTTGCCATCCTAATCTTGATCCTCTCATCTCCTCAAAAGACTCTTTTTTTTTTTTATATTAGTGTCCGACGTTCTAATAACTTATTAATTTATTAAATGGTGTATTTTACAATCTGAGATCGCCAATTAAACCATAAATAGTGATTCTCGAAAGTTTCAAATTTTAAACTTGATATACTATATATTATTAGTTTACCAATAAACTGTTACCCTCAACTATCTCCTAGAGCGAGCAATATTGGACATCTAGAAAAAAAAAAAGGCAAACTGCATTTTATTCCCAGCTCACTAAATTAAGTATTTTTCTCCCTTTTCCCAGTATTTTATTTTATCCCTTAAAGTATATTTCATATCAAAATAAATACAAAAAAATAATTATTATTATTTTAAGAAGTATGAACATTAATATTATGGAACACATGAAATGGAAAGCCAAAGTTGCTTCAATGATTCTCTCAATTATGTGAAACATGTATTTGGATTTGTGGGGGGACACGGGGGGCCAGAGTTGCCCTAATAATTCTCAATTATGTAAAAAGCATGGCATGGCATCTGCCTCAATCAGATCGTCTGTCTCTCAATCGGTACCGCAGGACCTCACCTTATCCATTATCTTGAAATGCTTATTGATGCATATGATACCCGGTGCTTACGTAAAGGATTTGGTGCAATGATATTACTGTCAATATGAAGAATAGAATTTTTGTTATAATAATACCGTTTTTAATATAATAATTAAGATATTATAAATTTAATTCTTATTATGAGATTTTTTGAATTATTATTTTTTTATATTGTGATAGAGAAAAATAAATAAATAAGATAAACACCGACGGGCGACTTGGTCGTGCTGCCCTATAAAAGTTGATGCATCATCTGGAAGGACTCTCGCGTGAAGTCTAAAGTCTCCGTCCTTTATTCATGGCTGATTAAAAAAAAAGCCTTCATTGTTATTGTATTTATTTGACCAGTCTGCATTGACGGCGTGCCCACCAACCCCCTAACGGTGGACTTCTAGACGTGTGGAAAAATAAGTGGTTGAAATCTATATAATTTCATTTAAAATAAATAAATTTTAAATTTAATTATTACCAAGGCTACTTTTTTTTCTTTTTTTTTTGCATTAGTTAAATCCGTTTTATGTAGACATATTTGGGACAGCCATCACACATTTGAGGTCCCCTTGTCCGATAATAAATTGAACGGTTAAGAAATACAAGGAACGTTTACCAATCACGCTGTCGGCTCGCCGTGGAATTTTCTTCCCATTTATTGTAGTTTTCTATCTTGACTTCGCCCCTTTTGAATCCCAACTCTAACCCAACTTGTGGGTTATCTACATTAATTTTTGAAGCACGGGACGAGAGCAAGTATAAAGCGAAGGGCCCTGTGTGCCTCCCTTCCATCCCAACTTCGAAGCCACTCAAAACGTTCTCGTCAGCGGAAAAGAGGCAAAACGATACCATCACAGATGGCTGAGAAGAGCAGAATCCTGATCGTCGGCGGCACCGGGTACATCGGGAAGTTCGTCGTGGAGGCGAGCGCGAAGGCCGGTCACCCTACCTTTGCTCTCGTTAGGGAGTCAACCCTCTCTGACCCCGCCAAGTCGAAGGTCATCGAGGGTTTCAAGAGCCTAGGCGTCATTATTGTGGTGGTGAGACTCGTTTTCTGAACTTTTTTTTTTTAATCCCGATACTCTGCTCCTTGGTTTGTTTGCTGAGAGAGAGATTCATGGGCCGGCCTCGAATAGTTTAAGATTTGATTATCTAAATGACTTTTTTGCTTGCTTGTTGGGAGGGACATGTAAGTATCCTTGGCTGATGCTCTGCATGGTTGTTTATTACTCTTGTGCTGCAGGGTGATCTGCATGATCATGAGGGGCTTGTGAAGGCAATAAAGCAGGTTGATGTCGTGATATCCACAGTCGGGGGTATGCTTTTGGGCGATCAGGCAAAGATCGTCGCCGCCATTAAAGAGGCTGGGAATGTTAAGGTAGCGCGATTCTTCATCCCTTGCATTCCAGTGATTTCAGCTCGTGTTTATTATCAGTACATTCTTCTTTTATCAGTTGAGTCAGACAATTAGGATGCGGATGAGGTCGATCATGTCTTCCCATGCTGTAACGTTCATGTGGATGGACCTGAGAATTGAGTTTGATAAGGGTAAAACTCAGGGAAACATAATCTATAACTTAGCAAAAGAAAAACATGAAATCCCCGAAATCAAGGGATTCATCCATACTAGTCCCGGAGCAACAATTGTTTTCATGTCACAGTTTGTTCTATCTCTTTTGATCTGTGACGAGCTTCCTGTTGGGTCTAGCAAGAATGCGAGTTAGTTTAGATCCATGCGTTCCTGGTGCATAATCAGACCCATTTTTAACAGGAATTTCATGAATGGTGGTTTCATTATTCTACAGAGATTTTTCCCTTCAGAGTTTGGCAACGATGTGGACCGTCTTAACTGTGTTGAGCCCGCAAAGTCTGCACTCGGTGTCAAGGCAACTATCCGCCGGCTTATTGAAGCGGAAGGAATTCCATACACCTATGTCGCCTCCAACTTCTTCGCTGGTTACTTCCTCCCCACGCTCTCCCAACCAGGTGCCACAGCTCCCCCTAGAGACAGAGTTGTCATCTTAGGAGATGGAAATCCCAAAGGTAAGATGGCCTCCAACTTCTGCGCTGGTTCACTCTGACACAGAGTATACTCAGCCTTTTCTCTATGCAGTTTTTCCCACTACACAAGTTCCTTTTTCTTGGCTTTCCTCTCCTCTGATAATTTGTTGCTCGTTTATTTTGATCCTTGAATTAAATCTTCTTCTCCTTGAAATCAGCCATTTTCAACAAGGAGGAGGACATAGCCACCTACACGATCCGAGCTGTGGATGACCCGAGAGCCTTGAACAAGATCCTGTACATCAGGCCCCCTGCAAACATCATCTCATTCAACAGCCTCGTGTCTCTGTGGGAGAAAAAGATCGGAAAAACATTGGAGAGGATCTACGTTCCAGAGGAGAAAATTCTCAAGGATATTCAAGGTAATCCTCTCCAGCACCGAGTCGTTGTTCCTTAAGGAACTCAGCCTGCATTTGAGCAAAAGCATTCTAGTTCTGATGTTTGTGCCGCTCATTGGTTGTGTCATTGCAGAGGCCCCATTCCCAGCCAATTTGATGACAGCCCTCGCACACTCCGTGTACGTGAAGGGAGATCATACCAACTTCGACATCGAGCCGTCGTTCGGAGTTGAGGCGTCAGAGCTCTACCCTGATGTTAAATACACCAC
Source organism: Sonneratia alba (assembly GCA_900174645.1). Lineage (NCBI taxonomy): Eukaryota > Viridiplantae > Streptophyta > Magnoliopsida > Myrtales > Lythraceae > Sonneratia > Sonneratia alba. The sequence continues at coordinate 686,042 of FWPY01000071.1, forward strand.
CGTGGACGAGTATCTTAGTCAGTTCGCCTGAGCGCCGCAACGTCTTTTGATACCTAGTGGGTTTTAAAAAGTGATTGAGTGTCCCGTCTTCGCTTGTAGTGCTGGTGTTTGTTCCTTTGTTTGGTCTACCAATGCAGCTGTTGTCTTGATTGTCTTTGGTTACTTTCCATGCATGATGATATAATGAGTGAGAGAGAGAGTTTGATATAATAATACTGATATCTTATAAGCTTATGACCGACTATGTAATTGAAAAAAAAATAAAGAGCATTCCCCTTTTGTTTGTGTGCAAAATTCCTTTTTTTTCCTAAGTTAAGAGCTATTTGCAACTTTATTATAATCAACATCGCTGGTTTGAAATATCTCCAAAAGGGATATAGTGGCAAGTGGCAAATGGCACGTCCATATTTATTGCCCTAAGATTTTCTGCTCTGACGACCTAATCGACTGAGATCCTCTCTCTCCGGAGAATCTGATTTTTTTTTTCCCGTCGGAGGAATCCCTGCCGATGGCCGACAAGAGCAGGATTCTGATAATTGGCGCCACCGGATACATTGGTAAGTTCATTGCCGCCGCGAGCGCCAGAGCCGGTCACCCCACCTTCGCACTCATCAGAGAATCTACTCTATCCAATCCTGATAAGGCGAAGCTCGTGCAGGAATTTAAGAGCTCAGGCATCGGTCTAGTTCTGGTGATTGAATTTTCGTCCTATTCCTCCTGCTATCCGACTCTTTCTCTTTCAATTGGTCTTTGAATCAGTTTCTGCTTCACGTCTCAATACCCAAGTTGCTCGCGAAATCTTGGGCTGCTAATAACGCTTTTCATCGAGGCCTTGTGGTGCAGTTTCTGTTCATTGATTCGTGATCCGGTAGTTTCTGTTGTCGGGCAGGGTGATCTATTAGATCATGAGGGATTGGTAAGGGCGCTTAAGCAGGTTGATGTGGTCATCTCGACGGTGGGGAAGGATCACTTGGCCAATCAAGACAAGCTTGTTGCTGCCATCAAAGAAGCTGGGAATATTAAAGTAATGCACATTTTTCGAGTTCACTGTCTCTCGTAGGTGCTCCCTATTTCAGGTCTTGATGATTGACTTAGGACGAGTGCTAGTTGTGGTATGCCGAGATCAATCTCTTTCATTGTCCTTCTAGTCTTGCTGGACAAGATTAGCGGGCTCCTGTTGACAGAGAAAACACCTGTCTGCAGCAATTGTACTTGGGAGATAACTGCTTTCATTGGTCTCATGCTCTCCAAGGCTTCCACTTTGATTTTATTATGGCTTATTCGTGCAGAGATTCTTCCCTTCCGAGTTTGGTAATGATGTCGATCGAGTTCATGCTGTTGAGCCAGCTAAAACTGCATTTGGCATAAAGGCCAAAGTTCGTCGAACTGTTGAAGCTGAAGGGATCCCATACACCAATGTTTCCTCCAACCTATTCGCCAGTTACTTTCTCCCAGCACTGTGTCAACCCGGACTTGCAGCCAAAGCTCCCCCAAGAGATAAGGTCGTCATCTTAGGAGATGGCAATGCAAAAGGTAAGAGTAATTTTATTGGGGTACTTATATGCATAACTGCTGTATGCTGTTGTCATTCTCTCAAATGAGCCTGTGGCCTTCAGTACTTTATTGATTTACTAGCCGTGTCCCATCTTGCGAATATGCAGCAATTTATAACATGGAAGAAGACATTGCCAGCTATACGATAAGAGCAGTGGATGACTCAAGAACCTTGAACAAAATTCTGTACGTTAGGCCTCCTGAAAACACATACTCAGTCAATGAACTTGTAGCGCTTTGGGAGAAAAAGATTGGCAAAACCATGGAAAGGATCTATATTCCAGAGGAGCAAGTCCTCAAGGATATCCAGGGTAAGTTGCGGCTTCACAAATCACGACTTCCCCATAATTGTGCTTTGCACATTGATGAAACCAAAGTCCCAAAGAATGCTTCGTGTACCTGTACCTCGAAGCAGATTCCCTTCTCAAACTCTTAATGGGATGAAAAGGAGAGTTAAGTTTCAAAAATTGGCCTTAGTTCATAGCTCCCTTTCCTGTGGTGGATTCATATGGCGGTGGCATTGGTTCGTAGCCGTCTGCCCTGCAATGGAGGATTGATATATCTTAATCCTACTTTGTTCAATTATTTGTGTTGTTACAGAGTCATCGGGCCATGCCAGTATGATGCTATCCATTGCCCATTCTGTTTTTGTCAAGGGAGATCAAACCAACTTCAAGATCGAGCCATCATTTGGAGTCGAGGCATCAGAGCTCTACCCTGACATCAAATACTCCACCGTGGATGAGTTCCTTGACCAGTTTGTCTGAAATGTCTCTGCACCAGGCTCATCATATTCAATATGAATCAACCGAATAATGTTTGATGTCAACAACATCAAATGGTCCTTGAGAAATTGTGGTTGTTACTGGCAGAACCATGGGAGAATTGTAGAATAAATCTCAATCATCTGAATAATTTTTTGCAACTTCGAAACATATCAAGCCTTTTGTTATTTCTCATGATCAATCCCACTGACATGCCGCAAGCAATGTCTGGCACAGTATAAACACCCTTGACCCTTCCTGCATCCGTTCAATCCTAGCAAGGTGTATGCTTTCCTTTGCCTGTGCCTGCATTTATTGGTTGGTTTACCTCAATAGTCAGTGCTAGTATCATGACCCGCGTATGGCAATTGATTAAGAATGCTAAGGCCGTCATACTTTATCTTCCATGGCTGAGCGAGAAATGCTGTCCAGTTCCTGAGCCAAACCCAACAGGTTCAAACCACAGTGGTGCAACATACGGCTCTCTTCTCTTCTGAATCATTTAGCTGAAATAATAGATGGTAAGAAAATTAGTTAGATTCTCAGGTATTTTCTTTCCTCTACGTGAAGTATCCGACCTTAAGTCATATTACAATTCGAGGGGGAGCAACCTAGTGTGTTTGGTAGATTGGTCGGTCCACCCTGATGACCCTGAGTTGGTGGGCTTGAAGGTGGATCAATACGACTCGTCCAAACCATCTCGATCATTTCCAAGCATAGTTTTAAAAACCGGACTGGGCCGTCCGGTTCGACCGGGAACTGGCCACTCACCCGGTCCGGTTCTCACAAAAAATCCAATTATAATTTAAATGAGGTCAAATCTAATTGAACCGGCCGGTTTTCACTCGAACCAATAAATCTAATTGAACCGATGAGAAAACTGGTCAACTTAAAAATAAAAACCTATGATAATATACTTATTTATTTTTACTAGACTTATATTTATATTTTATGTTGAATTTGAGACTAATATTATAACTACATTAATGATTTTGATTATAAATCATAGTTAAATTATAATATTATATTATTAATATTATTTATTAAACATACGGTTCAACCCATGAACCCATACTTTGACCGGTTCCCGGCCCGGTCCGGTTTTAAAAACTATGTTTCCAAGATGGCAGACCCGCACGAGATTAACGTAGTCTACAGATGGAGAGTCCTCATTAAGACAACAGCGGATCCGTGGCGCAATGGTAGCGCGTCTGACTCCAGATCAGAAGGTTGCGTGTTCGATTCACGTCGGGTTCAATCCCCATCAACGGATCGTCCTTTTTGGCCCATCACTGTCCCTTTTATGGTCCTGGGCCTCTCCGGCCTTCTTTAACCTCGGCCCACTTTCCTCAGACCAACTCACATGCTGTTCATTTTCAACACATGACTTACTATTAACCACACATTCCATTAGCCCAACCTCAGGAACTACGCAGGAGCAACACAATAACAAAGACCAAATCGCAGTTCGTGTGCAGCGCCGACCAAGCAAGTTCTGCCGGCTCATGACCATCTTTTGCTTGAACAGGGGAAGGATAATAAGCTGCTGAAGAGATCGTCCATCTTGTTTCTGTTTCATTGTTATTGACTTTCGCTCTGTATCGAGCTTTGTAATGGGATGATCCCGTTCATGGAACTATTCTGTGTTTCTGAATCATGGGCATGTGTAGGCTAGCCGTCTTCCAATACATAACAGAAGGAAAACTATAGGATCGTATCTTGAGCTTCAGTGATCATATTGAAGAGGTAAGCTAAAGGTAGGAGAGAGAGACGCAATTGTCAATCTAGTGATAGCGTCGCTGCTCGTATTGAGCTCCCACTTATTATACCCCCACTATCGTGATGTCAGGTGGTTCTAGCACTGTAAAGCAATCTATTGATCTTTCAGCATATACCAATTACCCCTTTTAGTGCTTCTCTTTTTCCCCTTTATTGAGGACTGTTCGTGTGACATCTGTAATGCGCTGGTAGCGGATCATTCTAGCTAGAAAAGTGACATTCAATAACTTTGCTATACCATCTTGCCTGCAACTTTCGACACTCTTAATTTTGGTGCCACTTGGTTTCAAATCTGTCACTTGTATGTGATTACTCGGCAACTGAAATGCTCCTTGGTCCCGCCATGTATTATTACCTGTGAATACTCAACTAAGATAACTCTGAGGCTTATCATCTCACGAATTGTTGTTGATTCCATAATTGGCATAAACTTGTTGGTGGAGCAGTTTCATGATGGATCGAGCGAGAAAAGGGAATGGCCGTAGAAAAGCATGCTTTGCCCACTTTGATGGACTGAGACCTACAAGACATATTGAAGAGATAATTTGCCCATAGATGGATGATTGTAGATGTAGTGAAGTACACTTTGCTGCCTATCTATGAAGTTCTGTGCTACACGGGTCCCAGGTGATTTCATCAACTCAAAATTAGATAATCTTTATTGCACTTGGTCTGATTTTTGTGGTTTCTCCCCAACGTGTTTCATAGAGGTAGAAACACATACGGTTCTTCCTCATAGGCAACAGACTTTAGGTGTTCCTTCACCAGTTGGTGCTACCATTTTCTTCTTTCCTACAGCAATTGGGTCAGGTGGGATCATTATCTAGTTGTCCGAGTTGCAGTTCATGAATTCACATTAGAGTGTGATCAACATTTTACATGGGATTCAAACTTGAGAATCTTGTATAGCCTGGCACCTAAAATTGAACCTTCAAGAATGGCATAGACGTCAAAGTTCAACTCCACCAGCTATGCAAATAAACCAGAGGATATAGCTAACAGAATGGGCGAGTAGTCATTGCATTCCCTTTGCATTCCATTACGTTTTGATTTTGTTCAATAGCCTTGACTATAGAGGTTTTGTGATTCTGACATGGGCATTCTGATTCTGTAGCTCAAACCAAAGGGCATCCAAAGTGCCATCACTCTGCTAGTAGCGTGTTGACTCTTCCTGTAGTCATTATATATAATACAGCCATCTTTGAGTGGGGAAGTGAGGATGCCACATGGGCGGCAAACATCAAGACTCACCTACCCTTCCCATTTCAATGGCAACCTTTTGGCTTTGAGTTTCTAAATGTCCCTTCTTACATGTAATATGTGAAATTATTTTCAGCAACTGTCAAACTGGCAAGTTCCAATATTCAGTACGACGAGTGGTTACTCCAAAAGTATCAGCAACAAAAGATCAGACACTTTTGCTGGAGGTCTAGCAAACCATACAATGTCATGGTACATGCTATTGTCATTTGAATCCAGGCTTCTAGCAGGAAGCTTCCTAACCCATTTGCCAAATGGAAAATACAACTCGTCAGAAAGGGGAGAACTTTCAGTTCAGCCTCCTGCAATCCAAAATGAGATTTATATAACGAGATTCTCAGCACAACTTTCCCAAATTAAATCGAGCAGCACCTTAGCATTGAATGCACAACAAGGGATCGAATAAATCCTTCGCAATCTGGAGACCATATTGAAGAGCCCAGCATTCAGCCATCGGATATTCGGAGTCCCAAGAGGGCATACAGTTCTTTGCCCTCTTCTCATTGCAGCTTTCTGCATATACAGTCAATTTGATTTCTTTTGTCTAAAAGGGCGATCACGCAATAGAAGAGCCTTAAAAATAATTTCTCTATGATAATAAAATTGCTTAAAATAATCATGAGTGCTCTTGTCCAAATCTTGGCACGAGGAAAATATCTTTCCTAGTCCCTTGCGTCTCTATGTACATAGAAGTATATATGCCTTTGTGCATCGCAGCCTAACTTGAAATGACTCAGCGGCTTAATCCAGTTGTTGACTGCCCATAGCATTGCCTTGATACACAGCAACCCAATGTCTAAAATGTGCTGTAGTTCAATCAATCTTATGAGTCCATTGATTACAGTTTATTGAAAAAAAAAAGGCTAAAGAGTTTATGATGGGATTCTTTGGTAGTGGGTTTTCACTGCCGTTAGCGCTTGACCTAGCTGTTGTTCTTTGAATCAGAGTAGGAAGAATTAAATCAAGGGAAATGATATTTGTAGTGTCGTAGTTTGTTTCTGCTTCTTTGAAATCATAGTTAAATGCATACGAGTACTGGAAGGGATGGCTGCGTAAATGGAAAAAAAGAATGGCAAACGAATCATGAAACTGCTTCTGAGTTTTAGTGCTCAGACGCCGACTGCGTCTATGTAACAGACCACGTGCTCGATGTCACGTTTGAAGTTTCTGCAATTTGAAGCCTCTGAATTCCTTAGCCATAACATTCTTAGTGTATTCATACAGAAATGTCAAAAAAAGGTGATCTCAGTCTGAACTCATCCATTTGCTTATGTGCTAGTTCACTTACATGCACCAGAAAATGTACGTTAAACATTCTGAGATACAGAGCATGAGATACATTCTAAGAAATGGTTCTCGAGCAATTTGACACTGAAAAAGGAGAAGCAAATCTGCATGTTTCACCCTAATTCTTCTGGCAACCAAGTGGCTGAGCAACAGGTTTAATCGCTGCACTAAACAAAACAAGCCACAGAAGACACGTAGAAGTTCATGAGTGGAAATTGTCAAAGGGGTACAAAAGTGGTACACATCAAGATCATGACATTCCAACGGACTCCACCAATGAATTTTGTATCTCCAAGTGTCAAAAATGGATTTTACCCCCAAAAAGCACATCCTTGTTGTCCTCTCCAAGGCTCTGCTATAAATACAGAATCAAGATTCTGATACCTTCTCATCACAAGCAGCTCAAAGCTCTTCTCTTCTCCAATTCATCCACTCTCTTAACAGATACTAAAGTTATGAGTTGTCAACCGAATTTCCATAACAATTGCTTGCTCCTCGGTTCTCTCTTGCTATTGCCTGTGATATGCTGCACTCAAGATTCATTCGAACCCTCAAGAGCCACCTACTATGGAAGTCCTGACTGCTACGGGACTCCAAGTATGCTCCCTATTGCTTTCACTAGGATTCATTGAAAAAGATGCGCACAGCTAAAAAACTAGACAATACTAAAATTAACAGTTATATGTGCATGCCTACACATATATTTTGAGACACGTTTTTGCTGCATAACAGCATTCATGTATGTTTGCATATGAGATGGTGCAGGTGGAGCCTGTGGATTTGGCGAGTATGGGAGGACTGTGAATGATGGGTACGTGACAGGAGTCTCAAGGCTCTACAGAGATGGAAGTGGCTGTGGTGCTTGCTACCAGGTTAGCACTCTCTTGACTTCAAAGCCCGGCACAATGAAATTTCAGCGTCCTCTACCCAAGCCCTTTAGTTAATATCCTAGATGACCATCTAAGCTTCTCCTGAGACTCTTACGATGGGCTCAAGTAATTCCTTCGTTTAATGGTGTTTTCCAGGTTAGGTGCACAAAGCCCCAGTGCACCGACATCGGGGTGAATGTGGTGGTGACGGACTATGGGGAAGGAGACAAAACTGACTTCATCCTCAGCCCTCGGGCCTACGCCAGGATGTCCCAGCCGGACCAGACCGCAGAACTCTTTGCTTACGGTGTGGTGGATGTCAAGTTCAGGAGGATCCCATGCCAGTACTCGGGCTACAACCTCATGTTCAAGGTCCATGAGCACAGCAAACAGCCAGATTACCTAGCCATCGTCATCATCTACGTCTCTGGCCGGAACGATATCACTGCAGTGCAGCTCTGGCAGGTACATTCAAAGCTATAGCTCTGCTCAAGGAATAATGTAGACACTAAGTTCGGTTTTAACCTTGGAAAGATCTGAACTGGTGTATGATTTTGCTTGTGCTCGGAGCAGGCGGATTGCCAGGAGTGGAGGCCGATGAGGAGAGCATTCGGTTCCGTGTTCGACATGGCCAGCCCCCCGAGAGGCGATATCAGCGTCAGGTTCCAAGTCAGCGGGACCAACGGAGTGACCTGGGTCCAGCCCAAGAAAGCGATCCCGGGCGACTGGAAGGCCGGGGCCGCCTACAACACCGACATTCAGCTCGACTAATAAGCAAACCTCTTCAAGGATCCTCGATTCCGATACACATCTGAAGAGAATCGGGATGGTGGTATCGCCATATTAGTAGTACATCAAGATTACCCCGTTTCCTTAGTTTCGTATGGTGTGTCGTCTCGCCGGCCATACAGTTCAGGATTATTGTACTTGGTTCTGTCTTACGTGTGCTATGGCTATAGGTTCACATGCCAAAATAATCAAATCGTGTACCCTCTCATGTGCAATTAGGATGAATAAAATTAGAATATTTGTTTTTGGCAATTTTCTTATCCAAGACCCATGATTGATTCAAGTCATCAAGCACTAAGAGTAAAAAAGGTTTATGAATTATAATTTTTTAAATTCATATAAATATTTTTCTGGATAAAAAAAATTCAATCTATTAACTCAAAAAAGGTTGTGGAATTATTAGATAATGATAATAATATTTTTTACAAAATAATGATGGACGTAATAAGAAAGAGCGGGAAGCGGGAACTGTCAAATGGAAACCCTAAGTCGGAAATTTGGTGCGATTTCGTCTCAGTAATATCTCCGGAGTCCTCGATCGGAACCCTAATCTGAAAGGCGGACGGCTGGGAATTTGACGTTGGAGATGGAATCTGACCCGTTTGGTTTCATTGTCGATTGCTGCCACATCTCCTCCTCCCAGGAGGAAATCCTACGGACATGCCCCTTCGCAGGAGAGCCGGAGATGCTGTCCGAAGACGAGTGCTCGGATACAGGCGGAGCTGAGGTTGAGTCCACCGGAATGATCATGGCGTCACCGCCGGAGAGCGCTCAGGTAACGCGAAACGACAACCCTACCCCTCAGGAGACGTACCACACTCCGCCGGAGGGGTCAGCGCCCCCCAGCTCCGCCAGCGGAGAAGATACCATCCTCCACTGGGGTTACAAGGACAGCGAGAGGGCCGTTGGGTTGGGGAGGGATAGCGATCCGGGACATCCAGAAAGGACGGATAGGACCGCTTCGGAGGTTCACGGCCTGGGTTCACGGTTCGAGATCGAAAAGGCTAGGTCTTTGAAAAGAGGCCACGGTTCACATGAGACTCTCTCAAAAAAATACAGATTTTCTGAAACAAATGAGGGCTCGAGGTGGCTTCCTACGGAGGGGTCCAAAATCATGGAGATAAATTTGCGTTTGGAGACTCCAGATGCGCATTTATGCATTGTAAAGGAGAAAATAAAGGAGAATTTGGAGAAAGCTGTGGAGAGTTTGAAGGATTATGGGTCCACTCTTCGGAGAGAGATTAAAATCCGGGAGGGAACTTCAACGAAGAGGAAGCTCAACTTAAGCATCGAGATTGACGGTGCTCCCAGCATTACTGATCTCCAGGAAGTAAGTGATAGTGTCCCTGAGCCCCGTGATGGCCCAGATAGCGGTAAGGATGGTTTGGGTCTTAAACATGATGATAGACATAATGCAAAGGTTATCGGTACTGACTTAGACCAAATAGATTGTAGAAGGGAATTAAAGAGTGCAGCTAATATCTCAGGCTTCCAATATGGTGGAGGAAAAGATCTTCCTTCGTGCAACAGGGGAAAGCCAATAGCTGTACAGGAGACAATTGACATAAGAAGTGTAGAGCAGCAGAAAGCTCTAGCATGTGATGATCAACAAGGGGAAAGTTCCACTGAAATCAACATTAGTGGTGCAAATGTTCAGAAGTTTAAGTGCGATTCAGGACCTAAAGAAGCTGATGAAGATAGGAGATCTGTGTCTAATGCAGCACTTATTCGCACGGTTATTGCGGAGATGGATTGTGCTAGGGGAGTTGAGGGGGTTGAGGATATTGAAAAAATCCGGGGCAACAAGAGAAAAGCAATAGCTGAAAGTGAGGGAATTGGCGTAAGAGTGGAGGATAAGCTCAGAGCTCAACTCAATGATGATCATGAAGGGCAAAGATCTGCAGTACCTAATGTTCAGAAGGATAAGGATGGTTCACAGAATAAAGAAGCTGATAGGGACTATTGGAGATCTGTAATTGATGTAGATGTGATTGGCATTGCAGGAAGGGATCATAGAAGGGAGGTAGAGAATGTCAAGAATAATGAACAATTCAGGTACAGCAGAGAGAAAGATCCTTGTTCGCTCAACAATGGGAAAGCTGCAGCTGGACACAAGGAGATCCATTTAAGGGGTGGAGAAAGGCTGAGATCCCATGCCTGTGATGATCATGAAGGGCAGGAATCCATGGAAATTAACTACAGCATTGAAAATGTTCAGAACATGTGTGTAAATGGCAATAAATTTGACAAGTCCTCTAATGCGGGAGGGTTGCGGATATTGCCATCATGTGTTAATGAGTCGGTTCAACATGTGCCAAGAAGGGTAACTTCAAAAGCTTCATACCATCCACCAAAGTTCAAGGAGATTGACATTTTTGACGTGCTTAAACAGGTGGCAGCAGCTTGTGAAGGTCTTGATCTTGAGCGGGGGAGCCTTTTAGATTTTGCTAAGAAACAAGGTATAACCTTTCCCCGTCTGAATTCCTAGCCAAAAGAAGGGTTTGTACCTGGTACAGAAGATTAGAGTCCCCAATAGTTTGGTATTTTGGTCTTGTAGAATCTGTGCTCTACTTTTGACAACATGCCTTGAAGTAGATGACTAGTTAGAGAAATATACGGCGGTGATTCTCTTGTTGTACATAGCTGCTTTTGTGCAGGAGTTGTTTGCCCCTTTTGTTAGCGAAGATGAACTCACATGGCAAAGACATTTTGGCGTGACAGTAGTTAGTAGTCCATTTTTATCCTTGTATGTACAGCAACCTTTTGCTTATAAAATATTGCAGATGTTGATTTGCCTTGTTTGTATATTCAGTTCGGTATAGTACATCAGCTCGAAGTTGCTCATTCCTTGTACCAACTGATTATGTGCTGCTAGCAACTTAGTTCTTCCATGTAAAGCGATCTTGACATTTGATTCAGGCAATGGAGTTACCTTCTGTTATAGGAATGCATATGATTGATCAATGACCATTAGTTGGTTCCTAAACCAGACGACCCCTTAAGGTGCATTATCAAAACAACAATTATTAACAATGCTTTATAAGTCTTTGGGATCAGAATTCAGATGCCTTGAGAAATTACTGAACCTAACTGAGAATTAGAATTTCACATAAAAAGTAGTTGAAAAAGCAGTGCCTGCTTAACAACAAACAGTAACAAGTTTCTCTGTGAGTTGAGTGATTGAAATTCCATATGGGATTCTGGGGATTACTCTCTTCAGCATTCTTGAGCTATGTTCTAACAAGTTGCAGTTATTGGATACGAAAAAGCTAACCCAGAAACATCCTCATCATCTCTGAGCTCAAAAGCCAAAATCCACTGTGGAGTAAAACACCCAGCCTAATTTACAAACTTGCTTGTATAGTAACCTCATGTAGAGTCATAATGTTGATCATGCGCCAGGGAGGGTATGACAAATTTTTTATTTGTAGAGCCAAATAGTCAGGATCTGATGCTTGTAGTAGGTTTGCAGGAGCTCTCCTGCAGGAACGAGCTGTTTGATGGCACGTCAGAGTAAATCATGATCGCTTCCTTCTTTTTTTTTTTTTTTTATCAAAGAACGCAATGAATTGAGCACCAAAGAATTACCATCAGCCGGCACCATGAAGAGGCTTTTCAGGCTGAAGCATCAGCTGTCACACAGAGTTTGGACTGGTTTCCTTGTTCTCGAAGCTACCTTTCATGCATGCCCTTTTTGGGTTCATTGTCATCGCCTTTAGATCTGAAACATGTGGAAGATACGATGCTTCGAAAATGCCAGACAAGTCATAGTCAAAGGGGCCATTACTAGATATGGATGTTGGAATGGTCAATATAGAGAGATTGTGGATACATTCTCTGGATTTAAGCCTCTTCAGAATAAGTGAGATGTGTTAGTTCAAACTGCCGCAGATTTTTCTTTTCTCTAATGGTCTTTTTTTCCTGCTAAAAATTGTTCCGACCGGTACATGTTTAGTCATAAATTGCAGTTGAATTTTAAAGTCGGGGCTAGAGGTAAAATCATTGTCACCTGACAATGAGTAAATTTTTATCAGAATATGAAGCAAACCTGGACGGTTTGGCTTCTGAATGCCTCCTAATCTCTTTCCATTACCCAGCTTACTAATCATTGACCCCTGACGTCCAAGAGCACAATGCCCTCTGGAACTATTTGTACATTCCTGCAGCAGAAATCCCAGCCCCTATAAACATTTCCAGGACTGAGATTTATGTTCAACATACCTTGAGTCAGAACCCGTTTGCATTTCAAGGAACTGAAAAAAGCAAGATTACTCAATAGTCTGCAAGTTATCTGCTTGCTCTCCAGAAAGCTAGACATCAAAAGACACCTTCTGCAAGCAACTGCGGAAAGGAATTCAAGTGAAAAATGGATCCTCAAGGGATGACATGGGATTGCAACAAGAATTGAAGCACATAAGCTGCAGCAAAAATGCAGTTTTACATCAAGTATTAAATCACAAAATGCACTTAGTTTCAAGTTAAACTGCCTTACTAAGGAGAAAAAGGAAATGAATGACCTCAACAAATTTGAGTTAGACTATACTGTGAGACAATCTATTTAGGAATAGATACGAGCCAGACTGAATTTCCCAACTTTTGAAATAAAATTGACCCAAACAAACAAGCTAACTTCTGATTCTAACTGCTGGTTCAGAACTAAAGGATACTTCATATGCCATAATCATAACTTCTGCGAACAGCATTGAGAAAGAAAAGGAGAGGCTGCTCCAGAAGGACACATTCTTCTCCTAAATTCAATTAATTCTGCAACTAATATTGGACAACAGCAATTAACAGCCTCCTAAATAAATCAAATTGTATAATAGTCATGTGCTCGTTATTGATTCTACTCCAAAACCAGTTCCTCTTTTCAGAAAGACTCTCAAACTCAAAGGACAACTCCTCTTCTCAATACCCAGACAGACCCAGAGAATTTCTTGAACTACACGCTCAAGCACCCGAATCTCAATTCATTTCCTTACTGCAGTTTTTTGCAATATTGGACATATTCATACAAAGAAGAACCCAGTTGCATTACATTAAATTCTAATAGAAAACAAATACAGAATACCCAAAGGGGGGAAGAGGAAAAGAAAAGAAGCTTCCTTTTTTCAGTGATGATTGGGGATTAAAGAAGAAAACGTTGGAGCAACAAGAAGTCACTTGTAACTCCACAGTGATAGCAAGGACCCTGCTTGACCATCTCCCTCTCTTCTCCGCCAAACAAATTCAGGGAAAGCCCAGAGGAAAATATTAAGGGAACAGAATTCAATTAGCTGGGTGAAAGGGGAAAAAAATCCTGAAAACAAAAGTAAAATAATTTAATCAATTGCTCTGCTCAAGCCTTCTGAAGGCTGGCCTGCAAACAACTCGGAGAGAATTCTTGCAGAAGGAAGCAAAAGTCAACACAGACCCAAAGAAGTTTTTATGTGCCTCTTCCCACAAAAATCGGCAACAAAATTACTTAAGTTGAGAGCAACAAATAAGGAAATATGGAGATTGAGATGGGCAATAAAAATTGTTTAGCTGGGAATCCGGAAGAACAATCAAGTTGGAATTAGAAAAGCACCATTTTTTTTTAAGGAATCTATGCAAGGTAGGGGTGAAATTATCCATTATTTGTTGGCCGTTTGTGCGTCTCTACAGTCTGGGGGGGTGGGTGCAAGTGAGACGTTGAAGCTTTTCTTCTCTATCCTTTGTTTGCTTTTACTTGGTTGCCATTCCACGGATGTCTTCCTTTTTTGCAATGGTGGCCTTGTTTTCAAGTCAATGCTTTTGAGTTCACAAAGTTAAGAATCGGTAAGATCGAACGATACAATTATTACCAAAACAACTTTCTAATTCAAATCCTAATAAGCCGGAGAGAAAACGGTAATGGAATTATTTCCCTTTCCTACGCTCCCCAGATTTGAAGTTCACAGAGTGATTTCGATACTTCTCTCTCTCTCTCTCCGTTTTTTTTAAAGATTTTATCTCTAAGTACACTTGTGAGATAACCGAGATTCTATGAATAACATCTCTGAGGAATTACGAGTCAGTTTCTGCCACAACCGCCACATGAGACGAGGAATCTTCGACCTCCTAGAATTGAATTGCAACTCTGATATCATATTGATCTGGGTGTACAACAAGTGTACACTTAGAATAAAATCAAAGGCAGGCAAAAGTGCAGGGTCCTGCTGAGATGCATAAGGATGTTCTACTAGTGAAAGTTTGCCATAGACATCGGTGCAGAGCTGCTTGCATATAGGAGACTTAAATCCCAACCTAACCTAATCAGTTCGGATTCTATGAGTTAATTTCGTATCACGTCTCTAATCGGCCTCCTCCTCCTCCTCCTCCTCCTCCTCCAGCGAAGAGCCTGATCCCGGAAGCTTTGGGTATGGTGGTTCCTCCGAACCAGAGTGCAGGACACGGAAGGCATCAGGATCACCAGTGGACTCAGGAAAATCTACATCGCAGGTGCCATCTCTGATCGGCTTCAACCCCCTGTCCGGATCATACTTCAAATTGCTGAAACTCCCAACCGAAAACGCCATCACGATGTCATCGTCATCGTCGGAGCTTATGTCACCACCCCCTCCGATAATGAGTTCCTTGAGGGCCAGCTTCGCCTCTGGGCCCTCTTCTCCTGCTTTCACTTCTCCTCCTCCGCCTCCCATATCTGGTTTCTCTTGGTCCTTGGCCTCAACAGCTGACTTCGCCACTGGCACCTCTTCTCCTTCCTTATCCTCTCCGTCCACCTCCCCTCCTTCACTCACTTCACGGTGAGGGACAACGCGATGGGTCAGCCTATTGATTGTGACAGTCATGGAGTAAAGCGTCGGTCTCCGAACATACATATCTCCTGTCAGCAGAGATACGGCGGCTCTACGGATCTGATCGATGATAGGCTGGTGAAAGTTCAATGGGACTTCAAGTTCCATTAGGGAGTAGGAGATGCGGGTCGTGCCGCCGGGAGCAAGAAAGCCGCCGCGGTACCCAGCAGTCATCGTGTTCGTGGTACGCCAGATGGCCTCAACGGGGTCTCCTGAACCATGGAGCTTTGTTTCACGAACCCAGTGATGAACTTCGAACGTTACGGAGAACATGGTTCTCACGCAGGGCATTGGCGGAGCAATTTTTGAGACCAGGGACTTGCATCGATCTTCGACAACGTGTGCCTGATCAGAGGAAGAAGCCATTGAAGGAGGAAGCTTTTGTGATTGGACTAATGGAGTCACCTCTCTCTCTCTCTCTCTGTGTCTTCCGATCACAAGTCGCCTATGTTACAGGTCGAGAATCAAAATCTCAGCTTGTATATATACAGGGAAGAGATTAATCTTGCGAGTTCATATGAGGGGAGTATCTGACGGTATATAGAGAGTATCTTAAGAAATCAGGATATTGATTGATATCTTTGATGCTATTTGTATATATTGCCGTTTCATTATTTGATTCACAGTTTCCAATTTTTTGAAAGGAAAAAAAGGTATTAATTAATTAGGTAATTATTTATTTTTTACTCAATTACTTAATTAATTCAAAGCCATTTTAATTTTATCCTCAGATAAAATGAACCCTAAAATCTGACCCCATAAAACTCGAATAAAATTACTTCAATTACCTACGATTTGATGGCATTCAAAAGTGTGCAATCCTTTCGGTTTTAACGATATTTTTCATTTGATATAATTTTTAATCATAAATGTATCCGATTCGATTTCAAAAATGTATATCATATCACGTAATTATAATTGTCGAAGTATGTGGAACGGAGGAGGGGCATTGAGAGCAGAGAATTAATCTGAGATGAGGAGATTCTTGACTTTGCCAAATGAAATTCTTTATCATTAGGCCCAAAATGGCTTGAAAAATAAATAACAATTAATTCCAAAAGTTATACGGATTTTTTGGTTTTTTTGGAGTAAATATATATATATATATAATATTTCATGGCACAACAAAGTCAACAACTATATGAAACACTGAAATTTTCAACCCACAATAATGGACTCTGTATGGCAACTCTGATGTAGTTTAGTTAAGCCTTACTTTTCATCTAAGAAATGAAAAATTAGCTTTAAAAGTATTATTATTTTTATTTTAATAATTGAGATATTATAAGTTAAATTTTTATTATGAAAATATTATATTATATTATTTTTCTTAAAATAAATTTTCTTATATAACTGAAAAAAGAAAAGAAAAACTCTAATACATGTACATGATAAATGTTGGTATGGACGAGATCACGATGGTCGGGAGTTCGACTAATGGAAGTTGGCAAAGGCCATTGACACAGGACGGCACTTTACATATAGAAAACTTAAAATCCCAATCATGTAATCAGATAAGAATTCCAGGGTTACTTTCCCATCATGCCTTCAATCCACCTTCGAAGAGATTGACCCTGCAGGAAGCTTCGGGTATGACAGTTCCTCCGAATCAGTGCCCGTCGCGTGGAAGTTGCCGGAAACGCCTATGGAGTTGAGAAAATCTATAACACTGGCGCTGTCTCTCATCAGCTTCATCGGTCTACACGGCCCATGCTTGAACTTGCAGCAACTCCCAGCTGAAAATGCCGCCACTCAGTTGCCTTCAGAGTTTCCATCACCGCCGCCGCCTCCACCGTAGAGTTTCTCCGGGCCGTTGGCCTCGACAGCTGAGTTAGCCTCAGGCCCCTCTTCCCCCCTCCCCCCCTCTCTCTTCACCGTCCACTTCAATTCCTCCGCCCATGTAACAAGGCCAACGGGACCTGAAGTTCCGTCAGGGTGTTAGAGATGCGGGTCGTGCCGCCGGGAACGAGAAAGCTGCCTCGATACGCGGCAGTCGTCATGGCAACGGTGCTCCGGAGTGGGTCGAAAGCTTTTCCTGAACCATGGAGTTTCGTTTCACGAACTTAAGTGTCTAAGCTTGAAGGTTACGATCGAAGAACGCGGTTCTCACGTCGGGCGCTGATGGAGCAACCTGCGAGGCCTGGGACGTACATCGATCTTCGACAGCGTAAACCCGAAAGGAAGAAGCCAGTGAAGGAGCAAGCCTTTATGATCGAATTAATGGAGTTCTCTGACCCTTTTTGTCTTCGATCATAAGTAGAATCAAGAAATTTGTGTGGGAATATAATAATACATAAACTCTTTTTTTCATTACATATTACATGTATAATCTTATAATATAATAATATAAATAAAATAATATAAAAAATTTATAATAAAAATTAAACATATAATACCATTAAATCAATCTCATTGTACTAAATTTTCAATAGTGTCTGCCAATTTTCCATTGTTATCTAATTATTTCACAGTTTTGACTGCTTTTATTGAAACTAACGATGCAGGTAAGCACGACTAAGCGAGATATATCCTCCTAAACCTCACTGTTAATAATCTTTTTAGTTACTATTTCGAAACCCCGGCTACAAACTCTTCAATTTCAATCATATTATTGTAGATCATGAATTTATCATAACTATATATTCAATATTTACTTGACCCGATTATGAGAATCTATACGATCTTGCTTTTTTTTTATTCATGCTAAAATTTAATTATATGACATTATAATATAACAAAAATTCTGTTAATATATTATTATATTTAATCAGTAACTTATTAAAATTAAAATTTTAATATATTATATATCTAAATATATATAACTTAGATAAATATTTTAAAATATATTAAATTTAAATATAAAAATAACAAATACATAAAATTTTCCATATAATTCTACCCAATCGTACTGATTCAGAAATTATTATTGTTGTTCTCATTATTTATAAAATCGTTTCAAAAGGTAAATAATAATAAATAATCCCGAAAATTTTAAATATATTATATATTATTCTGTCTCTCCCTCTCTCTCTCTCTTTTTCTTTTTCTTTTTTCTTTTCCTGTGGGGGCGGGCGGGTGTGCTCTCCTTTAAAAACACGTTCTCGCCGTCCGTCTGTGCAGGTCCTGGTTTCGTACTTTACTTTTTGTTCACATCTCTCTCTCTCTCCGGCGACGATACCAATTTATAGGTCATTTTCTCGTCGGGGACTTGAATCCTTAATCTCGATTCCTGTTCGGATCCGTTAGAGCATTTCTCATCCATGAATCCCGAATAGTAAGCTCGAGTTGCTTCCTCTTGTCTCCCCATTGATCGGGCGTTGAATTTGTTTGTGTTTTCATGAATTCGTGAAACGCCCGGCTTCTCTCGGTTAAATTTTGCGTAGATCTAGGTCATCTCGAGGCAGCTTCGTGGAATTTTTGGCTTTTCATCTCCGTTGTCGGTGCACATGTGCTGAGGAGCTAAACACTTTCGCTTTTTGTACCTGTAATTTTCTGGAATTCGGAGATCCCTCCAGGCTAGGTTCCAATTCAGTTTATTTTTCGTCTCAGATCTATTGACTAGGCGTATCGGCATTATTTTGGCATAACATGTTTGCAATGATTTTTTATATTTACATGTGATCGTGCTTGGTTGTAGATGAATTTTCTAATTTAGATTGGTAGAAATTGGTGCCAGTTTTCAGTTAGTAGAGGTATGGCGTTTTCAATTAGTAGAGGTACTTGGCTACAAGGCAAAGAACTATAATGTTATAGGTCAACTCTGTTATCGTAGAACATAGAGCTGCAAATAAACTTGTGGAGCTGGATAATATATCAGTAGCGTCAATTATGATTATGAGAATGATGCTAAAGTTTTCATTTTACGATCATCTGTGTGTGCCTCTGTTATCAGCTACTATGATTACAACCATTTTACAGATAGAGATGCACAATATAGAGCTCAATGTTCCACTGATGGCTTGACAGTAGTCAGTTCGAATGCTTACCTTAGTTTCAATTTATTATCTCGTTTTAACCATGTGCCAATTATTCTTGCTAACATGCTATTGCTTTTCCTCTTCTGAATGGTAGACTTTCGAGTTTTGATCTGTCTGCTATTGCTCTATGCAGCGATTATTTGTTTAAGCTTTTGCTAATTGGAGATTCAGGTGTTGGCAAGTCATGTCTTCTCCTGAGGTTTGCTGTAAGTTCATTTACATCTCTATCTGTGGCATTCAGTATGATCTTAATTGCTAGAGTATCTCGGTCTTTATCTGTTCTGCCCCCTCTTCTGTTAAGGCTGTGTCGTCTGTTCTCCTCACCTTAATCCTATGATCAATGTCTTGTTTTATTTTTTTATTTTTTATAGTTTTGTTTCTTCCCCCAAAGTAGTCATGCCATTCTTTACTTGAGCAAGACATGTCGAGGATGGTTTTAATCTCTAATGCACTGATGATCTTTTTGTATCATTTTTTCAATAGGATGACTCCTACCTGGAGAGCTACATCAGTACCATAGGAGTTGATTTTGTAAGAAGCAGTATATCTGGAATTTTAAATATTAAATATCTGGCAGATAGCATTTTTATGGTTTTACCCCTTTCAGCAATGATTTTATTAGTGCAACTTTATATACATAAGGATAAGAAAATGAACTTTAACATGGGGCCTTTAACATATGGCAAGAATGATATATTGTCAGTTTACTTTGATGCTCACTATGTAAAATGGAGATCCCCAAACATTTGTTAAATCTTAACTTTTTTTCTCTATTTTGCATACAGAAAATCCGCACAGTGGAACAGGATGGGAAGACTATCAAACTGCAAATTGTAGGTTTTCTTTACTGCATGTCCTTGGAATAATATTGTTTGGTTTAGATTTTGTTGATTGCTGATGATTTCACCTTTTGACGTTTCTGTGTGAACACAGTGGGATACTGCTGGTCAGGAACGGTTTAGGACAATAACTAGCAGTTACTATCGTGGGGCTCATGGCATCATTGTTCGTATTGCATCTTTATAATTTTTCAGAACAGGTTATTCCCAAGTTCTGTATATGCAAGGGTTCTCTTGTGAATTATTTACTCTTGTTTTTAGGTTGTCTATGATGTGACCGACCAAGAGAGCTTCAACAATGTTAAGCAATGGTTGAGTGAGATCGACCGCTATGCTAGTGATAATGTGAACAAGCTCCTCGTGGGTAACAAATGTGATCTCACAGCACAGAAGGTTGTCTCCTATGAAACAGCCAAGGTAGTGTACAATATTAGGCAATTTATTCTTTTTGCTGAATCAACTATCCTTCCTCTTCATTGTGCTTATTATGGCAATTGCCCGTGTACACTTCATTTAACCCAGCAATTTTTTGTTTAGGCATTTGCAGATGAGATAGGGATACCATTCATGGAAACAAGTGCCAAGAATTCTACCAATGTGGAACAGGCCTTCATGGCCATGGCAGCTGTAATAAAGGAGAGGTAACAGTCTTTATGGCTTTTAAAACCTCCATATGAAATCAATACAATGTTCTCACCCAATCAAACCGTGCAAAGCATATGGATCATGCATTGTCCTTCATCTGAATCCTTATTAAGTGATTGGCTCAAGCTCAGATTACCGACTTAACCATGCTCTCTAGAGACATATTAAATTGGATTTTTTTCACTGATCTCTTCACAGTCCCTTCTGAGATTTCCTTTAACCCCCTCCCCACCCTTTCTCCTTCCTGCTGTGTGGTGAATTGACCTCGGAAAGTTTCAGGATGGCAAGTCAACCTGCTATGAACAATGCTAGACCTCCAACAGTGAACATCCAGGGACAGCCAGTAAACCAGAAATCGGGATGCTGTTCGTCCTGAGGACCCAGAGGATCTTTGAAATTGGTGCAGGAACTGCTGAATTGCTGTGTTTGTTCTTTGTGGGGGCCTACCGTTAGCGTGTAAGACTAAACGATATGCATATTAAGACATAGATATGTTATTTTCAGTTATGTTGCTCGAAGCTATCCAATTCTTTCCTGTGTACCTGATCCTAAACATCTGTACAAATTAGGAGAATTTGGTTTACTTACTCGAAAATTTCAACTTTACTTTCTCTTGCGTGGGAGAGGGCTTCATATTTATCTAGGTTGGTTGATATGGTCATTGTGTAATTACAGCATCAGTTGGTCGAGAAAAAGAATTTATGGTATGCACCACGTGGTTAACTCACGTTTGAAAAGATTCTCTCATACAAACAGTTGATTAATGCAAATCTGGACAGAGTTAATCTGTGACGTGAACTTGTGATCACATGGTAGCTTGGAGGGGTAGAGGAATTCCTTTACATTAGGTGGTCTATATTAAAAGGTTTCAATGCAATATTTGGTCACAGAAGAGCTTTTCCCACTGGAATTGCTGATACGTACAGACAGCACCAATGTCCTAATCTAGTTCATGACCAGATGCCAGGGGCCATAATGCGATGTCCATCATGCACCACGATGTCCTTCCTCTCGAAGCCTTAAATCTTCAGATGCACAGTGAGAGCTTCATAATCGTAAGCTTGTGCCACCAAACTTGCGTCCTCCCAATTCATCCGCATTCTTGACTGAAAATAGTCTCATTGAGCCATGATTTGCAGCCTGACTGCGGCCTACAGGTATTACCCAACTCCAAAATGGATCAATTTTAGATGGAACTGTCATAAAAGTTAACGCAAATGATAAATGTCATGCCATTTACAAGAGCCAACAGATTGTAGTCGACTCCACATAGATGATTCGCTTCGTACCAGATTCCTCAGTGACCTGATGGTTAACTGAATCTCAGCCAGCGCTATCAAATAGGCAACGTTTGCTCTCTATTGCAGCTCTAAGATACCAGGCCGTCACCAGTAGTCGCCACACGAGCAGACTCCATCCTTGAAGTGATGGAACCTCGTGGTATCCCTAACTATGATCTCCCTTCCTTCAATGGCTGATATATACTTAGTCGCGACATGACAATCCCTACATACTCTCAGGTTTTTGAAAACCCTGATTGGAATCCCCGGCGGCAACTTGATGAGCCCAAAAGCAATAGCCAACTTCTCGCTATGCCATAATAGAAGACGTTCCTTCTGCTCCTCCCCCACATCATGCAATGAGCACTCGAGGATCGGTACATAACCAGCCAGCTTCATCCTGCTCCCCAATTCGTTGAGTTTCAAGTGTATCGAGCTGAGCTCTGGGTGGACACAGTCTCCTGATCTGAACTCGTGGATCCTGCTTCTGACCTCAGTCCAACTGTATCCCGGAGACTTCACCACCTTCCTCTCTCTCATTGATCGCCAAAGTACACCTACCCGGTCCCACATGTTCATCGAAGCGTAAATGTTTGCTAGCTGAATGTAAGCGGTCACACTCCTCGGATCAATTTCAAGCAACATGTTGGCGGCAAATTCTGCAATCTCAACATTCTTGTGGGCTCTACAAGCGCCCAAAAGGGTCCCAAACATAGCCGGATGAGGTTTAAAGGGCATTTTCTTGATCAAAGCCACGGCTTCTTCTAGCTTACCAGCTCGACCAAGAAGGTCAACCATGCAAGAGTAATGGTCCGGCCCAACTTCGACCCCATAATCTCTAACCATTGAATTGAAATATTCCATCCCCTTTTCCACTAAACCCGCATGGTTACAAGCCATAAGAACTCCAACAAAGGTATTGGAACTTGGCTTCATCCCATCTTTAACCATCTCATCAAACAAATCCAGGGCCAACTTGCCTAACCCATGCTGTGCAAACCCCGAGATCATCGCACTCCAAGTAACGACGTCCCTCTGATCCATCTCGAGGAATACCTTCCAAGCACCCTTAAGATCTCCACACTTGGAATACATACTAATCAACGAAGTCCCTGCAGTCGTATCTCCGTACAATGGGGTCTTGCTAATAAATTGATGAACTTGCTTCCCCAGTTGTAAGGCCGATAGGTTACTACAGCCAAGGAGGATGCTACTCAAGGTAGATGAATTCGGCATCATCCCACAACCCATCATATGTCTAAAGACCTTCAACCCATCCTCCGATCGACTGTTCCCTACATATCCAGCGATGACTGCATTCCAAGTGACTATGTTTTTATTGGATATTTGACTGAACAGCTTTTCTGCCTCTCCGACCATCCCGAACTTCATATATCCAGTGACCATTGCAGTACACGCCACCACACTCTTAACTGGCGCTGCCTCAAAGAACTTTTCCGCTGAGACCAAGTCCCCACACTCCACATATCCCGAGATCATTGCACTCCATGACACCTCATTCTTCTCGGGCATTTCCAAGAAAAGGTCGTGGGCATGCACCATATCACCGTCCCGAGCATAACCTGAGATCAGGGTGTTCCAGGATGCAGAATTCTTTACCGGCATCTTCCTAAAGAAGTCCAGTGCCATGTTAACCCCAAACGAATGCAAGTAACAGCTGAGCATGATGTTGTACGAGACGCAGTCCCGTTCAGGTATTTCATCGAACAGCTTCCGCGCTTCCATGATTTTCCCAGGAGTCTTGGCGTAACCTGCCAAGACCGAGTTCCAGGTAACGGTGGTTCTGACCCTCATGCCATCGAACACTCTCCGAGCAGAACCAGTGTCGCCCTCTCGTATGTGGCGAACGATTTCCCTGTTCGACGCGACAATTTCGTCCTTCAAATCGCATTGTCGGAGGTATGATGTAGCCGAGGAGGAGGAGGAGGAGGAGGAGGAAGCGTCCTCCTCTTTACGAGGAGGAAGGGAAGCAGGCTGATGAAAAGAGGGATATAACCCTGCCTGAGAAAGGTGGTCGGCGTAGGGATTTTGGGGCGGGAGGGCGAGGAGGTGAGAAGTTGAGTGGTGCTTACAGCTGCGGGAGCACGAGAGAGGTAGGATCAGCAAATGGGGCTTTCGGCTACTTCTCACCATGACACTGCATGGTGACATCGTCATACTATCCCCCTCATTCGCATCCAGGAAAATAAAATCCGTGGAACAAATCTGTAGGATTTACACCGAAGAAAAAAAGACAGGCAGAAGGGATCAAAATGGATCGCTAAATACTAAGAGAATATCATTCTTGTGTCATATCGATCGACTCACTCGCCCTCCAATATGGATTGATGACGATAACCTCTCTTCAAGAAACGGAAGAGCAAGTTCTGACTAGTGTGCTGGGATCGTCAGTTTTTGCCACCAAGCGAGGGGAATTGCCCCAGATCTTCAATGGATGGGACCGTTGCATTGTAGTATGAGTTACCGCCCGCCACCATAGCCACCTGATCTTGGTCCACGGCCGGGCCCCGGCCTCCTGGGCTGTATTACCCATCTCCTTCAGGAAATCGTTAATGCTCACAGGCTACAAACAAAACAGAGTGTCAGAAACAGTAAATTTCGCATAGCATTGTCAGAGGTACGATGTAGCCGGGTTTATGGTTGACGTGGTGAGCAAAAAATTACATTAAAAATAATTAAATTATATCATAGTACACTCAACTCTTGAATAAGATAACCTATCTCACCTGCTTTTACGTGAAGGGGAGGACGTATTCCATATTCCAATCTGGGTGACTGCAATAAAAAAATGTATATATTCTTATATACTGCTTGTAATTATACTATATAGTTTTGAGATACATGCTCTGTCTATTTCGATGACAACATCAGCAACAACATTGGAAGACATTAGAAACTAACATTTTATTCTATTTTTTGGAATTAACGTAAATACTGACGATGCATCGTACATTTGAAGAAAGAATCATGTGAGCCTTTCATAATCCTTCCGGTTTCAACCTCTTAAGTCTCAATGAATCCTATAACTCAAACAACCATTTCAGCTCGAATGAAATCCGACTGTTGTAGCCGATTGTGTGCAACAGGCTATCCTACTCGAAAACGCTTTTTCGCAAAAAAAAAAAAAACAAAAACAATTTAGTTATGCACAAGTGCGAGCAGACCTATCAATCCGGGCCATGCTGGCACGGGACACTATCTCTGGTGGTACGAAATCCCGGGCCGGTACCGTTTTTCTCGGGGGGATCCAAAAACCCTTACCCGAACCGTGACAGTTTTTGACAAGTCTAGGTGCGAGGGCATGTGTAAATACAAATTGGGCCAACCTTAACCCAATGGGCCGCGTTTTATTATACTGGGCTTAGCCCAATAATTTCATCATGCAAATGCGACCCCCAGCCCGTCCCACTGAAGATTTCTTTCCCCTTTGGTCCAGACAGGAATGAAAAACAGACATTTTTTTTTTACTTCTTTTTTTCATTTTTAAAAATAAAGATATATAAGAAAAGTAATAAAGGGCACAGAAACAATCTCGATGTTCTCGTTTTTACTGCATATATATACATACATATTAATGAAATTAACAATATGGTACATATATATTATGGATAGATATACAGAATTACCTTTACATCCTGCTCTTACTATTGATAATTTCCTTTTTTTAATGGAAGATTCTAAAGAATAAAATCAATGGTGATAGACACTTGTAGAGTTACACGTGAATCATGGGCTGTCTCCCAGCACCATCAAGGTTTAGGGTCAATGCCTTGGCGTTCCTCGTATACAGCCCCTTCATGTTGGATCCTTGCTCCTGCAGCAACTTCAACAGGCTCCTCTTGGCGTTTGCTCGAAACGGGCACTCTGACGACGAGAACCCGTCCACCAGATGAAGGTAGGCCTCTAAGTCGTGGCAGCATGCGGCATCGGCGTCGGGCTTCAGGTACGGCGACATCCTCGTGTCCACCCTCAGCTCGGCCCCCACGTGGGAGTAGTCCCAGTAGTCCTCCACGACTCCTGTCGACCTCAGCTTCTGCTCAAGCTCTTCGCCGAGGAGCGTTCCCGGCATGCGAGTGACGAGGTCCTGGTTGTTCACGATCCTTAGAACCTTTACGTTTCTAGCACGGACCCTATCTGCGAATGCCTGGTTGCCGACACGAGGCCCGCCGAAGGAGAAGACGGCTAGGTTTGGCATGTCCGGAGCACTTGTACTGAGCTCGTCGGCCACCAACAGGGCTAATGCCGCGCCGAGGCTGTGACCGGTGACCGTGATGCTCAAGGTTTCGCCCTTGTATTGTTCCATCAACCTCTTCACCTCATCGACCACCGACTCGGCCAGGCTCGATAGGTAGGCTCCGCGAGTTCTGTACAAGCTCAGGAACCCGCATTCCACTTTTGGTTGCACATGGACAGCTTGGTCCTTGCAGGGGACATTGCTGTCATCCCCGTCGCTGTAATCCGCTATCGGAACTTGTTGGACACGTAAATTCTCGGCCCACTCGAGGCATGTGGCGGTGCCTCGCAGGGCGATGACAATGTCCCTCCGCCCCATCCTCTGTATCTCCCTCCGGTCATCGCACACCGCCACGTAACCTATCCAGCTTGACCTTTGGCTCATCCAGTCCAGGTCGGGCGCCACGTCATCCACCCACTTGGGCAGCCCTACTGACGACGTGGCATACAGGCTCTTAGTTACCCTATACGACCGGTCGGGGAGCGCAACGTGGCGCTCCGGCCTGGCCATTTCGGTTGTTGCGGGGCTGGAATGGAATGACTGGTAGGCGGCCTGCACGAGCTCGCCGTACCTCACGACCTCCCGGCGGAGGTTCTCGTCGAGCGGGTCCAGCATGCCAGCCCAGTCGTTGCTCCCGTGGCACTCCCGCCACCGGCTCCCGAGGTGGTTCCTCGGGGAATACTCCTGAGTCATCGAGAGCAACCGTTGGAGCCGGACGAGGTGGCGGGGAGACATCTCCTCCGCCATTGACACAGCGTCAGGAGGCGGCCAAATCCGACCCAAATTGAACCTGTCCATGAATCCTTTCCCCACCTTTTTCTCCGAGAACGGTGCCCGACCCTTGCCCGGGAGAGACCCACCAATCTGGGCCTCCGGCGGCCGCCGAATCGGAGCAGAAGACGTTTTCTGGAAGAGTCTGTCGAGGTTATCGAGGTGGAGCCGAGTTGACTCGGTGGATGCAGCGGTTCCAGTGATGGCACAGGTTACGGCTGCAGGATTGATACTGTTTGTCCTCGTGAGGGGGTTTAGTAGCGACATTGCATGGGATTTGAAGGTCCCACTCCCGCTCATCCAGTTAAGGTCGTGAGAAGGCGCCACGGAAATTGCCATGGTTTCGAGAGGGAGAATAAAAGAAAGAAAGAAAGAAAGAAAGAAAGAATGGGAGAGGAACGGGTAGGATAAACCGCGCCGCCGTCGCCGTGCCTAGTCGAAGATGGGATCGATGCCATCCGTATTTATAGCCGCTAAGCAAAGCCCATATCAGTATCACGATTACTACTTACTAATTAAAGAAAATATATTCATAAATTTAAATGTATTAATTTATCTTCGTCATCACGGATTGCAAAAA
This sequence comes from Sonneratia alba, assembly GCA_900174645.1. NCBI lineage: Eukaryota > Viridiplantae > Streptophyta > Magnoliopsida > Myrtales > Lythraceae > Sonneratia > Sonneratia alba. The sequence continues at coordinate 713,509 of FWPY01000071.1, forward strand.
AAGTCAAAAAGGTCGGAAAAGAAGAAAAAAAGCTCTCTCTGTGCGCGCCCTTGGACATATGCACCCCCCCATGGGATAGGGATAGCTCATGTACCTGAAGCAGAACCTGTAGGAATATTTACAGCTCGATCGGTTATGGCGTGTAAGAATGAACCAATCGGTGGCCAATGGTCAGAATCCTGTGATGGACGGTTTCTCTTTTTCGTGTGCGATTGCGGAGCATGATGTAACACATGACAAAGAAATCTCGGGAGTTCGACGAGTACATCAACACAACGGGGCTAAAGGTTTCATGCCCGTCAGTGTCATGAGAGGAATTTATTTGATGTCGGTGTTGCCAGCCTATTGCCTCTCTTCTCCTCCATCGCCTCCACCTCGTCCTCATTGGTGCTCGGAGAATATTGAAACCATTGTTGCCGCGGCTGTTGACATTTCATCCTCGAGTGCCTTCAAGGGGGCAGAAATCTAAGGCCATCCCATAATGTCAAAGTCATTGATAAATGTTGGTCAATGAATCTTTATATCACACATATGTCGGTGAAAAGCGCTATATTATATTGGTATAATTCGGTCGAAACAGTTCAATATATTCTTTTTTTTTGGTCAAATACGATATGTGATTGATTCTCGTCAATTAAAAAAAATCATTGTTAAAATATTTTTAAATTTAAGCGGAGCGATCTTGTTTTAATTTGCATTCCATTCCGTGTGAGTATCTTATAGTGCCCCCACCACGATTCTGTGTTGCTGTCATGGGCAAATGCAATATCAGTGAATTATGTGACAAATTTTATTTTATTTTATTTTTTACTCATGTAATGTAGACGCCTACACGTTGACCGAGTAACAGTCTCGAAATCTGCCCTAAAATGCACCGAACAATCTCTTCTGCGAGGGAATCGCAGGCAAATATGCAATTTTTTTAGCTGGGACTTGCCTTTTTCTTTATATTTATCGGTTAAGGTTATTGCGCAATTTTATAAAATAATATTTGATTTTATTATCCGTCAGTTGAGTATTAAAGATTTTAAAAACAAAACTTGTCTGACATCAATGATATTGACTTGAGGAATGGGAATTGCCTCTCCCATGTAACCTAATTTGATTGAGGCAGAAATACAGGGAGGAATAGAATAAAATAAAATATGCATCCGGCCAAACTCGTTCATTAGCCACTGAAGCACAACGTCAACCATGCAGAAATGGGGTTTGATACGGTCGTACCACTCTCGGTCTAACGACTGAGAGATTGTGAGTTCGACTATCATCGTAGAGTTTCGGGTACCCCTTTATTCTCTTGTCACTTCTGTTATTTCAAAAACTATGCTGGAACAACCTAGAGGACCCCATGATCGAGGGTCGTTGTCGTGTGTCGAATATCGCGAGGGCCGTGCGTCCCACATGGATGGACGTGCAGGTGGGGAAGGCGGGATGGATGCTAATAAAGTATACGTTGACGAAGCTTGCAAGGCTGCGAGCAACAGAGAACCCACATAAAAGGTTCCGACAAAAAATGAGCCATTTCCGACACTTGAGGCCGCCTGCAGTGGAAGCAAGCATCACGTGCGTGCGTGCGTGCGTGTGTGGGTCTATACAGGTATCTGTCGGTGCTTAAGTCAAGTCGATTCGGCCGTGTCCCCGTGTTTCATACCGGGCACGAAGTCGACCGCATTAACAGGACTGATGAATCAGAAGTGTGGGAGCGATAACTTGAGCGTGAGCGCGAATTTATTGGAAACGTGGGACATGGATGCCTGCCAGTGCTGCCCGGATTGACTTTGATCCTCTCGCCATATCGTTATCACACGGACGTGACGATTAAAAATTACGGAGTCTGCGGGGGCAGGGGATCTGACGTTGGACCCATTTAATTTTCAAATTACTGGGTCTAAAATTTAATTTTTATTACTTGGCAAGATTTCTCGACCATTTGATTTTTTAAAAATATAAAAAATAATTATTATAATATTACTATATATAATTAATCAATAATTAGAATTGATTTGAAGTAATTATGAAATACCCAAATAATAAACTATGATAAATTTCATAGTTAAAAATTATTAATATGAATATTAAGTTAATAATGAGTGAATCTTAAAAATGGATACCAAATATATGTGATATGGGTGGGGCTCTGGCTCCTCGGTTTTTCCAGGTCGCGCCCAACTTGTTCAGATGATTTTTCTTAGTCTAAAAAATAGCCGAATTTTATATAAAATAAATATTAAAAAAAAAAGACAAATCTTCTTGGTCAAAATTTTCGAGTTTGGATTTTCCCCCTTTTTTTCCTTCCCCTAGCGACCACTGTTTAGCTGGCCGACATGATGAACAAACAGTAATTTCCAGTATTCGGTAAAAGCAAGGAAAAACTGTAATTTCCTAAATCGACTCATCACGTCACGTGCGATTGGTTTTCTGTTTTTTCTCTTTTTCGTTCAGGCGTTTTCCAATCATAACTGCATCGCAAGGGATAATCAATGAGATTGCCATAATTAACACTAATTATGATAATTATTCAAGTAATTAACACATATACATATATATATATTCATTTGTTGTGATTTAATATATATGATTTCCCTCGTAACCCACATGAGTTGAGACGATTGAGTAGCTCGTCGTCTTCGGTACTGAAACATACATAAGTGATATTCATGTGCTCGTTTGTCGGAAGAATTTCAACCGCCCCATTACTGTCATTGATCCGAGCGATGCCCAGAGTCAATCCTTATGTTGCTTGCCAGTGCTGTCCGTTGATTTTTCCTCTTTTTTTTTTTAATTTTAACTTTCACCAGAGCTGACAAGAGAATGGAGACAACTCCGTTTTAATATTGGTGAGTGTTATTTATATAACTAATATCTAATTAAAATTAATTTAAAAATTAAAAAGTAATTTTTTAAGTTAATACTAATTAAATATTATTCATCTAAGAGTAATATTCATCCAGTATTTTATCTCCGTAAAAAATGAATTTATATTGTTTCCCATCATGTTCGAAGGGGAAAGGAAAGGAGACAACTTATTGTCCTAAATTAAAATCAAAATTTCACCCCATTATCTATATATATTTATTTATATTTATTGATAACATTATATATAATAATAATTTATTTATTTATTTGATAATATATTATAAGCATAAAACATATTATTAATCTCAATATATGAATTCGGATAATTTTAAATTCTGATTTTGACTTAATACATATTATTAATTTAATAACGAATTAATTTTATCCCAATGATATTAAATTTCAAGTAATATATTTAATTATACAATGACAATATACCGACCGCTAGCTCAGCAATGATTAATTCCTGTCGACTTTTTGAGGGGCTGCTTGCTTCGTTTGTTTGAATATATATTTTTCAAATTCAACCCAACCTTTTGCCTTTCTAGCAAAAGTGTACGACTCTGTATTATGGCATGTTTGACGAGAGAAACATTGATTATTTTACAACACTGACTATACTTAATTATGATGGAGAAATTTGGTGTTTAATTCTCCATTTAAGTCATATTGAGTTACGAAAAAACAAAACTTATTCGATTGTATTTTATTTATTTTTATTTCACGACTCTATCCGAAACCATGTTTGAGGGAGAGGGAGTAAAAGGAGGTATGGCTTTGTTTTGCCCTTTTTGCTGTTGCCCTTAGTTAAAAAAGGAAAATTGCTTCATCAACTTGCAGGTTTGGCATTTCACCAATGAGCAAGCAGTATTTTGTCTGGCCGTGGTGCGGGCAGGGGCAGCTATCCGTGGGAGCCAGAAAGTTAAAAAAAGCAAACCCAGCTTCGTGGCTGCTTCGACTTCCAGCTTTTCCTGCGGCAGGTTTTCCTCTTGCTGATGCATTCCGGTCAAGCATGGACCCGGGATTTGATAGAATCAATAGGAAGCGTGAGTAACGAGCAATCAAATAGTTATGCCAATGATATTTAAAACTCTCTTATAGTATCAAAGTAATCTTTTTCGAGGGGAGATGGAGGGGGGAAATTTGTGTTTTGCTACTGTTTTTTGATTCGTGACATTCATAAAGTCAACTAAATCTTGTTAATCTTGGTCTAAGTTAGGTTATCCACTTGACGGATAGTATTACTATGGCACTTGAATTTAAGGTCAAGTATCACTTTAGTACATATATAGTCTGCTTGTTTGCAATGCTGACAAGAGGAAAAGTAGATGCTGTAAGAGCATTCGAGGGCAGGCCGTCAACCAGCGACGAGCGTGAGCCACCGTAAATGTAAAAAGGACGTCGATCGGAGACTGACTCGGACTCGGACTCGGTTACTTGTGGTACTATGCCTAAAATTGTTTCTGGAGGAAGCTGAAAGCCACCGGCGGCCGCTCTCTTCGGTTCAGAATTCGTCCCCGTAGACGTCCATTTGATTGCCGGCGTTTGACTGCCGTCAAAACCTAATATTTCAAAATGGGGGAAAAGGAGTCAATTGTATTGTCCAAGTGAAATAAGTATACGACGTCGTGATGAAGTCCGCACATACGGATTTTTAATGCGGTCGACGAGTTTGGTGCTCCCCGCCGGAAAAAAAGAAGAAAGAAGAGCAGTGGAAGATGATGTGTTTTCACTTTTCTTTTTATATTATTAATATATATTATTATAACATTAGATTAATTTATTTAGCATCATAAAAATTTTAAATTTAAATATATTTTACTGTATATTGTCAGCTTATTAATAAACTGATATATTAAAAGATATTAGGGTTAACGTGTTTCCAAATCGACTCTAAGCACCAATTGATGAAGTCCACGATTTATGATGGACTCGGGACCATGTCCTAGACGGACCCGTAAAAATTGTGCACGCTGAACTTGATCATGGGTTATTTTATTTTATTTTCTTATTAATGAAATGGATGATCATAGCATTTATAAAAAAAAATTAATTCTTTTTCATTTTTTATAAGAATAGTACGAGATTTAAATTATTATTCATTTGAATAATTTAAAAAGGACAAAAATCATTATCTTAATTCGATGGTCGTTATCTCAATAGTGTGAAGACTCTATCGGGTGACCTTCTTCGAGGAAGCTAAGGTTGCATCTAAAAGTCTTATATTTCCGCCTCTACTTTCTGTCCTTTTTCCTTTTTCTTAGTTTGACCTCGCATTGTTTCTTTTTTCTTTTTTTTTTTATATAAGTGGTGTTTAACAATTAATTAATCTACCGTGAAATGTATTATACAGTCTGAGATCCATCAATTAAACCTTAAATATCAATACCCGAAAGTTTTAAATCCTAAAACCGACATACTACATATTATCAATTTACCAATAAATTATCACACTTTGAAAGTATTTTTCTTTCCTTTTTGTTTTGGTCGCTACACTTCCCATATTGTTGTTTTAATTTTTATGGGTAAATAGTCTTTAAAAAAACATTTACGGTATTTTTTGGGGTTAATTTCAGTACGAATTATAAAGAAAAATAAGGATAGTAAATTTCATAATATACCTTTAAAATACAGTAACTTTTCATGTGCCACAGGATTTTTGTCATAGAAAAAGGTCTATAAAGTTAAAAGAGGTAGGAGAAATTTTAAAAAAATTGTGAGGAATTTCAGCTACCAGAATTGAAATTTTATTAATTTTCTATTAAGACAGTGTCTGTAGACCTAGCACGACCCACCACATTAGCGGTAAAATCCCAACATGGGCACAATTATTTGGTGCTTTGGGTGATCCAATCAAGCCCAAAATAAATAAATAATTATTTTAAAAATAAATTTATATTTTAAAGTAAAATTTTATGTAATATAATTAATCGATTAATCTAAATTTTATATTAATTTAAAGAGATAAATAAAAGAACTATTAAAATATAATTATTTTCATATAATTAATTACTTTTTAAAAAATATTACAAATTTTTATTATAAAAATTATTTTCCTACTTTGAACCATCACATTTTATTCACTGAGATACTACCCTGCCAATTTTTTACGGGAGGAAGTGTGTATCGAAGCATACCGTCCAAATTCTCCAACTACGTTTTATCGTTAGGCTTCCATTACATAATTTAGCTTGCGTTAGCCATATTGGGCTTCAGTATTTGGGCTTGCACGGAGTTTGCCCAATAAATTTGGGCCAATCATATATTCTTAAGTCCTATCGGTATCGAGATCGTTAGCCAACGCGCAGCTTCCCAGCCGAGGCTGAGCTCTGCAACCTCGAGCGCATACGCCCCCGTCGGCTCAACTCCGGTCAGGCGCCTTCTACCACTGCCTTTTCGATCTCAGTCAGCTCTGATTGGGTGATGCAGTTCGACCGTCTATTCTTTCTGTTCATGACGCTATTCTCGTTATTCTTTCACCAAACTCGACTTGTATTCACCGTGAGGACGATATTGCTCTGTAAATTTCGGCCTGAGAAGGCTTTTGATAGATCTAGATGGCGCTTCTGAGCTGAGCGGTTTCACGTGCCGCTTGGGAATTCGTCACTTATCGTTGCTGATGATTTCTCCGTTCTGACCCTGATGTTGAGTTTCTCGGCTGTCGGTTTTAGTAACGGTCTTACATCGTTATGCCTTAAATAATTTGACGAATCACTTAGGCTATAGCATTTTGGAGGATAGTCATCACTGAATGGCAGCATTAAAAGAGCAGCAGATATTAATTTATTCTTTACTTATGTTTCAGAGACTGCAACATTCATTCTCGTACCGGACGACCAAGAAACCTCGGTTGCTTTCATTTGTAATGTCTCTGTCAATTTGATGGGCATTGCTCTTTATTGACTGTGGAAGACATGGGATTTTATAATTGCATCCCCTATCCTTTCATGAAACAGATATCCAGTGGAAGTTTATTGTTAACTAGTTCCTATTATTATTCCTTCTTCTGTAGAAAATACAATTTCAGAATCTCCTTGTGTACTCAAGCCCATCGAGCTCTAAGACATTCTCCGTAGCCATGTTAAACACATTGTAATTTTGATGTTTCATTCTTTCTGCACTCTTGATGACCATATGCTTGTCCAGTAAGTGAGTGACATCTTAGCCATGCATATGTCGAATAATTTTTTACACTGTAGACATTAGAGAGTCGTGATTTTATTCCATCATAATAAAGTGAATATTGATGTTCATGTGCTTACGGATGGTCAAGCAAGCAAATATTGTCGGCTCTTTGATTTTCGAAGCTGGCCTGGCCTGTTTTCCCAGTTTTTGGCTACAATTTCAGTTCCTCTTATGATTATGATTGAGCAATTATCTCTTTGCAGCTTTGCTTGTAATGAAAAAGAGGCTTTATTTACAAAAGAACCAATTGCTTGGGCCTTAAACCTGAACCCGTAACGTGAGTGCCTACAGCAGCTGACTCACATAGTTTTTCATTTTTACCATGACAGGATGCAGCTGAATCCATACAGGGTATGATTGAGGGAAATTACGTCTCGCTTGACTTCAATGTGATAGCTATGTCAAAGAAGGCCGGGGAGACTCCCAAGGTAGGCCATTTTTCAAGCCCAAACTGAACGTGTCTCCCTGCTTTAATATCTCAAATAGGAACCTCTCCCTTCATTGTCTCTCTACCAGTTTGCAGCCCTACGCGCATATAATCCAGATAAAGATTTAGTTCTCCGGGGGCAACTGCACTCCAATATCTATACATGTCAGCAAACTTTGTCAAATGCTTCGTGTGTTCGTGCTGAATCGGGAGACGTCTCGTCCAAAATTATGGAAAGTATATACGTGGATGGGAAAGATGAAATTTCATTAGAGTGATCAGAGGTAGATGGATTGGGTGGAATTCAGACCTACTCTAGAAAGTCGGAAACTTTCCTTGGGGAATCTTCAGAGAGACAAGATGAACCGAGGTTTAGCCATCTATGATTTATGATTTACGCGTTGAAAAAACAGTTGATAATGTCAACGACTGTCGGATAAGAACAATATGAAGGTGAAGGTCGGAAACTGCTCCCAAGTCAGAGGTGGAATCGTGCCCGTTGGTTTTTTTAACGGCGGTCCTTCTCCTGTGGCTTGAAATGTTTTCTGACGCTAATTCCTGAAGCCCAGGGGGCAACGGTTTCCAGTACTTTGATTCATTCCCTGTCAAGATGAGCTGAGACGCATGTTCGGGTTTGAGAGGATGACTGTGATCGTGTAATACTGTTTTCCTGGCAGTTTAAGCTGTTCTTTCTCCGGCATGTCGGACCTCCCAAATGTTCCAATCGAACATGGCCCGGATTAAGGTGGAATCTACTTTTATCAGCTCTAAATAATTCCCACGTGATTCACGCCCGTCCCTCATAAAAGGAACGCCCTCCGGGAGCCAGAGTACGGAATTGGGCATAAAATCAGTAATTTGAAGATCTCAAGCACTGGGCACTTCAGGGCTTGAGCGAGACAGGCGAAGATTAGTTTCAAGTAATAGATTAAAAGTAGTCGGTGGTGTCACAGGGAAGATCTCGGCACGAGGATGTTGTGTGAAGCCTAATCTAAGGGGGGGATTCGATGTGGATTCAACTCTCTGTCCGTTCGTGCATCCGAGAATCGTCAAAGCATCGAATTCGGTAATGTAGACGTTTTGAGACGATGTTTGGTCATTTGCCATTTTTCGTCAGCAAACGGTGTCCCCCGTTCCGTGTTATTCCCACAATACAAGCCCTTTTTCCTTACTTTACAACTCGTCGGCTCCATTACAATGGCCTAATTTATCTTCCATCGAGCCCGACATCAATATAATTAATGAACGTAGCAGCGTCGGTGGTCGGATTCGCCACGTCAGCACACGGTAACCAGCAGCTGTTCTCCATCTGCTACACGTGGCCACCACTCAGGCTCCAACTTGGCATCTTTCGGCGCCGCCATCCCTTACCATGCCGACCGCGGCCTGGCCCTCCACCTTTCTGCTCCTCTTCGCGGCCCCTCCTTGTCCCGATGAGTTAGATGAAGACGAAGAGGACAGCTCCGGGGAAGATCTCTTTGAGGTTACCCTCACGGGCGCGGGCTCGCCCGAGTTGATCCGGAGGGGGAAATTCAGCAGGGCCCTCGAGCCCCGCATCTTATATGCCGCCCGATCATAGGCCAGTGCCGCGTCCTCTGCTGTCTCGTAGGTCCCGAGCCAGACGCGTGCCCCATTCTTCGCTGGATCACGTATCTCCGCTGCGAACTTTCCCCACGGCCGCCGCCTCACCCCCCTGTATTGCCGCCCCCTGGACGGAGCTGTCGCCGCCGCCGCCGCCCCTGGGGGCCCCGCTCTCTCTGGCAGCGGCACCGACGTGGCTATGTCCTCCCGAGAGAACTCAGCGGGCTCTGGCTTCACAGCTGTGACAATCGATGTAGAGTCTACAATCTCGGGGGCGTTCGATGTGGCCCAGCCATCGCGAAGGACCCCGTATAGGACCATGTCTTGAGGATCATCCTCCTTGAATGGGAGGCCGGCCACCATAGTCTTAGGAAAACACGGGCCGCCACCGTGATAATTCGTGCCCGCAACTGAAGTGTAACTCGAGGCCCCGAGAACAGAGTCCGACGCCTCACCGAGTAAGTAGCTGCTTATCGACTCAAGAAGGGCTAAGTCGGCACGTTGCTGCAGATTGCTCATCTTCAATGCACGCCTTGTGTGGTGGTTCTTTACACGGAGAAGGAAAAATGATGGGGAAGGTTGAGATTTGTCTACCGACGAGATGAGCCGTGAGTGACTATATATACATATAAACATACAATGAGGAGGAAGGAGTGGGTTCACGATTATTCTTTCGTTCACGGACCTTCTAGGAAAGTCGCTAACTAATATGCCCAGTGGGAGCCGCTAATTCGAAACGTGTCCAAATTGCATTTTAAAGTCATCACTATTATATATATAATATTTTAGTTTATTGGTAAATTAAACCTTTGAAGGATAGAGTTAGAAAAGCATAGAAAATTTAGATAGAATATAGATAGATTCCATCTCATATAGTTATTGGGTCATTTTTTAGACTTAGAAAATTTGGTCCTAGAAAAATCGGGACCCAAATTCCAGACTGTCCCAAGTTGTTCTTCTTAATAGATTATTACGTTTTCTTATGTTCATACTGTGCAAATTTGTCTTTTGTACTCCCTTTTCAAGGCACGGTTGTTGGATCTAATTGTTTGTATTTTTTTTGAATGTGTGGTGTGGTTTCTGTTCCTGATTGATGGTCCGATTTGCAATAGTAAATTAGTTATATATGTTTTGCGTTATGCCGCCAAAATTATATATATAAAGTTTGTGATCGAGAGAATGAAATTAATTGTTTTGAATTTAAATATTATAAAATCAATTTTTAAAAAAAATGCAAAACTAATACATGGGACATGGGCAACATTCCAAAGATACACGTTCAACATGTATGAATGTACATTATTCAAATTCGTATTATATAAATATCGTATAATGGTATATGTAGATTATATTTGGAAAAAAATAATAATAAGTAAGATTATCGTGTGGATGAGCCTTGTCCGAAACAGTCCGACGGTGCGACCACTTGCAACTCTCTTCAGCCTTCACGGAAGCTGAGTTTCAACTTTCCCCCGTTTGGATTTTGTCGTCATTTCGATCTCCCCGTCTTCCATCTCCATTGATCCCAGTTGCCAAGCCCCCACCACCACCACCCTCCTTTCTCAGCACATCGATTCCCCCAACTTGTTTCTCACAAACGTGGTTGTGATTATTATTATTATTATTATTTTATGTACGAGAGACTCGAGTAGGAATATAAAGGATTAGATTCATGAGGATTGAAGTGAAAAAATTTGATCGGTTGACTGTGATGGCAGTTAGCGGCAAATCACCTCCGGATCTTTCCTTTTCAAGAGATTGACGTGGATGATGATGATGATGATGACAGGCTGCCAGTTACCATTGAAAAGATTTTCTTAATCGATCGCATTCCATCCTTGGTTACCATTGTGCTCATCATTGGTTGATGTCATGCAATTCGTCCCTCTTGTCTCTCTCCCCTCATTAAACAAATTGCATCATCAAGCGAAGCCCAATTTGATCACGAGAATCGACAAAACCTGATAAGTTCGCAATTGTCACTGTTTTTTGCTGTTCTATATTGGACAAGTGACTACGGGTTTATTCAAACGGTGCCGGTGATTGCTTAACATAAAAAGAAGATTTAGACAAAAAAAAAAGCGCAGCAAATATATAAAATGGTTGGGAGGCTTAAGAATAAGTGGGCAATTTGAAAAGTTTGCACATCCAGTTGTACAGTCCAAATCGAAGTTATGTAACATAGATATTACTAGTTCCGTCGGGTTTGTCCTCATCGAGATAATGAGAGAAAAAGTGTCGGTTGTATGGCTGAGAAGGCAACATGGAAATATCCGAATCCCATCTAGGGAAGGTGAATTCTGAGGAGGATGAGAAGCGGGGAGGAATTGAGAAACCGAGGCACACCGATGAAACACGGGTACCCAATTTTGCAAAAGATAACATTTAAATGTCGGCACTCTCGTTATTGGATTACTCAAAACGCAGTTGGATGAGCTCGTAATTTTTGTTCGATGAATAAATTAATGATACGAAAGAAAAGACCTTTTGCCCTATAAGAACGAACTCTCGAGCAAAGAACCAACGCACGAGCAATTGAGACAGAAAAATTAAGCACGTTTTCTCGTGTGATGGCAATGGATGAGTCAGGAGAGAGAAGGTCCTGCCTGCCCTCCGATCCGATGCATTTGAATGACGCAGCTTCCGACGAACCCAAATGACCGAATGCCATCGGATCAGGAAGAGAAGAACCTCCGGAATTGACCGAACTTCGCCTTAAAAAAAAAAAAGAAACTTTTTGTCGAGTTTGACTCTGAATTTTGAAAAGTCGAATAGTCAACAGAGAGAGAGAGGGAGAGAGATGGACTTCTATATGTGGCAAAGTAAAATAGACGATTTTTCTCGCGCACGTGCGTGCATGGCACACGCACGGGTCGGGTCGCACCGCAATGTTTGAGTCTCTCCTACGACTAGACCAGGAGTCCGCCACCCCCCCCCCCAACTTGCATGGCTCTCACGAAACGATAAAACAGTGGCGGCACGCAGCCCTATTGGCCCAATTAAATTAAATCGTAAAATATTTATTTATTTATTTTAGCAGTATAAAATATTTATTAATTAGTGATAGACATCAAATTATCTGCGTGCTGGTTCCGTTTTATCATGTCTTGTCATGTTTCTCCCCTTCCCTGTTGAAGATATATATATATATATATACATACACATATAAACTTATGCTTAATTGATTTTTAAAATCAAACTAGATGAAGAATTTGTTAAGATATGAATTTATTAGTCAATTTAAGGTTTAATAAATTGAATTGTATATTTAATAAATAATCTTAATAATTAATTGAATTAACATCATAATTTAATATTAATTTATAATAATAAAAATAATTAATATAATCATAATATTAATTCAAGTTGAATATAAAATATAAATATAAATTCTATAAAATAAAATAAGTATATTATGATATATTTTTTTAAAAAAATTTAAGTAAGGTAAATTCAATTGGTTTTATTAGTTAGACTAGAAACTGATCGATTCAATTAGATCTAACTTTATTTACAATGTAATTGGGTTAATTCAAAAAATTGGATTGGATAAATGATTGGTTCCCGGTCGATCCGATCCAACCGGCTAAGCCCGGTCCCATTTTTAAAAACTATACTTATTAGACAGCCGCTACATATCCTACCAAGAAGAAGGTTACGTGCCCCAAACGTGGAAAATGATCCGATTAGTTTTAAAATTAAATTAGTTAGAATTTATTATAATTTTCAATATCCACATATACTGAAAAATTTCCGTGCTAAGCTTCTCACTTCCTTTATTCTTAATTGTTTATTGTTACATTCTTTATTATTAATTAGGGCCGGGCCAGCATACTAAGGATTATTACCATATTTGTACCTGGAGAATTGCAAGGGTTCGAAATCTATAAGAATCTAAGCTGCTTAAAATAGAGGGTAAGTTGATGATCGGGTAGGGATTCAGATCGGACAGCAGATTGAGGGACACGCGTGTTCCCATCAAACGGTCCAGATGAATCGCATCCATGCATGCATGCATTAATTACGTGGCAATCAATGAATGTGGTTGAGCCTGTCTATACGTAATAGTAGATCACCAAGTCGATGCCATGCTTGGATAGCTCCGAGCACACCCCCACTCGAAGAATGAAAAATCGAAAGAGGGCTAAATTGACGCATCATCGGGGCGGGTCTGAACTCAGGAACACACCTCATTTCTTTACAATGTAGTTTTGGGTTGGGCCGGGCCAGGTATCGTGATGGGTTTATGGGAGGATCCGAACTCGACCTACCCAGGCACAGTCCGGTGAGGATCGTGTCCACCAAGGACCAATCGGGTTAAATCCGGTTCAAAGCAAGTTGGACTGAGTCCGGTCGAGTTTGCTCGGTCTCCGGTATTAATTCCCACATCCAATCATAGTTGAGGTCACGGCTGTAATTCAAAATGATTAACTGTGCACTTGATCGCCGGAGCAAATGCCCGAGGGCAGAGGCGTAATTTTATTGTCTGAAGTTAGAGTACAGCTGTTGCCCGATGGTTGGCCCAAGAGTTAAAAGGGCTGGCCCTAATCCATTTCTTGGTCGTCGAGGGATTCGGCATGCGGTCGGCACAGGCATTCGGCGCGAACATTTTTTTTTTTTTTTGCTTCGGAGCATATGAAAACTGGATGGACTGGAAGCCAAAGCTGCCAATCAGAGAAAACGATCAACTGCAACAAACGGAATCTCAAACTCAAGGAACACCAAAATCTTCGGGCAGCATTAAACTGTGTCTACCCAAAGTTCATCTGCTGGTTTTTCAACCTTTTTCCCTCTGTAGGATAACCCACGGACGAAACAAAATAGTGCTGAATTGTCTAAAGTTTTCCATTTTCAAGCCTCCAGTCAAGGTCGATCTCCGCTCATTCCCCGTCGATCTCGGCAATTTGCTGTCCATGGCGCTCTAATTCTGATGCGGGCTGGTGGGTTTCCTTCGATCTGCTTCAGTCTCCTTTCTCTTGCTTCGGTTTTCATGGAACCATTCTGTTTGAGATTTGATGGTTTCAGAGGAAACGAGGGATAATTAAGAAAATATAGTGCTGCTTTCGATTGCCCAGAAGTTATGTAGATTTCATCTGTACTTGAGCATTGTTGCCTACCTCAATTTTCTGCTAGGTTCTGTTCATGTTCCATGCAAGAATTTCCAATTTTTGTTCATGAACCCTAGCAATTCATGATTTTTTTTCACCACTATTTTCATTTATGCACCCGTAAAGTGAGCTCAGTATGTTTCGCTTCTGCTCCCGGGATACGGGAGCAGAGAATGAAGAGTCTCTACTAAAGTGATGTTCGCCTTTAATTTGTTGAACTGTGCCTCTTGTGTTTTTCAGGGAATCCTTGTTTGTTAAGAAGGTGCTGAGCATGTTATAGTATAGCTACAAATTGGAAAATTGCAGGGGCTGTACTGATTGATTGCGATGCGGTTGTTCTCTATGAGCTCGAGCACTGTTTCAAGCCCCTTGAAGGAAGTGGAAAGCAATTGTACCCTTTTGTATCTCAATGTCTACGATCTCACACCTATAAACAACTATCTGTACTGGCTCGGTCTTGGGATTTTTCATTCAGGCATTGAAGGTGATTGGGTTACCCATTTTGGAATTATTAGACCAACTTGCTTCCTATAATGAACTATTGGAATTGTAAACTGATTGATCTTAATATTATCCTCATTTGATCTAGTGAACTGAGTTAGTGCTTTCGCTATGCGACTTGACAGTTAAAATGAAATCTTCTTCTATTGGCCAGAATATTTTCAATTTAATCGCAATGGCTGATGATGTGAATCATGTCCAACTACTTGGAGAGTTGGGGCAACTTTGTGCAATTTACAGATATATTACTCTTGAGTCATCTATCCAGCCCCTTTAGTAAGAATCCTCTTCAAGATTTCTTGAAACTGATATCCGATAGTATTAATATTGCTTGTATTTACTATTTATGACTTTTAGCGTACTTTAAGACCAAGTTACAAATTAGAGTTCATGGTGTCAATGTTTTGTAGCTGAAACCTTAGAGGTTTTCTCATCGTGGATCAATTGTCTTAACAAATACATAATGGGTTTTGTAAACAGCCTATGGTCTGGAGTATGGCTTTGGTGCTCATGATTACCCAACAAGTGGAGTCTTCGAGGTCGAACCAAGAAGTTGCCCAGGCTTTGTCTTTAGACGTTCAGTCCTATTGGGCAGCATCAACATGTCCCGCTCGGAGTTCCGTTCATTCATGGAGCACATTTCAGGGAAATACCTTGGGGACTCTTACCATTTAATTGCAAAAAACTGCAACCATTTTACAGATGAAGTGTCCATGCACTTAACAGGAAAGCACATCCCAGGATGGGTAAATAGACTTGCTCGATTAGGTAAGACTAAAGCATTATAAGGTGAAGCTCCTATTTATCAGCTTCTTGTCCATTGGTATTTGGTGTCCCATTTAAATTTTGAAACACTCGTCATGTCTCATAGTTTGTGTGTAAATGAACATCAGAACCGAGGGTTTTATAGTACTAGCTCTTCACCTGTTTGTGGACCTGTTTGGGGTTCTACTGTACTATCTTATCATTATCTTACGACTGTTATTACATCCGTCTGAGCGGGGGATCACTGTTGACAATTTCAGGTTCTTTCTGTAACTGTCTACTTCCACAGAGCATCCAAGTCACTGCAATTACACATCTTCCTGATTATCCAGCATTTTCTGGTAATCTCTGTACTATAAGTGGACTACTCTAATGATGTTTTGATTTATTAAGCTGTTGTCTGGGATCTCCATCAGCTACTATGAATGCTAAACGAGAGTAACAAACTTTTCTTGACAATGCACAATTTCCTCTTGTTTGTGTACAATACCAATAGCCTCACAACCCTTTAAGATTACTGCACAGTCTTTCTAGGATCTTTATGTCATTTGCTTATGAGTGAGATTCCCAACCTCTAGGGAGCGCATCCTTAGTGATGCTATTTTGTTATTTGGGATCTGAATTGAAGGAAATGAAATGCCCCAGCTAGGCGGGGAGAAGATCTGCTATTATTCAATCTAATTTTTTCTGATGATATGCAAATGCAGATATTATTTCAGAATCAAGTGCGTCGTTTGTGAGTGACGGTAGTGAGGAGGATGGCCCAGATCACCACCTGCTGAACTCACCAAATGGCAATATGGAATTCTTGCGGGAAAAATCAGTAAGACTGGCGAAGGAGCTGATGTGATTTTTCTTCATCCCCTCTCATACTCATATATATTTTCATTCTGGGTCTCTTATGGGCTCGAGTCGCTGAAAAGATTTGCTGTATGCTCTCCCCAAAATAATTTGTGCCTGAGACGGATATTCTCTTCAAGTGTGTAACTGTTCTATAGTTTATCAATGTAATTCTTGCACGATGTTACCTCTTGTTCTGTGCAACTCTTGTTTCGTTCAACATTGTAGCTACCAGATAAGATTATTTCCTGATGTTCCATTGTTCTCTTCTTTTTTATTTTTTATCAGTACCATTGTTCTCTTCTCGGTCGAGTCTCTGGACCCCCTGTTGGATTCTTCAACTGTTGTGGCAATCGTCTCGCCAAACCCTTCCATCCATTTGATTGTTACTGCATCAAAGAGGAGCCCAGCCTTCCCTCGTTTTTCACTTTCTGCTGAAAGATAATTCTCATGGCAACAGTTTTGCTACCAAACGGCCAGTCCGAATCAGTGATATCAAGAAGCGATTCTGAGGATCACCTGAAAGTTTTCATGAAATCTTTGTTCACGTGATATATATTATTGGATATCTAAAGTTACTTAAGGACCGTGGAATTTTCGTTCATGTGGATGTCCCTGTATGTTGCAGCCGTTGTCATTGAAATTGGTTTTGTTTTGACGCTTTAAAGACTACACCATCTCATTATGCATCCTGAACTTTAGGTTTTCGTGCCACTGGATGTCACGATTTTAACGTCTATTGGGAACTTCACGTGATATATTATTGGATCTGGCATATAATTCAGTTACTACTGTAATTATCTGGTCCGCTGTCATTGTGGGACCAAAATAAAAAAATGAAAAACTTCAGGGTGCATGTTGGATAATATGACTTTGGGGTGAAATATCATCTGAAGTTAAACTTGAGGGTGCAAAATAAAACTTGACCTTTACGAGTCTACCGGCGGGGGAACATTAGAAGCGCGGCATCCGGAGGAGGGGAGATAGTGAGAGAAATGGGGTACCCGCACGATAGTCATGGTCACACTCTGGTGATATGTAAGAAGGCGGACTGCGGCGGAGCCAACTGTAAGGGCTGCGGCGACGCCTGCTCTGGCATGATCTACGGCTGCGATGGCTGCAAATTCTTCGTCCACTATTCCTGCCTCGTCCTTCCCAGGGAGATCTCCCACCCCGACCACCGCCTCACCCTCAACGACATCATTAGCAGCTTCCACTGCTCCTCCTGCTCTCTCCCCCACGACGGCTTCAGTTTCCGTTGCTCCCACTGTGACTTCTCCCTCGACGTCCGCTGCGCCGTCCCTTCCCCAATCAAGCACAAGTTCCATCCTCACCGGTTTAGCTTCTTCGAAGAGGTATGCTCCTCCGTCGACCTATTATGATGTTGCCGCGCTTTAGATCAGGAAAAAGAAATCTAGGCATTCTTTTGCAGTGGATGGGGAGGCCCACAAGCTGCAATTTCTGCGGAGAGCCATGCGAGTCGCTCGTACTCTACTGCCTCGAGTGCCAGTTCGCTATCCACTTGCTGTGTGGGCCTTTGCCAAGATCGATCTATTTCAGGTATTGCCACCGGGAACGCCTCACTCTCACGCCCTCTCTTGAGGGAGACGAAGACGACAGTGATGATGAAGGTTTTTACGCCTATTGCGATGAATGCGAGGAGGAAGTTGAACGCGGTTCTCGTGCTTACATCTGCAGAGAATGTGGCGCCCTCGCTCATTTGACATGTGTTATCGATCAGGTCTGTGCTTTGAACCTAACTGGGTCTCCTCTTATTCTGTGCCCATGGGGGCGCGGAAAAGTCTCTATCTGCAGCAATTCACAGTGATTAGTTAAAGTATTGTTCAGTTGTGGGTTGCATTAGGAGCTTACAATTGAATGGTTTGACTTAATTTGCGAGCCTCTGAGAGGACTTAATTGCAAACAAGATGAATACTTCCTCAAGAGATCATGATTTACTTCTACAATTAGATTTCTTTGTATGGGCAGTGCCCCTGCTTCTTAGCTGATGAATTAGTCGTCACTATCTCTCATCTTTGTGACTTGGGATAATTTTCAGGTATTAATTTTGTTGAAAAGGGAGCGTGCCGTGGAATTGACGGGCTTAAGTGCAGAAGCAGCACCAGATGGCCAAAATGGTGAAAAGGAAAGGGTCGAGACCCTGCAAGACATAGTGGATTCTTTTAATAACATTGAGAAGAAGGACTTGGATAAAATCCGCAAGAGGAAGGCTGCAGAAATTGTGAGAGTTTTAGCTTTCCGCAACAACATGAAATCTTCCAGTAGCCATTCGCCATTTTTGGATGAAGTGTTTGCAAAGTTCTTGGAGAGGCTTAATGACCTCGACTTCCAACCTGAAGATCCTCTCGCATTAAATGAGGGTAGTGAAGGGGTTGAGGCTGTTGGAGAGTACAAAGTGTCCTGGAAACTAGCCCCCGTGCTGGAAGATGTATTTGCAAATTACGGGGATGTTAGTGCACAATCAAATCTAGCGTCAGAATCAAAAGTCAAGACATGTGTGTTTGTGATCTTGTGCCGGACCATAGATAGCATGCTCAAAACTAAGGTGGATGCGACCACCGAACGCTTGCTTTACCGGTGGTGGAGGGACCTTATTTTTGTGTACTCATCAGGGTTCAATGTCACCTTTGCCATCAATCGCTTGAAGATAGTTATGCGTGCTCACTACAGTCTCCAGGATAAGAGCAACACCGCTGCGAAGTTAGATAAAAAGATTGCCGGTCTACGTGATGAGATCGACGAACTTAAGCAGAAGCTGGAGGAAAAGGAGGGTAAGTTAGGACGCAAAAATGAGAAACGGGTTAAGATGGACCAACCTCCCGCTGATGATGACTTGCAGGAGGCCTATTCCAGCAAGGCTTTGGCCTGGAGATGGCAAATCTAATATATTGGAAGGAGTTCTCGTTCAGAGTCTAGGTATGGATATTGAGATCTTCTTCATGCAATGTCTGTTGATTGGTGAGCTGTGTGCCTTAGCTGGCTTGGCCAGTGTATTAATTAATGTGCAGAAACCGGTGCTTGTACAGTGTGTATGATAAGTCATACCGTAGACTCGGGCCTGGCTTGTGAAGAAAGTGCTTCAAAAAGACGCTGTAATTTGGATGTGCGTCCAATCATGAGGATGTGTATTATCAGTATGCAGAAACTAGGGTCTGTTTTATGTAACGCTTACATTTTGCCCTTTATCGGTTTAGGAGCCCTGGCTCTTCTTAATTAGCTGTACCGGCGAGTAAGGAAATTTGGCAATGGGAGTATTATTCATGCAAATATATTTCAATTATAAGTATTATATATTGATTGTAAAATACTGTAATACGAGACTTCGGTAGCGAAGATTGACTCTTTTTTTTTATACATTCAAATTAGGTGTAATTCTTAAAATTTGACCAATTTCATAATTATGTATTTTTTTTTATTTTTTATAATTGGTTTCATTTCTGAAATTTTAAAATTAGCATGGATAAATATAAATATCTCGACGACACAGACACTGAATGTAATTACGGGCCTCTGCACATGATTTCATTATCATCCCGTGACCGAGGAGTCGAGAAAATCAAAGCCCTACATTTTGCAACAATTATAGGTCTCATATGGGTCCCTCCCCACATATCTAAAGATTTAAAAAATATTAATTTTTTATTAAATATTTAAATAATTAATTTAAAAATTAAAATTTAAATTACGAATATTAACAATTTTTTTAAATTTTAACTCGAATATAAATTATTTTCTATATATATTTTGATTTGTACGGGATATTACAGGGTGTTAAAATAAAAAAATTTAAAAATAAAAAGAAAGAAGATGAAAGATCGGTTGAGTTGAGTGGATGTCACGATTAATTTTTTTCTTAAAAAAAAATACTATCCATCAAATCAGGAAGACGGGGATGATTGGCTGCGCCTTATCTTAAATAAAATTTTAAATTTAAGATTTAAAAAAATTTAATTAATTTTTTTTTACTTTTATTATTATTAAATATCAAATTTACTTCAGTTAAAATTAATTAAATTTATGAATAGATTGGAAAAACGAAAGACAATCTCATAACTAACAGGTTAAAGTCAAACGTGCTACACGAGTGTCGGGCCCAATGGAATATAACAATTCTGAATTAATTTAACTAAATATATAATTAAATTGCAGCATCTCTCGGAGAGTACGCCCCTTTTTAAAAGCTTTGGAACGGCTCAGCTTTACTTATTATTCCACTGAATTTTTTTTTCTTTTCCCCCGCAAGTGCCGTCGTGTGAAGAGATTCCAATAAAATCAATTCAATCATAATTAATGATATCAGGATCGTGAAACCCATATCATCCACTCATCGTAAGTGTGATAAAATAGTTCGACACTTATCATTTTAATGGGAGGATTTGAGTTTGAGTCCCACTTACGGTGGGAAGCTCCTAACCCCTTAAATGGACCGATTTAGGACGATTCGAATTAGTCAGTTAAATAAAGTCTAACTAGATACAGGCGGTTTGTAAAAAAAAAAAAAAACTCGCATCATCCATCCACTTGCAACAGCAAAACGTTCCGTTCCGACTCTTTGAACCGGTTCCAACTCGCTGACTCGTAGAGTTGAGACTGCTAAGCTGTACTGCTGCTAAACATCAATCCCTGACCCTGTTGAGAAGATCTTCACTACGCAACGCACAGCAACTCTTTCTCTGTCAGGCTAATAATACGTTGGTAGGTTTCCGGAACCCAATGGCACTGCATCAAGCAACTGCAACTCAGGCGGCCAGGTCCACCTGTTTTGTGGCGCACCATGAGTTCGGCCTTGGCCTGGGCGTGGCCCTCGCCGATCTCGACATGTAACTGCTTCCCAATGATGAAATTGGGGGCCCTTCATCAGCCACAGGAACGTGGCTGAGCTCCCCATCTTTGCGGAGCTGCTACCCTGCAGCAGCAATCCTTTACTTCTCCTTGTTGAGTTATTTGGCCGGTTTGCTCCCCTCAAACAGTACTGACTTGCGCCTGTCTCCTGTCTCCCTATTCGCAGCCACAGGCCTTGTGGTCACGGTTTGTGTTCGGTTAGTTCACGGCAAGGATATATTCCGAGGCCCGCCCCCGTTGGTGCGGGATTCGTTTATGGCTACAGCTCCTTACCCACGAAGAACTTCTCTGCCTCGTTAGTGGATTATTTTCTTGCAAGCGATTGTGTCTTGTAATGTCAAAGAATCCTGCTTTCTCATACCATGATACCACAGTTTCTTTGTAACCGTGATTTTGATTATATGATGGTGCTCCTGGTAATTTAACAGGCTTCGTTTTCTTGATGACGGGAGAATCATAACTATAAGAGCTGAGAATCTTTAGGGTGTCGAAGGAAATACAGGTAACTGTAAGAAGCCGAAGGAGATGGCAAGCATTGACCACTTCAGCCACCAGCATCCGTTGGACCCATGGAAGCTCCCCGTAGAGGGAAAGGCCAAGTGCTCTGCATGCGAGGGACCCTGCACGGAGCAGTTTTATGGCTGCGAGGAATGCCTCTTCTTTCTCCATAAACAGTGTGCTGAGTTGCCACGGGAGCGTAAACACCCTCTGCATCCTCCTCACGATCTCAAACTCTCCGACACAGCGAACTATCTAGGCCAAATCTATTGTGATGCCTGCAGGAAAAGATCCCGCGGGTTCACGTATCGCTGTGACGAGTGTGATTTTGATCTAGACATCGGCTGTGCTAACAAGGATGAATCTGGAGGCAAAAAGTCAATTAGCCACTTCAGCCACGAACACGAGCTAACATTAGAGGAAGATGATACAGTTCAGGAAGATTGGTGCAAGGCCTGTGAGAAACGTGGCACGAGCCCGGCATATGTCTGCAAGGAATGCGGATATTTTCTCCATGAATCCTGTGCGGAGTTGCCTAAAGAACTTAACCACTCTGTGCACTCGATTCATCCGCTGCAGCTGCAGATCACTGCATATGATGGACAAGTCTGGTGCGATTATTGTGGGAAGAAAGTGCTGGGCTTCACCTATCACTGTGAGCAGTGTCGCTTTGACCTTGATGTTGAATGTGCACAGATGCATCTGACTCAGGAGCAGAATAAACATTTTAGCCACATGCACGCTTTGGTGCTGAGTAAGAAGGAGGAAGAAGATAAGATCCTATGCAAAGTGTGTCAGGAAAGCTGCACAGGCGACACATTCGGGTGTGAACTATGTGAGTTTTTCCTGCACAAGTCATGTGCTGAATTGCCTGTGGAGATGACTAACCCCTTCCACAAAGAGCATCCCTTAAAGCTGCAGACGGTGTTCTCCAATATCTGTGATAACTGTGATTTGAGGATCCCTGGATATGCATACCGCTGTAACACATGTGATTTCGATTTGGATATTAAATGTGCTCAGAAGCTGGAAAAAAATCCTGAACTGGGGAATGTTCATGAAAAAAAGAAGAAAGATATGGATGATAAGGAGAAGATCCAACACTTTGCCCACAGTCAACATCAACTGAAGCGCTGCTGGAAGATGGATGAGGAGAAGAAATATCGATGCATGGCATGTGAGAAACTCTGCCAAGGAGTAGTCTACGGCTGTGATACATGTGAGTTTTTCCTCCATGAATCGTGTGCAAAGTTGCCTGAACGCTTCCGGCACTATTTTCATGAGCATGTCCTCAAAATCCAGAGTAATGGATTGGAGGCTCATGATAAGCCAGAAAAGGAAGAGCCAAAGATTACCTGTAGAGCTTGTGAGAAAAGGTGTCGTGGATTCACCTACTCCTGCTTGAAATGCGGGTTCCATATGGATGTAGAGTGTACTCTGATGGCCAAGAGGAAGCGCCGTGCAAACTATATACAACATTTTTGCCACGGGCATCCCTTAAAGCCCCTAGTCATGAAGGATACGTCCGAGGTATGTTCTGCTTGCAGAAAACAGACCTCAAAACGCATGTATGGTTGCAACAAATGCAGAATGTGTCTCCATATATCATGCCTTTCTCAGCTTCAGGAAAATATTGATCATTTCTTCCACCAACACGACAACCAAAAGCTGAAGTTAAACACCCAGATAAAGAATGTGAAATGCAAGGCCTGTAGGAAGGAATGCCAAGGATTCACCTTCAACTGCAAGGAATGTGATTTTAATTTGGACGTCGTGTGCGGCCTGCTGCCCTTCAAAAAGTTACATTGGCACAAGTTCACGGGCCATGGTCACCCACTGAAGCCCATCGAAACAAATGCCGAGACTGACACTCGCTGCTCTGTGTGTGAAAGGCGCTGCAGTGGCCCCACATATGGGTGTGGTATCTGTAAATTCTATGTCCACGAGACTTGCGGGAAATTACCAGAGAGCATCACCCTTGACTTTCACCCAAAGCATCGTCTTAAACTGAAAATCAAAGACCGATTCAAGTGTGCAGCTTGCCTCAAAGAAAGTTCGGGCTTCACTTACAACTGCGTCCCTTGTGCTCATCAGTTCAGTCTCCATGTGGGCTGCACGGGCCTAAAACCTATCATAAAATATGATGGTCACCATCACCCTCTTGCTTTCTTTGAGAGCGTGTACGAGAAGGAAGAACTGCTGTGCAATAGAGATGACTGTAAATTGGAAATTCCCTCTTCCAGTGAGAAACAAAGAGATAATGTCATCCGTTGTGTAGAGTGCAATTACAACCTTCATCTCCTATGCGGCCCCTTGCCTTGTACAATCAATTCCAAGAAGCATAAGCATCCGCTTACTCTCAAGGAAAAGTTCATTGAAGAGGGCTCAGATGAGTCCTACTGTGATGCCTGCGAGAAAGAAAGGGATCCAAATATGTGTGTATATAAATGTGAGCGCTGCCCATATGTTGCTGCCTTTGGGTGTTGTATGGAGTCAGAGGTATGTCCACACTCTCCTTTCTTTTGGCCATTATAGTTGGCAGCTTAGAATTTCTTTGCCCCATGACATTTACCTGTTACAAGTATCCACTTTGAAGATTAGATTTTACTCCCGCTTTGGACCGATTCCCTAATGTCATCAAGATATATAGGCAAAATTGTCATATTGCGTATCAAATGATTTTGGAGCCGTCTTCCATGGACAAAAGGAAGATTGCAAAGGATTAATCGTGCAAACAATGTACAAACTATACAACTCACTAGATGGTACTTTCAGTGGTGGTGTCTTCTGAGTGTTGCTTTGGCATTTGCTGCAAAATGTAAATCCGATCAAAACCAAGAGGAGCAAATCGGCTGTCCCATAGAGCTGATTGGTACCACTGGGCACAGAATGGCTGCAGACAGGCTTAGGAGTTGGACGTGGCATGAAGACAAAGCTTGAGGGTGCAAAACACCAAATCCTCATTTTATTTTTCAACTAAATTTTACTTACTAAAAGTGGAAAGCTCAAATTAATTTTACGCTGGTAATTACCCTATTCTCCTTCGATGCTTAACTCTCTCGATGTCGGCTGAATTAATTTGTTGGTCAGGTGATTGAGTTACTGCAAGGCAAAGAGAATCATGTTAAACTGAGGAGTCTGCATAGAGAGGTTCCCGGCGAAGTAATCACTGAGGGAATTCTGGATGAGATGAGATCTGAGGTAAATGGCCCAGCCAACGGTGTACAAAGAGAAGTACGGATTGAGAATGCAGTGAGTTTGGACGATCTGCTGGATTCTTTCATCGAGGATGAGGGCATGAACCTCACAGCTGGTGTCGAATCCCTGGAGAAGGAAATAGCGGACCTGCAGGTCCAAATTAACCGTATCCTCCCAAATGTTTCCTCCTATCCTAACCAAGATGTCGAAGAGTTTATTGCCAGGCTAAAGACTAGTGTACTGGAAGCGGAGTTCTCGATGTTATTTTTTGAAGATGAAGAGATAGAAAATGTGGAAGAATTCATGACCATCAAGAGCCTGGTCCCAACTCTAAAGCGACTGCTCCATAGGCACAGGGACATCGTCAGCAGGTCAGAGCAGTGTTCTCGGTCAAAAAGCTTTGTGTTCACAATGCTTTGCGGAGCAATACGAAGTATGCTGAAGTTGGATGGACAGATCCAGAGTCTGTCAGAGACACTGCTGTTCAATTGGTGGAACCATTTTACGCTTGCGAGGTGCCGAGGATTCGATATCCAGTTTTTGATGGATCATCTGAAGAGAATAACTCTTGCTTACTGTGCTATGAACGAGATAGAAGTTCAGAAAGGTAAAATGGAGGAGTTCGCCAGAAAGATTGAAGTGTCCGAGCAAATCTTCAGTGACCTGGAAGCAATATCCAAGGAAGAAGAGCTGATCCTTGCTAATTCTGTTGGATCAGGTTTATTCAAGGACGCAACAGTTGAGTCAGAGTTATCAGAGAAGAATGTTCTTGGTGTTGTAGCGAATGATATCTAGCCACGTGTGTCTGTAGGTAAGTGTGCTCGATGTTCCACTAAGCTATATAATGTTGGGGATGGAGCCAATTGTCATATCATTCCATCTCCAGAACTGAAGGTATCTCCTTGGAAAGGTACCATGCGATTTGGCAAGAAAGGCAAGCTCAGCCCCCGGTACATTGGACCATATGAGATCCTAGAGCGAGTGGGCAAGGTGGCATACCGATTGGCACTACCTCCAGACCTATCTCGCCTACACAATGTGTTCCATATCTCCATGTTGCGCAAGTATGTTCACGATCCTTCCCATGTCCTTACTTATCAACCAGTGGGGTTGGACGAACATTTGAAGTATGAGGAAGAACCGGTGGAGATCTTAGATCGGAAGGAACAGGTTTTAAGGACCAAACGAATACCGGTAGTAAAGGTCCGGTGGAGGAGTCAGTCAAGGGAAACAGCAACTTGGGAGCCGGAGGAAGCCATGAGGAGCAACTATCCCGACCTTTTCCCTGGCATAGGTGACTGAATTTCGGGGACGAAATTCTGAATTAGTGGGGAGGAATTGTGAGCCCACGGGCTTGGGCCCGAGGAGAGCCCGCCCATTTAGCTGGCCTGTCTGTCCCCCGGCCCTATTTTCCTCCTCCCTCCTTCCTTCCTCCCTCATTTCGCGTTTTTCCTTCCCCCCCCCCCCCCCCGACCTCCCCCAGCGCGACAGAGAGGAGAAATTAGGGTTTCGCTAGGGTTCCGATCCGTCCCCGTTTCCATTCTATCCGCCATTGCAGGAGGCAATCGAGCCTAGAGGAGAGGGCCTTCTGCGGACAAGCCTCGGTTTCTAGACTCCACTGCCCTATTGTCGACTTCGGGTATTGAGGTAAGGCTCTCGGATACCCGAACCCTCCTTAGGTTATTGCTGATTTGGTGTCCGGAAATCATTATGGCTGAGATCTGTGTGTTATTGCTGCTGGGAGTTCGAGTCTCGATAACTGTTAGGGTTGAGTTGTTGCCAGCTGAGAAGCGTAGTGTGTGTGCTGCTAGTGTGGTCGTTCGGTTCTGCTGAAGGGTTTTCTGTTCCTCTGTGTGGCCGGGAATAAACCACTGGTGAAGAGAAAAGGAATAACAGCAGTGAGGGATGCTGAGGAGGGACTCATCTCTTTAGATCAGTCGGTGGAACAACCCTAAACCCTCTCAAATCCTTAGAAGTTTTCCTTAACTCGCTAGAATACCTTTTGACCTGAATATGGTGGGTGAAGATAGATTACTGACGTGGTTGTATATATTGATCTCCTTGTGAGTGATATGATAGGTGCTGAGGAGAACCGGGATCAACACCTTGAGGACCCTGCTTCGTGAATTTGATCGACTAAGAGGGTTGTGAGTACATTCTTCCATTGTGGAATGATCTGTTCGTGTTTTGGTTTATAGCAGTATTGACTGAGAATTGAGTAGCTGGTAGATATCTGTGTGATACCGGTAGTGGGCATGCATTCATTCATTCATCTTGCATATTGCTTGTGCTTGTGTATAACCATGGTGACCGCTAAGCCGGCGGAATAGAAATGGGCCTTACTGATCTGCCGCGGGTTCCCGGCGGGATATAAGCATGGGACGTGAGTGACACTGGCTCTGTGACCCCAGTGGAAAATGTGAGTTGACTCCCCACGGACCCTGTCGGGAAAAACAAAGACCAGAGAGGAGAGGTAAGAAAAAGAGAAAGACTTGAGTGCGACGGGTCCACTCTTACCGCCAGAAGTTAATAGGCGGCCCCCGCGTGCGTGCGAAGGGAAGGGGCACGGGAAGTAGAATGCTAGGAAATGATTGAGGTGCGGGGTCGCGGTACTGTTTTGGGGAGAGCTGGAGTAACGGTACCGCCATAACTCTGTCGCAGAGGTAATGCGACCCCATGGTTATTGTTTGACATGTTTGTTACATGCATTGCATTAGGTGGGTCGTGTGAAGTTGGCCTAGTTGCCAACGACCCCACGTCCATGGTATATAATTATGTGAGTTGATACAGTCGTGTGAGAGCATATAGGTGAGCCATATGTTATTCCACTCTGGAATTTTGTATTCACTGAGTTGCAGCTCACACTCTCTGCAAATTGTTTTTCTACAGATAGGGAGGGCACTCAGCCGTGTGGAGCCGCCCACATAGACCCGGGGATCAACTAGGATAAGTTTATTTTGATAGGGTATGTATAGAAATCCTGCATAGTGTGGTTTCATATCACGACCTGAATCTCTGGTGGTTGGAAAACTGTTGTTTTGGAATTGGTTGTGGATGGATGTGGCTGGGTTTGGCTGGTTGAGCTGAGTTATAACAGGTTTTGCGTTTCTGGTTAGTCCTAAATACAGGGGAAACTCTGCCGGATTTTCGGGTCGTGACATTGTGCTAGGAGGGTATATAAAGTTTCAGCATAATTGCTGAACACTCCTCCCAGTTCAAGAAACTACACTTTCACCCCTAAAACATATGGACCGTCACACTTCTGTCCCACTATCAACATTCATCCAAGCTACAAAGTTGTTTACAAATGCAATACATAGCAAGTCTCTCTCTCTCTCTCTCTCTCTCTCTGGCAGCGGCTAATACGTTGGCAGGTTTTGGCAACCGAGCAAGTTCCAAGGCTGTATCACTTCCGCACGATCAGCTTGGCCCGCGCATCGCCCTCGTTGATCTGGAACTGCTCCCCGAGGCCAAAATGGGCCATCATCAGCCACACGAATGTGGCAAGCTCCCCGCCTTTGCTGAGCTGCTGAGCATGAGCCGCTGCCCTGCAATGGCTGGCCGCATAGGACAGCATTTCGACCCACACCCTGCTCACAGTCCCCCACTTCTTCTGCTCTTCCATCTTGTGTAGCTCCTTGGCCAATCTGCTCGCCTCGAACAGCACAGACTTGCTCCTGTCTCCCTTCACATCCACCGGCCTCACTTTCGTGTTCACAGCAAGGATGTACTCTGAGGCCTTTTGCTGTTGTTGTTTGGGATCTATTGATGGCGGCAGCTCCTTGCTCGCAAAGAATTTCTCTGCCTCGGCACATGTGTCTCGGAACCTGCCATCAAAGAGTTATCAGTTTCCAGTTCCATTCCTGGAAAATGAAATTAGGAGGAAGAAAATGTTTTCCAAGTAAAAAAAGGAAAGGTACAAGATGTATCGAGAAATGAATGTCATGCAACTTTCGCACAGAAAATGGAAATGGAAATTGAAACATTGAGAGAATGATCTTTGGATCCTATAGATTGAGAATGCTTTTGAACCTTATCTGCCCGATGCCAGCAATAGATACAATCATAGCGGATTGCACGACTAGAATGTAGAGCATGTAGTCCGAGAGGATTTTGCTGAACTCACGGCGACCGTTATCAGCAGTGGTAGCTGATTTGCCATTGTCCGAGTTATAGCAGAGTTCTGTAGCTATATGCCACAGCAGGAGACTCTCGTCGTACTCGACATCGGCAATGTACGGCATCAGCTCCCTGCAGTCAACATCTCGGAGGACCCACTCACCCCGGGCTGAGAATATCCCTTTCGCAACATCAGGGTCGCCTGCGACTTGAGACTTCTTCCTCAGCTCCTCGAAGATGAAGTTCCACAGCTTCACATTGAAGGGCTTCCTTGACACGTACCTCATGTGGTCGAAGAGGTCCTTCATGCCCAAGCGTTTAATCACCTTATTGAAAAGAATCCCAGGATAATGGCGCAACTCCCTTGCATCTTTCGGGCGTTCTCTGATGCAATACTCAATTAGATTGTACTTCGGAATGGATTCTGACCACCGCCTGAAAATGCGGTTCGCAACCCATCTCAGTAACCTCCTGCACCAACACGGATTATCGGATTCCCTGTTCATTGACCAGATTGATTTCTTGAGCAACAGGAATTTCATGAAGATCCAAGCCGAAACAGAACTCTCCTCAGACATGTTCGCAACTGTCCAGTCGGAAAAAATCATCTGAAGCAGAGCTATCAAATCGAGCACTATAGCTCCGATGAGAAGAGTGAAGGTTATATCGACATCACTCGGGTGGTATTGTTTCTTGTCCATGCCATGGAAGAGAAAGAAGGCAATGGCGACACAGGCAAAGCAGAGGAACCGGAAAAGGTATCCGACCTTCTCCCTCACTACCACAACCTTTGTGTAGAGGACGTCGTAGAAGAAGTTGAGCTCCACCTCAATTAGGCTGAGGGCTTCCTCAGCGCTCCTCCTGTGGAAGAAAGCTCGGCTCTCATCCCGTTCGCGGAAGCTGAAGATAAGGTCCACAATCAGCCCCTTGAAGGTCTTGAAATGCTCGTATGCTTGCTGTACTATGTCTATGTCGTCCAGCTCGTTATCATAGGTCGCTCTGAAACCCTCAACTTTGTTGGGGGTGATCCTGTTGTCACGTTCATTGATCATGACGATCTTAGTAGGAAGGTTTGCCTCAAGCTTCGAGGAGTACTCATCCATCAGCTTCGCGTAGTTGGGACCTGGGTCGGGTTCAGTGAGCATGGATTCTCGGAAGCTCTTCGAACTTGCAAGGTACAGGGCTCGGGTCCTCTCCCCAAACTTGATAGTGCCCGATATGAAGAGGAGGATCGTCGGGACCAGAACCTTGTTTTCGGGAAAAGTCTGGGAAAAGATGTAGACGGCGGCTCCTACCTGGCAATGGTTTATGGTCAATTAAGGTGGGGGAATCCACGTATCTTTTCTTAGAAAGAAAATGAAGACTGAAAACCTGGTAATGTTTTCCAACTTTCCACAACCAAAAACGAACTTCCTGGAAATTCTGCATCACCTGGAAGGAAAGACCGAGAAAGTGACGAAGCCAGAGCTCATTATCCTCGAGGGAGAAAGCGGTGATGGTGTCAGGGCCTCCGAGGTGGAGCAGTAGGAATGGCGCCCAGAAGGCCAGGAGGTCAGCGTTATCAGCATCATGAGGTGGAGTGGCTCCCTGTGCCTTCGAGATTAAGCCGACGGCGAAGCTCGCAGCCCAGTCAGCAAGCAAGTACGCGATCCAAATGAACATGATTGCTGCAGTGTTGGCGGTCCTCTTCCTCAAAGTGCCGAATAGGATGAGGAAAGTTTGGAGGGAGAGGCTGAGGATAATGACTCCTCTCAGGTTCCATGTATCCCACAGCTTAATCACAAGACGCAACAGGTCCATTGATCTTCCTTGTTTTCTGTTTGTGTTCTTGCTGTGTTGTAGTGATGATTGACGAAGACTTGGGAAATCTATATGAGAGACTGTTCAGGGGAATTGAGGAGAATTAAACCAACAAAAAAAGAAAGTGCTGTACAGAGCCCGTGAAAGTCAGTTTGACATTACCGGTGCCCATCATCAGGGACAAAACCGGAATTTTAAAGTGCATGGATAAAAAAATCTTGGCCTGGCGCAAAAGTCAGGATTATTAAAAAAAAAAACTCTAATATGAGACTCCTCGACATTAATTGATTAAACAGAGCATAATTTGGTATCTTTAGGTGAAGAACGCTCTCACTTAGATTCATTCCTATGCTCTTCTCCAGTTATCTTTAGAGCTCAGAGTATTTTGGAGATTGCCAGGAAATATGGCAGAGGATCTTGAAGAGTATCTAGCGAGAAAGTTCCAGAACAAACTTAACCTGAGCTCGAAAGTTCGGTTCCACGGCCAATTCGAGAAGCTCAGCACTCTGATTCAGGGTATACTCAGCTCCCCATACCCAAAGCAGAGATCTATAAACCAAGAGCTGATCCTGCTCAACAATGCCCTCGAGGAGTGCCGAACTCTTTCGCTGAAGAAAGCCGCTGGATCCCCGAATAAAGCGATCGCTCTGTGGAGGAGCTTGGAGAAGATCAGGCAGGACCTCGAGGGGATTAAAAAGTCGATGGATGATCTAGCCAATACTGCCTGCCTAAGGCGAGTGGAGGACAGGGCCGATGTCAACTGGCAGGTTACCACCCGGCGATTCAATCCTTCCAACGTTTACGGGCTCGAGGAGAAGGCTGCGTCCCTTGAGAGGCTGCTTCTGGGCCCCCAGGGAGCAGATAACTTCAAGGCAATTGGGATCGTGGGGATGAGTGGGGTCGGGAAGACAACAATGAGCCAGGTGATTTTTGATAAGCCGGAAGTGAAGGACAAGTTCTTGCCTAGGATATGGGTTTGCGTTTCGCCACAGCCGGACACAGCTGAGGGAGACGGAAAAGAAGCCGTGGCCAGGAGGATCCTGGCCCATCTAGGCGTTAGTAAGAAAACAATTGACTCGATTTCTTCGAGTCATAAACTTCCTGGGCTGCTATATGCAATTCATCTTCAGCTGACTGGTAATGCACTTAGGTCAACCTTTATTTTATATTTTTCAGCAATCCTCCGTTACAGTGATGCTACATCGATCAACATCCAGTTGATTGCCTAACCTCTGCGTTGTCCCAAACGGTACAAGAACTCATAATAGTTCATCTTTCTTTCTTTCTTTTTTTGGTAATCTTGTTCGGAGCAGGTAAAAGGTATCTGATAGTGCTAGACAATGCAGTGGAGAAGGACCAATGGTACGAGATGCTTGGTTCATGCTTTAAGTGCGAAGATGGTATGGCCGAGTGGGGGAAAAGGCTAGGCTACGCCCTGCCTAAAGGGTCAGGTGGTGCAGTTATTTTGACGACAAGATCCGAGGAAGTAGGGAACCTCATGATCGGGAGAGACAATCTGCACTTTCTTCATCCTTTCTCAGACCCCGAGATCTGTTGGAAAATATTCATTGATGAGGTCAAGAGGAGTGAAATCGATGATATCGACAATGTTGTGCAGTCAGAGAAATTGAAGGCAGAGCTTACAAAGAAGTGTGATGGACTTCCACTGGCTGCAAGAGTTATGGGTCAGTTGTTTGTTGAGAAGCTCAATGAGAAGTCGAAGCCAAAGCAAGGCCACCCTTAATGGCCTTGTCCTGAGATTAAGGCAAAATCTGATGAAGTGCAATGACATCTGTTTTTGCTACGATCAATGCTCAACGTTTGTTATGTTACTCAAACTGTCAGTTCTATGTACACTTTCAAGGGACGAGAGATGGGATACTTGTTTGTGCATTAGTTTCGGTTTTCAGGTCCATAGAGGGATCGATTTTCAATTTCTTTTGGCCCTGGTGAGTGTCTGAATGTCTAGCTTCTCCATGGTATAATCCTGTCAAATTGGTTCTCCAGTCCCTAACACTAATGTGGCCCCATGACATTCAAAATGATTTGGTAACTGTCCTGCAAGATTTTCGCTTACATTCTGTAGTTAGTTAAGTAACTTGAAAGGGAAAATTCCATCTTCTCTCGCTCAATTCATGTATGGCTGGCTGTGAACTAACCTTTTTTAATAACAATTATTCCCTCAGCTGTGGTTAAAAAGAGAACTTGCTGCCATGGTCACTTATTCCGTCCATTTGGGTGGAAAACAAATTTTCTATAAATACCAGACAGTTTTATTGGATCGAGAAGTGACTGACTGCCGGCGACTTCACAGGTTGAAAGCTAGTTGGAGCTAACGATCCAAAACCCACTCCCTTAGATCTCTCTCTCTCTCTCTCTCTTTGAGTGGAGGATCGGGAGTGTTGAACTCGGTCACCACCCACCACCAGGCCGTCGCAACCATTGTTCCCTTGCAGTTTGAGAGTGGATGGTGGTCTAGCCTAATGCCCCTGCCCTCGCCCCTAGAGTCAAGAGATCAACCTCTATTTAGGAGTGGGGCTTGGAGGAGAAACACTATAGCTACCAGCATCGTCGAAGAAGTTGGGAGGCGGCCAGCACCCACGAAGGTGTTCTGGCTTATTATAATACTGGACACAATCCGCCATTAATCGCGAGCCCAAGCCAAGATAACTTGGGTTAGCAACGACACCAATATGGAGACTCGCCTCACTATACTCCGTTTAGCAGAGACAACGTTTTCGTACCTACCATCGGATTGGATGTCCGATCAACAGTTCGTCTTAAAAAAAAACAAGGGATTTATGCCAAAGAGGTGGTTAACACACAACCATATTCAAAATGGTTGTGCCATATAATGGAGTAAATTGTATGTGCTTTGATCGGATTACTCGAGCACTTCACTTTATTTTTGGAATATGATTGTGCTATAGTGCTATTTGAATCTTGAGTAGCTTACTCGAGTTAAAAAATTGATAATCTATTACGCTTGTTTTCAGTTATTATACTATAAAATCTCGGCACGTCATTCTCTAGGCAGATACATGCCCTTTATCAGACTCCTATTGACATTGGCTCCTCCTTGTGATGTATGTATGCCTTGGCATTATAATTGCATTAATTTCACGTCTTTGAGCTTTGGGAGAAATATATATATATATATTTTTGTATATACATATTTATCGTCTAGCAAAAAAATGGAGGAACACGCAAAGCACAGGCTGTATAAGTACTTGAGATAGAAGTTTGCATGCAAGGGCTTTAGTCAAGGTAATATAGGATTCCAAGACATGTTGAATTGATTAAGAAACAAAACGTTTGGAAGTAAGGTTTATGGTCATTTAGATTAACCATTATGTGGGAGCTGGTTCATTGGTAAATTGATATCATGTAGAACCTGAAATTCATGTTCGAAACTCTCAGGAATTAATAGCGGATCTCAGGTTATATAATATATTGTCCGATAGATTAGTTAATTGTTATAACATATATTAAAAAAATCAGAACCAATAAATAGACTTATTTATTTTTATTTATAAATTATTATTTCTATATTCTTCAAAACCTCCCATCTGGCCTAGATTTTTTTTTTCTCGCGAGCAAATGGACAAGAAAGAGGTAGCTATTGGTGTTCACATCTGCATCGAATCAATACCAAAGAAGCTAAGCTTGCACATATTAGAGTGGTCAGTATCTATTATAATGGAAATGACATGTGGAGTTGCCTAGACGATAGTTAACGTGAGTGGGTCGAATAAAGAGTGTCCCCATCCATAGTGCAAGCAATCATCGTGCATGTGGCCGACAAAAAGTATAGTTTCTATGATGACCAACCAATATCTCCGACTTTTTCTTCACGTCCCTAACGAAAGAACCAATCCTAAAAAACAAAAGCAATTTTTTTCCCAACACAAAATGGGCATTAATATTCATAAACCGGCATAGATTTTTAATATATATATATATATATATCTATTAAGTATCGTGCAAGATGTATGCCGTTAGGTAAAACAAAAATTGATAGAAAATGACCATGGGAGATAGTTTTTTTTAGCAATGTATCAAGCACCCATTTAACTGAAAGACATAAATAAGTTGTCTGTACTCGGTTGACTTAATGTCCTTTTTCAGTTTGAATAGCCATGGCAAGGGCCACAACAGAGACAAGACGAAGCATCTGGTACAATTATTGAAGCGTCTTCTTTAATATTGGGGGCTCTGCTCTCAGGTCAGGTCCCACTCCAGGACAGCTAAAGGCTCGATGCTTCGACTTCAATAACAACGATATTGCGTCACCGCATCAATCGCTATGCCGTTCGTTCATATTGCAAGAAGAAACCCGATTTTATTGGACAAGAAAGGGACGAGGTTCGCCGGTCCTCCGGTCAGGTGGCACGGTAGAAATTTTCGTGAAGATGACGCAGATGTGGGGGAGACAAGTGCCACGGACAGATTGTACCGAAGATTGTTGGAGAGTTTGATGTAGTTCCAAGCCCAGCCCATTGGGCTTGAAGAACAGATCCAGGTACACCTAAATAGGCCTAATGGGCCTCAGAGTCCTCAGGGGAGATTGGGCCCAATAACATATAACGTCTATTCATATTCCTTGTTTAACCGCCTTCCCCCCAGTCCCCCACATCATCCACATGGAGAGAGTCGGAGACGCTCTTCTAGTTCTGTAGTTTCTCCCTTCCTCTGTCTCTCTCCGACAGCCATTGGCAATGAGCAAGCCCTTCCTTCGAGCTGAGGAAGAGAAATCGCTTCCTCTTCATGAAATTGAAGGCAAATGGCGATTCAGACTCACAATCCGGTCAACACATCGCGCGTCCTGAGGGCCTCTCTAATACACGGTAATCTCCCTCCATTTCTCCGCCCTCATCTTCCCTAACAGCTCCTCCGATAGAACTCTACGGTTCATCCATTTTGTTTCCCTATTTAAGCTGAATATGTGGCTTCAGCCTCGCCGTTGATCATCTTCTGCATCTACGCGATTGTCGGCGCCTCACGCTCCGTTACCTCTTTCGTCGTGTTTCACGATAATGCATTACGTGTTGCTCCCGATTTTTTGTTAAGAGACTTACTCGGCGAACTAGATTGAGCGTTTGACTTGAACTATTTAATGATTGAGTAATCAAATCATTGAAAATTAGAAATCGATTCCCGTCACCTAGCTCGCTGTTTGAATTACCTAAAAAGCGACATGTTATAACCTATTAGTAATGTCGTGCTGCGATTAGTTCGATACCTCTTCCCACGCAGGGTTCTAGTGTAGGTTTTTGACCGGAGGTTCTGCTGTTTAGATAGTTCATGTGTTGCTTCCCGGGAAAAACTTGCTTCTGCAATGTTAATGCATGTCTTTACTATGTACTTCTTGGAAAGAGATTACGCATGGGTTTACCTTGCCGTGGTACTGAAAGGAACTCCTTGTTTTCCTTAGATGGGGAGGAGGAAGAGCGCACTATAAACATTGGATAGACCGCTATTCCATCCCTGTCCTACTATCTGGCGATTGAATATTCATGACCAGTCGAGTTGTTTGTCCTGAACTGATGCTTGTATCGTTTGCTCTGAGAGAATGGGAAGCTAGTGTGTCCCCTTTGCGCTCTGTTCCCATTTGTGCTGGGAAGACAAAATGTTCCGTCAGCAAACTTTGATATTAAGTGCTATATAGTGATTAGACAATATATCATGAAAATTCTTTCGGATCTATGGGTTATTTCTTTTGTGAAATGTCTCCAGTTAACTTTTCATAGTCTCATCAATGTAATGAACGATACATATGAGAAATTGAGTGTGATTAGGAGACAAAGGTGGTAGTTTACATTGTGTATGTTGCTTTGCATGTACTAGTAAGTGGTTCTAATATCTTTCGAGGAAAACATGGTTCCTCAGTAAACTCATTACACCAGGGGATTGCAAATGAACTAATGTCGTTTTGTTTTTTCTTGATATTTTACTGCTAGGAAATGGGCAGTAAAATATCATATTGTTCAGTCTACTAGAAGATCACAATGTTCAGAACTAATGTAATTTATTGTGACATAGCATTACCGAAATCTGTCCACTAGAAGATCACAATGTTCAGAACAGGAGTTACAACAATAATGTTTCTGAAACTCCAGAAGCGTTCTTGTTTTAATCAGACAGCAACCTGATCTTATACCAATCATTAGAGGCGGCCACTGATAAGGCCAAGTGAAGAGCTCTGGCCTCTCCTTGAAGGGGGTGAGGGAGCTCCTAAGAAGCGTTCTTTTTCTTTCTTTTGTTTTATTTCTGAAATTGGTCCCATAGTCTCTATGCTTTCCATTGCATTCATATTTTAAGAATTCCAAAGCATACATGGTATTGTTAAGAGGTTTTATAATGAGAGACTGATCTATTGCATTTCATTCATTTAAATTTGTTTGTGGGATGGTTTGCTTCTATGGACTTTTCCTTGGTGTACCTTAGCAGATGATGTCATCAATGCACATATGTACAGTGACTATGTCCAAGTATAAACGATGTGTTTTCTCTCTGTTCTAGTATTCTGACATATCATGGTTCTTTGCACATAGTGGCTCAAATTCTGACATTCTTGTCATTTGTAGGCTTTCTTGGCCCCAGGCGGCTAACCTGAATTACCCAATGTGAGCACCCCTATTCGCCCTATGCTGATGGAGCATTAACATTGAGGTGATGATATCGTGTATTTACCCTTGTATATTGCAATATACTGTTCAATCAAAGTCCTGACTGTAAAATCAGCCATACTTTCCAGCTGCTTAAGAAATACTGGCTTTGTCCCTTATCAGTTTGACTTAGTACTGACGTCATGACTTGAATCTTTTCATGATATATTCAACTATTTAGCCAATTGCAGATTTCTCCTTAAGCTTGACAACGAGCTCCCCAGCCAGAGGAAATACACCTATAAGCAATAGTTCACTAACTATCAAAACTCCGTTTCTTATCATGATCAGTAGTTACAACGCAGTCATTTCTGAAAGTTTCTCCTAGCTTTCAGTTGAAAGCCGCAGCATGTATTAATTTCAACATGTTACTTTGATTGTGCCTGTCAACTGTTTGCGCATGACAGATTTTTTATTCCCAGAAAAACCTCTTGGTTCACACACCATCCTGATGGGGCCTTCAAGCTAATTGACCCTCCAAATCAGGTAATCAAGCTCTGTGATGAATCTTTATCGATACTGACATTCACCTGCTAGAAGTTTCAATTTTCAATTTACTTGGGTTCAGATGAAACTAATGGTTACCTGCTTTGTCAAAACTAAAAAAGGTTCATATAGAAAAAGAAGCTAAAAGTCTCTGGTTTTTTGTGTGATGGGTAGAGCTTTACACCGAGAATTGGATCAGTCTGAGAACTTCAGATGAACCTGAAAGGGTCAAGTTCATCAGTGTCTGGGGAACTCAGCTCGGCATATATCAAAGTGCATCTGAAATAATATAGTCACGCACTTGTGGGAAGACAATGACATTATTCGCTGCTTCCTAGGGGCAAGGAGTATGGCGGATCTGTGTCAAGCTTTAAGAGGTAAATTAGTTTGCCAGCTGAGGTCAGATATTCTACTTGTTGCAGGGATCTCCATGTTTGTCACGTGATATCTTCTATAGCCAGCCCTCTGAAGCTAGTAAATTGGTGGGAGTTTCGCAGGGTGAAGCCTTTATGCAAATAAAAAAAGCAGGTGATCCGTAGTAAATTATACAAATGCGGGACGAGAGAAAGAAATCAAAGAGAGCTTGTTAATTCATAATTATAAATCCTTGCGAATATTTAGTTTGAAGTGTCCACCAGTCTGCATATTTTGGCTCTCCGTTATCGATTAGATGTGTTACTACGTCTTTTGATGAGTACATACTGTAATTTCTTGAAGGGATATGTTCGTGTGGGACAGGGGCCTTTGCTCGGTTGCGATAATGATTCTTACAGCGAGAAAATATATGGAGAGAAAAAATGATGTGCGCAGGTGATTTTGTTTTTTGTTTTGTTATAGTTTTTGTCTTTGCTTTTTGGGCGTGGACAAATTTACCGTGAGGGACGGCGGAAGAGGGTTGGGCCTTGTGATACGGCGGGTGGAAAGGCTGTCCTGTAAGTGGGCCTAACCTGTAATTGCTGTAGGTCCACCAGATTGTTCTGATGTATTGCTTTCTGAGTTGATGGGCTTTATACTGGGCTTCGAGCTGAGCCCAAAAATGTATAATGGTCTAACTTGGTACGGGCCTTTGTGGGCCTAATTGAGCCCTAGTCCATTAGGTGAAATTGGGCCTGATTGTAGTCATCTAGAGGAACACTTTGGGCCTAAGATGGAATTCTAATGGACATATTTATGCAGCTAATGGCACTGGCCCACGTTATGGGTTCAAAACAAAATATTAGGTTGCATGGAGGCCCATGCCCTGTGATGTGGGCCTGGTTCACCCATTTACTTGGAAAGTGGGCCTTGTTAAAACACAGGCTGGCTAAAACGGGGCCAGATGGTAAGTTTTACTGGACCCTTTCAGGCGTAAACCGGCATTATGGGCTTTCCCTGCCTAATCATTTGAGTGGCCTGACTAAATCGCAAGTTCGATAGCTTTGAATTTTGTCGCCACATTGTCTACCCGATCATAAGTCATTAAAGGCCCGCATTGGCGATCAGTATTACAGACTCAGCAAATAAGCCCCCTTGCCAAGAGTCATGGTTCATTGAATAAGTCTGTTATCATGTTGATCTATTCATGCATTATTAAGGCTGCTGACATAGACATTTCCATCAACAGAACCACAGAAGCTTACCAGTCATTTCAACGCGACCAACTTCATTGCTTGTGGCTTTGCCCCTTCCACTAACTTGAAGATGAGCCATGATTATACACTTAACACTAGCGGCCCATTGAAGAGCCCTTCCTGAGCCCAAGTCAGAGACTACGATGCCAGCTGGTACCTTCAACTCTGGTATACATGTTAAAACTCTCAAACTTTACACGAGGAGAACAAACAGAAGTAGCGCCCACTCAACGTAATTATTCAACATCATATTTACGAGAGGTGTATCAAAGCAAAACGAGAAAGTAGAGAAGGCATTGCTTTGGGCATGTTTCCGCTTTCTAGTAAAGGTGGATGTCCACACTAATACCTTCAACGTGACCACCACTGATCGCATAGTTGCCCTCAGCGCCTATCTTCTCCCCATGGATCTTCTGGTGCTCACGATATCGAAGCCACAAGCATGAGATTCTTGCCAGTGCTGCCTGACCAGCGACTCTGACCCTATACACAACCCTCAGATCCGCCCATATCTCTGATCTGGCATTGTCAGACTCGAGGCATGGATTATACCCAACGAGGTCTGACTCTGTTACCACAACTGCAGAGCCATCATCAAAAGACACCTGATCTTGAGGACAATGATCAGCTATGTCACTGTAAGTACCACCTTTCTTCACATAAAGATGGTAGAAATCCTGAACAGCCTGTCATTAAAATTTATATAAATCAAGAAAAAAAAATGAACAAGCCAAACAATACCAGGCTATTGAACATTGAATTAAATGATGTAGCAATGTCCATGAAGAGTTTGAAGAATTACCAGCCACTGTGAAGAAGCTAAAAGAACCCTTGGACGGATTGATTTCACGTAATCATAAGCAGCTTCAGGCTTCATCTGCCTGTATTTCACCTGTAGAGCAAAGAGACCGCACAGAAGATGAACATTCAGCAAAACAAGCATAAAACCGCAAAAAAAACCTATGATTGACATCCCAGGAAGATGCACAGACCAGGTAACATATAACGACGGTAGTACTACGGCCACGACCAGCTTTGCAATGAACATATGTTGTTTGCCCGCGTGAAGCATTTTCTTCAAGACAGCAACATCCCAAACAAAAACAAGGACAAGTAAATAAGCATCATACTTATAGTGCATGAGAATATAGTGTTCATGAGAGAATATACAAGGAAGCAGATTCTTCAGAAGGAGGTGCTCTACGTTGATCCTCCCCATAGAAATTTATGAGAAGCTTCCGCTTATAATTAAAAGCAAATCACATATTCTCAATTTCCTTTTCTGCTTTTTGCATAACAGCATAATAAAAAGTCCACTCGACAAGAGAAGTGCAAGTGCTTTTTACATAAAATTTTCTGTGATGACCAATAAAATATGATAAAAATGTCCATTCAGCAAATAAAATCATATGAAAACCACAACAAAGGGCCATGTACATAGCGAGCATTCAGCTACCATTCCATCACCATATGGAGTCCCTCTAAAATTGAACAAATCAGCCGGAAATGCCTTGCAATTTTACCAGATTTTATTAGAAACAGAAAACCTAAGGTAAGGTAAAAAAACACTCATCTTTGGCAAATTTACTTCTGTAAAACATACAAATGGGAAAGCATTGACTCATCATAACAAAAGAAGCTGCAATTACAAAAAAGGGACATAGCAATGCCAATTCAAATCTTGTTACTCAGCTAGCTCAGTTACTTAAAGAATAATGAAACAGCAGAGCAAATTTACATATTTCTGAAGCTCAGCCCAAATAACAACTATACAGCAATATAATTACATCAAATAGTATTGAGTTCATGCCCCAGGTCATCATATCTGAATATACCTACAAGTACAGGTAATGAAACATGGGCAAACACTATTCTATAAAGAATATTTTTCCTCTAAACAATGAACAAGTATAGTTAGAGAAAAACCCATTACTTAAAGCATCTCAATAGAAATCTCACCCGCTTACAATCCATTTTAATTCCGGAAGAGAATTTCAACAATTTTTATTTTTCCTTTTCATTTTCTTTGGATTGTACATCAAATACCACACTACAACTTTTAAGATGAATCTAAATGAAAAAAAGTCAACCAGAGTTTTGAAACACATACTATGCAGAAACTCCACTGCTTGGCATATATTAAATAAGGAAGGTGCAAAGCAGTAGTCTCTTGTAGGAATCACCAAATGCTCAATTCCATGAGCCTGCAATGGAACCAGTAAAACACCAACACATGTTAAAAAATGGAAAGGTATAACATTGGAAAATGATGAGAAAACCAAGAATATTCAATTTGTAATAAGGAGTAACAGAAAAAAGTATGAGCCATAAGCCTCCAAATCATAGATTATCCAAAAGAATATTAAATTGCAAGAACAAATATAGGGCTACACTCACATGGTAAAGTGCCGTTGGAACCAATGTTTCATATGGTTCATTCAGCGTAATCACTCCATGAACACCAAGATCCTTTAGGCATGGTACATCACCTGGAAACGGAACTGCACCTAGAAGTATAAACTGAAAGCATATGCATATCTATCAGAACCAAGAGGATACTCAACTCACACCCGCTAAATGCAACAGGAATTATCATAAGTTTACTGGAACTGAAGTAGCATCATATAGGACAAAACCCTATCCTGATATTTCACAAGTTATGGCAGTAAATTATTATGAAACTGAACATCAGTAGGACAGAATACCTAAGCATCAAGTAGACAAAACATGGATCATTAAGGACATTAACAACCTACATATCATTGACACAAACATAAATAACACTGACCACAACAGAGACAGTAGAAAGTCGGGAAATAGAAATAATCAACCGATCGCAGATGAAATAACATAACATGTTGAAAAACAGGCAGAATTGTACCTCAGCGACTCTATCCCACCATCTGAACTCCGGCTGCATCCTGTTCCTCACAACATTGTAAAGAAGCGTGGGATAAAACAAAACGCGAGCCCCAGCTCCAACCAACACTCTCTTTACATCAACCGGTACAAGACTTCCTTTTCTCTCGCTAAAAACATCGGCAACCCCACTGCAGGCGGTCTCTTCTGGCCGAGCCCCTACCACTTCTTCTTCTTCCAATTCCTCAATATACATAGCCACAGTCCACGAAATGAAAGACGAAAAAAAAAACCCTAACTATCCGAGACGAGCTACTAATTGCGAGTACGTAAATATAAAGGCGCAACAGATCAGCACAACCGCCCCGACTAAGACCCTAATTCACGAATCGACGTCTACCGGAGCACACAAAACCTAAAGAGTAGCATGCACCTATAGATCAAAAGGCGATTCAACTTAAGAATATTGATGGCGCGAATCGAGCACGAAACCGGCGGGATCGCCACCATCTGGGAAGGGCGGGGGCGATCGGGCCGATAAGACCGAGGGCGAAGACGACAGGGAGGCCTGATCGAAGGATAAGAGAGACCCGGAGATGGTTCGATTGGCGGAGGAGATCAAATCGATCTCGAGGAGACCCTAAGCCAGAGGCAGATTTCTCTTCTTTTCCGTCTCCTTTGATTCCCGATTTCTCTGGAATGATCACGGAGGGAGAGAGGGGAGAGAGAATGGCGCAGATTCGACTCTTTCGCTAACCAACTCCTTTTCCCTTAGATTGAAACTCAGCGACAGAGAGGGAGTGGGGGTGGTAAGGTCTATGGATTCGGGCAAAGGGGCGCTGATAGCGTAACCCCTAAGTCAGGGCGGGGATGCGTGAAGGCCGATGAGTAGACGCCACGTGGAAAGAGAGGAGAACCAACCAAACTATAGTAAAACTAAAACCCTTCCGGTAAATGCACAGAGAAAGTTTTTTTTTAACAGTTATATAATAATTGTTTAATAAAAATAGGTATTTTTAATTAAAAATAAAAATATTAAAATAATTTATCAAACTTTAAAAAATTAATTATTAAATAAAAAATAAAACATATTAAATGTATCTTATAATAAGGTAATGCCACATGATATATTGAAATGATTTAATCATCCAATAAAAAAATTAACAGATGCTAGTTTTAATTATTAAAAAAATAAAATATATATATATAATAAATCATAAATTCACATCACATAAAATCAATTTTCCTGTGTACTACTACAACTACTAGAAGGACAACAATGTAGAGATAAATATCATTACCAGTCATCCACCGTGGATATGGTCGAGTGATTCGGCACCCATCATCCTAATGGGAGAACTCGAGTTCAAGTACTACCTGCGGTGGGGAGATCTTAACCCCTTAAATGAGTCGATTCGGAGTAATCCGAATTAGTCAGCTGGACGAAATCCAACTAGATACTAGCGACTTATATATAAAAAAAAAAATATCCTTACCAGCCGAGTGGGGTGGCGCATAGGTGCTGTGATCAATTTGTAAATCTTCCCTGTACTTTCATACATACATAAACAGTGGGCAGTGAGACATTCAGCATCCTCCAAATTGGAGATTACAGTAGACGTCGTTTTAGAATCCCGATCGGGTCCCTGCACCGGGGGCGACAGGGAATATGTGCTGAGCCGTCCAAATCGCAGTGCACATACATACAACTATAAGAGAACAGAATGTTTCACATTCCTTGAAGAGGGAAAAGGCAAAGTTCCACTTAAAAGTTCGATCGAGCAGCCTAGGCCACTGAGAGGGGAGTAGAAGGGGAATATGCCATCCGAAGAGCAGAAGCTGGCGAGGAATCTCTTCAAATGTTTGGTCTGTCGGCACTTAGGACCAAATCCGTCATTCTCAGCCACAAGCACCCACGAGATCACACTACACCTAGCTGAGTAGTGGGTGATGCAGAGAGAGTCAAAAGCAAACCACCCATTTAGCTTATATTAATCCTAATCTAAAGCACAGATAGTGTCAACGTGTTCTGTAAATGCACACATAATTAATCTTGAAAATGACAGTTCTACCAAGTCATGGATTTCAACATCCATCAAGAATTCGAGACGGATTGGAAACATGTCATAAAGCTTCCCTTCTCGCAGAACTGCTCCCGAAGAGGAGCTCCCTCTATCCCATGACAGCTGAAACATGAGATTCAACATGAAGTTCCTTTTCACTTGTCAACGAGAACCTGAGCTATTGGCTCCTGCTGTAAACAAAGATGTCATCTTCTCAGTCAATCCCGGATCCTGTACTGAACATGGCTGAATTTTCTGCCGTGGTCCTTCTCCCAGGCTGCTCAGCATGTGAGTGAATAATTTAAACAGCACAGGAAAGAGGAGATTAACAAATCCCACGGCCAAAATCTCCAACTAATTCCACAGATC
Organism: Sonneratia alba; assembly: GCA_900174645.1. Lineage (NCBI taxonomy): Eukaryota > Viridiplantae > Streptophyta > Magnoliopsida > Myrtales > Lythraceae > Sonneratia > Sonneratia alba. Next base: position 758,305 of record FWPY01000071.1, read on the forward strand.
CGCATGGAATGATAGAAAATGTGGCTCTGGCTTATATCACTAAATGTCTTAGTGTGTCATACTGAGTTGCTTGCGAGTCTGAGGAGCTTGGAGTCTGATTCCTCTATTGAACATTGAACTTAATAGTCTTACTGCCTCTTCTATCTGCTCGAGCTCAAAGTGCCCCATAACGAGCACAGAGAACACATTGGATTCAACAAAAGCCAAGAATTCTGCCTCCTCGATTTCTTTCAACATCAGAAACGCGTCAAAAGGTGTTCTCTTGGAACACAGCTCACTCAGGATCACTTTACAAGTCATCCCTCCAGGTCTCATCCCACGACTCAACATCCTGCTAGACTGCATTTCAGCCACTCTCAACTTCTCTGACCTTATTAAAATAGTGATCGAATATGGCAATCTGCAACTAAAAGGTTACCACCAGAAAGAAACTTTGCCTCTCAATTCATCTACTTCCTTCAGATGCCTTTTCTTTCTGAGAGGCCATCAGTTACGGTACACAGTACGACGCCATTGGGACTGCGAGCACATCCATTATGAATAATTCCGTACAATACTACCAATGCCTTTAACGGAAGGACTGTTCGGAATCAATACGCGGTCGAAATGTGAATTTCTAAAATAAAATTATATTTTCTAATTCAGTATCTCCGTAATATAATCCAAAATTTAAATATGAAAAAAATAAGTAGAGAATATACCTACAAAGACTCCAAATTAGTCATCGTGTTTGAATCTTTAATTCGATGATATCTCACAGAGTCTACATGAATAATTTCGAGAGTCGATTCTTTGACTAGATGCACACGTGTGTGCTTTAAACAGTATCCACACCAAATCCCCCTAGTAATTGAGAACATTTCTCAATAATCAATCACTCACAATTGTATTTTTATAATATTCTCGGTTATCTCCCTTTTGACAAAATTCGCCAAAATAGCAAGTGGGTGCTCTCTCTCTACCCCTGATGATGCCGGCCATCCCTTTTATTATTGTTTTCAATATAATCGTATTTGACCCATCTCTTGATTGGCACAATTCACTACAATATTAATTTCTATTTCAAATGCAAAAATTAAGCAATTTAATTTCATATTAATTTGTGCATTTAAAACTTGACTTTTCCGTTCACAATCAATTAATTGGATAAGGATGGAACGAACTATTAAATTGAGTTATTTAAACAAAAATATATAGATGTGCACGTACATGTATTTATATACACATTTTATCGAATCTCATTCGATAATTTAGTTCACTAATGAATAACCGAGAATATAACTAGATTATTATAAATCTAATTTCAAAATCGTTTTATTAGACATGCATGTGATTGATGTGGGCAATTTCGTGCTAGCCCCAAACTAAAATTTAAATTATCAACTTTTAGTTGTAAGAAATAATCTGTATAATGTGTGACCCATTGGACTTCACGCTAAGTCGGTAGTAGATTAATATATCTTATTAAATGATTTAATAAGATTACTGATTAACTCTTAATAAAAGACCACAAGTTAAGATTGACGCCAGCAATGTATCATAACTACCCGGATAGTGAAGATTTCAATCAAAAGAATCGAACACCATTTATGATTAATTTTCGTGTAATTAAATCCTCCGGTTATATAATGTCTCGGATAGATTAAGGTATAAATAAAATGTCAACCCCTAATTCTTATACATATGTCTCCAATTCTCTAATAATTGACTCATCGATGAAATACCGAAAACACCTTTTCTGATATTTCATCCTACTTTGACCAGAGATTTATCGAGTCAATATTAAGTAAAATACATAGGACATTCTCTCATGTTATGAGAAGTAACCGATCCTTTATTGATTACACATCATCTCCATAAAAGTCTTATTGGTTCTAGAATACCCTACACATAGTTTAAAGAACCATGTTAATGAATAAACTAAAAACGTAACTTAACTCTCATAAGATGCTATGATAATATTAAGTTTAAGCGTCATTTACACATACTATCACCTAAAGAATAACCTATTGATATTTATTTAAAAATCCATTATGTTAATTCTTAAGCGGATCAGTTCAGTAAACTCAGTCCATAACGAATACCTACACTCTTATATTAGTGACTCTTCACAAGTAACTATGAGATCAGTTATCATCTACCTTAGCATGTAATAAGTGTATTAGTCTTACCAAACCACTGATTCTCTATTCAGTGATCCTACGACTATGAACATTTTAAACTAAGACTTGTGAATTTTAGATCTCACTGGCATGACTCTAAAATCATTATTATAGTTTATGGATTTTATCATAAAATATAGTAGCATATGATGAATTATAATAATGCCTCAATTTTATTTCATGAATAAAATTACATCAATTATGATTGGGTTTAGAGCACTAATCCCGACAAGGCCTCGATGCATAAGCTTCAAATCACAAACCTAGATGTAACAATATTTGAGCGGCAGTCAGTGTCCCCCTCACTCCATTCCAGAGCCCTCTCGTGACTCCTGCTCCGGCAAACCCATCGGATAGGCCTGAGAAAACCACCAGGCTCAGGGCACAGTTCTGCTCTTTCATTTTTTTGAAAGAGCTGAGAAACATTATCTAATTTGCCCGCGGTGCAAAACCCCTCGAATATCAGGACGACGAACCAACATAAACCGGTCGTCTGTATTGTCAACTTTATCTAAAGGGCTCATGTCGCCTTTCTCAGAGAACTGACGACACTGTAGGCAATTGTATCAGTTCCTATATTGAAATACTCATTCTTCTTGAATCCGTAGGGCCTCATCGACGAGCTCAGCTTCCTTGCATTAAGTAATTCAAGATAATCTCAACCGTCCTAACATTGACTGAGCGCTCATGACTCCTGTGGGACCCAAGAACATCATAATCACGCACACCTGGCCCTTGATAGAGGCCAGAGTTTCCACGAAATTGGCATACAGTTGCTCAACCGATGGATTTCCCGTCGGCTGCAACCTGCAAGGTCGAGAATTGGTGTGCCTGGGGGCAAATTAAGAGCGAAGTGATCCAAAAAAAAAAAAGGGCGGCGAAGCATCTCATTACCGGACCTCGGGGTCCTTTGCAGCCGAGATGACAGGGGTGCGAACTCAGCCCCCGGTGTCAAACAGAATCCGGAGGGGTTTCTCGGCCGCAGGCAGCCGTGGTCGACCAACCAACTTTAGCAACTTTTCCAAATTCGGCCTGAAAACGTTTCATGTTAATTAATCAAGTCCTTGAACTTCTTGCCATCGTTTATCCTAGTCCCCGTGGGCTACACGGACGTCTCATTTGCGTCCCCCTAAATTGGGAATCGATTAGTATTGGATGCAAACTCGTCGTCACCTGGTATTATCCCTTTTTATGCCGTATTCATCATCGAGCTGCCTCAACGGCCCTTGAATGAAATGGAGGATTTGTTTTTCATTTTTTGCAATTATTAAAAAGAAGAAGAAGAAGAAGAAGAGGAAGATGAATGTGGGGGACATAAACCTCTCTTATTTTAAGTGCACTAATCTGTTTGTCTGACTAGGCAAGAGAGTGCACAAATCCGAGATAAGCAACACACGATCATCAACTTAAGCATCCGGGAGGAACCGGATTCATTTGTCTACGACAAGCTTTCTGGTCCACTTTCCGTCCATAATCTTCTATATTATAAGGGGCTAAGGAATTGGTTACATTGTATATATTATGGTTTAAATTCTTCATAACTAGAAGGGAAAAAAAATGTTCCATGTCATGCCATAATCTCTCGAATAATGAATGGATCCACCGAGGACCAAGAAAGATAGTAAAATTTACGGGATCGAGATTCCAGCCATTTTCAACATACAAATCTTCGTACGCGCTTCTTAGAATGTCACTTTTTCGATTTCCCATGGGAATCCTTGAGCTGCGTGGAGTTTAAGAGCATCTAGTGCACATCTTATACTACATATCCACACATAAAGGAATTGAGTGACAGTGGCGATCGATGTGAAGTAGGAAAAGCACTTCCATCGAGAAGTTGCGAACACTCGGACACATGCACATATATGCGCATGATGATAACATATGCTCTTTGTCGGTGATTATCTAGTGATAAAATATGAATATATGTCTATATATTTGTGTGTGTACGTGGAGAAAGGAACACAGAAAAGCTAGCGTAGGCAGACCAAAAGAGAGAATCTTGATCACAATCCACGCGGCCTGTGTAGCTGATACACTTGGGTGTCCGTTGCACAAATCATGGCTGCAAAACTCGTTGTACCATGATCTCTAGCACGACTTTCGATCTCGATCCTTCGTGAGTCAAACTCTCTGCAAGGTGAGGTGTGATCAGAGGCAAACTTGGGGAAAAACAGAGAAATAAATCACGGGTTGAGGTGGAACGGAGCTTGTGGACCTCAGATCCCTCACCGATGCATCATTCCTCTCAACTTTATCCACTCCGCTCACCCTGTGCTATTCCTTTCTTTCCTTCTCTGCGTTTCCTTAACCTCGAAGTCTTCATTGCTCTCATCTCGTCTCCTTCCTTTTCCTGATATTCCTTTTCCTCTTCTTGTTCTCCTAACAACCCCAACAGCGCACTCTTCAAGTCTTCTCCGTTTCTTTCCTTGGGCTCCAATGGCGGAAAAAGAGCACTCTTCAAGTAAGTACTTCACGAGCTTCCTGCATAAAGCATCCCTTGCCATAGTATTCCTCGTGATCATCCCTCTCTTCCCTTCCCAAGCCCCTGAGTTCATCAACCAAACCGTGCCCGACAAAAGTTGGGAGCTTCTTCACCTTATATTCGTTGGCATTGCCATCTCTTACGGGCTCTTCAGCAGCAGAAACCAAGAAGAGACCGAGAAAGAACTGAACCCGTCAAAGTTTGAGAGTGCGCAGTCCTGCATTTCTCAGTTGCTGCAGGTGTCCTCGGTCTTTGACGACGAGCCCGAGACTCAGTCAGGATCTGCTGATGAGATCACCAAGATCAAAACTTGGAGCAATCAGTACGTGCGCAATGAACCTGTGGTGGTTTTGGCTAAAGAACAACGGCCTTCTGTAGTTGGTCAGAAGAGGGTTAGCAGTGTCGTTAGCAGCTCTAGAATCGGGGAAAAGCCTCTGCTTTTGCCCGTCAGGAGCTTGAAATCTCGGGTTTTAGACTATGAGAAGGAACCTGTTGATAGGACCAGTGGTATATCTAGTCGTCCTTGTGTTTCCAGGACTAGCTCCAATTCGGATTCGAAGAGGCTCAGTGGTTCGAGCAACGTGCCTATTCAGATGAAAGGTTCACAGAAACTCGGGGGATCAGAGGAGAAGGCAGCAGAAAAGGAAGCTGCTGTCCTTCCTTCTCCAATTCCGTGGAGATCATCAAGATCAGGAAGGATGGAAGTGAAGGAGCAACTCCGAAGTCCTGATTCTCCTTTCTCTTTGATGGGGGATTTCAATCATTTTTGGGACAAGCCTGAGGCATCTAAGCCACAGATTTCGACATCCACTCAGCTCAATTCCAATCCTAAGATCTCCCCTTCGTGGAAGAGATCGTCTTTTTCATCAGAAATACAGGCAAAGACTGCGGAAGATTTTGTGATGGAGAAGGCCTTCCAGAATTCTCCTCCCCCCCCTCCGCCTCCTCTCCCACCTGTAAGTTTTAAGTCATCATCGATGAGAATCTGTTCAAGTTCAGGTTCTCATCTCAGCGGGGTGTCATTGAATAAGGACCTAAGGAAAAGCTATTCTAGGGAGCAAAAGGCGAGTCGAGTCCATTCAGGTATCGAGATGGAACCAGGAAGAATTCTTCTTCATGGCGTGGGGAAGCCAGTGAGAACGTTCCGAGCACGAAAGGACGAAGAGGTTATGGAATATGGTGCAGAGGAAGCTGAAGACATCACCTTGTTGGAGAAAACCCGAAAAGGGACCAACATTGTTTCAAGCCCGAGCTATTTGAAACTTCCTGAAGGTTTTGTGGGGGATCTGCTCTCGGAATCAGATGAAGATTCCCCTGCGAGCAAGAACGACCAGGAAGCTGCAGCTGGAACTTCAAAGATTGAGGAAGTCAGTCCCGACAACATTATCAGTGACGGAGGGCCTGATGTTGATAAGAAGGCCGATGAGTTCATAGCTAAGTTTAGGGAGCAGATAAGGCTTCAGAGGATTAACTCAATCAAGAGATCAAGCGAAGAGATAAGCCGGAGCCTTTCAAAATAAAGCTAGTAGGCCTTAAATTTGTAATAAACATTCAAACGTTCCCTGCTTATGTTCTTCCTTTTACATTTTCCAACTTCTTTCAGGCCTATGATAGTTTGTCCAAGAAGAGTGGGATGTATGATTATGAGTGCATTCTACAGCAGGTTATTTCCTAGTGATTGGAGTTATTTCAGCCCAATTCAATACACTGTCTCAGTGTGCGAAGACTCCGAAAATTTAGGTAGGTTTCTATTTTCTTGACCATGAACATGACTGGTCAATCGAGCGTCGAAAGGACAGACTGCTAGTTCTTGCAGATCATCTCATCCTCCATCACATAAACGGGATCGGATCTCGGTGAGCTTGCCTTCATGAGCTCCATCTGATTTAGTCTTGTTTTTTTGTTGAAAGCAGAAATAGATTTTACTGGTAAGGGATCGAAGGGGCGAATTCTAACCATCTTGCTTGCTATTTCCATCTCATTCCCGTTTCCTTCCAAAAGTGATATGAGATGTCCTCGTGTCTTCTCTTCGTTGCAGTTATTCTCATCCACCAGTCCCTGCATAAAACCGTCATGTCTGAACGTATACTTAGGTTCTTTTCACATTCGATTCGTTGATTTGGTCTTTCGATGATTCTCTGTGTCTATTGGCCCACACTGGCAGCAAAACATGCCCGGTAGCTTGTTCCTTGCTATTAAGATGCTTTCTGCAGTCAGGGGGCCTCTTTCTTGCTCTCACAGGTATGGATTGTCCAAGTTAATGCCCAACCGTACCCAAGGGATCATTCACCAGTAAGAAAAAGAGAACACAGGCAGCCTAGTTACATACATCTCCTGCTTTCTGTCAGTAAAACAAAGGGATGGAGGTTGAAGATATTGACAGGCCCGGAAAGTCTACAAGCAGTAGCCATTTAGCAAGCCCATTATTTATATCCCATGTTCAAACGACAACAATCAGTCCACAGCAGATGGAATAAACATTTACGGAAGAGCCTGATTTGTAAGGGGCTGCTTCGAGTTGTGCAAGAATTGTGCTGGCGATGGAAGAAGCATGAAATTTCGCACCGACTGCAGTGGCACTGATCGACCGCGGTCTTTATCTGGCCAGAGGCCATTAACCTGCAGGCCCATGTTCTCGTGAAAAACTACACGCGTTCCCGCAGGTTGCAGGAGATATAACTCTTACCCCTCCTGTCAACTTAGTCCAATTTTGTTATATTTCCGAACAACTTCATTGGCGTCCGACTCCGGCCTCTGGGCATATTCTTCCATCATCAATAATATACTACCAGGATGGCCTTGATCCGTCCACAATAAGCTCAGTCTAGTCTCTTCCCTTCTTTCTTAAGTATGCCCTGCAAAAACCATGCAAGTTCGAAGAAAGAGGTACGACGAGGAAGATCCGAGAACAGAGATTTCTCTCTCGGATAAATCCCCCTTTCTTTATTTCCACGACGAGACATGCCCCAATTTTGACCAACTATTCTACCATCCTGACCCAATAGATCTCCTGCCATTTTATGGAAGTACGAACTTATTAAACAGTTTACTGCAAATCATCGGACGAATGAGTGTATGGGGATGCACAATTTTGAGAGATCACCGTCCATTTTCAGAGCTTTCTCCTCCATCCAGCCACGTTTGGTACGCATGAATAAAATCGAAATGATTTTACGAATTGAATGGGATGGAATGAGAAGGAATGATAATTATCATTATTTTGTCTCATTTCGTACTATCTTTAAAGCTGATAGAATGATTTTTTTTTATGTAAAAACTAATTTATCAATTACACTCTTATCCGCAATTTACTAAAACTCTCGTAATGTTTTTAAAATATTTATGATATTTTTTTTATAATTCAAGTTATAAATTGAAAATTTTCTACGATTTTATTTTTAAAATTTGTAATTATTTAAGTATTCTATAATATTTTCTAACAAAATTATAATGATTTTTGTTGAATTAATTTTTATAAATTTTTATTTTATTAGTAAAGCATACAAAGAACATTTATTCATTGGTCTAAGCAAAAGAATAAAATAGGAAAAATGAGGAAAAATCAAAACGGTCGACCGATTCTTTCTAGCACAATTAAATATAAGAAATGAAATAAAAAATAACTACTCCGATTTTAATTTCATTCTTAGATTAGATATCAATGGGGCGACCGACAGGGAAATTTCACAGAACAGGACGCTTTGGTTTGCTCCCCCATAAATCCGCACGTCTGCCTCCCAAAAGTCCGTATAGGTATGGCCAAAGTCTCAATCCCATCAAATAATTAACCAATTATTGGACCGAGTAAAATAGTAAGAGATAAATATCAAAAAGTGTGGTAAGGACCAATTGCCTCTTTGAACCGACAACAACCGAGTGCCAAGACTCGAGTCTATGCACTTTCAAGGAAAGAAGGAAAACGAACACTCATGAGCCAGCCCGTGCTCATTGATGCCCCCACAGGATATACTTGAAAATTGAGTATTTATATCTACCATATCTCATATCAATCTCTCAAAAATTTACCAGAAATTCTATGGAATTTATGAGAGAGTATTTTATGAAAAATTGATTATTAAAAAATAGAGTTCCCACTCTGGGTGCACCGATATCATTCAAGTAAGATTTGAACATCTCAAAGTATTGCCTCATCACAGCCACCTCAGAATCTACCTCAAGAATAATCCAAGTTTGATAGGTTAAGCGACTACAACAGAGTCTATTGATAACATTACCAGCCACGATTCAATTGATCAAACAAATACTAGTCAATGAATCGACTAATTAGACCTAAGATTTTACAGCGAGAAGCAAATAGCAATAATTTGCCCTAACACTACGGCCCTACAATAATAGAGAAATAAGAGGGGTGAGCCAATAGCACAAACATTTATAGACCCACCAAGATGGCCTTTCTCCCTGACAACCATACATCAGACCATAGCCCAGCCGAGTCCACATTCCCATACATAGGTTCCCTGAGATGAGGTTGAATAGCGTGCAAGGATGACCACTTGTTATGGCTATGACCTGGGCCGCAGGGCGTCGAACGCTGGTCCATGGCAGCTGGGACCCATGGGTCGATAGGGATGGGCCTGTGGTGCGCCGGGGCAATGGCAATTGCTCTTGGGTTGGCTGCACCGGCTGGGACCGCCAGCCGCTCGCAGGAGGGGCACATGGTGAGCGTGGTCGGTGGGGTCATCTGCATGTAGAACTGAGGGGAGAGCTTCAGCGCCCTCAGCTCCTGCACCTCCTTCTGCAGCCGCCGGTTCTCCTCCGTCAGGTTCTCGCAGCACCTCTTGAGGATCTCGCAGTCGACCTCGGTCTGCTTCAGCTTTGTCCTGTGAAGGAGAGGGAAGAAGATGGGGAAGATCGATCGTCAGCCGTACTGGACACTGAAAAATACCAAAAATGTCTTCGGAGGAAGTGTCGGAACGGCGGACTCACCTTGCCCTTCTGTTCTGGAACCAGACCTCCACCTGCCTCGGGCGCAGCCCAAGCTGCTTGGCCAGCGCCAGCTTCTGCTTCTGCATCCTCACCAATACAAGCACGTTAGATTAAAATTACCATAGTACCACGGAGCTATCTCACTATTAACCGACAATAATCCCTCAGCAGCTCATGCAATCAAATTACACTCACCGGGTTGAGAGTATTGTGCTCTTTGAAGCTCTCCTCCAGGATCGCAGACTGGTCCTTAGAGAGCCTCAGCTTCTTCCTTGAGGTGTCGCCATCCTCCTCGTCACTGATCCCCCGGGATGATGCCCTCTCGTTGTCAGCTGTCAGATCCTCGGCGTTGGTCTCCCTCTCGCTCCTCTTCCCGGAGACCGTCGAGATGGTGCTGTTGGGGGAGGACACCCCAGCTTCCTCCTCGCAGTCTGCTGTTGAGGGCAGTCTGTTCACGTCAATCCCCCGAAGGAACGACCTTCCGTCGCTGGAGATCCGATCTGCTCACAAACAGAGCGGGCACTTATTTTCAGTCTCTACGATAAATGTTCTAGGATGGAAAACACCGTGCTTTAGCTTCAATGCTTGAGACCCTTATGAACGGAGCAATACAAAAGAAAAAAAAGAATTGCAGACTTTTGAGTATCAATTGAGCACCACAGAGCCAAGAATTGACCAGAGAGAAATAAAGGCTCTGGGAAAATGAAATTCAACGAAAAGAGCAACCTTTTAAGAGAATATCGGGCTTCAAAAAGCAGTCGAAAACAATATGCTTTCCAATTCAAAGAGAAAGAGGGGAAGGAAAACTTTGGAAAAACGGGACGGGGGAAAAAGGTTTCATTTTTGGGGCAGCTCTACGCTGCGAAGAAGACTCGGATCCGGATCAAAGGATAAACCGCAGAGATCAGCGAAAGTACCTGAGGAGGCGAAACCCAAAGGAGAGGTAGTCGAGGAAGGGAAGGGCATCAGATTGAGATGCAGGGGAGGCTGATGCCGCTGCTGGGGAGGAAAGCTCAGGCTCAGGGACAGCCCCAGCTCTTCCTTGTCAGCCATACTCGAGTCTGATGAAAATACCACTCTCCTTCTTCCTTAATTTGCTTCTTGGTTGAGCAGCTGGTCTCGGATCGATAGGATGGTTTCCTGATGCTATTGACAGGGTTTCTGGTTCTAGAGAGATATAGTCTAGAGAGTCGGAGGCTGGGAGATGGGAGGGTGATGGGCAATGAATACGAGGGAAAGGGGGGAGTGGTTGGGGTGTGCTATATAATACTGGAAGGAGTGAAGATGGCTTTCGGGGAAATGGGTGGGGGGAAGAGTAAACTGATGGCGAATTAAAAAAGAAATTGAGAAATAGAACTTGACCAATTGTGCCCCTTCTTCACTTAGTTACTGAAAATTTATAAATTTAATTTTTATTATATATTATATATTTTCTTTTTTTATCCTTTTCTAATATGATACTTCCTATACAACAAAAAAATTTTGATTGAATTGTTAATATCTAATATTAGTAAGATATTATGAAAGACAACTCGACCTGAGGAAACACGGCTGGATATGAAGACTGGGGAGAATCAGTTTTGACCAGAGGAAAGTTTGTTCATTCGTCTAATTTCAGTTGATTTTTTAAATATATAAGACTCATTTTAAATTAAAAATTAATATTAGTCTTTTTTTTTATTCGCTCGACACTTGGGATGGTGAGATTTTTTAAATCGTAAAGGGAAAAAAATAGTATTCTAAATTGCTCCTTTCTGTATAGGATTTCTTTATGTGTTCGAGGCCTTATTTGGGGCATGTATGCCCCAGCTGGTCTGGAGATCATATCTCATTTGATTTGCTCGGACGCCCCGAAAGCGAAAGATCTTGGATCCAAAATTCACGTACCTTTTCTTTTCCCACTACAATAGTTGCATATCAGTTGTAATTTTAGATGTCCCTATTCATGTCAGATTTGGACTTATTTCACTTATAATTCGGTCGCATTCGAGGACCAATTGATAGTGATTAACATGACTAATCAAGCTTTTTCAATGAAAAGGTACTTGCCGTGGACTAATTTATTGAATTTAAAATATTATAAGAGAGAAATGGGAATGGTATAAAAATACTTTTCTCTACCTAATAATTAAAAAATTATAAATTCGATTTCTATCACGGGTTCTCCGTATCATTCTATTCCTTATTTATTATATTTAATTCTAAATCCATAAACCTTCTATATAATCGAAAAAAAAATATTATAAAAGGATCATAAAAATTTTTTAGATAACGCGGAGTTTATTCTCACAAGTCACACGTCTGTTTATCTACTTGAATTAATTCTTATGATTGACATATCCTTTCCTATTATTAGGAAATAATTTTTTTATATATAATAGATTTTGTAGTTTCGTATTACGTAATTATTTTATTTTTAACTGATTATGCATTTCTTATATTTTTATTTATCTCGTAACCCATAAAGCGTTGGATTAATTATTATATTTCTTGAGACAATTAATAAAAATTTTATGATTTACTCTTATACATTCAACCTCTAAACCATCATATATTTACCATTTCTTTATGCTCCACCTTGACTTATTTTAGAGTCAAGATTCTTTTTGTATTATTATAACATAAAGTTTTTCCGCCTACATCCATATTCTATTTCTATTTTAACAATTGTTAGATTAAGGATTTAAAATATCCTTGACAAACATAAATTTAATTAATAAAATATTTAATATGGACTAAGTAGAAAATTTACTCTTAAAATTAAAAAAATTAAAATATCATTGACATTTCGATTACGTTTTTATTTTTATTTATTCATGTTTGTACCTTCAAAATTAGTGGTGTAAAAACATAATATTCAATTGAATAATTACGTAAAAGTTACTTAAATAAAAATAATATTGAGGAATTTTTTTGTAATTATTGGCAATTTCTTCGCCCTCATGTTTATCGTTCGTATCAGAGGAAGAAATTAGGAGGGGGGGGACAAGGGAGAGTGAAGTTCACGTGATGGGTGGAGGTTGGTGGGGACGGGCGAAGGCGGTTGCGACGAAACCCAGCCCCATACTCCAGCGCACGTGGGTTCGGCACGCCCCGTGGGGCCCACATGCGCACTTCATGCCACACTGTCGCTCCCTCCTCGGACACACCCCTCACAACAATCATTTGAACTACTTGACCCCGCTCTAGTGCTCCGGCACCACTCTCCACCTAGCGCGTGTCGTCCACTTACTCGAGCAAGGACAATTTCTTGCCGTCGGATGGGCGCGTTTATCACGTCTAAAGGTGATGCGAGAACGTATTTGCATCCGTTTTTTTTTTAATTTTTCCCTCGCCGGCCCCTATCTCCAGGTTTTAAATGCAGAACGACTGGGCAACATAGTCGATTATCACGATCTGTCACTAAAAAAAAAAGTAATTTATTATATTAGAATTTTACCAAAAAATTTTGTAAATCATAATAGTTTAAGTATTATCGACTTATACATCTTAAATATATATTAATTAATAATAAATATAATTTACGGATATTATATAGTACATATTAAAAAATCTCAAATTGCCAACTTGGCCCCTGTCAGTAAGCATAGTAGGAATAACATCCACGTCCTTGAACGAATGTGTGACTGTGAGGAAACCCATCGGACCATGTGGGGAGTACAATTTATGCTTTTTTTTCCCTTGATTGGCCATCGGGACCATTGATCTAAGTAGATCCATGTGTAAGCACAAAACGCTCCGGGGAAGAGTTGAATTCATAAATTTATGAACTACCTATAAGTTATATGCATGCTCTATTCACTTAAATTAACTTTTAAAATTATTATGTGGCTCTTTTTTTTCTATTAATACTTTCATATCTTTTTTTTTCTCTTGACTCCTTGGTAGCAAAAATATATTTTAATGGGTAGTATTCAAAGTTGAAATAGATGAGAATCGAGTGGTGTTGGAAAAGTCATGAGGGGCCATTATGATCTCATGTGGGGTACGAAAAATCGAGAGGTTGTAGTTAGCATATCATTATGAGTATGGGGAATGGTCGGTCCACTTTTGACACCACACCCTCCAACCACAATCCTCTCACCACTCTCATTATGTGAAAATGATTGTCCAACCACCCGCACCGCATCTCTTTTCAACATCATGTTTATTTACTTATTTATTTATTTATTGCATAAAAGGAAAGGAAATATAGGATCCATGAATGAGAATGAATGAATTCAACAAAAATAATTTATAAAAAATGGAAACTGAAACAGTTATAGGCTAAGAGTTTTAAAAGGTATATTTTTTTCAATTATATATGAGACATGAGTTTCGAAAGACATATAAGAATATAAAAAAAAATACGATAAATTTTACAATGTGAATCGAACATATAAACACATAATTTTAAAGTAAAAAATAACATCACTACAAATATTAGTTATACATGGACCAATAAATTATTGAGCTCCTTTAATTTAATAGGTAAGGAGATCTATATAAGCAACCGTGCGGGTTCTCTCCTCGAAAGCCGCGTCTGCCTCCTAAGAAACTCCTCATCGTCGGTTTTTTTGCAAAGCCTTTTGCCATAAAATTCCATATAGAAAAGTAGATTTTCCTGATCAAATCGTATAGTATTAACTTGAAAAATGGTTATTTAAGGAGTCAACGTGACAATAAGAATATTGAAGCAAGTAACATTATGACAATAGCCTGGGAGGAGACGCGGCTTCCCACGGTGAGGCGGCACTTGTTGACAATTTCGCCGGTTTTCTAATTAATTCTAATAGGTGCATATATTTTACCATAAATACCATATAAATATTATATATTTATTTTTTTACTTAAATTATATATTTTAAAATAATTTTTTAATATTATATAATTAATTTTATAATATATTCAAGACATAATTTTTATAGTCTGCTGAGATGATATTTCATAGTATTATGTGATTGATATGTTGATAATTTTTTGGTATGTCAACTAAATTTTGTTATATCGACGTACTATGTCAGTAATTTATTAACATATTATCATGTTATGTCGAGATTAGAATTATGAGTTAAATATATTATAAAATTGAATCATATATAATTAAAATATATAAAATGTTAACTATAATAATAATAATTATTATTTTTCACCATCTAAGTACTTAGGAATGTGGCCGAGGCCATGGCCATGTAGGGGGGAGGGGAAGGTGCAGCACACACGAGCTGTGGGAGAGTGAGCGAGGGGGGACAGGATGAGGATTACGAGATGAGATGAGCGGTGATGATGGCGATGATAATTGAGGACAGGGAGGGCGTGGGGAGACCGGCAGGATGTCAGGTGATGATTGACTGTCCCACGAGGTGCGTGCTAGCTGTCCCACGTGTCTCCCCACGTCTCCCTCATCTTTCTCTCTCTAACAATCATTTAAATGAATAGATAAATCGGTCGAGACTGTCGCTCTCGTGGGCCCCACCTGTACGAGGCTCTCCTCCCCCACTCGCCATGTGATTCTCACGTGAACTCGGGCCCCCGCCAACCCCACGCTGTTCCACCACCATCCCTTTCTGCAAGAGAAGATTTTTCCTTTTTTTTTTTGCCTTACGACGTATATTTGTTTCCACTTATTGTGGGAAATCATATGAAAAAATAATAATTTCGACTATAAGATTATATTTTCATTTTTTTGGACCACCGCCACATGGCCAACACCTTGTTCTCATGTGACAAGGGTTGCACACAAACAATGGGAGAATTGGATTGAACCGTAAATTGAATACAAAATAATCGGCTTGTACAATTTTTTAAGATAAAGTGATGTGATTAGTTATTAAATTTAAATAATTTAGTTAATTGGTTCGAACCATATAATCATATTTTAAATATAATAAAAATAAAATATTTGAAATCTTTTTTAGAAATTAAAAAAGTAATTGAATATATGTTATTTTATTGTTATATTGTATTTTTTTACCTTTTCATACTAAAATTTATTTTAAATAGATCAACTAATCTTAATTTTATATTTTTAATTTATCTTTAATTAGACTTTTTATGATTTTAAAATTATATTTTTTTCATTTTCTTGTATTTTGATATGGTTATTATTTGATTTTTATTTGGTTTATATTTAATTTATTAATTTATTAATTTTTTTAAAAATAATTTACACTAATTTAATTTAATAATTATATAATGGTTATGATTTGTGTGTATAGTACCTAAATTAAATCGAAACATGAGCATCCTAGTGATAAGCACGTGGACTAGACCCCTTTGCCCCCACCTTGGCCCTTGGTTGCTGCATGAGCATATTAAAATTAGAAAAAAAAAAGAGATACTTATCTGGAAGCAAATTATGTCATGAGAGAGAATTGATATCACTTATAAGTTAATAATAAAAAAAATTATAAATTTAATTCTTATTATATAACTTTTTATGATTGATATATTACAATAACTATCGAAAAGAAATTTATATTATAAACTATTTATATCGTAATAGATATAATAAGCGGGGTGTTCGTCAATGTGTGAGATGTATCAGGGGTGGTTCCTTGATAAGATGGGGAAGCACCCGAGTTTGAAATGTCAGGATTTTACCCAAAAAAAAAAGATAAAATATGTCGAGATTTGTTTTTTTGTTAAGAGGTATGTAATGACGAAACTGGCCTTCCCCTCCGAAGCAAATTACAAAAACCTAATATTGATCGGGTGGGCCCTACATGGAAGACAAGAAAAGACACCTTCCCCGGTGGTCGCAGTCATGTATTATTCCGCCCGAGTCATAGAATCTTCCATCTCACCGGCCAATATTATTCGTTGTCAGTCTCTCAAATTTCAGTCAACGATTAGGATAATGTTTCCTAAAATAAACTCTACAGGAAAAAATAAATGCAGGGATATGCAAATATTTAAGCAATTACCAATTGATGCACTCTCTTGCCCTCTCTCTTTCTCTATACGTATAATTGGGATAATCTTATTTCCCATGTTATTTGGGAATTTAATTAACGATAAATTGGATTGGATTGAAAATTGGTCAAAATATGGAGCTATGAGTTCATGGATTATATTAGAAGTTTAATTAGTTAAATTGTATATTTAATAATATTACTAATAAATTAATATAATACTATAATATGACATTAATTCATAACAAGAAGTTATTAATATATATATCATATTAACCAAAGTTAAATATAAAATATAAATATAAGTTCAGTAAAATAAAATAAGTACATTACAATATATTTTTATTTTTTAAAATTTTAAGTCAATAATTTTTATATCGGTTCAATTTGGATTTGTCGGTCCAAATAGTGAACAATTCGTTTCAATCATAACTGACTACATTTACAATGTAATTGGATTAATTTTGGGAACCTAATTAGTGAATGACCAGTTCTTAGCGAAACCGGCTGGCTCGGTCCAATTTTAAAAGCTATACTACAAGCACCCCTTTGGTGCAGTGTCTTTTATTGCATTTCCAAAATTAACCTCCATTTATTATTACCACACCCATTTGCATCGATTCATCAGGAGAAGGACCATACAGTAATTTCTACTAAAACCGACATTATCTCCGACCAAGACGGCTTCCTCCCTATTTTTTGCTTCACAGCGGAACTCAATGCAATCATGGTGATTTACCCCTTCTTTTCTTCTTTACCCTTTCTATGTAGCTCGGAATTTCACGGTCAAGGAAGGATTCAGGACGAGAGAGAGAGAGAGAGAGAGAGAGAGAATCTTCGTCCATGTGACTCCAAAAAGACACAACATCCACTCGGTACAACAATGGTGGAATTTTCAGGAGACCTACCTCGCCAAAGTGCTTCCCACGCATATTGACTATGGCTCGTAAAGGTTCGTTCCCAGAGGTTCGCACGAGTTCCTTTGCTAGCACTTACCTGAGGCTTTTCCTTGTTTGGTTTTTGGTGTGGGGGTGTGTGGTTTGGCAATTAAAGCCTCCTTTTCTTTTCATATGACGGCAACCATCAACCTCTGCCGTCACGTGCGGCGCACCATTCTCCATGCAAAATAAAAAGGTGAAACTCAACCGAATCCTAAAAATATGTAATTTTTTAATTAAAAATTTTAACATTTTATAATGACTATTTTATTCATAATTTTTCATTTTTATGATTTATTTAAGTTATTATCATAATAATACATTAAATCTCACTGATATAAACGTAATGATATCAACAAAATGTTAACGTGATAATTGCACTTTATGTGCCATCTCATTATTCTAATGCAACATATGGACATTCTACAAATGGCATTATATTTATATCGTGATTTAATGATCAATTATGATAATGACTTAAACAACCCATGCAAGTAAAGTTTTAAAATTAAAATAGTTATTTTAAAAATTTTAGAATTTAAATTTAAATTCAAATTATGAGTATTAGTGTATTTTCCACCCCGCCCAAAATAAAAATGCGACTGTCGTGGGGGCGGCGAGGCACACGTATGACCTTGGACGCCCGCACGTTCCCCCCCGCCCACACACCACCCCACAGCGCCCCACCGCCCACGCCGAACCCGACACTCTATTATATTACTAATTACAGCTGAAACTAATTTTTTTAAAAAAAGAAAACAGCCTCTAATATTTTATAATTAACTTTTCGCAATATTACTCATAAAAAAATTCACGATATCAACAACTTTTATTTTAAAAAACTGTAACCATGGATGAATATATAATAATATAGAATTAGAAAAGGATGATTATTGAAACCAATCAGATAAGTTAAATATTATTTTAAGTGATGCTATAATTTAATCATTATTCTTTTTTAATTAGTTATATATATATTTATATGTGAAGGGGTAGTTTTGGAGGTTTAAAGTCTCAGTCATCATTCATAATCGAAGTAATATATGACATACATATTTATAAATATGAACATATATATATAAAAGAAAAATGACATAATACAATCACGCTGACAGATATATATAATTAAGAAATTTTGAATTTAATTTTTATATAAAAAAATTTTGTGTTCTTTCTTTTTTTTTTATTATTACCATTTTCTCCTTCCCTTTCTTGGTCATGGGTCTCTGTTGTAAATTACTGATTCACATTGCTGGCTTTCTTAGTTAAGCTGTACTAAAACGAAGCTTGTAGCATAATGCTAACTATCCGTTACGCCTAACGGTGCAATGGACAGCCCACACCCATGTCCTCGCAAAGTGCGAAGGCAATCTTTGGGAAAAAATAAAAATAAAAACCCTAATAATTGCAAGTGATCCAACCATAGTTTTTAAAACCGGACCGGACTGGGAACCGGTGTAGGCATGGGTTCATGAGTTCATGGGTTGGACCGGGGGTTCAATAGGTTGAACCGTATATTTAATAAATAATATTAATAATATAATATTACTAATAAATTTACATAATATCATAATTTAAATATAATTTATAACAAAAATCATTAATATAATCATTATATTAAATAAAAGTTTAATATAAAATGTAAATATAAGTTTAGTAGAATAAAATAAGTACATTACAATAGGTTTTTTTTTTTTTTTAATTTTAAGTCGACCAGTTTTCTCATGGGTTCAATTAGGTTCAGCGGTCGGACCGGGAACCGGCCGATTCAATCGGATTTTTTCTCTTTTAATGTGCAATTGAATTTTTTGAAGGAACCGGACTGGGTGAGTGGCCGGTTCCCTGTTGACCAGTCGAACCGATCGGCCCAGTCCGGTTTTTAAAACTATGGATCCAACCTTCGGTGAGTGAGAGAGTGGATGAATGGATCCCCCCGTGCACGTGCAACAATTTCGCAGAAACCGTGAAACCCAGCCTAAGCCTAGGTTGTCGTTAAAGAGGATTGATTAATGTTTCTACTCTAGTGCAAAGAAATTAATGATTAGTTGTCTTGGCGTGTTCTAATCCCATAAAATGCACTTTGAGTCAACACAATTTGTTCAAACTAAACTAACTCGGGGAGCTCAACCCCTTGAACTCGTCGGACTCCCTTTACCTAAAATATGCGACAACATGGTGAGATCAGGAGGAGACACTTGGATCCCATACACCTGGCCCATGTGATCGGGTGAGCTGGTCGCCATGTGGCTTACTGCGTTGAGCGAATCATGGGCACGCGATTAGATTGGTACTCTCAGTCAATCGATTTTCGGGTCGATTAGTTGGACTGCACGTGTGGGTGCGTACGAACTTGGCAGGAGATCTTGAAGTTCTCATGCCAGGCCCAATTATTTAGTTTACGAGCTAGCTCATTTACGTTATTGCCCCATTGCTCTTACCGAAACTGGTGCCAGCAGCCTCCGCGTCCACGGGGGAAGGGCAGTCAAGGAAAAGACCAACTCGAGGAGAGGATGGATCCCTTCGAGGACTTGTAATACGGAAGGGATCCATGTTACACGGATATATATATATATATGTGTGTGTGTGTGTGTGTGTGTCTATATGGTTTTTGTTTCTAGCCCATGATAGTTCCACCATTTGCAACGATTTCATAATAATCAAACATTAGATTTAAAGCATCTTAAGTTGTACTTAGTAACAAAGAATTATGTAAGAAGTGAATTTACGAAAGGGAAAAAAATAAATCTAAGGAACGTGTTGGTGAATAAAATTTTATATCAACTTTTTTTGCATATAAAAGGTTGTGTACCATTAACTTATTAATTTAAACTTTTGAGTTAAACATGAGCTCATCGATCATATAAATCTGGTGAAAATTTTATATGGTATTAGAGCATGTTATTATGTGGGCTCACACCTCGCCAAATTTTGAGGCTTAAAGAAGGTTCGAGATAAGTTGTCGATAAACTGAAGATCAAAAGAAAAATGTCCGACTCATAATAATCATTGAGACCATTAGTCGGATCGGTTATTTGATTAGTTGATCATCTCGTTTGAGAACGAAAGAGTATGCTTGATTTGTGGACAGTTATTAAGGATAGGTATTCATAGCATGTGGCACATGTATTCCATGTTGTTACGTGATGATGAGTTTTGAGAATTGGAACCTCATATAAAAAAATGAATAAAAATATCATAAGATAAAAAGACTAGACACCACTATTCTATCAGTTTAAACTTTAAGATCATATATGAGTTCATCACTCTTATAAATCTGGTGAATATGAGTGATGGTGAGATAAGAGAGTAATTATTGTTAATTTTAACTGTCTTAATCTTGATTTATTAATTACTATACGTTACTTAGTAATAAAAATGGGAATTTCAAAAGGAAAAGAAAGAAGGAAAATGAGATGAAAGGGTACCTAACTTTTTTTTTTCCTTTGTATTTACCAGAGAAAAAAATTATTTTAATTAGAAAATCCATGCAGAGTCTAATTTAAAGAAATGATCTTGCCTATTTTATATTCGTCGAGGATTTGCATTTTGATTTCAAGAAGGACCCCTTAATGATGCCCTACCCCGAGGCTCGAGACCTATTTTGATTCTTTCATGGTTCTCATGGAGCTCAACGTTTAATGATCGGGGGGTATAGGGCTGTTTACCAGAACCGGCCGAGTAGGTCCCATGGGCCATGGGCTGTTAATGACTTTGAGATGTTAAGCGGGCCGGTCTGGCCCAGAATCGGCCAGTCAAAATTGAGGACCGGCCTGGACAGCCCCGTAGACCAGTACGAAACTGTTCTCATTAGGTTATGGGGCAATCATAAGTCAAGTCTAAGAAATACGCACATTGAACTGAAACTGATATGATTTTTTTTTTTCATCGAATCAGTCCGGATCGCAAAAACCCTTCAATTAACGATCAATTCTTTGTTGGTTCAATTTAAGAAAATAAAAATATATTTATTTTAAATAATTTGAAAAACAATTGTAAAATAGAGGAAATGGTCACGCTTAGGACCGGTTCATGATTTCAAGAATTGTAGGCCGTAACTAGACCGGTCCATTATACTTGATGAGACAACCTCTAACCAGACCAAACACTTTCATATCCATTTAATGTCTCTATTAACTCAAAATTGTGGGCTGTGTGTCATATCGCTGTTAGCCAAGTACCCAAAGAAAATCCCCTGAAATATACGAAAAGAAGTGGAGATATTTGCGGCAATCGAGCCTTCAATTGCTTGACTATATTGTATCTCACCTCGAAGAACACCATGCCGATACCATGGAAGAAAGACTGGAGAAAACGAGAAGAATTACTCAGGGGTGCTTAAGGAGATGGAGCCCATGTTTTGCTGCGCCGGCCCAAGAGCCCATGTGTGGATGGGACCGGAGTCTTGTCTCCGTCCTGCAAGTCTGAGCCCCAGGCTCCTTCACGTTTCAAGTCTGAACCGCCGCCACGCCGATCGAGAGCCTGCTATTAACCACATATATATATATATATATGAATACCACACAGCATTAATATTATATTATTAAGCTCTTGCGAAATCCCAGCCAAACGCAAGCCGACGAAAGATCATTCTTAGCCAGAAGCATAATGAATGTTATCCGTGTACCATCATGATATAACAAAAACATTATTTAGGGTGAGCATCAGTTGAACTGTCGCTTTCTACTTGGAAAAAGCAGCACTATAAATTAAGCCTCCATAAGAGAAAAAAAATAAAAATAAAAAAGAGAGAGAGAGAGAGAGAGAAAAACATCGTTGAAGAGAGATGGGCTGCGCAGCTAGGGGTGATAAATGGGCTGTCCAATATGTTAGAATTAATTTAAAATGGGTATGAAATAGTTTAGTTCAATTATAATTTATCTCATTAAGTATAATTAATCTAATTATAAACCATAGTTTATGCTAGTTCACGGTTTGATGTTAATTTAAACAAGGAGCTATGATCTTTTTATTTTCAAAATTTATTTATTTATTTATTTTTTAAAAAGTAAATAAATAAATAAAAATTGACAATTAATTTACAAAGACTTTTAGCAGTTTGGATCAATTTAATAAGAAAATATACCATTCGATTCTAATTTAATTAGACCGTATCTTGTACTTAATCCATATCTATCCATCAACCCAATAAAAGTGATCATATGCCGGTTTAAGGATTATTTTGGCTAATTACGAGTTTTGATGGATTGGCTCCGAGCCAAACCAACCCGTTTTGCATCTCTATGGGCTGCCGATGTTCTTGGAATTTCAGCAGGCAAGAATTTTTCTCCGGTCCAAAATTTAACCTAACTTTTGAACACTGTAGAGCATCTTACTCTCGCTGGAAAGATTTGTTGTGTATCTATTCTGGGTTTCATTACCTTTAGTTGAATAATTATGAGAAAGATTTGACGTGGCATTCTAAATACATTGGCATTAATAGAAATTATTGAGATGTCAAGAGGATGCACCGAAGAAGCCGAAAGGATAAGCATTATTAACCGATCATTAACGAAAACATCCCTACCCACTTTTAAATGGCAAGGGAATGTGCCGTCCTTCCACAAATTGGCATGATTCTCACCTGAACCAGAACTAAAAAGACGGATCAGGGCGTTACGATCCCCAGCAACTGTGGAAAGTTCCATCTTTGAACGGACACTCAAAAGCTTAAAACGACCGGGGAGCTCCCCGGAAGCAAAGAAAGAGCTGAGAGAGGAGGACGCATAATCAATAAATTTGACTAAGCTGACAGAATTCTCTCCCCCGAGAACAGAGTTGCTCCAGTGGGATCCTCTGACAATACCCCAGAGCAGAGGCTGCGGATAGAGGGCTCCTACAAATTGTAAGCAGGAAACTGCAGCTTAATCCTGAAGTACTGATTCACTATCCGACAATCACGCTATCAGCATCCTGCTGTAGCAATATCAATGGTAGAACCCCGACAACCTTTTCAAGGGTCCACTGTTATCCTTTAAGCTTGCAGTAGATGAAAAAACCCAAAATCATAGAATATATGGGTACACATGACATGTCCCGATTATATTATGGGAGACCACAACTGGTTTCAGGACATAGATAAGGTTCAAACAAGAGAGATTAGCAAAAAGTAAAATGCTCAGACGGATAAAAACTGTCTAGAAATGCCACCAAGAGCTACGTGCTCACTGTTTTCCAGTAGACACAGCTCACTGTTTTCCAGTATATCTGGCTCCAGGCAGAATAAATGCTCATAATATATATCAAGTCATGCATACAAATAAAGAAAGAGAGAGGGAGGAGCAATGGAGTTTTAGGAGAATTGGTTATCCTTCTTGTTACTGGTGTTCAATCTGGTTAATGCTGGAATCTAGTAGCTCAGGAAGAAGAATAGTACTACCAATACCCGCAAAATTTTCTTTTTCAAAGCCTTGTCAAGGAGAGGAGAAAGAAGCTACTATGGTGCCAACCGAAGCCTGTCAAACATCATAAATTCTTTATATTTCCAGCAAAAACCCAACAGCAAACTAGCCTTTATAAAGCTTTATATGAGTATAAGGACCAAGACACACCGTCCGTTCAACTTCTCACATCATAAAACAGCTAGCACCCTGTAGACCAGCTAAACTTTGCTCAGGAAATCCCCAGAGCACAATGTTAAACGAAAAAGGCAGTGGAATAAACAAAGGCCTCGCGGTTTTGATCTAAATTTCTTGTCCTTTAAATTTTCAAATTTCAATTCTCCTCCTCCTCCTCCTCCTATACCTCCAACTGAGGTCTGAGGGTTTCATTGGCCCAGCCTATCCTCCAGCAAGTTTTCCAAGGTCACAATATTGCATCACCATATCTGCAAAGCCACCTCTAAAGCTTCAGACCCAGGAACAAAATTCAGCAGAAATTCCGCATGAAAGTTAAATTTTCCCAGAGACTCGAGCAGAACACGTACCCTAAATTAAGAAATTACTTGAGCACCTTCTTTGACCTTATTTCTGCAATGGTCAGACCCAAAATCTAGGTATTAATGTCAGAACTCGAATATGTAAGTGCGAGAAAAAGAGTCAATAATTTCATGTGTGTATATATATACTTCTTTTGGCCAAAGTTCTGTGCACAAATATACACATCTCCTGGCCAAAATAAGTACGTTAGCATATGAATACATAAAGACAAAGACAAGCTAGCTACAGAGGAAGAAGGAAGTCAAAACCTTCGTGTGAGCATCGGTAAGCCGATAATCATCCGCAGAAGCTCCCACCAACCATAAACCAGGGAAAATAGTCTGAAAACCACAGAATAGAGGAGAAGGTGAGGAACAAGCCATGTTTGTAGTAGGCGATTGAAATAATAAAAAACAAAAAAATCGCAGGGAACAGAACTAATCATATCTTAAATCGTCAAAGCGGTGGTCATACATTGAGCATTTTCTGTACGTGTTTGGGCCGCTTCTTCGGCCTCCTAGCTGGCCTCGACCCGGTCATCACGAAAACGTCCTCCTCTATCTCCTCCTTCGACAGTGCTATCCAGAATCTCCTCTTCTCCTTCCTCTCTCCACCTGCCGCCGCTGACGTGTCTGCAAACCCACGCAGACGTAACGACTTAGATTGCTGGTTGTCGCCCGGGCACTGAGCCGCGGCAGTGAACACGCCGCTAAACTCTGCGACCTTCGATGAAGGATTCGCTCTCCTGGGCCTCAGGTTCCACGGCCTCTGTACGGCCTCCCCTTCCAGCGGCTCAGCCTCCGTCTCCTCAGCTCGCTCGCTCTCTTTCTCCCCATTCTTGGGACTGATTTTGTCGCTTCTGCCGCTGATCCCGCGATTCTCTACCTTCATCTCCCTCGACTGGCCGCGCGGCTTCTCCGGGTTCTCCGACGAGGCCGCGCCTAAGAGGAAACGATGGCTGTGGCGTGATCCAACCAAAGGAGGGTGGGAATCGTGGTCAGACTCATTCCTGTCAGAGTCCGCATCCACCACGGATGAGTCACCTGGTGGAGCCGAGCGGCGGAAGCGCTGGTGGTGGCTGCTGCTCCCACCGCCCCATCTGAGGAAGCTCGGGAGAGAGAAGTTGTGGAGCGGCTGCGACTTCACCGGAGTGGTCGCCATGGAAGCACACTACCCTCGGTTCTCGAAGAATATCGCCGATGAAATGAAACAGAGCGTGGCGGTGGGTTGCGCGATACGACTATATACGTGGACTTGTACGCAACCGGCCGCCACTGGGTTTGCTTTTGCTTGAACTGCTGGAATTAGGAGAATTCACAGAGAGAAGGAGAGAGAGAGAGAGAGAGTTGCAGAGGAGACAGTCCTCTCGCCGGGGTGCGGTGTTGAATGTATGGGCGTCGCGAGTCGTCATACAAAAGCGGGAGTCCGTTCCACCTCCACGGCGGAGACCGAATGGACGATGTTGCCCCTAACACTCTCAGGAATTTTCCCATCTGTCACTTGGGCTTGGGCACTAACCATTGCTTTTAAGCCCGGACCGGACCGGCCGGTTTGATCGGGAACGGCCATTCATTCGATTTGATTTTTAAAATTAATCCAATTACATTATAAATGCAATCAGCTTTGGATAAACCAGCCGATTTCTAATTGAACCAATAAACCCAATTAAACTAATAAAAAAAATTAAAATCATATTATAATATATTCACGGTATACCTCTTTATTTTTTAACTTATCATTTAGCCATTAGACCATCCTTTAATTAGTATGAAGATTTTTATTATGACACCAACACATCAAATTAACATAAAATAAATAATTTTGGCATAGAGTAGGGTATTTAGAATACTCATAATTGAATTATTTTAGTTTTAATTATTGTTTTATTTTATTAATATTTGATTATATGATATTTCTTTTCTTTTGGAACTTAGATGATATATATTTTATTTTATTATATTTATAATTATATTTTTATGTCAAACTTAATGTTAATATAATGATTTTATTTTAATAATTTTTATTATAAATTAAAATTAAATATAAAGTATTACATCTATTTATTAATAATATTATTTATAAAATATATAATTAGATCAATTAAATCCTATAAATTTATATTTTAATCAATTTTCAATCCACTCCCATTTTAAAAACCAAGGCACGTGGCGAATGCATCAAGCAACCGTCAGACGCTCCCTGTGGTCGTCGTCGGTTGCTTTCGCGCTCGGTCCGCTGAGGTTTATCTTTCCATTTTAATTTTTTTGACAATTAATAAAATTAGCTTATAGTTATATAGCACGTAAATCTAAAAATATAAAGAAAATGTACAATTAATTTATGTTTAGATTTACTCAATAACAAAGCTCTAGAATTTAGGGATAAATCATCTTTTCAATGATAAGTTGACATTTAAGTGATTGAAATTATTCGATGTCTCATATTTCATGGAACGAGTTGCTCAAATTGGATTTAATCGCATCCGCTAAAATGGTATGTGTCGAAAAACTGAGGGCCAGGAAACATGGCAATTGGCAACGGATGCCGACGACTGGGCTAGTCACTGAAATGGACTCATGAGACATGCATAGATGGAAATGTCAAAAAGCCTATGCTTCTAGAAGCCCTGCTCTCAATTCTTCTGGGCCAAGAAATCACAGATACACAAATTTGAAATCCTAACCTGTGAGGGGCAAGATTGTAATTCCTGACCCGTAACGTGGCCCAGCCCAATTGTAGATTGAGCCCTTAGTGAAGGCCTGCAATTTTCGGGAAAGGGCGGAGAGCGTCTTTTTTGCGCTCCAATGGCTCCACCCCTGGTGAATGTACGAATTCCAGCTTCAAGCCCTAAGAAAGGACACGCTCAAGTCTACCTTCTACTCATCACTGCCAAGCTCCTGCTCATTCTCTCTCCGCTCGTCCGTCCATACGTCGGTCCGTCCCTTCTCCCTCTCCGTCTGCGAGAAAATGGATGGAAAGCGATACTGCAACGGGCCAATTTCCTCTCCTCAAGTCGGCTCCTCCGCCACAAGATCTGTGCACCCAATCTCCAGTAGTAGAGCTGCTCGGGTACTTTAACTGCGTTCACTCCGCTCCATGAATCAGCAGCTGAAAGCAATAGCTATTATTTTCCAGACTTTCGGTCTTTATCTTTTTTCCCTCCCAGCTCAGACGGATGTTGAGGCTAATGTAGTAGACCTCTTTCTCACTGGAACCATATAGTTGCCAGCATCGTTGTTCTTATGGCGTTCTATTGCTTCAATGGAATCGTTTCTTAGGTTTTCGGGGATTGTTTTGGCTATATTTAGCTGCTGAAATTGCTCAAGAGTGGTTTTGAGTTTTGATATTATGCTTTTGCTTGATTTTTTGTCTTAAATTTCTTACTTGGGGCGTCTTCATGAATTGTTATGGCTAAGTGTCAACCACTGGAAGTGCTTTAGGATTTATAGGTGATGTGCTTTCTGGCTCTTCTTGTTTGCTGCAGCATCTGTCAGTCATACTTGGTATCTCAGTCTCTTTTTCGGGATTTATGTTCATGAAACTCAAAGTTTGCTCTTTTATGATTTTCAAGTTCGTGCTACACAGAGATTTTTTACCGTCTCAAGTTCTCTATGTGATAGTAACATAAAATTAAATGAAATTGTATATGAATCTCATGCTTTAAGGTTCCATGGTTGCTAAATATGCAGTTCTATTGACCCATAGCATTTCAAGAGATATATTATGTTTATTCCCTGATTGAGCGTTAATGCTGGAAACATGCATCTTCCCCATCTCCAAGTCAGCGGGATTACTAATGCCAGTTCCAACGATGACTGTGTAGTTATATATTAAAGCAGGCTATACTAACTATATAATGTTAAAGATGTGGGTTGTCGTCAGAGTCACTTGTACAATCTGAGACATGATATTTGCTGATTTTAATTTTCAGGAAGCATTAAAACACTTATCATCCATTGATTTAATTGGGCTGTGCAATGAGGCAAAAATTGAACGTTGCCGGGCAGCTAGAGACTTGAGAAGTTGTGGTCGCAATGTGCAGAATGTGTTGAATTCATGTGGTCATGCATCCTTGTGTGACGAGTGCAGCCAACGTTGTGATCTTTGCCCAATATGTAGGGTCCCAATACTGAAAAATGGTGATAGACTCCAGCGGCGCCTTTACACCGAGTGTGTAGAGGCTGGTCTTATCTCTAGAAGATGTGAAGAGATGTTTCACGATATAGAAGATGGGGAGAATCACAGTGATGACGTTGAGCGTCTTTACTCATTCTTTGATGTTGCATTGGAGAATGGTTTGGTTTCTGTAATATGTCACTGTATCCTCTTCAGCTTTTTTCTTTTCTATTTGTTTTTCCATTTATGCTCTCATGAGCTCATACTGTCTTTTCCCTTAATTGCATCAATTCATATCTTATTAAATATATGTCTAGGTGTGGTTCTGACTCTCATGTGAGGTTCTGACAAGTTTTTTTTTTTTTTTTAGAGAGCAAAATACCAGAAGACTCTTACATACGTTATGGTTGTCCAGTGTGCTTGAACATGTTTTCCACTACACAAATTTAACAGATATCACAGATGTTTGTATGGATGAAAGTGCAGTATCCAGTGACCCTGTCACTGCCTTCCTGCTTGATGAAGCTGTTGTTAAGGATTGGTGCAAGCAAACCTTCCAGAATATATTGGGAGAGCTTCAAGTGATCTGTATCCTTGCTTGCTAGATTTCAGTGTCAATTTCTGCTTTTGTTTTCATTAATAAGTATATATTTCTAATCTTATAAGCTTGTTCATCTCCTTAATATATTCTGGTATGCAGATAAGCTTGATGTAAAGGTAATGAAAAGTAAGTTAAGTATACTCAACAAGCACTTAGTCCAGCTAAGTGGGATATCCAATGTGCTAGAAGTTTTGGATTCATCCTTCAGGCACACACTTTCCCCAAAGTTGAATGAATTACATCAGCTTCATGAGTGCCTTTTGAAGACAAAACAGGTTTGATAAACGAAAGCCCGATTATTCTCTGGACATAGGTTTAGTTCATAGCAATGTCATTTTCAATATTCAACTTTTTATTCATGTTAGAAGGTCAGTTACATGTGCTTTAGTAACATTCAAAATGGCTGTGCCTTGGTGACTCAGTTATCCTTCTGCTTCCTGTTTTTAAACTATGAGAAGGCCCACTTTGTGAAACTCAGTTAACTGTTTGATTAGCCCATTATAAATAAAATCTAGTATATTTTCTTAAGATCTATACCTTATTGGGAATATCTATACACCACTGACTCTTTGTTGAGAGAGAAACTGTCTGGTGATAGTCTCTCTTAAAGATGTTCATGGGACCATGGTCTAGATGTTTATTGAAACATTAGAGATTCTAATTGATGTGTGTACTTGACCGCATATTCTAGGTGTATAGTTTTCTAGTCATTATTTGTTGGCAGTTTGATCTAGTTTGTTCCACTCCATCTGTTTCAGGATTTCTTTTTATTTTCTGACTTGTTACATCATAGTTCATGTATTGCTGAGATTTCTTTTTGTTTTAGTTTATTCACCTAGTTTAAGCCCATTGAGAAGGTTTATTGCACGTGGGTTTGCTTTCCTGAGATTAACATAGTTTTAGGTATTGTTGTTGTTTTCTCCAGCATATCGAGGTTATGATGTGGTGCATACGACATGACTTTTTGGAGAATGTGAGGTCCCGTTATAATAATTCCACCTCATGGAGTTCTCTTGTTCATGAAAGAAGATCAGCAGCAATAAAGCGTTCATGGCCTGATGCAGTAAATCATTCTGCAGAGTCCAACAGACAGGATGGCTCCCTGTTCATTGAAGATGCACTGAGAAACATTGACATAGTTGGAGGACAGACTCTTGAAATGGAAGATGGATTGGACCTTTTGTCTTTGCATAGAGATGGACGCTCATTGATTCTCACATCGACAATGACAGGGGTGTCTGGATGCTACCCATTTGAAAATCTGCGAGCTGCAGTTGACATCTTATTTTTGTATGGGAGTTCTGATTTGGTGGTTGCTAAGCGTGCTATAGTATCCTTGAACTGATTTTACAGGAAGCTATTGTTAGATTGCATATCTTAATAAATCTAGATGATTTCAACTCTTTTGTTTTCTTGACTGGGATATAGTTTCTCTATTACCTATATGATCGCCATTGGCCTCTGCCTGATGAAGAATGGAGGGACATCATAGATGATTTTGCAGCAACTTTTCAAATAAATAGGCACTCCTTACTGGAATCTCTGACGTTTTATCTTCTGGATGACCATACTGTTGAAGCCCTGGAGGTAATCTGTGGTCATATTTCAGTACAAACGCAGTTATGTTTAGTATATTTTTTAAATATCTTATGAACTGCTATATCACTATAGTAATTTTGCCATATGGATGAAAGTTGAAATCTTTCCTGATATTGCCGCAGCCATAAACTATTATGCATCCTGGTTTATTAAGTGCATAGTCTCTCGGCAGGAAATATAGTCATCCTTTGTGATGTGCAAATTACATGATAAAATCTTGTTTGGCAGTAATGTACTCTACTTCATCGCATCCTGCAAAATCAGAAAAAACAACAAATCTCCTTGGGATGTGAAAAAGAAATGCCAGAGGACACCTCAAACTTAAAAAATTTCATTGTCGTGGACAGGTTATAATAAGACTACTGTCAGTTATGGTTTCAGAAAATCAAGAGATTATGATACTTATAATTGTCTATGCACCAAATGATTATCATAACTCTTGTCCAGAATAACATTATCTAAAAGTAATCTTCAGTCCAAAGATACTTATTATTTTGTTACATAATGGGAGAGACTGTACCAATTTGTTTCCTTAGCTGGTCATATTGCTCTGTATTGTCTTGTGCGGAATACTGGCTTATTTACGTAGAAGAGATGAACAAAGTGCAACAAGAAGATGAATAAGATGCCTCTGTCTCTCAGATTCTAGTTACTATGGAGCATTGTGCCTATTTATTTGTAATCTAATTTTCACATTCAAAATTATATTTCATAGGAAGCTTGTCGCCTTCTTCCAGAGATCTCAAGCCCTTCAATTCACCCTAAAATTGCACAAGTTCTTTTGGAGAGGCAAATGCCTGACATTGCTCTCATGGTCCTGCGTTGGTCTGGGCATGACAGTGGAGTGCATCTGCTATCACTTTCTGAGGCTGTCACAGCTGTTCGGGTTAGGGTGGAATGTGGACTGTTAACTGAAGCATTTACTCACCAGAGGATGCTTTGTTCTAAAGTCAGGGAGACAAAGATTAGGCACATACCATGTGGTGGTCCTCCTAAGGATGTCAAAAGTCAACGCAAGATTTGGTGGGAATGGATGGAAGTACTTGTGACTGAAATATGTTGTCTTTGTATAAGAAGGAAGTTTGTTGATAGAATGATAGAGTTGCCCTGGAACTCTGATGAGGAGAAGTACATCCATAGGTGTCTGCTTGATTATGCTAGTGATGATCCTTCAACAATCATTGGGAACCTCCTTGTTGTTTTCTATCTTCAGGTAGATATTAAGCCATCTGATCCTTGCCATGCTTATTATAGTAATTTTCTATCTATACTTGCATGATTCTGGCTCATTTGATGTTGAAGCTTTTTGCTGTTTCCTTTTTCCCTCAAATAGATTATCAAATGTAACATAGTTTAGCTGTCCTTTTGTTACTATTTTTATGTGAGAAACATACTAGAATGCTCAATTTATTTGGTATAAAGAGTGTGACTGAAAATAGCTTCCCCCCGCTTGATTGTTGCAGAGCAGTTTTTTTCTGCACAATTTATTCAGTAGTAATTTTATCCATAAACATAAATACAACTATACAAAATACCCTGAGGATTCTAAAATTATAGGTTGTTTTTTTATTTCAGCGGCATAGATACTTTGAGGCGCACAAAGTTCACCAGGAGCTTCAGAGCAAAGAGAAAGACTTTCAATCGAGTAGTGATGTCAGTGAAGAAGTTCTCTCTAGAATGGAAGCAGCAAGTAAATGGAGAGCAACACTCATAGTAAGTGATCTATCTTTGACCTCTTTGCAGTATCCTATGAAGAAATTCTTCGTTGGTGGTGAACTTTTGACATATACTATCTGTGTAATTTGTGATGGTAATTTGGTGAAGTAGTTCATAGATATTCAAGCTTAATTTGGAATTTGAAACTGGAAATTTTTGTTTTCTAAATGAAATTGAAATATATTTTTCCTTTTATCCCATTATTTTACAAGAACAGGAAAATTGGAAGGAAGCAAGTTTTTATCCCCTTGGTTTTTTAGGAAACAAGAGAAGCTTGAATATCCTTCCCTCTTCTATAGCAAAAATAACTTTATTTTTCAAGGAGACACTCCATTTCTTTATTAGCATGATGGAATCCAAGAACCTAGTTTTCCATTTGTCAACATCTTTTTACCTTTGTTTCCATGAAGTTTTATTTTCTGAAGTTAAGCAAATATTTTGGCAGGACAAGTGCCTGGAGTTACTTCCACAAGTGCAACAGCAGCAAATGAAGAGCGGGAAGTATACCGAGACTGTTCTTCCTTCCGTTTCCCAGGCAGAAATGCTCAAGTCTCAAGAAGAAAGTCCCGATCCAGTCAGTTTCTTGGTTCCTTCCTCGATCGATTCTTCTCTTGTCCTGCATAAGGCTCGCATGGATCCTTCATCAGAAGAATTGGCTTTTGAAACCCCTCAGGGATCAAATTTGATACCTGTTTCCCAGGAAGGGACTCTTGCAGATGCAGTAAGAGGATCGAAATCTCACGTCAAGATTGGCAAAAGTTTCAAGTTTAACAAGATCTCAACTCCTGGAACTAATCATGCTAGAGTTGCCTCACCTTTAAATAGAGTTGGCAAGAGATCATCAACGTTTCTTCAAAATAGCCACCTTCGAGAAAGTTCACCAAATCACATCTCTCCAGATATGGAAGGAAATGGATTTCCTAACAAGCTAAACCGTACAAGCCCTCTTTTCCCTCAGAAGACCATGAATCCTGGTAGTCCACTAACCATGACCAGGAGCAGTCGTCAAATGCTCAGCAATTCTACTCTTCTTCCGCACAAGAATGTAACGGGCAAAATGGTTCACCCAAATACCAAGGGTAAGCCTTGGGACATAGATTCCTCAGAAGATCGGATGGACGTATCCCCCAGGTCATCTTTAGTTTGCATGTTTTCTATTAAGTTATATCAGGAGGAGGATTGCTTGTAATCAATACCTTGCTTGTTAGTAATATACCAATTATTGATTGAGGGCCCTTTTTTTTGTGTGTTTTGGCAGTGGAGTGAAGACCTTCACAGTTGAGGACCCAAAAACACCTGCAGCACCAAGATGGAGATCTGATGATATGAGTGATGGGGAAGAAGAGGGCACTTGTTTTGGGAGATCTGCTCGGGAAGCACCATACGCAACTCCGGCATTGAGAGGGGTTAGGAGGGGCAGATTCACGATTCAATAGAGGACTGCTTTTGTCCATTTTTGGTGAAGATGGAGCCTCTACATAATTGATAGGAGAGAAGGAAACTGTAGCAATAGATCAAAGTGAATAGCGGAGAGCTGACTTTTGTCCCTTAAATTGGATGCCTGATATCGAAGTTTTACTGCTTGAAGGGAATCGGTAGAGAATGCAACCTTTAGACATTTTCATCTGAGGAATTTGCAGACGCGAGGCTGATTGTAATTTTAATTCGCCTACTGAGTGATTTTCAAGAATGAAACTGTTGATGTTGAACTCTCCATTCTTCTCTCATAACCTGTAATAATATATGGTTCTCGAATTAGATTTGGAGTTCTATAGTTCATTTTCCTTACACTTTTTGCCCCATGAATGTTTCATTGGCCTTGTAGGATGGTCCTCCGGCGAGAATCAGCCTCTACTAATGTTGTTAAAAATGCGGTCCGGTACGGTTCAAAATGGGCTTAGAATTGTTATATTCGATTATGATTTAGCCGTTTGCTTAACGGGCTGGTCTGGTTATAGCTTACGGTTCATATGAATATGAACTAGTTTGAAACTATTTATAAATGGTCAACGGTCTGGTTTGGTTTGGCTCTTGAACCGTTCATATTTTAAAATTTTTTAAAAAATATATTTATTTTTTAGATGAACAATACTTTAATTGATAAATAGTCTATTGGGTGATGTTTTGGATTGATAAACAGTGTTTCTGCTTGAATTGATGAATATTATTTTGTGATGTGACGTGATGAATAGTGTTTTAATTTGAAGTTTCCCTATTTGTGGCCATTAATTTTTTCACAAAGTCTACAAAATTGCGACACTTGACAGGCAGAGGGTTATAGTTTACGGTCCGAGCTAGTTTCTTAACAATTTTGTGCCAGTTACAGTTTTGGGCCGATTTAATAGGTTAACGGTCCATACCAATTACAGTTCAACAGACCTATATTGTTGACCGGGCTTGTAACCGTCCCTCAACCCAATAAAAACTGTTACAAGCCAGGTTAGAGGCAGTTTGGGTCGGTTTCGGATTTAAATGGTCCGGTTCCGGGTCATCCCGCCCCGTTTAACAACTCTAGCCCCTACAAGAGGCGGCGACCACCCCAGATTGCGACTTCCCACGATCTAAGACAAGCCGATTGCTGCCTTAGATGATGTAGGAGCTGGTTAGCATCTAGCAATTAGGGTTAAATTGTTTTGACAGGGTCTTGTAATTATTTTTCAAACTCATACTGTGTTATTTGAATTCGACTTTTCAACATATTTATTTCTGAAGGGAAAATATTTTTATAAATAAATGTAGATGATATTATAATATATATATATGTATATGTAGAGAGTGAGAGACGAATTGGATGAAATATAGTTTTTAAAATTGGATCGGATGATGAATTTGTAAGGTATGGGTTTATCGATTTATTGGTTAGATCAGAGGTTAATCGGTCAGATCATATATTTAATAAATAATGTTGATAATATAATATTACAAGATATAATATTATAAATTAATAATAATTTATAATAAAATTTTATGACTATTATATTCACTTTAAGTTTAATATAAAATATAAATATAAATATAATATAATAAAATAAGTATATTATAATATATTTTTATTTTTTAAAAAATTAAGTTGACCAGTTTTTTACTGATTCAATTGGATTTATCTAGGATCTGAAACTGACCGGTTTAATCAGATTTGACCATATTTTAATTGTAAATCGGTTAAATCTAGAAACCGGACCGGGGTAAATCGGCCGATTCCCGGTCGAACCGGTCCGGTTTTTAAAGCTATGCTCGGGAAGACGGTGGGAGTCTCGTCAGAGTGCAGGGCAGCAGGCGGGGAGAAAATGGCTGAAGTTCTGCGGCTTCCGGTCATCGATTTGTCTTCTTCCGACCGTCTGTCCACCGCCAAGCTAATACGGCAGGTCCTTCATCTTCTTCTTGTGTCTTTTCTCTTGCACTTTTTATTGTCTCTCCTCACTGCGTTTCGTCGACTCTGCACTCTTCTGTATGGATCCAATTACAAGATGTTGTCCTAAAGCCCGAACTATCTCTGCCGATTGAACTCGCTCCTCGTTTTAGCGAATTTCAGAATTTCATCCTCACACGTCGTTGTAAATTGCATCTTAGGCTTGCATCGAATTCGGCTTCTTTTACCTCTCTAATCATGGGGTCAAGGAAGAGCTGCTCAGGGAGGTCCTTAGTGAGAGCCACAAGTTCTTCTCACTGCCCGTCGGCGATAAAATGAAAGTGGCTCGCAAAGAGCACAGAGGTTACACGGCATTACATGAAGAGAATCTAGATCCTGCATCAAGCTCTAAAGGTCTCTAATGTTTTTCCTGATTTCTGCTGCGTATTGTGTAGCCTTTTGTAAGGAATCTGTGTTTCCAATGCAGTGTGTCGTATGCATTTGTTGTTTCACACAGAGTAAATTGCCATCTGCTGTCTATATATATATATATATATATGTATACGTTTCATGCTTTGATTCTTTAGCTTGAGATTTACGGATTGAGATAATGAGGTAGATTTGTCTTTTTTAGATGGGGCATAATTGTGTTTGATCTTCATGCGGTTGTTTTTATCTCTTTTATAATTATACTTTTGGACAGGTGACTCAAAAGAGAGTTATTACATTGGTCCTCTTGAAGATCCAATGGCTCAAATCAAGCTAAATCAATGGCCTCCAAAAGGTGTGCAACTGTTTTAACTATAGTCTAATAGTTGTAGCTCGTGGGTCTTCTTTGTCTAACTTTGATTGAAGCGCTAAATGCCATTTTAGGCATATGCATTATGTTGTACGGTACATTAGATTCTGTTATTTTACTTCTGAATATATATCATAGCGTATTTCCTAGGACATTTCAGATATACTGCCATCCTGGAGACCCACAATGGAATCATACTACACAGAACTACAGTAAGTATTTTTTTGACTCTCTGTAGCTGGTTGAGTTGTTAAAAGGTTGATTTTTTTTTTTACACTCTTCCTGGAACATTAGTACAACATTTAATTACCTTGGGAAATATGCACTTGGTTTTTTCTTTTTTTTTTGGGAGTGGTGTGGGGTGCATATGTTCTTTCTCAATAAATACCAATCTTTCTTAGTTTGATGTATATTGGAGGGGAAATTCTGTCTGTATTTTAGTTGTAGCACAAAGTTGACTTGACAAGTTTATTATGAGAAAATATATGGTAATAGTAAGCCTGTTGATCTGATGATTTTTTTTTCAAACTACAAAAAAGGGTTTTTATACGTAATGCTTTGCATGTTGCTCATATTTCTTTTGATTAAGCTAATCATGTGTTAGTGGCCTTCTTATCTTAGGTCTGCAGGAAAAAGGCTGCTCTCTTTGGTTGCCTTGTCACTAGGCCTGGATGAAGACTTCTTTGAGAGAGTAGGGGGCTTGGATAAGCCAACATCTTTCCTTCGTCTCCTGCATTATCCAGGTTCATTAGCATATATATCATTTTATTGCTTGTGGAACTGTTTAATTTTTTATTTAAATAATTAATTTATCTTGTCTGAGAGTCAATTCTGGTTCACCGTGCAAGATTGAGATTTAAATATCATTCCATTTCTCTCTACTTTTATTTGGTTTGCTACATGGATCTTCTTTTATGATTTTTAACCCCTCCATGCCTTCAAATGAAATTGGAAGATCAGATGAGATGTGGTTTTTAGTTGCATGTTGGGAAGATCATTCATTTTTCTGTGAAGAATTTCTGCTAAAATTCCAGGTATCTAGTCTTGCAGTAGATAGAAAAGGAAAAAAATGTTAGTTACATATGACAATATCATGTCCATTTTTACTATATTTTGAAATAATTGTTTCACAGGGATGATGCGATTTTATCTAATAGCAAATAGTCCACAGTAGAAAATTCTTCATAATAGCCAGTAACCTTTTTTTTTTGGGGGGGATAACATGTACTGGAAATTACTTAATATTTATTTAAAGTTCCAATGCACTTCAAACAAACATTAATGTTGCATACCATTAAAAATGCTGTTAATGCAGCATTGTATGTTTAGCTTGTTATGCCATGCCATGCAACTTGGAAAAACTTTAGTTCGAATTGGAGGAGAAAGCTTGATGCATTCCCTCCTCATTCTTGATTAAGAGGATGGTCAGTTATGTTACCATGGCCACTTTGAAATACTGCATTTTTTTTTAAAAAATTTGGCTAAGAATTACCTGTAAGCTAATTCCAGGTGAAGTCCTCAAATCTGAAGAAGAAACATATGGTGCATCTGCCCATTCTGATTATGGAATGATCACTCTTCTGGCAACTGATGGTGTTCCAGGGCTCCAGGCATGCCTTGTTTGTCACATCATATGACAATTATTGATTAGTTTGTTATGAATTCTGACTTCAAGTAATCTCAGTTGCACTTTTCACTGGATAGATCTGCAGAGACAAATCTAACCACCCACGTATCTGGGAGGATGTACCTCACATAGAAGGGTTAGTTAATTATGCTTATTGCAAACTGTTTGCATTTCATTTTTGTATATTTTATCAAATAGATAATTAAGATGCAAGTATGTTTATTATGTATAGGCATTACTTCTTGGGGTAATGGCTAATGATAATTCGAAGCTTTATTGATTGGATTTGAATCTACAGGGCTTACATTGTCAACATTGGTGATATGATGGAGAGGTGGACTAATTGCTTATTCAGGTAACTGTGTAGCCGTTTCTCAAATTTGACTTTGACCATGTTGTGAGAGAAATGGATATCTCATTTTTCTATCTTGATGTTAACATGCAAGAAGATATGGAGGTGTCTTAACCTTGGTAATGTGCAGGTCAACTCTTCACCGGGTGATGCCAACCGGACAGGAGCGCTATTCAGTAATTAGTTTTCTGCTCTTATGCTGACTTTTCGTTCACTATCCATGCATTTCGCATTATTCTACCATTTTCTTGGTCAATGTCCAGAGGTTGAAATCTCTTAAAAAATACATGCTGCATGCCTCAGTTTTCTTGATTCCCTTTTTTAGGCATTTCAACTTCTGGCTTGTCTCATGTGCATTTTGCTTAAACTGGGAAAATACAGCCCAAAGCCAACTTGGATAAGCTCTTCATTGCAGGTGGCTTTTTTCTTAGATCCGGACGAAGATTGTATTGTAGAGTGCATTCCAAGTTGCTGCAGTAAGTCATGTCCTCCAAGGTATGAGTTCAGCTGTTACGTAGACTTTGTTTGGAATCGTTGGGTTGTCCATGTAGTCCACCTTAGCTCTCCTCAAGTGTGATGAAAATGCGCTAGGTTGACTCTTTCATGCATCCGAGTACAAGCAATGATAAGGTCATTATTAGCACTAAAGGATATTTATCCTTGGGGATATAAACAGATATTTCTGACTTTCATGGGCTCTTAAAGCTAAATTATAAATTTATTTTTTGTGACCTTACTCCTTGACGATGGTTTAGTCATCAAGATCCTGCTGAAAAATAAAGATGGGGGTCTCTTTTAGGAGCTGTGCAATTTCAATCGCTTGATTACTGCTACTCCGCGCTAGAAACCGATTGATCTTATTTTTGCTTCTCCTGCATACCATCAGGTTTCCTCCGATACGCAGTGGAGACCAACTCAAAGAACGGCTCAGTGTTACCTATGGGTTTGCTCTGTAAGTAAGGTGAGCACATGATGGTGTTTCTTCTTATGAGTGAAAAGAATGGGAAAGCTTTCCAGAAAGACAAATAGAAAAAAGAAAGAAAAAAAGAATGGGAATCGGTAATTCTTAGATTTTAGCAGCACCAGTAGCACATTTGATTTGATGGGATCATATAAGAGCTAGAATAGAGTAGCATGCAGGTTAAAATGTCACAATAGATAGAGAGCTTAATATCTCAGTTAGTGTTTGTTCTTGAGCAGGAGGAGGGGCTGAAAAGAGGATGGAAGAAAATGTGAGCCTCGTTTTTCCTCTTAGTTTGAGGGGAAGGACAAGAGCTGCACCTTACTTAGATGGGAGCTACTCAATTCTGGCCTAATTTATTTCGGAACATCTCCTTCATGTTATATCAATATCTCGATTTATTTCCTGACTCCGTGTATTGATGATTGGATTTTTCTATGCTGTGCTCTTAGGGCGGATGTTAAGGTATGATTCCTTACCATAAACGTCTCACTTTTCCATAACTGACTAATACTGATAGTTTCAATACCAAAATTGCCCTTTCTTTAATTTCAGCAACACATTCCCACTGTATTAATGATTAGGAAGTCTCAAATGTAAATGTATAAAGGAATAAAAAGAAAACTTAAATCCTAAAAACCTGAAAATAATGAATCAACCTTTAAAAAAAATTATGAATCATAAAAATCTCTAAAAATATTAAACCTTAAAAGATCATTAATCCTAGAAAAACTAGAAAATCTCATAGATATTCATAAAAATTCCTTTTTTAAAAAATGATTGTGTCAGTATTTATATTTAGTAAGAGAATTTACTAGATGTAAATTATTTTCGAAATTGTACAGAGGGTAGATGGATATTTAAAAAAATTAAAAATTAGTTTGTTAATAATCACTTGATCAAATATAATAACTAATCATTGCTTATTCTATACCCGAAAATCTACCCAAGGAGAGCCTGGATCGACCAAGATGATTACATTCAGCTTCACATTTTAAGGAAAATCTTCATAGGTCTCCTCAAAAAAC
Organism: Sonneratia alba; assembly: GCA_900174645.1. NCBI lineage: Eukaryota > Viridiplantae > Streptophyta > Magnoliopsida > Myrtales > Lythraceae > Sonneratia > Sonneratia alba. The sequence continues at coordinate 798,792 of FWPY01000071.1, forward strand.
ACTCTTTTTAAGAGTTAATTATCAAATTGATCCCAAAATTTGTATCGAACAAGCTTTAGTCCCATTAAAAAAATATATTGTCAAGTTAATTCACGTTTATTATTTGTTCCGCGTAACTTAAAACGGTCCCTTTATTGTCATTAATTTAGTCATCAAAGTGACTCTGCGATGACTAATTTAGTTAGAGAAATATTCGTGGAACGGCAAGTGTCGAACGGAGAACGATCGGAACTTGGGTCATTAGGCTCTAATTACTGAATGATCGGGCCGGAATCGAGATTAATAGCTATATTATAGGACCATGTGACAAATGGACATACTGCAGGGGCCCAATTGAAATTTACCCAATCGGAACCGTGATCCATCTGGCTCGGGACTGCAGACTGAGGAGGAGGCATGAACGGTCTAATCAACCTCAGTGGCCGGGGAAACAGACCGCCGTGGCCGAGGAGGAAACCTCACTCGAGATCACTCCTCCTCCTCCTCCTACTCACTGTCCTCTCCCTTCTGTTCTACTGCTCCTCTGTTTCCAGATCAGAACTGACCATCTCCCGAAATTCCCTCCCTCCCACTGCCCTGGGCTGCAACACCGGGATTTTGAGATCCGGGGAGAGGTTCCTCTGGTACGCACCTCACAGCGGTTTCAGCAACCTGCTTTCTGAGCTGAGGAACGCCGCCTTGGTAGCCGGGATCTTGAACCGTACGATCGTCGTTCCGCCGGTGCTGGACCACCGTGCGGTCGCCGTCGGGGGGAGCTGCCCCAAGTTTAGGGTTTTCGGACCGACGGAGATCAGAGCTGCGGTTTGGGATCATGCACTAGAGCTCATGAGGACTGGTAGGTGAGGGTCAATCATTCGGTTGTTTTAGTTGGTCGGTCCGAGCTGAGGATATCTGCGGTAACTCCAACGAGATGACACCCATATCGCTGACGTACAGTTGAAAATGAGTTACTACGAGATGATATGATACCATATCTTAAGGTCGTTCTCGGTCCTGCGGACTACATCAGCATCGGCCTCTCCTTGTTTTTAAGAACATAACTATCCGCACAGATATACTTATATCATGCCATCCATAGTCGTGATAAGCTTATGAAAAAGCCAGCCGCGATGCTGATTATCGCACCGTTCGTGTTCATGTCGTGGAGTAAGTTGCGGCACATTCCGTTAATAATAATTACGCTGATAGAGCAATAACCATAAAGAGGTCAAGAGCGGAGGTCACGCGACTTCACGTGATCGTCCAGTCTGAGTTTGACTTCCTAGCAGCCGTTCAACCGTTCAACCCCCCCTTAGGTCTCTTGACCGTTCCCACGAATCCACTATAATATTCGTACATAGTTTTTTAAAATCGAATCAAATCAAATTGAGAACCGGTATAAGTATGGGCTCGTGAATCAGACTAGGATATAATCCAAGAAAAGGTATTTTTAATTTGCATGGTCCAATCATTGATCTCGAAAATTTCTCCAATAAAATTAGGTAGGTCGCTTGTATAGACTCTATCCACAATTCAAGTTGAGATTGTATATTTAATAAATAATATAATATTACTAATAAATTTATATAATATAACAATTTAAATATGTTTATAATAGAAATTATTAATATAATTATTATATTAAACAAGAATTTAACATAATATATAAAAATAAGTTTAGTAAAATAAAATAAATATATTATAATAAGTTTTGTTTTTACGTTAATTTTAAGTTGATTGATTTTTTCACCGTTCAATTGGGTTCACCGGTTGGATCGGGAACTGACTGATTTAACCATAGTTGACCTCATTGAAAGTACAATTGAATCTTTTATAGGAATTGGACCGGGTGAGTGGCCGTTTCCCGGTTGACCGGCCGGTCCAGTCGCTTGTAGTTTTCTCGCTGGATCAAGAAAAGGGGATACTAAGAGCCCTCTGCCCCACGCATGTAACCAGCTTGCGTGGTTCACCGGTTCCACCAGCGCGCGCACACACACGCATATATGTATATATATATATTTGTATAGGTGGTCCGACCTAGTATACAATGCTGTAATATATGGTGTTTTGTGTTTTTTTTTTACTTGTGATTTATATCCGTACACGCGCATTTCTTAAGTGGCCAAAAACAAATGTTACCTTTAATTAGTATGATAATGATTTGTCAACTGCTGGAATCTAACAAGAGAAGACAGCAATATTATGCTTATTTTAAGTCAATCGGTACCAACTCGAGTGCTGAATAGTAAAAATTAGATCGGTCACTCCCGACCAAATTTTAACTCTCTTAATCACCAACTTATGGTTGGACTAGTGGTTCCTTTACTAGCCCCCAAATTGGTGATCCAATGATCTAATCTCAGGTTGAGTCGACGGGAATTTTCTTAAAGATCCCAATCAAATCACAAACTAGTTTCAAAATGTGATTCGGTCAACTCAATGATACTACGTGATACAAATCAAAACTCTCTTAATCGGTCCAAGGTTTCCTCTTTCACCAACCATTATTAGTCGGTCCAAGATGATCTTTTGTACCCTTTTAATTAATGATATAATGATGGCTCGTAAAAATGGAAGGGGAAAAGATGCATGGCAGTTGAGAGGCTCTTGATTCTCCTCGACACGAAAAGTAAGCGTCGGGAAGTTTACTGTGTCGTGTCCTCTTAGGGCTCTGAATTACAAATACATTATCATTGTCACGAGTAGCGACGAGTTTAGTATAATGATATCATTATTATTCTAACAAATTAGAGGTTATTGATTCGATTTCTATTATGAGATTTCTCTTACTTATTTATTTCTTTCTTTTTCCATCACATTATAACCTTATGGGCATCCTATATAATAAAAAAAATTATCACTACCATACATTTATTATATAGAGATATGAAACGGAATGATTTGGTAGGAACCGGCCTAGACTGCCCCCTAAACCAGCTTATAATCGCCTTTATTGGGTTTAAGGATGGTTACTAGCCGAGTTAAAGAAAAAGACATGTTAAATTGGAACCGGTCTAAACCGCCAAAATTTGCACATTTAATAGTAATTTCTTTGCCGGTTGTGATTAAAAGTTTTTAAAAATATATTCATTTTAAATAATTTGAAACAAATTTTAAAAAAAAGGGAGAGAGAGAGAGAGAGAGAGAGAGAGAGAGAGAAAGGGTGCGATTCACGATTCAAACCGGCTTACCTGGGCCTAATTCCGATAAGTTTATGATTACTTGAACCATGACCTATAACTGAACCACCAATCTATTATGTTTAACAGACTGAACTATAATCGAGCTAAATGGTTCCATGCTCACTTTGAATTGGCTCAAACCGCTCATATGATATGCTTCTATCGAAAAATGCAATCCAATCAAGAAGTCGCATATCCAATTTTCTTCGACACAATTTATACAATAAAATGTGTCTTCCACACCCGGTGCCTCATAGTCGATTTGGAAGGTTCTTACGCACTACTAATTAATTAATGATGCACGATATTAATTAATATTAAAAATGAGGCATGATCCCATCGAATCATGATCTTGGCTGTAAAAATATAATTAATGCTAACTAATCAGTTTGAGACCAAAAAAAAAAAAGGGCTTCATTATTGTACGTTCCGTTCAATCACTGAGAAGAATAATTGAAAAAATCAACCTGACGATAATTTATTCTACATAATACCATCTGAGTCCGATATTAATTAACCGATTTTAAATTTAATTTTTATTATTAATATTTTTATTAAAATTCAAAAGGCATGAAAAATGGCTCTTTCGACCCTCTCCACGATTCACCTGCCACGTCGCTATTTTCTCTCTCTTTTGTCGGGTTGATCATGTTTTCTTTTGTCCAAAAGTACCTTTTGAATGATTACCAATATTAACGCGACAGTATAATTATCAAATAAAAATTGATAAATATTAATTTTTTAATAATTAATATCTTAAAAATAATTATGTAAACCTTAACAAAAATTTAATAAATCATAAAAATGTAACTTTTATATAAAAAAGAAAAAAATAATATGACATAATAATTATATAAAATACTTTATTTGATAAATGATATCCTATTTGCCGTACAGCCATCTCATACTAATAGATTTCACCTTACGAACTAGAAATATATTATTCATTCCCCATATCACTTTCAACTGTGCGAATTGTCAGGTCTAATGTGAAGACCCACCAAATAATCAAGAAGAGAAGATAGTGCAGAGGGCTCATATATATATATATATATATGCATGTATGAAAAAATATTTTATATAATAGTTATATTAATGATGCCTTTCTTCAAGGATTCGAAGAAAAAGAGAGAGACTAGTGATTTAATATCGGACCAATCGAAGTGATTCAATACGTTTTATATCAAAATTAATAGGCGAACAAAATTCACACAAAAAATTTTATAAAAATAAGGTGCACTATAATATACCTTATTTTAAAATTTTGAATATATAGGATATCGCGTAGACCTGGCAAAATCTGGCCTAGCACGATAGCCTGGCACAGGCCCGACACGATAACGGTCGGGGCTTATCATGTCGTGCCGGCACGGTCCGGTAATTTATTTGGCGTGTTGTGTTCGACGATCTTTAGAGCAGGTCGGCACAATAGCCCAATTAGGGAAATTTTAAAAAAATTTAATAAACTATCATAAATATTGAATAATAAAAAAAACTCTTTTATGAACTCACTTGTAGTCGTAAATAAGTCACAATTAAAGAATTATCGTGCTATCGGACCCGGTCGGGTCACTTTTATCTTATCATGTTATGCCGTGTCGGCTCTATATCTTAAAGAGTCGTACTTATGCCAACACTTATCGTGTCTTTCCCTTTATTGTGTTATGCCAGCACGACCTAATAAGACCGGGCTCACACCATCTGCTTTGGTCAAAAACTATTAGCCGCCTCAATTATTTCACGCGAACAGAAACTATACGATACATCTGCACCCCAGCAATGACCCAGCTGACACTCTCTGGTCCCCGACTGCTCTGATGTCGAGAGGCCAGCGAAGATTCAACGCCCAAAACGACTGATGTCTTCCGTACATTAATTACACATCCCTCTCTCATTCAATAATATTCCTACGACGGCGATCCATTATTAGGGTTGAGAACTGTCGGTGCGGGTGGCCTGTTTTTGCACTAGTAGTTGGACTTCTTCGAGCCAGCATTTTTTCCATAGGAAAAAACCTCACTAGAATCATTTAAGGAAATGAAGGATTATCCATTTATTACCAATTTGATCTTTCAGGTAATTTCCCGGTTTCGACTTATAATACAAAAATGTGGTTAAAGTATTATTATCTAAAAATAATTAATAAATAAAATTATTTCCGAGCAACGATAAAATAATCAATAATAGTATGGACTTTTAAATTTTATAATAAAGTATTAATAAATGTTAATGTTAGGTATATTAGTATGATTAATAAAAATAATTAAGGGTTTTATGGACCTAAGAATACGTCTGCTGGGGCCCGAAAGATCGATTTTTTTCAAGTTGGTCTCGATCTTGTTTCTTATCTGTTATAATCGTGGGCAAAGGTGGCCCGTGCCCATTACTCATGAGCCCATGCATCCTTCTAGCAAAAATTAAATAACTCATATAGCACCTTTTCCTACAAATCTTTTTATATGCTAATTACATGTTCAAATTATTATTCATGCACTTACATATATACATCTATATATATATATATATAAGAGAGCTAGTTTGAATAATTCAACAATAATACATCCCCGTGCTACTTGCATTAGGGCATAAGACCTCAATCTCGAGGGGCAGAGATTACAAGTTGGACCAACAAAAAATTTATTAAACTGACAGTTTATGGAGCTGGGATTAATATACATATATATAAATATAAAATGATGCCATAAATAAACACGTGATTAATCGTACGACAACTGCCATGCAAACATCACGTGGTTTCTTTTTGCCAAAAAGCACAATAATAATAATAATTAATTACTCATTAAATTTATAAAATTAAAATAAGATAATATATATAAAGTGATGCTGAAGATTTATAATTAATATCAAACATACAATTGATAATACGACATACGGTATGATATTCTCTTTCTCATCCTGGAATATATTTAATGATGCAATAATGAATGTTGTTGAATTGTATAATCGTACTCCCCGTCACCTAAGGGTCCAAGAAAACATCTTACGATGAACAACGGCGAATCCACAGATAACACGTGTACATCTTCGGCAGTCCTAATTAATGCAGTTGCAAGATCTCGAGACAGTTCTTCGCATCTCGCGTAGTTGCAGCGTTTGGGTCAGGAGAGAGATGGATTCTTATTACAAATGGATAGGGGAAAATATTTTTAACTTCCTCAAAGCGCGGAGCGCGTTAATTTAAAATAAGTTTATAATTATTTAATTTAGTTATAGTTGAGTTTATTTATTTAATAAATTAGTCTAATTATAATTATAGATCATAGTTTAATCAAATATGAATTAGTTTGAAACCGTTTATAAATAGATTAATTTGATCATGTGTCGCACATCTTTTTAATATTTTAAAATAATTATTTTAAATATTTTTTTAAAATTTTAAATTAATCCGACAAAATCCGGCCGTTAATTTGCAAGATATTTTACGGTCCGGGCCAGTTTTAAACGGTTTTAGGCTGATTTTTAAACAATTTCGTGACAATCCAGTAAGGTAACAATTTGTGCTAGTTACGATTCAACATGTGTATATTTTGAAACCAGTCCATAACCGTCCCAAACCCACTAAGAACGGTTACGGGCTGGGTTAGGAGTGGTCCAGGCTAGTTCCGGTTTGGATGGTCCGGTTACGGACCAACCCGGCTAGTTTAACCTCTCTAATATCTTTAGTGTGTATATATATATATATAAAAGAATAAAGAAATATAAAATTACATTAAATGCAAAGACCACTCTTGACAAGAGAGAGATCGATACATCAAACGTTGCCCGTCGTAGAGCATCCGTTTATGAATCTCTTCATGGTGTGCGCATGGCGGGATTCTTGGCCAATTACTAGATTGATAAACCCCGGGAAGTATGTATAACTATATGTACGTACGTATATGTACTTGCGTATGCTCTTCATATAATGCGTAAGTGCCCTTCTCACATGGAACTGTACAATTAACTGGTAGTTGGAGCCTCCTCCTCCTCCTCCTCCTCCCTCTTGTCTTACTGAGAAGGAAAATTTTAATGGAGGAAGGATGAGGAAGAAGACGAAGAAGGTTAGATACATAGATCAAGCACTTAACTTTCTTCGGTCCCTCCTCGGTCCAACCACGCCTAACTAACCTCCCTTCTTCGCCCTCTCTCTGTCTCTCCCCACCCTTTGCCATTCAGAACACGGCAATATAACTGCTCCTCGCCATTAGCAGCGCCCTCGCTATTAGCAGCGCTTGACTTCAAATTTATCTCCCTCTCTATCTCTGTCTGAAGACACGCGGACACAAACACTAAGCTGTGTCTTAGAAAGGAAGGAAGGAAGAAAGAACAGTTGCATTGTTTCTCTTTCACGTTTACAAATCACTGTCAAAGGTTGACTTCCGTTCCAGCAGCTTTCTTTTCTTGGTATAGCAAAGCAAGCTCCTCAACTCCCTCACTCTCCCTCCCTTCAGCTTGTCTGCCCGTCTGTCGGTATTGGCCTTGTCCCGAAGATGGCACCGAGGAATGACGGAACTGGTAAGAAGAAAATGAATAAAGGAGCCTGGACAGCTGAGGAAGACCGGAAGCTTTCCCAATACATCGAAATCCATGGGGCCAAGAGGTGGAAAATAATAGCTATCAAATCAGGTGATCTATCTATTACGTTTCCCATCCCATTAAGCTTGCTAGCCAGGGCCTGAGTTTTTGCTTGAAGGAAGAACCAAGTGCATTGGTTCGTGATGCTGGGTTTGCTTCCACAGGTCTAAATCGATGCGGGAAGAGTTGCAGGCTGAGGTGGCTGAATTATCTGAGACCGAACATCAAGAGAGGCAACATTTCGGACGAAGAAGAAGACTTGATACTCCGGCTTCACAAGCTCCTCGGCAACAGGTTGGCTGACTTAAAACTACCTTCGCGAACTGTCGAGCAGTGGATGCTAATGAGATATATCGCTGATTGTGATGTGCGTAGGTGGTCCTTGATCGCGGGGAGGCTTCCGGGAAGAACTGACAACGAGATTAAGAATTACTGGAATTCTCACTTGAGCAAGAAAATAAACCAGAATGAGAAGAGAGAAAAGCTCGCCGTTGTCCAAAAATCAAAATCATCCTCTCCAGCGAAGCCATTGGAGCCGACAATGACTTACGAGACCGAGGGGAGTCATAAAACAACACCAATCCCAGAAGACAACTTTGCCATGAGCGAGCTCTTCGACTTCTCAACTGGAGGATGCTATGGTCTCGAGTGGGTGAACGAGTTCCTTGAGCTCGATGAGGATGCGTGGATTAATGAAAAAAAGCGGGAAAAAGAAATTTTGTGATGATAACCGTTTTTGCCCACCAGAAATTGAGGATTTTCCTTCATTTCTATGTACCATTATCAATTCGTGAAATGACATTTTCCCCCATGCCTATCGACTAGCGGACCAGGCAAACCGGTTCGCTTATCATCGGGCTTTATTGGGTCTTCAACTTGTAATTACTATGACTATGCAATCAATGCATGCTCTCTGTAGTTCTAGGAAGTACTAAGTTTTGGCGGGGTGGAGGCGGGAATTTTTTTAATAGTAATTAGGTGGTCTAATTTCTTTAAATGAATTTTTAAAAAATCCATAATTAAAAGATATTATTTATGGAATAAACACATTAAAAATTCTAACCATAATCATTATATTTTTAAATGTAAAACAATGGTCATTAAAAACTGGGTTAGATTCGTCATCTTTATTTCTTTCATAATATAAATTATTTTTTCCCCTAAATCTATATTTTTTTAAATTAAGAAAAGGTACAGAGACTTAACAATTATTCACATATAGAGACAAACCATAGGCTGGAAAATCGGATGGAGATAAATGAACTTGTGGTTGTGAGAGTGTGTGCAGTCTCATTCAAGTACTTCGAAGTAAATGCTGATGCCTGCTGGAGAGTCATTAATTCCATATAAAGGGCATGATTTTTTTAATAAAAATATGATTTCTTTGCAGTGTATATATATGTGTTTATATAATCGTTATAAGCGCAATTTTTTATTATAAAAATATCTGATTTTTACTTATTTTTTTAAAATTTTTTATGCTCTTTAAACTATATAAAATTCTTTTTATAATCGAGAATATTAACTCGTAAGTTCGAGATGGAGGTAGTTTATACACGATAAATTTTAAATTTTTATAAACTTGTAAATCCCATTACTTAAAAAAAAAAGATAAAAAAAAGAAGTAAACAGGCATTGCGAGATTTCATTACTAATGATCTATCTTGTTCCCGAGTTGCATGTCATGTATCTCACTATACTGAGGTACTCTGATCAAGGTTTATTTATTTATTTTGATATAGATAGTAACCGATTAATTCACCGGACAGTATATTATACAGTTTGAAATCCGTCAATTAAATTCAAAATACCAACTTTCAAAAATTTTAAATTTTAAACTTGACCTACTACACTCTCACTTTCGAGAATTTTGGATCAAGTTTTAGTGCAAACAGTCTGCACCTCCTAGGATTCTGGAAACTTCGTGTTGACTGCAATTTGCACTGTTTCCTTCGTGTAAAGCTGACAGACAAACTTCCAATATCTTAGAGAGTTCGATTCAATGAGATATATATATATATATAATCCTTTATAAGTTACAGTATATAGCAGAGAGGAAAATAGGGAAAACTCTACATATTTTAAAAATCTTATAAATTATACGAATTTTAAAGTGGTTAAATAAATTCTATACATTTATTTATATTGCATATTAGAGTCCATTTTTTCGATATAGATATAATAATATTAAATTTTATCCACGTATCACTTTACAATATTGAACAGGTAAAGTGATACGAAGGCAAAATACAATGCCATCATGTCCACTTTGGCACTTCCTTTAGAGCAAATAATGAAATGTGATTTAGTATATATAAGACATAAAATATGAAACTTATTCGATTACTTTGAAACTTATAGAATTAACCTGTCAAATTTTCAAAATATATAAGATTTTTTTCGGCTACATTCCACATGCAAGAGTCTTTTTTTAGTATTGATATTGATAAGAAAATCCTGTATCACTCTCTGAAAATGCAGACAATCTGTTTAAAATTTTATTATTTTATATATTCGTGTTATAGATTGACTTGTTCTAAACCAATAATCATTCTTCAGCATTTCTTATATATGATTTAAAAAGAAAATCTTTAGTTCATATTCTTCTCCATTAGCAACAACACTCCTAATCAACACCCAATGTTAGAGGTGGCAAATCGTGTTGGCCTAGTCTTATCGGGCCGTACCGGCATGGCACAATAAAGGCTGACCCAAGTATGACCCTTTAGGATATCGTGCTGGGCCGACACGGCATGATAAGACAGGAGCGGTTTTGGCCGAGCCTGATAACACGATAATCTTGTTTGATCGTGGGTCATCTGCAACTACAAATAAACTCATAAATAATTTTTTTATAATTTAATAGTGTCTAATAGTCTATTATATATATTTTTAATTTCCCTAATCGGGACTATCATGTCGGCTCACCCTGGGGATCATCGGGCCCAGTACGTCTAATAAAATTACCAGGTCGTATCGGCCCGACATGATAAGTCCTAGCCCAGCACGGTGTTATCATGTCGAGCCGGATTTTGCTAGGTCTACCCAATGTAACTAACTGTAAGCTCCGTTTCTCTAACACCGTTGAGGGTTAATTACACAAATACTATAGAAAGTTTCAAAAAAAGTGTAAAAAGGAAAATGATTTTTATGATATGTTAGTATAAAAATTATAAATATGTTCTTTAATACAAAATATTTTGAAAATTATTTCAAATATATATACATATAAAAGAAATGTTGACGTGCAATCTCATGTGAACATTGTTTTCTATTAAAAATAATCTTATTTTACCTATTACTATTCATTTATCACCTTTAACTCTACTAAAAAGGAGTCTTAACTGTTCTATCTTTTGCATCCACGAAAATAGATATAAACTGAATATTTCTTCTTCATCTTCTCCCTCCTTACCTGCACCATCTGCCATCCAAGTGAAGATGTGTCGCCCTAAGACAGAATTAAAGGATTATTGATTGGACCTATAATATTCTCTCTCTCTCTCTCTTTTTAATAAAAATTAATTTAAAATATTCCCAAAACCTTTTTATGCAATTAACACGAACGGAAGGGCATCATTATGGTGGCATTATCACGATTTAGATAATTTATATTAACGGAGAATATATTTATAACCTTTTGTATCGATACAGTATAAAATATTCTTTTTTTCCCCAAACTGTGCCTTTTCCAAAACTTCACGTACCGTTTGTGCGATTAACCCGGCTGTTGATAATAATACAAGGGAAGTCTGCCCGAGAAGACGCGACAAACATATGATTTTGTCCCGAGAAAAATTAAGATGAGGGAAAGGGTGACGAGACGGGACAGTACGTGTGCTTCATCGTGATTGGGCTGAAATGGAGGCCCATAAATCGGCCCATGTTCATCGAGGGATCTTTCAGGCCCAAAGTAATTACAAGCCCACACACGTAACCGGATCATCATCGGACCCTGTAATAAAAATACGAACGAGTAAAATTTTAAAATCTCAAATTATTATTATTTTTTATAAAAAGATATGGAAAAACGAGTATTTTAAAATATTTCAAATTAATCTATGTTTATAGAGTCGGCAATAAAATCCTCTTATTTATGATGGACTGCTCCACATCTATAGCATCTTGAAGAAAAAAATATAATTTTTTTATTGTGAGAGAAAACAATGCCATTAGATTTTTCGATAATTGCTATCCGAAATTTTATTTTGTTGAATAGATTTTTTAATTTTTGACTTAGTTAATTACGATATTATTATTAATTTTTTACTTCAATGACAAGTTACGGTCAAATGAGTTTTGCCCCGTCAAGAGATCTCACCGTGATTTTGCGCCACCGCCAGACGCAAAAGAAAGTGTAAGGAAAAAAAGTAATAAAAATAAATTAATGATGAAAAAAATGATATATATATATATATGTAATATTGATGTAAACGTTGCCACTAGTATTTGGGTTCGCTCTCTTTCCATCCATCCGTTCCAGCTTTTGCCGGAGTCTCTCTCTCTGTCTTTCTGCGCTCTTCTTCGAAACCCTAGTAATCGCCTTCAGTTTTCTGCTGGAGATTTCGAGCTCTGTGGATTGATTCTTGTGAAAGATCTCGAGCCGATTGAAGTCTTCAAGAGTCCGTCTCTCGATCGCTGTCGCTCGTCGGATCTGGGCTGTCTGAGCCTCTCTGCTTCGGAAGAGTATCTTCGATTTTGACCTGAATTGGAGTATTTGGTGGCTCGTTGTTCCCGATACGGTGGAGATCTGTTGATTGTCGATCTGATCGGACTGATATTGGGAAGGATGCTCCGGACCGTCGCCTGGAAGACGAGATTCGAAGTTCTTTATTGACGGTGGATTTACGTGCCCGAGTCGCCGTTAAACGTCAAGGACGCCTGATTGGTCTCGATCGTTGCTGTTTGCTCGAAGAGGAATCTTAGAGAAAGAAGTTTTTATCCCTTTCTGTACTTAATTTTTTTCAATTATATAGTTGAGTAAAGGCCCTTCTTTTGGGAGGCCTTGATTACCCTTTCGGCTTAAGGCGGTATTGCTGCTTGTTGGTTCTCTTATTGGTTTTAAGAGGAAAAAAGAGAAGTTTTTTCTTTTTGCTAGCGATGGCAGTGTATTATAAATTTAAGAGTGCAAGAGATTACGATTCAGTTCCAATGGACGGTCCATTTATATCAGTTGGTGCCCTGAAAGAAAAAATATTCGAATCGAAGCACCTGGGCAGGGGCACTGATTTCGACCTGCTGGTCACTAATGCCCAAACTGATGAAGGTTGGTTTTTGCCTCTTAGCTGCGGTCTATTTAACGTTGAATTTAAACATGACTGTCTGAGAGCAATGCTTTCCAGGATAGTGGTTCTGGTGGTGAATTTCTGAAGTTCTATATATGAATTAAAAGCTCCCCTACAAACATAGCGGCTATTTGTCTGGTTTAGCCTTTCGATTGATATCGACTGTTTCCTGTGAGTATTTTACCGAGCTTATACGTACAAGGGGATATCCTTATAGACAACAGCGTCCTCTTGATGTTGAATATGCCTTACATGGCCAGCCCTTGAGTTTCAGGATTTATTGACATTCAACTTTGAGCAAACTCTGCAGCTGTTGCTTTTATGGACAGTGAACATGTCCAAATTTTCCTGGTGGTGGTGTTCCTTGATAAACATCAGTTTTCCCTAGTTCAAGCCTAAGAGCTGTGTGTTGACTAGTCTGCAATCTTAGTGTTAGTTGAAGGGCATATTTAGGAGGGTAGGTGTGGGAAATGGGTGGGGGGGTTTTTGGTTGTGCTGTGTCCATGAAATTAATAGATGCTTATTCAAAAACTTCTTGTAATTTTTTATTATTTAGATTATAACCTATACAGTGTTTTATAGCTGCTGTGCCACCATTTTCTAATTTCAGAGTATCTGGATGAAGCAACATTGATACCGAAATATACTTCTGTTTTAATCCGTCGAGTTCCGGGAAGGCCTCGCATGCCCATTGTCACTGAGCAAGAGTACTACCTCAGACCTTTCAACTCTTGATCCATTGTGCTTTATCTTTTAGCACTTCTGCATGTGTTTAAAGAATGATAAATAAAAATAGTGAATATATACTTGTAGGGCAGATTCTGGCATCTTGTGTAATATCCATGCACTTTTAGTATTAGTACACACATGAAGAATGGGATCCTAAGGGTGGTTTGAGTTTAATAATGCAGGCCGAAGGTTGAATATAAGATGGAAGATGTTCAAACTGGGAAGGGTAGCCTTGTAGGTCCAGACTCCTCTTCAACGAAATATGTAAGTTCTAGTATCTTTGTTCTTATGGGTGTTCCCCTTTATGTAACCATGTGCTAGTTATCAATATGATATTGCGACTCAATTTGCTGCAGCAAGAAGATTCTGAGTGGGATGAGTTTGGCAATGATCTATATGCAATTCCTGAAGTGCTTCCAGTTCAATCAAGTAGTCAGGCTACGGAGGTTGCATCTACCAGTAAAACTGATGAAGAAAATAAACTCAAAGCTTTAATTAATACTCCAGCGTTAGACTGGCAGCGGTTAGATGCTACGACTCTTGTAAATTTCTTTGGTCCTAGTTGGTCTCTGGCTTCTGGCTGCAACCTTACAACCTTTGTAATACTTGCAGTCAAGGTGCTGATGGTTTTGGCACTGGTAGAGGTTCTGGAAGGGGAGGACGAATGGGGCGTGGTTTTGGTGATCTTCTATTCCTCATTACCTTTTAACTTTAATTCTAATATTGCTGACTGACTGGACATTTAACAAACTCCATTGTGATTTTATTTGAAATCTTTCTGCCTTAGTTTTGACTGTATTCTCCATCCATCATCTAGGTTTGGAGCGGAAAACACCTCCTCCTGGCTATGTGTGCCACAGATGCAATGTTCCTGGTATGTTAGTGTCATGAGAAAGAGTTCCACTCTGAGCTGAGCTTGTAATTCCTAACACATGGTACCTTATTTCAGGGCATTTCATTCAGCATTGTCCTACGAATGGTGATCCGAACTATGATATTAAAAGAGTTAAGCCCCCTACTGGCATTCCAAAGTCCATGCTGATGGCTACTCCAGATGGCTCGTATGCATTGCCAAGTGGGGTGGTTGCTACATTGAAGCCGAATGAGTGAGTTGTCTCTTGCTATTTCTGTGTTAGGCTTCGCTTCAAATGTTTTTATGTTGGAATTATGCGGCATAATTTTTTTAAACAGGGCTGCTTTTGAGAGGGAAATTGAAGGATTACCATCTACACGGCCTATTGGCGAGCTACCTCCTGAATTACATTGCCCATTGTGCAAGGAAGTAATGAAAGATGCTGTGCTGACTAGCAAGTGTTGCTTTACTAGTTTCTGTGACAAATGTGAGTCATAGATACATCTGTTTGTCTTTCCAAGTTGGAAGTTGTTTCTGCATTAGGTTACATGCTGCATATATGTTTTCACAATCAACTTTCAGTTCCACCTTTGTATTCTCTGATAAACTCGCCCTCCCTTCTGCTGCTTGTAATTAATCCGACATCAGTGATTCTGTTGCATGAGATTTTTGTTTAAGTAGATGCAACTTGATATTTGAATGCAAGTCCAGGTATAAGAGATCACATCATTTCAAAGTTGATGTGTGTCTGTGGGGCCACTAACATATTGGCGGATGATCTTCTACCAAACAAGACACTCCGTGATACAATTAGTCGCATTTTGGAATCAGGAAACAGTAGTGCGGAAAATGCAGGAAGTGCCTTCCAAGTTCAAGGTTTGTACAAAACTTCCCTGGTGTTTCAGACCTGCATTATAGATTTAGCTATAATATATAAATTGCGATATCTGCCTCCTTTCCAGATATGGAATCTGCTCGAGGTCCACAACTCAAGATTCCATCCCCTACTTTATCTTCTGCATCAAAGGGAGAGCAGAGACCACCACCACCATCAAAGATTGAAGAAACTTTAAATGTTAGTATTGCTGAAAATGAGGTCAAAGCTTCAAGTGCTCCTCCAAAAATGTCAGATAAAGGAAGGAATGTTAAAGTACCTGATGTATCTGAAGCTACACGTGAGTCAATGAGTGTGCGGGAGCCCGCATCCCAGGGGAGTGCTTTACTAGCTGATGAAGAAGTGCAGCAGAAAATGGCCTCTGGTGAAGCAGGTATATGGCACCTTCATTCTATGAAAATTTTAGTGGATCTTATAGGAGATTCTATCCATGTTGCCTTCGTGCTACCATTTCATTATTGTAAACCAGGGGGCTCTTATTGTTTATGAATGTTTTTAAGATAAAAATAGAAATGAATTGTTCCTATTGCAATTTATGGTTGACAATGTTGTGCCTCATCTTTCAGATAGATTGTAGTGATACTGAACATTCAGAACAATATTGTCTGTTCAGTAATGCTGTGTATTTGAGGAGTTATATGCTCCTTTCCAGCAACTCTTTCATTGCCCTTTTTCTTGGTGATCTAGTGGATGGTGGATTATATCTTCCTTCTATACTGATTTGTTGGATCAGAGTTTTCTCCTTGTGTCTTCTTCTGATTTTCTTCGTATTTATAGCATCAGAGGTTATTATTTTGACGCATCTTGTTTTCATTTTCTTATTCTTCAATGTGTCTATTATTCCTAATTTAGTGTCTGGTTTACATCAATTAACTTCATATGGTATGCTTCAATTCTGTGCCAGAAACATTTATTTGTAAATGAGAACCTTCATATCGACAATAATAAGTTGCGACTTTTCTTTTCAGCAAAGAAGAAAAGGCCGAAGAAAGTTCGTCCACCTGCCAATGGTTTGTCTCATGCTGTTATTTTCCCCCTTGATTTATTTTAAGCTTAACTCTTCTGGTGATGGTTCCTTGCTGTGAACCAGTTGATAAAGATGACATTGGCAATTTGCAGATTTGCAGCGGAGAATCCCACAGGATCCTGCTGCTGATAATTATATGATGCCTCTTGGACCCTCTGGTTTTAACCCGTACTGGAATGGGATGCAGCCTGGAATGGACGGATTCATGGGTCCTTATGCCAATGCCATTCCCTCCATGCCCTACAACATGGGATATGGAATGGGCCCTCTGGACATGCCATTTGGGGTGATGCCTCCTCATGATCCTTTTGCCACTCAAGCTTATGTGAATATGATGCTTCCTGTTCCTCCTCAAAGGTTTGTCCATGTCCGATTGGTGGTTGATTTCTATTGTGTTTTGAGATAGTGAAATAGCAGGACTATTATTGATCTCAGGGATCTTGCTGGATTCAGTATGGGCATGAATATGAATGCCCTGCCTCCTCCAATCATGAGCAGAGAAGAGTTTGAGGCTCGAAAAGCAGATATAAGGAGGAAGCGTGAAAATGAGATTCGAGGAGAAAGGTAGTGCATTCTCAAGTGTAATGTTAGTTGGACCATCTCTATCTGTGGTGTGCCTGTAGCTCTTTTATCTAATGCTTCCCTTGTATGTACTCGTTTGTTTTTTATCTTTCCACCTGACTGGACTACTTGATACTATCTATGACCTTAGTTTTGTGCATGTTGCTGGTACAGAATCCGCATAATTGATTTTAATTTCACGAAATAATTCTGTTTTCAAAATATTTATCATGGTAAAAGAGTTAGAAGGTATTTTTTGCTTTTATTTGGGATTTCCATATCCCACTAAAGAGAAAACTGTGATATATGTTTAACTGTTATCCTGACAAGTTTTTTGTTTTGAACATGCAGAAGGGAGCTCCCTAGAGATAGGGATTATGGTAGGGATAAGAGAGGTGCTGGTGATGGTCCTTCTATGAGTTCAAAAGTATGTCTTTCATCGAAGTGCTTTTGTGTTGCTTCTTTTCATTGGGTCCTTTCAGGCCTTTTTGAAAGAGACTAAAGTTCTGCTAAATTGCTGTTGTGCAACCTTCTTGCATCTGTTGAAGCTGTAGAAAATCATGGTCTAATGCCTGATTCTGTATAATTAAATTCTTAAACTAAACAAATCCACAGTGGCTATGTGCTTCATTAGGATTGGTTAAATCTTGACTTGCACTGAAAATTACTATGGCTTTTGTTTGGGGAAGCATGAGATAACTTCCTTGGAAGGAAATGACTTATGACCTTTGGTAATGTTTTGAGGCATACATATCTGGACAACCGTGTAAAGATAGAAAGTGTTTTTCATGTTAAGAGTGTAGATTTGATCATACTGCCGCTTATTATCCTGACATTTCCATGAAGAATCATAATGAGTTAATTAATTGTTTACTGTTTCTTCATTGGTGCAGAAGTCCACTGGGGATGTGCTGTCTGCAGATCATCATCCCCATCAACACCGTCATTGGTCTGAGAGGGCATCACCTGATCGGTCCAGAGATGACCTTGAACCCATCCACCGCGGGACCAAGAGGAGATCATCAGAGCGCAAAGACCGCGAGAGAGACCGTAGCGACTATGACTATTATGATAGTCACCCCGATCGTCACCAAAGCAGATCAGAGTCCTCAAAGAGGCCACCGTCTTCAGATCCCCACCACAGCAGATCAGAGTCCTCAAAGAGGCCACCGACCTCAGATCCCCACCACAGCAGATCAGAGTCCTCAAAGAGGCCACCGTCCTCAGATCCCCACCACAGCAGATCAGAGTCCTCAAAGAGGCCACTGTCTTCAGATCCTGCCAGGCCTGAGCCATCCTCTTCTTCGGCAGCAGCAGCAGCAGCTGCTTTAGACCGTAAGCAGAAGGCAAGCGTCTTTTCGCGCATAAGCTTCCCCGAGAATGAGCCTACGAAGAAGCGGAAGATGTCCTCTTCTTCCTCAGCAGAGGACCCGGCTGTCGGCACACACTATAAGGCTTCAGCTTCAAATGGGTATTATGATGATCACAAGTCTTCCTCGGTGAAGTCAGTGCCGGCTTCTGGTTCTGGGGCAGGAGGGAGGAAGAGTGGCAGCCAGGTGGACCATGAATCGAGCGATGATGAGAGACACTTCAAAAGGAAGCCGTCAAGGTATGAGCCCTCGCCTTCCCCGTCACCCGCAAAGTGGGAGGAGGAAGAAGGGCGGAACTCTCGTGGCTCGAGGGAGAGAGCTCATGAGCGGGACCGGGACCGGGACCATAGATAAATGGATGGAGGAATTGGGGTCCCCCACTCTGCAGAGTGAGAGCAGCTCCGGTTTCCCTCTCTTAGTTCTGTTCTGTTATCTTAAAAGAGTGCTATCATCAGCGCGACGTACCACTCAATCCCCGCTTCTGGAGAGATTGCGGCAGAATAACGAACGATAAAGGGGTGTTTGTTTGAATGAAGTATTACTTGTATTTTCGATCTCTGTTTACATGGATATTTCTTCTTTATTTTGTTTTAATAAATGAGCAATTAATGGATCCCTTTCGTTCTATTAGATTTTCTTTCCAAATCTTTCCTCTTCTAGTAGTAGATTTTATTCTGTATTTTTCTAATTTTACATGGAAATCGTCGGACATTTATTTGAAAATTATGTTTTGTATTTATCGATTGTATGTTATCGCCCATTTGCATTTCCAATCTACGTAATTGGGATGCAAAAAGGAATCGAACTTCATGTTTGTTTTTTTTTCTTTTGCCGGATGAGAATTGGATTTTTAATGCTCTTCTTTTGTCAGACGTTGAATGTGATGTTAACTAAATAAAATTTCCTCGTTACGAGACGACGCACCCACGTATCATCCGGGGGAGGCATATCTAAAACAACCGTGACAGTTCAACTCCGTCTACGCCCTGCCGATCTCCCTCGTCTCAAGCTTTGCACGTTTCAGTCGCTTAGTCTCATCAGGGACTCTCACCGATCAAAAACCTAGTTCGAGAATCAGAGTAGTCATGCAACAACCCGCCTAATGCCTTTCCACTATCGCCAAAAGCCAAATTACAAAAGGGTCTTCCAGCGTGCTTTTCTTTGCCCCCTTATTCTCCTAAGAATCGCCAGATCTCCAAATTAATGAGACTGGAGGAAGTGATTTTATCTTATTTTCTTCCCCTCTCTCTCTCTCTCTCTCTTTAAACTTTTGGTGAGAACCCTTCGGGGGAAAAAAAAAAAAGAGGTGGGGGTGTGGGGTATGGAAGTCTTCTCCTTGATACAACTCATTCGTTATTACCCGCCGAGAACCACTCTGCAGTTTTAATCGTTGACAAAGTGAAACACAACTTAGCTTTTATCGTATGTAACGTGCTCCAACAACCACTCTGCAGTTTTAATATGCACAATCGGGCACTTCAGTTTTCTTCTTATACGAGTGTATGGTTTGCTAAATGCGATAAAATGAACGAAATTCTGGATAACTTGATGCTGAATAATTGACTTCTCCTTTCGTCACGCTACCAGTAACGTACACAATCCATCATTGACGAAGTAGAATATTTGACCTGGCATTATTGCAAGTTGCGATCCAAAAGAACCAGCAGTTTTTTTTTTTTTCCCTTTTTTACTCTTTTATTAAGGTTTAGCGGCAACTTGCAACTTACCAATCACACAAGGAAAAGTCTTGGTCAGCTTAGGGGGTTAAGCATATATGAACACAGATCCCATGTGAGCATGCATATTGCATATACATAGCCTTAATTTGTATGTGTAGTGCGGGAGGAGGCTTGTGATATATATACATGGCTTGGTTGGAGGGAACCAGCTTCACTATGCTTCGGTCGGAAATGCTCATTCGGTGTCGATGTTGTATGTCCATGGATGCATAGACTGATGGCTCCACATGGGTTTCTCTCTAGGGGGGCCATGGCAGTCTGCAGGTGCACCGTAGGCAACATCATACTGAATAAGATTTCCATAAAATACATATGTGTGTGTGTGTGTGTGTGTGTGAGAGGCTAGTTCCCCCAATCCAAGCCAAGTATTCAGCCTCTAGGGCGACTCTAGATTTCTAGGCCCGGCCGTAAGTGGACTCTGTATCAAGAATGTGGCCAGCCATCGGATTACGTGGGACCTGCATCTCTTTTCAGATGATGGTCCAACACAATCCAGTGACTCTCTCATCGCTCTGGATGTTTACACCGACATCCTTACCGATTCACTCACTCAATAGGTACAAGCACTAAGCTGGTTATTCTAGTTAGTCATATCTAGAACAATCTTGCACCTTTATATATATATATATATATATATCCCATGTATGCGTGCAATGTGATGTTAATCCCTACCCGTATGGATCTGTTCGAGTTTGTAAACTCGAGCATCCTTCTGTGTCGTGGCGATAAGAAATCAATATCTGCTGTTTTTATGACCAAGGGGAGGAAAAAACCTTTATGAGCTGGCAACAACTCTAGACCTCGCCTTGGTGATAGCTCTCTTTGAGATTCTGCAACGCGCACCTAATTGTCCCCTCATCTTGGTTCGAGTATTTCAAGCATATCAACTTCTGAGCAATGCGGTAAGCCGTCTGAATGCGGTGATATTGTCTGCAATTCACTTCCATTCTCTTCAGCTCCTGGAGATCGGTGTATCACAACTAGTCAACCGCATAAGCACAGAAATGTTCTTAATTGTAAGAGAATCAAACCAATATCAGCAGATATCGTTAAGGGACCTTTTCTGTAATCCTTGATGTGATACTTCTGGCCGTTGTGATCACCGAGTTTGGAAGCCCTGCCACTTCTGCTAGTAGTAGGCCATAGTGGGGTATATGTCGTGGGCCATCCTTTAGTTGAAACTAGCAATCGATTGGAAAGAAATCTATGAGGAAATCGTTCCAACTGCAAGCATTGGCAAAGAACTAGGAAGAGCACAGGTGTTACCTTGAAATTCAAACGGTTATTTTTTACATCCACATCAAAATGAGAAATTTTCACATTTGGGTAAATAGTAGCTAACTCAGTCATCGCCTCCATGTGAGTGGCAAATATTGTATACCTGTGAATAGATAAAACCTCATTAATCTTCAACTGCAACATTTATCTCTAACAATTGAAATCTGTCCAGGCATGTGACTGAGAATTGCAGGATGAAAATTACTTGTGAACTTCAATTCAGGTGCCAGTGATTATATTTAGTAGAAGGTTGCTTTGACAACTGTTAATTGAATAACCGCATAAAATTGCTTGACCAGGGAGCTCTAAAACAAATTAATTAAGATAGACCAAATATCAGATTATCTATAACACATACATCTCTAACCCTCTGTTCTGTCAAGATGAATGCATCTAACATGCGCTCCTTGGATTTTTGTCCTATGTATATGCAGAGTATAAAATATGCCATATACTTTAGATAGGGGTGGTTTCTATTATCGTAACTCTAACTTTAATCCACATGGTCAATTGAATACTCAACAGATTGAAGTAAAATTGATAAACAATTGACTTAGATGAAGGGCTTACGCTTTCAATGATAACAGATACTCACAGCAACTCCATGCCATTGCCAGTCCATCAGAGGAGGATGTGGCCCTCCCCAGTTCATCCATGACAATGAGACTCCTGTTTCCAGAAGGACCACAAGAAGGTACTGTGAGAATTCCTTGCATTTCCTAGAAAAAAAAAAGGATGGACCAATTAGTTGAAATAGTATAGAGGCAATGAGTATTATACCTTTCTGAGACATTTTGCATGATAAAGGCAGTCTCTTTCATCTCTGTCATAAACTGTTAAGAAGAGAAAATCAGGGATAAACAAATGCACATTCAATATGATCTCTAATCAGATTATCCCATATACAAAAATGGACTGAAATTAATCATTCGCTTCCACATTTTCAAAAAGATCTGTAGATTCCATAGTTGAAGTGCAAGCAATTACTGTACTGGAGTTCGATTCCAAATTGTCCATCGACCCCATTCTTGTAAATATACGATCAACAACCCTTATAGTGGCGAAGCGAGCGGGAACATAACAACCAATCTGAGCAAGAATGATGATAAGACACACTTGCTGGAGATAAGTACTCTTCCCACTCCTGTGCATATGTGAGAATGGAATAACTGATAAATGCATCTGACATGCATTGTAAACATATAAACCAATTGCTGGCATGAATTCTCATCCTGATTCTTCAATGTTGAATGTGGTGCTAAAAATTAAAGTAGAATTCCAAATGACAGGAGAAAGCTACATGCGGTAAGCTTGAAAAGGTTTGAAGAAAAATTTACTAGGCCTAAATGCCTGAGAACTTTGAAAGCCAGAGCAATAGTCTATAATATTCAAGATACAAACAACCTGCACTCCTTTATTGGGTTAGTATGTGTATTCCCTGGCAACAAGGAAATATTTTTGATATATATGGGACATTCCCCTGATTAATTACGAAATCATGAACTCCTGTATTGCTCCTGATCAGAGTCATCATATAAAAAGAATTCTTGTGTCAGGCTCCAAACAATGTCACATAGTATTTACTCTTAACTTTCCTTCTGAAATTTTTTCTTAAATTTGAGGATGTAGCAGATCTATTTCTAAGACATGAAGCAATTTTGATCATGTTTAGTTTGACTTGTGAACCAAATCTTTCAAAATCATCCTTTAAAGGCTAGAGCTACCAAGAACATGGAAGTTTATCTCACTTACATATTAGGACCCATGACAATCAACATATTGGATGCTTCAGATAGGAAGAGACAGTTGGGCTGAAAAAGAAAAAGTACTCCATTTGATAATTTATAATATTGAGCTGGGAACGTCAAAAGAAGAACAAAAAAATTATCTAGCAGTGACAAGTCTCTGATTGCAAAGGTATAGTGCATACAATGAAATCATTGTATACACTTTCCAGGACAGGGTGCCTTCCAGCATCTATTGCCAATGGTCCATGATCTGCCAATATATGAGCAAGATCAAACATTTCTCTAGAGAAGTATGATTCCTGGTTATCCAAAAGAAAAAAAAAGGATAGAGAATGCAAAGTTAACCTACCAGTAAATTCTGGTCTGGAATATTGATCTATAGGCTTAGTGGATATGCTATGAGCAAATGAGTTGACAATCATGTCTAGAAGGCATAGAACTTCTGCAAGCAATGTGAGAAAGGAAATATCCTCCCGTATGGAATCTGTGAGAGCTGCGTGTTATATTTCATGAATTAATAGTGAGAAATAAGTTCAAGCAATACTGAACTAGGCAGTATGTTAGGGATGCATCTGCACAATTCCCAAACTAAAAGTCTGTGCTGCCTCTACAGCACATATGAAGCAGTATTAACCATTGTCACAATGCTTAGCAATCTAATGTCAAATGACTAAGATTCCTAGTAGCATGCATGGCTTCTATCTACTTATCTCGAAAAAGTATTCCATTCTAGATGCAGTTGCTTTGCAGTCTTAGGCAAGGAGATTAGCTAACCTTATTTATGACATCATATTCATTTTAGTTCAATGCTTACAGATTTGTATTTTCTGGCTTGGTATCAAATAATGTTGCTTCCTTATGTTGATGTACAAGACTTGGAAAGTGGTGCATTGAAATCAACAGCAGAATATTGAAAGCTCTAGAGGCTAATGAAAGATGACTGAGTTCCCGCAAACCTTCAAGGCAAATTTCTGTTCGTATGTAACACTCTCTAGCAGCAGACTTATTCCTCACGTTAAGCTGCAAAAAGTTCGCATACCAATGTGTCTTTGAGGTATTTTCCAAGATTTTCCATATGAGAAACCCAAGTGCAATGAACACAAAAGACCATGCCAAATTGACATCAACAAACACAGAATGCAGAGGAAATAAACAGATCTAATCCTCAACAACCACTAGTGCAAGGAGATCTAACATGTATATTGTAATTTATATACATCTTTAAGTTGTCAACCTCATTTGAAAATGGACAGGCACCTTGTTGAAGATATGAGACAAAATAAGTCGGAATTTCTCATTTGGTTACTTACTGAAGCTAGTTCCAGAGTTGAGCAATGGATGTTGTTACCATGCTTCATAACCTGACAAAATGAGGTCATATATTAATCCAGAAAAGACAGAACATACTGTTCAAAATATTAACATAGCCTGACACAACCTGTATGAACTTGCTAGGAAGCTTTCCTTGGACATCCTTATAAGGAATGCTGAAGTAAAAGCCTTGCCTATTGTTGAATGGCAATTTCAAATTTGGCAGCTTAAATTCTCTGCGGTACTTATTTGCAAGATTATGTATTGCTGCCAGCAGCCAACTACCTCATCAGGTATGGCTGCCAAAAGCCACAGCTCAAGATATAGCAGTAAAAGTAAACAAGAACAAACAGTAAAATAATTACCTTCACTAGTATCGCAAAATGATCTGCGAGCAATATCCAAGAGGCCATCAATTCCTGCCTTCACAGCAAAACATTGCTGTGTGCGCGCAACAAAGGGAACCCGTGCATGAAGCACGTCATCATCAATCTCCTCCCCAATTCTGAAAAAAAATGCAGCTTGCTCATTGCATTTATAACCTTAAGATTAATGGGATGCCATTGACTGATTACAGGGGCCAAATGGATCAAATGGAATGAATCATGAGAAATTTCTGGTAGAAAATAGAGAATCAAGGAAAAAAGTGCAATCCACCATAGGAACTAGTTGAATAAGTTAATTTGGTTATTCACCAGAGCATTCCGCAGTATTAATCTTCATATTCCAAATATTTTCACCAAGAAAGATCAAAAGTTTGAGTCTGTATCGTATCCAGAATTCAGAATAATTTTGAGAATAATTTCCAGTAATTTTGGCAAGATACTAACAACCGATTTCAGGAGGTCAGTGACTCCCAGTTGCTTCTTCTAGGTCAATCACTAAATCTATGATCAAGGCTTTTTTAGTTATACAATTTGATATCTGTGCTCCGCATGCAGATGAACATGCTTACTTTCATGGACATACATCTAAATAGATGAGGATTCAATCATTAGCATACATTTTTATATAATAGGTTACCTTTTCCAAATTGCATCATATTTATCATTTTCACATACAGACTTGTATATATTTGTTAGAAGAAAACTTTTGGCATCTTTTAGTACCTGCAGTTATAGAAAACTGGTTTAGTTTCCCAAGAAAAAGAACATACACACATGTGGGCCTCAATGAAATCAGGTGGTATTACCTTAGAGAGTAAAGGCAAAGCATCCAAAGCAGTTTTGAGTAAAATAATGCTTGATACAAGCAGTTGGCTTTTCCTAGCATGATCCATCCCAATGGTCTCATTCACAACTTTCTTTGGCTTGAAGCAGAAGTGACAAAGTACTCTATCTGAAAATATACGAAAAATACAGCCATATTTAGAGGAAAGCAAAAGGTAAAGTAGGATGCAACCAAACCATCAAGCTTCTCTTGTCTATTTTTCCATTGTTATTACCAGTCTCTTTAGGAAATTTCCTCAGGACTTGAGAAAGCCCAAAGAACAGCTGTTCATTGTTCGTGAGCTCATCCTGCAATCAAAAAGTGTGTCATGCATCTATAATGGCCCTGGTGAGCTTAACCAACAAATTAAAAGGACCAACTCCTAACTACTTGAGAAAGAAATATGGAACAGTTACATGAGCACTTCAGGATGATTCAATCCCCAGGTAATCTTATACTAAAAATAGAAGGAAACATAAAAAAAGACTAACCAGGCAATCAAGACGAGCTTTGATAGTTTCAATATCTTTTAGTGGCTGCAATAAGTTGGCCCTAAGAAGTCTCGTCCTAGATAAATTTCAGTACAGGATGAGAGATGGCCAAAGGAACTCGGCTAGTCAAGCAAGATATTTCATATTATGCAAGTGATATAACATAAATACCCTGAATAACCATTCTATTCATACAGAAAAAATGCTTTATCTGAAAGAGTTCATCCCTCCCCAAACTTGCATATGTTAACATGTCATGGAGCAGAAAGAAAGAGTTCCGCTTCAATAGATTTGGTGGAAGTAATTCCTTCTGTGCAGAAGTTTGTGGCAGTTAATGACTCAGAAATATCATGTTCATACCCTCCAATAGTTTTTGTTGTCTTAAGCATGTGAAACAAACTTTTCTTTTTGTTGCTTGTGCCCAAAAGTGCAGAGTGGAATGGCTCAATAATCTCCAAATTCTGTACACTGCAAAGGAAAATTATAAGCTAATTAAAACAAACACCAATCCTTAAAGATAGAAAGCATTCTCCTCCTAATGGACAAGGAACACAGGACTTTCAACTTTCACATCCAATAAAGACAAAATATATTAATAAATCAGATCAACTTGTAATGGAGGTTACCTAGTAGCATCGATGTTCACATGATCAAATGATCCATTAAAAGTCACCTGAAAATCATGACCAAGAGAGTTTTCAGGGTAAAAAGAAACAAGTTTTAGATTAAATTAAACAGAAGCTCTTTAACGACAAGAGAAGACAAAAAATTGAAATGAGAATAAAGTGCAGAAATAGCAGAATAGTTCTATGTCTGTTACAATCATGACAACATTATAACTATAGATTTACTCTTTGTATAGTTCCGCATAAATAAGTCATCAGGAAACATTTACCAGCAATGAGTGACTTGTAACAATCACACCCTTCTCTGCTTCTATCCTGTCAAGACTTTATTGAGTTCAATTTCCAGAAAATGTAAGATCAATTTTTAATTGGAAAAAATAACATTGGCAAATATTAAATATACAATTGTCAAGTCCTCCAGAGACTTCAGGTGACATTTATTTTAGGAAAGATGCCTTGATAACCAAATGAAGGAAACATAGTAGACTTGTATATCTGTGCTAAATATACCATTTAATAGTGGCTGCAGTAGCAGCCAAACAGAGATAGTACTGCTTATAATAAGTATCCAATCCAAGTGCTGAAGGCTCCTTTGCAGCTAAATTTTTTATCAGCAGTGCTCCCTGCAACCAAAAGGCCGACCAAACTCACAGTGGTACAAATGACTTAGGAACCATGTATCCTGAACACTGAGTTAGAGTAGAAGGATATCTCTGACCTTAGTGTCATCAAAGCATCCACGAACCATCACAGCCTACACATATAAGCAAGTTATTTGCTCAAAGAAAATGCAGAAGCATGTAATAGAAGACATAGGACAGAACCAAAAACATTGATACAATGTGTAAAAGCTGGCGGCACCTTCCTCACTGAAGGGTAAAGCTTATCCACGAGTTCTGACACTCCAAACATGCCATCATGTGCGAGCATATTAGAAGGAACTATGATCACCATTGGCTCATAGAAATGCAGCAAAGTTCTTGTGCTCTGATAGGAACTGCTAGTTTCAATATACTGTGAAAGATGCAGTGATGCTGATCTCAGATCAAAAGCTGCTACTCCTACCTGCATGAGCAACCACCCTCTCAATTTCCAGATTGATTATGAGCTTACATCATTGATCAATCAGTTGAACTTCCTTATCGTGCAGATTTTTGTAAAATCTTAGAAAACCTGGTTACTGAACTTCTGCTATACTAAATGGGAGAGTAAAACTCAATGTAGACAAGCGACAAATACCTCAAATATCAGGTAATAAACCTCAGCGGTTCCATGATCAATACTTTATTGAGAAGTTTCTTGAAAGAAATTTAGAACTTTCTTATACCATTTTGAGCCATTGACTTGATAACTTTTTGCTTACCAACACACATCATCAGCGGACTTAAGCACACCTTATTTAACCAATTTTATTATGCAAGTGTAATCTCAATTTCCGTAAATAGAAACATTTGAAACACAACAGGAAGCTAAACGATACACTGGACATAAGGATAATCAAACTTCGATCTCAATCAACTGAAATATTAGTCTGAAAATGCACCCGTAGTTTACAGGTCCAAGAGTTTGTGAGATGGAATCACTAAGAAGATCATAGAGTTCTCTGAAATTCTTCGGCATTTTCCAGGCCAACGCATGCAAGTTAATGCAGAGATCGAGCGGGGTACCTCCTTAGCTCTGTTCTCGATGAGGCCAACCACGAAGCTCGATCTCTCTTCTTCTTCCATATTCTGGACGTGCCACAGAGAAGAAGAGAGTCGGCGACCTCACACTGGCAGCCAGCTCAGCTTCTCGTAACGTCAATGGAAAGGCGCGGCAACTCGTAGCGCCTGGCCGTCTGCTTCCATTTATATACAACGGCAAGAAGGAAAGTTCCGCTGATTCAAATTTGGCTCAGCTGACTTGCTGAGTCCAGAGTCCAGGCTCGGGGTGGCGAGGCTCAATGTTAGACTTTAACCGGACTGGCTGGACGGAAGTAATGCAACTTTAGCCTGGATGGGATCGGACCGGCCGAGTTGCATCTAACACTGCTCGGACTCGAACCAGACCCCACACCTTAATTACTTAGTGAACCGAAAATAGAACTTTATAGAGATTGTAAATTTATATCTTTTTTGCGTCGAAAACAGGTTGATATCGGCCACTAGAGATTTTAAATGAGCATTCTAGACCGGTTCAAAATGGGCTTAAAATTGTTTAGCCCAATTACGGTTTAGTTCGTTATGCTTAACATACTAGTCTAGTTATGAGTCACAGTTCAAAAAATTATAAACCGGTTAGGAACATGGTTAAATGGGCCGCTTTGAACCTGAACCACAAACATTTTGGGCTGATTTCTAGCAAGTTTCCAAACGGTTCCGGTCCAATTCAATGAGTAAAAGTGTCAGATCAATTCTAGTTTAACGGACCCATTTCTTGGACTTAGCATATAATCGTCTGTCAATACAATAAAAGTAATTATATGCTTGTATATGAGGCAGTTGAGGGCCTGGCCATTTAACATTTCTACCGGCTCTATATAAAAGATATTACACTTTATTCCTGTTCCTCACATTCTAGAGATGGTAATGCTGATCGCTTCAAAGTAGCAATGAAGCAAGAAACAGAATTTATTTATGGACCTTATCATCCGTTGGATCAATTCACAGCAACCACCATTGCGTACGTTATTAACATTACTCCATGAGCGTGATTGTTAATACTTAAGAGCAATTTTGATCAACGAAGGTAATGGAAAACGTGGTGGGACGATGCATGCGTTGAGAGGGAACAAGCAATTTTGTCTCGTCAGCGTGAACCGAGCAGGAGAGGCTGTCGACGTGGAAGAGCGATCTTATTATCTGATTATTATCATTATAACTATACATAGCCGCATATTCCCATCTCTCTTTTTTTTTTTCCTATCAAAAATTTCAATAATTTTATAATTCGAAAACAAAAATAATAATAAATACGAAAGAAGAATTATTCTGCCGTTATTATTAATATTATTATGAATTTTCTTACAATTGGGTTCATGGTGCACCGGGAGCATGTGGAAACTAGTGCGAGGAGGTGTTAGTTACAGAGAGGGAGAGGCTTTAAAAGCTTTTCCTCCCACCTAATTTTGGTGTTTGACTGGGAGATGACCGGTAGAGGAGAATATGGAAGAGAAACTCCGTGACGGTGAAGGTTAGCTCCGAGCGAATCCCGCATTCATTCCCCGGAGAACGGAAGAGAGAAGCGGAGACGGGCCGTTGTCACCCAAACCCGTTGAAAATGGAGAAGAAGAAGAAGAAGAAGAAGAAAGTTCAGCAGAGCGAATCTGTATACTCACCGAAAGGCCTTTAGACGGCAACACCCTTTCTTTCCCACGGAGAGAGGATATAGAGATCATCATCGGAGGAGAGGGTCGACGGGAAACGACGAAGTGGCCCATTTGCCTCGTCTGTTGGTTGTGGAAAATGGGGTGGTGGAAGCAACGCGGTGTTGATGACCGAGTTGGTGATGATCCTGTTCCCGATGATAAGTCGATGGTGAGGATGAGAAAGATGGAAGTGGTGGAGGAGTCGGTGGTAATCGGGGGCCTCGTGGGAGTGCAGTTCGTTTACGCGGCCAACTCGATCCTGCTGAGCTACCTCATGTCCCTCGGCCTCAACCCTCTTACCCTCGTGGTATTCTCCGCCTTCGCCACTTTCCTCGTCCTCTCACCCGTCGCGTTTCTCTTCGAGAGGTTAGTCTTGATCTTGTTCCCCACTCTTCCAATAACTTGTTTGCAGCGTGGTGGTGGTGGCTTGCTTGCTTCCAAAAATCCCAATGCATTATTATTGTGTGAGAAATTTCCAATCTCATTATCTTTCTAGGCAGTTTTTGCGATCTTTTAATTTCTACCCTGATTGCTGGTTGATTATTATTCATGTGCATCATGGTGCAGGAGCCTCTGGCCCAAGAAATTCGGTCTCAAGTTGATGGTGCAGTTAGTTCTAATCTCCTTTGGAGGGTAAGTCATTCATGGATTAGTTCGTGGATTACTATATGATGGTATGGCTTTTTGTTTGCATTTGTTGAGTATGAAGTAAAGGAGACAGCTTTATGTCAAATTTTCTTTCCTTTGTTGTGTTTTTTTGGGTGAAAAACTTGTTTTTTTTCCCTTTAGTTCTAGATTAGACGAATAGAAGAAACAGATTTTAGCTTAGATAACTTTTTTGGTTGCGAGAGTCTGAAAGATAATAATAGACCAAAGAAGATGAAAAAGGATAGAAAAGGTACCTTCGGAGGGCCCTAGTTATCATAGATTGCTTGCGTCTGCATAGAATGTTATATATGCTGCATAAAGGGTTCGTCTAGAGTAACTCTTTGCATACTAAAAGCACCTGTTTAATGGAAATATGCTGAACTGATTATCGAGACAGAAGTCTCGATCTGGTTAATGTTGTGATTTCCATACTTTAGTTATTTGCAGGGTGACAATGTTCCAGACACTCTTCCTGAAAGGGATCAAACTAACATCGGCAGCAATGGCGACTGCCATGCCAAATCTTGCTCCAGGCCTCGTCTTTCTCATAGCTTGGACTGTTAGGTACTGATTGATTGGTTCATTACCGATTCATTTATCCTGTCCAACATGCTCTAATAGATCTCTTTCTTACGATAAGCTTCATCTGATTTACTATTGTTTTTCATCTTGGGACAGACTAGAGAGAGTGAATATCAGTTGCCTGTACAGCAAGGTAAAGATAGTAGGCACGCTGCTATGCGTGGCAGGTGCTCTAACAATGAGCCTAATTCACAGCACTGCTACCAAGGAGGCTCAGATGACTTCTTCTTCTCCTTCTTCTTCCCCTTCCGACTCCATCTTCGATAAGCAGAAGATCATCGGCTGCTTGTACCTCATGGCTGCTGTCCTCATCCTATCCAGCAATGTCGTCTTACAGGTACAGCTGCTACGCAGACTCTATTATCTGTGTTATATCGATTTGTTTTGGCCAGTTACATACCCATCTCTTCTGATGTTTAAATAAATAGGCCTCAACTTTGGGTGACTTCCCTGCGCCGATATCCCTGTGTGCAATAACATCATTGATCGGTGTATTCACAACAGCGGGTGTTCAGTTGTTCGAAGATCACGGATTTTCTTTAAACTGGTCGATCATGAGCTTTGGACATCTTGTTGGATTTTCGATACTGGTGAGTCCTCTTCTTGCACTATTCCCTCCTTTCCTGCAGTCCCTTCATCATAATTTTCCATCTTCTATCTGGTAATTTAGACTGAACAATGAGAATCAATTAACTGATATAAAGAGTCGAAATAGGAATGAGTTCTCTGAGAGCTTTCAGTCAATCACTTGACTGATTGGTCCCGAGCATTGGGTTGCATGTCTTGGTTCCTTGCCATCCTTAGCTGGTAATATATCAATCAATGTTCAAGTTCTGTTCTCCCACATTGCGATGTGCTATCAAGCTAGCCGGATAACATCTGAACTGAGCTGTTTGATCGGTCCAATAAAACTAAGAGCTTGATATCAATGTTATTAATGAGTGCAAGCACAGGCTGGTGTGATAAGTGGATCGTGCGTGAGCTTCAACGGTTGGGCAATGAAGAAGAGAGGGCCGGTGCTTGTCTCCATGTTCAGCCCCATCAGCACTGTCTGCACGGTGGTTCTCTCCGTCTTCACCTTGGGGGAGTCCATCAAGCTAGGAAGGTAGATAGCTGCTTTTTCTCTATCATTTTAGCCGGATCAATGAAGGAGAGGTCATGAAATGTCTAAATCGTGTTCGTCCAATTTACAGCCTCGCCGGTATGTTCCTCATGTTCACCGGTCTATACTTCGTGCTGTGGGCTAAAGGGAAAGAGGGGCTGCCGGAAAGTGATGACAGGTTGGAAAGCGAGTTCGATGCCGAGAAGCCTCTTCTAAGTTGATTCAACGATGTATGAACCAGTCATACACATTTCTGTGTCACTAGACTGGATATAAGAACTTAAAAATGGCCAGGGGAGCCAGCCGGCCGGCCGGGATTCGGTTTACGTGGGTGTAGATTGATGAAGGGCTCAATATTATTGTCTCTATCCAGCATTAGCTTATTATATGTGTCACTGATAATGGAGAGGAAGCAGAATTTGGCCGGAAACTGCCAGCTTCGATAGGCTTCTGTCGTGTTGTGTTTGTATATAAGCTGGTCATGATTCGACTATAGTTTATTGCAGAAATCCGGTATGGTGTCTAATTCTAGTTGCACTGCGCCAACACAAAGGGATTATATGGTTGATCGCCTTGTTGTCCTCCACTAAGCGTTAGAGGTTTACGATTGCCAAGGTTCGAAGAATGAGCGAAATCAAATCGGGCCGGCTCACAAAATTAATTTCATCCGATGCCCATAAAAATGGATATATATATTACCTTTGCTCGGAGTTGGCAATTTGGGCCGGTACAGCTTATTATCTTGGTGGTTCTCTACGAATTATACAAATAATTGTATTTAAAAATAAATTAAAATAATTTTTATAATATAATTGATAGATTAATATAAAAATTATATTAATTTAAATAAAATATTAAAATTGTTATTACAATATAATTATGTGTGAATAATTAATTTTTTAAAAAAATTTTCTTATAATTTCAATTTTAATTTAAAATTTATTTTTTTACTTTCAAATTAGTATAACCTAATCTCTAGACAATCCAAAAATATTAGCTTAAATTTTTTTTTTTTTCGTATTGTACCAAAATTTTCTACCTCTATCTTTGCCCATCTCTTCCTATTTATACAGTATAAGATACCACAATTACCCTTAACTTTGTTGAGGGAATTACACATCGGTTTCTTCCTTTCTTTGACCAGCACTACCCGGTAGTGTCTCATAGCTTTAACGTCTCTAGCTCCACTGCGGATTCATGATGATGACATGGCACCTGACAATAAAGAGCACTCTTACATGGTAACATGAGCCAGTCGGGTTCAACAAAATTTCCGGGCAGTGTCCCGCCTCTGAGTTACGAGAGCTCCAATGGAGAAAGGTATTTAATTTAATTTAAGGATGAGTATCTTAATTAAATATAAAATTTAGTTATTTTTTAAATTAAATTAATTTTTTTTATATACTAATCGATACTAATTATACATTTTTTTTATCAAATTCAACACGTCTTTTATTTCTGTGCTGAGTGATCTAAGCAGTAAGCATTGTGCTACATTAGTGACACATAAAGTACCATTAGCCCATCAGCAAAATTAATGTTTTACGTATGACGATTTGATATAAAATGAATGTTATATTAAAACTGATAGATAAAGTAAAGTTGATGAATGATTGAGAATTCTAAAAAAAACTTGTATTAAACTTAAAAAATTGACCATTTATATTGGAATTGGGATATTAATCTTAATTTAATGTAGAAGTGTTATTCTTAACTATAATACGCATTTATAACAATTTTTTTTATTACATGCCACTGAGGAATTGGCTTATTCATTCATTTAAACTTTTTTTTTTAAAATTTCGAGCCAGACAAGCCGGCAATGGCCACCGGTTCCCGACTAGGGGCGCAATGGTACGGCTGTGACCCCTCCGCACGTTCCATAAACCCTTAAACCCTTCAAATCGAAAACCTCAACGCACGGGGGGAAATCGCCACCCCTCTCCGGGCAATCTGAAAGTAGCGAGCGCTTCCTCCCCTAGAAATTGTTCATTGGCGATGGACGAGGAAGTGACGGGACCGCCGAACACAGAGCTGTATGCTCTATTGCACGTGTCGCCGGAGGCGACGGAGGAGGAAATCAGGAGAGCTTATCGGCAATGGGCTCAAGTCTACCATCCCGATAAGTACCAAGACCTCCATGTAAGATTGTTCCCACTTGCTGATCCTCCAAAACATTAGTTTTCTCAACTTTTTTCCTTTAATTTCTTCTGTTACTGATTAATGGTTTGTCCCTGCTCCTCCAGCTTTCAGCTCTAGATTATTCTTTAATGAGAGCATGTTCCATGGGTTACTGAGCCTGCTAAATTAGGATTGGAAGCTGGATATCTTAAGTTGAACCTCTTCTTTAGACTGCAAATGAAACTTGTTATGGGTTCATTTTTTATGTCAGCTCCTCCAATTTTCAGCTGAATATTGTCCATTTGATCAAGGCGTGCTCATTTGATTACTGCGCTTTGGCAACTGATGAAAGAAAGATGGATTTCATCAAGTATAACCTCTTCTAAGACTCTTCGCATTGATCCTATGCCTCTGTCAGCTTTAAAAGAAATGGAACAGCAATAGGTAGCTATAGAATGGATTAACTTCCGCCCAAATGGTATACCAATTGTTAATTTATCAGACTGGAACTGGTCTAGAGTTGTAGGAAATTGGGATTGGAATGAAGTTGGTGGTTTGTGAAGATCGAAGGAGCTTTGTCAAGGTGCTTCATGAATCAAAATTCCTTCTGAATTATAAGTAGGTCCTGATACTTAATTAGGGAGGTTGGAAGTTACAGATGTGATTCTATGTGGGCTGTGGTAGCGTGCTTTTCGTGTTCCACCTCTTTTTATCCTTTTCATGCCCCTTTCACACGTCCATGGGAAACTTTTTGTTAGTTTATTTTGAACTCGAATAAATGTTATGCAAGTGATTATATTCTTTGTTATGCTGACTTTCAGATGAAGGAAGTTGCCACACAGAATTTTCAACGTATATGCCAAGCATATGAGATACTGTCTGATGAAACGAAGAGGCAGATATATGACATATATGGAGTGGAAGGCTTAAATTCAGGCTTAGAACTTGGGCCAAGGTTGAGTAAAGCTGAAGAAATAAAAGAAGAACTTGAAAGGTTACGTCGAAGGAAGGAACAAGAAAAGCACTTGATGCATTTTCGACCTTCTGGCACAATATTGACAAATCTATCATTGCCCCATCTTTTGGATGGTGATGGCTTTGTGAGAGGGTAAGTTTTAACCCCCTTTTGCAACTTAACACTGTTGATATCATCTCTTAATTGAAAATAAAAGTTGAACTTTCAACCTCTTTATTTCTATCCCTCTGGTGGCTGGAGATGAATCTGATTTTCCTTATCCCTTGACTAACAAATAAATGAGTTAGCATGAATAATATAGCTATCCTCTTAAAAACAATACTTTCCATTTGACTATCTATTCCTTTCTTTTGTAATCAGTTGCTCTTTGCTTCCTTGTCAGTCGGAATTCCTACATCTGACAGTTTTGAATTGTGAAGAGATTCGTTTGGATATAGCAATAAATCCAATAATGTATTGTATTATGAATATCAAGCAGAATTTGGTGTGTTAAACCTCTTTCTATGAAAATTGGATATTTTTCTCCTGCGTGCTGTAAAATAATTGGCTGCTTTTAATTTTGGAACTTTTGGTGGTGGGATGTAGTCCTTTTCTTTTTCAACTACTAATTTGTTGCACTTCCTTGATATCAGAATGGCCATGACAACTGAATATCAGTCTCAGATATCGAAGCATAACACATTAGCTCTCAATGGAAATTTGGCAGTTGCTGAAAATTCAGGGGGTCGGGCTGGATCCATTCTGCTTAAACACGATATTTCCTCAGTTGCATCAGCAGAATTTATGATCACATTTGGCTTGCATTCTCTTGTTGGGATGCAAACAACTCGGTAAGGCATAGTACTTTTCTTAGTAGGCTTAGCTTTTAATATACATATAATTTTTAATGTTGTCTTTTGCTTCATTTTTAGCCACTTATCGAATCACTCAACTGCAACAATGGGCTTAGCAATGTCTCTGCAAGATGGTTCTTTCAATCTCTCTAATGCTTGGACTCGTCAGCTCTCCGACACAGCTAATGGAAATGTATTCTCCTTATAAATTTAATAGCTTCATATAAGTGTTTTTTTGTTCTTGTTTTTGGTCAAGTTTTGTTAAGGTATGGCGGCTCATTTACGGCTCCATAACTTTTGTCAGATGATTTAAAGCATGAACTGTTCTTTTTATCTGCATCTCAAAATGTGGAGATCAGGATACTGTATAGAAATACATTTATGCATAAGGAAACTGATATTTCTGATTGTATATTTTGAAGGATAGAATAGGTTTGAGTTAGAACCAGGTTTGATGAGTTCAGTTTTTTATAGTAACATTGAGTTATTCGTGGTTTCAGATCTTCGTCTTTACTCTTGGCTCCCTTGTTTTCAGATACAGCTTGTGCTGGGTCGGGAATCATCTATTGGAGTTGGTTGGCGTAGGGAAGATAAGAAAATGTCCTCTTCTGGTGAAGTCAAGGTGTGTATGTGTGTTTTTTTCCCCTTGATTGAACACTCACAATTAATAGCATGAACTTTTTGAAAGAAAAGAAAGTCCTGAGCTGACACCATCTTGTTTTGGCGAAGCCTAAAAAGGAGGAGTCTCATTTTATGGCTAATGTCTATAATCCTGTTGTTTGATAATTTCTTTCTGTAGTTTGGAACAAGCTATTTTGGGTTGTCAGCAAATTGTGCTTGGCGCTTTTCGTCAAAATCTCATGGCTGCATTGGTGGCAAAGTTGGAAGGTATTGTTGCTCAGTGGTCTGAATATTCTTAGATTGTGGTCTTAAGCAGATAGAAGTAGGAACTTGGAGAGAGTAATATTAATGAACTGTTATATGCTTCTGCAATGGAAATGACTGTTCTAGTGTCTTACTGATTTTAAATGCAGTACTGCTCTTGAGATTGAAGTCGGAGGTGGGAGAAAAATATCCAAATTTAGTACTGTCCGTGCTCTGTATACAGTTGGAATTAAGGTAATGACTGTATGAAAAGAAAAAACATTTCCTGCTTTTTTATGCCTCCTGTTTTTTGCTTATATGCCAAAGTTTTCTCTTCTTAAGGGGACAATGCAAAGTTTTATTTTTAGACCTTGCGAATGATATGCAGAACCAATAATACAAGCATATACATGACCTGAAGTTCTAAATTTTGAAGAAATGATTCTTTTGAGGGATTGGTTCTATTATTTGCTTAGTTCATACCTTGAATTGCTTTGTAGAACATACCAGCAACATCATGCAAAGCAAATTTTGGTGGCTTTGTTTAGTTTTAGGGGTTAATAACCTAGAAAGACACCAATTTTCACCATTTTAAACATTTTGACACAAACTTTTTTTGTTGACTCACTTAGCACCAAACTTTCATTTCTTTGTTCCATTTGGCACACCCGTTTGTTCATCCAAATCTAATGAACATGTTTATCTGGATTGTTAAAAGAGCTTAAGTGACTGGCAGAGGCTGGGTAAGGTAGACTCTAAACCCTCTTCAATGACTACCCTCTTCCTCCTCCTCCTCCCTCCCCCATGGTTGCTGATGTCTTCCTCCTACTCCCTCCCCATGGCAGCAGCCTCTCCCTCTTCCTCTTCCTCCTCATCATCACTCCCCCATAATCACCACCACCAACTCCTCTTATTCCCCCATTCCATCGCCATCCACCTCCTCCCACCTCTCCCTCCCTCCATAGCCACTCATCTCCTTCCTCATTCTTGGTTGCTTTCCTCCTCTCTTCCCCATGGCTACTCTCCTCTTCCTCCTCATCCCTTCTCAATGGTTGTCACCTCCTCCTTCTCTTTCCTCCATGGTTGTCCTCATCCTCCTCCCCTCATTGAATTCCAGACTGAATGAAATTTGAACCCCTATGGTGATGGTAATGGTGGAGGAGGAGTGCAGCCATGGGGGAGGAGGAGGAGTGCAGCCATGAAATGGAAGGGGAAAAGGAGGAGGAGAAGCTCGGAGGACAGCTATGTGAGGGGGGAAGAGGACGCCAGTGGCCATGGAAGAAGGGAAGAAGGTCAGGGTTTGCAATTGAAAGAGATGGAGAAGAAGATGTATAAATTTACATATTTGACCCTATACATTTTTTTTATTTATAATTGATGAAAGGAGGGTAAATGTGTCATTTCACAAAATAGGGCCCACATGTCACATATGGTAATGCCATATAGGTGACTGTTTGACACGTAAGCGGCAGTATTGTGTCACATAAGACAATGCCATTAGTTTTGGACAAAAAAATGAATGGCGTGTCAAATAGGACACAAAATGAAAGTTCGTTGCTAAGCAGGTCAACCAAAAAAGGTTAGTGCCAAAATGTTTAAAATGGTGAAAGTTGGTGCTTTTCTAGGTTATTAACCCTAGTTTTAATGAAATGTTGACTAGTCTGCAACGTTGTGGCTCTGGTTCCCTTTTTTTTGTGTGTTTTAAGTTCCTATTTCTGATCCTCTTTTTACATTAGAAACTTTCCTTTATCTTGTCTTACTTGTACTATCTGTGTAGGGAATATTCTGGAAAGTTGAATTGCACCGGAGTGGCCAAAAGTTAATCATCCCTGTAAGTTGAGCTTTCTTGATTAAGTTTGAATTATTTCCGCACTGCTTTTTATTTTCTTAAAAGGTTGACTTCTCTTATAACGTAGCTGTTGTGGCATTCACCTTATGGGTGATAGTAGTCTGGTCAGTTCTACTGGTCTCTTATTTCACTCTTCTTGTCACTTTCTTTTTGTTGTCTGATATAACGCGATCACAGCTGTTTGTCAAATATATATTATTTATTAGTGAAAATAGTCTGAACTCTTTGTTCTCTTGAATGCAGATTTTGCTGTCAAGGCACCTCAATCCTCTTTTTGCAGCTGGAGCATTTATATTTCCCACATCTGTCTACTTTGTACTGAAGGTTAGTAGATATGTCACTCGCAGTGTTCATTTCAGCATGAGAATCTTTTGACGGCTCCTCAAATTCTGCAATAAAGAATTACTTGGTCACTTTATGTAACCTAATCCCTTAACGAGTACCTGATTTTAACTTTCCAAGCTAACAAAGATGGATAGTTTTTCAACTATATTTAAAAAAAAAAATTATGCCTACAACTATTAGACTGCTTAAGTTTTTCTATATTTGCATGCAGAAATTTGTTTTAAAGCCTTATTTTCTTAAGAGGAAAAAGCAGAAGGCTTTAGACAACATGGAGAAAACCTCAGCTGAGGTAAGGCTACTGCCCAACTTATTTTCTTACATCAGGAAGTCATGCAATGTTTTACCAAGTAGATCTTAGGGAAAAGAGTAAGTGATAGTCATCTATCACCTTGAGTGGAGCCTGGTCTGGGATTAGTCCATTCTCCTCATCCTTGTCCTTTTGCCTTTTTTTTTTCTATTTTAGATTGGGATGGTGTCTTAATGGTTGTTTATATCTGCTATTTCAAGAGCATGATTGTACAGTTAAGGCTTTTTACTTCTGAACAAATTTCTGCATTTTCTCTTAATGATGAAATTCACATTCCATGATTGGTTCCCTGCTTCCTCTTTGATAAACAAAATGTTAGGTTCAGGAAGCAAGGAAAGCGGCAGAGAGAGCTCAGAAGTTGCTGGAAAATGTAGCCAATCGGAAGAAAAACAGACAACTAGAAGTGGGAGGCCTAGTTGTTACTGAAGCAAAGTATGGGAACCTTAAAAATGATGGTAGAAGTGAAGAATTAGGAGTAGACCCTGAATTAGCTTCACAAGTCATAGATGTTACCTTACCCCTAAATTTCCTGATCAGCGACTCAGGGCAGCTCAAGGTAAATTTTGCTTGGCTAATCTTCTCATATCCGGTCCTAATTTAGGAGAAAAAATGAAGTGCAAATCTTTTATTTGGATAACTACATTTGGATGGATGCTTGGGACTCGATCTCCAGCGAGATTGGATAGGATTC
Organism: Sonneratia alba; assembly: GCA_900174645.1. Lineage (NCBI taxonomy): Eukaryota > Viridiplantae > Streptophyta > Magnoliopsida > Myrtales > Lythraceae > Sonneratia > Sonneratia alba. Next base: position 839,314 of record FWPY01000071.1, read on the forward strand.
CCATCCTTTCATGAATTCTTTGTTGTATACAGATAGGAAGAAAGATGTAGCTCTTTTTCTGCTGTTAGCAGCGTTCCCAGCTACTTCAGCTGAACTGCGATTTTCTTTGAATTTCCCCATTTGCAGCTCCACGAGGGGGTAAGAAAGTCTGGTGTAATGGGTTTCTGCGATCCCTGCCCTGGGGTGCCAAAGCAGCTTTATGTACAGTATACTTGTGGTGGCAGAAAATTTGAGGTACTACAAAGCTCTTGATTTTGAATTCTTCTGCTTTTCAATCTTTTTCCGCGAGTATTTGTGGGTTTGAAGATCAGTCTGGTTACTCCTCCATGGAATGACACAGGCAACGGTGGATGATTGCGAGGAGTTGAGCATACCCCGAGAGGCACACAGGATTTGAAGTGATTCATAGCCCTTTTATACTGAAATAACACTCGGCTTGGGGCCATTTTTTGAAGCTTAGATTTAAGTTGGGCAGTTTTTTTTTGTTATTTTTCATTTCCCTTTCCCCGTTGGAGCAACCTGCTTGATCACTACATGTGTTGTAGAGAGCAAAGAGGAAAAATCTGTTCCCTTCTTTTTTTTCTCAATAAGGATCACTGCCAGTGAGCAGTGGTGTAATTAATTTATTTTTAAATTCGATAATATCCGGTACCATTAATTTTAACACCACTTTCTTGCCTTCTAAATTTTATCAATTAAAAGGGTCCCTTATTTTTGGCATATGGTGAAATAAATTGTTCCTATCAAGGGACTCAACCATATTCTCTTGAATTATTGAGAGTATTAAGCATCTAAAAACCTAAGACTCTTTTATTTCAAAATAAATATTTGGTTTATAAATTCCTTGTGTAAATTTCATTTCAAGATTGGTATTTATATATTTAAAATTTTAAAAATCCTTAAAATAGCAAATAAACCTTTTTTCCCCATTTTCCCCATTTTTATGTAAAAAAATGCATTAGCTGAAAAAAAGGAATTGCGCACCCAGTGTTCACTCTAACTATTTCGCTTTTGTCGGGTGAACATCTGCCCAATGAGCATGTGACACCTGGCATTTGATTTTGGTCCCCTACAGACGGCGGAACTGAGATGGCAGGGAGTCGAACCGCGCGAGGAAATACCCTCATTTTAGGAGCTTCCCCGTAGGCGATCGGTTGTCGGTGGAAGAAAATGGCGGGAGCTTCGTCGCCTTGCATCTTCTGCCAAATCGCCCGCTCTACCTCCTCGACTACTCTCTTACACTCTGTTCGTTTTTCCTCGCCGAGCAGCTCTCCTCTCCCGATCTCTCTTCGATTTCGCTTTACATTCTCGTGTTCTCTGACCAACCAAAACGCTGACGGCGTTCAATGTTTCAAAGGGCCCAGCTCCTGATGCATCTTTAGGTCTTGCAGGACGAGAAAGTGGTCGCGTTTCAAGACATTAATCCATCCGCGTTCAGGTTTTGATTCATTAAGCGCCGATCTCTCTTACTTGGCCTTGAATCCTTGATGGCGTTAGTTTCTGCTTGTATTTTTCTCTTAAAAGGATTCCCGGGTCAATTGCCCATTATAGCATCTTCAATTTCAGTTTCATATGTTTCATTGCGTTGAGAGAAGTTGCTATTCTTCGACTTGGCTGGCTCGAATGAGCGTTGATTTCTAACGTCTGTTTCATGATAGCATTGTCTGCTCTGACATTTGTATTAGCTGGAAATTGAATTTCTCAGTACTTAGGCTCCTAATGGATGATCATCGATATATTTGTGTTGGTTTTCTTCAGAGGCATGCTTCTTGTTTCTGTTCCCATAACTAAATTATGTGCTTGTGCTTCCAATCTAAAGCATGTCATTGACTCAACCACAAACCTCTTTTGTGAAACACATGCATTGAATACATTAGCCCGCATATGAAGGAAAAAGATTTCAGCTTGTAACTGTGCATGCTTGTGGCAACCTCGAAATTTGCATTTGCCTCCTGGTGTAGGCTTCGATAGCCTTGTTCATTGCTTGAAACATTTCTCCTTGCACAAGATCATTCTTAAGTGTGTGGCCCTTCCACAGGCATTACTTGGTTATTCCCGTGGAGCATATTCCCACTGTCAGAGATCTTCAAAGAAGAGCTGAAGACTACTCCTTGGGTGAATGAATTTCTATTGCAATATTGTTTTTTGTCTGAATGATTTCACTATTTTTACTCATAGTTTCCTGGTTGTACCATGTTTTCTTTTTTTATTTCCTTCTCTTTTGCTTCTGACCCTTTTTATCTTATATTTTGTGCAGTTAGTCATATGCTGAATGTGGGCCAAATGCTATTGAGTCAAGATGCACCTCAAACAGAATATAGGTAGTTCTCGATGTTCTCAAATTGTTTGTGCTTGCTATTGTGTTTTCTGGTATATCTATATGGATCTTGAGAAGCTATATATACTCTGTGTTTTCATTTGAGAGATTATGCGAATCAGAGTGAGCTGCAACCCTACTAATTGGAAGAAAGGTTATACTTGAGTAGAGTTCCCAGTTCTCTGTGCTGGTGCCTTTTTGTCCATTAGAATAGTTATTCAGATTTACTTCCTTGACATGTGGTTATCATAAAATGATAGTCGGAACTTGAAATGGCAGTGGCAAAATAGTTGTGGGAGCTTTTCTTTGATTTTTCATGTAATGGTTGCAGATAGTCATGAATGTTAGGTAGCTATATTCTTAAGGAATCTGTTTAGCCATACCTACCGGAGTTTGATGCTGCTTAAGCATGCAATCATTCAAGTATTGATTGAGCGAACAAATCTAACTGAGTCTTGCTCGAATTCTTTGGACATGAATTGAGGGACTGCATTCATGTAACAGTTGTAATGTCAGGCTACTATATTTTCCATCTCTTGGATATCTCTTTCAAATGTAGCTCTGCCATGGTTTCTGGTATCCATAAATTTGTACTGAGAGATGATAGAAATATAACTGAATAGTGTGTGACCTAGAAGTTTGCTATTTAATCTCTGGAAGCGTTTGAGCATAGACAAGGGCAAGCTCAATCGTGTTATGCCATTTAAACATTCTTGTTTCTGTCCATTCATCTTGACAAATTTGGCTTTTATGAGCCACCTATGGGTGGTGTTTGATCGTTTGCTTTCTGGTATCTGTAGTCTGTACTGGGCAATGATAGAAGTGAAACGTAGAAGAATGATGCATGGCCCAGAAATTTGCTCTTTAACTCTTCTTGGTGCATTTGAGAATAAACAGGAGCAAGCTCGGTGATATTTTGCCATTCTAATGGTCTTGTCCATCTACTCATCCTGACAGATTTGGATTTCATCGGCCACCTTTGAATAGTGTTGATCATTTGCATCTCCATTGCTTGGCCCTGCCATTCATCCCAAGGTGCCACTTTTTGTCACATTTCTATGGCTTGCTCTTTCTGTCTCTCGATAGAATTCAATGCCTGCTTATTTTTTCTGCGGTTAAGGTTGCCTGGTTTAACAGTTGAGGTGCTTGGACAGATGGAGACAAATGAAATACACCCCACTGGGACCAGTTGGTTTCATTGAAGCAGAGAAGTTGTTGAGGAAATTGAAACCTGTAATTCCCGATTTGTAAGGTTAATTTCAACCTATTGTGGTGTTTATATCTTATTGCCTTGTTCTTGCGGACCTGTTTCATGTTCGATCATTGCAAGTTTGGCACAAAAGTAACATGTAAGATAAGAATACACTCATCTTTTTCTGCACAAGCTGAGGTGTACAGCTCGTACGGCTGCGGCCCATGTATTTGTAGATACAATTATTTATGAAAAGCAGCTACAGCACAAATAATCATGAACTTTCCTGCTTATTGCCTAGGGTCAAATAGGAGTTGGGTTTTGGTCATTGTATAGGCTAGAAATTCATGTGATGCTGACAGGTATGTTAGCACAGAAGGATTTATCTATTTGAGTATAGATGTGCGGCGAGATCGTTGTGATAGGCAAAATTAAAAGTAATGATGACTTCTTAGGAGAGTCTTCACTGTTGACGGTGCAATTGCTGTGATGAGCTGCTAAGACCAGAGTCTACTAGATGCTCCTCTTGCATGAGACTGTCATTTCTACTGAAAAGCTTTAAGTTTAAGTCAGTAAAGCAGATTAGGTTTCTGCAGTAATTACAGTGCCAAAGTGATACGTCTTGGCAGTCGCTGACTGGCGAGCTGTCCTCAATGCATAAATGTGTTAAAAGAATCCCTATGGTAGACATTGAGTGATAAGAAGGTTAGCTAATCTTTACAAGTTTTGGCCTCTCCGTGAGCTGGCAATGAAGAGCAGTGGACGAGCTGTGGCTTCCGCTATGCTCTATTCTCTCCAATAGGGATAGCAAGATTGGAGCAGCGGTGTTTCACCTCCACCAAAGTTTGATATTCGGGCTCGCATCTTGCCATCTTGGTCTTTATAGGCACGATTTTGGGAAAATTACCTCGATGATTTTTTTGGATCGTGTTGACCGTCAAAGCTGGCCTGGATGCTCATCTTTGAAACACGGTGCATCTTCCGGGACCTTCGACCTTGATGTGATTGATGCTGATGTGTGTTTATTCATCCATCTAGAAAATTTGGTTAGGAAGTAACTTTTCCTCCCCACACAGGCAAAGGATATAGAATGAGGAGGCAGGAAAGAAATGCAGTGTCCTATTCAAAGAGCGATTAAAATTCTTTGATCAAGCATTACGCATCCAACTCTCCGATATGATTGGACGACCTGATCCATCAACAGCTAACTCGAGAGTGAGAGGGACAATTGGGAGATCAAATAACAACAACAGCCCAGGTGAGTACTTCAAGGTTTACTTACTCTGTAAGGCAAGATTGTCAAGGTTCATTGAAATATTCAATCATTTTTGGAATGAATATCGGAAAATTCCAATCCATCGGTTTATTGAAAACAGTGTACAAGGCGAGGCTCTATGGCTATGTCCAAAGAAAAAGAAAGGTATTTCTCCGGACGATTAACATCTTTTTAGGTGTAAATTTTTTTTATAAAAAAAGAATTTCACGCCAAAATTAGAAAATGAGCCGCCATTTGAAGGTATATGTCTTGTCCATTTTCTACCTTTTTAATCAAGTAATCCATTTTCAACTTAATAACTGGAATGATGATAGGCTTGGACGTCGTAGACGTGGGAGGGTGTTGGATTGACGAAGACAAGCACAACTAAGGAAACAACGTCTACATTGCCTTCCACTAATTTGCTAATACGTTACATTGTAACATGTTCAGAATTTGGAATCTTTTATATTAGTATTTAAAAATTAATAGTTAATTTTAAAGTGTGTAATATATTATCTGATTGATAGATTGAGGGGAAGAATGTCTATAGGACGTGGACGGTGGGCCGGCCACTCGCCGGGGTTAAGAAATGAACATGTACGATGAAAACACGAATAGTTTGAAGGTTTTTTTTGGAATTATGAAAGTGAAACCAGAGAGAGAGAGAGAGAGAGGAGTTTGGTTCGGGCCTTTTTTTTTTTTTTTTTTTTTTTCTCATGTAGCGATTTCCATTTCTAGCATTCCCCATTTTTTCAGAGAATTTGAAACACTTCTAAAGATTGACTCACCGTCTCTCCTCCTCCCGATCTCTGTATCCAATTTTCCCTTCCCGCAAAGGGAGAGAGGAGAAGGAAACTAAATCTGCTGCAGAAGATCTTCGGATCCTCTTCTCGTTTGGCTCCAAAGGAGCCTTCTCTGATCAGTTTCAGCGATGGACACGGGCGGGCTGCTCGATATTGAGCCTCTCGAGCTGAAATTTCCGTGTAAGTTTTGCTCGCCTCCTTGCTCCGGATCTTCTTCTGGTCTCCTAGGGTTTGCGAGGTTGGATCGTTTCGGTTCTGATGATTGTTTCCTTTCTGCTTGGCGCTCTATTTTGATCAGTCGAGCTGAGGAAGCAGATCTCGAGTTCTCTCCAGTTGTCGAATAAGACGGACAGCTATGTAGCTTTCAAGGTAAAATGTTTTCTTTTCTTTTCTTTTTTTGTTAATTCCTAATTGGTCTATGAGTCCAAACACCTGTGTGTACGTGGATTTGGATTCCTTCGTATGCAACATTTTAGAAATGTTAAAATTCTTTCTGCAAAATAATTTGTTTTTTGGAGCAGAGGAAGCCACTTACTAATAGATTGTGTATAGCAGAAGTTTAGATTACATGTTTCAGATTTTCTCAAGCTGATGATTCTTCTAGATTTAACGTGCTTTTTGTCGCCTGTTGAATGACTTACAGAGTTGGCTTTTATTTATTGGTCGTCAGGTGAAAACAACCAATCCAAAAAAATATTGTGTCCGTCCAAACACTGGAGTTGTGTTACCTCGGTCAACTTGTGATGTTATAGGTATGTTGTTGGTGAATTTCTTTATGCTGTTTCATGCTTTTGTGTGTTTAGATTTAAGGGAGAGCGGCTTTTCCTGGTGTTCACGGGGTATCAATTTTAATCTGGAGCTATTGTTGTTTAGTCACCATGCAAGCCCAAAAGGAGGCTCCTCTGGACATGCAATGCAAGGACAAGTTTCTCCTGCAGAGCGTAAAAGCCAGTGATGGTGCAATTGCCAAGGATATTACTGCAGAAATGGTAAGCATGTTTTCTTTCTTTCGTCAGCAAGTTCCGCTCGAGATTTTTCCCCTTAGATATTGATCGGGAATGATGCAGTTCAATAAGGAGGCAGGCAATGTTGTTGAGGAATGCAAGTTGAGAGTGGTATATGTTCCTCCACCTCAACCTCCTTCTCCAGTATCAGAAGGATCAGAAGAAGGTTCTTCTCCAAGGGGATCTGTATCAGATAATGGCAATGCTAATGGTTCAGACGTAGCTTCAGTAAGTCCTTCGATGAAAATTAACTATTTGGCTATCAGATTGCTGAATCTTCTCTTAGAATCGGCATTTTTTATTTTTAACTTTTAATTTACTGACTATCTCATTCACTTCCCTTGGCACTACAGGTTAGATCATTTATGGAAACTCATGATAAGTCCTCGCAGGTGAAATCTCTCTTCTGTTCATCTCCTGCCTGTACAATGTGTACTCCTATTTTGTAATGATATTGCAAAATATGACCCTTCTCAATAAGGTCCACTATATTTTTCTTCGGCTGATGAGATTCACCATAAGTTCATCTTAAAATTTTCATGTTCCTTGATATAGAACTATTCTACAGTTCTAGACATTATCCTATTTTTTGCTTTGTCTATGATTTCTACTTTTGAATGGTTTTCTTGTTTTCCTTGTCCATTAACCTTTAGATTAGTCCCCTAAGGTGCATATTTCACCATCTTTAAAGAGACTGCACATCTATTTCAACATCTAATATCACTTCACCAGCTCTTTGTCAAATTATTGGTCTTCCTGAATTTCTAAGAATCTTCCTCTGCTTGAATATGTTTGCTTCCTCTTTATTCTCATTTCCTCGAATTTCCTCACTGCTATAATTATTTTTGAGTTCTTTGATTAGATTTCCATTGTAAATGACATGATGTTAAGTTGACTGTGTTGGCTTGATGGTGTACTCATTATTTAGTTAAACTTCCCAAAATATTCAGACTACAAATCACAATCTCACACAACCAACCGCATCATTGGTTCTGCTAAATTCTCATTTTCTCATTATGATGATGAATCCAATTCCTTATTGGCAATTCTAGTAAATTATCTTTATCTGCTGGTTGATGTGATTTTTTTTGTCGCTCTTTGTTGTCTGTGTTCCTATTCCTCTCATTAAGATATAATTTTATCCTATCTGTGTCACCAATAGTTACTTGATCATTAAGGATTTCTTAGCAACCGTTTGAAGCAATAGATTGAAGAGCACGGCCTTTTTTTTATTTTTTATTTTCTCCTTGATGTAATAGTGAAATAATCCATCTTAATGCCAACTGACCTGAGGAGTAAATGTATTTGATAAAGTTATAATCTATAATAAATTCCAGTAGAAATTGAATTTCAGTTTGCCTAGTCTAAATTGAAGTTTAGGATCTGAATTCAGAGTTTCCTGATTTGAAGTATTTGTTCATGAATTTCACAATTTGGTCCCTAGTGAATTAATGCATTTTGTAGTTGGCTCTTTTCTTGATGTAATGAGAACTTAGAGTACGGTATCTCGAGTCATTGATAGTTTATTTAGATGCAGGTATTTGATCTTGGAAAAACGTGTTCTTGAAACATGGGGAAAAAGGTCATTCATGATGATTAATTTTCCCATCTCTCACTCTATGAATTACCTATGCGAATCTTGTCACCACAAATATGCATTTTGGATAGCCATATATTTAGGGGTCTCTGTTATTAATCGGAACTTGTTGATCTTATTGCAGGGAAATGCTCTTATTTCAAAGTTGACTGAGGAGAAAAACGCTGCAGTTCAACAAAATAACAAGCTTCGTCAGGAACTGGTGAGAAGTCCAGATGTAACTTTCTTGCTATGTGTATTCTGTCAGTTCAGTTATTTACCAGGCTCCGTCTCCTGTTTCTTTGTTATTTCTGGGTCACATTTTGCAACTACTTGACTATTTTGGCGCTCAACCAAGCTAGTGACCAAATTGAGAGACTTTCATAATAGAGAAATCACCTCACAACCCCCACCACACCCCAAAACTACTCTTTGGAGCCTGTTATTTGATTGACAGAATTGGAATATGTTTTGTGCAGGAGCTGCTTCGCCAGCGTGGCAACAAGAGCCGTGGAGGTGTCTCATTCATGCTTGTCATCTTTGTGGGATTGCTCGGCATAATGCTGGGGTACCTCATGAAGAGGACATAACAGACATGCAACCATTAAATCATCTTTTCTCCCCATCAGTTCTAATTTGTTTGCGATGGTAATGTGGAACCACAGGCAAGAGGAAACAAACTCATGAACATGTTGGTGGGTCGTAGGAAAAAACTTTGTCATACTGTGGAATATTAGCAAAAATCTGTTGCTTGCGTTAGACCTTTGCATTCCTTCCTCCGTTAACTTAAGAAGTTGATCCTTACGACCCTTTTCCCCCCCTCTCTTGTTGGTTGAACTTTTTCGAGATGGTTCTCAAGTGTCATCACTAGTGACTGTCAATAAATTGACATTTTCTTCCGCTGTTGTATTGGGTTTCTGCCACGCATGTTGACGACGTTGATTGAGATTGGGTTGTGGACAATGAATAGCCGCTGAACGAGTGTAGACCGTATGCTCACCTACATATGGTATGCGGCTTCTTTTGTGATGAACTCATTGACATCGAAGTTCTGCCTTGCTCGTGATCTGTGTCGTCTTGGCCGCATCGCCGTCTGAGTTATGACGTCCGACTAGGGGTTGGGGAACTCCTAGTAAAAATTGGACATCGAATCTGTAACACAAATTATATCCGATTGGAATTTGAGCCATTGCGCATAGCAATGGGAGTATTTATTCTGGAGGATCAGACCTCAGATTTACATAGATCGTAAATCTTCTACCTCATCATCGTTACGTCGACAATCCATCCATATCAACTTCAGCGGCAATTGACATAAACAAAATAAATGTACTTGAGCTTTTTAAGTACCTTTTTTTTTTTAAAATACCATCAGCTCAATAAAAACAGAAAAATATAATAAGAAAACGACGTCGAATCTGGCGGAAAACAGAAAACCACGAAAGCCAAGATAGGCTCTCTGAAGGACTCACTCTCACTACTACACGCTGATCACTCGTTAAAATACAAACAACTTATACAGCAGATTTGCTCGGTCCCTTCTGACCGACAAGGAACCTAAGCCAAGTCATTTACCTAACAGACCAGCTCATGATGCACTTATTCTCTCCGCACATCACAGCGGGACCGAGAAGAGGTGGGGTTATCAAGTAGGATAATAATGCCTCTTCCTCTGGATTCACATGCCTGGACTCAGGACAGAGGATGTTACGTGTTGAGTTGACAGGAGCTGGAGGGGAGAGGGAGACGGATGACAGATTTCTAGCAGGATCGAGCTGCCACTGAATCTATATGACATCAACCAGATCGAGGCTGAGATGAAAAAACAAAAGGGGTTTTCAAGGTCTTTGTCCCAGAAATGAAAACAGAGATAGGAAGGGTGTTTTCCATGTTCTAGTCCGGACTCCAGTTAAGGATTGCTTGCTTGTTGAAAGTGTTAGGCTTATCTCTGTAGTCTTCTTGAATGTTTTGAGGTTGCAAGGAATTTGCCTCTTTGTCAAGCTCCACTATGAAATGAGTAGAGAGATCATTCATGTCCTTTACCTTGGTCGAGCCCTGACCGAGTCCCGCTAATGAATATTCGGGTAGATCTATTTGAATTCGTAAAAGCCCTCTCACCTCCTCCGAGTATCCGACGGCATCATCACTGCAACTAGGACCATACCTGTGGCTAGTTTTTGGTTTCCCCTAGAGCCTCACATGTGTGCTCAGTCAGACAAGGGGCTAAAATCTGATCAGCCTTAAATATCATGCCTCTCTATGGCACAATCCTCAGGCAAAGTTAAGCTATCTAATGGATGCTTCAATGGCTATATGAGAAGTTTCCATGCTTACCCTTAATCCCGTACTGAATACCTAAAGGATCTTTTGCAAAAAACATGACATCCTTTTCACAGATGATAACGTTCTGAATGATAGAGTAGCAGGAGCTAAACGCTGCAGGATTTGAATTGCATCGAACACTTGAACAAGCAGCAGCAAGAGAAAACACAAACGCGAGCATGGAAACTGGACATTAGCAATCCAATGTATCTCGGATAATTCTCTATCAATTTTCCACAGATTTATTCTCTCATTTCTAAGATTGACGACGACCATCGATCGGTATTCAATTTCCGAACAGCAACCAATCCCAGAAAAATCAGCGCATAAAAATTCAACGAAGAGGAGTCTCAGTTCGAGGCAATAGTCCCTAACAGCAGTCAATTGGAATTCCGGAGCAGCAACCTGTCCATAAAAACCATGCGGAGGGGAAGGAACCTGATTCTGAAGCGTTCCGCGCATTCAGTCGTCATCGTCATCGTCATCTCTCCGCTGTGGCTTGCGATAATTCTCCTCGATGTGCTTGGCCACCAAGAGGCCCATGTCGACGAGCTTCCTGACGTTGGGGACATTGTAGTTCTGAGCAACATACACGCCGAAGGCCGTCCCCACTAGGAATGAGAAGGTGCTCTTGATCAAGCCCATCGGCGCCGCCGCCTCCAAACGAGCAACTGCAGGAGGTCAGAGTTGGGGAGGTCTTTCGAAGGTTTAAGGAAGCGAGAGAGAGAGAGAGAGAGAGCGAGGGAAGATGGAAGAGGAGGTGGTGACAAGAACAACAAAAAGAAGACGATCTGATGTAGGAGAGAGACAGAGAGGCGTAGAGAGTGAAGAAGAGCAGGTCAGTCAGAGGATTGACTCTCTGCATTTCTCCGCACGCTCTCGGAGTGATCAATTGACCTGGCTCCTTCCGCAAGAAGCTGAAACGACATCGTTTAGCCGGTTATTGCCGTGGGCCGATGTAGAGTGGTGATATAGACTACGCGCAGCCCCACCGTAAGCCCCCTATTCAGAACGAGAAGCCATCAGACAAAGACAAGACAAATATTCTGGCATTAAACATTATCCCCGCACGAAGATACATTAATATTTTCAGGTCCATGCCTTTTGACCGTCTTAAGATTGTCCCTTCGATCGTTGTTTCGACTCAATTTTCATGTTGTTCTCGAAAGGGGTTTTCCATCCGGGTAATGAAATTTGGTCCTGATGTGAAAGTATATCAATGTTCGTAAGTTTGAGTCTCGAGCCACTTGCTAATAGGCCTACCAGAACTGGTCACGTTTATCGCGTTATTAGTTTCAAAGCTAGCTTGGGTTGACAGTCGACAACATCACAAGCCAGCATAAGGAAAATTCACTTTTGCTGCTTCAAATGGATCCAGATAGATAGAAGCATGATAAGACGTGGATCAAATCAATCTCGAGTTCATGCCCGCCTCTAAGGTGAAGAGCTTATGCAGAACCGTTCTACGCATTGCTGTCCATGTGCTGATCCGACATGCGTGCTCACAAGATTGAAGAAAACCCACAAAGCTAGCAGTTAAAGGGCACTTGGTTCCAAGTACTTCTGATTGATGCTCAAATATACCTCAGATTCCGCTGTAGTAGAATCAATTACTGCAGCTAACAATGAATGGCTTGACAAAGTTGATAAACTTGGAGGTCCTGATTCCCAGCTTCAGATCAACCTCCCCGCCACCCAGCCAGAAGTAGTCTGGACTAAGTTTCACGATAGCTTCATCTAAAATAACCTGAAACAATGAAATATCACAAATAGTCGTGAAAATCTTTACCATAACAGACGAATAAATCAGGTAGATATAGGATTTTAGACCTGATAAATAACATAACAGAACCCAAGAATACACATGGTCAGATTTTCTGAACTATTTGTGGCACAGAACTGCATCCAGTAGATGCAATAACAACGCATTCTTAACTTCCAATCGACATTTTTCCCCCTGTCAAATGTGGCAGATAAGGTAATCAATAGAGGGGGACCACAGTTGCATTGCAAATACCTTTTCTGGTGTCCTAAAAGTTTGTTGTAATGACTTAAACGAGATCTATTAGTTATGATGGTCCATAGTGTTTCAATATCATTGGCCTGGCAAACAGCTGGCAGAAAGTGCACAGGGACTTTGGAAATGAAGTGCAGCAGGAAAATCAAGATGAAACACTAGGAACAGCATGTCCTTTCTCCAGCAGCATCATAAGGGGAATTTGATTCATATTACGGCATGCTCAACAAATGTAAACATAAAGATAGATATAGACATCGAGAACGAAATCTAAAAGGCCCATATATTGGAAGCTGGACAGGATATTAAAGTAGCAACATCACAGAATTATCTAAGACAAACACATCATGTGTGTATGCCTTCAAATGTAGATAGCTGGATACATTTTCTGCAGTTCACTTATGCAAAAAAAAAACCAGCTTAATCATAATAGACAGGTATAATAATACATGGAAAGAGCATATATAAGCAATAAACACAGGAGGATGATGGCTACAAACAGAATAGTAAAGGATAGTTGTAAGTCACATTCCAAAAAGAGCAGCAGCAAATTGAAGGGCAAAACATTGAAGAATAATGAATAGTCAGCACAGAGAGAGAGAGACAGAGAGTTTACCGGAATCTCAGTCTTCATTCCAAAACATGTAACTGCATTGTGCTCAAACCCAGTCAACATCTGTGACGTCTCCTCGGGGGCAAGCCTCACTACAGAGTCAAGGAACAGGAACAGCTTGAAACCCAGCCCATAACTCAGGTCATTGACATGTGAATTCTTGTAGTATGTTGCAAAAATTCAAAGAAATACTTATCTTGTATGAACAAAATCTAAATAGGTATAATGTTAAATACATTTTAAGGCTAAAACGTTTGTTAGATCTTGGCAGTCAGTAAAACAATAAATACCAAGCAGCGAAGCTTTCCCAGTAAGCTGGACTGAATCCAACAGTGAAATTTCACTCAGAAACAGGACACTAGAATTTTCACCTAGCATGTTGAACATCACTAATTAAACTAAATTTCCAGGACATGTTGCTTGAAAGAAACATCCTTGGGAAGTTCCTGCAACTTTCATTTTGGCAGACTAAAAAATTTAGGTTTACTACCGTTAATTCTATCAGCATGGTAGTCATAAGAAGCACTCTGGACACTATGCCCCTATAACCAACTTGATTATTTAAACAATTGGTGTAAGATGTGCCAAATTATCTGAAGAAGCTTCATCTACGATAACATAGGCTTCAAAGTACAAAATAATCGTGTCTGATCATAAATACATTATAAATATAGTGGACTAGAGCAATTAACCTTGAGGCACATGCGATGGGAAAGAATCAATTATGTTCTGGACATAAACTGCCAATAAGCTAACTAGCTCAAACAACTATTTTTATACAAGAACAAGAAGCTATTATACACACACACACACAGGTCTGTTCCTTAGGAAATTACCATCAGGTTTTCTTAACAAACGAAGAACTGTGACCCTCTGAATTCTAAATGGAATTTCATTTAACTTAATAAGCTTAATCCAAACATCCTGTAAATGGAAACACACATAGGAACAGGGAAAACAACTTACTGTTGAATTTCTTTTTTGGTATCTTGCCGTTGTTCAACGAGTACAGGTAGTTCTTAAGAGCTTCAGCATTGAGTCGAGCAGTGTACTGCAACAGATAAGCAATCCCAACGTAACAGAGAAGACACAGTCTTACGTTTCAGTCGATTGATTAAGGATAGACTCAAAGAAGGTACCTGAACAACTACAACGTAATACTTTGAATTGTTACGATCACTACAATCAGTTATATTAGCTGGGGCTTGAGTATTAACCTGAGATAATACAAAAAAAGAAAGTCAGCTCAAAGATTAGATCGATATTATAGGCTGCTTAATGCCCGAAAAATTCAATATCAAGCCAATGGACTCTTTTTATAGTAGAGTTACAAACGAAAAATATTGATTAAACCAATCAAAACCATGCATGATAAGCTCCGCCTAATCATGAAATGCGGAAGCATAATTAAGGGCCAAGTTGGGCAAAATAATGAGCTGCAATACCACGACCAGGAAATAAATATGCCAACCATGACGATGCTTTTACACAGGTGATCGATGGAATGTGCCCCGAGTAAGTCGCGTCGTCCTTCGAAAGTCCTGTCATAGTAATCGCTCGGCACTCTCTTGAAGCAGAATTCATCGACTCCGTTACTCTTGAGAATGTCGGAGAGCCGAGCTTCGGTTTCCGAAACTTCAGCTGCCGGACAGCAGTTCGCGACGGAAGGGGAGGAGACGGACAGCGAAGAGGAGAGATTACCGGAGAGGTGAGACAGCTCGAGGCTCGCTATGCGCTCAAGGATCCGAACCTGAATCCGCTCCAGCTCCGCCAGTTCTTCCATTGCCGTCAGCCTCTCTCTCTCCCCGCCTTTCTCCGCAGTCGGCGATGTTCGTTGACGACCGGCGCAGCTGACTCCTACCCCGAGTCCGACTAACAATTGTCGTCTTTCCGTGTGGCAAACGACTACTGGCTCCTATTGGAATGGGCCGTCCTCTCGTTAAGGGCCATGAAAGCCCAGGTTTCGAAAACACAATCAAAAGGCCGAGCCCATTTCAAGGCCCAATCATGTCATCGATTCTCATTAGTCGATGGCCTCTATAAGCATCAGGCAGTATGAGATCGCCGCGGCTGACTATTAATGATTGTCGACCACAGTTGATTGTCGTCAGTAACCTGTTTACACCCGGTCAGATTCAGTGGTTGCTCAATCCTATCCACTAGCCGCAGAAAAGCACAGCGAATTGCGAGTGATCATTTCTTCCCGACTTGCTTAGAAGTGGGTGTGGGATGTTGCCAATGGGGAGGCCGACTAGTGCCTATTGTATATTCTTCAAAAGAGCGATCCATAAATGTGCTTCGTGCTCTGAGATTCTGCTTGCTGTTTTCTTTTTTGTCACATTACAGTTGAGGTTGAGAAGCATTTGTCCTCATCCTTTCATATTGAATAGATCCGCTCTTCAATTGAAGTACGGTCTCTTACTTGCTTCTTTCCTTTCCCAGATACCCAAAGTCTACCCATGTGACGAGTTGCGGGTTTAGCCTGGTGATGAGCCACGGGTTGATCTTGACGCCACTGCTCTTAAACCTTTTGTGATTTCATGTGAGAGCTACCCTTTTCACTTTCTTTATCTGGAGCTTCAAACTGTCGAAACTGATGACAATTTCAAGTGTTTCATATATGAAACCTCGCAAAATAATTCTATGATAAAGTCGCTATATGTGTGTTTTCTTGTCCAATTGTGCTTATTTATTTATTTATTTTTGGTAGGACCAATTGTGCTTATTTGCTGTATCCGTTAACTGGGAGATACTTGGGCCATACATTGAACAATACCAAATCCATCTATCCTCTAGTTGTTTGCTAATATACCTGTGCAAACAATATCAAATCACTAACGATACGATCCAGCTAAGCAGGGCAGACTATGTAAGTGCTACTGCTGCTGCCTGTGAACATGCAACCATCATCAGACGCCAGGTCCAAACTTGTCGGGCAGAGCTCAACTCGCATAAAATCGGGTTCTAGGTGATTGCTTCTGTTTCATCTTTTTAAACATATATAGTGCAGAAAGTTCTTTCCTTTTGTGTCTTCTCATAGATCCGATTTTTTTAACACGGAGCTTCAAGTTACCCTCTTTTTTGTTTTTTTCCACTCAGAAGCCTGAACTTTGTATTATATATAGAGAGGATTTTGTGGACACCGATTGAGTAGCATTTTTTATACTTATCCTCTGTCCACATGGAATTATATCCCAACATGATCACAAATGATATAGCTTTGCTTGTAGGATAGCCCAATGACAGTTAACCATTGCAGAAAACTCCAAAGTCTATAATCTTCAAGCCAGCTTGCTCTTGACATTTTAGCCCAATCAACTTGCCCTCATGCTTTCCTTTCCCACTTTTTTGTGCCAAAAAATATCATCGATCGCCTACTATAAGACCCTCTGCCTGCTTTACTTCACTTCACCGCTCAAATTACTTCTGAATTTCCTCAGGTCAAGCACCCAATAAGAACCCGAGGGAAACCTAGCCTTCTTGAGCAATGGCTTCCAAGAGTCTAGCTGCAGCTGCTCTCTTGCTCGCCCTCAATCTCCTGTTCGTCTCCATGGTCAGCTCCACCTATGTCCCTTGTCCACCGCCCCCGAAGCACCACAAACACCACCCAAAGCTGCCACCAAAGATCCCGCCAAAGCTCCCGCCAGTCGAGCCCTCTTGCCCTAGGGACACCCTTAAGTTGGGTGTTTGTGCCGACTTGTTGAATGGTTTGGTCCATCTTGTTGTGGGTTCCCCACCGGTAAAACCCTGCTGCAGCCTCATCGAGGGCTTGGCTGATCTCGAGGCTGCAGTCTGCCTCTGCACTGCCCTTAAGGCCAGCGTTCTTGGGATTAACCTCAACATCCCGATCTCGCTCAGCTTGTTGCTGAATACTTGCGGGAAAAGTGTTCCTCCTGGGTTCCAGTGCGCTTAGGGGTTCCTAGTGATTCGTATCCCGGATCTGGCTCTATCTTTCACTTTCGATGTGTTATCTGTGCTATGTTCGTTGAAGGGCTTTAGGTGCCTCGCCTTGGTCCTCTCCATCATAAAACGCGTACTGTTTTTCAATTAAATTTGTGATCATTGCAGAAATCAATAAAGATCGATTTCATCCGTGTGATAACTTTTATATTGTCAAGTAGCCGGCTTGAAGGTTCAGGGTCGGGTATTCAAGTTCTTTACATATGACATCTTCTTGGTTGTGATTGACTAATCACTAAATTCCTCTATAATAAAAAAAAAATTACATGAATGATTTTTCCTTTTTAGCTTTTGCTACTGGGTTTTCAATAATTATCTAATGGTTAAGTTAAGTGTTAAGGGATAAAATTAATTATAAAATTTCCTTATTTATAATATTCGAGAATATCAATATCTAATTAAAATAAAACGTATCATAGTGACGGGATAGATTCAAAACTTTCATTTAAGGGGTCAAAATTTAATATAATAGTATGTTATCTTAATGTTATCAAATGTAGAAAATGAAATTAAGATGACTTAATAAAAAAAAGCCAATTCAAGTAAAATTCTTGTAATATTTCATAACTTTTCCTAAGTTTAAGAAAGGCAATCACCACCGGTACCCCTCTAAATCCATCCTTAGAAAAACTGGTGCTTGGCTTTAAACCATGATCTAATTAATTTCATGTATGTATTTCAACATGCAATAACTAATTTATATTGCTACAATAGCTGACGTCCTCAAAAATGGATCTTGGAGATGGCCTCGATCAATAATTAGCTGCCCATGTCAATGACCATGTCCAACTAGTTGCATGTGACCGCGCCCTTTGGGGGACACTCACCCGGTCACCTTTTGGGGGGCACTCACCCAGCTTTTCAACTACAAGTGTCTACAGTGACCTGAGACATATTAATCAAAAGGTGAGTTGACGCCATGCTATTTGGAATTTCACAGGTCATATTCCAAGAAACTCCTTCATTGCTCGGTTGGCCATTCTGGATAATCTCCCCACGAAGTGTAGGGTGAAGAATTGGACGCATCTTCCATAGTTTTTATGTGACTTCTGTAGTGAAGATGATGAATATGTTAGAGATAATATTTGATTATATTAGGAAATGAAATGTTTGATAATAATATAATATGTGTTAGTTGATAATTTTAGGATTCCATAATATTTGATTGGAATATCCTTTAAGTACTCTAAAAATACCGTTTTCTATTTAGTTGGTTTTTTGAGTTTATAAATAAGATCATTATTTTATGTACTTTCTCGAGTCTAATATCATAATAATACTATTATATTTTCCATTATTTATTACCACATATTTATGTATCTCTAGTACTCTATTTTTTGATGGAGTGCCACCGCCACAGCCTCTGTATATGGAGGATTCTACTGAGTAAATTTCATATACGTGGAAGACCTGAGACATGGGCAGCAGAGCGTTCACCAGACTTCGTGCTCTATCGTTTACTATGCACAACATACATTTACACTGCATGATCCGAGAGAAATTCAAGAATACTTCGAGGCACGCAGTTGGGGGAAGCAGCCTTTAGCGGCCAAGATTCTCATTGATGTTGTTCATTGTAAGGTATCCGCTCTGCCTAGATTAGAATGACGAATGGCAGATGGTTCCTATTGTTGGAATCGGGACACGGCGGAAGCGTGCATTTGAATTTCATTTAAATTATATTCCCGAGCCCAGTATCCCTTTGATGCAATTTGAAATTCAAATATGAAGAAACAAGTAGAGAATATACATACCTACAAAGACTTCGAATCGATCCTTGTATTTGAATCCTCAATTCGGCGATGTCCCACAACGCCTTCACGAATGACTTCAAGAGTCGATCCTCTGACTAGACGCACACATGTACGCCCTCCACGGTATCCACACCAAGTTTTTATCGTAAACGTTGAGAACTGTTCCCAACAATCGGTCGCCTTTTTGTTTCGGAATAAAAGGCTTGTATATAGCACTTAACAGAACTTATCTTCTTCAATTACTCTCGGATATAGTATTTTGGGTAGCACTCTTTTCTTCTCTCAAAACTAACACACATGATGCCCTTCGGTTTTTCTATATATAGAACACGAAAGGGGACTTTTGTCCCCTTTGGTGGGTGAAACGTTTTCACCTTTAGAATTATTTTACTGAAGAGAGGTGTCCCTCCTTCACCGAAGAGACGCGCCCTTTTTCACCGAAGAGACGCGCCCTTCTTTCACCGAAGAGATGCGCCCCTCTTTTACCGAAGAGACGCGCCCCTCTTTCACCGAAGAGACGCGCCCCTCTTTCACTGAAGAGATGCGTCCTTCTTTCACTGAAGAGACACGCCCCTCTTTCACCGAAGAGATGTGCCCCTCCTTCACCGAAGAGACACATCCCTCTTTCACCGAAGAGACGTGCCATTCTTTCACCGAAGAGATGTGCTTTTTCACTATTGGCATACGTTATGCCATTTTGAATATTATGCTGTTGAGAATAGACCAACCATTGGTCTACATGACATGTACTACTCATGTACATACATATAGACATGTATTTATCGAATCTCATTCGATAATTTAGCATGCGTATATAACCGAGAGTATAATTAAATTTCTATAAATTTAATTTTACAGTTAATTCCGAAACAACCTTATCTAATAAGATGCGTAACCGATATGGACAATTCCGTGCTAGCGGAATTAACTGTCCAACACAAAATTTAATCAATTAAATTTTGGTTACGAGAAATGACTTGTATTGTGTGTGACCCATTGGGCTCCACACTAAGCCGGTAGTGAATTAATTTATCTTATTAAACCTTTTAATAAGATCATCGATTAACTCTTAATCAATTAAGTTCACAAGTCAAGATTAACGTCTAGCAACATATCATGACCACCCGAATAGTGAAG
Organism: Sonneratia alba; assembly: GCA_900174645.1. NCBI lineage: Eukaryota > Viridiplantae > Streptophyta > Magnoliopsida > Myrtales > Lythraceae > Sonneratia > Sonneratia alba. The sequence continues at coordinate 859,267 of FWPY01000071.1, forward strand.
ATTTCAATCAAAGAATTGAACACCCTTTGGTGATTAGTTTTCATGTAATTCAATCCTTCAATTATACAATGTCCCGGATAAATTAAGGTATGGATAAAATGTCAAACCCTAATTTTTATCCATATGCATCTCAATTCTCTAGTAATTAACTCAACAATGAAATATCGGAAACTGCTTTCTGATATTTCATCCTACTCTGGCCAGAGATTTTCTGAGTCAATACTTAATATAATACATAGGACATTCTCTCCTCTTATGAGAAGTAATCGATTCTTTATTGATTACACACCATCTCCATAAGAGTCTTGTTGGGTCTAGAATATCCTACTCATGGTTCAGAGAACTATGTAAATGAATAAACCAAAACACAACTTAACTCTTACAAGATACTATGGTAATCTCAAGTCTAAGGATCATTTACACCTACTATCACCTAAGGAATAACCTATTGACATTTATTTAAAGATCCATTAGGTTAATCCTTAAGCGGATCAGTTCAGTAAACTCATTCCATAATGAGTACCTACACTCTTACATTAGTGACTCTTCACAAGTAACTGTGAGATCAGTTACCCTCTACCTTAGAGTATGTAACAAGTGTACTAGTCTTACCAGATTACCAATCCCCTGTTCAGTGATCCTATAACTAGGAACATTTTAAACTAAAACTTGTGGATTTTAAGTCTCACTGGTATGATCTCATCATGACCTTAAAATCATTATCACAGTTTATGGGTTTCATCATAGAATGTAGCAGCATATGATGAATAATAATGTCTTAATTTTATTTCATGAATAAACTTACATCAATTGTGATTGGGTTTAGAGCATTAATCCCAACACCTATGCTGTCCCGTTGAACTTAAGGGACCTCTTGTAAGTTAATGTAAATTTGAATGTTGCAAATATGAATGGAACACCTCATATATATATATATATATATAGTGGAATTCCTATATATTTGTTATTTTTTGTAATTAAATAGTATATATTTTAAAATAATTTTTTTGATTATATACGTTTAGTTTCGCAGTATATTTGAGTTCTAATTTTAATAGTTCGCTGACGTGACATTTAATGGTGCCATGTCGCAGGACATGTTGATAGATTTTCACAACATCATCATGCCACATAAGTATATCAATATTACTACATCAACATGTCATGCCAGCAATTTATTACATGTAACTATGTCATGTCATCAATTTATCGATGTGCCATTACGTCAACAAATAATTGTCATGTATGTCATCATACCGTTAGAATTAAGATTTATGTATGTTACTGTAATTATATATATATAAACTATATCTACGGTCTTGACCTTGACGCCTCCCATCCCCGCATGATCAGCTGTTATATATATTGAACAACAGTTTTAACATTTGGATAGGAGAACTAATATATCAATTGTTGTTTCTGAAGAGATTGTACGATATTCACCTTTGGGTGGATAGGAATGTCGAGAGAAACCCAATTGTGGTTGGATCTGCTACTAAGTTTACCTCTGGTGGCCCCCAGACAGAACTCATTGTCCTGTGGGTCCTCGATTCGGAAGCCATGTAACATGCTATGCATGAGCGATCTGAGGAAAAGTATATTCTCTTTCGAGCTATAAGTGATAATATATGTATACGTAACAGCATGTAGTCCAAGAACATGTCGGCCATGAAAATTTTCCATTGTGGAATCTGGAAAAAGGAAAAAAAAAACATCTACAGGACTTCTCGTTGTGGCACCGAACGAGAGTCCATGCATGGAACGCAGTGAAAACATTCACGGATTGCACATAGGAGTTGGTAAAAATGTCCCAAAAAGACTGTCCAAACTCACCAGCTAGCCCAGAAGCCTCTCTCTCTCTAACTTGTCATGTTTTGATGGATCTGGTGGTGTTGTTTCACGAAGAAAAGATGCCCCATTTTTTTTCAAATCTCTCCATATGTGTGTCGTCGAAATTGGTTCACGGGGTGTCCTGTAGCAGCAGCTATAAAACCCTCGGGAATCGATCAAGTCTCTCGGTCATTAGCTTTCCTTGGAACCTGCCTAAGCGAAAATGGATTCCAAGAGTTTGGCAGTTCTCTTCATTCTCAAGTTTCTCATGCTACTGTCACTTCCACCGATCTACGCCAGTGGCTACTGCGCACCACCACCATCACCTTACCGGGGCCCTAGTCCTACCACCCCACACCACCCGAGCCCCCCATCCATGAAGCACCCACCCCATCACGGAGGTGCTGGGAGAGGTGGCCATAAAGGCAGTGGAGCTGGCCATAAAGGTGGTGAAGGAGGAGGAGGCAGTAGAGGTGGTGGTAGCAGAGGCAGCAGTAGAGGAGGAAGAGGGGGTGAAGGTGGCAGGTATAATGGTTATCCACCGTCCGTGCCAAAGCCGCCTGTTGTTCTTCCACCAATTACAATAAATCCACCAATCACAAACCCTCCCGGAGTATCACCACCAGTCGTGAACCCTCCGGACAAACTGCCTCCAATCGCAAATCCTCCCGGAATCCTTACGCCACCTTCCTCGCCCTACCCACCTTGCATTGGCAGCCCTCCTGGAGGAGGCGGCGATGGAGTCACCCCTTCCCCTCTAATCCCAAGGACTTGCCCGATCGATGCCCTAAAGCTAGGGCTCTGCGTTGACATCTTGGGAGGGCTGATCCACGTCGGGCTCGGGAACCCGGTGGAGAATGTTTGCTGTCCCGTGCTGAAGGGGCTGCTCGACCTGGAAGCGGCTATCTGCCTCTGCACGACCATAAGGCTTAAGCTCCTCAACCTCAGTATCTTCATCCCTCTGGCACTTCAAGTCCTAATAACATGTGGGATGACTCCTCCGCCTAGTTTTGTATGTCCTCTTCTCTAGTCTTAATTAATTTAGCAGAGAAATTAAAATAGCTAATGATCTTTGTCTAGGGTTAGATGGTCAATTTTATGTCTGGTTTTTTTAGTGTCTCCGATGTTATTGAATTGTCTTTTTCCTATATTGAAAATTGGGAAGATAACTCGAGGTTCCAGTCGATGTTTTCTAGCTAGTCATCCTCACTTAGCTCCTATATATATATATATACATATATATATTCTCAAGGAACTAATGAAGGTTCAAGATCTATCTCTATGGTAATAATATTTACTCCAGTAAATGCTACCCTTTAATAGGTTTGTCCTTTATGCCCTCCGGGCATGTTTGGCATATGCAAATAAAATGGAATTGAAATCACCATTCCGATATCCATTTCATTAGATAGGCTTTTCACGCTTCTCAATAAATCCATTCTATCTTTTGAGCATTGGACTGGGCATTCCAGCCATCCCCTTCATCCGTGGCCACTCTCCTTTTTTTTTTCCCTTTTTATTTTTAAAAATTCAAAATTTTGTTGTACTTTTGAATTTTAAAATAATACAAAGATAGAAAATGTAACTTATGTAATGATTGATGGTCAAATTTGTACAGAATAGTCTACGACAATAATATAATAAAATATTGTCAAAATATTCTAGTAAGTATGATTTTAATTAAATAAATATGAAATTATTAAGTATATATTTGACAAAATAAGCTTTTATATTCGATTTCATTTCGTTTATATGGTTGAACCGAACTTTAGATATGATAATCGTCATTTCATTCCATTCCATTTCCACTCCCATTTTCTTTCCATTCATTTTTACCAAACTTTATGTCAGGGAATGTGCGATAGCCAAATTATTAAAAATCACAAATGCCGTAATAGACTTTTTCTGTCATTATGAAGATTCGTGAGCCATTGAGGAAACAATTCATGAGCCAAAATAACATAGAAGAGTTGAAAAAAAAAGAAAGAAATTACAAAAAAAATCAGCGAGAATTGAATCCTTAACCCCAAAAAAAAGCGGCGTCTGCTCCTGATTTTCATCTCAGGATCAATCAAACTAATCAAGTAATTTCTCTTCTGCCGTGGCAATTGTTTGCTAGAATCAAAGTCAAAGAGTACAGTATAGTCAAGGGGGATTTGGTTAACTTCTAAAGCATAAAATTAAGAGAAATATGAAATTTGGTATAATGACATTGTTATTAGTTCAATAATCAAAGTATTGTAAATTTGATTTTGATCGTGGGACTCACTGTGTCCCTTTATTCCCTCATTCTCATATCCATTTTTAGATTTATGAGTTTTTTATATAATTGAAAAGAAAAAATAATGAAAGCATAGAATTAATCATCACTGGAGGTACGTGCCAAAGATGGCTCACGAGAATGAGGTACATGAAGATCCACGGGGACCACTTTGCTTCATCTGCTTAGCTGCACCGGGGGAGGAAGGCAAGCTCTACGCATCACTCCCATGGGCGCCCCTCAGTCAACTCCGATCCTTTTCTCTTAGATATGTCTACTACTAGCTAGCGTAAGATTGATCCATGGATTGAGTTGTCTCCGTATCGAGAACTTTATGAAAGATCAAAATAAAACAACCAAATGACCCGGTTATGGTGGCTCGATCGTTTTATACATAATTACGCATTATATGTATGTTTTTTCCTTTTTAAAAGTAAATTATGAATGTGCATTAGCTGTATATATAATGGGGGGCTTCTGTCTTCTGGGTTCCCGAATCGATTTGAACTATTCATAACCCTTCCTATTATTGGATGGAAAATCCACGAGTTCCGAAAGATGGAGTTGTAGAATTTTTCTTTAAATGGGAAATGGAAATAGCCATGGCATCTTTTGTCAATTTGCGACAATGAGGGTGATTGATGTGAAATGAAATGAAAGTGGGCACAATCGGTTGAGTTAGCTTTCCACGTTGGAATCCATCATTCATGACCAAAACCAGAAGGAACCATCTGTGCCGAAAGGAATCACGGGTTCACTGTTCAACCATCCATGTAGCGGTCTATTCATCATCACCTACATCATGTTCATTAAGCAAACAGATCTTGTCGTTTTGTTTTGGCCCCTCTTTCCATGGCTGAGCCTTTAAAGATACTGCTTGAGATCGCAATAAAGACGGACATTTCTCCGATGGACATCAGTGGATGGGCGAGGATAGGAGCTGAATGTTTGATCTCTATGTAAGTACGAATTTTGATTCAGACAATCGTATTAACTACGAAAGTAAAGTTTCACTTTCTTTTGATAGTGAACTCATTCGTCAAAAGGAATTAACAGAAAAAGCGAAGAAGATAGTGAACCTGATAATTTTCATTCCATAAAACCCGACAAATATAAATGAAAACAAGATGTTTGCCGCTTACATGTCACACGCACGAATAGTATAGAAACAACATGTCTCAGTCGAGATCCATGCCATGCCCAAATTGAAACACCAAACAAGCAAAAGGGGAGCAGAAAAGCTACACAATGATTACCAGACGTAAAATACGAATAGAAGATACATGCATGCTAATTAGATTGTAATACTTAGGCGCATTTGAAGCCCTTGGGGACCTTCTTGTCGCAGACGTTAAGGAGCAAGCTGAGGGAGACCGGGACGTTCAAGTGGATCCCAAGAACGTTGGCCTTGATGGCGGTGCAGAGGCAGACTGCGGCCTCGAGATCGGCCAGTCCCTGGATGAGAGAGCAGCAGGGCATCTTAGGTGGGGTCCCGACGGTGACGTTGAGGAGGCTGCCCAGAAGATCGGCGCAGACACCCAACTTGAGGGCATCCCTCGGGCACTTGCCGGAAGGTGATGGTCTCGGCGTCGGCTTCAGCTTCGGCTTTGGGCTTGGGCACGTTCCACAAGCACTGGTGAGGGTGAAGAAGAGGATGTTGAGGGTGAGGAAGAGGGCTAGTGCTCTGGCCTTTGAAGCCATCTCTTTCTAATATCTTGCAGCTGATTCGCTACCAACTAATGCTCGTGTATTTAGATGGCTCCTAATTGGGATGGGGAGAACGGAAGGGAGGGCTAGGGTTTTTATATGGGAGGGGAAGGCAACTGTTTGAGGTTGATGCTAACGTTTAATAGTTGTTTACTAGTGTGGGGATTTGTTGATATTCCAGAAATTCCATGTTCCCATGTGTGATCTTGGGGACTGTTAGCTGGCAGGAAAATGCTTATTAATTTCTGGAAATATTTGGAGGCTTCTGTGAACAAGTGATGAATGAGCTAATAAATCCGCTGATTGCACGTTGATCGGGAAACAGTCGATCGTGAACTGCAAGTTTATATTATGCAACCTAATAATGACCAACTTGATCTGACCGAACTATTTCTGCATATTTTTTTCCCTTAAATAATAATGTTTAGTTACCCGGTGTAGGCGGATTGCATGGACTAGCTGTGGAGGGATTATGCTGGATTTTAGCAAGGGATCCGTGATGATTAATTAATCCACAAAGAAATTAAACAAGATTCAGGGCAAGTATTTCTCTAACACCGTCTTTGCCTTGCATGCATCGATCACATAGATGATCGAAATGGAGCTAATAAAATTTCTTCAACGATCGAGAAAGAGGGCTCGGCGTGGCCTGGGATGTAAAAATTCAAGATCCAATCTCCTCCTATGATGCATAACCATGTAGAAGTATCCTCCCAATTGTTTTCTTTTTTTTTTTGCACTCGACGATGTGAAAACGATGGATGCTGTTCAGACGACAAAGTTGAAAACCCGTACCGTATGCTCTTGCAAAATCAGCCACTTCGAACAGTTGATATGTGCCTGTAGATCTTGGAATATTGTGCTTCATTGCAAAGATTAATTCCTTACGCATATTCCTTTAGTAAGGTGAGTCAAGGGTCGGATTCAGCTTGTACAAGTAACGGTGATTTTTCTCTTCAATTTTCTGCTGGATTTTAAGCTCTAATTAACCTTGCACAGGACAGATCTGATTGGTGTAATACTACTTAAGCAGATGCGCGTTGATTCTTGGGCCACTAGTATAAAAGAAAGGACATCCACCCGTATTGATTAGTTGAGTAATTACTAATTTGGAATGTGCCATACTTTAGTTTGACGTATAGAAAAAAAATCTTAAGAGAGTTTAGTACAATAGTATTACTTTAAACTTAATAATTAAGAAATTATAAATTCGATTATCTATTCTCATGTAATTTTTTAAATGTATGAACTTCTTATCTAACCGAAAAAAATATATAAAATTATAATTAAAAAGAATTTCATTACAGTAATAGATATCTCCTCGAATTTGGGCTACTTCAATTTTCTATTATTTAGTTATATGATATTTTTTTCGAGTTTTGGTGGACAGCTTGGGTTGTCTGTGAGCCCCATAAGGGAGGATATCTCTGGATCGATAATGTCAATCACAGAATGTGAGGAGGTGTGAAGTGGTGCAGTGGGACAATGCGGTTGCTGGATAGATGGATCACGAGCACTCCCAAGAACACAGCCGGACCCAACCAAAAATTCCTTTCTAAATTAATTATTCAGAAATGAATGAATGAATCAATCAATCCCAAAAAGAAAATCCCCCGCGTCAAACTATGTGCGGAGAGATTTCCACGCGCACAATTCACTTCCGACGAGTTCACACCCCGCGAGTCTGATGTCATTGTGTTCCTGGATTCGATCCGGAGATTAAGGTCATCTGTCTATATTGCAATTTTTACTGTACCAAGCAGTCCGAATAACCCCCCAACAGTGACGGTCATCTAACAACGCAATTTATCCTAAAGATTTTCTTGAGATCCGACATTGATTACCGATTCTTCGCCGTGTGTTATTCCTTTTCGTTTTCTGTGCATATATATATATGTATGTATGTATGTATTTCCTCTATAACCTCACCAAGCTTCTAAATAGCTAAAAAGACTGGGAAAACTCTGTGTAACTTACCGACATGACCTCGGAGACGAATCGGTTGAGCCCCGATAGAGACATGGCTGAATGGGCTCACCGAAATACACTGTCAAAAATTGACAACGTGGGCCAGTCGCGTCCTGTTTTGTCCGAGCTGCAGTGCAACCCAGACTGCTGGCTAAAGATTCTCTTAAGGTGTTGGTATTTTTAAGGTGCTCCAAGACTCCAAGTACTGCTACACTAGACCTTGATGTTTATACAATAAATGGACATACCTATCTCTTTTTCACCAAATAGCGATCGAACCTAGCTAAACTCTCCTCTGAGGTTGGTCAGTTTTTTTTTTAATTTTTTTTTAGTATGAGCGGTGTCAATCAGTTTGCTCGACTAAAGTCCACATTCCAATTCACATCAGAGCAAACAATCTCGGTCGAGCCAGCATTAGACTAGCTAGGTTAAAAAAGTGCATGCAATGGCCCGGATTGATTAGTTGTCGGCAAAATATGGCTCTCAATAAACCATCAACTTATTAAGTTAGACCAAGCTCCGAGTGCAATCGTAACACAGCAAAATTAAGCCACGGCTGAGAAGGGGATTTGATGCGTATGGACATATTCACCATTGTTGGGTTTCGAATCCAGCATCCCATCTTTTCCCACGGGGGTCTCTTTATACTAGCCCCCATTAACTCCTTGCCGGAGCTCGCTGCTCCAAGACCTGCAGAAAGGGGAGATCAGGAGGAACATCGGGCAAAGATACATACCGCGCCGCGGTATCGTTCAAGCCAGTGTGCATCTCTCAGTGCTGCTGTTTCTGATGTAGGTACTCGTCGGTTATACAAAAGCTGAGCCGATGACTGCTCCTCTGATTAACGCATCATTAACTGCTGATTGGGATATTATAGTTAGGTCATTAACAGCGATAGAGTTTGCTTACTTAGATGATCTGCGCTTGAACCAGTGGAAAGATGAGTCCTTTTACCTAGAATCCGGCCTCAATATTTCCATCTTGAGTGCTAAATTAGAGATAATGAGGTGTACTTTTCACCAATTTGTCTATTACCCAGCATAATCAGCCTAGAAATTTGATCCAAAGGAAATGAGATGGGAGGGAGTCGAAAAGAAAATTAAAGGTACATGTCGATGGGACCAAATAACATAGTTTAATGTCAATGAAAGGACAAAGTTGGTAGAACATTATGTCCTTTTTTAATACAGGGAAGCCACCGATAGGAACAACAAATAGTTACTAGAGGGGGCCCTCCGAGGAACATTTGGAGTTTTGTATTCTCTTTGCTTCGGTGGTAAAATCGAGGACAGAGTAGAAATTATTCGACGAAAATGAAAATGTGACGCAAGTTGAGGAGGGTTCACGGGAGCCCTCAGCATTTCATGATTGGTCAATCTCGTGAGTCGTGACTCTCAAGTATTATCATTCGAAACATGACAAAATTTTGTCCTGTCCTGCATATATGTCGGTGATTTAATTTATTTTCCCACTTTTTTTCACCTTAGAAAGCATCATTTTGCTCCCAAATTAAGCTACGTGCCACATTGCTCAGGTGGCCTCTCGGACTGCCATTGCTACTGTGGAGGGCATTACTAGCTAGGGACTTGCTCTAGTCTAAGATGTGGATTTGGACTTCTTGTTCGAGAAAATTTACAAAATTATATACGTTTTAAGTGTTTTTATCTTTTTTTTTTTAATTTAAATCATATTCTCATCTTGTCGTGTTGGATGTCTTTTGAATGTGTCCTATGGGTAATATTTTTTTCCCTAGATTTGCAACAAGAGAATTAATGCTGAAAAATAGGCCCTCCAATTTACATCTCAATTGCTGATTTATTAAATGTTTTTCTTATTTAACTTCATCAAACGAAGCCTAAAAAATTTATATTAGGAGAAACAGATTTATTGCATTTGATATTAATATCAATATGAGACAGAGATTCTGGATTTGATATAAATGGGGCTTAGTTAATGTACATCTTTATTGCTATCTTCTTTTTATACACTCTAGATGAGTCTATGCATCTCTTATATATAGGTATGTAACGGATCAGAAAATTAGACATCATATTAGCCTAAGTTCAATTAAGTACAATATGTTGCGTACGGTACATTGTGTACTTTAGTAGTCACACAGGTATTGATCGCTAGGGCATAGGTAATAATTTAATCACATTTCACTTGCTTTGAAGCAAGCAAGCGTTTGTATAAAAACGCATTTACCCACAAACAGGAACACTCTCGGACGCAACAAAACCCCAGTAACAGCATCCTCAGTGAGCGTCCCATAGTGTCGAGAGGATGAGCTCTGCAAGATCATCGTCCCCCTCGAAGACCACTATCTTCCTCTCCATCAACCTCCTCTTGTTTGCCCTAGCAAGTGGCTGCAACACTTGCGTCCAGCCCAAACCGGTACCGAACCCGTTCGGAGACCCTTCTTTGCATTCTTTTTCCAAAAAAAGCTGCCCAAGGGATACCCTCAAGCTAGGGGTGTGCGCTAAGATCCTCAACGGTCCTGTGAACGCCGTGATCGGGACCCCACCTGACACCCCGTGCTGCTCTCTCCTCGGAGGCCTTGTCGATCTCGAAGCTGCCATATGCCTGTGCACCGCCATTAAAGCCAACATCCTCGGGATCAACCTTAACATTCCAGTCTCGCTCAGTTTGCTCGTGAACACCTGCGGGAAGAAGCTGCCTTCGGACTTCCAATGTGCCTGAGCTAGCCAGCGGCTCGCTATTCAACCGATAAACACTGCGCGGCATGTCTTGAACCAGGAAATCTTCGGTCTATCTTTCACTTCTTTCGGCGTTCAATTTCTTTCCTTCTAATTACTAGGATTCGATCGAGTGGCAGTTTTACGCGTGGATGGTCTTTTCCCGGGTTAGTTTGCGGATAACTTAGAGATAAAACATTTACTTGTGTTAGGATTGTATGTTTGTGTGCTGTGTGGCCTCTCTTAGTATTAGCTAGGTTCAGTTTGCTGTTCCATATTATATTAGACCATAAAATTTGTAATCTGATTCCAAATATTAAATATTAATTTGCATTCAGTCCGGTGGTTTTGCATTTTTTTTTCTTTTTCACTTTAATCCGACTTCAGAAATTTTTTTATTTGGTATTTTCCTTTTTTATTTTCAGAAATTTTGGCACCAGAACGGTCTATTTCCCGGGCTCGTTTTAGGATTCGCAGTCCAGAAAGACGAATATGAATTTATCCGATTAGAAGCAAGCCTCACGTAGTAAGCACAAATTCAACTTGGGCCGGATGGCGGGGGCAGCAATACTCTCACTGGGAGGAAGGTCCGGTATGTCCCCCGTCGCACAACATCGGGTGAGCCGGTGCGAACTCTCGGGTCGGGACTCAGCCCATCATCCCTGCGGTGGAGGAGCCATTGGCCTCCATTAGAGCTTGGTGGTCCATCCTCTACGAGAAATATCCGATATAAAGGAGAGTGGACCTTTTCCTTGATGCCAAACCCAGCGAACCCACCCAGGAAGCACTTTCATAAAAGCCCTAGTTAATGAGTGACAGGCCCAAAGAAACATTAAGGTCTCCGAACAAAATTGAATCTATATTCTGACCTCGACCTGGCTCGATGAGTACCTATCATTGATTCATTGTCTCTAACTTCTGGACCCTTGTCCTTCGTTGCAGGTTCTAAGACAAAAAGGAAAAAGGATGTAATGTCACATGATATGTTTTTTGACAGGATGAAACAGCTAGCTAGATGTAAAACGTAACGCCAGAAACTACGTAACTGTGGTGATCATCGCCATGAGATTCACGAAAAGCGGTCCGATTATGCAAGAAATCCTTACCAATATGTATATATATAAACATATGCATATAGAAGTTCAAATTCTTGATCTGTTATCCAGATGTCAGCTGGTATACAACTACCACTGCAAATTGATTCAACAACAATCAAGCCTGTCCACTGACATTGCAGGTGGGAACTCAGGATTAGTTCCCCATTGTTCGAGACGAGGCGGCTGTCTCCCATATCCACCGACTCGTGTAGACAATTATGTCACCATTTGCCCTTTGTGTTCTTCAGCTCTGTTTATAGCCGTAGACACAAACATCATACATTCATACCTTCTCATGATTACTTAAAAAAACAATACAGCTTGTTGACTTCGTTTTCATGAACAACCTCAACTGTGTTAGAATCATTTTCTCTACTAATGAATGGCTATTGATTGGTACCATGTCGAGGCATGAGGGCCAAATGGATGTCTTCACGACCCTTCGGACAAATTAAAATCGTCCATCATTGCGAGTCTATCCAGATAATATATGTCTCCTTTATCCAACTCACTTGGCCTATGAATCCCTACCACTGTCTTCCATCCATTATGAAGAATGTCTTATACGGATCGAAGACTATGCTAGTAATCAATAATTATTCCATTATTATTCGCATAATATGGTATATATATAAAACACATGTTGGAATGACCCTGGTCGTGTGGCACCATCATTCGTCCACTTGTCGAGTAATTTATGGCGGGACTGCCACTTCAAAGTCCCCAAGGAATACTTACCCGGATTGTTTTAGATACTATAGGGTTAATTAATCCCCGTTTTTATAATTCCTTATTTTTTTCGATTCCTTAGTAATAAATGTATGATTCTCATCATCGACATGTAACACACACTTGTATGTATGTGTGTATATGTATAGGCCAAGAATAGGGGTATGTATGATATGTGAAAATTTTAGATGATAAAAAATGTTAATTTATCGGTGAAATTTCTCAAAATCTTGTATTAAAACCTTTAATCCTCTATAATAACCAGGAAAAGGTTCTCTCGCGAGAGGGAGGTCACAATCGAACCGACCTTGAATTATTTTTTTGCCTTCATTTAAAATTAGTCAAAACTCCATAATGTTTCCCAATGTTTTGCCCTTAATAACGAGCTAATACATCCGATATTTCCATCCTTAATTATTGATTTTGATTGGATTGGGTAGAACTTCCGTACTCATTTATATCAATTTTCCTTATTCTATCTCTTTTTTATTGTAACATTTTTTTTATAATTAAAAATAAAATAAAATCTCGATTTAAATTATAAACAAAAACCAGATATATTAACAATAATTTTTAAAAACTACACTGGCCAAGCCGGTTCGGCCAATTTAACTTGAAACCGACCACTCACTCGGTCCGATTTCTATAAAAAAATCAAATTGTACTTTCAATGAGATAAACTCCGATTGAACCGGTAGAAAAATCTATCGACTTAAAATTAAAAAAAAAAAAAAATATATTATAATATACATATTTTATTTTACTATATTTTATAATCGATTATCGATGAAGATTTCTGTCCATATACATTTCCTGTTCTTCGTGAACGTAGGCTTGTGGTCTCTCTTATGCCAACACAATCCTAAAAATGTTCCAATTCAAGTAGTTTATTTATGTAATTTTGCAGGATGCATGCATATATAATATAAAAAAAAGAACTAGATAAATTACTCCATCTTTTTTATTTTAAATTAATTATATCAGTACTCCTTTTGGTAATAATATTTAAAATATCAATATTTATAATCCTACATGAAATTTAAAAAACAACGTGTACCACGTAAGAGAGTTAGAAATGAATTTTAAACCAATTAGTGTAATTAAAAGGTTATGAATGAAGTTAAAAGTTAACATTTTTTTAATCAATCCCTTTTAGTTTTCTTTCTTTTTTTAATTAAATTTTTTTTTCAGCACCTATGTGGAGGCCATGAGCTGCTCCCCGAGTTTCACTACCCTCTCTTCAAGCCTTCTATTCACGCCCAAACTTCACCACACGTTCCTCTTTCGTTGCCACCAAACGGCTCGTCCTGTAACACATGGCGAAACCCCACAAGATGCCTGGGACTACAAGGGCTGCCCGGCCGAGAGGTCGAAAACCGGTGGATGGACCGGTGCCGCCATGATCTTAGGTCTCACGTTTGTGTCACGAGTTATCTAAATCTCTTAATTAAAGACTATGATTAAATTTGCTTGCCTTAAATGTTTTCTGTGTTGCTGTCCTCTCGAGGCGTGGAGGCGTGCGAGAGATTGGCGCCACACTAGCTAGGAACATAGACCTCAACGTGGTCACTTACTTGACGGGCACTATGCACCTGGGAAATCCTGCCTCGGCGAACACACCGTCATGAACTTCCTTGGGACTTCGTTCATGCTTTGCCTGCTCGGAGGTTTCTGAGCTCATATGTTTCTCGGCAAGTCCGAGTCTCTCCCCTAGTAGCTCGGAGCTGCCATCGTGAGAATAAAACTAGTGTCGTACATTTATGTCTGATTTTCTGAACGATTTGCCTTTGGTTCCTTCAACTGGTACCGTACGATTGCAATCTTCACGACGTTTCAGGCATTCGTAAGTAGTAAAGTTAGATATCACGATTCTTCGTTCGGACCAATAGCTTCTTGAGACTTGGATATGAATATAGTTTCTCACGGTTCCATTTGGGGGGGTTGCCATCTTGCCCATCTCAGCCATTATCCCGGGACTCCACCCACCAAAAATGCGACCCAGGAGGCGCTCAGCCCCGGATCCCCGCCGGCGGCACGCAACTGCTAGTCCTCTAGGTAGCCCTCTACACCACCACCCTCGGGACAGGTGGCCTCAAATCGAGCGTATCGGGTTTTGGGACAGGCCAGTTCGACGAGTCGGACAAGAAGGAAAGAGCCCTGACGATCAACTTCTTCAACCGATTCTTCTTCCTGATAGCATGAATCTCAAGTAAAGAGAAGATATCAATAATTTAGCAATGCATATGCTGATCGGCGTGTAAGCAAATCTTATCGTCTTCGTGGGCACAACGCACACCCACCTGTCGGGGGCGTAGAATTATTCACGCACGTTGATCGGGCTCTTGCCAGTCGGTCTCTCTTTAATCGGAAAATCCAATTTAGTTCCGAAATTTGATGCATTCATTGTACATATGAATCACCTTTAATTTAAAATTATTATTTATAGATTTAATTATTGTCACTCCAATTTTATGTGATTCTCTATTTTTCATCTTTCTTATATCTCTTTCATAAAAACGAGAACAAAAATAATTGTTTAATTTACAGTGGTTTCAATAAAATCATATTGCCGGAGAGCCTAACCGGAAATCGATCCAATTGACCACATGTCGACCATACTCGGTACGTTAACTTAATATGATAACTACTTCGTCAAGTTGATGTAGACTCTCTGTAGGCATGTGCACAAATAGAGATGTTAAATGAGTCAATTTGGCTCAAAATCGAAACTTCATAATCCATAACCGGCCTGAACTGCCCCAAATTGAGTCGTAACCACTCTTATTAGATTGAGGGGCAGTTACGAGCCAAGTCTAATAAATAGATCCGTTGAACTGAAACTGACTAGACTCATTTTCTTATTGAACCGGCTTGGAATCGTAATCAATCCAAAACTGTCAAAACCTTATACATTAATAGTCAAATTTTATCAGTTCAATTTAAAATTAAAAAAAAAAATAAAAAATGTCACAATTCACATTTAAACCTATTCGACTATGAATCAGATTACTTATGAACAATTTTAGACTGGTTCATGTTTTGCTAAGCTATAGCTCATAATTGAACTGACTTATTATACTTAATGGACCAAACCGTAATCGTATCAAATAATTTCAGACCCGAAACTGGCCCAAACCACTCATTTAACATTTCTATCCACGGATATATGCATGTATGTTCGTGTATACATATATATATATATATACACGTAAAAGTGGAAGCCACCATGTGGTCAATCTTCCAGATCTTGGGGCTGTTCTATGTGTATTTTAAATACTCCTGGACTGTGGGACCACATTATAATAACTCGTCAGCCAAGCTCCCATTCTATTATTATTATTTTCAATGACTCCGTAAGACAATTGAGCTGTTGAAATTAAATAGTATTCGAAAATTTCCGACGCTGACAAAAGCTGATAGCATAATTTTTTTAAAGAAGAATGATAGAAGAAAAGGATAATTAAGCGACGGTAATACATACGTATTTACATACATACTCGTATATATCGGCTGTAAATACCAACTATTTTGATGATAAATCTAAATATATTTCGGGGTACACAATGATAACAACTATACTAACTATAGTATAACCGAAGTGATTTTCTGGTCATAAAATGTGATCATCCATGGAATATTTTACTATGACGTACGTGAAGCTATTTCAAATGACACAGACTTTAGATTATTGACGTCATAAAAAATTCTGATCATAATTGAAACTTTTGAACATTGTTATGCAAAATTATGTATGCGAGAAATATCTATCATAGGAAGAGTTGAAGATAAAGGCCGAGTGAGTACATTGCCATTAACTGGAGAATCATGGGCTTATGGAATTCCTTGGCAAGTACTGTTCATTTCCTTTGTCACATTTCCTGCTAAATGACACAGCAACAGGACTCGAAATGACAAACGATTGATCTCTCGATCAGATTTCATCCTTCCACAACAGATGCCCCACGGCCCATTTCAGTGAATCATCTCATATCGGTCTTTTTCCCCACTGTGATCAGTGGATAAATGTTGCATACCTAGTAATCAATCCACGTTTTGTTCTGTGGCAGTTTCTTGGACAAGGCCGCAATCAAGGACCACGAGTTGCCCATCAACCCAACTCTGGCAAACAAGTGGTACCTATCAACCCTAACGGATGTGAAGGAAGTGAAGCTTGTGTTGCGAATGCTGCCAATCTGGGCCACAAGCATAATGTTTTGGAGCGTCCACGCCCAGGTGACCACATTCTCCGTGACCCAGGCTACTACCAGGTACCGTCACATCGGAAAATCATTCCAGATTCCACCAGCCTCCATGACGGCCTTCCTGGAAACGAGCATCCTCCTGACTCAACCTGTATATATATGACTGGATTATCGTCCCCATCGCCCGGAGGCTGTTAAAGAATCCCCAGGGTCTGAGCCCACTCCAGCAACTCGGGTTGGGCCTCTTCCTCTCGATCTTAGGGATGGCTGCAGCTGCCCTGACCGAGCTGAAACAGCTCCGAGCCGCTCAGGATCACGGGCTGACCGACATCCCGGCCTGTGTTCCCCTCAGTGTTTTCTGGCTCATCCTGCAGTTCTCCCTCGTAGGTGTCGGCAAGGCAGTCTACTACATCCGGCAGCTCGACTTCTTCCTGAGGGAGTGCCCCAAGGGGATGAAGACGATGAGCACTGGGCTTTTCCTGAGCACACTCGTTGGGGTTCTTCTTCAGCTCTATATCGGTCAGTATAGTCCGTAAGGTAACTGGGGACATGAGGCCATGGCTGGCTAGCAATCTCAACCAGGGGAAGCTCTATAATTTCTACTGGCTACTGGCAGCGCTGAGCTCCATCAATCTTGTGATCTTCCTGGTATTTGCCAAGTGGTACGTGTACAAGGATAAGAGGCTTGCTGATGAGGGCGTCGAACTCGAAGTGCCGGAGCCCACTTTCCATGCTTGAACGGGCCCACAAGCCGTATATGTGTTCTTCAAGTCGTCTCCTCGTCCTTTGTCTTCCCCCGGTCCCCCTCTCCCCCCCTCTCTCCATCGGTGACTTTTGTATAATTACACCGCGAGATGATTAGCTCAACAGCGTAATGCGAGTTGTAACCTTTTTGAACTTTGTCGACAGAAGAAACGCCGACACAAGAGACGTCTCACAAGAACCTACACGCATGCGTAAATCCTGGATTCTGCTGACAAGTGGCTCCCCGAATACTTCTACTCCTTCAACAGTGCCGCTCGGTGGGAAAAGTGCTGGACGATCCGATTGATCAGCTCCGATTTCGTTCCGTAAGCCGAGATTTGACTGGTATAGGAGCCACATTATGGGCCTCCTGCAAGATCAGTTTCTAGGCTTCAACTAGGAGATCGGCCTCAGGTAAATGGGCTGAGGGATTTGACCGTAGCCGAGCCCTAATATTGTGGGCCACGGAGGGGGCCCAATCAACTGAAGCCTAAAACACCTCGTTTGACTTTGACCGGGTACGTCCCCCATGCAAGGTAGGTCACCCTGTACATCCTAGGGTTCCCTTCTCATTCCTGTTTTGTAATAAATACTCCCTCCAACCCATCTGCTTCAATTGATTTCTTCACATACTATGTGGTCAATGTGACTCCTTTGTTAATAACAGCTGGGGACACATAAGGGACATGATGTAATTTGTCTATTCGTACGTATCTTACTGCCATGAGGTTATGTAGTTTTGTCTGCAAGCAAGGACCAGCTGCTGCTACACTCCGTCTACCCTCCACAAAACCTCCATATACAGTTAAATTAACTCTCATAAAATCTGATCTACAAATATCAAGAAGCTACTAATTGTAAGGTCATGTATACAACATACACACACGTGTACCGAGTTGCCATCAATATCCAAACCAGAAATGGAGGCCACACGAATATATATTTTGACGACCCTTTGGGGTACATAATTTAGTCTTTGATTATTTTTTCCTTTGATGCAAACATATAAAACATTTGGCTGTGTATGTGTATGTGTATGTGTACTAAATATATATATATATGGCTTTTACCCAGCTCACGTTGAATTCCAATCCCCATCACTCTCTCCGCTCCATTATAGAGAGTCCCTTTTGACTGGGGAAGACCATACCTGTCATCTAGAACTTATGTCATTATTTGCATAATAAGAATATTCAATTTCTTATATTAGGTACATATATGTGTATATACCGCATAGAGGCTCGTTGGCACGTGTCTAGTCGTGTGGCATTATTCATCCACTTGTCAAGCAAATCTCTGGTTGGAGTCGGCACTTCGAAGTCCCGAAATGGGGGCCAGATTCTTTTTAGATACTATATATCCTATGCCCCGCTTAGGCTGATTATCCACGCTTTTATTATACTTTTTGTTTGACCTATTTCATGGATGCGTCATGGATGAGCACGATAGAAAACAAAATCTCTCGCTTTCTTTTCTTGCCCATTTATCTATCTATGAGTTTTTCAATATCTGTAATTAATCATGAATATATCATATGAATAGAACAATTAGCGTTAAATACTAACATCATCTAAGAACTCGATATCCTACAAACCCAAAAGGTACAGTCTTAGCACATGTCTTAGTACAACTGTGAGTAGAGATTCGAGCATGAATGTTAGATTCATCAAACCATATGAAAAATAAATTTTTCGTGGTTAGATCACTATATGGCAATTGATGAGTTAACGTTTATCTGTAGCACAATTATTTATGTATACATATGCAGGCGAAGATAATGAATCTTCATCGTACAAAAACTAATTAGTCAAAATTTGAGACGACGATAAATGCTATCTGACCGTGAGGATTTTTAAACTCTTTTATTTTATATTCTATTCACCCATTATAGGAGTGAAGATGTCGATTATGAGGAGAAGAACCTAAAAATTTGACTATTTTTTCACATTAAGTTTTAAAATTTTGATTTAGACTTGATTAGTCCTAAAACTTTAATTACACAACTCATTTAATCACAACAATTTTACTCGATAATTCATGTAAATCATAAACATAATGGATTATTAAACAGAAAATAAATGCGTTAAAGTTTACTGGCGTAACGTGTTTTGTGTGGCGGTATCAATATGACATATCAATGATACGTCAAATTAATTTTATATTAAAGTTATAATGGTGCAACAATGCGACTTTCTATTAAATCACCACATCTACGTACCATGTCAATAAAAAAATTGACACATTTATTTACAATTTAACAAATCGTTGTATTTAGAACTTGAATGAATTATAAGGTAAACACCTGAGGAACTAAATAAGTCTAAATTAAAATTTTAAAAATTCCATTATAATTCATTCTTTTAAAAGTGAAAGGGGTTGGGCTTTGAAGTGGGTAAGTTTTTTGTATGAGGATTTTTTTTTTCTCTTGTGATGGAATCTGTACCCAATCATTCTTGTTTTCACTCTAGGTTCCATGAGAATTATAAACCCTATGATGAGACATGCATGTCTAGCTATATTAATAGGTACAGCCACCGGTCACCTGTGTGTCGACGAATAATATACATAGGGGGTGGGGGTGGGAGTGGGTGGCCAGATTTTCACGGTTCAGTGAACCCGATACACCCATCTCTCTTAGTAACTTCCAAAAGAAGGGGGAGCAAAAAGTCCCCAGGACACTGTATTTAAACTTTAACTAGACAAGTGGGTGAATTAATGTATGGGATGGATCGACATCCAGCAGCTTGTAGGTAAGGAATGGATTGAGATATTCTAGACAAGCTCTCATGATCAACGCAATCTGCACTAGATTGATCTGACACAGAAGGATTTTCTCACCCGTGTCCCGACCCTTATAGTTATGCCCCAATGACAAAAAAAAAAAAGAGGAAAAAAATAATTTTAAGAGTAATCAAAACTCGGAAAGTATAATTAATGTAATGTAGTGATATTACCTTCGATTTGGTATGTAAAACTATTTATTAACCCTGTCGTTACTCTATCCCCTCCTATGAGCAATCTTTTTATGTATTATCTTCAATGTCGTTTCGTCAAAGGTTCTTGAAGACAAACTCTTGGGTCACGGATGCTATAGAGACCATCATCAATCATTTTGATTCGTCCTTCCTCGGTGTGGTAATTTATTTATTTATTTATTTTTAAGGATAATGATGGTAATTAATTTGTTTGAATATATATAGAGATATAGATATATATATATATATCAATTCATTTCCCTTTCATACATAATATTTGTATATCTATATATGATATGACATTACACCTTCAAGTTGCTGAAAGAGAACTTCACATGACTATTTTCATCAATTTGCAACTTGGCCCATGCAGGGTCTGAGTTTTTGATCGGGAGGCGTCGACTACCGCGAATGATCTACGTAAGAGAATATACGGGTTGGAGTAGTGGGTTTAGTGACTGCGTATTGATTAATTGAATTTAAAGACCAGAATTGGGATGTGGGATTCCATCGTACAAAATTCAGTGAACCAACTTACGTGTCTATATATATATTCTCTCGTGGACATCTGCCGCAATCCATTCAACGAGCGCATCCAGAGGCGTCCCGAGACAAAGGTAAAGGGAAGTATATTGCTCGGACGTGTCCCCAGTGAAATTTCGAGGAATCTCAACTTATGCCCATGTGGCTACCCCACTGCACTCATCTCCATGATATGTTTGGGGAATATCAATTCTGGTTGATCCCTTGGGTTGGGTTCCGTTTTTTACTGGAAAGAGAGCATGTCTATGTGTGTGTGTGTATATATATATATATATATGTTACATGTGAAGGTAATGCGAGACACATCACCGTCCAATTGTACTTAGAGAATCTTTATCTTAATTAGACACATTATCAGTTGAACTCAGTAATCTATATCTCATAATTTTTTAAAAAAATCACATAGTTATTTTTTTTATATATAAATTGAAGATATACACTTGATATAATATCGTTGGCCAAAATCTATGGATAACATCAAGTTGATAATTATTGCTTGAATTCATGGATAATGCTCAAGGGAAAAAAAATAGAATTGCATAGATAATATAGTGATCTCTCTTAGAGAATAGAATTTTATTGATAATATAGTGATATCTCCTTCTTTTTTTTTTTTCCTTTTTCTAATATTAATAGTGTTTAACATCATAATAATTAACTAATTCACTCGATAATGTATTATATAACTTGAAAACTACCATTAATCCCCAATTATTGACATTTCTCCTTCTAATTAATGTTTTATGGATGACTTGGAAAGATAAACTCATCTCAATTTCTCTCTTCCTTTGGATTTTAATCTTTTCGCTAGAGCGATCGTGGTAGTGCATGTCTTTTCATTGACTTAAATCCTTCAAGGGTCCTTCCAGGCAGGAGCAACTCCATGACTGCAATGGCTACTGATTAATCATTAAGACAACCACATAGAACAGACAGAGAATAGTTCGAGATGTTTTCAGCACGCGTAGATCCACTTTTTTCTTTGTCCCGGCAAGAACTCAATTCTTGCTATTAATAAATTAATTAATGGGTGACTGTAAAATTTATATATTAAAAAAAATGTATGATTGAACACGTGTCACCAAGTCGAGAAGGATAAAAAAAAAATAAGGGGGAAAAAAGAAGAGGAAAACATCTCCAGTAAAGTAATTGTCGTGAAGCCCGTCTTTGGAGAACCTGATTTTATAGCGCAAGTGCCACGTGCAAAGTTCGTGTCAATTATTTCGTCTGGCAGGACGAACATATGGGTAGGTGGTCTCGGTGCTATCATGGACGAGCTAGCTGGTAACGTGTAAAGGGCAATATGGCTCGATGCCATACATACATAAAATGTGAATTACATTTACTTGGTAAATGAGCATCTTATTCCAAATGTTCGAGATAATTTATGTGGCATAACCCCTAAATCTGGTCCACAAACGCATCATGATCACGCGCGAGAGTACTTGCTCGGAATCCTAAAGTTGATGACTTTTTGTATCAAGTTCCAAAAGTCTAATATATTTTACCATCATATTATACAAGTTTGATTTCAACCCATTTGGTCTTGTAACTTTTAGACCATAATTCATATAAGTCTCATAACTGTTGGAACATGACAGAATTGAATCGCACTTATTCGGTGCATTTTTCTCTGTGATGGACATGCCCGTATGATGAATTAATATGATATGAGGATGAACAAGTCAAATCGGTCCTATATTACAATAATAATCAATAATGTATCGCGGATATACCATACTGAATTAGCACATCGTATTTCTACTCTACATAAGCAAGATTCAACACTAGGAACGTCTGTTTATTGGTCCAATGATATTTAGAACTCAAAAGTATAAAAGTTGTTGGATAAATTAAATTTAAATTTGTAGTATTTGATCCCAAAAAATTGTAAACTTTTTATATATTTTTTCGGTAATTTTCTTATAAATTATATATATACTAGAATCCCTCTTAGTTAATTTAAATTTAGAGTAACAGAGAATCCATATACTAATTACCAATATTTAATTGATTATAGTTTCACACTAATAATCATAAACCCTAATTTATTTTCATTCTAAGAATTAAAAAAACACTACTAATTTGAGAAAAAAATATTAGAAATATTATAGATTTATTCAATTTTGTAAGTGAGTTCTAAAATTTTTAAAATATTCTATTAAGCCATATATGTTCAAGTTCATTACCTCATTAAGTCTAAATTATCAACCGTCATTAAACCTTAGATAACATGTGCATATCACCGTTTATTTATCCTTACATGCGAACACATCATGTCGACGAGGCATGACACATTAGCAATAACCTATTGCCACGTTAGTACATTTTTGCCACATTAGCTAGGCACATGATTGTCACGTTATTAGATAACTTCCACATCATCGCATCCATTGTAGAGATAGACAGATATGATTTAAGTACGTGATGAAATCAAATATATATGATCAAATATGAAACTTTAAAACTTGTACAATTAATTTACAAAAAGAGAAAAATTCTTAAAATTTTACTGTTATCTTTCCATCTACTTTTTCTGTAAACAGAAGATGATAAAGGATGCGAGGGAGAGAGATCAGAGAGCACGTTGCTAAGTAATGGGGTTTGAGGGGAAAAAATTTGTAAACTGATTTTGGTTGAGTATGGTTAGATTATTGAAAAAAAGAAGAAGATAGTAACAAGAAATGAAAATATAATAGCAATTTTATTGCATCGACTATAGAAATTACATGATATTGTTATACTGGATAATAAATCAAATTTTTAGAAAAATAAATAAATGATACGGAGATAGAGTGATCACACAACTCGACAATTATTGTATTTATTTATATAATGTAGTGTCATATATTATAGTAGAGTTTCCAACCGAGTGCTAAGTGCTATATCAATCATAGACTTTACATGGGAAATTTGAAAAATGCATCAAGCCAAACACCCATAATGTGTACCACATTATAATTTAAACCCTTGATTGTTGGTTCTCTCTCTCTCCCTTTCTTTTTTTCTCAAATACATGGAATATATTATTTTAAAAGGATATAAAAGAATAGGAAAATAAAGAGATACGTGTAAATCCACGATAAGAATCGAATATATAACGTAATATTTTGAATGTTAAATTAAGGGTAATGATACTATATCAAAATTCCATTTCTCTCTTAGTTGTCTGTTTTACATGTAAACGTGGACGGAAAAGAAAAGTCACTGTAAAGAGAGAGTGCTTAGACTTGATCATTAGAATCGATCCATATGGCAGCCATGGTTAATACATAAAACAATTCTTACTTTTTTTTAACCCCGGACATTTGTCATGGTGCGACAATCCAAATCAAGCGATAGAGACAAGCATCCTGTGATGTGTGGATGACTCCGAGGACCACTTGCGAGTGTAATTTCCTCCTTTTAAATGCGTGGTAAGGAAAATATCATCCATCCACGATCATTCCCCGTGCAGGATTTTTCAAAATTATTGGTCGAGAAACATTTGGTAGTGTTGCTTACCTGTTGGGGTTCATTTTTTCAACATGAAACAAAGCGACAGCTTTGACGTGACGGAGCCTTGGGACACTGAATTCGACGGTGCTCTGACATGCAAACCATCTCATCCACTGAAACCATCATTCATTTCCCAACATGAGACTGGTGTTGCACATCAAACATGCGCGCCCACTACCACATGGTCCATTATTGCCCTTCGAGGGGGGTGGCCGGGGGGGTGAAAGAAAATTCTCCCGTGACTCTCTCTGTGTACAAGAAGAAGAAAAAGCAAAAAGGGGGGGGGGGTGTAAACAAGTTGGGCAGGAACAGGAAAGTCGGTTCTCGATTAGGGGCCACTGTGCATCAACAAAGACAAACTTCGTATCGGTTCGGTCGCACGTACGATAACCGGTTCCGACAATCTGCTCCGACTGCTGGATACGAAGCCTTTGCCCTATCCTCATCATGCATTGATTTATGTCTTCCCATGGATGACTACAGTGCTGCCTGCCGAATCTGTACTTGTCTTCTGCCAAACCTTAATAATTGATTAGGGTTTGCATGAGTTTTTGGCGCAAAAAAAAAAACTTTACAATGTTGCCGGCCGGCATGTGCTAGCTTTTAAGGAATGTCGTCTTCCTGATCGCAAAGCACATGTACTATTATCTTAGGGTTAGGGAAAACTACAATATAAATTATAAAAATATATAGTAAAGATTTTAAAATATCATTATCAGTAATAAATAAATAGTTGATTTTATTCCATCATTAAATTTTATCCATCAATTACTGTTAAATATTTACAAATCATAGTTTATTAATTCCAATACGAAGTGATACATTAATAATTTGGTATCACATCAGTGACTTGGTGCTGTACCAGCAAATTTTGTCACGTCATATTATTGCAATGCCGTCATATTTTTGTCATGTCATATTAACATAGAGAATGTCACATTAACAAGTAATTATTATATCAAAACATCCGTGACAGAGATTAGTAAATAGAATTTCAATATAACATAACCAAATATACAAAAATGAATATGAGGTTTTAAAACCTAGATAGAGAAGTTTGTTTATATATATATATATATATATACACGGTTGTATAGAAGATTTGTGAGTAGGGAAAGGAGGAATTGAAAAGTAAAAATGAAGTTTAGTGTAGTGGTTTTGTCATTAGTTTAATAATTAAGAGATTATATGTTCGATTTTTATCATGAGACTTTTTGTATTCCTTTATCATTTCACTACGTTTACCTCTTATGTAATCGAAAAAATAATTCATAGAAAATCTATGTGAGGACAAATATCACCGAACGGCACTCCCGTTTCAAATATGCTAATTATGTTCTCGCCAATTCTGGTGCTCGATCGATGGCTTCCAACGTTTGGTAGTGCTGAAATTTCGCTTCCGCTTCCACCATAATTTGTCCCGGCAAATTCCTTTCCTCATCAGAGCTCCACCTGTAATAAGAGAGAGTGATCTAGGAGTTTCCCTAGCTTACGCATAAATAGGAACTTGCTTTTAAAATCAGAATACTTTTTTATGAAAAAATTTAATCGAAACTCCATATATCCTTATTCGAAATTCAAAAAATTTTACATTCAATTATAATATTTAGTTACCTTTTATTTATCACTTCCTAATAGGCCTGGCAGTTCGGGTAGTGCCGGCACTGACTGACATCTACACACGGTTCGGTTCATTCGTGCTTCAACCATCCAAGCCAACCTGACCTAAGCAAAATAATTATTTTAAAAATGAATTTGGATAATTTTCAACTTTCAATCAAATTTTTTAGTATTATAATTTATAGATTAATTAATTTTAAAAAAATATTGGAATAAATATTAAGATATAATAATTACATTTAACATAATTAATTAATTTTTTTTCAATCTCTCTTATAATTTTTTAATTTTATTTTAAGAATATCTTTCGTGCTCTAAGCCCGGTCTCATCTTGAACGGCCCAAAAACCATGACCCCTACTTTTGGACCGTGCCATTTTTTGCCCGGTCTACTTCATATTGCCCAGTCGAAAATTTTTAGGTGGAGGTGTGGCTTTTGATCTTAATTTCTTTAAACATTAAAAAAATCGTCATAAATTCGTTTTATAGACCCGAAATTTCCGGTTTCCTAATTGGATATATTCCTTTTTTTTTTTGGGGATTTCGAATCCTAGGTTTTTCTTGCTTATGTCCTTCAGGTTTTGTCGACCTATCTAAGCATAAATATATATATATAAAAGAAAAAAACTGTTTTTATTTTAAATCCCAATAAACTATTTTCTATACCAATAATTGAATGATAACCTATGGTCCCTTCCGTTAGTTTACTTACATGCCAATTGAATTAATCCTGAAAATCTTGGATGAATTATACATATAATTTATTAAAAAAAGTGCATAATTACTTCATACTTTATTTTAAAGAACACGGTGTTAATATTTTTCTTGTTAAAGAATATTTGGTGTTATAAAAGAATTTTAAATTTAAAATGATTAATATTTACTGTAGAATCTTAGATTAAAAAAAGGGAAATATAACTGAATTTAACACACCACTTGCAGTTCACCTCAAAATTTTGACACGATTATGAGGAGTTAATTCACCAATAAGATAACAATATACAATAGATAAAATTTATGATTCCAAACTCTTAAGAAAATATATAAAAACTAATAGTAAATTTTAGATAATTAGTTGGTTATTATAATATCGAACGGATCAATATAAAAAAATTTTATTAATTTAAAATTTTAAGTTGAATTTATGGCGACGAGGAGTGTCCAAATGGGCACCACTGACTGGAAAATATCCAATCAAAAAGCAACAAACTATCTCCTTTCCTTCTTTTAATTTTCTTTTTCTTCTGTAATTTTAATTTCTCCAGCCTCTATATAAAGGCCACAGATTGCTTGCTAGTTGCATTGCCCTCACCACCCGGAGTCTTACTATCTTCTCCAACTTCAACGCCAGAACCCCCCTCTCTCTCTCTCTCTCTCTCTGTCTCGCTCGCTCTCGCTCTTCTCTCTTGCCACCAAATGGCTCTGCCTGATACACAGGGCAAGACCCTACCGGATGCTTGGGACTATACAGGCCGACAAGCCGAGAGGTCGAAAACCGGCGGCTGGACCAGTGCCGCCATGATCTTAGGTTCTACTTTTGTGTTTCGAGTCATCGAATCTCTTAAAGCGCCTCCTCAGTTATTTCCTCGGCTTACATAAAGTTTGTCTATTATCCCTCTCAGGCGGAGAGGCATGCGAGAGATTGACCACACTAGGAATTGCTGTTAATCTGGTCACATACCTGACGGGCACTATGCACCTGGGAAATGCCGCCTCGGCAAACACCGTCACAAACTTTCTCGGGACGTCGTTCATGCTTTGCCTTCTTGGAGGCTTCATAGCCGACACGTTTCTCGGCAGGTCCGAGTCTCTTCCCTATGTATATTGCCTGAAGCCATCGTTCTATGAAAATTTGCTGGAGCTGCGTACACTCCGACATTAACACGTTACGATTGACAAAAACCAAGGTATATGTGTCTTGTTTTTAATCAATTTCTTTTTGCTTCTTTCAACAGGTACCTTACGATTGCGATCTTTGCAACTATTCAAGCATCCGTAAGTGGTCCGATTAAATAACGCAATTCACATTTGCCGTATGCTTGTTGACACATACAGATTAATGTAATTTATGATGGCCGTTTAGGGCGTTGCCATCTTGACCATCTCAACTGCAATCCCGGGACTCCACCCGCCGAAATGCGACCCAGGAGGCGCTCAGCCCTGCATCCCCGCAAGTGGCAAGCAACTGCTTGTCCTCTACTTAGCCCTCTACATCACTGCACTAGGGACGGGCGGCCTCAAATCGAGCGTGTCTGGCTTCGGGACAGACCAGTTTGACGAGTCAGACAAGGAGGAAAGAGCCCGGATGATCAACTTCTTCAACTGGTTCTTCTTCTTCATAAGCATCGGGTCGCTCGCGGCAGTCACAGTCCTCGTGTACATACAGGATAACCTCGGGAGGCAGTGGGGATACGGGATCTGCGTCTGTGCGATCATAACTGGTCTTATCGTCTTTGTGTCTGGCACTAGGAGATACCGATTCAAGAAGCTCGCGGGAAGTCCCTTGACCCAGATTGCTGCCGTGTTCGTCGCTGCATGGCGGAAGAGGCACCTGGAGCTGCCCTCCGACGCCTCGCTCCTGCACAACGTTGATGATTTAATATTAGACGGAGACAGTAAGAACGAGAAGAAGAAGCAGCAATTGCCTCACAGCAGGCAGTTCCGGTCAGTGTTTTTAATCTCAAAGCCTACATGCAATTACATTCCCCTTTTTCACTTCCAGTAGTAAATGAACGTATAAGGAAAGATTTAGAAATTGAATTTTCGACGGATAAAATAAAAATAAAGAGTAAAAAAAGCAAGATAATGAAGACGAGTTAATAAAAAATATTGATAAAATCCGCATGTGACACCAAGCTGTCAGAGTTGTGGACTAGAACAGTGATTCTAGGAATTGTATATGAATCTCAGACAACACAAAGATGTCAATAATTGGGCGAATATTTTGTAGATCGGGGTGTGTGTGAACGAAAGCTTATCGTTTTCGTGGGGCAACACACAACCAACCTGTCGAGGCTCTAGGATCATCCAATGCATGTCATGTGTCTTCCCAGTTGGTCCTTTAGAAAATGCAATTGCTCATATCAATCAATCATGTGATAATAGAGACAAATTTGAATTGCACAATAATTTCAGTCGAATCACGCTGAAGAACTTAACCAGCAACCCATCCAACTGGCCGCATGTCGACAGGTTACCTGCAATATGTTTGCTCTAATATCGTAACCATTCGTGGCGTTGATGTAGACTGTCTGCAGACCCATATGTCCACACAGATACATATGATACACATGATGCATCTGCACATGTCGTCGTCGTCGTCATCATCATTGTCAAGGGTTTAGTTTGTGTAGTCAAATTCTGAGCTCAGAAAAATCCATGATCCATACATGAAGGTGGGGGTCACCAACTCAATCTTCCAAACCCTGTGGGCAGGGGCGGCGTCCTTTGTGTCTGGATCTCTGATTAGCCTGTGGGACCATATTAGGGTCCAATAATTCTATTATTTAATCGAAAAAATCTTTCCCTTTCGGTCGGAAGCCATTTTCCCTTTCTCTTTCGCTTAATCAGTCTCCAAGATAATTAAACTGTACGAAAGACACTTGGAAAACTTATGAAGAAAAGTGAAAATTCTAACATCTAGTGGGTTAGTCTCTCCCCCAAATATCAGGCAATTAGAGTTCCTTAAGTTTCCAACTACCCGATACAGTATGTGTTGAAAATAAGGTCCGACTAACAATAGGGTGTTCGTCATCAAATACCCCCACCCCATCAGGTGCGTCATATTGCTCCAGGTGGGGAAGATTTTCTTGTTACTCTCAAAAATTTCTTTCTACACACCTTGATCAGAATAACCCAATATAGAGGAAAGTTGATAGTACAGTTCACTTGATTTTCCAAGTGAAAGACCATTTGCATCATTTTTTTTTACATATATTATTAACCATTCATAGTTGTTGGACGACAGCGACAAAGCCAAAGGTATCTTATAAATCACATTAATGATCAAACCGTCGTTTTTTTTTTTTTTGAAATGATTCATGAAAGGAAAGGCTACTTGTCTCGTTGTGGACATTTCACTGTCAGATCTTATAAGATGACATCTAAATGTGGAGAGATTTCAAATCATAAGGCTATGGTAGTTGAGATTCTCGAAGATTAGCTTGGATGGTATGTGCATAATAACGGGACGAGTTACAAAACAAAGAACAAGAGAGCACGTGCCATAGCCTCCTGAAATTCCTGTTAAATGGCACGGCACCGGGATTCGAGTTCTCTCCTCGATCCAATTTATAACCATCGCAATAGATGCCCATGGCCCATTTCACTTATCATCTAATTATATTGATTTTCTTTGTCGGTCCCATAGAATAATGATGAGTAAAGAGTAACCCATCCGCGTCCTTCTATTGCAGTTTCTTGGACAAGGCCGCAATCAAGGTCCCCGAGTTGTCCATCAGCCCAACTCTATTGAACAAGTGGTACCTATCGACTCTAACCGATGTGGAGGAAGTGAAGCTCGTGCTGCGTATGTTGCCAATCTGGGCCACGAACATAATGTTCTGGACCGTCTATGCCCAAATGACCACATTCTCCGTGACTCAGGCTACCACCATGGACCGTCACATTGGGAAATCATTCCAGATCCCGGCAGCCTCTCTCACAGTCTTCTTCGTCGGTAGTATCCTCTTGACGGTCCCCATATACGACCGGATCATCGCCCCGGTCGCCCGGAGGCTGCTGAAGAATCCCCAAGGCCTGACTCCGCTCCAGCGCATCGGGGTCGGACTGGTACTCTCAATCTTAGCCATGGCTACAGCTGCCCTGACCGAGCTGAAGAGGCTCCGAGTCGCTCGGGATCACGGGCTGACTGACAACTCAACTGCCCAGGTCCCACTCAGCGTGTTCTGGCTCATCCCGCAGTTCTTCTTTGTTGGGGCGGGAGAGGCCTTCACGTACATCGGGCAGCTCGACTTCTTCCTGAGGGAGTGCCCCAAGGGGATGAAGACAATGAGCACAGGGCTGTTCCTGAGCACGCTCTCGTTAGGGTTCTTCGTCAGCTCTCTGCTGGTCACTGTAGTCCACAGGGTGACTGGGTACAAGAGGCCATGGCTCGCTGACAATCTCAACCAAGGGAAGCTCTACGATTTCTATTGGCTGTTGGCAGTCTTGAGCTCCATCAATCTTGCGATCTTCCTGGCCTGTGCCACGTGGTACGTGTACAAGGACAAGAGGCTTGCTGACGAGGGCATCGAACTCGAAGAGTCAGAGCCCACTTGCCACGCTTGAATGTACGTGGACCCACAAACCATATTTTCTTCAAGGTTGTCCCCTCTTCTTTAGTCTCTCCTCTCTCTTTCTCGGAGATGATGATGATGATGATGATGATGATGAGCTAAATATATAGTGTGCGCAAGTTGTAACCTCATAAAACTTGGTTAGTAGAAGAAAAGCCAAGTAAAAGCATCTGATTGTAAACACATACGCATGTGTAACAAACAGGTTGTGATTGGAAAATGAAATATTACAGGCTGCCATTCGGGAGCCCGATGAGTGATTCCGAGTATCTTCAGACCTTCTGCGACTCCACTCAATAAAGAGGCGGGGGGAGTTGGTGGGGGGGAACAAAACAAAGGGTGCTACAGGATCTGGTCCGTCGCCTATGATTTTACATCGTCGTCCAAGGTTTGATCATGACTTGGGGGATACATATGGGCCTCCTGCTAGAACAGTTTCTAAGCCTTGATTCCATTGCCGGCCCAAGGAAAATGTGCCGAAAGATTGCAGCGTGGCCGAGCCCTAACATTGTGGGCATGAGACTGAATCAACCTAAGCCTCAAAGACCGAGCTGAAACTGTGCCATGGGTAGGGAGTACAATTCCACATCGCAGAACTGAAAGAAAATTGTGGATTCGTGAGAAGATTAGGCACTGTTAATTGATAATTTAGACTTTTAGGTGGGAGTAAGATCGATCTCTTATGCGTACATATCAACAAATCCAACATCTTCCTCCAAGTTCATGTTTGCAAAAACAGTTTGCACATTTTTCCCGGTTCAACTCACGGGCTTCGTTGGGGTGATCATGCATGCTAGAAGTGGAATGAGAGTACCCTTCTGTAGCGCACAGTACTTCTGAGACTAATTTGTGATTTAAAATTCGAAACTGAGATGCTAGCGCCATTCTCACCTAACTATGAGATAAGCAAATGGCATCTGTGGCTTTAAAATTGAGGGTTTACAACGGCTACAATGGAAGTGTGGCACTCACAAGAGAGGCAATGATGTCGAATGTGGGAAGGATAATAGAGAGTGGGGCAGTAGAAGAAAACGGAAGCAATTTGAACTCGAAGAAAGGAATTGGGTGGGGAGGGTCCATCTCTGAACTGAGTCTGACTTCATAATGCTAAAAGAACTCACATGAAATGATTACGAGGCATCATCTCCATCGGAGAAAATTGGGGAGCTCTGCCGCCCAAAAGGGATGCTATCAGCCATGATTTTGCAAGAATATAAATTCACAATATGGCAAACACTTTATAATGTGTACACTCCATATATATATATATATATGTATACACTTTCGAATATCGTAAGTACAGTGGAAATTCGGGCGTAAACATTAGCACCGGATGTGAAAATCGAAACACTGATTGGATCGATCTTCTGTGCATCAGCATGGAGATGTTTTCACGTGGTATAACAAATGAACCGATGTCTGTTTATGTACACAGTGGCGAAGTTGAATTTGAATTGTTCTGGTGGGACCATAACAAGAATTATCGTCCTAATAAATGGCAGAATAATCCAAAAATTAACGGGCGGGCCCAACTCACTCTAATTTTCCAGACCGTCTGCTGGACCAGAATCGTGGCAATGAATGGAAGGCTACTGTGGAGATGGATTACAACTGAGATCCCAATCCTGGGAAGATTCCAAACTTCTGACAGATCAATGAACATGAAAGACAACAACGACGAAAGATCACCAGAAAGGACCGTGGCAGCATACGATTCCGTGAACTTCCAGGAGGCCATTGCATAACTCTTCCTGTTCTTTTGTTTCTCAACATGTCGATCTAATTGTATGTATTGGTGTCTCTGTCTCATCTGCAGACGCTTTTTTGAATTTTTCTCAAATATCACGACATTCACAATAAACTACGATGTTCTATTTGCTACGATATTATTCACGGCTGTAACATCTCTTGTCTTCATGGACTTGGTCGACAATCGACTAAGCTCATCTGGTCTTTTCGGAATAAAGAACATCTAACTCGTGAGTTCCCATGACGACTTCCATTAGTCTGAAATGTGGCATGGGCTTGTCAAAGAACGCATGTGAAAAAAAACTGTAGGAATGAATGAATTATGAGCTGTGACTCCAACGGACCAAGCACAAGATGGCAGTGTTAAATTTGTTGTGATATCGTATTTATTTTCATTTAAAATATTAATATGATAGGCTATGATACTATACATTCGTATAAATTCCTAATTTTCTCTTTATTTGATTGATGTGAAATCGTATATCTCAATACCCACCATCACATGGCAACTAGTCCACTTTATCACAAGTCATCAAGCACTCGCCCATAATAACCATTTATGATGCATGTATTATTTTTTGGGTCTCGAACGAGGGAGACGACTAGTCATAAGCATGGAAATTTTCTTTCGTACTCAAAATTATATTAATTGACTACGAGTCAGACTTTTAGACTCAGGTTTCGCAATGTGTGAGCCCACCAATCCTGTTACCATATTAAATTCATTATGGATCCATATGAGGTTAGACATATTTGCATCTAAATATTTAAATTAATTGGTAGTGATATACAAATCTTTTTATAAATGTACAAATTTTTCTTTATTTGATCGGTATATCTATACCTCAATATATTGGATAATGAATTGTGGACAGAACCCATGGAATCAAAGTTGTAGCGTCATATCTTATTTGAAAATAAATTGCTGCTAGGCCCCAAAATCTCGGGGGAGGGAGCTGTTCCCGAAATGCATTTATGGACCGTGGCTCGATCATATCTAAGATATGAGGCTCAAATCATTATCTAGTTGGTAAGGGTGAATAATACATGAGGCGCATGTATTAGCCATCAAGAGGGAGAGTTGAAATTCTTCAAGTGCAAAAGAAAGAAAGAAAGAAAGGTCAAATCGCATTGATGATCATTTCATGGCTCGAAGGTCTTAGTCAACCCCGCCCTCAATCATTTTGCCTCGCACTATAAGACCCTGTTCAATTTGCACGACCCATTTAGGAAATGATAGTTTAAGAGGTTAATAATATAGTTTAAGAAAATCTATTATATAGTAATTGAGATTAAAGCTAAAAGGGTGGATTTCAGAGACAGGCGTGAGAGCAAAGGCTGTCATGGAGAAACGTTAAGCCACAACCTAGCTAGGCTCATTCTTGCTTCCCCTAAAAGAGGAGCACATGAAAATTGAATTGTGAATATCGATCACGTGTTATGATCGATGAATTCATCTGTAGTCCGACCTACTGGAGCACCCGGTCGTACCGATACGTCATTAACCGTAAAAAGACCAGTAGAATGACCCAAGCAAAGATGTGCATAAGGAGTCCACACTCTCAGTCTCGGGTTCTGGTTCTGCCATGCATAAGGGATCATATAAAACTACTATGTCATTTCATTCATTAAGAAAAAAAAAACTATAACGTTTGCAAATCTCAATGTTGTCTTGTGTTCGGTGGAACTCCTAGGCTATTATCCCAATAATGAGAGTTACCCGTAGCATAGTTTTAAAAATAAGATCGAATAGGGAATCGGTCAAAGTATAAGTTTATTGGTTGAACTATGGATTCAATAGGTGGAGCTACATATCAAACAAATAATGGTAATTATAAGTTAAAATATCATATATTGAATACTAATTTATAATTTAAAATTTTAAAATATTTATCATAATATATAAATTCAATAAAAAGTATAAATTTAAATCTAATAAAAGTAAAATATGACATAAATATTATTTTTTAAGTGGATGTTGTGATTTATGAGATTTTTTTCCTTTTTAAAATAAATTTTAATTCATTCGGTTCGACTGTGGGTCCATTTGAGTTTGGCTGTCGAACCGGAAACTAGCCAGTTTTGAGAGATCTAATAGGATTTAGAGTGGAATTTGATTTAATTAAGTAAATCAGACCGGATAGATATCTGGTTCATGGTTGAACCGATCCAACTAGCAGATCCAATCTGATTTTAAAAACTATGACTTACCATTGTCAAATTTTATAGACAATTAATTGTGTGAAAAGAACGTTTCTACCATCTCCAATTAGAACGGCAATAACTCTCTCTCTATTATAGGATGGATATAAACTCTTCTAATTACAGGATTAATTAAGGGCTGTACGATCTCCGATAGGGGTCACATAGTCAAAGGGAATGAAAGAAATTTTGAGCAGAGTCATAATTCAAATTTCAGTGTTCTTTGCGGAAAACTCACCCACTTTTGGTTTTGAATTTATCGCGTTGGGTGCAGCTTTCTTCAGCTGTTTTCCTTTGAATCTTCACGCTGAGTGACAGAGAGGGTGAAAGGACAGGAAAGACGCAAAAAAAGGAAGAAGATCCAATAGTAGCCCTCCGGCAGCAGACGATGAGCTGAGGCTTCAGTTTCACAGAAGACGAACCTGCAAAGAGGATCCATCCAACTGTGTCGCTTTAATTCAGAGCAGCAAAGAGAGGCGTAATCGGAGTGATTCTCGCTCGAGGGGTTGCACTGCAATGAATGGACCGAAGCTAAACATAGCAACTGAACTGACATTAATCAGAAAATGACGTAACTGAGACTGGTTTGGGGCTTCACCAGCCTGAGCCCCTGTAGAGTTTAATTGCTTCTGGTCGTGAGGATTAAAAATAGGACACTGACTTGTCCCTCTCTGGGCTCCAACATTTTGACACCAACCACCACCTCATTGATTTCGAGTGCAAATTCCCACAAAAATATAAATGCATACATTGGGACTCGACAAGATGATTTGAGGAAATGAAACAAGTAAGAGTGGTAGTTGTCGGTAATGGTTAAAAAACAAGTGTTTTCCCAACAAAAATGTCCCTTGTCCCAGAGGTTACATACACGGGCATGATTCCTTCAATTCAATGCGTAGTTCAGTTCCTTGGAGTCGGAGGAGACAAATTGGGCGGGCAAAGTTGCGAGATCGTGCGGAGAATTCTCAATCTTCAGACCGGGTTCTTAGGATACACCAAATGCAATCATTTGGGTTAGTACTAACCGGTGGGTCATGTTTATCGTTTGGCAAGCTTGAACCGGACAAACCAGAGCAGACATGTCAGAGCGCAATCCTCGGTCGGACCAGTGGCACGTCGTGCCGGGATCAGTTTCTAATACTGTGAACTCCAAGTCCGTAATCTCACTCCTTGATATTGATTAGAAGATTTGGTGGATGATTAGCTAGCACATATCAAAGCCAACACATTTCACTTGCTAATCTGGCCCCTTTTTTATGTTATCATGAAACTTCTTATCAAGTCGGAAGATCCGAGCCGTCCATTTTATTTTCATGAACACGACAAGGGGTAATTTCGTCATCCCAAATCTCCGACTGGAGCCGTGTCTCGTGTCAATACAGCGCCAGTTGGTTCGAGCCTTTCCCTTTCTTTATTTCGTCGTCGTCGTCGCTCATGGCGAAATAGAACACTGCGTACATGGCGGAAGGAAAAAATTCTCTGTAGGAACAGAGACAGAGAAAGAGGGAGTCAGAGAGACAGGAGAAGCGAAGGTCTTCTTCTACCATCCAATTTGATGGCGAGCGGGTGGGTCAAGTCTTTGCACTGCAAATCGAGAGCCTTCGAAGATGTCAACCAGCCATACCCGAAAGCACTCTTAGCCGGGTCCTCCAGTTGCCGGAAAAGCGCTCAGACGCTCAAAGACGTCGTCGAGATCGCCACCCAAAAGGGTAAGAAACACAGACACGGAGACCATCCGCTCCTCCCGCCGCCTAGACAGTCCTCGCCGGCTCCGAAGCGGTCGAAGATGGAGTCAGGACGGGTCAGCAATGCCCGGCTCAGTGGGACTCACCACGATACGGTTTTCCCGGTCTTGACGGAGCTGCCGGAGGGACACCCGTCCCGGAACGTGGTGGAGATCATCTTCCGCACGGGCTGGAGCCCCAAGGCCTTCTCTGGCCGGGTCGAGATGATCTTCAAGGTGCAGAACGGGCCGAGGGCTGTGGCCCGCTTCGAGGAGTACCGCCAGGCCGTGAAGTCGGGTACCGCCCGCTCCTCCCCGCACCGCGGCTGCCCTGGAGACGTAAACGCGCGTTGTGCGGCGGACGGGAACGAGGTGATGCGGTTCCGCTGCATGGGGGCGGGCAGCGATGACCCCGACAAGAAGCACTGCGTCCTGATGGCTCTACAGGGCAGCGACTGTAAGTGCGGCGCGTCCATCTGCACGTACTCCGGCAGCGGGAGGGCCCACTGGAGCGCCGGCGGAGGGAGGGGCAGGAGGGCGATGCTGGTCTGCCGGGTCATTGCGGGTCGGGTGGTGTTCGACCCGTTCTTAGAGGACCGAGGCGGCTACGACTCGGTCAGTGGGGAGAACGGCGAGTTGGTCGTGTTCGATTCTCGAGCGGTGTTGCCCTGCTTCCTCATCACCTATAGATTGTAGAAAAAACAATCGTGTCCACTTTTTTTTTTCTTCAAATGTTCTTATCGTATAATTATATAAAAAATTTTAATCTTGATGGACGGTAAATTGTCAATCCCAACATATCACTTCTTTGTAACGTGTGCATCTTCTGGCCATGCTTGTCATCTTGCTAGCAGCAGATTGAGCATTCTGTGAGAGTAAATCCGGCTCTCACTTGAGCAGGGCTAAGTATGACATGCCAGAGCTTGACTCTGACCCTGCAAATGTCGATCTCATCCTTCGACTAGGTCAGTTAAAAAGCTGTCGATTTCGAAGGTCTGTTTTTTCTTCTTTTCTGGGCAAAAAAAGAAGAAGAATGGAATTCAAAGAACGAGGGATCTCACTGTGTGCTGTGCACTGCATGCTCCTATACAAACAGGAGCTCGACCTGATCTAAAGCTTGCTTGGATTTGCTTGACTGAGCAGGACCTCAGCTCGAGAGTTGCATTAATTTGACAATCAGCAATATGTAAGAGAGAGAAGAACGATTAGCCTCAGGAGCTCGACACGGTTAGGGCTCGACTGGACTGAGAGTCGGGTCTGTCCAAATTTGGGACATCGTTGACTCGGAGAACAAGATAGCTTTGCAAGCAACATGACTTCCTGACACCATATCTAAGTTGCATGATATTCGAGGCAATGGATGGCAGGTCTCATCTGTTCATTGTACTTTTGTCCATCCTGTACATCTATCTTCCCGTTTTGTCTCCTGCCAAATCAATCTATGATATGAAGCGGTTGCGTTTCATATATGTATGTATGTTCGTGGTCAATAGCTTTTTGAAACCTGGATATCCAAAAGAAAGTCCAGGATTCCAAAAATCCAGCAACAACCCATAACTCAGACAAAGCATGCGAATAATCCTAAGAAGGTAGGATCTTGTTATTTACGAAAAGCACTAAATTATGAACATTTAAGAAGATAGTGACTGATGGCCAACTCCTGGATTTAGCAATATTTGCATCCCACAAGAGATAATTCTTATGCTTAGCTTAGGATCTCCAATTATCCCAAAGGGCAACTTCCCTAATGGTCCAGACTGTGGATTGCTCCTCCTCCACTTTCCCACTCCCTGCAAGCTTCTCTACACGTGACCATGAACGAAAGGTGGACGCATATCAAATCTCCTTGAGAAGATCTCTACTGTGTTTTAAAGAACAGTATTATTTTTACTATCAATATTTTAAAGAACAATATTGTATTCCTCTTTCCAGAGTGCGTTTATCGGGAGGTTCCAATCATCTAATCCGACCGTAGGGGGAGAATCGGGAGGATTTGATCAGTCAATCTCATTTGGGGTGGTGGGAAAACGTGGAGCGATGGTTCGTGTGGTGTTTCGTCCCTCTCATCAATCGAGTAATGACCCACAGTCTGCAGAACCAAGCATGGTCCTTGTTTTCCTCGACATCAAGATCTATGTGTCGGAATTCGCGGTTTACAAAATCCGAACGCCCTGCTGAAACTAGAAAAGCTGGACATTCACCCGCAACCAGTAGATGGTATACAGCTAGCTAAAGAGACCTGAGTGGACTGAGATATCGATAAATTCTTCTATGACATGTCAATGCACTTGCTAATAACCCTCCAGTCATCCCTCATCGATACAATGCTTCTTCTTGGCTACATGGAGTTGGATTCTGATTCACCAGAAGCTTGCGATTAAAAGATGGAAAAATCAAGGAAGATAAAAGGTAGATCATTTCTGGATTCGCAGCAAACCAACGATATACCCCTCTCAATGTACATCCCCGGGCCTGCTTCAACTGAAGGACAATCAGTGGGATTCCACCAGTACGTACAACGGCTTCCCATTCAACCTCTCACGGCCCTGGATCATCCCGAAAGAGAAAGCAGCATAGGAGAGAAGAGCTGTTAATCTGTCTATTTTTCTTCAGATGCAGACTTATCAGGACAACTCAAAAGTACAGTGTAGTACAATGATATGTTGTCCTTTAAAAGTCCGTGGCAACATATTCGACAGCATCATAATCAATCGCACGTGAAAAGAATACGATAAATTATTGTGTGTGTTTTACCTTCAAGTCTGGTAATTCAATAACACAAGCACATTCAACCACTTGGGCCCCAACACGTTCTGATACGAAGGAAAAAACAGATAAACGAGAGCATTAGATAGCTATGTGGTAGTTAAGGAAAAGTACATACGACAGCCTTTTAACTAGTGAAATTGGCTGAGAAACCACTGAAGCCCCAGATTCAAAAAGACTGAAAGTTTTCCGGCGTCCCAAATTGGAGAAATCTTTGTCAAAGAACCTAGTCAAAATTATCCCACCGTGACAATGACACCAAACAACACTTCAATTAAGATATTTTTGGGGTCAAGAATAAATTTTAGCAAAATTAATATGAAACCCAAAGAATGTTACCGATGAGATTGATAGCTGCACACAGAGTGCCACCAGTAGCAACTAAATCATCAACAACCAAAGCCCGATCATCAGATTCCACTGCACCGACATGCATCTGCAGACAATCGCTTCCATATTCAAGAATGTATTTTTCCGAGATAACTTCACCTGCCATCAAGGAGGACCTTGATCAAGGAGAAATTACCGTATCTAAACCACAATTATTAACCAAAATTTGTGGTGGAGAGGTCAACGGACCACCAGTTCATGTTGGAAAGTTATGGTAGATGCTAATACAGAATAAAGTACCGGGCAGCTTCCTGGGCTTTCTCAAAGGGACAAACTTCGCTCCTATAGCCAATGCAATCGGAGGACCAAATATAAATCCTCGAGCTTCTACCCCTGCAAGAGAAACAGTAATCAGCTTCATATTTCAGAACACAGAAAGAGATGCAAGGAAACCTGACAACATTCTGCAAACCGTAATGCTCTCGGACTCCAACAGGTAAAAGGAAAGCGGGAAATGAAGAGATAGCTTACAGGAAAAATGAACCATTTCAGAAAGAAGAAATGATTTTACGCAGCACAGAGTCCAGCATAACACTATTTTTGTGATTTTTCTAATAAAGGAGAATGTGCTGGCTATGGTTCTTTTAGGAGAAATCTTCCAACAGCGATACACAGACAAAGATCAGCTTGATCTAGGTTTCTAGAAAGGAATGTGACCCTAATATTCTGGAGTGCGTAAACAAATGGTACAAGTAATCAAAGTCCAAATGAGAAAATTAGACCAAAATCTAGACATGACTGTATATTATAAATTATTTTGAGGTCTTAATGTCCCACAGTTAGCACTATTAAGGTTCACTCCATGACAAATTTGACCGTGGACAAACCTTGGACTCTTTATTGGATTTTCCTAGGGAGAATCTCCAATACATTCGGTTGAGAATTCCAATGGAGATATTTCACGCTCCAAATATCGAGATTGCATACTACAGAGAAAAACGTGAAGACCTCGACGAATATGACTGGCTCCATTGATTTCGCATTTCAACTGCCAGTCAAATAATGAGCAAGCATTTTTGCATGCAGAAATAAAAACAAAGCAGACGTCAAAATTTTTGAAAGTGAAAACCAACGCAGGAATAATTAATTGCTATTGACCGAGTTCTCCAGAAACAAGGAAAATATTTCCACAGAATAACAGCTCATCTTGTGCAACTGAGAAGGCCGTGAAATGGACATTGGCTACCCTATCTCCAGAACGGGATATGAAAATTATCTATTGGAGGGCATCTGTTGGCAGAAAAGATTCCGAGCTTACTGGCCATCATCATGATAGATAAGACAGTAACTGCCCAGAGAACTGACAAAATGAAATTGAGTTGCGCTTATTATATAGCAGAACACAAATAACCAGTTATCGACGGATCAGATTAGCCAAAGGAAGAAGAAACACTTGGTAAGCATATTTCTCCAGACTAGAAGACAACAAGCCGCTAAGCAGGTCACAACCTGGGAATCAATAATGATCGTATATAAACCAGGAACTAATAGATAAAGAGCGGGGGGTAGGGCGGGGGCGGGGGCGGGGGTTGGTGCGGGGCCTGATGGGTGATCAGTAATCTTCAGACAGGCAATCGATTGCACAACCAACTAAACGATGGCGGATAGTCAAACAACTTATCACTTCTTCCTCAAACAAAATGAAAAAAGAAAAGAGAAAATAGCGATAATAATGAATGAAAGAAAAAAAGGGAAAAAGGGAAACCTACAGTTACCTCCATTCCACGATGTTCCCTGAAAAAGCATTCAGAAACTTATGCAAACGTCTCATACATAATGTATACCCCTAAACATGGACCCACATCCAGCACAAATGGCAGAGCCATTAAAAGTGGCTTAAGGGCTTTGAAAAGGGGGGCTTGCAATTGATACTTAATGGTAAAATCCAATTCAATGAAAAAAGAAAGGGCCTTTGGGGCATAATTTCTTCTTTCCTTACCTGCAACAACTGAAATGTTTCTCCCTTTGTACCTCTCAACAAACAAATCAATGGTGTCCTTGAAGGCTTTGGGATCCAGTAACAGTGTGGTTATATCCTGAAACATTATGCCTGCCCCAGTTTGGCGCATTGAATCAGCCAAGCAAGTAACAGGAAGCTAAGACTTGAAACAGACAAAAACGAAAAGAAAACATGAGCCGATAAATATAGAAAACTGAAGATGTTCCTCGTAAAGATGTCTCTCAAAGCATGCCTAGTCTTGTTCAATTTCGGGGTTGCAAAGTCCGTTTCATAAGAACACATTCAAGAGAACACAGCCTTAGAATCAAGACAATTTTTATGTCAAATGCGTCTTTTCTTGCATATATTTTTCAAATTTTCTTGGAAATTTTTAATAATAACTGGAAAAAAAAACTGATCTTTCTGAAGGAACCAGACACGTTTGGACCATGTATCCATAGGAGTTGTAATGCAAGGCTTGTGGTCCTAAACAAGAAGCGGACAAAACATCAGCTTCAACATTTCAAACTTTGTTCTTCTCCTTTATTTGGCAGTCCGAGCTCCTCACTGACCGGAAGAGCATCCGCAACGGACTTCAGTGGAATGGAATTCCAAAGCAGGAAGAACAAATTTCAGCTCCGTTCCATTTCCAGGGGCATTTTCCCGGGAAACAAACGAAACAGAAAGAGATGGATAGGAGGTGGTGCAAACCTGGTTTGGGAAAATTGGGAACGACCCGAATCCTGTTCTTTATGCCATGGATACGAGGATCCTCGTCCTTGTAAGCCGACATTGTTCGGCGACACACTTGACTTAAAGAAATGACAGAGAAATTGAACGGGAGCTAGCACAGGATTTCCTTAGATTCCAGTCTGTGGAGACGTGAGAGGAGATCCCACC
The DNA here is from genome assembly GCA_900174645.1 of Sonneratia alba. Taxonomy (NCBI): domain Eukaryota; kingdom Viridiplantae; phylum Streptophyta; class Magnoliopsida; order Myrtales; family Lythraceae; genus Sonneratia; species Sonneratia alba. Next base: position 902,101 of record FWPY01000071.1, read on the forward strand.
TAGAGAGAGAGGGGGGGGGGAGGGAGGTGTGGGAGGGACGAAGGTGAGGAAGGGGGAGGAGAGAAGAGTCTTATATAAGGAGAGAAGAGGATAGAAGAGTCTTATATAAGGAGAGAAGGGGGAGCGACAAACTGTCATTTGGCAAGAGGGGCCTGATTGAAAAACAAATGTGAGCTTTAGGGGATGAAACGCTAAGAGAAAAAATGGAGGGGCTCCCCTTTTCTTGTCCTGTCCCCTTATAGTGCCGACGATTGTGCCGGCTGGCGTAGCGCGGGTGGGCTCGCTTAGCGCGCTCGACTGCGTGATTCTGTTACGTATTAACGTTTCACTGGACGGGTGGCACTAACGGCGTGAACTTAAAAAGAGGTGCTAACCCTTTTTTTTTTCCCTCATACATTTAAAATAGGCGAACTTCTCTCAATAGAGTATATTATTATACAACAGATTAAAAAAGGAAAATATTAAAAATTTTAATTAATACATGGATATATTTTTGAAACCGAAGTTCGCCTATTTTAAATGTATGAGAAAAAAAAGGGTTAGCACTTTTTTTTAAATACAAATAAATTTTCATATCTTAACGTATACTTGGATTGAGGAGTTCGAAAGGATAAGGAGGAGAGCAGTTCAAATAGATGGAGATACCTCTCGTTTGAATATTCAATTCATCAGATATTATGAGTGATTTGAATAAATTAATTAGCCCTCTAAATTTCTATTTTTTTATCATTAAACTTTTGGAAATACTATTAAAATAAAAAATAATGAAGCATATCTTATTCCTTGATAATCTTAGCTAATCCTTAAAAAAATTAATTTTATTTATTCAATTCTTATTCAAAATCTGAATTAATGGAAATATATTGGATTTTTATAATAATAATAATAATAATAATAATATTTATTTATTTAGATAAAACCTTTCTTCCTCCCAATTCAGTTCTAAAATCTCATATATGGGTAATGATCATTAGATGGACCTCATGCTCGAATGGCTTGTCTCAATTTCATAATTTTTAATAAATAAATCCCGATAAATAGAATAACTCAAGTTGGGATTGAATCAAAACTGGCTATGAATTATTGCACCCTGTTTACGCAGTAACAAAATCTCATGCATAATATAAAAAAAATACATGTATTTTTTTTATTAACCATAATTGGGGGAACCTTCCACTACAACTTATGCCTTTGTCTGATTGACTGTTTCCCATGTCGGTCGCTTTTCCTCCCACCCATTTAGGACTAAGAATTGATAGATTATTTACCAACTCGTGCAAATGCACCACATCACAGAGATGAATGAATTTTAGTTTATTATTTTTCTTTAAATTTAAATTTAAATCTTATAAATAAAAAATAAATAAATTTATTACCGTAAGATATCATCGGAATAACAGATTTTCACCCATATGTTCTCTAGTAAAGAACAACGTTTCTGGATTTTCTTCACTAATCAGGATTCAGGATGCAGCATAGGCTCGAGCGCATGCGGGGTGGGTCGGGAGGGACGTGCACGTGCTTATCACGTGGCGCGGTGCCACGCCGGTTATGTTGGACCACGACATGACCTGGCCATATCAGTGGTCCCCTGTTCTTCCCTCAATGTCCTTTGTACGGCCGAGATCTTCATGTCTGTCCTGCTATTGACAGGAGGATTGGGAGGAGGGCGGGGCCCTCCCCCCACTTGGTTCAAGATCAACCGTCCATCCACCGTCTTTAGTTTGACAGGACAATTTCAGGGCCTTCCTCTTTCTCTTTCCCTTTTTACTCGCTCCGGAAATTCCACGCGTGAAGTGAACATTCCAACCAAAGAGAAAAAGAAGAAGAAGGAATTCGAATAATACATTTCTCGTGAGAACATAAAGGCATCCCCACAATGGAACCATCACAGACATGATAATAGATTAGAGACTGTTCGAATTTGATATCTCGATCTCACTTTTATTGCATGCGATCATCGAATCCCGCAAAGAAAGGGCAGCTGTGGAAGGAGCTCAAAGATGCTTTCTGCCTTTTTCCCTTTTTCTTTTTATGAGATTAGAAAGAGCATGACAGGACAATTAACAATCAGTTTAGCTCCAATTTGATATTTCTTCCCCCCTTGGAACTACTTTTTCCAACATGTTTCCTTGCCCCTGTGCAGAAGACGGACTAATTTTCTCGATACGCGTCATCGTCGTCGGCTATCGAAAGGTCGGAGCTCGGTCAGGGTTTCACGACCGACAGGAGCTCCGTTAACATGATTGCCCAATGCCCAACAAGTTACTGGAAATAAGAAAGGAGAAAGCATGCATGGATCCATCCCTAATTGTTCCCTGCCGGCTGCACGAATTGGAATCCTTCATCAGCGGCAGCTTCGGATAGAGAACATCATGATCTCTTGTTCCTTCCTCTACAATGAATGGAGATCATTGGTGGGCCCAGGTGGGATCTTAATCTAGGAGTATGATCGCACTCGGGCCTACCACTCGAGCAAGGATTCATTCACTGGTGTATTAGCCCAACCTATCATTGTTGGAGTAAATGTGGGGTGAGTATCCATCATCATCATCAGGATTTGTCTGTGCGGGGAACTGGTCCAGTCGTTATCCTTTACTTTCACGTATAAATCCATTTTGATTTAGCATCTTGATTCACCGAACCAAATTGACAGGATCTTATGAGCTTTATGAGTCCGAAGAGAGTGCAACTTGAAGAAGTGACAAATCTCCCACAGCAGCAGCAGCAGCAGAGGTGACTTTCTGGAACAATCGGGTCGAAATAATCCTGCACACACACACACACAGAGATGTGTAACCTAACAGGAGATGGCGACTCCGAGAAATGAGCACCATTCAAGTGTGATTCGGATCATTAGGCATGTTGTACTCAAGTGGAGGGTCCTATTAAAGGCCCTGATCAAACGTGGACACAGATACAATGTCGGGTTGATGTTTAACCCAGCTAATCGATCTGTACTGTCAAATGTTTGCGTGGCAATCCCATGTGGCACTTTTTTGCCACCTGGTTTGAAAGAATAAAATATGAAAAAGAACAAAAGGGTCAAACTAGAGCTACTAATTTAATTTTGGTCAAATTGGGGGTTAGCTACTAGCATAAAACAACCCTTTTTTAATCTGCCGCGCTCACTTTTCTCCTCCTCCCATTCTGGGTTGGCTGGTGAGCTCTCTGACCTGGGGGCTGACATACCAGATTCATTGCCAGCGAACTGAGGAGACAATGCCGGAGTGGAAGGATCAGATTACCATCGGGGGCTTTCCATCAGCGCGCTACTCAGGAGCCCTCTTCTGCACTGTTATTACACAAGCTCAATCCCACCCTCGGGATCAGCCCCTACCTCGATGTTGTTGCCGGGCTCCTAGGGTTCTTCTTCTTGAAGTTGGGGGGAGCGTGTTCCCATCCCAGCTAGGGCTCGCCATCAATCAATTGAATTCATTTTAGGTGTGATTGATAAAAGACTAATCTTGATCTTAGTTTTTATACTGATTTTCACATATTAAAAAGTTATGAAACCTTTACTCATGTCCCATTTTCTTATCAATTTTGACCCAATTTATGTTCTTGGGTGAAAGGAAGAAAAGCTGGATAAGAAAACGAGTTTTTGTTCTCTGATTTGGTGCTAATCTTCCTCAATTTTGATATTGTAAACGACTCCATATTTATTGATAATTTTACCTTCGTGACTTCTCCATAAAAAATTTTAAAAAAAATTCGGGGGAGGGGGAAGAAGGAACAGTTTTTTCACTATGATCATCAAGTGGTTCTTTCCCTTTTTTTTAATTATGGGAATAAATTTAATTCTTAATTTTTTAAAGGCAGTTGGCAGAAAAAAATCATGTGCTTTTAATTTTTAAATTTAAAATATTTAGCTATTTTTAGGAAAAGTAGATAAAATCATGCTTTTTATTTAGTCTATAAGAAAATTGGTTTGATGGTGAGTGATCACACATAGTAAAATAGATTTAGAATTTAAAATTGTTATAAAGTGATGATATTTAAGAATTAATAATGATCTCAAATAATATAATACTTATTTAATATATTAATTAATTAATATAGTATCAAATATTATTAATTAAAAACACTAAACTAATGCTTTTACATACAATTTTCCCATAAAATAATTGACAGTATCGCTCGAAGATTCTACTTTAGTACTTGTTGGCTACCCAACCCGCGTTAGCGTCCACTTCATTTTTCCTGCATTTCCACTATCATTTTTAATGGCTTTCCCTATGGTGGCCACTCTACCTAAGCCTCGCCCACCATCCACGTCCTGCCGCGTTGCCGTCGTTGGCGCCGGAGCAGCAGGTCTCGTTGCTGCCCGCGAGCTCCGCCGTGAGGGTCACCTTGTGGTCGTCTACGAGCGGGAGAATCAGGTCGGGGGGACTTGGGTCTACATGCCCGAGACGGAGTCCGATCCACTGGGATGCGACCCGGCCAAGGAGGTTCCCAGGCCACAAGGAGGTACTAGCGTACCTGAAGGGCTTCGCAAGGGAGTTTGCGATCGACGAGATGGTTAGGTTTGAGACAGAGGTGGTGAAGGTCAGCTTATTGGAAGGTGATGGCCATAGTCAATGGAGGGTGAAATCCAGGAAGAAGACGAATGGAATTTGTTTCGGCGACGAGGAGGACGAGGTTTTCGATGCGGTTGTTGTATGTAATGGGCACTACACGGAACCTCGGATCGCAGAAATTCCTGGTAAATTGCTGGCTTGAGCTGATTTTTAGTTTTTCTCAATACGGGGATCCCAATTCTCGGCCTCTGCATTTCTTGATTGATGTTCCTGTCAGTCAATTAATCGTGTATTGGTATAAAGATGGATTCTTTTCGCTGGATTCTCTTGTTATTGAAGCTCTGGAATGCTCCATTTCTTCAAGGAAGTGTATTTCTGACTTAGTAATTGCTATACCTCTCGTAAAAACTAATGTTCTCCAACATTTGTGTCCTTGAAGGCATTGATAGGTGGCCCGGTAAGCAAATCCACAGCCACAATTATCGGACACCTGAGCCATTCAACGATCAAGTATGTGCAAGCAATTTCTGTTATTTCCGTGGAGCTATTTCTTAGTTGAAGATAAGATTTGGTGCGTCATCACTTCACTAGTTTGCCATGTTGTGATTCAATCTGTTTTTGTTCTCCTAAAGGAATTTCTGGGTCTTCTCTGTAAAAACAGATTGCAGTGCTGATAGGAAATGCTGCTAGCGCAGCAGATATTTCTCGAGACATAGCTCCAGTTGCCAAAGAAGTTCATGTTGCAGTTCGAAATCCTGAGGGAGCAGCTCTGTGGCACAAACCTGGTTTCAGCAATATGTGGCTCCACCCTATGGTAACCATCTCTCGAGACTGAAATAGTCATTCATTATCCGCATGGTTGATGTTCCAATTGAGAATTATGCAGATCAAATGTGTCCATGAGGATGGTGCTGTTGTTTTTGCAGATGGGACTTCTGCATATGCCGATGTCATCCTGCACCGCACAGGGTAAGCTCTGGACTTATATTGCTTTTGAATTCTGAGAAAATTAAAGAAGTAAAGCGAAGCCTTTTCTTTTGTTTCTTGTCAAGGAAATAAGGCAAAGTTAGAAATAGTAGACGGAGGACAGTGACAGGCTAAGGTAATGGCCTTATTTTACTGTTGGCTTATTAATCTTTTGATCTTGAAGGTACAAGTACCATTTCCCTTTTTCTTGAAACAAATGGGATTGTGAGTGTCGATGACAACCGAGTGGGACCATTGTACAAGCATGTCTTCCCACCCGTTTTGGCTCCTTGGCTTTCATTCGTAGGGTTACCACACAAGGTCCTTTTCTGTCTCAAGCGTCTTCTATGGTGAAAAGGGAAACGTCATGTATTCACTCAAGATTCTCTGATGATCCATGCTCTAAATTGAATGTGTGACATTTCCTTTTCTACCTCCTGCTTTTTCGTTATTAATCTACTTATTTTATTTTATTTTTACTGAATTGATTCATCTTCTACTAGGGGTCATTCATGGTATCCTTGATTGCAGGTCACGCCCTTTCCTCTATTTGAATTCCAGAGCAAGTGGATTGCCGGTGCTGTGTCAGGTAGAATTGCCCTTCCTTCTGAGAAAGCAATGATGGAAGAAACAGAAAACTTTTATGCGGAACTCGAAGCTGCTGGTGTACCGAAGCGTCATACACATATGCAGCCAAAAACTCAGGTAACGTGTAAATTTCTCAAAATTTATTGTAATTCTCATGTTAGTTTCCACCCGGCCTTTGAAGTGGAATTTGAATTGGCTGTTAAGTAATGGTGGAATTAACTTAGTAGGTCTATCGGTTTTTGGATGAATCAATGAATCTTGTCCTGACAACGCTCTTCATCTTTCTCCTGTTTTCTTAGTTTGAATAGTGCGACTGGCTGGCTGATCAGTGCGGGATTCCGGGTATGGAAGAATGGAAGAAAGACATGTTTGTTGCAGCTCTCGAAAACTAAATAGCCCGACCAGATACATACCGTGATGAGTGGGAAGATGATGCTTTAGCATCACGAGCTTATGAGGAACTGGCTCGATTCACCTCTCCTCTGGTCAAATAAATGGTAGAATCTGATCACATCTGCAGATCCGAGCGGACGCTCATGTTTCGTGCTATAATTTCCCTTGTAATTGCAAGTGTGATAATGCCCATGTGTCTTCCTATCGTTACCCACCGTTAGCGTGGTCGAGTGGTTCGGTACTCATCATCCCAATACGAAGACTCGAGTTCGAGTTCCACCTGCGGCGAGGAGCTCTTAACCCCTTAAATGGACTGATCCGGGATGATCTGAATTAGTCAACTGGACAAATATCGGCGGTTTATACCAAAAAAAAGATAATGCCCATGTGATTCTAGAAAGGGGACAACTCTCGTGCTCTTGTCTAGTGATGTTCTCGTAATCGGCTTGGACCGCTCTCAAACTAGTATGTAACCATTGTTATTGGATTGAGTAGTAGTTATGAGCCAAGTTCGAAAAATAAGTATGTTTAAATAAAATTGGCATGACACATTTTTTTATTGAACTAGTTTGGAACTATTGTAAAATTAGTTTGGACTATTAAAATTTTGTAAATTAAATTTATTGGATTAATTTAAAAGTTAAAAAATATTTATTTTAATTACTTTGAAAAAAGAAAAGATGGATGATTTAAGGGTTAAATTATCTTGAACTGTGGATTGACATGTTTATAAAATAGTTTTGAGTTGATTCATATATGCTTGAATTATGACTTATAATTGAATCAATCTATTAAGCAAGTGAGTCGAATCAAAATCAGACAAAATTTATTATATGCTAATTTTGAACTAGTTTAATCTATCTATTTTAACACCTCTATACCCTTATCTTACGGAGTGCCAGTGCCAGGGTCAAAAAAAGTAATCAAAGAAAGGAGACGTATTGTTCTCTTCTTCCTCTATAATAAATGAAATTCCTCGGCGGCCTCCAACTCCGAGCGGGATCTTACTCTGAAGAGTAAGGTTTGTTCGGCTTACCACTCAGAGAGAACCCATGCTTCCCTAATTAAATGTTGGGCCAATGTCACTTACCCATTTCTACAGTCTTAACAATACACCAATATTTGGTAAGTTAATCCTGAGCAAGGCATCCCATAATTGGGATTTTGTTGGGCTGTCAAATTTCCTTCTATGACGGGGAAATTTGTGTAGAAATTGGTATTCTTGACTTGTTGTGAGGGGGGGGGGGAAGAGGATTAAAAGGCAAAAATGAAAATCTCAAACCACTAGAAAAATGGAAAAGAAAGGAGAGGTAGAATATTGGAATTATTGGCTGGACCCGATGCACCGAGGCTGGACAAATCAGTGTAGGAGGGCTAGGGTTGCACAGAAAGGTGGAGAATCCAATCAAACCATTAATAGAATGGAATTGAGTTGAAAAAATTAGTTTGAGACGAATTAATTCTTATATAATATGATTTTTTAAAATGAAATGGTTAAATTAGTTACTAAATTTAAATAATTTTGTTAATTAATTTGAATCGCTGAATCACATTTTAAAAAAATATATTTAAAATACGGTAAATATAATAAAAATAACATATATATTAGAGATATTTTAAAAAAAATTAGAAATAGTTATATATATATATGTTATTTTACTTTGTATGTTATATGACATATTTTCTATCACTTCATACTAAATTTTATTTTTTTTTATTTTGATGTGGTTTTTATTTAATTTTGGTTAGATTTATATTAAATTTATTAATTTTTAATTATTTTTTAAAAAATAATTTGAACCGATTAACTGATTTATTAAACCGATTCAAAACAATTTGATTTGATGATTATGTAATAGTTATGATTCAAAAATATAGTACTACAACTAAACCGAATCACTTTACCGATTCGATAATATTCAATAGGCTAACAGCACCATGAGCAACCAATATATATAGTCACCTACCATGGGCGTGGTAGAGTGGTTCGGCACTTATCATCTCAATGGAAGGACTCGAGTTCGAGTCCCACCTGCGGCGAAAAACTCTTAACCTCTTAAATGGGCTGATTCGATACGATCCGAATTAGTTAGTTAGACAAAGTTCAATTAGATACCGACTATTTATAAATATATATATATAATCAGAAATTGAATTATCAACCAACAATATAACAGCCAGTGTCGCCTCTGCATTTTCCTCGTTCGGAAATGGCCGCCCCTATGGTCCACGCCCTGCCCAAGCCTCTCCCGCCATCGACGTGCCGCCGCGTTGCCGTCATTGGCGCCGGAGCAGCAGGCCTCGTTGCCGCCCGCGAGCTTCGCCGTGAGGGCCACCATGTGGTCGTGTATGAGCGGGGGAACCAGGTTGGGGGAACTTGGGTCTACACGCCCGAGACTGAATCCGATCTATTGGGGCGCGACCCGGCACGGCCAGTGGTTCAATCCAGCCTGTACTGGTCCCTCCGCACAAACCTGTCTCGGGAGGCGATGGGTTTCAGGGACTACCCCTTCGTGACCCGGGCCGACTGGTCGAGCGACTCAAGGAGGTTCCCAGGCCACACGGAGGTTCTGGCGTACCTTAAGGGCTTCGCGAGGGATTTTGCGATCGAGGAGATGGTGAGGTTTGGCAGAGAGGTGGTGAAGGTCGGCTTATTTAAAGGTAGTGACCGTAGTCAATGGAGGGTGAAATCCAGGAAGGCGACAAACGGGATTTGTTCCGGAGACGACGAGGAAGATGATGTTTTCGATGCGGTCGTCGTCTGTAATGGCCACTACACGCAACCTCGTTTAGCAGAAATTCCCGGTAAATTACTTGCATGTTTAGCTGATTCTTATTTTCTCATCCTGGCGATCTCAGTTGTTGGTCTCTGCTTTCGTAATTGGTGTTCCTGTCAGTCAATTATCCATCTTTGGATTAAAGATGCATTCTCGCCGCCAGATTGTCTTGGTAGTAACAATTTGACGCTTCCTTTTTACAAGGTAAACATTTCACTGGGTGTCGAATCTCTGGAGATTCCTCTGTTCTCATCCTAGGATGAGTGTTGCTTATCCAAGCCCTGAAAAGATTTTATCTTACAAGGGCAAAAATGAGAAAAAAAAAGGGGGGGTGGTGAAAGGAGCATCTTTTTTGTGTTCTGTTTTTGCTAGCGTACTCTTGTAACTGAATTTGAAAAGAATTTGTTATTGGATTGTGACCCATTATACAAAATTGCTGTAACTGAGAGGTGCTCCTGTTAATATATCCTCAAGGTAAGTGAATTTCTAACTCTTGATTTCTATGTCATTTGTAAAAACTAATGTGTTCGAACATTTATGTGATTGAAGGCATTGATGTATGGCCTGGGAAGCAAATGCATAGCCACAACTACCGCACATCTCAGCCCTTCAACGATAAAGTATGTTCAAGGTTTCACCTCATCTATCTACTTCATCTTGTCTTTAAATCCTTCTGGTTCTATTGTATTTTCTCTTTTAGTATATTTGTTCTTGCAGCAAGTGCATTAATGAAGAAATAGAGCAATATCTGTTAATTTCATAAAGGCAATTTCTAATTTGAAGATGACATTTGGTGTGTCATCAATAAAGTGTTTTGTTTCTCAAGCGTACTCATGTTATGATTCCATTTGTATGCCTTCTTCTAAAGGAAGTTCTTGGGTCTTCTGAATAAAAACAGGTTGTAGTGTTGATAGGAAGTGAGGCTAGCGCAGTGGACATTTCTCGGGACATAGCTCCTGTTGCCAAAGAAGTTCATGTTGCAATTCGAACTCCTGGGGGAGCAACTCTTGGAAAGCAACCTGGTTACAGCAATATGTGGCTCCACCCTATGGTAACGTATCATGAGACTGTGTAATAGTCATTCATCATATGCATGAGTTTTTCTTGGTTAATCCAATTGAGAATTATGCAGATAACATCTGTCCACGAGGATGGAGCTGTTGTTTTTGCAGATGGGACTTCTGCATGCGCTGATGTTATTTTGCATTGCACAGGGTAATCTTTGAACTTCTGCTGTTAAATCCTGTGAGAATGGAAGTAGTAAAGAGAAAAATAGTGAGGTTGGAGCTAGTTGAATTGAGGAAAACGAAAGGCTGAACAGACGACCATTTTTACAATTGGCTTATTAATTCTGTATTCTTAAAGGTACAATTACCATTTCCCTTTTCTTGAAACGGAAGGAATTGTGAGTGTGGACGACAATCGAGTGGGGCCATTGTACAAGCACATCTTCCCGCCTGTATTGGCTCCCTGGCTTTCCTTCATAGGGTTACCATGGAAGGTCTTATCTTATCTCAAGCTTCTTCAACGGTGGCAAGGGGAAAGTTATATATTCATTTCTAGCTACGATCTCCCATATTGGAAATTGAATATGTGGCTTTTCCTTTTTCTGCCTCCCATTTTTGTTAAAAATCTTAGCTCATTTTCTAGTAGGGTGTATTCATGATATAATTAATTTCAGGTTGTGCCGTTTCCTCAGTTTGAATTCCAGAGCAAGTGGATAGCCGGTGTTTTATCGGGTAGAATTGCCCTTCCTTCCGAGAAAGACATGAAGGAAGAAACAGAAAATTTTTATGCGGAGCTCGAAGCTGCTGGTATACCAAAGCGCTATACACATAAGCAGTCAGAAGAGCAGGTAAGATGTAACTTCCTCAATATTTCTTGCAATTCTAAAATTTGTTCCCAACATCCGCGGAATTAGAATTGGCAGTTAAATAATGGTGGAATAGACTTAATAGATCTATTGGTTTTTTATGAATCATTGATTTTTGTCTTGTTGATGCTGTTCATCTTTCCTGGATCTTCATAGTTTGAATACAACGACTGGCTGGCTGATCAGTGTGGGATTCCGGGTATAGAAGACTGGAAGAGAGAGATGTACTTTGCAGCTTCTAAAAACAGGCAAGCCCGACCAGAGACGTACCGTGATGAGTGGGAAGATGATGATTTAGTCAGACGAGCTTATGAGGATTTTGCTCGATTCACATCAGATCAAATAAATAGTGTATTCTGATTGTACCTGCAGATTTTTTTTGGACCAAGATTGTATCTGCAAATGGAACACTCATGTTAGTGCTATAATTTTCCTTGTCATTGCAAGGATAATAAGGTCGATGCGATTATAGATGGGGGACAATCGTTTATCTATTATATCGATCATGACTCAGCAAAGTATTCATGTGCTATGTATTGTGTTTTTTTATTTTCCTCCATCTCCAAAAACTTTTCTGCTTTTTCTTGGTCTCAGTTCCCTTCTTTCTGCTAATGAGGGAAGAGCTGGAGATGGGGAGGAATTTTTCTTATAAAGGTAATTGATCTAATCTGCTAGGATTATGGAGAGAGGGTACATCTCCTCCTCTCTTCTTAATAGTTGAACAAGCTCTAACTTACACTGTTAAGGGTTGAGTAATCTTTTTTTTTTTTTTGTTTCCTGGGGTTAATTATCAGGCGCATCATATGCATAAGGAAAAAGGGAGTTGGGTGAAACAAATCCTGCTTGGTTGCAAACATTTCCATTTCAGACAAATTAACTGAACTCTAACACAAGCGAGTAATAATGGCCCACAGTTTTAGCATATGGTGTGTACTGTACAACTACCATATTTCTCGGCAATAGCACTTAGAGGTTATTTTGAATCGATTATTAAATTTATCATCAAATCTTGCGAATTTTCATTATGGACTAAGAGGAATCCCAAAAGGAAAAAACAAAAATCTTGGAGTTGGAGATGGAGATGATGGCCCTGATGGGAGGAGGCAAATGCAATGCATGACTTTTTCTGGGACCAGCCTTAAACCTGAAAAGAGAGGATGAGAAGACAGCATTGGAGTCTGCTCAAAATCAGGCTGTCGTAATCGTCCAAAATTTTATCAATTTCTCCAGGGCGCTCGATGAATCTACCTGTTAATAGCCTTCAAAGACAGCTTTGCTATGACTCTCTCTCTTTGATGGGTTCTATCGACAAACCTTTTCTTGTTCATAGCTAAAGAGCAATACGTTCCTCGGTCGAAGGAGAGCACTTCCACTTGGATACTTCTCCGCTCGAGATTTGTCCGGTTACGTTGGAGGCTGAAATGGCGAATGCATCTGGGTTCTGGGGTCCTTCTGTTCCTAGCCTGAGAAGGGCTACGTTTCAGTCTTCAATGGCGACTCAAGGATCTATTTTGTATTCCCTGGAGCTTATTGCCAAGGGGGTAATTTGTTCCAGCGCCACTCGAGGTGCTGACAAGCAAGCTCCGGGTGATTCTCCCACTGAATCTGGAGCACCGAGGTGCATTTTCCTCTAAGGAGTGATGCTGATCAAACTGTTTGTTTTGGCAACTGTGTCCTGCAATGCAAAATAGATACATATTTATAAATCTTGGGCTGCAGTTCTGTTTGCCGATTTGTTTAGACCTCAGCTGTTTGTTTCCGGTACCTTGTACTATGGACTCAACTGTTACTGGGAACCGTTCTTCTTTGCATTTGGGGGGGGGGGGGGGGTATTTCGGGAGATTTGGGTCTTCTGGAAGTCCTGTTGGTGCATGCAGCTTGTTCTGAGTTGTCCATGTCATTGTCATTCTATGAATTGCTCGAATCACAGGAAGATATCTTTATCCACTTACATATAGGTTTATTCATTAAGAATTAGATTACATGTATCTGCAACATCTCGAATTATATGTGGTCAGTGAAAGTGAGAATTGGAAATTCTGTGGCAAAACTCCCTCTTATTTCTGGGCATGCATTTTGATGAATAAGCACCAAATGTATATCAAAGTCGTGTAGATGTAAAGCCTTTATTATGAACTGCTCTAGAGTCCCTAGAAATTGGAGGAGATTAAAACTGGAGAGCAATGTTTTTACTAATGCAAGTTGTAGGAGGTTGTGAACACAATGGATTATAGATGCATGCACAATCTAGTAAAGCTAGCAAGCGTTTGGTCTTATTCTTCTAGAATTGCATATTGATGTAGTTGCAATGAACTGTGTTGGGCCCCTTTCTGGTGAGGTAAAATTATTAGATGTATCAAAATTGCATGTCATACTGCTAAATTTTCAAGTGCCCAAAAGATAATGCAAATTTGCAATTAAGTCTTGTGAGTCAATTCCTTGTCCATGCTGTCATATTCAGTTCTCTAAGCATCATTTAAAACAAATTATTTTAAGTTTTCAAAGAAATAATTGAGCAGGAAACATAATTCATGAGGGCTCATGAGAGTTCATGTATAAAATGTTAAATATAAGTGACTGGCTGAATATGGGGTTGACATAAAACTGCTTGAGAGATGATACTTTTTTGTTGTCGATTGTGAATAGCTTGATCTATGTGTCTCCACATGATTTCTCTATTCATTTTATTGATCATCTTGCAGGTTTGTCAGTAGAGGTTGCAAATTAATCGGATCTGGTTCTGCTATACCATCTCTTCAGGTCTCAAATGATGATTTGGCAAAAATTGTCGATACCTCTGATGAATGGATCTCTGTTCGCACAGGAATCCGCAATCGACGGGTTCTTTCAGGTTTGTTCCATTTGTCTTAAATTTCATATTCATGACATGAAGTTGATAAAATAGATAATGAGGGAATATATCTCTTATTGAGTCTGAATATACTACTTGACTTGCTCATGACTCTGCAATTAGTTGTTGACTCTAAGTTGCTTAATTTGACTTTTTCTGAACTGAAAGGATGGTTCATGATTTCAGAATAGTTTCTATCCTAATCTATGGTGCATGAGTTTCAATGGTACTGGGTCCAACCAATTGGTTATTCCTTGAAAGTACTGTATACTATCTGTGTTATTTGTTATTCATCTTACCCATCAATATATATATACACACACACACACACACACACACACACACACACACATATATGATGTTCATCTTGCAACTGTTGAAAATCTGCCAAAGATCTAGGTACTCCATAGGTACCAATCCTGGATTTACCCATAAGGCAGTCTTGGATGGTGAACCCTGCTTTGATCAGGGGGCATCATAGAGGGTCAATGGGTTTCTCTTTTTGTTTTCACTCTCTTGGTCATTTGCTTGACATAATTCTTCATTCACACATTCTAATAATTCTCGTTTTTGCTGCATATGAAATGGCTAATTGTTAAATTACCTGTTCTTTATTGATGAAATCTCTTATTGATGTTGTAACAGGCAAAGATAGCCTAACGAGTTTAGCAGTACAAGCAGCAAGAAAAGCTCTAGACATGGCACAGATTGAGGCTGATGATGTGGATATGGTCTTGATGTGCACTTCTACTCCTGAGGATCTTTTCGGCAGTGCTCCTCAGGTATGTCTTTATTTGTCAATGTTGTTTTATTTTGGTAGCTCTTAAATATAGTAGTGGGAAGTCAGTGTCAGTAGTTTTGATTTTTCACCAGCTGGAATATCGAACATATGGTCGTTTTAAATATTATAGATAGTTTTATGACTTGATGTCCCGTGAGCGAGCATAATTGGACTTCCTTATTTGATCAGCTTATGCTGTCTGTTTTACATAAATTACATGGATTTGTTTTCATGCCAATATATTTGTCAGCTTTCTCATGCGATATCTCTATCAACAGATTCAGAAAGCACTTGGCTGCAAAAGAAATCCTTTGGCCTATGATATTACTGCTGCATGCAGCGGATTTGTGCTGGGTATAGTATCAGCTGCTTGCCACATTAGAGGTAATTGAGATAGACTGCTTACTCAAGCTTCTAATGTGTTTCATCATATTCTGTTATTATATTTAATGTAATCATTCATATGGTCCTAATGGATATCCAGGAGGTGAGTTTAATAACGTGTTAGTGATTGGCGCTGATTCTCTTTCACGGTACGTTGACTGGACTGATCGAGGTACTTGCATTCTCTTTGGAGATGCAGCTGGTGCTGTGCTGGTGCAGGTGATCGCTTCTCTTTTGCATAAGTTTTAGGATTTTGTATGATATTGCCTTATCCCAGCTCAGTTCTTGATAAATATGGTGTGATTCAGATTACAGAATCTTGTGTTAGCTGTTGGAGAACTGAACTTTTCATCAGCTCGAACATAGAAAAATTAAGGTCTCTTTAGCTCACTAAAACTGGGAGTTTTTGTGCTCATTCAATATTTAGGTTTCCTAATCTAGGAACAGGAGAAGTATAATAAAATGTTTCTTGTGGGATTTTATATGTTCAGTACTCCATCCAATACATCATATTAAGTATGATGCCATCCAACACCCTTTTTTTAACTTCCTTATTCTTCTAAAAAGCAGTATGAATTGCAGAAGCTCTCCCACAATACTGCATTTTGCGTTAACATTACTATGCTTCTCTCAGCAGGCTTGTGATGCCAAGGAGGATGGGCTTTTTGCCTTTGATTTGCACAGTGATGGAGATGGACAAAGGTACAGAGTTTTCTCTTGTCATTCTTCCTTTTATGTTGGAAGTCTTTAGGAATTTCTATTACTCCTATACGATCGAACTAGTGAATGTTGACTTTTATGCAGACACCTGAAAGCTTGTATCAAAGAAACTGAAATTGATCGTGCCCTGGGCACCAATGGGGCCATCTCAGGCTTCCCACCGAGACCATCTTCTTATTCTTGCATCCAAATGAATGGTAAAGAGGTCTTCCGCTTCGCGAGCCGCTGTGTGCCTCGATCAATTGAATCAGCCCTTGCAAAGGCCAGTCTTGATGAATCAAACATCGACTGGTTATTGCTTCATCAGGTACGTGTTTCTATCAACTACGGATGCAGAAACTTAAATGTGGCGATTCTTTTGGTTATCAGGAGTTCTCAACATTTCAATATTGACAGAAAATAAATTTTGCTGTCCGCTGTCTTGAGTTTTCCAGCCTTAGTTTTTGCATAGGAGATGCATAAGATCCTTCGTGTTATTCAGTTTTCCAGATAATTAAGCAAGTTCTTGCACCTCTGTCGAAGAAAATGTTTTACTGAGCATATCAGATTTTATTTCCCATGTTTTCTGATAAGTAAAAATCACAGTACCTGATTTTACATAGGAATAAGTTTTTTCAACGAGAGGATGGCTTTGGAGGAATGACACCTGCTCTCAATGACAAATCGAGAGGTCTTGGATTTGATTATCATCGGTGAAAATTCCCAAACCTCCTCGGTTCTCACTCCCGGTTTCACTTGTCAGACTTCCTTGTAACCAGAAAAGATAAGGAAAGTACAAGTAAAATGCAACTTAGAACGGGAGTCAAGAATGAATGGGGGCAAGTTCTCCTGATTTTGTTTCAAGAAACAAATTTTGGTCTTGTCCTTCCAAGCTCTTCATGGGCATGGAAGGAAAGAGAGGCAAATTTGAAAACTGAGTTACCTCTGCATTCTATGAACCGAAAAAAAAAAAGCCTATGAAGGGAGTTTACCACTATCCAACCCCTGAACTTTAGTAATTCCAAGTGATTTCAATGATTGCAGGCAAACCAGCGGATTATTGATGCAGTCGCGGCACGTCTGGAGGTCCCACAAGAACGAGTTATCTCGAACTTGGCGAATTATGGGAACACAAGTGCTGCATCGATCCCCCTAGCACTAGATGAAGCTGTTCGGAGTGGGAAGATAAAGTCGGGTCACATGATTGCAATTGCAGGCTTCGGTGCCGGACTCACTTGGGGCTCCGCCATCGTCAGGTGGGGATAGAAACAAAGACGCCTCCTCTTAGAAGAGCACTTCAATCATAGGCTCTTTGAACCACCCAATAAATCATTTCTTCGTCTTCATCAGTTCATTTTTCTGGGGCATCGAGCAGAGCATGTAATGCTGAAAAGAGAGACACAGAACTGCACACTGCTTGTGCCGCAGCACGGCCTAAAGCTTCAATTTTTATTTATAATTTGTCGGTCAAAAATTGGACAATGCTCTCTTCTTTGCTAGGAGTTCGTAACATCCAAAAGGGTACATCAAGAGAAATAAATAGAAAATACTAATGATCATAAATACAGGGGAATGGAAAATTTTCCAAAAAAGGAAGATAAGATAAAAATTAACAAGCTTTACTGTGCTGAAATTTCTTCGAGTCTGGACTTTATCCTCTTCATAGTCCCGTCCACAGCGATATCAAAGGCATCCTCCTTCGCCCTCAGTCCTGGAGAGCCCCCATGGCTTCTGTAAATAATCCTCGGCATAATCTCTAACACCTTCTCCCTCATCTTCCTGACCTTCCAACTGGGTATTGCCATCAGAAAGTCCATGATCTTGAGCTCCCCGTAGACCACATTCTCCTTTGGGATGAAGATGGAGAACTCCCCGAACTCCTCCTCGGGCAGGTGCCATGTGTACTGCGACTTTGCAGATTGGTCCTCGAACAAGACAGGGATGCACCCAGCTAGAATACTGTCGAATGTTGATCTCCGGGTTGGGGTGTCGCCGGGAGGTTGGAAACAGAACGTCGACTGCAGCATAGACTTCATGTAGCGAATTGGATCATGCTCACAGACCCCATTGGAGCAGTCCACAACCTCGCAGAGCCTCGCGTATGGATGGGGATCAGGATTGGAGTTGTTTTCACACTCGATCCTAATGCTCCGGCGGATATTAGGGGAGGCGGAGATACCGCCGCCGCCAGCGAACAGGGCGAGAGTGGTGCGTCTGGAGGACGAGACGCGGCGGATCCAGGCGTCAAGGAGTGGGAGGTTTGGGGGGTGGAAGGAGGTGGGATAGGGGATAGCCTGCTCCTGCCATGGCCACGGACGGGACTCGAAGGTGAGGGCAGTAACGTTTAAGAACTCCGGCAGCTCCAGGAAGGACGTGCCCCAGATGGGCGGGTCGTTGGAAAGCGGCTGGGAGAAGTCCCAGGCGGGCCGAGCCATCACGAGGAAGTGGTCGTGCCCGGAGCGACGAGACCATATGTGGGGCTGATCGGAGTGGAGGAAGCGGTAGAGATCGATGCCATGGTTGAAGCTGGAGTTCACCTCCGGACCATAGAGGTACTTGAGGGCATCGAGGGCGGAGTAGTAAGGGAGGAATATGGCATCGGCGACGGAGGGATCCGAGGAGAGGCACGGATATTCGAGTATGCGGCGGTGGAAGAGGAGCTCCAGGAGGAGCGGATCGGTCCGGTACCAGCTCTGGGAGCGGTTGTGGGTCTTAAGGCCGAGGCCATGGTTCGCCGTGTAGGGACAGAATGATTCCGTGAAGAGCGGATAGGCTGAGCAATTAGCAAGGAGATCGGTGTTGAACCGGGTAGGCAGCCGCCGTATGTGGATCCGTCGGCCGGTACAGTCGACCTGCTGGATCTGGAGGGAGCTGGCGGTCAACGGGAAGAAAGCGGCAGCGATCAGGAAGAACACGAAGGAAGCGGACGTTGCGGCCATTGACAGTAGCAAGGAAGTTGGTGAGAGAGATAGAGAGGGGGGGGTGTTGAGGATTTACAAGCTGGAGGTCATCGTGGGAGGTGAAGGAATCGGGAATGGACCGCCATTGATGGCCGTGGAAGGGATGAGACCGAGTTCTCAGTAGGAGAAAGAAAACAGAGCATTTATCTGGAAAATGAATTTACAAAGTTCTTCTTTTTCTTTCCATTTTTTTTCTCTCTCTATTTTCTTTTTTTCCTTTTTTTTTATCCTTTTAAGTTTTAACTGTCGGTGGAGGGAATGAATAATTACGTGTGGACAGTGGGAGTTCCCGAAAATGCGGCGGGCTTCCATGGTTAAATTACCGTAAAGCCCTTTTCTGTTTCATGGCTGCGGTACGTACTAGGTTTTAATGGTGAATAATTAAAAATATCTTTAGTCCGCGATTAAGGAATTTCCTATTTCACAAAAAGGTCCCTAAACTATTTTCCTTTACAACTTTTAGGGCTCAAAAGGTTTTTCTTCTTTCCACGGTCGCAGCCTTCATCGGGTGTATAGTGTAGGATCTTTGCAATTAGACGTGCAACTTCTTCACTGTCGTGCCTTTACCAGTGAGAGAAATATCCACAGGATTTCAAAGAGTCAGGACTGCGAAATTGCTTGCAGTGCGAACTGAAGCTCATTGTCATTGCTCAAGTGCTTGCCTTAACCGGCTGGACCGTCATGCAAGGTGAGTCACATCCAAGTTCTAGCTATAAATCTCTTATGAGACCGTGGTCAATATCCTTAACCATCTGGCTTAATCTCTAGGCCATAAAGGCAGGTCTCTGGTGGCCCATCTCCTTCCATCAGCACGGACTCAAGGGGCTCCTGGTGTCGGCAATAACCCTGCAGAGGACTGTGCTACGGGCCTTGGTGAGCTGCAAAGCAAGCCATGGCCGAATAGAAACCTCCCAAAAGGCTAAGGATCCCAATTGTGGATGTAACTAAAGAGCTTTGCTAGCTTCAGCAATGTGGACTAATGAACTCGAGATTGTCATACTCTGATGGCCTCACCATTCTGGTGCAATGATCAAACCGGGGGAACTATTAGTTTACGAAGCTCCAGAACGTCTATCTATAGTCCACTGCTAACTTTACAAATCATAAAAGAATGGATGAGATACTACACGGCTCATTTCAAAATGGAGAGACGTGTCATCTGCTAGCAGAGGGAACCAAAAACAAAGCAAGAAATACTGCAACAGCTCTTCCCACCACATCCGGTGAAGAAACCAGCAAGATATATAATTGTACCTTATTCGTATGATCCTATCAACTTCAGTTTGAGTTCAGTTTCTAATGGAACATGTTCCAGTACCAAAAATCTTCAGTATTTACCAGTCCATGAAGTCCACCTCACCTTCAGCTGGTACCAAAAAGGTGAGATCCCCAGAACTCCTCGCCCTAGTCTTGGATCGAATACATCAAAGTGCACTTTTCTCAAGGAATCCAACAAGACCTGTGCAGGAACAGACTGGAGCATCACAGGTAGAGCTTCCTTTGGCACTGTTCCGGCCAATTCTCGAGCCTTCTCCAAGTGACTATTAGCCACTGAAGCCATCTCAAACACGGCCTCGCAAAGGGATTCACGGTAATCAAGCCTAACCTCCTTCTGGCCTGCTTTCTCCACCAATAATCTATGTTTTTCTGCAACTTTTATTGGCACATATAAAGAGTGGCGATGTCTATTAGCATGGTACGGGAGAGACTTGAGAAGCAAGAGAATCCCACTTGCCTTCCCCACATGGGATGCTGCATGATCAGCCGTGGTAGAACGGATCCCACCTGCCTGGAGGGTCATGTAGAGGATAGTCGACAAAGTGTCTTCTGCATATTTCTCAAGCTCCTCAATTGTCTCTGGAATTTCATTGGGCTCCTTTCTTGCATCTTTGACCCGAGCCTGGACTGATCTCTTCAGCCATGATTTGTTGATTTTATGCTCCAAAATGACTGAGGAAAGGGCTTGTGCCGTTGGGTGCTCGATTGACTTGCGGTCATAGATCTTGTCTATGACCTCCTGCCACCACAGTAGCCGCATGAGGCCAATCCTGGGATCCGAGGCAACATCCATAGCTCGAGACGTCTCCACATTGAAGGCACGGAGGGCAAAAGCCACCTTTCGCATGATTGGTGGGAGCTCGAGAAGGCATAGGAAGTGGTGGTAATCATAGCTCCTGACTTGCTGCACACAGTGGGAGAATGCGGTCCTTAAGCTGCTTGATGTGAAGGAGCCGTTCATCTGAGTATCCCAAGCTTCTACAGCTCCTCCCTGCAAGATCCAATCAAGCTTTCACAACCAAATCCAATCTGATCCCAACTGGATTCAAAAGTCATGCTTCCTTGACACTTCTCTCAACCAAACTGCCTTATTGAGAAAACCCGAAAGCCTTACTTCTATTTACATTACTGATTCATCACCCATAAGTTACCATTTCACTATCTATCAATATAACAATTGTCCCAAAGGATGTGCTCGTTGAGACATTCTATCGAACATGTGGCAGACACAAGCACAAGCATTTATCCGAGGTGGCCTTAACATTCAAAACCCGACACATCTGAACTCAAAACAATGGAGACAAACAGAACGCATATTGATGAACTGTTATGAAGAGTTTCCAGATCCATGTGATTATTGCCAACAAATACCCATCTACCCACCCACCATGCATGAAAGAAAATTCAGATTCAGCGAAGAAGATTGAGGAAAGGATGGTGAAGTCTACTCACCCGTCAGCAAATGGCGATATTTGGTAGGCTGGGGCCTCTCCTGCGAGTCCACAGCCACAAAGCGACCTCAATCAAAGGAACCGGCGCAGGAAGAGGGAAAGCAAATGAGACTGGCTGGGAGATGATGGGCCGGTTCGGGTCGGGTTAAATCCGAATATGTCATTTGGATCGAACTATTAGTTGGGCCTAGGATTTCGGTCCGTTGTGTGCTCCGTTTTGGGCTAGTTCGTTAGTTTCGGGCCATCTATTGGTCAAACAACACATGTGCCGCACCGAATGAAATGGAAGCACAAGGCAATCACCAAATCGAGGGAGAAAAAATCAATAAATTAAACTGATGACTCTGACCACCCGGACATGACTGAAGAACATTCAAGATTATCGATATATGACAAAGGATGGCACAATATTCGGCAAGTATAATTATGTACCGATGGTCGCGATTTAGAATAAGAAATATTATCACCCGAGAAGTGGAGTTTAGTGTAGCATTCGAAGATCAAAGATTTAGCCGTAATTTTTGTTGAGAAGAATCCTCATTTATCTCCATTTCTCTCTATGGCTTTCTTGTAGGGCACACAGTTGCTCAGGCCATAAGCAAGGATGAACTCAGCATCTCTCACTGTATTGGGAATTGTAGTCTCCCCTCAAAAGGCTAACCAAACAAATATTATACAATATATATCTATAGATATATATATATATGTGACTACGCTTATTAAGTTTTTGGGTTAGTTATAATATTCACTACTATTATAAATCCATCGGATAAAGTTAATTTGAAATCAATTGCAGTTATTGAAAGTGGACCTTTTAAGGACAATTGACAACATAGCTTGTTTGAGATGTTAAATGGGTGGTCTGATCTAGTTTTGGGTTTGTTTAAAACAGGATTTCAACTGTGTGGCCAGTGACATATAATGGACTGATTTGTTTATAGGTTACAGTTTACGAAATTACGAACTAGTCTGAAACCAGGTTTAAGCATGTCAATTCACTCCTTGAGCCAATTTAAACTACGAACCTCGACCATTTCTTCTTTTTCTTTTTCTTTTTTTTAATCTTATAAATTGAACTCACAAAGAATAGATTGTTGATTGCAGGTTTTTGGCCGATTATGGTTTCGGGCTGATTCAATGAAAAAACATGTCAGACCGGTCCCGATTTAAAATACTTATTTCTTAGACTCGACTCGTAACCACCCCTCAATCTAATGAGAGCAGTAATGTGCCGGTTTACAGGCAGTCCATATCGGTTCTAGACCAAATCGGCATGTTTAACATCTCTATTCCACTGCCACCGACAAGAATCCAATTGAGGAGGAGTTTCTGACCATAAAGCGAAAGTAACATAACTTCACTAAATCACCAGCCAAAAAAGGGCAGCTTTTGCATAAGTTCTCCTACGCACATATTTCCCTTCTTAATCTTTCGGTAGATCATTCTGGTTTTTCCCTCCGTCGGATCCTATGTACAAGGAGGACAACAAAATCTCATGTAATTTCTAGTTATTTCCTCCTACTGATAACATATAATCAATCTTAGCAGGCTGAACAATTAGCAGCCGTTTCGTCATAAGCGTGACACCTTGCATGTCTTACAGACGAACGCGAATCTAACATGGTACACATCTTGATTTAATCCTCAGTGTTGCACCACCTAGTTTCCACGAAACGGAATTAGTACCACTTCGAACCTCTCTTAAGCCACCAAAGTTACATTTGACGTCACTCAGACATCCCTGTCTCGCACACTCCATTTACACAAACGAAAGATAGCGTGGCACACAGGAATTAAGGAAAGAAGATACATAGAGCGAAAGACGAAGGAAGCGCAAGGGGCTAAGGATGGCCGTGTGCGGACCGCCTTTGTCTTCTTACGAACCGATCCATTAGAGCGAGCGCATTGCTCGTGACGTGGGTGAGATCGAGCACCTTGGAGCTCACCATAGTCTTGATATTCCCATCCACAGCCCGACTGGCGAACCCATCAAGGCAGGTGTTCTCGCTGGTGAGAGCTCCGCTGACCCAAGTCTGCACGTTACTGACGTGCCAATTGAAGTCCTCGTCCCCAGGAGCAGCCTTGGCCATCTGGTCCACCTCTCCGATGGACTGAACCAGGCGGTCAACGCTGCCTCCGAGGTTGGCGACACAGTCCCTGACAGCGCGGAACTCCCTCGGGCTGATGCCCGGTGACCGGCTCATCCCACCCACGAAAGCCACTGCATGCCGGGCCCGAGAAAGCGTCACCGACAGGGCAACTCGAGCGAGCGCTTGCTCGTTCTCACGAATTACACTAGCATAACTCGACAGGCACTGGACACATAGGGAAGGGTAGCGGGTAGACTTGCACGAAGCCTCGATGAAGCCAGTCGAATTGGAGGCAGCCGGTGGATTCGCGGTGGCTGTGGGCTGTGATAGAGTGCTTTCCAAGGAAAGAACTAGGGAGAGAAGTAGTAGTACTAAACGAAGGAGAGCAAGTCTTGCCATACTGCTTCAGCAAGTCAATAGACAGAGAGACGTAGAAGACTGATTTAAGACTCGGGAATTGGACTTGATTTGGCTGTGAATGAGTGAGAAAGCTCTCTAGGGTTTATATACACCCAGATTTAACAAAGGGTTTCCATTAATTCCTCGTGCAATGCTACAGACTCATTAGTTTATTGCTCTATTTGTGTGTATATATATATATATATTGTACAATCAGCTCTAGCTGTATAATTTAGATATATGATATTGCATTACCACCATCCATCCATCTCCTATCAAATTTTCAGTTCGATTCTTCTCAATCGTTAGGGCAATTTAATGGTGTTCATCCTATTATTCTCTGTAGCTGTGCTCATCCCGGCTTGCATTAATTGGGAAAAAAATTTCCAGAAAATCTCTTCTTCTTCTTTTTAACTCTCTCTCTCTCTCGATATTTGAAGGAGGGATATGGCGTTCTGACTCTTCAATGATACGATACCACCCTTTCTCAAAAGACTATTAAAATTGAAAATCACGTGAGAAACAGCTTGCCAGAGAGTCACATCTTTTGTAGATATATATATATATATATAAAATACATGATCAGACCTCTTGGTTTAAGGTCAGCACAGTTTTATTTTATAATATAATCATTTTCCAGATGTATTTTATATCAAAAAAATTCGTTCTTAATATTTAATATCTATCTGTAAATGGCCCAATAAACATATCTTTTTTTGTACCGGCATGCTACGTGGACATATACGTACGTTGATCATTGTGCACTGAATGCATCCACATACACATGTTACATATATGTGTCTACATATTGGGTTGAAATTTTGAATGGAGGAGATAACTACGAATGACCATTGATAATCATGGCACAATTTGATAATAACTTCATTATATTACTCGCGAAGCACATGTGGATGCGATCAGTGGTCGATCCTATATGGAGGTGGGCTGGGATATTATGTACAGTAATAAAGAAATCTAATTTTAAAAAAACAACTATTATCAGTGCAATAGCATACCAGTAAGTCTGAATGTAATTAATTTCTCAAAGTCAAAGATGGGCAGTGTCAAAGCCTTGTCCTGTATATGCGCCTTCCCAAGAAGTGTCTCTCTTTAATTGATTTGTGTGCGCGTGTATGTATCTACGTGCATATATGTATTATATAAAAATCTCAGAGTCAACGGGGGAGTGAAATTCGCTCGTGGCTGCTGCTGGGGTTGCCAATTCATCGATCCCTTGTCCTTATCTGCTTACTGTATGAACTGATCACATCAGTATTATATATGTATTTACAATGGGTTTCGTGGAAGCTGATGGCTGCGCGTAAGGTGTTCAAAATTTGGTACGAACTGAACATACCACAAAATAATTATGATTAAGTCGGAATTTTTGGGTAGTTTTAAATCAAGCAGTACTAGCTAGTACGGTTAAGAAAAATATATATATATTCGAAAGTACGGAATAATTTTTATAATAAAAAATAATTATCTCAATAATATTATAAATATTTTTTAAAATATAAAATTATGTAAATTTATTTCTGAAAAATAATTATCTACTGTGATTCGGATGATAATCGAGTTAGGATTTTCATGCAGCAATATGGTGGGCTGTGCCAATGCCGCTAGAATTAGGCTTGACAGGTCTAACTGGGTTGTTATATTATATGAGTCCTGGCTAGATAGAAATTCGAGTTAAGCATGGAGCAGGCATGGTCGGTTTTCATCATTATGCACCACGTAGCGTTAATTCCTTTGGCACATGGGAGGACAGACGATGCCTTGTTTGACTCGAAGCCCTTCGGTCAATTACTTTAATTACCACTCAGCGCTGGTCGGCAATACGGGGGGACGAGCACGTACAGTGGTCAATATTATATACGACCGACCGTGTGAACAGTCTCAAAATATTATGAGTGACAACTACCAACCCTAAAACCATCAACGTGGATAGCTTAGCTATCTAAAATTTACTTTCATATCATTTTAGCATATAAAATATCACATATTCAAAATTTTAATTTTTTTTAGTTTTTTATTTCAGAATTGTCCAATTCACGATAACGTTATTAGACAATATATTTATTATCATTAATTTTATATTTTATAATATTATCAATTTCAAATAACTTAAAGTTGAACTAATGGTTTCACCACTAAATTTTAAAATGAGTGGTATAATAATTAACAAAAATTTTTCTAAAAGTTTTGAACCGCAAACTAGTATTAATATATGTTTCGGTTAACTCGAGATACTGTTGGGTAAAAAATATATATATATTGGCCATTTCGTGCGTCGCGAACGACAGCTCAACCGGTATGCCGGAACCTTCTCTTTTCAAGGACAGGGACGACTTTCTTCCAGAACATGCCTGTTCTGGGCCTCGTTCAGTGTCAGTGTCCATGTAGCGTCAGTGTACGTTGGGCTGGAAAGAACACCGTGACGGGCTCAGTGGGCTGCGCCGTCAGAATCGGGCCAACCTGGCAAGCTGTCGGGGCCGTTCGGCAAAACATGAAAAGCAGGGATGGCAATTGTGCCCGGACCCGAACGATCCGATCCGATCCGCCCGACCAGCTTTGGGGCAGATCTTGAACCTGCCCATCCATGGACGGGGCGGGGCTGGTCATGCTCCGACCCGCATGCAGGTCAGGTCAAGCTTGGATCCTCCTATTGACCAGCCTCCTATTGACCTGCCCAGCCTGTAAAGATATTTAATATATAAATTTATATTAAAATTTTAATGTTTAAGCAATAATACTATATTTTTAAAAATTAGACCGGATCGGCCGATTCGATTGAGAACCAGCCACTCATTGAGTCCAATTGATAAAATTAACTTAATTGTATTTTAAATGAAATCAGCTCCAATTGAATTGGCAGTTCTCAGTCCTACCAACAAACCTAATCGAACCGATAAAAAAATTGAAATAAAAACAAAAATATATTATAATGTACTAATTTTATTTTACTAAATTTAAATTTATATTTTATGTTAAATTTAAGTTACTATCATAATATATATTAAATATTTTTATTATAAATTATTATCTAATTATAATATTATATTAATTTATTAAATATATAATTTGACCCATTAAACTCGATCTAACTCACAAGCTCATATTTTAACTGATTTCCAGTTTAGAATACTTTAAATAGCTTAATGCAATTATTTATTTCATTAAATTATTATATATATTATATTAAATATTATAAAACAAAGGCTAAATATATATGTATGCATCTCCTCTGCCCCTTTTTCCCCTTTCAACTAGTGGTGTGGGATAGAATTGTTTTCCATTTTTGCTTGTTTTCTTCCCCATCATTTGTCCCACATCGTGTCGACTCTGCCTCTTGCGTGCCAGGTCCGGGCCTTCCGACACCCGCACCGACCAGACTCGCGGCCAAGTTGACTCCGCAACCGCGTTATTTGATTGCACGGTTCTCATCCACCCGCATTTTTTAGAGCGAGTGATGCTCACGCTCCTGTCCCCTCTTTTCTTCTAAATTAATAAATTAAATTAAGTTAATTGCTTTTTTTTTTTTTTTTACTGATTCATCGTACCAGACTTTGAAATTAGTAAAAATCAATTTCATCCTTAATATGTAATCATAACATGAAAAAATGCTTCAATTATTCTCATTTTGATCAAATCTCGACGAGGGCAGATTAATCTTTATGAAGGGGTCCGTATGCTTTTTTTGGGGGGGCACAATTTGATTATTTATGGGCAACTTAAATCGAGCTAATTCTAATGTTCCTTAAGTTTGTCAAAGTTTAAATTATTTAGCACATAAAATTCGAATTTTTGTATTTAGGCGCGAACATATAAGACAAATAACATAGTAACTTAACCAAACTGAATAAGCATAAGATTTAACCCAATAGACCATTACTCTCTATGCTCTCTATGCCCCCCTCACCTTAATTCCTATAGATAGCCTCAATCTGTGGGTTTGAACTCATCGGAAACAGCTAACTATGATCATCGATTCTTCTCCTCCGTTGAGAATCCATCAATTTCTCAGAAGTCGTTTCTTCAGTGCCCAAAGGGGGTTTAAGGCAAGGCAATCTCTTATTGCCCTATATTTTCATTATCTCAATGGATATCGTTTCTCCAGTATTGCATAGAGCAAAAGATAGGGGCCCGCTCGGGGGCATCATAATCTCAAGAGGGAATGATTCTCTCAATCACCTTCTCTTTGGGGATAATCTTACGATCGTCACTAGTGAAACACAATATGAAGGAAGTGCTTATAGAGCCATCAATTCTGCACTTGGAGTGGATTAAAAATGAACTCTAACAAATCGAGCCTCTTCTTTTTCTAAAGAGTCAAGAACTATGTCGAAACCAATCTCAAGTTCATTTCCAACATGAAAAAGTTGACGGATGATAATAAGTGTTTTGGCAATCCTCTCTTTTCGAAGAGAAAAAAAGGTCAGAATCATTTGAACTCCTCGTAAATAAAATCAAGGGCAAGCTCAGTGGCCGAAAATCCAAAGCTCTTTCATGGGCGGGTAGGACAACTCTAGTCAAATCTGTTCTAAACATCCTCCCTACATGTACTGTGAGTGCCTACAAAGTACCAAGTAAAACTTGTCAGTAGATAGATAAAGCAATCAGGGGTTTCTGGTGGGGAAAGACAGGGAAAGAAAGCAGATACTTCACCCCCATTAGTTGGAACTCCATTTGCCAACCCAAATCCAATGGAGGGGTAGGATTTAGGAGAGCATATGACCTAAATCGCACTATGCTCTCCAAATTTGCATAGCAATTAACCTCCAACTCAATCAGTCTGACTTACACTCTACTCAAAAACAAATATGGCAGTATTCTTGAACCCAAAGCTCGACATCCCATGAGTTGTTCCCCCCTTTGGACCAGCTTGCTTTCAACCTGTGGAGATATTTTTGAGCAAAATTGCTACAAATTGATTGGTAATGGAGTCACAACTAAGGTTTGGCACGGTTCATAGATCCCAAGACTCCATACATTCAAACCCTTGCTTGTCAAAGATCTTATCATGGGAAATGATTGGAACGTTGTCCTGTTATATGAACTCTTTGACAGAAATTTAGTGTCAAATATACTCAAACTTTCCATTGGAAATCCCTTAAATGTTGATAAATACATATGACTGAACCACTCAATTAAGACTTTTTATCTAGCTTATTATAATGCAGGTTTATTGTAGGGAATGAACTCTTTTGGAATAGGCTGTGGAACGTTAAGATACAGGATTGCTTGAAACTCCTATTATGGAGAATGGCATCAGGAGGTCTTCCTTGGGCATTCAATGCATATCATTTTGCCCACTTTGTGAGACATGTCCTGATGGTTTTCAACATCTCTTTAGTAAGTGCCCATGTGTACGCATCCCTTGGAGAGAATCACAATGACACGTGTTTAAATGCTACCCACATATCTGGAACGGGGATGAAAAATCACCGATCAGCTATTTAATCAAGCATGATGGTTCTACCTTGACAGAATCAAAAACTGCAGAACTTTATACTTTTTGGTGCCATTCTATACTCCAAACTATGGCAAGAGAGAAACAATGTTTTATTTGAAGCGGTTAAACTTGCGTTATTTGATTTTATGCATTTAGTGGTTAGGCCTTTTTTTTTAATACAAACAATGCTCAGATGAAGAAGGCTTTAATCTTGACTGCTCTGCTGATGTTGATGATTCATAGATCCCTGTAAATAGTGGCAGCAACTCATTAGTAGGAAGAGTGATTTTTGAAGGAAGCTTGCCCTCTCAAATAGGGACCACGGGAGGCGAAGGGGAAAGTGAAGGAGGCTCAATCCAAGTCTTCGCTAATGCAGGTTGGCAAGCAACTGAGTCTGCATTGCTAGAGATGGAAGAATACTTAGCTGGCATAGAAAGGAACGAGCACAATCTCTGGGTTATGTTGAAGCTAAGGCACTCCTGTTGGCTCCAAAGCTAGCCGTGAGCAACAGTTGGACCTTTGTCACTTTCCATTCTGACGCTTGTGACCCTATGAACTTTGTAAATAAATAAATAAATAAATAACAGTCTCCTGCCTAAGATAGTTTGTATGTCTTAGGTAGCTTTTGGATCACTGGTGGTTCTTTTATTTCCTAGTCATGTTGCTCGGTACCTTGGGAAGCAATTAGTGTTGCTCATAATTTGGCAAAGAACGACTGATATTTTGTAGACACACAGTTATGTATTTTTTTAAGGGTAGTAGTTCCAATTAGAGCAGTTAATTCGTGCCAGCTAAAAAATATCGATTTAAACACAAATATTTTATATTTTGAACCGTTCAATTCAATCCAAATAAAAAATAATTAAAATGATTTAATATTTTAAAAATATATTATATAATATAATAGATTGATTAATTTAAATATTATATTAATTAAAATATAATTATTTATATTTAGTTAATTATTTTTCTAATTTTTTATTATAAATATTTTTTTTTCATATTTTCAAATCGATAAAACACATATGATATTTATGGTGGCCCAAAAATCTTCACTCTCACACAAATTTTCTTGTACCGTACCAGCTTTTGATAGGTTTAGTTCGAATCCCGCCTAAGTGACTAATGTAATTTACTTTATTGATAAAAAAATATGTCGATAACAACGGGAATAATAAAATTCAATAAAAGGTAAATAGGAAAATTCTTCTCCCAACCGAGGACCAGCACGTGAAGGCTACGCGCTCGATAATCGCGTGACTCCATACGCAAGATATTTCCCACAAGCCCACGAGAACTTTACCTTCTCAAACACAGTAATGACATGCACCGGGCGTATGATTCGTTTGTGTGACTGGACATGGCCAATTCCATGGGAGTCCGTGCGCCTGGTTCAGGAAATTGTTCCTCCGTCTCCGACAATTCACAATAAAATCGGATAGCGCAGCACATTTGCCGCCGCTGTACCGAAAGTAAAAGGCCCTGCCAACTTCCGTGTTCCGGCACAATCACGGCGAAATGGCTTCTCGAGGAACATCCCTACTCGTGCTCGCGGCGGTGTTCGCGGTGGCGTTCATGTACTCCGCGGAGGCACAGTCTTCCACGCCGTCGTGCGCGCAGAAGCTGACGCCGTGCGCCGAATACATGAACTCCACCAAGCCCCCGGAGTCTTGCTGCAACCCTATCAAGCAGACCGTCGCCACCGAGCGGGACTGCCTCTGCAACCTCTACAATACTCCTGGACTGCTGGCGCTCTTCGGGGTCAACATCACTCAGGCTCTTCAGCTCACTCGAGCATGCGGCGTCAATCCCGACACTAGCCTCTGCAATAGTACTTTGAAGCTTCAATTCATATTCTTCACGCCCCCACCCCCCCCCCCTTTATTTTGCCCTTTTAAGAAGCATAGATCGTCAAATAGCTACTGCTGGTTGGTGAAGACCATTTATGGAACGAGAAATGATAATGTGCTGAAAAAATCTCTGCGGAGTTTAATGTGACTGCTTCACTTTCCAAATTTAGATAGCCTAAACATTGTTGTCGTCAAGAATGCGATCAATCAATTGTTTGAAGTATTTGATTTTGGATTATTTGATTCGTTCTGAAAATTTACGCCCTATCACGTATCAGTTTTGATTAAAGTCATTGCAGAAATTCCCTGTGAGTGTTGATGATCAGGTTCAGAGGTTTTTTTTAAGTAGATGATCAGATTGAGAACTTGCTAATTCACTCATGATTTATCTTCTAATTTTTCCTCTTTGCTGCAGCAAGCACTTCGTCACCAACCTCCGCACCAGCACCGCCAGGTAATAGATACTCTGATGAACTCTTTATAGATTCAGTTCTGTCAGAGACAAACCACTGACTTGATACACGATCTTGACCTTGCACTGCTTCATATGAGAAGCATAATAGGCGATTAATGAAGTCAAAGCTCCTCCGCACATATATATGAACTGTGGAGAAAAAAAAAATGATGAAAATGATTTGCTACGAATATCTGCTGTCCAAGTAGTTGCATATGACCGACATAGGTTAGCACTTTTAAGCAAGATCCTAAGGAAGCTCCCATATTAGAGTATTTATAGTGGAAGAATTCTATGGTTGCAAGAGCTGTAGCCCATAGTGCGCCTAATTGTTCATACCTGGATCAATCGGGACCGTTGTTTTTAGATACAGTCAGTGAATATCATTAAAACAAAATAGTTGCATAAGATGACTGCAACAATTCTTTCCTCTCTTGAAAAGTACTCAAATGAATACTAAACATGGCCACATAAATATCAAGTAAGCCCTTGAAAGCGTTGCCCTTGGTTTTGTACTTGGTATTACTGGTCCATCAGTTTGAGGGGTGTTCATGGGCTTGGATAGAATAAGTGCATCGTTATCAATATTATATATATATATCAAATAAAGGCTTTTATACTAAGAATTGTGATGTCTTGAAAGAAGTAACAATCTTGTTAGGTGGAACAGGTATTGACCTTACCTTTCTTGTTCCTGTGTGCCCTTAATGAACCTTTGGGTTGCACTAGCTGATGCATTAGAAAGGAGGGGGAGAAAAAAATGTGGAAATGGTTGCAAGGACATTGATAATTTCTCTCTGATGCTTTTGGTGCCTCTGCTGTTGACATCAAAGTTGGAATTCTTTGAAAACATCTTCTAGAAATATGCCCCAGTTAAGAAATTATTTTTCCCATAAAATAAAATTGCGGATTCCTTGGAAAATTGTTGCATTTCTGCTTAGGATTTTGCTCAGATTGTATTGGTTCATAAACAGAAGGTGAATAGAAGCGAAATTGTGAGTTCTAGTGTCAATCATTGAATGGGACTCAGGAAGATCTGAAAGTGCATAGGCGTGTGCCTATTTTCTCATAGACATCTCATTTTGATATCAAACTATCTTACCTCTTACTTCAAGTTTGCTAGGAAGGACTGCAAAATGTTGAAGTCACCTCCCAAGCATAAATTGTTTCACATAGCCTAACTCAATCCGTTGGTAGCAAATGTTGGATTGGAGTAGTTCTGTAACCAGCTAGACATGTCCATCAACCTAAGTATTACCTTAAACTTATAGTGCAGGTTCCCACCATGCTATTTGCTTGGGTTATAAGTACCTAATTCTTCAAAAATAATGTTTTGCCCAATTATTCTGCAGATTTCGAACGCTGACACTAGTAAAGTGATGGTAAATCAGTCAAGAGTCTGAATGGTATTATATGACTTTTGATCATGCCTTTTGTTTCACTGTTGGGACATCCTCAAGTCAGTATTTGATCAGAAGTAGTATTTTCCGTTGGTTTAGTAAAATGACAAGTAGCTACCTTGATCTGGTCGTTTCACCCGTTGACAATTAGCATGAATCTTGGGGAATCGGAAAAGAGAGAATAAAAACCAGCATCACGAGCTCCTATTATTGACTCGACCTCGTGAAACCATTGAAATGTTGCAGGGTTACCAGAGAGTGATGCCAGGAGGATGATGTGGAGTGAACTTCCAGGCCTGCTCTTACTATGGACTTCAATGCTGCTCTAGGGAGTTACTCAAGGTGATCCAGCCAGTTTAGGCACCTGTGAGCCGATCTTCAGTGGCATGTCTCCTCTGGCTCGTCCATAGTCATGTTGTCTCTGTCATGTATGTCGTATATTAATTTTGTCTTTCAGTTTCACCATTCAATCTCGGATATCGAGCTGCTTGCTTGTGTCATGTTGAGGCCAGACTGAAAATAGGAGTGCAATGTGGCCGTTCAAATGCACTTCAAGCCCCTTTTTTTACTGCCAGGAAATCAACAAAATATAGGGCTAAAATGGGGTTTCAAAGACATTTATAAGATGCAGTTAACGTGCTGATCCTTTCTTATTAATAGTTCTATTGAGTTTGGAGTTTAATTAAATATACTATATTCATCAAAATTACTAGTTATATCATAGTTTTAAAAATCGGATCGGATTAGCTGGTTTGACCAGTTTAATCAGGAATTGGTCACTCATCCTGT
This sequence comes from Sonneratia alba, assembly GCA_900174645.1. Taxonomy (NCBI): domain Eukaryota; kingdom Viridiplantae; phylum Streptophyta; class Magnoliopsida; order Myrtales; family Lythraceae; genus Sonneratia; species Sonneratia alba. The sequence goes on from FWPY01000071.1 coordinate 936,059, forward strand.
CCGGTTTTTAGAAAAGATCTAATTACACTTTAAATGAGATAAGCTCCGGTTGAATTATCTGACCAGCAAACCTAATTAAATCGATAGGTGAATTGGTTGGCTTTAAGATTAAAAATGAAAATATATTATAATATTTTATTTTATTTTATTTTTATTTTTTATGTTCAACTTTGATGTGATATAATAATTGTATTAATAATTTTTTTATAAATTATATTTAAATTATGATATTATGTAAATTTATTGATAATATTATTTATTAAATACGCGGTTCAATCTATAAACTCATGAACTTATATCTATAATGATTTTTTATTCAGTCTGATTTTAAAAGTTATAAGTTATATCTCTATATCTCATATAATTCATTTTGCACTTTTAGCCTTTTTGTGACAGCGGCAAAAAAAAGTGCTAAAAGTGCATCTTTTAACAGGCTGATTAGGGCGGCATTCGACTCTTTCCCGCCCAAATCAGCCTGTTAACTGCATCTGATAAATGTCTTTTAGCCCTATTTTAATCTTATATTTTGTTGATTTCTTGGCAGCCTGTTAGCACGTTCTTGACCCTTTTTCCCCCCGCTTCGTTGGTTGCCAACGAACGTGGATGGAAAGTCTGTGGCACACCAAGAGATCTAACCAAGTGTAATCTCTCGACGGGGGGAGCTTCTTGGATTAGTCTAAATTGTGAATTTTACCGCCAATCTAAATCGATAATCCTGTCAATATTCCAATTGGATATGTACCGAATATACTAGGTATCCGGGATATATTGTAACTTCCGAATAAGTACATCGAATATATTACATCTTTATCGTTTTCTATAAATCGAGCCGTTTGCTCAACTACAAAAATTATCAGAATTCTCTATATAAAAAAAAACAATAACGAATATGCTCCCTGATTTTTCGAGCAATTAATTGGTTGGTTAGCTCTTCGTTCGCCGAGAGCCAGGGGCTCGTTCAACCCATAATCTCTGCAGTCATTGAATCCTAGAGGGCTGCCACGTGTACGTTTGGATCAGTTTTTTTCCTTGTCCCCTTTTAGTTTTTGGTTTGATCCATTCAATAAATGGAAGTTCTTCTCTTCTTCTTCATTGACATGAGTGGCTTACATGATGTTGTACTGCAGAATCTATTGGAGATCACTCAGTGTGAGCACAGGAGGGAAGGCATATCATCTCTCGAGACCATAGAGGATTACCCACTGGAGAGTTTTTCCTTGCCGTTGAATATTCTGTGGTATACCAAGTCCTCCTCTGACAGCCAGCAGCGACAGGTGACAGAGCAGAGTCCAATTATCGCATTCAGATAATGTATCATTTCCAGGACCCATCATCTCTATCCAATCGATGAACATATGTCTCTCATTTTCATCTGAGTCTGGGTCGGATCCAATGCTTGAACTGAATGGTACTTTGTCTTTAGCTATTAATGTGTATGTAAATGTTCGCCGCGGCTGTAGGACTGGACTAGTGAGATACCTATCGGTCGATTCTGATTTCCTGCAGGTTGAGCAGTACAGGAACTAGGTACGGGGATGGCCGCGTTGTTCTTTGCAATCTTGGCGGCCATCATCCTGGCATCAACCACATTCTGGCGCTTCTTATAGAGTCCGAGACAATTCAGGAGGCCAGACCGCCGGTTACCGCCCGGGCCTCGGGGCCTGCCACTCATCGGCTACCTCCCATTTCTCGGCCCGAACCTCCACCAGATGTTCATGGACTCGGCCTCAACCTACGGCCCCATTTACAAGATCCGCATGGGGACCACACACTCTACGTCATCATCAGCTCGCCGTCTCTGGCCGAAGAAGTCGTCCGTGACCACGAGGTCATATTCGCCAATCGGAACCCTAACGTTGCCTCCATGGTCTTCTCCTACGGCGGGAATGCTATAGCCTTCTTGCCACACGGGCCTCGGTGGAGGAAGCTTCGAAGACTATTCGTCACCGAGATGCAGAGCGCTGAAGACCTCGATGCCTTCGCCCAACCTCCGGAGAAATGAGGTCGTGAAAAGCATCGAGAATGTACGTAGATCGTTTGGAAAGCCCATCGACATTGGAGAGCTGGCGTTTACGACGGTTGCCAACATGATAGCAGGGATGTTCTGGGGCCGGACCCTGGAGCCGGGGCTGGCGATGATCAGGCTAGGGCGAGAGTTCCGGCCGGCCGCGTTCAGGATCACCAAGATCCTCGGCAGACCGAACGTATCGGACTTCTTTCCTTTGCTCGCGAATTTCGACCTGTGTGGGGGTGGTGAGGGACACGAAGGGCGATCGATTTTAATCTGGGATCCTCATGTACAAATCTTTTGGTCCAATTCTAAGGGTGAATTGGGCCAATTTCATGAGCAAAACTACTGGGTAAGAGCCCTTTACCTCAGCTTCACTCGAACGTCCCAGCCCAGTAACATGCGTTTACTGGGCCTCGAATCGGGTCCGCTTACTGACAGTACAGCACTCACCGGATCACAGGATTTAAACCCGGCATGCTTTGTTCCTCCATGAGAAGAGCAGACATATCCAACTGTGCCAACCTGTAACCATATAGCACATTGTAATCTTCTACCGTAATATGTTTTGCCTCTCGCGGTCGTGTAGCCAAAGGTTCATAAAAGAATGTTCATGATGACATGGAACATGTCTTGTCTTGCACTGTAATCCTAATAATGATGAGGATCATCCTTTACCGTTCAATGGAACGGCTAATGATAGGCACTAGAAGGGGAATTCAGCGGCCCGTTCAATCCTTTACATTGAACCAGCGTCCAGTGACAGCAGGATCGTGAGATTGCTCGTCGATGAATGGAGTCGGTTTGGGGGGATCACCATCGTCCGCATAATGTAAAAAATTAGGGTTAGCTCTGGAGTGAAAATGGAGATCCGATTCGGTGCGCGGCCTTGAGGGGTTTGTTTTTTTTTTTTTTGGCTAAATATTCGTCCAAATTAATCCAAGTCCAAGAGGGGCGCATCGTTGCGGGTAAGCGTGTAGGATTCTGGAAACTACCGAGCTATATATTTTATCATCCCGAAAGAGTATAACGCACTCAGAGGGATCAGGTCGTCGTCATATAGTCTTCCTAGGTTAGCACCGCATTGCCTTGTCCTCCTTCTCCGTCTTCTTCAATCTGCCCGCGACCGTCTATCCTCTCTCTTGGTCGCCCCCTACAATGTCGACGGAGGAAGGACCCCGGAAGCCTTAGCCTTAGCACTCTGATAAAGATCCTGATTCCTTCAATTGGGGGCTCTCGGACTTGAAGCCCTCAGTAAAGCGAGCATCTTGAGCCACCTAAAGACCTCCGAATCCGATCCCTGACCCAGAACCCTAACCCTAGCCCTGGTTGCTTCCTGATTTCACTTGCAGCGAGAGGAGATGTCGCAGTTGAAGACAATGTCCCACCTCGACAGCATCCCATCCTCGCCGGGCAAGTTCAAGCCCGATAGGCCCTCTCTTCGCATCCAGCGCCTCCGCTTCCAGTCACCCCTGCTCTCCCGCGTCGCCTTCTGGTCCCTCCTCTTCCTCATTCTCGTGGCCTTCCTCTGCCTCCTGTTCCCTCCATCCTCCTCTTCATTCTCCCAGCATCGACGTGGCCTCGACACTGGCGCCTCTTGGGGCGGGCGTGAGTGGGAGAGGCGGCTCCGCAAGTCCGCCGCCCCCAGGTCCCGCCCTGGTCGCGTCGTCCTCGTTACCGGTGCTGCCGGCTTCGTAGGCTACCACGTTTCCCTCGCCCTCAGGCGGCGTGGGGACGGTGTGATTGGGCTCGACAACTTCAATGGCTACTACGACACCAGGCTCAAGCGAGCTCGCCAGAATCTCCTTTCGCGATCGGGGGTCTTCATAGTCGAGGGCGATATCGACGATCCTGCTCTGCTCAAGAAATTGTTCGACGTGGTCGCATTCACACATGTGATGCACTTCGCTGCCCAGGCGGGCGTCCGATATGCAATGGAAAACCCGTCCTCGTATGTCCGCAGTAACGTTGCTGGGTTCGTGAACCTCCTTGAAGCCTGCAGGTCAGCGAACCCTCAGCCTGCCATAATCTGGGCATCCTCGAGTTCGGTCTATGGGCTAAACACCAAGTCGCCCTTCTCAGAGAAGGACCGAACTGATCAGCCTGCGAGCCTCTATGCTGCCACGAAGAAGGCTGGCGAGGAGATTGCCCATACCTACAACCACATTTATGGTCTCTCGATTACAGGCCTACGGTTCTTTACAGTTTATGGGCCATGGGGCCGCCCTGATATGGCCTACTTCTTCTTCACCAAGGACATTCTGAAAGGAAAGCAGATAACGATCTACGAGGGGCCTGATCACAGCTCCGTGGCTAGAGATTTCACCTACATCGACGACATTGTGAAGGGCTGTCTTGGAGCTCTGGATACAGCTAAGAAGAGCACGGGGAGTGGGGGGAAGAAGAGAGGGCCAGCCCAGCTTCGGATATTTAACTTGGGGAACACGTCCCCTGTCCCGGTGACGGAGCTTGTCAGGATCCTCGAGAAGCTGCTGAAGGTGAAGGCGAAGAAAAAGCTGCTCCCTCTTCCCAGGAATGGTGACGTTAAGTTCACACATGCCAACATAACTCTGGCACGATCCGAGCTTGGCTATGAGCCCAAGACCGATTTAGAGTCAGGGTTGAAGAAGTTCATCAAGTGGTACATCAGCTACTGCAATGGGTCGAAGAAGAGCTCCTTCCGGTGAAATGTTTCGGTACTATCCTGTAGCCTGGGCTTTGAATGTACTTAGGTGCAATTTCCTCCGTTGCTCTATGCCTCATTTATGGATATACCTTGTCGAATTGAAAGGAAGATGGAGTTATTGATTCTGTTTGACTGAATCAGGGCTTTTGTTTTGTTTCTGCATCGTCTTCATTTCATTCATCTACTAGGTAGGCTATTCTGTACAGTCCATAGACTTTCAGGTTACAGAGATATTAATAATTGATGGTCCTTCCCTACGCTGATCTCATTCATTTTGCTGCTGCAATGCTATGCTATGCTATGCTATGGATTTTTTTTGCTTTTGCTGTAACAACAGCACACGAATCAAATCAAACCACTAGTAAAATTAATGTTACAATAATGCGAGTCTTACCGGGTGTTACTATTAAAAGAAGAGGGATGCTACCTGAATCCACGTTACCAATGTAGCCAACCATGGATTCAGAGTCTTCACTCATCGAGATCAACCACATAATCGTATCCCATGGCCAGATGTACAATGTAGATCAATTGTTTCTTAAAGTCTCTATGCCCGCAGTAGCCTCGGCAGCAGATGGTTTTTTTTTTCCTTAATCTTCCCATTTTTATGCAATTTTTTTTTTATATAGTGGACCCTAGGAATAAACCTTTTGGTCGTGCAAACCAATCGTAATGATGACTTTGAAGTGCATTATAAGTTAAAACCAAGTGGATTTATTTTTGTCCATTCACCTTTCTTTAAGCAGAAGGAATCCTCTCCATAAAGATGTATCTTGCCTTACAATTTTCATATGACAAGCGGGCCTTCCTGCTGCATGACTCCGTCCTCGAGCTCAAGGTTTTTACCCATTAATTCAATGGTGCCGTACGATCGATATGCGTGCGCATCAAAATTCACTTGGGCGATTTGTGAATGTCACGACAAGCTGTAGCATTACAGAAGTCTTCCCTGTTCTGAATGTCTTACCATGGTTCTGTCCATTTCAACGATGACTCCTAATGAGCATTCAACAAATCCTGGTCGAGATGTCCTACTTGTCAAGATACCTGTCTTAACTGGCCGTTGCAGATATCGTGCCTTCTAATGAAGCTACCTACGAGCTATTGCCCCCCAGACAGCTTTTACTTGAAAGTGAATTAACAGGGAGAGCGAGCTGAAAAGGTCTGGAAACAGTAGATTCTAACGCAAGTATGTCCAGTTAATCCTTCGTTGTTCCTAATCCAAACAAAGTGTCCCGTCCAATCACAGGCATAAGAAGTATACCTGAAGAAACGTACATTGTGTAGGTTCTCACAACAAAGTCACTGAGACGATTCTGCAGAAGGAATATCAGGATCAGAGTCTAACTCCCACCAACCCCGAGCATCATCTACGCGAGCATCCATCCCACTCTCGGTGCCTTCAATATCCCGAATAACATCCTCGTCGGTCTCGTAATAAAATTGGTACCTTTCCTTCTCCACCTCAGAGTCATATTTCCACTCCGATCTCTTCAATATCTCCCGGTCCTTCCGTCGGCCCAGGACTGATTCAGCTTCCGTCCTTGCGTTTCCCATCAGAATCTCCTTCCACGAGAACCCTACATCCGCTGTCCTCTTCAGAGTCCCATCACTAATATCGCCGACCACAACTGTCTTAAGACACCTCAGCCTGGCTTCTTTGAGAATGCCCTCAAAACCCGAGTCATCTGACACAAGAACAAGACAGTCAGCTCTCCTATGGTCCATCATATCGATCATGTGATTCCTCAGTGCAATATCTGCTGCTTGAGGCCTATCTGAAACGGTCTGGACCCAGAACCCCGCCTGCTTCAACTCATCTGCTAGTCCATAGCCAACTCCTGGGGTCAAAATGTCCCTTGCAGCATTCCTGTACCTATCCATCTTCATCGTGTACTTTGCTACCAGGTTGATCCTCCTCTTCCCTCTCGCAGATTCGATCTGACTCAGTCTCTTCTTGTGTTCACGCTCATGGGTTTGCCTAAAGTGGTTAATGAGCTTGTCATTTGTGGAGAACTTTCGACTGCAGACATGACACAAGTACGGTTCTGAGGGCCTGATCACTCCTTTGCTCTCCAACTGATTCACCAGTTTCCTCTCTTTTCTCCGTTCTCTAACAACCCTGGGAACATAGCTGAATGAATGGCTATTAGCATAAGCCACCATGTGCCTCACAGAGCCAAAGGAAGAAGCCATCACCTTTAGCTTGGTGGCGGCTTCAAAAGGAGGAAACGAGTTCGGTGGCTTATTGTCCAAGTCCCAGAAAATGGCAACATTGGGTCGGTTGGGTCTTGGTTCGGCGGACGACCATGATAGCAACGAACTATACCCTGATCTCAGACTACAGTTACAGTATCTGGTGAAATCAGCTAGTGGGTTCCTGAGATCAGAGCAGTATCCATTTCCAAGGGAACTGAGCGTCTTCCGAAGCGTTGAAAGCATGAATTGCTAACAAGAAATGGAATCTCGAAATCTCCTCCTATCACTTCCAATTCATGGACAAGCAGGGTTCACAAATTCTTGTCTTGCCATGCCTTCACCTGGAAGCTCTAAACAGGCAGAATTGCTGAAACACATATACAAAGATGAAATTAACTCGACCAAAACCCCAAAATGAACATGTCCGAAGAATTTACGGTTTTCATAATAGGACAACGATTCCGGGAAGCGGCGAACGAAAGTAATTAGAGCAGAACAGAAGAAGTTGCACGAGATTGTAATCAAAGTTGAGCAATGTGAATTAAGAATCCAATGAGAAACGCTGCGGAAGTGAAGAAGAACACAATAATTTCTCTAAGAAAAAAAGAATTCTGCTGGGTCGCAGATCCTTAGAAAGCAAAAGGGCGAGGAAAAAAGGAAGAGAACGCGGCAACTCACCAGCTGCAAGATTGATGTTCCCTTGCAAGCAGGTCAGTTCTCGTCGCCAAGCCTTTATTCTGCAACCGCAACCGCGGGAGCGGAGCGAGGAAGGGAAGAAGAAAATGGTGAATGCGGAGGAAGATAAAGGCCCAATTAGAAAACATGACGAGGCCCATAAGCCCATACCGAGGACCCATCAACGAGCCCGTAAAAGAAAATATTGCAGGCCCATCCATGTTTACGAGCAAAGTGCTGAAATTAGACCGGTAAAAAATGGGCCCAGCCCAAAATACCATCATGGGCCGGATTTCGGGCCGCCTCGGTATGGCGCTAAAATAAATCGGGTCAGCCCCAAAGTACGAAAATATTATTTACGATAGAAAAGAAAAATATGAGAAAGTTTGAAAATCTTTATTAGTTACATATAAATAATTATACCTTAATAGTTCTTTCAATATTTTCTTTAAATTAACACAAATTTAGATAAATTGGTAAATTATATCACATAAAATTTTATTTAAAACAATTATTTTGCTCAATTCTGGCCAGCCATGGCCAAGATTTTCATACCGTCCAAGATGACGGGCCATACCAGCCTTGCCCGAATGGACAAGTCTAGCCAAACTGACCATAACTAGCTATTGACCATTTTACTTTTGAGAATTATCTACCTAACAAATATACCATCCTTTTTCAATATTTTTTAATTATACATTTCTCTATTTATAAAATTTAAATATAATACCTTTATATATATATATATATATTGAAGAGATGCATATTCATACGCGCTCCAACCGCAAAGGGGCAGTGAAGGAGAACGTATAAAGAGATGTGTCATCAACACCATCCACCAATACGCAGCAGTATATTTAAATATCCTTCAATTATATATATATATATAAGGATAATAAAATAAATATGTATTTTAAATGAAATAAAACATGTCGTATATTTCGTACAAACGATGACTTTTTCTCGGTGGGATTGATTGAATCAGAAACAGCGAATCTAGTCGGTGTTCTTAAGGTTGCTCCTTTGTGGGAGTTCATTGACTGCAGCCTTAATTTCATCTTTGTCATTTTGTGGATAAAGCTGCCGCCAGCCCAACTTCGACGGTGGATCTGACTCGGTTCACGTTTTCACCCTGGGTCTCATCGCTTGGGCGTGAGAGAAATTAATGTCACGGCTCACCAAAATAATCCCGAATTCAACGCTGTCCGTCTTCGATGCTCGAGGGTGGAAACCCTCCGCTCACACGATCCCTGGTACGATTTTTTTTTTGATAATTATAGTCGAAATATTAATAAAGTTCACTTTATTTTATAAGCTAATTCCTAAAATTTAAAAATATCATATTCAATCATAAAATTGATAACTCTCATAATACTAAGTTTTTCCGTCAATTCCCATAATGGAGTATTGATGTGACGATTATTCATTTATTAGCGAGCTTATATGTAATCAAATTGGTAATATGACATGTTTAGGCGTCACTAAGTTGTTAACGTGACACGATATATCGTCATTAATTAACTATCGTTTATACTTTTTTAACGGTCATTAACATGAAGAATTTAATATTATAATAATTTTAAACTTTTAAAATTAAATGAGATATTTTAAAATTTTTAATATTTATTTATTAAGGTAGTACGCTTTCTTTATAGTATGGTCATACCGACTGGATTTTGGATACGCATGTGTTGGAAAATTGGGGCCGGGGGTGGGGGCGGCGACGGCAGCTAGTGAAGGACCCTATTTGTGATGGTGGCAGACCGTGATAATCACATGAGAAAGCTCGAGATATTATCAGAGCTGGACATGTACCGGTCCAGTGGATCGAGCACCATAAATGAAATATTATCCATGTTGGAAGAGTTTTTCTTCATTCGATAAACTGATTTAACTCGAATTCTAATAACTTAGAAGGAAACGTAAGCATCATTGATCAACAGTAAATTCATTGTTTATGTAGACATGCCGTTGTGTTTTATTGACCTCACGTACTATATTATATATATATATATACACGTGTGTACGTATTGTATTTGCTGGAAGCGGACGTACCTTATAGTTATTGACTTTAATGACCCCTGGGATGGGATCGATTTTGGACACATATTTGTCCGTGGGGGCAGATCGGTTTGACCTGCAATTTTTCCGGCTCGGATAAGAACATGAGCCAATAGTCAATATGATAATCTACAGTAGAATTGACATAGTACGGTAACATTAATCCGACGATCTAGCATTTCAAAATTCGCTCTTATACGATTTAGCGAGTTTAACGTTCTTAATTTAAATTTTACATGCTATACCTTGTTTGGGTTGGAACCTTGAATATCACACCATCTTCTTGAATTATACTAAATTCTGGATAGTGTTTAACTCGTACGGTATCTTTTTGAATTATACTAAACTCAAGAAAATTCGATTTTTTCCGCATTAAAAATGGAATTGGGATAGTAAAAGTGGGTATATTTAGAGTGCCCGGTAAAAGAAAGATGATAGCATGATGTAATAATGTATTGCACATATACATATTTATATTTATTTGTAAGTGATGTATGGTATATATTTATCAATTGATTCCAATCGCCGTATTTTTTTTAAACTGAAATTGATATTGTAAGCATTATCTCTTTCCTTCTCATTTACTTAGGTAATGAGGATTCTTTGACTTTACGCATGATTGCTTCATCTTATTTACCACGAAAATGTACTAGGGTTATCTCGTCAGTCTTACCTCCCCTTTACTCGAGTTAAATTTTATATTTAAATATTATAAATATAAAAAATATATAATATAACAGAAATTTTATATTAAATCAATTAATTTGACTTAAATTTAAAATAATTCGAAAAAAGATCGCCAAAGTTAAAAAGAGGGGAAGGGAAGGGTTGGCTGCAGATGATGGAAGAAGCGGAATGTCTCGGTACGGATCTCACGGTATAGCAGCAAACGATAGTACCATTCCACACGTTGAACTTCGGGGCAAAGCAATAATGTCAACGCTCTCCTCTTCTCTCTGTCAACAATAAAATAAGCTTCTGTCTTCCTCCCTCCTCCTCTAACCTCCCCATCAAGCATAGCACAGCACAGCAAAACCCAACTTCGACACCAACTAAGAAGAAGAAGAAGAAGATGAGGCTAACTTGGTCTCCTGAAAGAGCCTCGAAGGCCTACATAGAGACTGTTAATGCGGTAGGCGAATATTCTTCGTCGTACTTCCCGTACTGTGCTGTGTTTTGTCTTTGGAATTTGTGTTTCATGATCGATCGATTCGTTCCCTTCTGTACTTGGGTTGTTTTCAGTGCAAAGCCCACAGGGAATCAGGTGTGCCGGAGCTTGTCTCCGCCATGGCTGCAGGCTGGAACGCACAGCTCATCTTGGAGACTTGGGCGCGGGGGAGGCCTATAGCAACTAGCATCGGCCTAGCCATCTCGAGCCGCCACACTGGTGGCAGGCACGTCTGTGTCGTTCCTGATGAGGGGTCGAGGGCGGAGTATGTTAAGATGGTGGGAGAGGTGGACTCTGCCACGGAAGTACTAACCGTTGGTGATGCCGAGGAAGCCATGGGAGGAGTCGTTGGGATAGACTTCATGGTGGTGGACTGCAGGCAGGAGGATTTCTGGAAGCTGCTAAGGACGGCCAGGCTGGGAGATCGAGGCGCCGTTCTGGTGTGCAAGAACGCAAGCTCGAGGATTTTGTCCGGTTTCCAGTGGGAGAGCGTTCTCGAAGGAGGCAGGCCCCGCGGCCACCGCCTCGTGAGGTCGGTGTTCCTTCCAGTGGGCAAGGGGCTCGATATTGCTTATGTGGGCACGAGCGGAGGCAGCACTTCTGGTACGGCCAGGAAAAACAGCCGGTGGATCAAGTATGTCAATCATGAATCTGGCGAGGAGATCATCATAAGGAAGTAGAAGTGAATGTTTCGACTGAACCATATCTTGTATTTGTACATAAGGTCACGGTGATCTTGTAATAAATTAATGACAGTAAAAAATTTTTGATACAAAGTCAATATATCAGACAACTGAGAGTCCACTATTTAAACCTCGCCGCTCATCTGCCTCGGCTCGATGATAGCCTGCACATACACCATTCATCCACGAAAAGGAAATCTTACCGAAAGGCAATTCAGATACTACAAGCTGCTGCCCTCTGGGGCTCACCAATGAATTGAAATGGATCCCACTTCTCACAGGGTTAAACGTAATTTACGGTTCAAGAATAGTAGAAGCAAGGCAGGAGTAAGGCAGCCGATACTCTGAGCCCACATTTTGCAAGTAACAGTTAAAATTGTACCAATCAGTAGTACATCATCAACGGCAAAAATCAGTGAAATTAAGTTTTGCATGCTCAAGCAGTGGTTGGTCACCGGTGCCTGCAGCTTTCTTGCAGCATATTCAACGTTCCAACCTGCAGAAAGGAAGGGAGCGGTCTTTTCTTTATAACAATTTCTGCAGACAGTAAGCGTCCTTGACATTGAAGTGCATGTCGAACTTTCAGGTTCGCCCGAGTATAGTCAGCAAAACACGGTCAAACGTTTAGTTTTCCCGAGTTGCAGATTGATGGAGGTGGTTCTGCTTGTTGATGGAGATCAGACCCTGTTAACCTTTTTCAACTGCCACGTCCCCTGCAACTCGGCCTGTTTTCAGTCTAAATCAAACACCACACGCAGTTCTCACTTTTTTTCTTCATATGTATAGCGTGAGAGATTAGGAAAGGATGAATGAGAGGCTCATCAATGCCTTGATAAGTACTCCATCACAAGAACCTTCCTCCCTCTTCAATGCCCTGATCCTGACCTTACTGAGTGATCTACAGTATCTCCCCTCTCTCCAGACCCCTCCCACTACTCCATTCGCACGCTTCAGGTCACATTCTTTAGCATAAAGCATGATCCGAGACAACAAATTGTCGATGTTGATCGAGATCTGGATCCCGTATCTCACTCGTACATGAGGAGCAGGCCCAAGAATCCTCGTCCAGTCCATCTCTCTCTCTCTATTTTCCATGTCATTTGTATGTTTATGTAGATATTTTTCATGGTTTTTCATTGTGTAACGTCTCTGTCTCTTGAAATGTTATTGAATGGGTCCACAGTACGTATGAATCTTGTCAAAGAGATTCACTCGGAAGAAGAAAGCGACACAGCTTTAAGCTTGTTCGAGGGGGAGTTCATGGGCTCCGGCTCAAATCTTCAGACAGATCGGGCCCATAAGATTTCGCTTATGGACCTAAATGTGGGACTCATTCAGCCCCCTTCGGCCCAACTGGCCTAATTCACTCAATCTCAACCTGTTTTATCGGCGATCAGGGCGTGTTTCCCCACCTCCGGTAACGTATTACGGCCGTCCATGCAATTCACGGTGAGGAAGAACCCACATACTTAACTCAATAATGTCCGTCGGGATTGTCTGTCGGTCCGATCCTAAGCGACTGCTTCATCGTGTTGGTTCCCTTTTTATTCTCTTTTCCATGGTTGCATTATTTTGGTTTTCGACACGACAATAATGTGCACTCAAGGGGTGAGTGAACGTTCCATTCTCAAGCTGGATTCGCGGCTGTGAAAAAGAGAGCAGTTGCTTCAATCATGCCGTAAAATAATGTGAAATCTCGGTCGAAATCATCATATATGGTACAAGAACGAGAATCGATCTTCAACATAGCTTCTACTGTACTCTTTCTACCCTGTGGTTTGCTAATATATTATGGATCTAAAAATCAGCTACGAATAAATTTATTTTATAAAAATCAATTAGATGATGTATATTTTATGGTTATTTTTCATTATTATGGCTCACGTGTATATATATATATATATAGTATTATCATTTGAATAAATTTTACATAATAAATTTATTGTATTATACCAACTGAATATGTATTCACACATTAAGGGTCAATTTGAAGTGCAAAATCTTGCAAATGCCTCCTAATCTCGAGCTGTCCGATATATAGTCTCTCTACAGCTTCATAACCATATCGCAAACCGTCTCATGTCGTGATCTCAGTCGTATCAATGACTTAAGAAAACCCTATGGCAGTCGAGATATACCGGACAAAAAATGATTCAAACTAAGTCACCACTAGCAAGGAACAACGAATCAGATGCGTGGGCAGCCATCGAGGACTGAATCTGCGAGAATCTCACGTGGCCAAATTAGAGATATTCATATTTTGCATTCAATATTTTAAAGAGAAAAAAAATTATGCCTGTAAACATCAACCACCGTGGGGACTCTCCCGATCCTTGCGCATCTAGTCACGTATTATAATCCCCACTAATGGCTCGTTGATTCCACCGGATTAGTGAGCACAATTTGCAAGGGGAAAAGAGTACTAATAATTTGCAATTATACCAGCCCACTTTTAGACTTAACCATGCATGCTTGACCAATGAAATACGATCCCTTTCTTCCCAAGCAAATTATCAATTATGGCTCGTACCCAAAAGAAAAGAGAAAAGGAAGAAGAGAATAAGAGAGAATAACAAACAAAAACGCACCCAACCTTTTGTTTGGTCTCATCCAACAGATACATGGGAATAGCCACGTGAGTGTTCATATGTATGCATGTATGTATCAGATTTGTGTGTATATAATAAAAACAAAGAAGGCCGTTTCATTGATTTTCTCGAATGCGTATGGACCGTTACCATATGGAAATCAAATATTGTCCTCCCCTCCCCTCCCATCTCTCTCTCTCTCTCTCTCTCTCTATCCCTTTTTGTCGTTTAGGCTAAACGTCTCCTTTTTCGTCCGAAATAATGTGATTTGGACCGCCTCCGGGACATGATTAAGCGAGTTAATTACTGCCCTAATGACCGTTCAGATGAAGTAAGACGGGAGGAACCGGTGAGGATGAAATCACTTATGGTCATTCGTGAGAGCCGTGTTCTAACCGAACCGTGAATGATAGCTGGGATAATCATAAGATTGCCACGATTCACGGATTAAATGTGAAGCGGATCGAGTCACTTATGTGGACAATCTGGAAGCTTAGAAGTGGGCGGTGGAACTTCAGAAATAACACTGTTAGGATTCGAAAATTAATCGTACATCATACCTAAATCTGATGTGGAAGAACTGTAATAGCATATGAGCGTCGAGGCTAAGGAATATTCTACTCTCGCGAAGCAAAATCCATAAAGGGTTTAATGGATCTCACACCCCCAGAAAACAGAGATGAGAGGAGAGGAGAGGAGAGAGAGAGAGTCCAACAACGGCTAATGACTGCCGTCACAGCTCGAGGTGGGGACCAATCATCTCCCCCGCGGTAGCCGCACGTGTCATTTACTGTCTAAGCACGTGTTTCATCTAGGACTGTATACGCTCGTGCGCGTACACTGTAGACGCACGTGTTCCATCCTCCCCCGGTGCTACTGTTGAGCTGGCTGCATTGTTTCTGTCCGATATTTTCATTGGACAGCATTCCGCAATAATTGTCATCATTTTCCAAGGATTGCAGCAGTAGACACTATGATGCCCAAAAATTAAGAAATAAATAAAAATTAATTTTTTCTGTGTTAATTATTTTAGTCGAGCAATCCTCTGTTTTCTTTTCCTCTAGATATTCTCCGATTTCTTTTTTCGGTCAATTTTCCAGACGAGGCCCGTTACACTTTTGGGCCCGCTGAGTGGCCCAGGACACGACACGCTAGTATTCTCCTCCTTCTTCTTCTTCTTCTTCGTGGTGCTTCGGCTCGATGCGAGTTTGGTCGAAACGGAAACTTTGACAACTGAATCCACTGCACGAAGATGCAGAAGCTTTTACCATCGTACATGTTTCGATCGGAAGCTCGCTCGCCGTTTTCGTCTGGAATTATCGAGGTTGGAAATTCATCGGACAGATATTACTGGTTGGGAAAGTTTAGACGGTTTTAATTTGCCGGTCAAAGGAGATCAGTGACGCATTAGCTTTCTAAATCCATCAGCGCCTCACAGCTCAGGCAGTGGCTAAATTGTATATAATACCTGAGGGGAAGGGGGCGGGCGGGCGGGCGGGCCGCGAGGGGACCATGCAGGGGGAGGAGGATGCATTGGGTTTTTTTGGGAGGTGACGTCACCTTGCCTGACAGCATGGCGTCACGGTTCTATCGTACGGAAGACTGGCGGAGATTTTTTTCAGGATGGGATTCTGAATTGTGTGTGTGGGGGGAACAGTAGTTGACACGTGATAGGGAGGGATATTGCGATCCAGTCAAAGCCCTACAATCTACTACTCATCCTCCTTTGTCCCCACTCTATTATTATATAATAATACAATTCACCTACATATAATATACATACACATATGTATAATGAATGATATCCCATTCATTTCCTCTTACAAAAAAAAGAGTCTATTTTATTCATTTGTGTAATTCGAGTTTTAAGGAAAGGTGGGTGATGGACTATATTAATTTATTTTAATTTTCTCAGTGGATTGGGGAAGTCATTAACAGAATTAGCTAGCACCGTAATGGGTACTTAGAAGTTAATGAATGGGTTTAGATTTACCCGACATAGGGCTTATTCCGAGAATCACGTTAACCCTAGTGATGAGGGAGTTCGAAATCGGACTTTTCCCTAGATTGAGAGTATCGAGTAGTATCATTAATTACCCATTAACCCATGTGGGTTAGGTCTTCTAATGATACCAAATTAGTTAGCCCCGAGATGATTATAATCTCTCAAATGGGGCCCCGTAATCGTACGTATGTATAGTTAAACTAGCTTTTATAAAGGGCAACGGATGGGACACGTGTTGACTATCATTATACAAGTGATACACACATGTTTTTCTAATTATATATATATATAATCATAATCTCATGGTGTACAATTAATGAGCATAACTCTGGATGAGTATGGATTAATCGAGAAGATTTCATGTTTAATTTTTCTACATAAAATAGATTAGAATTCAAATTATGTGAATAAAGATATTTCATCATATACAGTGAAAAAAGAGGTTCATTGGTTTGGAAATTTTGGGTTACACTTGCCCTATCTACCTACCGGTGGAACTCTGTATGGGAACACAGGAAACAATTGCAAGGTTTGAGGATAAAATGACACATGCCAGACTACAGATAAAAAGCAGAGTCGGTGTTTGGCGATTAAACATGAAGAGGGGTAGGCTTTGTCGGAAGCATTTCCATATGTGAACATCGAATACTTGGCTCCGATCGATAAAAGTAACATCAGGATGTCTTCTGGTTACCATTGGACCTCCTCTTCTTCTTCTTTTTTTCTTTTTTCTTTTTAAATCTTTGGCTGAAATGTGTAATTTTAAAATTATAACCATTTTAATTATATATATGCACTAAACTTTATAAATATTTAAATATATCGACATCACCTTTTAACTAAGAACATGAGAAAAAAATTATTGCGGTTGAAATTTTTTGCCTAGGATAAAATTGTCACAATGACGGTACTGTCATTTCACTGGCAGTAGGCAGGTCTCCACCATTCATATTCAGTTATGTGGCAATAATCGAACGGTTGCAAATTATAATTCCTAATATGCCCCTATGATGGCACTATCAATACGGTAAAAGTAAGTCGTGGAGGTAATCGTGCATTGATCTCTCTCATTTTTCACTAATCATTGTACCTTCTCCCTCAGATTGTCTGACTTGAATGTCGAAGGGGCGACTCGGGTAGTCACCCCTGATCTTGGCTCCCTCTCTCGGTGTTTAGCCTAGATTCTAGAGCTGGTAATTTTTTATATGATACGATAATTACATATAAAATTTGATGAGTTAGGATTGAGTCATGGTAAAATCGTGCAAGTCGATATGAGACCATTAATTCTGTCTAATTGTATATATTTAAATATGTGTTAAGCATGTTAATATATTTTATTTTTTTAACGGTATATAATCTTAATTTAATATGTCATATAAAATGTATCAAAATTTATTTGTTACATTTTAGTGTATAATCTTATTAATATTACAATGTCATACATGTTAATTATCTACATCTATAATTAATACATCTAAATACATTTAATTTATATTGATTAAAGATATATGTTACTGAGTACAGACACAATTAGACACGGCACAAATTTGAGTTCATCTACGGAGAATCATAAGATTACCTGCTCCACCTGTCCCTTTCCACACTAGCTGGTACATCTCACACCCTATATCTCCTACGCTGTATTCATATTTTATATATGAATTATAATCTTAATATTTATCGTAATTCGACGGCACTTGTGGCGAACGTTGCTCATTGGAGCCGACAATAAAATTTGTCGTAGACCGTATCTTCTTTATTCGTGAAAAAGTAAATGAAATTGTTTTCCTTTCACTACTTTTTGCATACCATTGTATGATTCCCACCCGTTGGACGACCAGCTGGGGAGCCTACCTCGAATTATTACTTGAAAAAGACATAGGATAGGGATTAGGGGGCATGATCTAGAGAGAAAAAAATGAACAAGGAGTGATGTCATTTTTAAAATCTAGGTTGGTTACGTGCAATGTTAATGATCGGTCTAATCAAGATATAATATTGATCAAAATGGATTAAATTCATATGGGCTTGATACACTTTTTTTTTTATTTATGAATGAACATGATTTAGGAGTTAATACGATCACCCGAATATCGGATAGTATATCATCATGTTAAACGGGCCGTGGAGGCATGTATTAGATATATATTTTTACCTTTTCATATATTCATTAACTTTATTTCACATTCCAACCTTTTTCTAGGAGCTGGTGATGAGCTGCTAACTATTCCTAATTATATCACCGACTCGTGACAAAATCTTCCGTAGTTGATTTTCTTTTACCTAGGTAAGGCAGTCCAACTGTCACGAAAGCATATTTATCGAGATATATCGGAATGATTGTGAATTCCCCCTTTAGGGTTTAACCATCTATTCGAAGAAGTTTAGGAAATGAGTTCTTGTTGATCTTTGGATTCATGCCATGATGATGATCAATGAGTTTGGTATCCGGGAATTTGAAAGCGATATGTCGTGAAAACTGTGATAAAATTCTCTTATATCATAATATACCACGAAATGGGTGATGCAACTTAAGAGTTAATTGTAATTTCGTATTTTTTATTCGGCCGTTACCAGGCCGGAAAGGACCACTCTGCCACTTATTGCAACTCGAAGAAGATTGATTATTGATTGATTAACGTACGAAAGAGGGATGTGTCGTTAGGCAGTCGGCTGTACGCATTGGATGGTAATAAGGCCAGAAATCAAAATATTGAAAAAAATGGGGGTTAAAAATGGAAAACAGAATAGCATTGGGAGAGGGAAAGATTCTTGTACAAAAAAGAGGTGGGTGTCGTCCAAAGCGAATGATTACGCTCCTTTTTACCTTTATAAAAGATACAAGTAAGTATTCAGACAGACAGAGAGAGAGAGAGAGACAGAGAGACAGAGAAAGACAGAGATTAGTTGGTGACTGGTGAGCAGTCGGCATTAAGACCAAGCCGTTCGATATTGTTGCCGACAAGAATTCTTGTCCCGCCACAAATCCAGTAATTACACCCGCACTTTTTCTTTTGGTTAAGCTGTTGGGAGATTCATGAGTCAAGAAGATTGGAGGAGGGAGGAGGAACATATGAGCAAAAATAATATTCATCACCAGCAGACGATAATGCTCTGCATCTAACCTGGGATTTCCGAGATTATACTATAATTTTCATAAACAAACTCAGACTTTCTGCTCATTTGGAGCCCCTCTCAGTGTTTGTTTTCTTGAGCTGAGTGGGTGAATCTTGAGGATTCATCATTAGGTAGAGAAAGCAAATGAGAGAGAGCTTTGGAACCCTCTCTCGACAACTGCTTTCGGGCATTACGCATTTCATGATGCCTTCCTTAAGGGTCCGATGCGAATGATCCTTTGCTCGACTTCCATCATCAAGAGTCTGCAAAATTGGGATGGTTGTGGTGGATGAATCAGCGATATCGGGCACTTCCGGAGAGAGTTGAGAAAAAGAGGCGTTGACCGCCCTTTGTCTATAGCTCCCCTCATCATGTCTTGACCATTTTAATCTGCAGGATGCGCAACCACTGATTAACCTAACATCATTCAATTCCTCGGTTGCATTGCTTTTTTCAACCACCGTTTTCATCTTCTTATGTTATCTTGCATCTTCGACCAAAAAATGTCATTTCAATCTAGGGTTACAAGACATGGCAATTGGGTCTCTTGTGATGGAGTTCTTAATGGGAGCACGAGGGGTCCCCCCCCCCCCCCCAAGCTAAAAGAAAAGGTTCGGTACCATCTGCAATTATTTTTATCATCAATGCATATTTGGTTACCGTCGCTAAAGGATCGCTTCCGCACATCATTCTTCAGGGAACCCGAAATCTAGAAAAACTTTTGCATTTCGGAGCTACACAATAGCTGCAAATCAATCACCGAATAAATTTTGTTATTGATTGAATATCATATAAACAACAAGGGTGAACAGCAGAACAAAAATCAACGACTTCTGCTTCATACACTATTTGCTCAATAATGCAACATTTCGATTCCTAAGAACTAACAATAGTCCTGTTCTGAGGGAGCTACCAGCCAATGAATCAACGGCCAAAGAATCAGACCCAATTCCAATAAACTCGAGAGCTTGCTCTCGGAGCATCTTCCTGGAGGTTTCATCCTGATAACTGTTCCTTTTGCTCGGCGGGTCCCCCAAGAGCCTCGACCAATCGCTCTACATGAACTCGATAGGCTTTAGCATGGTTTTAAAGAGAAGCTACCCCTTAAAGAAAGAATGATTTGACAGAAAAAAGTCTCAAAACAATCTCTCTCCCTCTATCTTTCCATGGCAACACCAAAGCTGGGACAGAGACCTCCACTCTCCTCATGGTGGGGTTCCACTCAACGGATGAGATGAAGAAACAGTTTTCCAAGTCTTTGTTCCTCCTCCAGCGCAGAAAGTTCGGTCTCGTCTCATCAGTCCCGGCTTTCTCGACCAGCTCAACAAATCAGAAGTCACCAACTCAGCCCCACCCAACAGCTACAGAGTTTTCCAAGTCCATGGATTCTCTCTTTGGCGAGTTGTTTTCTATAATCATGTCTGCATAACCACCAGAGGGCTTTCTCTGATCGGCTTAAGGAGGCACATCCGGTGCAACAACATCCCTGTCAAATTCTTTTTGCCATAAAAGAAATATTACTTTAGCATCGTTTAGCTGAATATCGAGTTCAGGAAATGTCATTTCTATAAACTTGACCATTTTCAACCACCAACAGGAAGAGACTATCATATTCCTTCTGATTTGATACATCAACTGCATTGAATAGGAATGGAGAAATTCATCATTTCGAAGAACAAAATTTTGAATTCAACTAGAAAATGAGTGATTCTTTTTTGCTGTGTGCATTTATACCTAGGTAGACAACCATCATACAATTTCTAAGGATTACAATGACATGCTACCATCAGAAAAGACCCAATATGCACGTAATCCAATGATCACAATGTAATCATGTACGGTGCCAACTGGACCAGATTTGCCGAAATAAATTCAGCGGCCAGTATATATACCCCTAATAACTAAACCAGAAATTATGATGTACCGTTAAGTAGTCACATTATTATAAGCAAATGTGTGAGCAGAGAGATAATCCGAGCTTGAAAGATCGTAATCATGAAATATTCTGCACATGTATCAGTTTCTATGGATAGGATGTCAGGAAAGAGAATCTACTCCAGATAAAACCTATAAATGTCTATACAAACAGAAAACTTTAAATATGCAAGCTTAAGCTTCCTAATTCATTCCAATTAACGAACTGGACCAACTTAAAATTATGAAACCGATATGATCAATAAAACTGAACTCTATGTAGCGTTGGTTTCTCCTAACATCCAAGAATTGTCTGACTAATCAATTTAAGAATGAAAATAGGTAAGGAAATGAACCGGAAAGAAAAGCAACAAGGCCTGCAAATCAGCCATATGTCATAAGAGGTATAGAAAAGAACATTAAGCTAAGGGTGTATCAACGAGAACCTCATTAAGCACATGTTCCTCACCATTTGCAGGAGAGAGCAACTCTTCATCCTTCTCATCTTCACTTGAAAGATTCCCCCTATCAAACTTAGCCTGAGCCGCGAGGAATATGAGCTTCTGGACCCTGTCCAAGCCCACTCTCGAGGATCTATATGCTGAAGCCGACAACCACCGCAAGAATGACCAGTTGCACTTGAACCCCCGAGAAGTAGCATGGAGAAATATTAGTCTGACTGCAACTCTGCCGAGCAATTTGAATTCCGTGAGATATCTTTCCCAGACGAGCCTCCTGCTCTGCGGGTTGGCGAGCCTCATCTTTCCTGTGATAGGGTCTCGCTCCTTCATCTGCACTGCTTGGGCATACACAGGATCAAGACCCTCGGTCCTCCATTTCATGAGCTCCATCAGGGCAATATGGGCTTCTTCTGTGGGGACTAGCCTCGTTATTAACTTATCAACATCCTTCTCTTGCTCAGGGGTCAAGCATTTGAATGGTGGGAGATATTTACCGCTTGTGTCCCGAATCAAATACAGTGGATCGAGTATGAATGCAGCAGCCCAAGCGGGATGGTAGTTCTTCCTAAACTGCCGCTCGACCACCTTCTCAACAAAGCCCTCGGGGATATGAAATTTTGAGCAACAGTCCTTGATCTTTAGCCTCAGCTCATCCCAAAGCGGAAGGCATTGACCAACCAGCGGCCTCTCGGACTCGATCTCTAGGGCCATGTCCTTCACCAGCTTGACCAATGTGTGTGCTGCCTCAAGTTCATTCCAGAATTCCGTATCACTAACCATCTCTGCAACCTCAGAAGCCAATGATTCCTCCACACTTACTATCTTGTACGACTCATCAAGCAGAACTAACTGCAAGGCCCGTGAGGATTTGAAGACATCCTCAAACATTATAAACACTGGCCCGAAGTTTGACTGATCAAGAATGTGTGCGGGCACTCTTATCAGCCCATAATTCCCGTACTCCTGTAGCTGGTATTTATGGAAGCTCTTCCGAACTTGGGAATTGTTGTTCACAAAGCTGGCGAGCTTAAGGCAGTTCTGGGTCACAGTCCTGAACAGAGGAACCTCCTTCCCGAAATCTTTGAGTAAGCTATTAAACCCCTGAAACTGACAAGAAAGATTAACCATCCAGTGATTCTGATTCTCTAAGGTCCTCAAGGCTTTAGACCTGAATTTATCAGAAACTATACCTACACATTTCTGAAAATTGTTCCCTGTAATGCCTGTGATTGTCTCCCAGAGGACCTCCTCTGCATAATTTGAAGGGACCGAACCGCTGACAAATACAGCCCTTCTATAGAGACTACTCCCATTGGGGAGATTAACTGTCAAGTTAACTAAATGACTGTTTTCCCCATAATTACCTTTGTATTTCCACCCATCAGAAGAAATTTGAAAGAACATGGCATCCCTAATCCTCGCCTCAGAGTCGGCGCTTGCCTCTTGGAATTTCACGTCCAATAGAGCGCCTGAAAATTCTCTTCTGGAGATGACTGGCAACCCGAGCTGGCTGAGGAAAGCTTTGAACTTGGGGTGTTCCAAGCTTGAAAACGACACCGAGCCGCAAGATTCGTATACCCAATCAGCTAAAGAATCGAGAGCACAGTCGATTTGGGCCTTACTGAGGATCGGACCAGGAGAGGTCTTGGGGATCTTGAGCTTCTTCACGCTGTCCTCTAACATAGCCAGAGCACCCAAGTCGTCCTTCCCGCCCGATAAAACCAAGTGCGGCTGTGGACTACCGACTGCTGTTGTTGTGGCAGCTGACGCAGTGCAGTCTAAACGGGAGGGATCAACGATTGTCAGGGGATGGGCCTGGTACGACGTCCCTGATGGCGCCCCTGCCGATAGGGAGCCGCTACTCCGTTTGCGGTGGTTGTGCCGCTGAGTCGCGGTAGTGACTGGCGGCGGAGGGGGGAGGGAGCTCGCGGTGGGGGAGAGGGAGGGAATGGGTTTGGGGAGGGAGTGGTAATTGGGGCAAGTCCCGCGCTTGAGGTGCTCGGAGGCTGTCCGAGAAGGGTTGGAGGCGGAGAAGAGGGCGTCGCACAGGGAGCACCGGAGCTTAACTGCTTTCGCGAGACCGGTGTCAGCGTTGTGTACTAGGACAGGTTCTAAGTAAGCCCAGTACCAAGCGCCCTTCCCCTTGACGGCCTTCGTACGGACCATCAAAAGCCGCTCATATCGCTTGCTCGCGGCCTTAGCGGTCAGCTCATCTGCAGAGACAGGTGGGTCCTGCGAAGACGTCTGCGATGAAGTGTTGGTGGCCGCCATTACAAGGACAGCGGAGACGGAAAGTGCAGGTCAGTAATCTGCGAAAGAAATGTCAAATTATTTCGGAAGCTCTACTTTCACGTGGAGGTGCATTCAGCCGTGCTCGACGGCGGAGGTCCATGGACCAAGCCCGGCGAGCTGGGGTTCTTCTCTAATGAGAGATTGTGGTGTTAGTTCGACTGACGGGTCAGCTGTGCCGGTCGAGGAGGCCTTTAGTGAGAGAATATGAGAGAGAGAGAGAGAGAGAGAGAGAGAGAGAGAGAGAGAGAGAGTGAGTGAGTGAGAGAGAGGAGAAGCAGAGGAGAGAGAGAATGAAGAGAAAGGCAGGAGAGAGAAAGGGATTGAAAATGATGAAGTAATTACTTGCTAAGCTACGTCGTCTTCCCAACTAATTCTAATCACAGAACTCATTAGCCACTAATCACATGAGTGCTGAGCTTCTGCGACTCCAATGGCGGAAAATGCAATCGCAGAGCATGAATGGTCTGTCTGTTGACATCGATAGAATTACTGAATTACAAATGCGGCCGTACCAGCGGTCGAGACGAGGGACTGATAGCACACGCGCCGGCAATGTGCGAGTGGGGGAGAAGTTAGTAGTGAGGCAACTAGCGACGCTACGCGGACCAAATGCACACAGACGTGGGCTTTCACCTTCTTGCCATTGGAGAGTGACGCCCACGCGCTCTTCGAGGAAAGGAGAGGGCGATACTCCGGAGCTGTTTTTCTTTTTCTTTTTAATTTTATTATAATAATTACTATTTTTGTTATTTTTTTATTCTAGCTTTGGGGCACTCCTTTCATGTTTCTCCGCTTTTCCTCGTATTTTATTGCACTTTATTATTATTAATATAACCATTATATTAAATAAAAATTTAACATAAAATATAAATATAAATTTAATAAAATAAAATATATACATTATCATAGGTTTTAAATTTTTTTAATTTTTAATTGACCGATTTTTTCACTAGTTCAATTGAGTTCATTGGTCGGATCGGAAACTAGACAATTCATCCGGAGTTGACCTCTTTGAAAGTGCAATTTGATCTTTTATAGAAATCGGACAGGGTAAGTGGCCGATTCTCATTGAACTGATCAAACCAGCCGGTCCGGTCCAATTTTTAAAACTTTGGTTTCAACTTAAAATAAAAAAATACAGCGTTGTGTATTTTTCCTAAATTGAGACATAATATTCAAAATATTTCTAGATCGACTCAAAATCATAACTCCCATCGATAAATACTAATGTGATTTGCCTAGGCATGGCAACTCGGGCCGACCTCACATAATAGACGACCTGAAAAACTCACGCCAGACATAGTTGAAAAAAAGTTCAAATATTAAAATATAATTCCTTGGAATCGAACTTTTAAATGTAATAATAGGGAGATTAATTTAATTTTTACGTTGACTTTAAGGAGTCATTTAAAATAAATATTAAAATATGATTATATTTGACATAATTAACCAATTCTATCAATTTTTATTATAACCTTCATTTTATTGTGAAAATATTTTCGTGCTTTGGGCAAGCACGGCCCAATGTCTCGGTCGGCTAAAAAATATTGGCCCAATCACGTTCCAGGCCCGTGCCATTTTTTGCCGAGTCTACCTATAATTGGTTAGAAAATAATAAAAAAAATGAAAAGCAAATGAAAAGACACCAAATAAAAATAAAAATAAAAATAAAAATACCACATAATTATTTAATAATTGACCCTTTTTTGAAAAAAAATGAAACAATTTCGCTCGTTTTGAAAATAAAAACTTGAGATGATCTTCCATTTTTTTTCCTAAATTGAGATATTTTCTACTGAAAAAAATTGAAATATCCGATCTTTATATACATACATACATATAACCTTAGGAAGCACGTTTTTAATATAATTTTTCCCTCCTAGATTTTTAAGATTTATTATCATCTTTCCTCTACAGAGAAATTCGCATCGACTTCCGCCATCTCTAGCACTGCGCCTGATCGATCCGACAGGGACCAATTACTGAGAATCGGGGGTGATTTTGCATAATATAATAAGGGTCACATATCCAGTATATCAGATTTAGGATTCGAAATTATAAAGTGTCAGTATCTGAGATTTAGTTGGCGGACTCCAATATACTACTGGTTGATTAATTGGTTATTATGGTACCGGATACTATTGATATAAAATTAGAGGGAAAAATAAAGATTAGTCTTGCTCGTGTCTTCTGGAATTAGTTTATCATAATAAGAAATTTTCTTACTTAAATTTTGTATTTTTGGATGCACTGATTTATTTTTGTGTGTGTGTGTGTGGAATTGGCATAGAACAACTAGACAAACTTGTCATTTACAACTGGTACATTTGCAGAAGATGGGTTGAAGTTCTGAGCTTGTACTCATATGCAGAATTAGCAAAAAAAAAAAAGGAAAATCAATTGATTAATTTAATTAATTGCACTCTTCCTTCCTATATCACATGACAGGTTCAGTTCATGTAGCTGTCTGATTGATTAGCATGAGGACAAGCATGCACCTCATTGACCTCGTCCATTTTTCAGAATTGTGATCCGTAACCAGTCTTTAATGCAGCACATCTTCCATGTTTGGCCAAATGTTGCCATTGACCACTCACACCACTTTTTGTTTTATGAGTATAGATCGAACTTATAAGTGTATAATAAGATATGAAGAATATGAAAATAAATGTGTAATAAAGGTTCTCCTTGTAAAGATTTTCCTGAAATTAAAGAGGATGGGACTGTGCTAGACTAATACTTTTATCCTGAAGATGAGTTTGCTTTTAATCCACTGTAGTTTTCACCGGCTCAGCTGTTCTGCTCACTGGTACTGCTATAAGTGAACGGGTTTCGATTAAGTTCGGCAAAAATTAAAGGCTCAATGAGACAGCAGTGGCCCTTCGAGTCAGCACCCTTGTACGTGCATTACTGTTTTGTATATAGCACAAGTGTACTGAGGATCACCTGTACATACATATACTTAATATATATAATATAATGCATTAAAAGATGGCTACTGTATTTGGGCCAGAAGGTGTACCTAAAAACTACCCAAAGGCCAGGCCAGCTAATATCCCACTAGGGTTTGTGCCATTTGGGAAACATCGCATCTTGATCTTGAGATTATCTGCTGGGGTCAAAAGGGTCACCACCTCTGCCCCACATCTTGGTCTGAATCGGCAAACTTATTTTATTAGCCGCATCCGTCATGGTGGTCAAAATGCCGACACACCTTGTCCCCTCCTCCTGTCCTGTATGAGGCAAATCACAAGTTGCGAGTAACTGGAGATCTGGGCTCAGCTGTTTGCAGACGTGTTGCTCGGAGGCAGAACCGTCTTCGATCTTGAGTCCAATGACTGGCTCAGTCGACGTGATTTTCCTTCGTGGGATGCTCACGCTAATGCTAGTTTAGAGCTTGGGCTACTTACTGATCAAGAGAAGCTCAAGAGCTTGGGCCTTTTAGGGCTCTTCTGCCACATACAGAACGAGTCCGGTGATCTTTTGGGCTGAGAAGTGCATAGATTGGGCCCACCAAGGTCAGAATTGGGCCTTTTTTTGAGCCCAACCCGAATTACGGGGCCGAAAAAACAAAACAGATGGCGGAGCAGAGGAGTCCCGCCCACCCTGGGCTCGAGCCACGGGCACAAGTAAAGGTGCAGACTGCAGTTAGGGGAAACTGATATTTTCTTGCCATGTTCTCCTTTCTACAACCAAAACAGCCCTTATAGAGCAGGGAAACTGACTAGCTGTACAGCACGTACCAGCTGCAATCACATCACACCCGGTTGCTACTATTAGGGAGACAAGGAGACCCAAGCTCACATTCTATTGTCATCTCAATGAGTCAGCGGATGACAGAGTAGATAAATTTTACATCAGATCGGCTAATTCGGAGGACCGGAAGGTCGGGGAGGTTGATGACCTGTTCTGCTTTGATTCAACAGTAGAGATAGGGACAGGGGTTGTTGACGGAAGCCCTGGTGCAGTATCGTGCTTCTGTTTCTTTGGATTCTGCTCCTGCTGGTTTCCAGTGAGAAAACTGCCAACCACAACCTAATTCGCCATAAGAAGAAAAAAAAAAAAGAAGGAATAAAAAAAGCATACTTCAAGCTGAGACAGCAGACGCTACACCCATATTGTAAAAGAGACTTATCCAAGTACCTGTACAGGACTTGCAGCTATGAGGAGCCCAGCGAGTCCACCCCCAACAACTCGCCCATCAGGGCCTGCCAAAGAAATGCTCATGCCGCCCGATCTGCTTCGTGTTCCTCCAATGTCGCTAGGCATGAATGAACCAGATAGAGACAGTATCTCAAAACGACCCTGTTATCAGGAACAAGAAACTACGAGGAATTGTGGGGATCTATTTGGCTGCAGGCAACAACATCAGGACTAGTTTGGTGGTTTCATGAAATGGCGAAAGGTGTAATTTCATTCCCTACTTAAAATCTGAGGATGGTAAGGGAAGAGAAAGAGAGATGCGATGACGATACCTCATACGTTAATGTACCCCCCGAAGAATCAGGCTGTCGCAGCATGACACTCGCGATCACGCCATTGGCCGAGAGGATGCATATAGCTCGAGGACATTGCTGGGAAAATGATATCACTTTCATAGTAACATCCTGGAAAAGTTGTTCAAAAAGAAAAAAAGGAACGAAAACTTTGCCATATTAATCAAGATGTGTGTCGAAAGGAATAACCACTTCACATAATTACTCGAGGGACAAAATATTTTCTTTATTGCGTCTTTCTGTTCTAAATGCACCTCTCCAGCATTAACAGTAATGATGTGGGGCATAAAATTAGTGCCGAGAGAGCATGCAGCCCATTCACCTACACGGTAAAAAGGTTAAATGGAGTTGGTAAATCATGAATCCTCAATGTTCTCCATCAATAACAGAGCAAGCTAGGCATTTGATAAACCAGAATTGGTTCATCACACATTCATATAGAAATAATAACTGTTCGATAAATCAACAGACAACAGGGAACCCCTTCAAAGTATTGTGAGAACCCACTTAATCGGCATGGGATGTGAATTAGAGAACTACATCAATGAAGCAAAAATCTGACAATTTCACCAATCTTGCTGAGAAATAGACAGATTATAGCAAAAAGAATCCAATAACAAAAAACACCACATCAAATTAGGCCTACAACAAAATCAAAACGATTAAGTCAGAGCTAAACTGTACCAGAAAGGCATATCATAAACCTGTACTTTCTCCCTTTGATTAGCTGATAAACACAAGCAAACTAAGGCCAGCCATTACTAGGGCCTTCGACCATCAGTTTAGAACCGAAAAGGGCAAGAATATATGCACGATGGCTGAGCTTTTTACCGGAAGATTCCGGCCTCTCACACCAGAGAACATACCACCAAAAGCTATCAAACATCTTATCATTCAAAGGGGCATCCGATCTACTACCAAAAAAGGCATCTAATCGCAAGGTCCCACATCTCAAACCTCCAATCCTGACACATTCGAACCTCGTGCTAAGAGAAATGTCACTAGATGACCACGTCAATAATTTCATAGGCACCCATATACAGTGAATGAAACCAAACAACATAGGTCATAAATGTTCATTTTACCTAAGCTCTCCGCTTCAAAGCTGGGTTTGACTAGAGACCCAGTTAGCTTCAGTTTCGCGAGCTTTGGGGCCGAGAAATTGATCACGAACGGCGCCGCTGATGACATTGGCTTCGGAGAGAGAGGGGCATCATCAGCCACAGAACCGTCTGGAGAGTACTTCCTCGGCCGGCCCCTTTTCTTCTCGGCTGGCGGGTCCGTCGGCCCATCCTTGGATCCAGGCGTCTGGGTCGGGTTACCGGGTCGAGGTACGACGTTGTAGTCTGATGGAGCATCCGATCCCTCCACCACTGCGACACCGCCACTGCTACTCACGATACCTTGTCTTCCCTCCATCGTTAAAAATGCTTCAAGAATCCATAATTTTAGCAATACTCCCAACTGTAGTCTTATCTCGACTCATCCGAGTGATCCACCCAGAGAAGCAAAAAAACCCAATTGCATAAAAGTTTAAACAACGTTCAAGCACAGCTAAAGTTCGGAACTTTGGCAGAGGATCAGAGGCTCAATTTCGCCAAAAATTTTTAAAAAAAGAAAAAAAATCTCATTTACTTCAGTTCAGAAGCAAACTGAATCTTCTTCTTCTTCTTCTTCTTCTTCTTCTTCTTCTTCTTCTTCTTGTGCTCCTCCTCCTCCTTAATCTTAAACTCGAAGAAGAAAAGCTTACATGTGGTATTGATTTTTACAAATAATAACATTAAAAAAAAGGAGCATGACAAGGGAGAGAACTATGGGATTTTGGGTTTTAGAAAAGCACCTGCTTAATTTCTTCTCCTCCTGCGAATTTCTTCCTACGCTTTTCCTCAGATTTGTCCCGGACGATAAGCAAAATTAACAAAATGGCTTACGGCAAGAAAATAATAAATGAGGAAGAACTACTGAATTATTTTCCCCGTTCTTGAGTATGCTTCATTATTTGTCCATTGTTCGATCGTAATGGCATCTTTGTCCCGCTTGGAACCTTGCATGAACCATGGGGTATCCGAATCTATTGACTTTAAAAAATCATATTACTTTACTCCTGAATGAATAAACTTAAATTAATAGATTTGAATTTGTTAAGTTGCTTGTGCTATGTATGGAAAGGGTTAAAAAAATAGTAATTACTTGGAAACTGCCGGGAATCATCTTCTTGTCTCTCTCTCTCTTTTTTTAATATATTGTTCCCTGAAAAAATGATTGTGTAGATCAAAAAGTTATTTCCTTATTTTAAAAAAAATGATTTTTTTGGCCGCGAGTGCTTGAAGTAAGAAATTGTCCAGACGCTGCCAAAATGGAGGGAGAAAATGAGGGATGGCCAAAAAGCTTTTTTTTTTTCTAAGGTTCTTAGATATCCAGTCACAAGACCATGATCCAAAAGACCTAATAGTGTTCTAAAAAACATCAATGTCTTGTAGACAATCAATCCCAAGAAGGCATGAGCGTTTTGTTCATATATAAAACAATCTCTCTGGCATCGAAGTAAAACACCACAAGAGATCAGTTGCAGCTTGCTGCAATGGAGAGAGCCCTGGACTTAGCGTGACCTGGGGGATGAGCATGCATGCGTCCTTTGATACCAGTTAAGGACTCTTTGATTATGCTGGAATGCTACCCCTGCTATGCAAGTTGCACTGGTTGTCCATGCCGTGTTGGTGAATACAGGCCCTGTCTCGCCATCTTCTGCTGTGGTTCCCCCCGTGCAACCTCGAGAGATTGGATCGAAAGGAAGGTTAGAAGATGAAGTCCCTCTTGCTGGGTTCATGTTAGCATCAATTGCAGCATTAAGATCAGACAAATGGCCAGCACTATCTTTTGCTAGATAATGCCTATGTTCGATATAAGAGTTTTGCAACTAGGGACAAGAGAACATGCAATTCTCGTTTATCACCCACGTACAGAGCTGAATTTCTATTCTTCCACACAGTAGAGTAGAAAATAACACCAAAGAGAGAGAAATTCTAGAAATCATCTTCCACTACTCATGTGCAACCTAATGTCTTGATCGACTAAGTAAAAGCTCTTCACATAATGCTCTCCTGATTTTGTCTTGAGCCAAATGCATCTATCTTCCCCCTATTGGTTATTAACGTTACGTTGATCAATCAGTTCATTGAATAGGACCACATTCCAATCATTTTCCACTATTAAATCTTCAACCATGAGGTTCTCTAAGATCATTATTTGATCGTGTCTGGGGTTTGGTTTGGAGCCTACCACTCCTGGGGTCCATGGATGGGTCCAAGCACCTGCATTCTCACCATTACTTATTTAACTTACAACAGTATAAGGCAAAAGGTTTCTTTACAAGTTTGCAAACCCTCCCAGAAGGCGGAGTAGCTACTAAGAGGTCTGTTCTTTGATTCTAAAAAATTACCGTACTTTTGTTTTGGTAAGAATGGACTGATTATATTATATCAATAAACATAACACACAAGTGTCAAAATGCAGAGACAGCATATGGTCTAGCCTGAATCTATACTCTGCTCAGTACAATCTTTAATCAACCTAAGCCTAGTTCCACCAATAATATCATACGAAAGATATGAAGCCACAGGCAGTGGTGGCTCAACAAAATATGTAATATCTTAAATATGCAAGGAGATTCCGAGGCGAACCAACTTGTCAGCTACTCCAAACTTATTTTTCAAAAGGGTTACTGTCAAACTGTTACTGTTTTTGGTTAATTTCCAGGCAAATTTTGAAGGCATAGCTTTATTGAGATCCTCTACTCCCCTAAAACCTAAACTCTCAAGAGGCTCTGGGCTGACACAGCATGTCCCAGGTAATAGGGAAGCAATGTCTCCCTTGGTGATCACTTTTACACCAACCCACGTGCCCCACTAGAAGTTTCTTACTATTGCATCAATTTTATGACATGGCTTTATTGGTCATCTAAAAGAACTCCAGGGAGAAAAGATTTTTTCTAATATAATTGTTTGGAAGACAGATATTATTTAAGAAAGGAAAATGTGCGATTTTGCCAATTAATATTTTTTTATTTTTTCATTTTTATTCTAATCTTTTGGGATGGATTTGATTCTTACCCTTGTTGGAAATTAATTATTTAGTTATCTCTGATAAAAGTACTGAATCCTCGCAAGATGTGGATTGTGGGTGCTCAACAACGACGACGTCCGCCGGGCTGCTAAGCATCAGGTCCGAGGTCTCTGGGCTGGACTGCAAGAACTGCCGGCCCAACCCTGACATCTCTACCCGCAGTAGCCTGAGCTGCAGCTTGGGAAAACGAGGAACATACGGGTAGCTGTGCATGTCTCCCGCAAGTAAAGAACTCACAAGCTCATTCTGATTCCTTCCCTCCTCTGCCCGGCGGCGAAGAAAACCGGGAAATGGCTGCCCAGTCTGTCTTCAACCTCTCGCCGGCGACGCCTCTTCTGTGGTTACGCAGCACTCAGCCGCCCAGTCGACCTTCTTCTGTCCTTGCCCTTTGCTCATCCTTCCTCGGCACCGAAACTCTATCAATTCGTTTATCGAATTTGAATCCCAATTCCCAACTCACAAGGCGCCGCCTCCTTTGCCCCACAGTGTCGCTCAGCCTCCCGACAGCGTAAGTTTCGATCTTTCCTTCATTTCGTGGACATCCATTTGAAAGGTTTACTTGGGCGGGTTTTCCATGAATCTCTCTGTTCTGTCAATTCTTACAGAAATCCTGATAGAGCTGCCGCGGCTTCTTCAGATAAGATTCCAAAGTGAGTTTTCGCCCCTTCCCCTCACGTTCTAGTATTTTCTGGGTTTATCAAGTCCATGCTTTTTGCTTCTTGAGAGGTTCCTTGTAGGACACTGTCGCAATATGAATGCGCAAAAATGCTACTAACACTATCGTTTTCCATGAATCCACTGTGGTTCCTGTACTTTAACCTTCCCTTTCACCTTATTCTACGTGGTGTTCTTGAGGTTTCCCTTGGGTGATTGAATTAGATGGTCTAGGAGGGCGATAAAATCGTTTGCCATGGGTGAATTGGAAGCGAGGAAGCTCAAGTACCCGACTACTGGAACTGAAGCCCTCCTCATGGGCTTGCTCATCGAGGGTAAGTTCAGTCCCCAAATTCTTTATTCACGTAGTGCACGGGTAAAATAATGCAGTGCAAACTTTTTTCCTTTTAAAGTATGGAATCTTTACGCTTTCAAAATGCCAGCTTTGCTGTTTATCTGTTGTTTACACTTGTATAGACCATTTCAAATTTCTATTCATTAATTCGAGTTCTACTAAATATAGTGAAAGTTGGGCCATGCCAAGTGAGTTATTGATTGCCTGATTTGTTGTTATTTACATAATCCTACGAATTATTAGACATTTATTAGGCTAATAATAACTCTGTTTTGGTCATCCTACTGGAGTTTCTTTTCGCCTTTTGATTGCAGGAACTAGCTCGGCAGCTAAGTTTCTGCTGGCAAATGGAATAGCTATATTCAAGGTTCGAGACGAGTCCATAAAGTTACTTGGGAAAGGTGACATGTACTTCTTCAGTCCTGAGCATCCGCCACTGACTGAAGATGCCCAGAGAGCTCTAGATTGGGCAGTCGATCTGAAGCTGAAATCAGGTGTGCATCCAAATTTCTTTTTCCTGATTTCCTCTGGATGGGAGAAGAACAGAGCTCCTTGCAGTACAGATGTATTCGCTGTTTTAATTGGTCTCTAGCAGCTTAAATGATCTCTATCTGATGCCATGAATCTGTCCCTGGATATAGAACTGCTCTCTTCATTCTCACAGTATAAATCAGAGTCATGGATAGAGGAGATAGTCATACCAAATGTGTCCCTACTCCTGAAAGTTCTCACTTATTGCTCAGTAGATGCGATGTTATAAGATGGAAGATTCCTTTACTCTGAAAAACTCTACTCTGTGCAGGCAAATTTTGTAGCGCTGTCTTAAAAAAGTTTACAAGGCTCTCTTTTTGGAAATTCCTGTTCGGGTCCAATATGCTAATATGAGAGAGTTTGATTCTAAACTGCTACAAGCTTAAGCTTTTGTATAAGATGTGAACTTTTAATTCTAGAATCTGAATTTTCTAGTGAAATATTGCATTAATCAATTCGCATGAAATTCATGCAAAGCTTTCGTCTTTCCTCCTTTTTAATCTCTCGATGATGCAGGTGATGGTGGAGAAATCACGACAAGCCATTTGCTTCTCGGGGTGTGGTCTCAACCGGACTCACCTGGGCACAAGATATTGTCCACCCTCGGGTTTAACGACGACAAAGCCAATGAGCTGAAATCACTGATTCAAGAACCGGGCTATAACAGCTCTGGGGACATCGAATGATTTGTTCAACTTGTTCGGAGCTGATATGAAATGGATATAGAAAAATTTTGCTTGGTAAAAGGGCATTTTTCTAATCCCTCCCTTTCAATAAATCATCTCCTGATCTCCTGCATCAGAGGACATACTTCTGGCCCTATGGACCCGCGGAATTTATAGGACAGCCTTTGAGTTTCGACAGGTTAATGTGATTGGCGCTATCTAAATTGAGCACCATGGTGGAGTCAATCATGGTCACTGGAATTGCAAGACTTGCAATATTATCTGAGTACTTTATGTAAGCCGCTGAAAGATATGAGATTGAAAGGGGGAGATAGATATATATTCGTTGATTAGGGCATGAACATGGCAATGCGGCACTGCTACATTCAATGGGAGGTGTCCTGTCACATGGAAGTGGGGAGTTCTGATTACAGTCAAACTCTGCAATGGACGCTTTCCCCCTCTACACGACGTATTAAGTCTTATTAACTAATTATTTATTCAGGGAGGAATTAATGACTTGTTTTGGATGTCATAAAAAGGTATAATAAATTTCCCCCGTGTCATTGCATTCTTCCTATTAACGTGGAATTGAAATGTTTGACTAAGCCAGACCATGAAGGCTTTCCAGCAGAAAATATGCAACTGTAGTGTCGTCTTTCAATGGCCTTGCCCTGATTTGGTCATCCCTGATACTGATGCAGAATCTATACCTTCAGTGTCGTGTTTTACGTACTCGTCATCTAGCATGCCATGAGGAGACTGACTGCTACCAAATGAAGAATGTAGAATAATGAGGTAGGCACCCTGCGGAGCCGACACAGAGCATCTTAAGGTACACGAAAGGAGCGGCCCAGCCCAAATATCATGCCGGGGAAGAGACTGAGTGAGTGGGAGGCTCGTGCGTCTTGCATGCAGCATTTATCTGTCTCTGTCTCTGTCTCTGTCTCTCTCTCAAACACCCAACCGGACAGATAGCTGAAGCCGATGATCTGTACCAATTATTATGCGGTCAAAGTCGTAGCTCCAAACACAGGTGTGGATAGGCTCCAACTTGGACGTGTGACGTGGGAAATGGAGGAGCAATAAAGCTATATGAGATAAGATTCCATTGGTGTTATTGTACGCCATAGTCACCTAAGACTTCTTTGACTTTACTCACTCCGACTCTCTCTTCTCCCTTCAAATTCCACGTGCCATTTAGTGTGCTGCACCAGTGAATTTTATCCTCGTCAGATTATTTCAGCCGTGAACCGCTTCAGATTCTCAAGCTCAAGTGTTGCCATAGAGAGAAGCCACCCGCAATGAAAACACCCTAAAGTGCTGCGACCCGAACGATTTGTGCACCGACAGAATCTACCCCGTTTCCAATCTGAACAATACTGTACAACTCAAAATTACTTGGCGAATCCTAACTGGCTAGTCAATTGAACTTGATCTTTCATGAGGATACAAATCAGATATAGGCAGTAGAAGCTCGATAAGTGCAAAAGAAGCAAAGATCGTAGCTGTACGCAAAGATGTACATGACAGAACTCGAGTACCGTGACAGTCGTGGAGTACCGTACAGCTGTATCTCACGTGAGAGAGCGAGAGGGGAAGAGAGAGCGTGGATTGCTTGCCGGAGAGGAAGACAAATGCGAGAGTGAACGGGGGCTTATGGGTGGTGGGCATCTCCCCCGAACCGCCCATCTTCATGAAGTCTTTCACCCTATTATCAATTCTATCATCTCTAGCCCTAACCCTAACCCTTAACTCACTGACCACAGACCCTACAAAACAATGAGCAAAACCTCGGCACACACAGGGTGCCCGCCTCTCTCCTTCTCTATCCACAACTAACCCACAACCTTAACTTCACGGATCATAAACATTGATCAATTCATTAACACCTCAGCCCTCTTCTTACCTTCTCAGCACATAATTTCATATGATCCCGCTTGACTCCCTTGCATATTCAAGGTTTATGGTCCTGTTGATGAAGCCCCATTCTCTTACCCCCCATAGTTTTCAGAAAAAAGAGTTCTAAGGAAAGCTACAAAGTGATAGGGAGAGAAGGGAAAGGAGGATGTACTTCGACAACTCCCCAACATGTCCTCCCCTATGAGTTTGTTCCCTCAAATAAAACCTTTGCCTTTTGCTTTAAATTTACTTAACTGATCCAACATATTTTTGTTGTCGCGTGTTTTATCCCTTCTTTTCACTTGCTGTATGTATAGTTTGATGTTTTGGGGAGGGCATCGGTGATTGTATATTTAGAGGAATTGCTATCATATACATTGAATCTGATGGATCCTGCAGCAACATCTCGTGGTCTTGGTCACTCTCTCTCACCTTCCTTCCACTCACCAAGAGATTTCCTACTACACCCTCACCAGTTTCACCAACTCCAATCCCACACCCTGGAGGTCGAGGGCCTCATGATGTGCCGCACTCCAAAGAGGGACCAGGATGAGAACAGCAGCGGCAGCAGCACTGGGGCCGGGACTGGGAGCGAGGGCAAGGAGCTGCATGAGGCAGGGATGATAGCAGAGTCTTGGGGACTGGGAGTGGCCACGAGGCGGCCCAGAGGGAGGCCTGCTGGGTCCACGAACAAGCCCAAGCTCCCCATCGTTATCACCCGAGACAACGCCGCAAACGCTCTTCTCAGCCACGTGATGGAGGTCGCCGACAGGCAGGACATCGTCGAGAGTGTTTCCACTTTTGCGAGGAGGCATCAACGGGGAATCTGCATCCTGAGTGGGACAGGAGCAGTCGCCAACATCACCCTCCGGCAGCCACCCTCAGGCGGACCAGCGGCGGTTGT
This sequence comes from Sonneratia alba, assembly GCA_900174645.1. NCBI lineage: Eukaryota > Viridiplantae > Streptophyta > Magnoliopsida > Myrtales > Lythraceae > Sonneratia > Sonneratia alba. Next base: position 973,548 of record FWPY01000071.1, read on the forward strand.
AGCCCTGAATGGGCGTTTTGAGATCCTGTCCCTGGCGGGCTCGTTGCTCCCACCTCCAGCTCCGCTCGAGGCATCAGGGTTGACGGTATACCTGGCGGGTGGGCAGGGCCTGGTGGTGGGCGGGAGTGTTCTCGGGCCACTCACGGCCTCAGGTCCGGTCGTGATCATGGCAGCCTCGTTCAGTAATGCTGCCTACGAGAGGCTTCCTCTCGAGGACGAGGAAGGAAGCACGATGCCAATGCAAGGAGGAGCTGAGAGTGGGCCTTCTTCGATCCCGAAAACACAACAGCAGCTGCTAGGTGATCCGAACGCTCTTCTCTTTCAAGGATTGCCTTAGAACCTCGTTAATCAGCTACCATCATCAGAAGCCGGCTACCGGCCAGCCACTCACCCTCCATTTTGAGAATACCAAGATTTCATTCAGCCGGTAGCGTGCGTTCCCTCTCAATAGATCTTTCCGTTTCTTATGATCGTAAATTACTTCATCTTTGCCGCAAGAAGGTAGATTTCGTCTTGACATCTATCGAACATTCCTTTGTTTCCTAGAAATGAATCTTTGAGCTGTTTTAGGCACTCGCAGACTTAATTTCTCGAGAGGGTAATTGCTTGACATTTGTTTCTGCAGTTGACAGGATGGTAAAAGATCACTAGGTTGAAATTTGCTTTTGTTTGTAAGAAGAAAATCCACTATTACAAGATTCCATTTTTGAATCTAATTAGTTTGGTCTATTGAATTTTTTATTATGCATGCTTCACATCGAAAACAAAAATTAAGAATCCGATTCTCATTTATACACGCATTCAATCTCCATATTCCATATTATGCCATACAATGTTTTTTTTTTTGCTTGAATTATTAGGCCGTACAGTACCATTAGGTAAGTGCAGAGAGGGCAAACCTCCCCTATGAAACCTTCTCCATCATACTCAACCGGGACGTTTAGAATGTGAGAGTTGAATCTCAGACCGTATCGGCTACTGTTACATCAAAAGAACATAATCCAAAAGGTGTCCAACCTCTCAAGCATAATTTAATCACATTGTACACGATACGTTTATGAAAGTGTAACAAGCAACCGATCACATATGTTTTTAGTTTCTCCTTCTGCCCAAGAGACGTCCATTGAGCTGTATTAGGGGATGGGAAACACAGACGATTAGATGGACATGGGAAATGTTTTTCGTGCATATTATTAATTGTATGGTGTGATGATGGAACTATGGTGAAACAAACCTATTCAGCCCGGAATATTGTATATGTGTGATTGCGAGAAATAGGCATCGTCCTATTTCGATCCGCCCTACGACATGACTAACGTTGCCAGTCTATAAGATTTCCGATTTCTGTGATATACATACAGTGTGAAGAGAAGGAGGAAAAGGGTCGACGGGCAGGCAGTTTTCATTGAAAGGAGTGACGAGGTCCATGGGAGAGCGTGTTGGGCTGGGGGGGGGGGATTGGTAGTTACGAGGAGGAGAGGGAGCAAATGACGACGTTAAAGAGAGCTGTGGGCCTTTTCATGGCGTCTTCTTCCTCTTTTCCGATGATGTCCCCTTCCTCATCCTTACCAGACACATCCCCACCGCGCGCGCACGTGTGTGTGGCATAGATACTGTCAGTGCTTTTCTTCTTCCCGTTTCCGAGGTAAACAAGGAAGACCTCCATGGAAGAGCTGCAACCCCGAATCGTTACTAACAGCCCGTGCGATGGAATTTGCAGTCGGTCGTGGCGAAATTCTTTTGAAACGAGTCGAGCACCCGTACTTGGTTGAATAACGTGAGGAAAAGGAAGGGACCATAATGGAATGCAATGTAAAGGCAAGGACTAGACTGGAGAATTTGGGGATTTCATTTTACTGGGACCATGGTGCGAAGTATGGACTGAAGAGTGATAAGATAGGCTCAATGGGCCAGTAGATTTTGGTACTTCACTTGGGCTCTCGAGATCTCCCTATTGGGCCGCCTTTTACAAAACGAATCGCGCTAGGAATGAAGAATTGGGACATTCGAAGAGATGATTAACGTCAGATGGGGGTAAGGTAGTACTGATACGTACAATTTCTTACCGGAAAGTCAGATGGGTCACGTCAGTCGGTTTTCACCATCACCCAACCATGTAATTTTTGAATTAGATATGAGTTGGGCTTATCGGGACCCAACGAAAATTTTATACACTTGTAGTGCGGTGCAGGATACGTTAGGTCCTAGGGATTCATAATTTCCTCGTAGATTCATCGGGTACAGGCCATTGATCGAGCACTAGATTGTGAAATAGGGACAAGATTCTTACAGGCATAAGGTTTTCATGTACGTGCGGAGGTGCAATGATGAGGGTGGATATGATGCAAACGCGTGAGGCCGCATTAGATCTCATGCACAGGTTGAAGCCAATCATGTGCAGGTTGAAACCAAAAACAGGGCCATCAAACGTTTTCCACCATCATGTTTCCGAATATTTCTGATATTGGCGAAACACCCTAGTGCTGGTACATCCGGAATCCTCCCCCAGTTGCAAAATTCTCAAGGAAACCACACAACTCGATATTTAAACGAGTGAAAGATATCGAAACCGAGCCCATACGTGGCTACCACTTAACATGATTGAACTTCAGGACCAGGCTTGATCAGGGAGGTGAATCAGTCAGATGGTCTGCCCACATGAGATGGGACATGGAGTGAAGCGGAGCCAGTGCAGGTGGGAACCCTAGTGGAGAGATGAGAGCAATCAATGGTGGAGGGCGTTTGTTGGGATTAATTGCGGACACCATAATAGTCTGTGCATGAGAGGCAGCCATACATTCAAATGGCGTATAATTTCTTAGGGCTAAGGGTAAGGGTGCTGCACTAAAGAAGAAGAAGGAGGAGAAGAAGGGATGAGGATGAAGAAATGAGGAAATAGTTTCATTCCCTTGTTGACTAATGCCTCTCTCTCTCTATCCATATAGATACACAGATATACACACTCGTATTTTTCTCTTCTAAGGATGGTATGAGTGAGCATCGAGTGGCTTGGGTACTCCTCTTTGAATTGGGTATCCACTTCCATAGTCCAACCCGGAATGATTGTGGTCCAACGAATCTGCGCGTATTCCTCCCTGCATTTATTACGACATTCGATGTCGATCGCCTGCCGAATTTAGTGTAAAGATAATAGACACGTCACCGGAAGTCATTCTTGACAATAAAGCCATACAGGCTCGTCCCGCATGCTTTTCTTCTGATTGGGCGGGGGAAAGAGCCCTTTGTCGAACAAGTTACCTCTCATTGTGGCACCTAAAGAACCAGATCAAGGTTAAACCAGGGCAATGCCCATTAGAGGAGGCATATAATATGAACATAAGAATCGGGGTTTCTCTATGAATGAGACAGCAACCGATGAACATGATGTCATTCGCGAGACCATGGACCGACACAGTCCAATAGCTAGTGCCTTTGCTCAAAACCCTGATGTAGTAAAGAGAGGATAACATGGGCATAGATTGGCCTTCAAATAACGGGACTTTCCCTGCAACTTTGTGGTTGCTGGATTGTGCAGCGGTGGCTTATGGCATCCAGGAAACTTATCCAGGGCATAACCAATAGCTAAAATGGTAGTGGTTCTCACTCTCGGGTAAACATTTCATGAATTGATCAACATTGATATTTTTTACTACACTAGAATAAACCATTATGAACTCATGTGTCCTTCATGGAATCTGAGCAATGCCATAGAGGTAGGCCTATGATCACATGTCATCAAAAGCAGGCCGGAAATAAGGACGCTATTATGCTTGCAGCCCTCAATGTAACATTTGACTCTTAATGGACATTTCTTCTGTGTTCAACACCAGCATGATGAGAGATGAAATTTGAAGGTGCATAGAAGCAAATTATGGGAAGTTTTACTGCAAAGGCATTCTGACCTCACTGGGAGCAGAAAGTTGAGAGCTGGTGCTGAGCCACCGATGGGGAGCCTTTTGTTAACCATCAGTGACGTAATCGCGAATACAGTTAGCTATAGCCGGGGACAGGCAGGCCGGGGGTTTGAATCAAGAGGGGTGAAGTTTCGTGTAAACCTTTACCACCTCTCTAAATTCATCAAAAGGACGCAAACAAAAGAAGAATATTTATCATAGCTGAAACAGAAGAAACATACAAGTCCACCTGCCATCATTATACCACAAGGAAAAGCGGGGAAAGGGAGGAAAAAATGCAAACAAAACCTCGATCCTCCCATGAGCTTGCATTTATATAAGGCCATAAGGGCCCAAACACCATCGCTTCATAAGCCGCAGTTTTGTCATCCCCAGAAGTTTCTCCTTCCCAATTGTGTAATAAGGAATAGTAATAATGTGTATGAACACTGAAGAATGGGTCTCTGCCCGATCCTTTCCCTTTTTTACTAAAACTCGCCGATCAACAAGACCTAAAGTTCAAGTTTACAGGTTCATGAGGTATGTTATAAGTTTCTACTTCTTCCAAGTGTTTTCGTATCTCATCGTATTTGCATTCTTTATTCGATGATTTGAATGACTAGTCTGGAGTACCTTTTATCAGGAGGGGATGCAAGCAGATATCAAGGATGGACGACATGGAACTGATGAATTTGAGGCTGTACTTGGAGAACCGCAGCATAATTGAAGAGAATGAGAAGCTGAGGAAGAAAGCTGATCTCCTTCACCAGGAGAACCTAGTCTTGGTATCAGAGCTCCAGAAGAAGTTCACTCCGCTTGGCTTCACTCCACCATCTTCCTGATTGCAGATTCTGTCATCACCAAAGAAGTGACTCTTTGTTAAAGTATAAGATATAATCTACATGTACCTGTACTTCCCGTTTAGTTCTATTCTGTCCCTACTCTAAGTGGAGATGGTCCAAGATCAATGTACTTGTCAGAACAAGAGAAGGGATGTAGTCGGAGAGGAAGCATCACTTGTTTATTAATTCCATACAATTTTGTCACTGTGCAGCAGATGTTGTGGAAGACCAAAGTTGGATAGCTCCAACACACTCATGCAACATCTAGAGACTGCAAGGCTTTCTTATAATCTGCAGAGTGTTAAGCTCAGAGAAACAGTGATATCTGAAGAAGAAAATTTGACCTATGTAGATATTGTTAGCCGCATATATGTAAATAAACAACTGTAATGCATATTTTAGCGTTAAGAGGAGGAAGACACCTCCAGAAAGTCCAGACAATCAGATTTTTTGCAGACTGCAGACTGCTCATCTTTGTTCCTCATCATCCACAGCTAATTTTCTTCATGGTTGCACGTTTCAGAAATATCATACAGTACAGGTCCTGAAAAGTTATACGATTAATGAACAAGATACACTCAGGGAAATAATCTCCTAATTGTTGTTTTAATCTGCTCCATTAACAAAGTAAAAAACCAGTCAAGATAAGATGTATTGGTCATATATATATTTTTTGCATAAACAAAAGGAAAACCAACTGATTTTGATAGAAAATTATGCTGATAAATGGAAGGCGAAGGAAACCAGCCCCAAAATGTTAAAAAAAAAAGTTACATGAAAATGTCCAAAAAAATCCAGGGTCAAAAGAATTTGCAGGCAACAAACCATTCTGTAGCGAACTGAGTTGAATAATACCCTTCTTTACTCGTCCGTTTATCCTGTCATTCCCTCTAGAGCCACTACTAAGCAACAGAACTCGGGATAATCAAATATTACACAGCCTACCCACAGAATCAGTCCCACAGACAAGAACTACGCAGGAAGATGGTGTAAGAACCAGAGGATTACCATTCAACGACACCCGATACGTGGGCAGCATGTGCAAATATACAGCGTTGGCTGGTTCACTCAGCTGCAAAAAGATTGTCCGCGGCAAACGCGGGGCCCATCGGCTCCACGGCTTAGGCCGGTGAGGGCTGTCGGGTTCTTTATGGCCGGGGGTGGTATTCGTGTCTGGATTCCGGTCAGACCTGAGGAGAGGGCCAACTTTTTCGGTCGGTTCGAGACAATGGGCCCTTTTGGGTGGGCTGGGCTAGTCATTTCTGAGCCTAAATGAGCCACCGAAGGCTAAAGTTGGGTTTTCTTGAGATGGGTCCCGTCCACAGGCCGGAACCACTTTCTTCTTCGATTACAACCGTAGCAATTATCAGTTGATAGAATCAAGTTAAGACTACAGAGTTACAGTTTTTCTTCTGTGGGAGCCCCGCTGCAAAGGAAAATGGTTAGATCATTAGGAATAACAGTGAGAAATTAGTCTAAACTTCAAGATTACTCTCGTTCTTACAGTTTCGAATTTCGTTTCCATGCCGGGTCCATCCACTCATTCGACCGAGCACGAAGACAAACTAATAAAACGGTAAGGGGCAATCTCGAAATTGTCCCCCCATTCACAGGGCTGGTGTGGTGTGGAAATACGTAGCCGCGCCGAAATTTCAGAAACGTCGACGCTCGACAGAATTTCGCCGCCCTAAATTGCGCTCTGCTCCCGATACGCCTGCTCCTCGATTGAAAGTCAGGGACCCCTCTACGCATTTACATTTCTGCCCTGCTAGCGAGACGTCTCGCAGCACTTCTCGCCGGCCATTCCACAAAATCTCACAGGGCTATTCCAGTGTTCAATGCGGTCTCATCGATGCGGGCCCCGACATTTTCAAATTTTTGGATCGTTACAAAACCTAGGCGTCATAAAAACGACATGAGGAAGATAGGGGAGTAATTTTCCCAGAAAAGCCGAAAAAAATTTCAATAAATTAGGAAAACTAGTTTTTTTTGGGATTTTGCAAATAAATGCACTGATTAACGGTTGTTTTAATTACTTAGCAGGAAAGGGATTATTTTAATTAATTTAAAATTTGCGGATTTTAAATATTGTTTTTATTGGATGAAATTACGATAAGAATACAGAAAAGCCCGTCTCACTGTTTGTCTCTGACCCATCAGCAGAGACGGAAGGCCCGGATTCCGAGATTTAGGGTTTAAGCCATCGAAAATGGCTGATTTTGATTTGAACTGACCACTCGGTGGAGTGATAAAGGTACGGCTTTTCTGCAGAGTGACTGAGTTATGGATTCGGATTTGGAATCGCTGGGCTCGTCCTTGCTGAAGTGATACATCAGTCTTCTGCTGCTAGTGAGGGACACATTTGTGGGGTGCTGCTGAGTGAGTCCGAGTGAGAAATGGAGGAAGAGGATATGGAGGTTGAGGAAATGTATGTGGTTCATGAGGTTGATCTTGACTACGAGTATGATGCACCCCGGTATTTTGATTTCACGCGCGAGGAGAGCCCTGCGGAGGCGCTACAAGTGGAGCGGTGGTTCGAGTCCGCGAAGAGCTACACACCTTCCCGTGAGTTGATCGGAACTCAATGCTCTGCTGTTTCTAGCCTTGCCAATGCTGTTCTTAAGTTTCACTTGTTTAGTCCATTTCCAACATCTGAGTTTGTGTAGCAACGAGAGCTGATCAGTGAGATGGATCCCTAGCGAATATCTCATTGTGCTTTCCTTTCAGCTCTGATCACTTTGAATATGTTTGTTCCTGTTCTAATAGCCTGCCGTGTGTCTCTGCCATTCTGTATGTAGTCAACAGTGTCGATCCCCTCTGCATGAAAATTTGCATGCTTATGCATTTTTTTAAAATTTTTTGTTCTAATATTGCTAGATCTGAAAGCCAGCTAAGTGAAACCATGGTACAATCACTCGCATAGTATGTACCAGACATGGATTCGTACAAAAGCAGAGTGTTAATTTGGGTGATGTAGGAAGCTAGCGTAATTGCAGTAGTCCAACGAAATCTTTTCGTTGTATGCCTTTCTCTTGGAAAATTCATTGAAGAGTCATGCGAGATCAAGTTTGTTACTTGTATGCAAATCTCTGGATTGATCTTGTGTTTTATTATGCCAATAATGGCTGGAACTAGTGATTGTAAGCTGTAGGACGAGGATGAACTGCTAGATGGCGGTCAATAGTGGATAATTTCTTGATCATACAGCTCTGGGATGTCGATCTTCTACTGCATTTTCCAATATTTTGCACTTGAAGTTAGTTTATTTATTAGGTTGGACTTGGCAAACAAAACGTTTGAATATCTGGATTTTGTTATCTATTTCCCTTTCTGTGTAGCATATGCCTGATACCTCTCTTTCTTGGACCCTTTTTCTGTTGGTTCTTGTTACCCAGCATTTGTGGCGAACTTTTTTTTGAGAGACGAAATTGTCTTGGGAAATGATGACACCTCCCTACATTCCGTGGATGTGGAGAATGCTGATATGGTCCTGAACAGTGAATCTAGTGGTGGTCGGGAAGTGTTTCAAGCGATTCAAGCAAGTATGAAAGGGGAAATGAAAGGTCACATAAGATTGGCTGGAGGAATATTTGGCATCATACAGAATGAAGGTCTACTGGAAGTTGCAGATCATTGTATGGAATTAAACAAAGGTGACTGACAGACCTTTTTCGGCTAGAGGGTGATTGAAAAACTTTAGCAATAAACTGTGTCTACATTTCTTTGCTTAATTTCTTCGGTGAAATCTGAAAATTTTGAATCCTTTGAAGGAATCTTGTATTTCTTTCAGTAGAAGGTAGAATTTCTGGACTCCGCATTATCTGCAAATTCAGTACCGAAACAAGCATGTTTTCTTTTTCTTGAAGGAAAAGAACAGTAGGCATGATCATTTCAATGAATTTGCATGATATCGAAATGTCATTTGCCTTATTGTATGTGCAGCTTGTTTTACCTAGAAGTACCATGACTGATGCAACAGTGGTAGTTTAGGGTTATTTTGGCAGATTTTTATATAGTGGTGCTTCTCCATTGGCAGGATCAGGATTCTGTAATCATGATGTTTCTGGAAAAATGATCACTAAAGCTAAGAATTTCATCAAGTCTAGGAGCTCAACTTTAATGAAGCCGACTGCAAGTATGTTGGCAAAGCAAAATAAGCCTTCCCAAGTCACCAGCTCAAGGTTTCTACTAGAATTGCTTTTCATTCCCATTATTGGATATCTCTAATTTTGATTTCCCCTATCTGATAATTTTACACAACAATCAATGTGACAGATGACTTAGTTGAAAGCTATACTTTGTTCACGTGTGTTCTTGCTCAAAAGGAGCTCCTGTTTACAGATAATTCATATGCATATCAGACACATTTATAGTTTATTCTAAACTTTGTTTTGTTTTTCTACAATTAATGTTAAACTTCAATACGTAGATAAATATACAGGTAAAAGTTTCTTTTCATAGATAATTCAATCAACTATGAATTGCTTTTCATTCCCATTATTGGATATCTCTAATTTTGATTTCCCCTATCTGATAATTTTACACAACAATCAATGTGACAGATGACTTAGTTGAAAGCTGTACTTTGTTCACGTGTGTTCTTGCTCAAAAGTAGCTCCTGTTTACAGATAATTCATATGCATATCAGACACATTTATAGTTTATTCTAAACTTTGTTTTGTTTTTCTATAATTAATGTTAAACTTAAATACGTAGATAAATATACAGGTACAAGTTTCTTTTCATAGATAATTCAATCAACTTGTTTAATAAGGTGATAGGTTTGATGCTTGTGTTATTACCTTTTTTACTATCTTGTAAATTTCTTGCTTAGCAGGTCTAATATGCAGCCTGGTCGAATCACAGAGAGGATTATGTGTGCTTCTGGCACGGAAAGTCAGGCTGCCAAGAGGCAGAAGCTAGAGGGAGGTCATGTGTTGAAGGTCAATATCACTGTCTTTTTTCTTATTTGTTTTAAATTACCATTTGATTGGCATGAATTTCGGAATATCAATTATTGCCAACTAGATAATTTCTCAAGAGTCTAGTTCATCAGCCCCTTAGTAATCTCCTCATTGGAATTACTTAAAAATTTTTCTGATAAGTTCTTATGGTTGAGATTTCTGAAACCTAAAATGACATTGTAGTGGTGCTGCACGATCTATAAGTGCTGGCTTGAGTCTGATTGAGCTTTGAGTTACAAAAGGTTCTCACAGGATTTAATTCAATATCATTTTTCCCCCTCATTAACCTAAAGGATTTGTTGTTTTGCTTGGGATAACAATTTCCTGCTAAAGCTTGATTTTGTTTCTCTTCAGGCTGTAGAAGCAAAGCAGCCCATTAATTTGATCCATAAGGCGCCTAAAAAGGTTTGTATGGGAATATACCTTGACCTTGGCATTTGTTCTTCTCCTTGATTATATACTTAACCTATTGCAGGATTAATTATCTTCTAGCCATCTTGTCTGGTCAAGGGCTTAAATTAATTAACATAAAGATCTTTTATTAGTAGCCTTGTCAACGAGCACTTGAATAGCAGCTAATTGACGATCATTATATTCTGGGAATTAATTGAGGTGCATTTCAAGGGATATAAGCTCTAAATTCTTGCGATGCTTTTGCAGGATGGTATCATTGATAAGACTCCACATGCAAAGCTAAGGATTACTATCCCGAGGGAACCTGATCTCGAAACAGCTCAACGGGCGCAAAGAATGAAGTGAGCTAACAATTGCTTCTTCAACCTGCTATTAAGCTTGAATTGTAGTATTGTCTAGCTTTCTAAAACTAACAATGTATTTGGATGCAGGCCCAAAAACAGTGGCGAAATGGATGGCTCAACAGGGGTTGTACAAAGATTTAAAGCACGCCCATTGAATAGGAAGGTTGGTAGCCAGACTTCTGGAATGTGTTTGAGCATTAGTTCCTGGGTGTCTTTATTGCTGAATATATTAATTACTTGAGTTTGCAGATTCTTGAGGCTCCTCAACTTCCACTTTCACAGAAGAGTACTCCAAGATTGCCAGAGTTCCAAGTGCGTGTGTGGTACTCTCTGTCTGGTTTCCATAGCAGTTGCTCATTTATTCTTCCAGCTCGTCTCATACCTTTGCTGGTACTCCCTTGCAGTTATTCCACCTGAAGACCTCAGAAAGGGCCATGCAGCATACTTTTGCTTCATCATCATTGTCGGTGGATTGTGATGGATCTAATAAGGTTAGTGTATGTGTTTTTATACATTTGGTCAGTTTGACTTTAGCCTTTATTTTTGGGGTCTCTTTCTGTATTTCAGGGTTAATTTGCCTAATTAGCCAAGTTCTTTCTGTCTAGGAATTGATCAACAATGATGGTCATTCAGTTGTCAAAAATGGAAACAAAGGAGCTGGACGGTAACTATTTGAATTATTCAATTAATGTAGCGCTGTCCAATATCCCTGTCTATCGATCTGTTTTTGCTACTATCATTCTCAATATTCTCTTAGGGTATGTTTGGATTGAGGGATTCAAAGGGATAAGGAGGGGAGGGATTCAGAGGGATAAGTGAATCCCTCGTTTGGGTTTTGATCGATAACCCTCCATCCTTTCACTTTTCTATCCATCCACTTTTGGGGGAATTGCGAGGGACAAGGAGGGATCGGAGGTGAATTTACCATGAAACCCTTCAATTTAAAAGTTAGAAGAGATTATGAAGGACATGATGGTCCATTTACACCCTTATTCCCCACTTCTCACTTCCCATCCTTCCGAGAATTCTGGTCAAACAAGGGATATAGAGATACATTTTATTCCTCCTTAACCCTCACTTCTCCTTCCCTTCCCTCCGTAACCCTCCCCTTAGGAGCTGATATAGGTGAGAAGTTTTCCCCTTTTGTTATTTAATGTATCAATAGTAGGCAATTGAATTACACAAAAATTCATTTGCAGAATATCTGCATTAGATTTGTCAAGGAAGGATGGATCTCATTCATTCAACTTCAAAGCTCATCCCCTAAATAAGAAGGTTAGTTCAAATGAAGGAAATATGATCAATTCATTGGGATTTACTTGAGTGGTCCTCATTTAATAGATTATGGTGTATATGCAGATATTGTCGAGTAAAGGAGATCTAGGTATCTTCAGAAATACCAAGCGTGGGACGACAGTACCTATTGTACTCAATCTGTTATTACTCTGACTTAACGTGCATCGCCACATTTGTGCCCTTGCATAATGCCCGATTTCTCTTTTACCATCTTCCAGGAATTTAACTTTCATGCAGGGAAAAGGACTGAACATGATCTCCCCATTGAACTGTTCAACAAGGTAATGATACACTTTGAAGACTGTAGGCACATCGGGCAAGTTGAACAGTCTCCAGTTTCAATAGTCTCACCAATATTCTTCACCCACCTGAAAGGGTCACCTTTCTTCTGCTTGGTTTTCAGCTATCCTTGAAATCTGATCTCCAGCAGAGTAATGGCTCTCATTCGCAGCCAACAATACTTCCTCGGCGCACTTGCTTACCTGTGAAGGTTTGTTTTGGCTCTAAAGTCCAGACAGAAGGCATAGTCTCTACACTTCTCCTCCTGCATTTTCTTCTTGCTGTCTTATTGAATTACTACCATTTTGCTGCAAGAGCTCAAAAGAAAATAGATTCAGTTCTCTCCCACGTAAGAATGACTTAGCACATTCTCTGAAAGAAAAGCTGACTCCGCATGGGCTGAAGCAATTCAACCATGTAAGTAATAATCAGGATGCCGCTGCCGCGGCACTTGGCTCAAGATTGAGCATGAGGTATGATGATGTAGGATAACTGGAGATCTCCCCACCCCCCTCCCCTTTTTTTTTTTTTTTTTGTAGCAACAGATTCCATGCGGCAAATTTTGATATTGTTTGGTGGACTTATTGCGTTTGACATAGGAGCATGGACATACGGTGAGAGTTCAGAAGACACAATTTTCTGCAGACAGAACCTTGCGGATTTAATCCATAGTTCTGGATGGAAGTTCCATGTTGAGCTATTGAAGTTGGTCGAGCTCATTAAAAGAAGTATATGAAAGCTGCATGAGAAGATTCGACTGGCTTGAGAATGCCTGGAGCTGACTCCCGTCTCCCTTGAAGTAAGCTTGATTTTCACTTCAATACAGGAAGAGGCAGAGAACCAATAAAGATGTAATCAGGTTGATATGCTGTACAGACAATTTGAGCCATATTCATGTCAGAACTACCCGATGTAGCGGAATCATTCTTGAAGCTGAAAAGTTCTCATAATCCTCTGCGTGTTCTCATTGTCCCGTGGAAAAAAAAAAAAAAGCCTAGTTGATCAGTGCTATGTTCTGGGAATGCCGAGTTCAACGTGTACGTTTATTAGTCTCCTCTACTGCATTCAGTTCAAGAAGAGGTAGAGGATTCATTCGTGTGAAAGGGGTTCAACTGGGCAATAACTGAAAATCCTGCTCGTGAGCAGGTCAGGGGCCCATAAACTCATTTGGAAAGTTCATTCTCCTGGAGAGATTACAATCCCTTCTGAATTTGGTCATTGACTCATTTCCTTCTAATAAATAGATCTGACCCGACAATATGCCGGAGACAATGGGGGACCTCCTGCGATGTGACTGTCCTCTGACTTTGGAATTCATCATCATCCATCCATTGTGAGGTATTTATGTAACTTTGTTTTCCTCCTCCTCCTCATATCTTTCCTTCATAATTAAAAAAAAAAAAATTGGGAAGAAATTGAATATTTAAGAGGTTGTTGATCAGCAAGCATTATTAAATTCGCAGGCAACTTGCACATAGTTGACATGTTAGAACAGGACTTGGCCCAACCAGCAGTCTTAACCGTCAGCTGTATATCTCGGCAACGGTTGCCTGGCGGTGGCGGTCACGGAACCGAAGCCATGGAGTTTCGCTCTTATAGTTAGTGCAAGCTCGAAAAATATATGCATAAGATAGTCCACCCATTTATAGATAGAGGAAAATAAAATAACTTAATAGGTAAATGGCAATTTTAGATAATCATGTAATAATTGGATTATATCCGGATCAAATGCGATAAAATCTTAGAGATATTAATTAACCTAATAAATACGTACATTATAGTAGAATATTATCTCTACCAGGTCGGTCGTTGACTTCTTACTCTTTCCCAAGGTAGAAGTCAAGCTCTCATTGCCCCATAAGTAGGCTGGCAGGAAGAGTGGAATTCCATCCGGCGACCAAGAGAAATAGATGATGGAGATGGGGGTTTTCAGTTACGTTCTGTGTCTCGTGCTGCTCTGGAGCCTACTTCGTGCCTTTCGATCAGCGTCAAGCAGCGACAGGAGCAAGCAGCTGCCCCCGGGGCCTCCGCCTCTACCGGTGATCGGAAACCTTCTCTCTCTCGGCGACAGAGCCCACCGGACCCTCGCTGGTCTGGCCCGGATACACGGCCCCGTGATGTCACTGAAGCTCGGCTGCATGACCTCGGTGGTGATCTCCTCCGCTGCTGCTGCGGGGGAAGTGATGCAGAAGCATGACCTCTCCTTCTCCGACAGAGCCGTACCCGACGGGGTTCGCAACTCCGACCACCACCTCCGCTCGGTCGCCTGGCTGCCTGTCTCCCCGAAGTGGCGGAGCCTCCGGAGGATCTGCAAATCCCATATCTTCTCCGCCGAGAGGCTGGCCGACAAGCAAGACCTCCGCCGCCAGAAGGTACGCTCGGATATTCTCTGCATGACAGATTCAGATGTTGTTTTCGAGTTTTCATGACGGGGGGAGCATCTTTAACAAGGTCGACGATCTCCTCGAGCACGTCCGGCAATGTGCCGGCTCCGGTCTCCCTGTCGATATCGGCCAGGCGGCGTTCTCCACGACCCTGAACCTCCTCTCCAACACCATCTTCTCCATGGACCTGGCGGATCCGAGCTCAGACACCGCTAGGGAGTTCAAGTCACTGGTGAATGACTTGATAGGGGCAGTGGGCGAGCCCAACCTGTCGGACTTCTTCCCTGTGGTTCGGCTCATGGACGTTCAAGGGATCCGGCGCCGTCTGACGGGCCACACCACCAGGATGGCCAAGGTCATCGACCGGTTTATTGGTGCTCGTGTTGTGGCCAGGAAAGAGAGCGGCTATCGCCCCGTTAACGATGTCCTTGACGTTCTTCTCGACATGTACGCGGAAAACACGCTCGAGATTGACGTAACTGACATGCAACACTTGTTCATGGTTAGTGTTTATATTCCTCAGCTTTTCTAGTAAACTTACCATCTGTGCCTGAAAAGATATATCACGTGTTATTATGTTTTGAATCTTTTGATCCCTTAGGATCTATTTGCTGCCGGGACCGATACGACATCCATCACAGTAGAATGGGCCATGGCGGAGCTGATCCAGAACCCGACTGCCTTCTCCAAGGTTCGAGAGGAAACTGATCGAGTCATCGGCAGAGGCAGCCCGGTGCGGGAATCGGACATCGCTTGCCTCCCTTACTTGCAGGCGGTGGTGAAGGAGACATTCAGAATGCACCCATCGACGCCTTTACTGCTCCCTCGCAGGGTTAGAGAAGACACAGAGATCATGGGTTTCACGGTCCCAAGGGGCGCACAGGTGCTGGTGAATGTATTTGCTATCGGCCGGGATCCCGAGAGCTGGGAGGACCCTGAAGTTTTCAGGCCGGAGAGGTTTCTGGGATCAGAAATCGACGTGAAGGGAAGAAACTTCGAGCTGATTCCGTTTGGGGCCGGTAGGAGGATCTGTCCGGGTTACCCGCTGGCGCTGAGGGTGCTCCCGCTCATGGTGGCGTCCCTGGTTCGGGAGTTCGACTGGAAGCCCGAAGGCGGGGATGTGAACATGGAGGACGTGTTAGGGCTCTCCCTCCGTAAGGCTACACCATTACGAGCCATTCCAATCCCGATACAGAAGTAGCCAAGACATCACACTTTTGATTTTAACTATCCTTTCATGTATGCGATTGCTGTCTTCTGCTACTAGTCATATATATATATATATATATAGAGAGAGAGAGAGAGAGAGAGAGAGGATTCCTACTACTCATGAATTGCAGCAACGTTCAATGCTGCTGATATACTATATGTGTTTTTTTTTTTGGGATGAATGCCGATTTACTGACATTAAGGAACAGTACTCAGTTCCAGTTGGAACGATCAAGTTCCACCAGAAACATTGCCGTGCTCCAAAAAACAAAAAAAAAAAATTTCAAGACACCGACGAGTCCACCAAGAGAACAAGACATCGACAAGCGAAACCCCAGATTATGGAACCTGCCTCACCTGCTTCTCCAGGCAACCCGATGAAGAAGAAGAGGAAGAAGAAGATCGCCAACTGCTTATCTGAGATCTTGCGAGAGTTGGAAACTCCGATGATTTCTTTCTCGTTAACTGTCACGATAAGTGGAAGCATACACTCGGTAATTCCTCTCAATCACGTAATTATAGAAGCCAGATTGTAGTAAGCAAGTCCCACATATGCGAAACTTGTAGGAGGTAGAGTTAATTCAGACTTGGCTGATGCATCGACGGCACTTGAAAGGGACACACAATGATTTCCAGGGAATTCCCTATTCGATATTGGACAGTCCAGAACACAGCAGGGTTGGCATGCCCGGGTCACGGTATGTTGCACCGAGGCGTCCATATGGTCTTCCTTTAGTGGGAATCAAAGTCAACTCAACAGAAATCTTCAATACATGCATCTAAACAAATCATACTTGAAGAGCGAGAGAGGGGACTTGTGCAATAATATCCATTTATTCCTTCTAATTCTTAACTAATAAATTTTCTATATAATCAAAAAAAAAAGAGTGCAACATCAATAGGAGGGATGGTGATATGCAATTTGATCCCTGTTGGATTTTGAATCATATGCTCTCGTCATCATCATCTCATTATGATGAGATGGTTCTGGAGTCATATTCACTTCAGGGGTAGTTGGCATTTTGCCTAAATTTCTCCATTTTTTTTAACACCATTCACTCGACCACTGCTGTGGCATTCAATGTCGCTGAAAACCTCAAGGTGAGTCGCGAATTCTGGTCAATATTTTATTGTGATCAACAATCACTAGATTCACCATGATAGTGACCACAGTCACAATAATGCAAGACTGCCAAAAGCAGGTCACCAAGTTGCCACGAATAAGGCAACAGTGTTGTAATCGACACTTAAAAAAGTCACAAGAAAAAAATCTCATTTACAATTATATATACATTGACAAGAACACAAAAGGCAGCAGCTTCCAAGGCAGATACTTAGATCATTGCACAACCAACCATTAATCAATCGAAGAGATCTTCAGAGGGCCCTCAGGATCACTTTGCTAGTGGTGTGAACCCCAACAGCAGCGAGCTTCAGTACTGCTCGGCCTCTGTAGATCCTGAAAAAGAGGTCCGAAGATATTCAGTTGATGTGTTTTCCAAATACATAAGAGATCACCAATGGCAACAGTTTCATTCAACAAATTTTGGTTTCATCTCATATGGATTCTCAAGGGGCCAAATCTTATCATGTATGATTCTCAAACCTAACATGGTCAACTCAGTGTAATCTTAAAAATAGACTGAGAATGCTATTAAGAGCCCTATAGATGTGCCCTGCGAGATTGAAACAATAGTTCAAAATATTAGAGAATTGATGCCACATTTTAAGTATTTTAAATGTAGTTGGATAAGTAGATCTGTATATTATGAGGCACATAGCATAGGTCAATTGGGTATGGCCTCTGGTTTTGCAGGACTGTGTACTGGAGGGTGATTCACTCCCCAGTTTTGTTACATAACAAAAGGACAGAAAGAACCACTTCAAACAAGATTAAGGGAAAATCCATCGAAAACAAGAACAAGAAGGCAATAGAGCACAATCCCTACTTGCCCCTGCACAAAACATGCAAACAAAAACAGAGAGAGAGAGAGAGAGAGAGAGAGACCCTGCAAGAGCAAGTCCCCAGGTAGACAATGTATAGAATATCTTTCCAGCATGCCAAATATTCATCATTTTCTCCACCTTGCCAAAACCACCTCCACCTATTGCCTTAGCCAAAGCTGCAATTATAGATCCTTGATCAGTATCAAATATGAAATCTATGTTAAAAGTTAGATCCTCAGCACTAAATTTAAGACCAAAAACTCAGGAAATTTGAAGATCCAAATTAAAAGAAGTCATTTGACTTGAAAAGAAGTACAAATATTTTTCTCAATAAGCATTTAGAAGTATTCCAATGTTGAACTGCTCCAAAACTAGAACATGTTAAGTTCTAAAACATTACAAAGCATCTTCAAACATTAGGTATCATTCATGTTACCCACAGCTGAAGCATATCCAGAAGTTTGGGACAATTTATCAAAAGAAAATGAAAAGCAAAGAAGAGGTGCTAGAGGAGGCTTACTTTTTTGCAGATCTTGTGGAGACAATCTCTGCAAATGTGAATCAGCAAGTAATGAGGGTTGAGATATATGATAATTAAGACAACAATTGAAAGTGTTACCAGGAATAAGTACCTGAAATTTTGGATTTGATATAATGCATCTAGCCATAAAGTTGGCAACTCCATCCACCACATGTTCCTCAGTAATGACCACGTAATTATCATTGTCAATTCCACTCCGTTCTTCAACATTACTGGGAATCATATCATCTGTGACCCAAACCCACCAACTGGGTTCTTCTTGATCAACATTGATTAGAATCTCAGCTGACTGAAAATCAGCTCCTAATCAAGATCCAAGGACAAACTTGATCAAGAACTATCCTTCAAACCGATAAAACAAGCAAAATAACAAGATGACGTGTTATACCTGTAGGCTCTCTGAATGGAAATTGATTGTTGACTTCATTAACTGATGCTTGCTGTAGGCCTTCAATCCGATCCAAGAAGTTTTTTGATTCAATTGTTGCTGTTAGTCGGGCATGCAGCTGCAATTGTGGAGATAACCCATTGGTCATAACAATGTAAAAGGACAAATAGATCCTCAGGAATAACAACCTAAGAAGGGACTAGCTGGTTATAACTACGGAACACAGGCTACTATAAATAGATATTTGTAACATAAGCTTTTCTCCAAGCATTATAAGCAAATGAAGGTCTCGTCCAACATAAATTAGCTTTTGCTAATTCCAAGACCATGTTGTAATTGTGTCAAATATTTGACAGCCCTGCTCCAAAACATTGAAAGTTATAGGCAAATAAATTATCCAAACGATGCCACAAGTTTGGCCTAATCAGTATATCTGAGCCCTACGAATACACAAATTACAAAAGTCAAGTAAAAACAATCCAGTCTAAGTTCAAAACATTCACTTCACAGAACATCCCCGCCCCTCCCTCCCCACCCACACCCAAACCCAATTAAAAAAAAAAAACAAAGCAAAAGCACCAACATTGAGCATCAATTTGAACACTACCCATGAACTAAAAAATTATTAGGCAGAAAGGCAAGCACAAATTTTTCATGCTCCAGCAAAATAATCTTGTTGAAGCGATGATAGCACAATAACCACAATACCAAATATCCGTATACAGAATGATACCCGCATAACAAATGTCACAAACTGAACCCAGAACATGTATTAACAGAGAAGAAGGATTGAGCTTCGTACATCGGGAGGGCAATCGTTCAGGAAGCTGGGAGATTCAGAGAGATCCTGGAGCAGTTTCAGGTTTTGCTTCAGCAAGCTCCTCAGGCGCTGATTCTCCTGTCGAATGGGCTCCAATTCATCCTCTGGGATCGTAAATTTCTTCTCTTCTTGATTGCTATCATGGTGACTCTGCCCGTGGAGGTGGTGATGGCACTCGACGGCGGTCCACGCCACGTCCGCCACCTCGAGCACTGTCTTGGCAACCTCGATTGCGTCATGGGCCCCCATCGATGGATTGAATTATCCGTACGAGATAGATTCTCGTCCAGGGGATGGCTCCAGTCGATCCTAGGGTTCGTGGTTCCGAATGAGAGAGCTTGTCTTGTCGATCCCTGCGGTTGCGTGTTCGAAGATTGGGGAGTGGTTTGGCAAATTTGGACAAATTATATGGGGAACGAATTACAATTTTCGGGCGCAAAAAAAAGAAAGAAAAACTTACGAGCCTTGAATGTTCTACTAATCGCAATTCAGTCCCCCATGTTTTCCGGGGACAAAATTAAACTGATCTCATGCAATGCTCTATATATATATATAAGTAGCCGTTTCTACCCATAGAGAGATAGATATATATAGCCAAGTACCCAAATACATAGCAATGCTAGTAACTTGCGTTCCAGATTAATAGCATATATCCTCAACACTTGGAATGGCCTCCGGTCGGATTACGAGGCAGTGCACCTTTTCCCGAACTATCGGTCGATCCGTCAGCAGCCTCGGCTGCTTTATTGCCATTCTCAATCGATTCGACGCTGGTGATTGGGAGTTCGTGCATGGAAGAAGCAAAGTCCTCATCACCACCAGACGACGTGTCGCCGGAACTTATTTGATCCTTGCTCTTACCCCAGACGACGATATACAGGCCCGCCACTATGAAGATTGCTCCGATGATGCTAAATAAAAGAATAGTGATATTTATTATATATATTTTTTTAAAGGGAAAATTTGAATTTTCTCATAGCCAAAAGTAATAAGAAAATTGAAAATAATTATAAGTACCTTCCCAAGTGGACCTTCTCGGCGAGGACGATAGCGGCCAAAGCAGCGGTGAGGATCATGCAGAGTGGGCTGAAAGATGACGCGAAGACGGGTCCGCGTTCACTTACCACTACTCCCTGCAGGTAATACGCTACTCCCGAGCAAACCACTCCCTGTGTGTAATACACGTGTTTAATTATTATTAATCAATAAAAAATATATTGGGAAATATAGTTTATTATAATAATATTACTCTCGCATGGAATTAAGGGGGTCCTAATATCAATCTAGCTATTAAACCACTATTCTCGATGACATCAAACCTATGCTCCTCATATATATATGTGTGTGTGTGTGACATAATAATGGTCGGAACAAAGAGGAACCTACGGCGTAAACTACGGCGAGGAGCTTGGAATCCAACCCGATGAGCCAGACGCTCATGTTCCGTTCAAAAACTAATGACGCGACCGCACCTTCGACCGTCCCTGTTAGGCATATCAATGCCGTCAGTGATAGCTTCGCCGGGTACCTGCTCAATGTAAACGACTGCACGCACGAATCAAACTAAACTAATCAGAGACAGGGCTTTCTATCAAACGGTGTAAAAGATGGCTCAACAATAAAAGGTGATTTATTGGTGGCTTGTGTGGGTTGAATTGGACAGTGGATGATGATCACCTGCAAAATGAAGAAGCTGGCCCAACTGAAGGAACCGATCAGGAGCATTAGGGTTCCGATGATCCAGTGGTGATCGGCTGATTCTGAGGTGGTGGCTGCACCATGGTCGTGGACGATGCCCCTCGACCGTATGATATCCACGATCGGGCCTTTGTATAGTGTCATCACCAACGCACCCATCATTGTCAGGGCCGTTCCGATTACCTTTGCCAAGCTGTGTATCTTCTTTATGCTCACCGTCTCTAGCCTGATCATTTTATAGAAAGACATTCCTGTCATTGTCTGATCAACCTACAAGCAAAACCTACGTGCATGGATATAAATAGAAGGTGGCAAGTTGATTTTATTGACTTCCCAATATATATATTTATTTATTTTGAGAATTGTAATTTTATTTAACAAATATAAATCATATATAAAATATTCATATAAATACCAAAAAGACTATAAGAGGATCAAGTTTAATATGGTGTGGCATATGAAGTATATATATATATATGTGTGTGTGTGTGTGTATTCCATGCAAGCTGTGATGTACCATAAATAGGTACATGCTAATTCAAGAAACATCATTTTCGACAGTCATACTTAGGGGGAAATGCGATGAAAATCATAATTTCTGCTAATTAATTAACATCAGGTAATTAACAGAATTCACGTGAAGTAGATTATTAATCCATAGGGGGAGTGGTCATGTACGGATGGACCTGAAGACGACGGCCATTATGAAGGTAATGGCAGAAACGGCATTGGCAATTGCTGATGCGAATGTCGCCGAAGTGTACTTCATTCCCCCATAGTACAAGTTCTGATCCAGCACCGGCCTGATGATGATGAAGATCATTTCGTTCATTGAAGTTCCGAATATATATATATATATATATATAACTTAAAAAAAAAAAGAAAAATCAAGACGAAATAAGATGGTACATTAAAATTAGGATGAATTGTTTGATCATAAATAAATATACATTTCAGTGAAGTAATGTTAGGGACGGATTCAGAAAATTCATCTAACATGGCAAAATTTATAATAAGAAGTCCAAAGATGAATAAAGGAATCAACTTTAAGAGATAAGAGAGGCAAATCGATTTCAAGGGGGGTAAAATATTATTACTCGACAAAGATTTCGATAAAATTAAAATTGTGTATATAAATTTTCAGGGCGATTCCCTCATATCCATCTTTGGTACTCAAGTCAAAAGGCTGTGTAACATCATGTGATTTTATTTAAAAAGTTTATATGTTTTTTATTAAGTACTTTGTGTTTTGACACTTTGAAAAAAAAAATATTTTGTGCTTATTTCTGGTGTAATTATTGATCTATTAATTAAATATGTCACATTACATATAAGAATTTCCCAAAATAAAATAAAGCATGTTATAATCCTTACTCGATGAAACCAAGCGCCATTATCATCATGAAGGTGGGGAGTGTCATCTTCGGCCTTATTTTCCTGTGGTATATCCGACGATACACATGGCAACACAGAGAGAGACAGTTAAGAATCAACGCTTTGAAGGAGAGAGATGTAATTGCATGTGAAGCTAATATGCATGGTAGCACGACAGAGCGGGGATTTCTTGGTCCGCAGCCGATTCGCAATTTCACGAGTACGATCACTAATTACATGAACACGCTGTATGAAGTCGGATTCAGTACAGTGAACAAAGCGGGTGTGTAAAAAGGAGAGAAGGGGGGGGGGGGATACCTTTCAAGGACAAAGGCGAAGGGAGCAATCGTGAGAGTGGCGACCGCATTTCGATAGACGGCCAGCACGAAGTGGCTCATGCCGTGCTTCATGGAGAGCATGGCGATCACGTACAGGCCGGCATACCCGATTTGCAAGGACACCATTGCCAGGTAAGGCTTCGCAATCTTGAGCCCTAGACACAGCTTCCCACATGGAGTAATACTGTGGTCTCCTCCCATCGATCCCTCCATCTCCCTCACACTTAAAAGCCAGCAGCTCCTATGTCTTCTTGTAGGCTTCTGTAACGACGCCTTCCACAGGGAGAAAGCAATGGGCAGTGGCTCCTCTTATAGACACAGGAAGCACAAGCAATTAGGTTGGAGGGATAGGGGGAGAGAGTGTGCGAGTCCAGAAGCCCACTCATTCTCTCTCAATCTCCACTTTGCCTTCCCCTTCCTTTATTGGGATTCCTTCCCATTAATTCACACTAAATATTACATCAACATTTCTTTTTTTTTTTCTCATATGAATAGTATGGTACCAGCATTAATTAAAATGGCGATATGTTCATCATAGTTGGGTCGTCAATCTTCCTTCTACTAATGGATTCCACTTGAGCATTGCTAATTCGAAATTACAATAAGATATTGATCAAGTACTTCAGAATTGCACCTTTATATTCCCAATTACCCTGAATTTCTTTCTTTCTTTTTTTGAAGGATAAAGGGAATCAACTAATTAATTAGGGAAATGAAGATGGATTCGTGTGGATATCTGAATCTCCTTCTTCTTTTCTTAATTATGCATATTGTTTTATCCATTAATCAAAATATAGATATACATATAGTGTCTATTTTATCACATTTCAAACTAAACGCTTGGTTGGGATTCGATTGGAATGGGATTACTGGTTTCCGCTTGGAGATCACGATGCTTTCAGTAGAATGGGCTGCACGATATCGTGGAGAATTGGGTGTAAAACAGAAGTATGGAGTGATTCAATTAATTTGAAACAATTCTCTGCCTTCCTTACCACTCAGTGGCAATAATATATATGCGTGAACCTTGTCAACGGTGATTTTTATGCAATCCCAATTCGTTTAAGTCAGGTAAGATCGATCTACCAAATGAAAAATTATCATTATTTCTCCACTTGCAAAATGTGTCTCGCCAACACCGGAGTAACCAAACATCCTTGTATCGAGTGACAGACGGTGAACTCAACAATCACCCTCCTGCTCCTCCTGCTTCCTCCCCAGTGATTCTTTTGTTAATGGGAGAATAATACATACATACATATATATATAATGTAATATACCCACGTGCTTGTTAATGTTGGTGGCGGCACTGTTATAAATAGAGTGAGTGTGGGTTCTCCTGCTTGAGATACCCACAATAAAATATACACCCGCGCCCCATTCTTTTATTATTATTATTATTATCATTATTATATATTGAAAATTTGTGAATTTAAAATAAAATAATAAAAATAAATATATATATATGAAAATTTTTATAATAAAAATTAAATTTTAAATATTTTTATTATTATGTTAAAAATAATAACATCTTGGGCGACATATATTAGTTCAGGGCTGACTCTCTGTACGTATGTACTACAACGATGTATGCAACAGTGGTTGGCCGCTAACTAACGTACATATACGATGTGCCAAGCGTACGTGTCATGTCGGAGAGCATCAACCTCTCTGGCATTCATTCTCCCAACTCACGTCAAATCTAGGGTTGATATCCGCACGTAACCCGAATCGTTCCCCAGTGGAGCCCCACCGTCTAGAATCTCATGCCCACTTTGAGAAGGGCGCTCTTCATCATAATCAATTAACTACCTCCGAGCTGCTCCTTGGATAAATCATTCATATACCTTGCCTTGTACAGACGGGTGTTAGGGATCGACCCAATTCTCGAACCCTGTGTTGGCAGCTCGGCCAAGAAGCCACTAATTACACCTTTAGTCGGGATCGTGAAGACGATGCATTTACCTACGCAGGACGGCGACGAAAACATGATGAGAGCGAACTGGATATGGATAGGATGGGAATGAAGAATTCATGAAATTGACAATAAAATGTATGATAAGGATTGATTAGATATCTGCTTAAGGAAAAAAAAAATCAGGGTGGTGGGTACCGACCACTGTCGTATTCCTTCCCTTAGTCGATGGATGCCCAGAACAACAGCATTTTAGCTGTCCCTCAGGACTAACGAACAGTGTAACTAATGATATGGTGCAGACAGCTTTTGGAAAAGTTCTCGTCAGGGATCAGTCTGATGTAGTGTACATTTGACACATGTACGTCCAATTAATGGCGAATGGAGACAGCTTACCGTTGGAAATTGCTTGCCCTTTTGATTGAAGTAATCCTATTCAAAGCTGGATCAGTTAAAATTAATTAAGTTTGTAAATATAATATAATATATATAGATAAAGGTATAGCTCAAGTTAAACGAGTGGAGTACAATTGATTAATTGGAGCTGACGGAATGATTTGATGATGCGTGAGAATTTCATCCGCTGCTGGCTCTCTGAACTCTCTTATCAAATCGAGAATGCTCTCTGGATGATCGAGTAGATTGTCACTGACAACACATGAATTGAGAATGTATACTCCACAAGTGCAGGGCATATTGCTCTGGTGATAAGAACACGGGGCCAAATGGAATAAATTTTGTCCCACAAAAGTGTTATAATTCATGATATGTCGCTTTCGTTGTCGTCAATCGAAGTCCTACAATTAGATTATCGCCTACGAATATATGCGCATAAGAGAAAACTGGTGAAGAATGAAATTTTCGTGGTGGGAGAATAATATAAAAAATTTTACCAATGAAAAGTACCGATCAGAACGAAAGCTGATAGATTCAGGGAGCCGACAATGTGGATGCACTATTCATAACTTTTTATCAATATATGTGGTGTCGAGTGGCCGGCCATTATTAAAGTGAACAGAGCAACTTGTGATATGGTAATTGCTGATTTCATGGATGATAAGATTGATTAGTAAAATGTACAAAAGAAAAAACTTCCACTTCAATTTTTGTAAATAAAAATAATTTATATTAAAATAATTTTATTCATTAAAAAATTAAATTTAAATTAAATTTCTCAGTTCAATATCTTTAAAATATCTAACTACTTTATATATATATATATATAGATGGAGCATCATGATTGATCGATTAAATCACTTTTTAATGTCAAATGTGCTTCGAGTTTAGAGATTTAGTGGTGCAACTTTCTCGAGCAGATGATTGCACCCATGGTTCTCTCTCCAACAACACGACAAAGAAATTACTTATCAATTTTCTTCATCATAAATTTTTTTCATGTTTATTCAAATTTAAGACAGTATTTTACAGGATAAGGTATTAGTTCACGTCGTTATAAGTGTCGATAATGTGCCATATCCACGAAAAGGTCTTTCGTCCTCTCCAATACATTGGATTGCACGATATGGCCTTTTGCTTTATTTGAATTTGGAAGAACTTTGTCACCTCTTTTCCTTGAAGATTTCATTTTCACGAGAAATCGAAGTTTATGAGGAGATTATGTTCAAAGACGCGTACCCATCTCTCTTCTAGATCGATTGGAGGTACCACGATCGACATACGGTGCATTACTGGCTGTTGATGAAGCCCAAGACTCAATTTGGGTTCTATATTGGCTAGCCGATCTCATGAGCGTACAGCAGCCCCCAAGAACTTCCTATTATAGTTACTGTCCAAGCCCGGCCACAATCCTTTCGTGAATGAGAGCTAGTCCGAGTCAAGGAGATAGTCTCGGCAATTTCCCTGTAAACAGAGGGAACGAGGGTGCAACCAGATCAGAGAAAAGGCAGAGAGCTAGGCGTACTATCAAAGATTGATATTACATTTGAGAAATGATAGAAGACAGATATATCCTCGGTACGAGCATTGCCATTTTCAACCACGCGATAACTTAATAATGCATGCTTTCGTCAAGAAACCTATGATAAGACACTTCTTTTGGCATCGACTGTAAGCCAATAAGTGAAACTATCATGCTTTCCCGCACGTCTCTACTCCAAAATGGAGTCATAGAGGAAAGGAAATGCCGCCCTAAACAGACAACTAGGAGAAGCTAGAACTGTTTGGCTGGACACTTGGTCTTATAGCCAAAAGGCCGAGAAAGGTTGGTTAGAATGAGCAACAAGAGAAAATAACTGTTTGGTTAGGGGAACTGGGAGATTGTCCCCATTTGCTATTTTTCCCCTTCAAGACACCTAGAGAATGTCAACTTGCACATCACAAGATGTTCTGCAACCCAATGTGTCTGTAGATCCATCATGTTGTCTCTCTCTGTTCATTTTCATAGTCTTCCTCTCTCTAGTTCTCCACAGTCAAGCATAACCTCATAACAACACACATTCAAATTCAAATACCAACAAGTGCAAGAACAGAATCCACTCATGTAAATATGCTAGGAGAATGAACTAACAGTTGTGCTTGAAAAAAAAATTCAGAGGATCTTGAATGTAGAAGTCTGAAATCCATAAGTCATATGATGGTATTAACATCTACCTTGGAAAAACTCACTGTACCAAGACGAACTTGTGAGAAGAGCAGGACGATGGAACACGATAGAGTAATTACAAGAAACGAGAATATCAGATGAGCATAACAAGTTGTGAATGAGGGTTGTTGGAAAGAGATGTAACAAGAGCAAGGACAAGTAATCCGATGAATTCTCACAGACTAAGGTTCTCTTCTCTGAAGTTGCATCCATTACCAAATACCCTTATTCTACCTTGAGCACTATGAGTGAAAATAATCAAGACAATGCAAGTGAATCACTAAAGATTGTACGACCAGAATGGTCTTAGATCACTCAGTAGTTCTCCAATTGCCTGGTACTAGCACGTCAGGGCTCCATTTCTTCACCATCCAAGTGCATCAAGTTAATGTTCTACCTTTATCCCCTTATACAACTATTTTCGGTTCGAGCTCCTTATTTTGACTGGTAGTCTATTCTCCATAGCTCAAGGCCAGTCACTGGTGGAGCTAAAACCTGAATATGAAAGTTCGCTATGACCCTGTCCACCAATCTAGAGTACAGAGATTACGAACAGACACAACACAAACAATACCTCAAAATCTCAAAACACCATACAATCAAGAACATAACAATCCCTCTTACCTCAGTACCAACAGAGAGAATCCTCGCTAAAACCGGAACGCTTTCTCCCACTCCGGATTGCTTGTTATGTCCCTTATCTGCAGCGTAGAAAGAAGAAACCCATGTATCAGAAATTTGATCCTCACTTCAGATGTAGAAATTAAATGGGGTGTACGAGTATCACCTGCAACTCGACGTCGCTAAGGGAATCAGGGCCGGATGGCAGGACTGCAGCTTGGAGCTAGGCCGTCGCAGAGGCAGAAGAGCATGAGCATTTTGGTCTCACTTGTCGGGCCAGGAAACGCAGAGAGCCCGAGGATGGCCCTGCCGCTAAGGCCGCTGCTGCTAAGGCCATTTCTCCGCCGCCGCCCCTCCAAAAGGATTGCGCAGTTTTGCGAATAACTTACACAATCCTTCCTAAATTGCATAATCTAATGACTTGGGGATGGGATCAAAATAATTTATTTATTTCATTTCGCACCCTGAAGGTTTTCCCATTTTTATGAAGACCCCCTAAAGTTCTTCACTCGTGCACGTCGCCCTTACATGACGCTAACGCATCCCAAGTTTCAAACTTCCTTCATCCAACTCGACACCACGATCCTAACGCTGTCAGTTGGTTTACCAAAGAGCACTCAATGGTCCACGTTCGTTATCTGTTTGATACCGTGGGATCGGTTGTATTGTCATCATCGAAGTACAATAAATTTACTCCGACCCAACACAGCAATACGCTATCATATTATTAGTTTGACCAGGTACTAGTTTTGCTATCATACAAGAATATCATCCAGCTTCATGGTCTGTTCATCTTTCTTCTAGTCTCTCATTTGATTCTTCAAGCATTTCTCAATTCAATGTACAGCTCATTCAACGGTATATGTTGGTGCAATAAACAACGCATAGATTGTACTTTTCAACTTCTGGATGGAGAAGCCACTTGGGATTTGACTCTCAAACTATGTTATGACGGCATTTAATTATAATTAAGACTATAAAAATGAGAGGAGTGTGGCCTCAGCATGTCCTTTTGACATTAAACAAATAGTGTTTTCATTAGTCTGCCCTAATAAGTCAAATTCTACCGTAGAGTTTCACCTAACGCACGTATATTATATATTGACGGAGGGAGAGAGCGGTCGATGCGGTGATGCGACCCTCGAACTGAAATCGAATGATTCAAGTTTGATGGTCGTTGGCGAAACTCTCCGTGCCCATTAGTCTCCTCTTCCTGCTATGGTCTGCAAAAATGTTAAATCGCATCTATAATGAGAATAATATATATATGCATTAAGACACATAATACCGAGTGTATCTACTTACATACGAGGGAGAGAGGGCCGATCTAAAGATGAGTTGGCACTAGTTCTCAAAGCATCCGTAAAAAGTACAAAGTACACATTGTATTCCCATTCTTGGTCCATCTAGCCGTACAATTATAACATATAGAATATCTAACCATAGCCATCTTCAAGATTCGAGATGTGACTTATTAGCAAGCAACTTGATGATTACATTTACATACATATATATATATATTATACAGCGAGAAGCAGTTGAGCCCACCTGACGTGGATCCAAAGTTCAAACATGACAATTATTTAGAATTGAATAGTAGAAAAGAAGAATGAATATAATAGTATGAAAATTCGTACAATAAGAATCAAATTTATAATTTTTTAATTATTAAATTGAGTACAATATCACAGTACCAAACCCCATTTTATCTAGGAGAGGTCTGAAAATTTCCAAGATTAGTCAAGGAGGTGCTCGTACATGGAATTAATGTACATACATGGCATGGCAATTTTTTTTTTATGGCTCTCCGGCATTGCACAACACATCTAGCTAGATGATCCACTCTTTGTGATTAAAACTAATGAGGAGCTCGCATATGGTCTAGTCGAAAATATTATTATTACACCGATATCACTAGAAGTTAACCTAAATCTCTAATATGGTTCCATTTTGTTCATCGGACAGATATGATTAGAGGAAAGGGGGAGGAGGGTGCCAAGGACACGGTTTCGGAGGACAGAGCAGAGACAGCTGGTGGGTTTGTCTCGTCTCGATCGTACCATATAGGTGAAAACCGATGGCTGCTGTCAGGTGGCGCGTCCGTATTGTTCAAGTATCGGTTTGCATATACACGGCCGTGTTCATCCATTTCTCTGATACTGATCCATTAGTATTATTTAGTACATGTTGATTAACTATTTCTGCAGTTACTTGAACTTGATTCTCAGGCGCAAATCGTGGAAGTTGCCTATAGCCTCTGATCAGCACGTCTGCTCTCAGTTCTCTGTATCCTGAGACATGATATCGAGGTTTTCCCTTTTCCTTGTCTCGATGCGTTTAGTACTCGACTGTCTTTCGTGTGAGTTGGCTGGCAGCAATTGGAATAGACAGCTGACCATTTCCCAACTGATGTATCATTACAACCTATTCTTTGTTTTTCTCGTATTGTTTCCCTCTAGTTCCTTCTCGGTTAGGGAGGTCGGACAGTGATACATGTGGGTTTGAATATCACACTGGGAAAGCTGTCTGATTGGCTCTAATCTGCCAGCCCATCGATCATCTCCATCTGATCAGAGATTTAAAGTCAATTAAGCCGGCGAGCTTTAACTAATTCTCTTCAGGGTACATGTATTCCATGAAAAAGAACAGAAGGAAGACACGTTCTATATGCAGTTCACATGTGTGTGTACACAATCGAACATGGTACATATGGTCACATCAAATAGAAAACGCACACTCATCCATCACATACGCATAGCCTTTTTCCACGACCAATCTTGATGGAATTTTGGTTTCACACTAAACCTTGTAACCTAGAGTAATGATGTTGGATAAGCAAAGGATTCTGAATTAGCTAGACATAGATAATCTTGACGAGTCATATTTTATTTCGATTGTAGTGTCTAATATCCATAAATTAATGAATCTTACTAATCAATCTTTATACTAAGTCAATCTATTGACACATAAAACTTTTTATGATTATGATTTTTCTCTATCATGCATGAAGAGAAGTGATTTTGACAAGATGACTTTTGTAATCTCTCTTCCACCAATAAAAAGCTATGAAACATCTGTCAACCATTTAAATATTGCCAGTTAATTTTCCATTAATGTGACGAATCTACTCGGAGCTTGACTTCCCCTTCGATACATATACATACTCTCTCTCTCTCTCTCTCTATATATATATGTTCAACCACATTACTCTTATAGCTAAGCTAGGTTTCGCTTCTTTCAGCAAAACAATCACCTCCAGCTTCCGATTCACAAGATGGTCAAGGCCCAGCAGCAGAAGAACATGATCCAGCATCCACCCACCAGGGCATCGAGATCGTCAACAGACCAAGGAAGACAGCCGCCAGCCGCGTCACCATCCATCGAGAAGAGGGACCTCAAGGTGAGGAAGTACAGAGGAGTTCGAATGAGGAGCTGGGGCTCATGGGTCTCGGAGATCCGAGCCCCGAACCAGAAAGCCCGGATATGGCTGGGCTCCTACTCGACCCCCGAGGCCGCTGCCAGAGCCTACGACGCGGCTCTCCTCTGCCTGAAGGGCCCCACAGCCAACCTCAACTTCCCCACTGATATTGTTCCTCTTCCTGCTGGTGAAACCCTAATGTCCCCCAAGTCCATTCAGAGAGTAGCCGCGGCTGCCGCCATTGGAGATCATGTGAAGGCCGACACCGTTACCACACAGCCGGTCTCCTGGCCTTCGTCGGTCTCGGCCTCCTCCTCTTCTCCTTCTTCACCTTCCAATCAGCAAGATGATGATACAGCGCCTGCCACTCCATCTCCATCTACCATGACTATGGGCTCCGATATCGCCGACTACTCGATCCAGTCACTATCGACATGGATCGACCTCGATGTTGGGCTGCCATCGCCAAAGTCTTATTTTGAGGATGAGAGTTTGATCGACCATGTAGAACTCGATCCTAACTTCCCTCTCGATGACTTTCTCTACGAAGAGTGTGATATCGGATTATGGAGCTTCTCCTGAATTGTTTTTTCCAGAAATTTAGAGTAGGATCTACAATTCATTCGTTATCAATCATTGATTCATTCACAATATATATACATATATATATTTGCTATTTATCGTTTTGAATTTCGACCAATCACTACACGTTTAAGGAAGTTAGATATCACGAAATAAAAATACCTATCATTATTTAATATTTTTACGAACGAGGACTCAACTGGACCGTATAAGGTCCAGACATTCTTGAATCATAGGTAAGTAACGTAATAGGTTCAATTTGTATGTGACGATCGATCGGAAGGTAGGTACACAACATTCTGTCTCCACAAGACAACACCAAGTAATTTGAGCTCGAGCTGAATCATGCGAGTTAAGGCTTGAAAATTGATTCGAGCTTGATTAAAGGTCACATTTTGGATCGAGCTTAGCTTTTTCTCTGGCAGTCAGGAGACCTGAGCTCGACTCTCGATGGGCTCAGCTCAGTCTCTTCCCTTTATACGACCCCAGATGGATCCCTCCTGCCCTAATCTCGATCAGAGCTCACGATCGATGTGGTTCGATGTTAAGAGTTACTTCACTTGGACAAAACATCTTTTTCGGGCCAGATAACATATTACCATGGGGGCAAGACGGTATTTTGGGCTTCATTTGGGCCCATCTATCTGGGCTGGGCTTCAAGTTAAAACATAATAAGCCCATCTATATGGGGCCCAATTAGCTAGAACTTGAACAGAGTCTGAAGAGGTGTTCGCTTCAATTCTCGATTACCAGTTTTTTTTTTTTTTTTGTTAATGGGTATCCCATGCCCCAATTGTATCATTTGACAATGACTTGAACCTGAACCACCACGGAAACGCGTAATCGGATGATGATGATCGTGCTTCACCGTGTGATACACGCCGGTAAAAGTACTGCCGACGTTGGCTTCTTACCGAAACTCTCGTGTTCGACCAGTGACCGCCCTCTACCGTGGGTTTGAAACCCGACCGATCTCAAGTTCGCGTTTGGACCAGACAGTCAATACGTGGATGGAAGGTCCTTTTCGTGAGCCAATCAAGTATTGCCGATGCCCACATCCATGATGACAATGCCAGTCATGTACGTTTACACCACAACCAATTCACTTCATCTTCATTGACTTCCCGATCGGTGCACGAAACACAATAATTAATCGAACGTCAAGTTTAGTTGAGAAGCTAAGATTTCCACACCCCGCACCACAAGTCCCCGCCAACTTTGAATTGAATCGAAACCCCTTTTCAAAGGCAGACAGAAGGCCAATATTAATTACAACGAACAAGTGGCTTTGGACTCTAGAAAGATATACTACATCAGCGGTCAAATTTGTTAAAACTGATTAAAGAATATGATCAAATTCATCGACGATGATCTTACCAAGTGAAAGAATTGTACGATTTATTCGATTTTCTCCCCCCTTGAAGTCTTTGGCTATTTAAGAGCCCCCAACAACATTTTGAAAATTTGACAACGGAGAAGAGAAGACCTTAGAAGGAGTCAAACCTGAAGGCAACAGCCCCATCGGGATGATGACTTCTGCTGTTTCGTGTTGGTTGCGGTCTCGACAAACCAAGAGACATTCAACAAAAGAGGCACGCAGCACAGCTGACACGTCCCATAGCGATTGACTCAAGTATTTATGACTGTAGCTAGTGAAATGTGGTGGCATTTGTTTGAACTAGAGAGAGAGAGAGAGAGAGAGAGATGGTGGAAACAGACCGGAGACAATTACACCAAATCGCAAGTTGCTGCAAAATCAACTGCAATGTGTCGATTTCGGGGAACCTGGTGAAGACCGGGGAGGGGAAGTCCTCCGGTCCATGAACCCAGAAAGTCTCGGTAATCTAATCTGATCCGGAATCATTCAAAGGTCGATGGGTCAGGGCAAATCGTGGTGATACTGAGCCGGGTCAACGCATTTCGTTGCTTAGGATCCATTTCCAGATCACAACTTCATTCATAAGGTTACTTTAACATTAAGATCGTTCCTTTTTGGAGGATAAATAAATTAACAATATATCAGGAAAAATGCCTTTTTTTCAAAAGTTAATTCTCTTCTTACATGTTGCAGATTCAGTCAGAACTTCTCCACATAGAGAACTTAAGGGTTGGGGGGATGGTGGAGTACGATTTCAAATGAGAAAATAGTGAGCAAGTTGGGGTTGAGAGCATGTGAGGATAGGGTGGTGGCTCGGTCTCTACGCTATCTAATGTACATATTTTTGTATTCAACCGCAAATACATTAAATAAACTAAACAATCAATGCTCCGCATTAATTTTTTAACATTGATCATCAAAAATTTAAAACAGTTTAAAAGTAAATTATCACAAAAATCCGAGAGGCTTTAAAAAATATTAGATAATTTGCTCCATTTACATTGTATTTCTCATGAAAATTAACTTAAATTAATTGAGAGGGTTCGAAATTATTTGCTCATAATTAATATATTATATTCAAATATTATAAACAGTGAAGATTTATAATTAAATGAGTACTATAGGACACGGGACATGGAACCGAGGACCACTACAAGTTCTTCCCTCATTTTTCAACTCTCGTAGAGAAATTTTTAAATCGGCACAAATGCTCCCCAAGTTGATGGGGGCAGCCCTTGATCTGATCTGATCTGAGAATGAAAATTGATCTAATTTCGATGCCAAATATGATTGGGGCCTCGAATTCTGGGACAAGCATGGCAGGGGGAACAGAACAGCTTGGTCAGGTTGCTCCCTCCCTCCTGTCGCCATATGACAAATAAATAGCAACTGCCCCCTTCCCCACGATTAATTTAATTTCTATTCTATCCATAATACTAATTTATTAGTAAGATGGTAATATATAGTATATTGAAATAGGATTTGAAATTTTTAGAAGTTAATATCAAAAAATTAATAATATATTATAAATAGTATGATATATTATTCAGTAAATTAATTATTTATTATAATATTAAATATTATTGAGATATAAATACCCTATTCTTTATGTTTTTTTTTCCAAAGATGACGGGTAGAAGCTTTCTTATTAAAAAAATCTTGAATTTCTGTATAGAAGTTCAATTTTAATTAGTGTATAGCTAACTTCAACGTTTTAATTCACAATATATTTTAAATTTTTTATAATATGTAATTCTTAATTTTCTTGGAATAGGTCAATTTTAAGGATACAAAGCTAATTGTTTCTGTCATCTGCCCTCAGTTTGGTCCATAATTATTGTCAATTTCACTCATATAATATAAAACATACGGATGAGTTTCCGAAACACCTCGAGTAATTAAACCGATGAGCCCAAGATCGTAGTGCGAGATTGAATTTTATACGCACGCATGCGCAAACGTGCGAGCCGGCGGAGAATTCTCATCGAGTTTTCGAGCGAGAACCAATCTCGATCCGCAGGACAAGTACCTTCACGCTCGGGATCTCTAATGTGAGCCGCCGCACACATAAGACCCGAGCCCCTCTTTATTTTCTTCCTCTATGCTCGGCTAGTCCTCCGGGTTCCCTCCACCGAATGAAGCCGACACTCTTTCTTCTATGTCAACCCAATTCAACGGGAAAAATCGGCTCACTAGGCTGCCACCCAGTTGCCGTACTGGGGAAATTACACTACCGATTAAATGCAATTAATTTACTGATATTATTCGAAATAATTATGCTAATCGATGCATTCAACTCGGGCTGAGTTGTTGGATTTCGTATGAGTGGATCTAATTGGCCAGTCCGATGGACAGGAAGATAAGGCAATAGATTAAAAGAGCATCAGACGGAAAAGAGAATCTCGATCCGGCATGCATGCCCGAAAAGTTGCAGTTTAATTTTTTTTTTCTTAGAAAGGAGAGAATTGCAGGAACCCACCACCAACACCGGTGTCTTCATGTGCTCTTTTTCTTAGAACAATGCCAATTATTTCCGGGCAAAAACATTGTCCTAATGGAAGGAAGGAGGAAGCCTTTGCACATGCCCGCCCTAGATCTGATAGAATTATACATATAATATATAATTAACTACACATTCTGCAGCATCACTCTGTAGAGGTCTGTCATGCACAGCTAGAAAAGAACAAAGGGAGATCATGTTAAATGCCCCTCGGCAACAACATGACGATCATCAAACACAATTGATTGATAGCCATGGGCATGAGCACACGACCATTGTTCTTTTATCTTATATATACCGGTTGGCGTTGTGGGGCCGATGGATCTGAGGGGGAATAGGTCTTCATTGTGCTTTTTAGATATTCCGACTCTCTTGATTTCACGTGAACAACGAACACATGGTTAGGAGCCCACCAAACCAATTGCTCCAAAGTGTCATTGAACATTGAGATGGAATACATCCAACCTTTACATAATGCTCTTATAAGGAAAGTCATGACAATAATGATGGTGCTTTTCTAGGGAATTCGAAGAGCTTTGATTTTCAGCTTGCTTTTGTATGCTGTTCTACACCCAGAGACGGTAAAAAAGATGCAGGTTTCTTGGTCATGACCGATTAAGCACGTAATCACGGGCATACTTCTCGAAGAATGATCTCAACGATTGTGATCTCTCCTTTGATCTTCGACCTTGCAATCAGATCCTCAAGAGATAGGACCCCGATCGAAGACTCACTCTCTTTTTCGAGTGATTCGTCTCTGTTCCTCTACATGTATCTCTGTTTCAACCAGTGAGGACTAGATAATGCACTGTACATCTGCAATGAGGTAGGATCTTGTTCAAGGTCAAAGACTTCATATCTAATGTATTTATTTTCAGTAATTTCTTTTATTGTCTGTCATATCTGATATAATGCCCTGAGAGACAAGTTGTTATCAAACCCATGATATCATCCGATTCCCCATCATCGCAGCGGGGAACATGATGATAGAATCTTTCAAGGTCAACCCCACAGGAGGAGAAGCAATCATTCATCACTTCGTGATGACTAAGAAGAAGAAAACATCAAACTTCAAAGCCAAGCAAAGCCAAGCTCTGCCGAAAATTTTCAGCTTTCTTCATTGACACACACATGATGGGCTATGTACAAGTTGCAGCAGTGTGATCAATGAAAGATGAAAACCAGGATGAGAACAGTCTCAGACATCCGATAAGCATTTTTCACTATATTCCTCTCTTTTTTTTTCTACCTTAATATAAAGACTGGGAGCTAGCAGGCTGATAACTTCCCGAAAATATACAGTTAGTGCAGAAGACTGAAAACCTGGTGTCTCAAACTAGTGAATCGCAAAATCTGCCTTCCATTTGGTTCTGAACGGCCTTCACAGCAGCCACCCGTGCAGCTGCAGCAGCCTTGTTTGCGGCTGCGACTGATTTTTTCACCTGCTCATCTACTTGCCAGAGGTGGATTGAATTCTCGGCTGCCTTCCTAGCAGCCTGCATGACTCGCCAAAGTATGGAATGTTGAATTCAAAATGAACAGAGAGAGAAAAGATGGAACAGGATTGGCTCAATGCCGAAAGGAATTATGGGTCATAATGTTAGATAGGTGTAAATGCCATTGGAGACAGTTCTCACATATCAAGTCAATCATAAGTCTTAACTGTCATTACCCGTCTGAATACCCTGGAAAGACCCATCAGAGATCCCCAGCAGGTTCAGGGAATGAATACCATGTCCTAAGAAAGTCTCAACAATTGGAATAGGAGTCTTTTGGTCGTAGGCATTTGCTAAAGATAAAACATGGAGATCTCAATATCATGGAAGACAAACCATTACCTGAATGGCTCGGATGACCGAGTCAGTAAGTGGGGGCAAAGGGCTCTTGAGAGATCCCTTGTCCCATTCCCCGCATCTTGTGTCTCTGTTTCTAAACGAGTACATTCCATATCCTTGCTTGCAGCCCTCATGCCACGAACCCTCATAGCAGTGACCATTGGCAAAGTGATAAACACCGAAACCATGGATCTTGTCCCCAAAGTACTCTCCAGCATATCTGTCCCCGTTCCTGTAATTCACCAATCCTTGTCATGTCTCAATTGACCGAGTCAAATTTATCATCTTTTCCTCACATTTCAATTATATCTGACAACTCAGACATGTTGAATGAGCACATCAAAGTTCCACCTAAAAACTGCCAACAACATTAACTGTCTATCAATACCGTTCCGCCATATAATGTCATACAATGGACCTCATTAAGCTTTCGCTGGGTTCTGGTTCATACAATTTACAGAACCATAAACTGATCAACGATCCCTAGAAGATTCAATCAACATATTAGAACAGATAGCTCGAATTTGATACGTGATGAGGATTTCTAAGAGTTAAGCCCAGATAAATCAGAACAAGGAAAGGAACAAGCTTCACGCGCCACTGTTCCATCGGATTTATATTTACCCGAAAACCCAAACTTCTTGAGCTCGGTCTTAGCAGACGGTGAGAGACGAGAAACTCTTACCGGAAGTAGTACGACCCAAGGCCGTGCTTTGCACCGCACTTGAACTCTCCAAAGTAGCAACTACCATCCTTGCAGCGCTGGACCCCGACCCCGTGGCTCTGCCCGTTCCACCACTCACCCGCATACGAGTCCCCCGTGTAGAACCGGTAAGCCCCGAAGCCGTGCCTCAGCCCCTGCCTGTACTGCCCCCTGTACTTGCTCCCTCTAGCCCAGTTTTCGATCCCATGGCCGTCATACTTCCCTTCGACCCAGTCCCCCTCGTACCGCCCGCTCGCCAGGTAGTAGTGGTAAACCCCGCTGCCACTGCACTTCCCTCCATAAAATTCTCCCTCGTAGAAGTCGCCGTTGCTGTATAATTCCACTCCCTCCCGCGTGGTCTTTGTCTCATGAGGGATCTCAGCAGTTTCTTCCTCCTCTCCTATGAACCACCGAATCTGTTTCTGGGGGTGGCGGTTCTTCAGGGGAACGAGAAGCCTTGCTGTCAGAAGAATGAGACCCTTGTTTTTGGAGACGAAGAAGAGTGCTATGGCGACGAAGATCAGAACCACGAGGAGGTTCTCCGAGATGGGCACCTCCTCACTCCTCGAGTAGAAGGAGAATAAGTAGAGAGATGGCGTGCCCACCGCCAGAGCTGAACCGAGCCGGCGAGAGCCGGGCCTGAACCGGGACGAACCGGCCTTCCGAGGCTCGGGCCTAGGTTTCGGCTTTGCCTCGTCCGCCAGCAAGGGAGTGGTGAATTTGAGTGCCTCTCCCTCGTCGGCTTCCGCGAGCGAGGAGAGGCTGTGGATGGAGGACCGAACGGCGGGGGTCGATCGGAGGAGGGACGAGCTTGTTCTCGTGAGCTTCGACTTTGACTGGGACATCTTGCAGTCCATTTAGGTTCTGCTTCTGGACACCCTATCCTCGCCGCTGATCTGATCTATCACCTGCTAATGGCCAAGGTGGCGGTGGCGGTAGCGCGATATCCTCATAATTAGAACGCCCGCCGGCGGCATCCTCAAGTGGCACTCGGCGAGGCAGGGAGCTCTGCGCGCCGTAGCAGCACAATGAAACAGAAGGCAAGAGGAGAGAGACTCGGACGCTCCGGAGGGAGAATGTGAGGGGGATTGGAATTGTTGAAGTTCCGATGGAATTTATCAAGGTGGGAGAGGGAAAGTGGGAGGAAGGAGGAGAGGAGTTCGATGCGGGCCGTCGGATGATGAGTTTCGGTGTCTGGATCGTTCATGCAACGATATCAACCGTCAGATTTGGTGAAGTTGAAGGTTTTGAAATTGATGGGGGGCCCAATGGACATCCTATTACAACCAACGAGGCAGACGGTGATAGGAAGCAATTGAATCTTAATCAAGACACCGAGGATTCACGGCTGCTGAACCGAAGCAAGGCATCGACATGGAAACCATTTCAAACCTACCATCTTCGGTGTCCAACCGAGCATTTACGTCGACATGGAATTTCAAAGGGCTATTTTTCCCTTGCAGAAGTAACATTCTCAACAATATCAACCAAATACTGTGGAAATTCATATCTCTGCAGCTTCTACCTTCGTTCTCCTCCGATTCGGAACTGCCTTTGCCGGGATGTTCATCGGTCGAAACATCTGTCTTGTCCTTGTTCTTTCTATAGCATTGGTAGACCCTCTCAGCAGAGATATTTCCGAAGAGCACTTCAGCAGCCTTGTTTTTCACTAGGAGCGGCAGATACTCCACTTCGTCCCATATATATAACTGTAGTTGGTGGAACAGATTCAGGTAATTGATGAGCAAGTACTCTCCAGAAAATCAATGGAATGCAGCCAATAATATTGCCAAATAATACATGGAAAGATGGTGTTTATGGGGCCACTGAGCTATCGTTTGTGTCTCATGTAGGCAAATTCATAGAAGACCCCGCTTGAAAAATCAAAGTCATTGCTCACCATGAAAGGTCTGTAGATCAAGCTCACTGTATGTAGGCGGTTACAGCTTCTATCACAATAGAGAGGCACAGAGTTTTGCTCGGGTATTGGCTTGCTGCAGTAGATGACAACTTAGCAATCCATTATAAAATAGTCATGGAGAAAGATTTAAAAGGTTGCATACCTCAACTCCAAATCCAAAGGGTACCCACATACTCGACAGCCGGTACATATGAAGTCATCAGCTAAATCACCAGCGACCGAACTACTCAATCTCCAACTGATGAACATCTTCTCCTTTCCAAGTTCTCCAACCATTTTATTAGTCAAAGGAAGTAAAATTTCTCCAATGTATGCCTGAAAGTTCGCCTTACAAGAAGTAGTCAGGTGTAGTACTTCTAAAACTGAAATGCAGTCCCTATGTCCCATCTCTTCCGATACTTTCCAATTTCTTGGTAACTGCTTCATCTGTATGAGGGCAATTCTGAGTCAGAACTCTGACAGAACTTAGAAAAGTGAAACTACCTAAAAAAAGTAGAGATGAAAAAGAAATCACGTAAACTATCACATTGAATGGCTCTAAAGTAAAGACAACTGAAGAGGAGCTAAAATTAGTACGGGAAACAGAGGCAAAAGTCGACAATGAAAATTGACAGTTTTCAACCCGAGCAGCTAATGGACACACTGAGCCCAACTTACATGTGTGGACGCCCAAAATAATGGAATGCATTCAATAAAGAATCTGAGGAGGTAAATGGTACACCTGACGGGGAAAACGAATGTCGCTGTGAAGGGAAGATCGAGTTGTCTTCACCCATTCAACCACCTTCCTTAGCTTTTCCTTTGTAGCAACACCAAGGCAACAATTTCCCAATAATTCGTCTACACCTACATTAAAAGTAGGACAGTATTACATTGCATTCAGAAAAAGCTCAAGAAGGCTTATCCTTCTATGATTCCTTCAGTATGTGGAAATACGACGGCAGATCAGATTTCATGAAGTTACCTGGACAAAGAGTCTAGAGAAAAACATCGTGTAAGGAATCGAAGCTCAGGTGGATAAACCAAAGGCATACCTTTTGATGCTAGCAATTCGTAAGGGTGGACCAGAGGCACCACTGATGAGTAATTGACAGTCCGGGCACTGATGACTTCTCCATATTTGGTAACCTTAACATCTGAAACATTGAAGCAGAGAAACAAAATTTACTTAAATTCAGAAGAGCCATGAAGTGGTTGGAAAACAAATACTAAAGTTGTCATGGGAGCTAATAGCTCTTACTCTGCAGCAGTATCACGTCACCCGACATTGCCATTGATCCCATCGGCTTTTGCCAAAGGAACACAGTAAAACGTGACCGAGTATCATCCCCGACTTGGATGTCTGTCCTAATGACATCGACACCTTTGGAAATCTTGAACTGCAGAGAGAGTGAAAGAGATCATATTCTTGGAGTGCACACATGCATACATTTTGTGTATAATTGATCTATTATGAAATTACATTTCAAAAATAAAAACTGCGTGGTTGCAAAAGACATTAATTTGGACTTGTACTCAGGAAATCCAACAAAACTGAACCACAAAGATGTAGTCCATGATAAAACAGACAAGATGAACAATCAACGGGCAGCAAAATAGTAATCAGTGAACCCTAGAGAATCTATCGAGGTGGATCTTTTCGGCAGCTCGAGGTTGCGCCACAGTCATAACAGACCACGGACATCTATTCTCAGAAAAGAAAATGGAAATCCAACCCAGGTAGATGAACCAAGAGGGCGGAACCTGAAGGGGGGTGGAGCGGTGGACGAAAACGATGAGCTGGACGAGATCGCCGACGTGAGAAGCGGCAGCAGATAGGTCGATGAGTGGTCCGTACCATCCGATTCCAGAACGTGCCGCCATCGCACAATCAGCACATGCCCCCCTTATCACATACTCGACGAAGACATCGATTCTAGACTAGAAAGAGACTGATAAATAGATAGAGAGGGCATCGCTTCGCCATGACTGCCGATCAACCCTTGCATAAGATACCCTCTCCCATTTTTGGCGCTCGGAGCATTTCTCACGCTAAGAGTTTGAAAGTACCAAAAAATACTAAAATTTGTCGGCTAGGGCTCAAGTTTGATAAAATAATATTAAATTACGAATTTTCACGTATTTCAGACCTCTAGAATTCATTCCCCTGATACCGCTTACCGGTCTAGTTGGGATAAGTTCCACTCTTCTTGTGGATGCTAAGAACAATTGATGCATTGGCATTTCAGATGATATCCGAATCCGATGGATCGATCCTGTTGCAGATGTCCATAGAAACTTCCTGGTCGTGAGCCACTGTCAGTATCTGATTTACCTCGGTATGTTTTGCAGTGCAGATCTTTTCAGATTGCGAGCAATGACCAAGAACTTCCCACTTACCCAGAACCCGAACAGGAGCATACCCCAAGATAGTGCAGAGACGAATATGTTGATAGAACAACCATCAAAATCTTCAAAATCTGTTCGGACTATTGGTACTCCAAAATACGTTCGATGAGCAAGCAGTAAGGAACATAACATTTCGAGATCATCTACCAGACAGAAACTTTGTCAAATAGTTAACAGGGTTTATTACCGGTCACGACGCTGTTCAGAAAGTACTACAGAGGCTAGAAAC
Organism: Sonneratia alba; assembly: GCA_900174645.1. Taxonomy (NCBI): domain Eukaryota; kingdom Viridiplantae; phylum Streptophyta; class Magnoliopsida; order Myrtales; family Lythraceae; genus Sonneratia; species Sonneratia alba. The sequence continues at coordinate 1,016,371 of FWPY01000071.1, forward strand.
CCAGTCAGTCTCGAAACACAGCCACCCCAAAGATTGGAAAAAACATCCTGGGTCAGCTGAATTCTGAGAAGAAACCGACACACTGACCATTTCACAGACACAGTAGAACTCCACAACTGAAAGCTGTCCTTAAAAGAGAGAAGAAAAGACACCAGCAGTTAAAAACCCAGGTCAGGAACCTGGCCGACTAAAACAATGGCCATAGGTTCCAGTATTGTGGCTTCTGTCAAAAAATTTCAGCCACAAATGCCAATGGACTTCTCCTCCAGAAACAACCTGGGAGTGTTTTATCTACAGAAAACAACAGATACCTTCACCTTAGGTAGGAGCACCCATAGAGCCTTGCACAGATATCCATGGGCCCACCTTCCCCTCCAACAGCATGAAGCGCGATCGGAATCTTAGAGAGGAGACTCACTGTCACAGGGAATACCAGTGGTTGGGTTTCTAATCCCAAATCTGAAGCGGAGCTGACACTGGCACATGTTGAGGAAGGGCTAAAATTGGACTCTGGATCAAGTTCTAATGGGCTCACGACCAGAACAGAATCTTCAAGCGGCCCAACATTCTTCACAGAGAATGCCTTACGAGAAGATTTGTGTCCAGTCAGGGTAAGCACAAGAGTCGATGTCGCCTCGAGCCACTCCACATTCAGGCCTTCAACCTCATCATAGTATATTCTCCGCTCAATCTGAAGGGCATTGACATTAGAATCATAAATAGCTAAGTAGAGAGAAAGGTAGATGACATGCAGATCTGCTGGACCAGTACTTACCGTTAGCTGTGGAACATAGATAGACATGAATTTTGGGCCCAATGCGAGAACTCTAGCTTCTGATATTAGTACCTGAAGAAGCGAAGCACACATAAAGCACTTTGAATTTACATGCATTACTAACATATGCAAAAATGAACCAATTAATCAATTTTTGTGTCCTCCCAGTTAATACATGATGCAGATTCATGGTTTTCATAGCAGTACTGGGTGTTTTATTGGGTCAAATGCAGCGTTTCAATGAACTTTGGAATGCTAACAACACCAGTCCATGCCAAAACTGAAAACATTAATGTGGGAAAATATTTGGAAACTGAAAGACAGTATCGCCGCAAAATCTCACTTCAAAAGATTCACTGGCAATAATAATTGCAGCCTACTGAAGCTGATCAGAGTGCAGCAAGAATGCAACAGATAGATTTTAACTTTCATCCAGCTGAAGAGAAACTACACTTTTTTTGCCACAAAGAACAGACAACCAAAACCAATTATGATGACTGTTTCATAACCCTGGAAACAACTAGGAGTAGCAACAGCTGCATTGTTCTCTATTTCCTCAAAGTGTGAATATGATCATTTTTCTTGCTATTATTCTCCTCAAGCACTGTGCTCTCTTAATGTTTCAAAGAATTTAAGCGCAAGAGACATTACCTCTTTCTTCTTTAGAAGAAGCCACATGTAAAGTTTATCACAGGCATCCTTCACATGTCTGCTTGCAAGATTCCTCTCATTACAGTATGCAGCCATGCCTTTCAGGATATTTTGACAAGGAATTCTGTGTTTTACTGCCGCAGCTGAAAATGCTTCCCTTGCCTCCTCAGATTCCAGGGCATTCTTGTCGAAATAAAGGCCTGTGAAGCATTGATCCATTGCATTCCCCACTTCATCGGGCCTCCTTCCCAGTGCCAGGCACTGCTTCAGGTATAACTCCTCCGCTTCCAGAGCCGCAGCCATCATCCGATGAACCAAGATATCAGGATAGCGCCTCAGAGGAGACGTGAAGTGGGTGTACGAAGGGACTGCCAATGCATAATGGCTCCAATCATCCTCATTATCTTTCAGTTCTCCAGAACAGAAGTACATTGCCAGCTGCATAGGTCTTGAGGCGTATGAAATGAGAATCTCAAGTAGCATGGAGTCATCCTTCAGGGTCTCCCTGGCTTTCTCCAGTGATTTCTGGAGCTGAGAGGATGATGAGGTGTCCAACTGTAACCCATGTTTTGAGCAGAAGGCCTCAAATTCTTTGAGCTTGCGCATGTTTGGCTCTGGATGCCTCCGGAGAAGTGCGGCTTCAGGAAAAGCCCTCGAGATGACTTGAGCAGCAGTACGATTTGCCAACAGCATGAACTCTTCAACCAGAAAGTTTGAATCCTGAAGCTTAATGAGCTTGCTGTCACATGGGAACCCATACTCATCAAACAAGAACATAATTTTGGAGCACTCAAGCTGCAGAGCCCCACCTTTAAACCGCTTCTCCTTTAAGATTCTTGCTATGTGATTAAGGTTTTGAACAGATCTGACAACATCACACCACTCAAAACTGCCATACAGCTGGGGAAGGCCATCAGGCTTGTCTGCATAATTTATATTGTCAAGAATATCTTGAGCATGCTTGTAAGAAAGTTTGCAGCATGAATGTATCACAGTACGACCAATCCACTGATATATAATATTTCCAGAGTCATCAATGTCCCAGAAAATGGAAAATGCGAGCCTATCATGTCCAGGACAGAGTGAGCTCAACTCCTCAGAGATCAATGGTGGCAACATTGGCAATTTTTGTCTTGACATGTAAAGACTACATGACCGAACTTGGGCCTCCAGGTCCAGTGGCGTGTCAGGTTTGACGAAATAGGACACATCGGCAATATGAACACCCACTCTATAGATTCCATCTGTCAATATTTCGACAGACAGAGCATCATCAAGATCAGTAGCAGTAGAAGGATCTAAAGTAAAGATAAAGAGGTTTCTCAAATCCACTCTGGTCTGAAATTCGCTCAGGGGAATATCCCAAGGAACAGGAGGAAGGCATGAAATTGACTCGTTTGGAAATTCAAAAGAATTTACCCCATTCTCAAATAAAATTGCATCAATATTAGGTCGCATTTCATCACCACAACCGAAAACCTGCAAGACACGAGCTTGAGGGATGGGACTTTCTCCACTCCAATCGATGATTTGAGCAGCAACCAGCTCCCTTTCAACAGTCTCATCACAGTCTCTCAATCTCTTCTTAATGCAATCTGGTGACTCTCCCACATGGACCCTCATTCTTGGAAATCTTGCATCATTCGGCATGAAATCAATGTACCCATGATCCTGGTTCTTATTCTTCTTTGCATTCCTTTGATATCCTTTCTCACGGGCAATCCATCGCTTAACATTGAGAAAGCCAACAATAGCATCTCGACGAGGGGATCTCTTGATGATGGAAACAACACTTCCTGTGGGCCTCTTTGATGGATGTGAACCAATCAAAGCACAGAGCTTACCTATTGGATCCTCTATTTGACTTGGCCCACCAGCACAGCCTGAGTTAGGACCATCAGAAGGAAAGGGGACACACCCGTCAAAGAAGCCCTCACTCTCTTTACCAAAGAACCTGTCAGAGGAGCTAGTGTTGCTACCACAAGCAGAATCAAACTCTTCCTCCACCTTGTTTTTGCCTTTGCAGCTATTCCCAGACATTTCACTTGTTTCTGCAGAATTGCTACTGTCTTCAGTCGGAGCAGAACAAACAGAAAGCCTAGTTGAGCCCTTGATCCTTGTCCAAAATGGCAGAGGATCGACCTTAATAGCCACCGTGTCTCCCTCAACCTATGTATAAGCAGATCTTGTTTGCTCAGCTAGATTTTAAAAAGAAAAGGATAAAACAAGAAACTGAACCTAAATGCTGTGACACACAATATCAACAAGAAAAAACACGAGACAATGTTATTGAAAATATGAGCTAATCAATGAATAACCCCCAAGCAGTATGCAGAAGACATCAATTACACATTTGCTCTGAATCTCGCAAATTAGGAAAGTCTATGGATCCAGCCACACCGCCACCTGCCCGTCCCTGCCCCCACCATGCAAACAACTCACCCACCAAAAACTCTCTGGAAAAAAAGAATAAACAAAAACAATCCATGAAGGAATGAACTACCCTGAAAATGAGAAATCCTCAAATATCGATGACCTTCACAGAAATGTTCCTAGATCAGCAAGATGACGAAGTATAATCTGATCTTCAACTAAAACTTACCGCTCTATTCTGTGCAGGAACTCCATTGATGAGAATATCTACTGGTACACTCTCAATCTTGCAGTAAGCCTATGAGCAGAGATCAGCTAGAGAATGAGGAAACTCTCTATATATACAGCAATAAGATGATAAATCAATGAGATGAATGGGATTTGTAGCAGTCTGTGGAAGAACTGACCTCGAGCCTATTATGAGCATTCACTCTAAACACCGCAAGGAAGATATCACCTCTCTGTAAACATCAATAGATATAACACAAGTAAAAATCAAATAGCAAGCTGAACAATCAAAATGGTTAAGCTCTCAGAAGGACCATTTTAATCACATTATATCACAGCAGAATTATGATAACCAACCTTTAGCTCCTTGTTGACAGCCTCTGTGGACCAGTGAGGAGTGAAAGGCCCAGTCTGATTACGGGCACCCATCTGTGAGTCCTTACTGGAACATGCTTCAGATGTTCTCCTGTAAATAACAGGTTCAGGACATGATTTGGAGAAAATTCTTCCACCAGAACCAGATACAGCCAGATTTTGTGCCATTTGCATTTCTCCGAGATGCATTTCTTCATTGATGTGCATTGTTGGCATGGAACTGAACGCAACATTGGTTGTACGGTTTGAATCATTCTCATCAAAAAAGATTTCTGGCCCATTTTGATTTGACGAGGCATTTGTAATTGAAGCTGGCAAATTTTTTGATACAACCAATTCTCTTTGGCTTTCATTAATTGAACCAGAACCTGTAGAGAGAAGGAAACTTGGATAAGAAATGCAGGGGAATGATAACATCACTTTAAAACTTAAGAGATTGAGACCAAACATTTTTTTTTAACATTAAGATTGAGCCCAAACAATTTCAGACCTCCACTGCAAGCATAAGCATTAGTACACCACCTATCTAGCACGTGTTAGAACAAAATCTGACATTACAAATGATGAATGGCTGACATATTAAATGGATAATTTATTAACCCATCAAATGGAAAGTCAAATATACATAGCAAACTACTAACAGTACATTTCATCAATTTTGGATCTGTTTGTTTTGTAATCTTGAGTATGGGAAATATTTAATGTTTACAAAGTGAAGACTGTGCTTCATCTTGTATCATCAAAATGGTTCATGGAGATTTTATGCTTCTAGGATTTATCCAGCTTGTGATATAGAGTACCAAAGAAATTTATAGTTTTCTTTTCCAATTGATGATCAGAGAGCTGAGGTGTACTAACATATTCTCAAAATGCATAATGACAATAGAAGCCACAAAATTTCTGGCATCCCAGTAAAACTGCTAAAATCAATTCCAGAAAGAACCCGACTCGCAACTAGTTATTGACTGCAAGGAGGAACAGATGTTATATGAACATGGTTATTCCTTTTTTTTTTTTTTGAGTATTGAATAAAGTTATATGAACATGGCTATTCTGAATAGAGGTCCCATATTTACAATTCAAAAGCATCATCATTTTTTCCTTTGATGCAGAGAAACACTTTAAGCTTTCCTTTTTATGGTGAACATAAGCGAATGGTCATTCTGCTTGTGGGAAACAACAAGAGAATTTCCATGATTCTTGTCTGAAAGTACATTGTCCCAGACACAACACATTGCCAGTTCTTTGACTAGCGTCTGGCTTCCTCTGGAAACAATAAACGTGAAAACTCATTCCCAAACAAAAGGAGTCCTGGGTTACCCTACATAAACTTCAGACAACCTCAGAAAGTTTGCAATCCCCACCAATCATAACAATCTGCCTCCTACCTCTAAATCCAGTGCTTTACTCACTGAGCAAGTGGCCAGAGAAATTCTAAGAACCGATCCAGAAAATTTTTCAATGAGGCAAAACTCAATGTAAACACAATACAAGAGTAAACCGAGATAACAAAAAAAAAAAAGATAAAATCAAAATCAAGTGAGGCCTATATTATATTCCACATGTTTTTCCTAGTCATGCTACGCATCAATATGTAAACGAGCTCCACAGCAGAAAACAAGAAAGAACCCCAGAAACAGAGAACGATCGGTCTATCTACTCAATCAAACAGTGAATCAAAAGTCAAACCTGAAACAGAGGAGCTGTTCTGCTTGGAGCGGCGATTAGATCGGCGCCTACTCTTCTTCTTCTCCCTATCACCATCCTCAACCATATCAATCACAGTCGTCTCCACACACGACCTCATAACTTCAACCACCCAGGATCCAAAAGAAAGCAACAAATAAACGAAACAACCAAGAAAATCAACAGAGCAGAGGATAGAATTGTTGCAGATCTTCTTCCTTGGATCAGACGAGACCTAAGCTAAACAAAATAAATTCTGGGTACCTTCCGATTTGCAGTGGGAAAAAAAATACCAAACGGAAGATGAACCCAGACGAACAGAAATCTGAGAAGCAGAGAAGGGGGGAAAAGAATAAAACGAAAAATTGAGGAACAAGTAAGAGAAGGAACCGGAAGCAGAGGTCGGAGAGGGGCTATTGCTTATATGATATCTGCTGCCTCCTCATTGAAGAGGGTTAGGAGAGGAGAGAGAGAAGGAATCAATGGTAGGCGATGACATGGGCGCCGACTCTTGATTCCTTTGTCTTCCTTCTCTCTTGCCTTTTTTTTTTCTCTTTTTCCTTTTCCTTTTCTTTTTTTAATTTCCTTTTTTCCTTATTAAATTTCCTCCATAATTTTCTCTCTCTTTCTTTTTAAGCAAGGGAGTGAGTGGGGCTGCCCCGTCCATCTTGAGACACGTTTCAACTTGATTTTGGACATTATTGGTCATCAATGAGTCCCACTTTTTTCTTTAATTTATTATATTTTAGGAATATTATTATAAGAAATGAAAATTTTTACTACTTTTTTTAAAGTAAAATTTCGACCATCAACTTAATACCCCCAATCTTACGTGCACTTACTGGATGTGACTCGATAATCGGATCCCATGTCCAGATCTATAAGTTTGGCGGACCTCCTCCGTGGTCAGCGGCCGATAACTGGTCATGAAGAGAAGTTCAATGGACGGTGACTACTGAGATATGGCAATGGTACATATGGGTGGGGTTGAATCCACGTGAAATTGAGAAGGCGGTGGAAGATGGTGTCGTTATTGGCTCACTAGTTACAGTTGGGGAGGGCAAAAGTCAAGCACTAGGCACCCTCTTCTTCTCTTCTTCTTCATCTTTTTTTTTATATTTTATATTTTTCTTTTTTTATTGACAAACCTATCTTACTTGTCTCCCAGTATGTTTATTTATTTATTCATAATTCTTTTTTTATATAATTTATTTATTTAGTGCTCCCTTTTGATGTGACATGGAGAGGGGGTGAAATTGGTTGGTCTAGGTGGATGCTTTTTTTCTATTATTTAGAAGCTAAAGTTCGGGAGTGATATTGTAAAGTTATCATAGTTTGGGGATGCAATTGGTATTGTTTTCAACATTTGTGCCTAAAGCATAAATATGCAATTTAGGAAAACCTCTCCCTCCCGCTTCAGCTGAGCCGTTGGTCAACCAGCTGGGGGCGACTGTTCCAGCGGAGGAAGATGGAGTGATGGACAGTGAGCTTCGCCCTCACCCCTAGTGGCGGCCTCCTTCTCCCGGACCGCCGATTCATTTCCTTCGACCGCAGCGGCTCGGCCGATGCTATCAGCTTCTCAGCCCCGGCGATTCTTACTCGTTCGAACTCCCACGCCAGCATCCGGGTCAAGTCAGCTCATCCCCACAGCGATAACAGCATCGATCCCATCGATCGACCTAGACCAGTCATTCCTGAGCTCTTCATCCCTCTCGCTTTCTCCCTGGTCCTCCTCTGTCTCCGCCTCATCCATGGCGCCCTCCTGCCAGAATTCCCGCACCGGTGGCAGTAAATTGTAGCTCTGTCGGGCGCGGCAGAGAGTAGGGCGCGCACCTATCCTGCGCACCTGTGGCAGGCAGTCGCGGCCTATGGGGATAGGCGCTTCTTCCGGCACTGTGGTGTGGACCCAATTGGGATTGCTTGAGCTGCATTCTCATTCTCTGCTCGTGGTGGAGGCAGCAGCATCACCCAGCAGGTTTTTTGTTTTTCTTTTTTTGGGCTCCGTTGGATCCCTAAACATGCATGCCACTTATTGAGATATACGATTTCACATCGATTAAATGAATAAAACGTTGTAAGTTTATAAGAAAGTTGGATACCACAACCTATCAGTTTAAACTTTTAAGAAAAAATAGGTATGATCTCTTATGGGCTCACAACAAATTTGATATGGTATTAGACTCAGTGGCTCGCACCTTGTCCAACCCAAATCTAAAAGCCTAGTTCATGGTCAGTTGATATAAGTCAAGGTATAGAAGAAAATTACCCGACTTGTGGCCAATTGTCTCCCTCGTCCGAAACCGGAAAAAGAATATCCAGTTTGTAAACAGTTGTTGAGAGCGGGTGTTTAATAACACAAAGCAAATATTGTCATGTAAAGGTGAAGTAAAAATGGGTCTAATTTTTTATGAGCTCACAAAAAATTTGACACCACAATTAACCTTATAAGACTACTAGGAAGAAAAGCAATGCCTCTGAAAAACGCTTCCTTTTGCCGAAAGGTTATTTCTGAGTACCACAAAAATAATGAAATTTCGTGGGAAATCCTTAATTTTGCAACGAGGTATTCTTGCTGTTATAGCCCTGTGAAGGAAGGTCTCTGCAAAATATGTCCCTTTAATTGCAAACGTCTCTAGGGAGCTCGGATGTTTTGAGAAATTTGCTGTCAATCATGGACTAAATAATTTCTCGACTATTTTTTATCAGATAACACCGCATAATATCTCACTTGTTTAGCCTGCCAATATGTATGTTGATGGTGCATTAAAATACATAATCTTCTTGACCAAGTTATGGTATTTAAAATGAAGTTTCTCTAAGGTCTGTCCATCAAACATGTATGATATTACCAATCAGAAGGTATTGAAAATAAAGGCTCACGCAAAATTACAGTAAAAAAGGAAAGAAAGAAAGAAAGAAAGATTGCTTACTACATAGATGGTTTTGGGTGGTTATACATAGATGGTTTCTGGTGGTAATTATTATTAATTTTGCTTAATATCTCACTTGTTATTAAATATGTAGGTGCATATAGCTACTTTCATAAATTATCTCATGATAATTAACTACTCATAGTTCAAAGACCTTAGTGGTATCCTTGTAATACTTGTGATTATTCACAAATCAAAGACCATAGAGATAACCTTATAATAACTAATGGATCACTGATGGCTCAAGGGTTGAGAGATTCACATGACACGAAGAACACTAAAGCTCAATATACGAGTAGAGGTATATAATTGGAGCTTGTGACTCAAAGTCCGTTGTAGATCAACATACAAGTGTAGTTATACTATTGAAGCTTGTGACTTATTACTGAAGCTCTACCTACAAGGCTTATGTCTATAAATCAAAGATTACTAAGGCATAACTCGCAGAATCATCATGCCTGTCACTCAGAGGTAGGCACATTACACAAAATGACAAATGAGCCGATCTATCTATAGGATTAATGCCAGAATCCTGGTTTAGGTCCATCCATGGGATTTTTTTATTTTTATTTTTAGAGTATCATCTTGCTAGAGAGATTAAGGAGTTGGGTGATATTTTGGAAAATTAGCATTTAAAATGTACTGTATTGGTTGTACATGCTACGAAAATTACCATCAAGAAAGTTGGGGATGCCAGCAAAACAATCTTTTACTTCAATTTATCATCCATGTGCTGTTTCTCGCTGTGGATGGTGACGTATTATATTTGAAATATCGGAGAGGTTTTAATCAATCATATCTCGTTTGTTTATTAATCCAAGTCCTTTTTCTCGATGAAGAGTTCATTTTCCCCCACAAAAATTCCACTGTTTTTGTCTTACAACAATTGGTTCTGCATGGCAGCTCGTAAAGAGTGCATTCCTGAAGAATGAACGAACACTGACCCGGAAATTCCTTGAAATGGCTCTAGCACTTGCGCTGGAGAGCACCTTGTCAAAATGGCAAATACTGAGCTCCTATTTGAATGAGGTCAAACATATTTACATTTTTTCCATTCTGCCTCTTCCTCATTTTGTGTAGCTTCATACAATATGCAGCTACTCGAAACTTTGTTTTTTCAACATAAAGAGTTGAATTACTAGATCTCTCCCTTCTTGAGTGTTTCTTGTTCTAAAGAACCTTATTTTCTTGCCATGTTTTTGGATATTTCCTTCCTTGCTTGCTGAATTTTATGTACATTTTGGTTGCATGATGGTGTTTCAGCTGTAGGTCATAATGCAAATCTCTTGCTGCATTTTCTCCAAGATATTGACTTAGATTGTTGGAAAGAATACCTTGAATAAGTAAAGAATTTCATCCTGTTAGATTATCTATTTGAATTTTAACAGATAACAGGGGGTGCACGCTTACAACTTTGAGACTTCTATGCTTTGTGTATTTCTTCTTGCTTCACCATTTCATATTATGATTTCGAGAGTTGGACACACGTTGTACAACAGCTGAGAGGGTCTTTCTAAGAGATGTCTTTTTCTTCTGACTTCTGTAAATATCTTGCAATTAAAGGATGTAGCCAATTTGAGAAAAATGACTGTAAAGTAGTGAAATAAGGTTTTATTATTTGCTTTACTTATCCAAAAGAAAAAGATTTTATATTATTTTCTTTTCAAATTACCTGAACATGCAGATGGTAGTCCTTAATGATACAAATATTTCAATTTCCTGGCCAGCATAAATATTATTTATTTTGGATTTAACTCTCTCTCTCTCTCTGCTTCAGGGGAAGCTTAATCGATGCAGCTAAATGTTCTTTTTCCCTGATTTTTCTCTTCTATGTGAAGACTCAGATGTCAGTGTTATCTTGCAGATCTACTGGGGACATGGGATTTATGGAATTGAATCAGCTTCAATGTTCTATTTCGGAAAACATCCATCTCCTCAATTTTGGGGAATCCACTGTACTAGCAGGGTTGATACCTGCCCCTGAAATTCGGTCACCTTTCAGGGACTCTAGCAGGTTTGACCACTTGGTCATTTTCATAAAATTTGTTCTCTGGTCATTTGTTAACAAATGAACTTATTAGAGAATGCCTTTCTGTTTTGTCACATTTGCTTTCTTGTAAAGGAGTAATCTACCAAGTTCAAGTATTGAGGAGGATGGTGGAAGTTGCCTTTCTTGATGTTGAGATGGCAATTAAAATTGTAAACCAACCTGTGCATCTCTCACTTGATGGACCAAAATGTGCGGATAGGTCATCAAACTCATTTTGCCCATCTAAGGAGGTATTTGAGTTCTTTTCCTTTATTATACTAAAGCTTTAAGTTTCCAGTCAAAGTGTGGTTTAAAGGAGAAAAAATGGGGATTTAGAAGATGAATAAGCATTGGTTGTTCTATTCCTTAGGAAAATTTATGGTCCAATAAAAGGAGACATGGTTACACGGACCAAAGCAGTGGGAACATTTGGGAGTGGGAAAAAGAGAGCAGGATCTGGGAAGCAAGGGACGATATGGAAAGATGGGCTACGGAGTTTCAGCTTCAGAGCAAATAAAATCTGCCTCCGAGAGAGCAATGCTTCTAATTATGCAAGGTGACACTCCAACAGCGGCTCTGATACTCTTGCTTGTGAAATTACGTTTTCTTCCTCAAACTATTTGTGTTTAAACCAATTTTCACATTAATGGTGGTCCAACACTTCGGTTAACAGAGAATCAGAATTGACATACTAATGAATTGTGAAATGTTGTGGTGCTTAAATGTGATTTCTTAATTTGATTAGAACTTTATTTATTCGGATGTAATTCGATCGATGGGTCATGCACCTTTTCATTTAGTGCTATTTATAATGAAAGGGGAAAGTGTAGCTGTTTTTGGTCAAACCTGTAATGCACAGCTTCTGAAAAAGACTAATACACCAACCATTGCACTTAGGTTTATTCGATTTGTTGCTGCAAATATTGGTATTGACGCTGAACTCCTGGCAGAATGAAATGAGAAGTGCTCTGTCGATGTCTTCTCAATTATCTTGGTAGAGATATATTGCTTCAAATAGAATAACCTGAAGTACTTGAATCGATTGGGGGGAAGCTCATCGAGCTTGCAGAACCGAGACTGGGAGAAAGTTTGGAATTTTCTTGGGCAGGTTCGATCAACCACGGGCTCTGGAAGAAGCCTGACTGTTGCCTCCTGCAGTGGCACACAGAACACAGCCCATGGCATGCCAGTCTTTTCCTTGATCACCAGGCTTCTATGGAGCACTCCTCTGTACTTCCATTGCTTGCTCTCCGCAATTCATTGATACAAACACAAATGGTATCTGTTGCATGACTGCGTATGATCTTCAAGTTATATTGTAACGAATCGTTAAATCACGCTAATGTGTACCTAATGATGTGTGTAATATATTTGTGCGGGAGTAATACTTTAAATCAACGAGAATTTAAGTAAATTATAAAAATAAAATTTTTTAAATGAAAGAGTCATTTTAAAAGTTGTATACCTTAAATTTAAAAAATTATATAATTTAACAACTCCTAGTATATTTATATATATATTGGCTATCTTGAAATGTCCCATAATTGGGAATTAAACAGCATGATATGATATGAAAGTTGATGAAGAGATAAAAAAAAAAAAAAGAAGCTATCCAAATTCGTAAGACGATAAAATGTAATTTGTAATTTCACAATTAAAGGATGAAAATGATTTTTTTTTTTAAATGTGAAAATTCTACCGAAATTGGCCTTTCGAAAATGGCAACGAAAACCCCAACCGGTTCCAGGCTTGTCAAAACTAAACCTTATCGTATATCGTCGGTCGTACCTCTGTGTTTCGGTGGTGGTGACGATGGGTGGATCGCCCGGGCGTCGACCATCTAGCCCGCCGTCCCGATCGGAGCGATCGCCCGGGCGTCGCCGGAGCTCCTTCCGAGGCGGCTCTCCTCCGAGGGACAAGCATTCTAGTCGAGCTAAGTCTCCTGGACCGGGGAAGTCTTTCTCTCCAGCTCTGCGCTCTCCTTCTCCTCGGACGAAGCGGCTGAGGAGAGCTCAGAGTGGGAGAGACGCTGAGAGAAGGTCTGAGAAGGAGCACGACTGGAATCACACGAGAAGAACTCGCGATGGCAATGATAACAGGGACAGGAAGAGGGACACTGGGCCGGAGAAGAGAGTGAGAAGGTCCGGGCAGGATGAGACCAATGGGAAGTCTTCGAGGCATGAGCGTTATGAATCTCCGCCCGCTGACCGGCATCGGAGAAGCAGACATCGTTCTAGATCGCCTGTTTCACTGGATTCAGATGCCCGGGCACGCCAAGAGGTGTCTGGTGATAGCCACTTCGCTTACCTAGCCATCCTTTCATATAATTCATTTACAGTACTCGATCTATTTAGTTGGGAGTGGATATTGCTCTTGCATCTTAATTTTCAACAGACAAAAGGGGCTCTTTTCATGTATTTGTCTAATTTTTGGCTGGTTCTCCTTTTGTTGTGGTACTGCATTGTATTGTCTTGTATTCGATCAGTTGTATGAATAATGAATGCAAATGAAATGCTAGGTTGGTAGGCGCACAACTTAGATGTAAATGGTGGACATGGATTCCAAAGTAATCTGTCACTTTTTGTTCTAATAACTTGGCACTATTTGAAAGGTAGCTATGGTCTAAATATTTCTTCCCTATTGGATAAAAAATTACGCCCTTCAATCAGCTTGTTCACCTTCTTTACATGTATGCTTCCAAAGCTCAGCAGAATGGTTACCCTCTGAAGATGTGAAATCTGAATATAATTGCTGAATGTCATGTGCCGAATTTAGCAAGAAAACCGTCCATTGATATATAACAGCCGAAAGGGATGTTTTTATGTTAGCAACAGAAGCCCAAGCCCAAAGAATTTCCCGCCGCTACCATATAGTTAACTCAATTGAACATTGGTTGGTTTATTAGCAATAACGAATCTGGGCACTGTTTCACTATACATATCTTTTGCATCCTGATCCTCATCCGTCTGTACTTATAAGTTTGGTCCCTTTTAGCAATTTAATGTAAAATGTCAAGTTTAATAAAAATGAGAGTTATGTAAGCAAGTTTTATTTGCATTGCTGTTCCTGACTATATAATATGTGTAAATCTCATTTTTCCTTGATATTACAGTTGTATTGTCCCAGCTGTGGAATTTTTATTCGTTAGTATTGATAAACTGATATTTCTGATTTCAGGTGACTAATACAAGAAGATCTGAGCAACTGTGAGCTTCTGTTCTATTTCTTCATTGAGGATTTTAGTCATTCTACTTACTCATTATCTCAATTGCATGTTATTTCATACTAATTGACTATGTTTTGCCTGATGGCACCTATTTGCATTTATATATACCTAGTTCTCACTATTGTGGATTGAAGAATTACCTAGTAAATTTGCCTAAATATTTTTGTTATTGAACTTGTATATTAATCATGTGAATAAGAGGTCAAGGATATAGTGAGCTACTAGAGTATTGCTGGGTTGGGTCTTGGGTTGCTGTGGCCTTGTACTGTTCGAGTATGCCAGTTTGACTGCAGCTTTGTTGGACCTTGGGTTGGTTTGTAGCCTGCTTCGGGTCTGGAGATTGTACTTCCATTCTGAATCATGAATAAGAGCATGTTACTTGCATTGAAAAAGAATAAGAGGTCAAGGAGATGATCAGTAGACTTTACTATTAAAGCTAGTTGGGGCATTACAGGCTGTAATCATTTGTTTGCCTTTTTTTATCTTCTACTTTGGAATCAATAGAAATCTCCCATATTGTTTACTCCTGATCTTTGTATCTAGAAGTTCTTGGTGATTTATGTTAAGATGTTGATATTTGCTCCTCTATGATACTTTGATTGCTCAGTTTATGTTTCTCATTGTTAGCAGGTTGATGGAATCTAATTTTATGCATAGGACAGATTGGTCTTGGTGTAGGTAAATTTAATTTGACTGAGAAGAGGAAGTTAGGCATGGAGAACACTATGTAGGTATTGAAGTGAAAAAAGATATTTTGATGTACACTTAAGAAATGAAATGGCATTGAATTCATCTTGTTTTCTCAGTGTGTATACCTGTTTCTTCAATTAGAGAAGGGTAACGAGCTGCTATCATCTGCATTTTTCGGTTATGAACTTATTTTTCTGCATGTATTATCCCAGTTCCTGATGATGACAAACCTTGCTCAGGGATGATGTTAGTGATTCAGTAGCAAAAACGGAGGCAGCTGAGAGGGCTATTGAAGAAAAGCAAAAGGTAATAATGACCTTATACTGAACAATAGTAATGGAAACCTGCTACTAAATCATCTGCCATGTTGGTATTGTGATGGTCCTTTTGCTACCAAGTGAAAAATCATAAGACAAATGGTTTAAACTTTAAAATTGCACTTTCTTAAACTCTATTTCTGATGCATGATATTGATTGAAATGCTGCCTTTTCTTAATTGCATTTCCAGCAAAAACCTACATTTGAGCTCTCAGGAAAGCTAGCTACTGAAACTAATCGAGTGAGAGGTAAGTTTCACTGTGAAAATGCCTTTTTTTTTTCTTTTCCTCTGTAATTGATATGCATGTAGCCACTGTATGGATTTGGTGGAGCTGCCAAAAGGACTTGAGAAATTGCTAAGTTTGTGAAACCCATTAGTGCATATTTTTTTAATGGTGCTCCCAACCAGCAACAATCTCAATTTCCCTTTGTGGGCTGCTACTCTTCCTGAATCTTAGAGAGGCATGGTTTCTTTTAGATGTTCTTCATTTACCTAAGATCATCCATGGGTTGAGTTTCCATATTGCTTCCTATTGAGTGAGGGTTTCTCTTTTCAGGTGTGACATTGCTTTTTACTGAACCTCCAGATGCTCACAAACCTGATATAAGATGGCGATTGTATGTGTTTAAGGGCGGGGAGGTGCTTAATGGTAGGTTGTGCTGATTTAATGTAGTCATTGTGTTATTCTTTAATGAACACAATGCTCTTGAGTCATGTTTTTTATCATATAATTTCTCATGTACCTTCCATTTTAATTGGAGAACTGTTCTTGTTAGTTCTGTCTATTTTACCTGCATTTTGTTATCATGTCTAGATGAGAGAATTTATATTTTGCATGACGGATGTTGGATTTGCCATGATGACTGCACTTTCTGAATTTTGAGATGAAATTTCAACTCTAGTCCATTCCAATAAATGCAAATGATTTTTTATCCGACCAATAAACACAAATGTTGTTTTCCTTTTGTAGATAGAAAAGTTTCATTTCACTGATGAGATTAATTATCATTTTAATGCAGTGCTGTTAATATCCATTAATAGACCGTTGTCTGACATTTTTCATGTCAGTTATCTTAAATAGTTAAAGTTATATTTATCTTTTATTTCGAAATTTTGATATACACCAATCCAATCTTGTGTTGACTGAACAGAATGATGTCAAATATTGTGATAACTGATGATTGTCATGCATATGTGGAACGATTACTGGGCCTTGAGCAGTATACCGCTAGGTGATTAGGGTGGTTGCCATTGCAACAAGCATTTTGATTAAGAATAGCGTTTATTGACAATGTGTGCCATGATCTATATGATTAATGATGAAATTTCTAATTTTCTGTCTCCTACTGATTTTGACTAGAACAGAGCCCCTCTACATACATCGTCAAAGCTATTACCTCTTTGGGAGGGAAAGGAGGGTTGCTGATGTACCAACTGACCACCCATCTTGTAGCAAGCAGCATGCTGTAATTCAATTCTGGTATGCAATCTGACATTTAAGCTTTTTCTGTTTCTACTGTCAACTAATAAATTTCTGCGGCTTGCAGTTGACTTCTGATTACTGTTTCTCAGTCAAGTTGAAAAGGAGCAACCAGATGGCACATTGTTGCGGCAAATAAGGTAAGAATGGCCTTCTAATCCTAATTTACTGAATTGTATTTAGTCATTGGCTATTTAAAATGGATGCCGGATCTCAGTTTTACTTTTCCTTCTGTACCATGCAGGCCTTACTTGATGGATCTTGGAAGCACCAACAGGACTTTTCTCAATGTCAGAAACTCTATGGAGCAGTCTCTCCTGTTTTCTTTTTTCTCATGCACTTTGGACCAAATCTATGCTGTCATGTTCTTTTTTGATGTATTTTGATTAGCTGTTGAAGTGATCAGATTTGATCAAAGTTTTTCCATGGTGCAGGATAATCCCATTGAACCCCAGCGTTACTATGAGCTTTTTGAGAAGGGCATGATTAAGTTTGGGAATAGCAGGTAGGCCATCTTTAGCTAATCCTTAACATTTGATAGGAAGGTGATTTAGCAGTTGCTTATATTTAGATGCCCTCTGCAGTCCCTTAAAATAGGATGGATCTGTCATCGCTAGATGTCTCTTATGACACTGCTCAATTCATATGCATTGTCTTAGCATTCTTGAGTTGGTTTTGCACGTCAACTTTTGTTGATCTGATTTCTCTGGGCTCCTCGCAGCCGGGAATATGTACTTTTGCACGAGAACTCAGCCAGTTGATGCGCATATCTGCTAGTGCTTTCTCTAGAAATTGAAGCTGTTGTGCTGCTATTCCTTTCTTTTCGGTGGAGAGCCCTGGCGGCTCCTCATGGGAGAAACCGTCGCGTTGATGATCCGATCATCCTTCTTACTTTTGATTGTGTATTAATGGGATTGGAACTTGAAAAGATTCATTTCCCTTCAGTCTTAGGTAAGAATTGAGTGTCATTGCGCTTGTGCTTATTCCTTTCTCAACACCGTCTCCATCCTTCTGTTTTCTTAATCTAAAACAGCTTATTCAAAAATTTTTAAAATATTAAGAGAGGGTGAAGTAGAGCTCTCCATTACAACAATGAGTATAGTTATAAAAATTGGATTCGTGAACTCAAATGAACCAATAGTAAAATTGATTGATTTAAAATTAAAAAAGATAAAATTTTGTTATATTGTAATTATTTTATTTTATTTATATTTATATTTTATAAATTATAATATAATATTAGTTTATCATATGTTATTAATATTATTTATTAAATATATGATCTGGTCAGTTAAATCTCTAGCTTAACTTATAAACTCATGAATTTATACCTAAACTGGTCCTGGTCTAATTCAATTTTAAAAACCCTGACAAAGACACGGTGTGATCAACGTCCGCTGCAATTTGTTGCTTTCATTGTCAAAACTCGATAAACCCAAAGCCTAGAAAATTTGAGTTAGAGTGATCAACAGGATGTTAATGGAGGATTACCAATTGGCACCCACATATTGCCTCGTATGTGACCGAAGGTTGTAGACGGTTCTGTTGGGAAATGTTGATTCTACTGAAAAAGAAAGCCTTGACTGCTGGCCTCGTTCAGCTTATTAGCATTCAACAGTAATTTTTCCGCTCGTCGAAAAACAGAATTGAAACGTTCACTTCTCACCGGATCTGGAAAGAAAATTGCCCGTTTCTTCGAGGATAGAAAAAGAGATCCCATCCCCAAAAATTAAGGAACAAAAAAAGGGCTGAGTGAAAATTTGAAATTGTCAACCCCAAGTATTAAGAGTAATAAGCCCTCCCGATCACGACCCGGAAACTAAATCAAATACACCAACTGTGTTACTTTGAACCATCAATAGATACTCAGAATGACTCCTACGATTCGCTATTAACTTTCACACAGGATTAATATTACTATACTAAAGGATAGGTTACAGAGCCGAGATTTCCTTCCTGCAGCAGGTTACAGGGCATAGATTAGATTTCCAGGCCATCAATCTCTTCAGGGATGACCAAGTTTCTAACATATTTTGTTCATCCATCTACACCATGAATAACTTGTACAGTTTGCATAGACACGAGCACATCGGTTCAATGATCAGTATAGCAACTAAGTGCTTTAGAAACAAGACGTTGAGGAACAGAGCTGAGATTACATTCCAGCTGAAGGAATTGACCAGAAAGGAGGAGAAAAGAAGTGGACACCTTTCTTGTTGTGGCTCTCTTTTTTCTTATATTTGTTAGGTTTAGTTAAATAACTTGAACCTAATACACCCTGGCAACACCGATCCCAACACCATGTTGACTACTAATGCTTAGACCCGGCATCCACCAGGGGCAAGAATCATATAAATGAATCGACTAACCACAGGAAGCAAAAGGAGAGCTGAGAAAATGGGAAGAATGGAAGATCTCTCTTACTCGAGTGGCTGGTCCAAAGAAAATTGACCAAATATATCAGGGCAGGAGTCCCATTCCCCTTTATCTCTGGCCTCCCAATAGCCGCCGATGTACCGGTAGGTATCGCTTTCCTTATCCTTGGCGAACCAACGAGGCTTCCAACCCCTCTCCTGCATCTTCCGAGCCTATGTTCAATAAGAAAAAACGAAAAGTCAAAAAGCAGGTCCGGGGAGTTCTTGTTGTCTTTCACAATTGTATGCACTGATTCATTGAGATGAGACGGGCATCTCTAGCAACAAGGTAGAAGCCTAGCTCAAACTCTATTTGTATGTCTATCTGTCGACAAAAGATATCGATGGCAGAGGGATCTAGATGCACACTAAGAAGCAAATAAGAATTAAAGCACCTGACGCTGACGCTGCTCAAGTCGTAACTTCTCTGAATTGGCCATTTCATATTCCCCATTCTCCAAGAATCTCTGATCAGGTCTGAGCCTCGAGTCAGTTGGTGGTAACTTCTCCTGAAGGTAAACACAGTTACAGAAGGCAGTTTTCAGGGAGTGTGGATCATCATGATAGGCATTAAAGCCACTTTTTAGGAAATACCTTAAGTCCAGGTGTCAGCTCATTGAGTGTCATTGCAAAGCGTGATAAGTTGTAGCGTGTTAGGAATTTGGGAGGTCCACTTCTCTTCCATAGAATGTGGGCCCCAGATAAAGAATCCAATCCTTTCTCCCTGCCTGAGCAGTCTCCGTTCAGGTAATACATGCTTTCATCCCATTTTCCAAATAAAGTGGCCACTGTTTTACCGTTCCCATCTTGAACTATGCCATGCACCTGAAAATAACCATACCATTGCCAAAGTCCTCCGTGAGTTCAAACCAAGATATTTTCTGATAAGGATAAAACACCTAAAGCCCAATTTATGGAGTACCTGGTGAGGATTCCTATCAATAATTGACTGCTCCTTAAATTTCAACTTGCAAGAATAGTGGCGATTGCCTTGAATGCGCATTGTTCCATAATGATCACAATACAATTTCCCCAGTATGAGGTTATAAATAGATGTTGTAACCTGAGTTTTCATGAGATAGAACACCCCTCCATAAATTGAATTAGTAAACAAGAAGGAATCTCAGATTAGTCAAACATTATCATACTGCTTGGAGAGCTCTCACCTTGCTCCACTGGAAAACTTCTCCATCATCAAATTCCAATGTCAGGATACCATTAGGATCAAGCTGGATTGAACGGCCCCAGAATTTGCTCTTCAAATTACTGTCTCCCCAGAATTTCCATCCAGTGCCCTCACAGTGACATGCAATAACCATAGGATGATGACTGACCTGACACCATAATCAGAACCATTAGTCCTCTGCTACTGTTTTTGCAAAATATTTTGCTGAATGCTCCCTGCACTAGTATTCAGCAACAGGTTCCTCCACTCATAAATGCAAGAGTTCAATTGCATTATTCACAATCTGAGCCATGAGACAATTATAGAACATGTGAATGGAAGCAATTTATGATTCGCCAAAAATACAAGACAGCTGAACCTCCATCATTAAGCTGTGTTTGACATTTCTGGAATGATAAGACACGTTCTCAGTTTCAGGAGGGAACCCTACCTTCTCAGCAAAAAAACGAAGGCCTTTATCTGGATAATCACCTTCATAAGTTTCACCTAATAATGGGTTAAATGGTTTGCAGATCCGTCCTTCTGTAGAAGCGTAACCAGACACAGCAAATGCAGCCACATTAAGAATCCTCATGAGGCTATTACCCTGAAAAACTTGATGTAGTACAAGGAAGAATTGTAAGCTAAGAAACTTTGAATGGTAAAGGAATGCATACAAATGTTGCACTTACTTTATGCGTAACCAGATAACTTACAGATTACACATAACAACCAGGACAAAAGAAAAGATAATTTTCATGCAGCAAAATATTTGATGATGGGTTTCATGCAGCACTTACAAGTGGAGTTAAAATATTTGATGATGGTTTTTGGGCTAGCTAACCTCTCAGTAGATGACAGTCAAATGTTAAAATCATGTAAAATGCATTTTTCCCCCTAAAAGCACTACAACACAAGCATGAGTTTATTTTTGTCAATTATGATGTGTGCTCTACAATAACTGCAGTTGTAATTAGAACTGCTTCAGAGTGTGCTTCACTTCATATTGCAGGTGAAAAGATTCTAAAACCTCTAATATAGATAGAGCAGATACTACTTAAGTAGCATCTTCCATCTCAAAATCAAGGGGACTAAGGGGTCTTGATTTAGGTGGAGTAATTTATCCTTTGAAAGTTTCAGATTTTGGCTTTAGTCAATGGCTGCTTTCTATGCAGTCAAAGTTGTTCTTAGAAGTTTTAAGAGCACCCCCTCCCCCATCTCCCAACCCCCCACAAAAAAACCTTATAAAGACCAGTAGGCATCATGATAGCAATGGAGTAGTCAGTCCTTTCAAGACTAAAGTTTCTGAATTTCCTCTCTAAATAAGAGATTGAAGTCACTGCAAGCAAAAGCATTAGGAACCACAAGCTGAGACAGAGTAGAGACAACTAGTTACAGAAACTAATGCAAGCACTGATATTAAAGTGAAAGACATAAAAAAACTGCGACTAGGAAAAGATACAGCACTATCTACTCTTTCTATGGAAGTTAAAAAAGATTCATCAAACTTAAATTCACAGACTCACCCTCTTTCCCCACTCATATGCCCGGTCGATCAGATATGAATATTCCATTTCCTCAAAGCACTTCTGCAAAGAGGAGAGTGGCTCGTTGAAATAAACTGGAAGACAGACTTTAGTAAGGTCCTTCCCAATATTATCCTTTATCATCGACCAAAGACTAACACTCTTCTCTTTCTCAACAGGATCAGGCAACTTCCTACGACGTTTGATGTAAGGAAAATTCATTCCAGCAGATCTGATAGAAGGATCGACATCATCTTCAGAGTCAACCATATAAATTCGTTCATCTTCTGAAGAAATCGATGATCTCCGAAAATCCGACCCACTGCTTTTGAAAGAACTAGATGACAAAAAGTCACGCGTGTCAAAGAAAGTATTTTCTTCGTCATCAGTCTCTTCTTCAGCGGCATCAGCTCTGTCATTATAATCTTCAGATTCACTTGCACTCGCTTCTGCTTTAGAAAAATCAACAGTTAAAGGAAGATAAGATTTTCTTGACCAAGTTTGAAGAACTAAACGACTAAATATCAATCAATGGGAGTACCAGCAGAGAATATCATCAGAGGAGAAGGGAAATATAAACTGCAAATGGACGCACTTTAGTTTTGATCTTAATCCAATAGGATCATTTTTCATATTTAAAATTCTCAGTAGTGACACCCTGTGTTAAGGATGAATATGTACTGGCATTTCCTCAAGTATGTCAATTCTATTTGCTTCCCAATGTTGACCAATGCAAAGTTTCATGACCCTTACAACTTACCACTAAATTTCTCATGCCTCAATCCAGAAGCAGCGTCATGGTAAGTCAACTGTCTTTGGCTTTCATCGACTACAGTGTTCTCCAGATCAACCTTTTCTGTCTGCACATTAGTAACATTGCAATATCTCAGAAAAACTACTAATGATATGTATTCAGTTATTATATGCGGAAACTACGCAAGACATTGCAATATACAACATTAATACGCAATAAGCAGGTGACAAGAGGTAATTCCACACAACAGTAACTCAGATGCATTCAAAACAACTTTCCTGAAGCATTTCCACGAACTGCTAAACTAAATAAAAGTCAGTAAACTGAATACCACACGTAGTAATAGCTTAAGCTCTTGTTGCCATGCTAGAGATTGGATTCAAAATGTCGTGCTATATTGTGAGATTAACTTAAACTCTCATCCAGTAACTTTAGCTAGAATTTAAGCATCTGCTAATGTTGGACTGCTATGACAGGAACGACTGTCAAGCTATAAATTTATTAGTGACCAATGTTACACCATTCAAAATGCATAATCATATATTTCGAGAGCCAAAGAGAAATAGCCCATGCAGATTATGGATTCATAGATTGTGATCTGCAGTGCCTTCCAAAACCTGCCCTGTATTATTGTAATTAATGCCAGGAACAAAGTCATGTCTTTGCAACTGAGATATAGAATCCATCACAAGCTGATATTTGTGAAATGGAAAGCAGAGCAACACTACACATAGAAACATAATGCTTCTAAAGGTATGCTCAATATACTGAACATCATCTTTGTGATTGGAGATTGGCTGGTCTTGATGGAGCACCCAGGGGACATTCCAAAATCAAAATATTTTGATAATATCCAATTTCACTACACGTACCTCTAATTGACGCAGAGTATCGATCAATAGGCACTGCTTCTGCTTGAGAAGCAGAAGCTGCTTCTGCAAAGAAGTAAACTCACTTCTCATAATCTGTTCACTGTCATGGATGGCTGCCTCGTTGACACCCTCTTCCTGAAGTCGCTGCCTCAACTTCTCAGTTGATAGAGCCACAGTATCAACAGGAGCCATTAACTCACTATTGGACATCCTGGGAAACATATCCTTTACAGCCTGCAATGCCTCCATCCATGTCACTCGATCTTCCTGAGTATCCGCCTTTAAATGCAACCTCTTTGTCCCCGTAAAAATTGAGAATCTCTTATCATCAGATTTACTTTCACGGATTGATGAAACCTACAAATGACGATAAGAGGAGATGTTCATGGAGACTATGCCTTTTATGAAAAGACAATAGGAATTGTGTTACACAATGCATTGCACAATATGACAAGAACTAAAAAGGGAACGTGATAAAAAGGGGTCAGCAACATCTAAAACTAAGCAGTAATACATATGGATAAAAGAAACAATTAATTATAAAATACATGCAATAATCATTCATTAACAAGAGATATATTAAATTATAAATAACTACTGGACTAAACATCGAGCAACTTTAAACCCGAGCATGACAAATAACAAAAAGATGGAAATATATCAGCCGTGGAAGTAAACACCATCCCCATTAAATCAGGTCCTAATTCAAATGCATGATGGAACAAAAAATGACCATTAGAAGAAATTGACCCGCTATGAGTAAAAATCAGATTAGATGAGAATGAACATATTCAAGCTCAAAACATAAGATGCGAAAGGATGCAACCTAATATAAAGTTGGCAAAGCCGCAAATGAGAGAACTAAAACAGGAGAAAGCCAATGGTGTGAACCAAACTCGAGTATATGCCATCGTCCAGAGACTCCAAACCTAAGCCTAATTAACCGCCTAATTAACCATAGGAGCATATATCAGATTAAGCAAGCTCAAGCTAAAGCTTATATAAACATTTGTAGATATGCCGCAGTTCTCTTAAACTGTTGAATGGATAGAGGGATCGAGATGAAACAAGCATAAGAAATACAGATCAAACATGGAGACAAGTCCATCATCATTAAAAAAAAAAAAACCGTCGACTGAAATGACGATAAAGCAAATAAACTCCACATACCTTGAGATGGACTTCACCGCAAGGCTTACGCTGGAACTGCGTATGACCATTGGACGGTCGGTGGATCCTCCTCATTGACTCCTCACCAATGACTTTAGATCCTTTCTCGGTCTCCCGGTTGACCACGATCTTATCAGATCCATGTATCTTGTAATACGACAAAACACCATCCTGCAACACGAACCACCTCGGTCTCCATCCCTTGCCGTAGTTCACCCACTTGTACAGCATTCCGGAGATCCCGTTACCTACTATGTTGTTTATCTTCAAATCCAAGGCCAGCGGCTGCTCCCACGCCGTCGGCAGCCGTACAACCGAGGGCGGCGCATCTGCCGCCGAGGCATTTGACCGCAGACTCAGCCTATTGGGATCGCCTTGGATATCCTGGACGCCGTTCATCAACTGGGCAGTCGAATCGGATCTGGCAGCAGCCGAGGTCATTGCAATCTGAGTGGGAGTGTTGCCGGAGAACGAGGATCCGCAACAGAAGGAATGCATGTGCAATCACCATGAAAATTTACGGAAAATTCCGGGAGTCTGGGGTGTTGAAGTCGCGGCCACGGCAATAAGAGCCCTAGCGAGAGAATTCAGAGCCTGAGAGGAAACGATCATGAATTCGACTGTGAAGATAGATTCATGGGTGTCTACTGAACTATCGATTTGAGCGGAGAGGGTGAGAAGAGGAGTTCAGCCGACGCGCGGAGGGGGCGGGGCGGTGGGTCGGGTGTCGGTAACGAAGGAACGGCCGGAGGAGAGGAATTTTCCGGCGATGACGTGACGGACTAAAAACGACGCGACGATCGATGCGAACGCGGAGGCGGGGCCTAGATATGGAATGACGGGGAATCAGTTTAAAAGTGATGACTTCGGGACGGTCTACGGGACTGAGGGCCAGAGGTCGGCTTGCCCATAAGCTTACACGTGGACGACAGAAAACCTGACACGTTACAGTAGTGCGCTATCACCATTTAGTAATACTACTGTTATACGAAATTCAATTCGATCGGGTAAAAAGTGTATATTACCTTAATATAATGGATTAAAAAAACAATACTGACAACCACATAGTAAAAATTAGTAATAAATCACAGTTACTCTGAGTAAGGATTATTTCTATAAAAAAAGGGAAAAATAAAATTTACGTACCTAATTTGGTAATTTCAGTGTAGAAGCAACTTTTGCCTTCTGGCGATCGCCAAAGCTTAGTGCAATTGGTAATTGGTTACTTTCGGTTGGTTTATGGTATGTACCTCATTAATTTTGCAATTTCCCCTTATTATTAATCAATTAATTTCAGCCAAAGCTTTACTCTTCGCAAGGCAATGCACGGGAAAAATCTTAGTGCCGAGGGGTTGGGGTGGGGAACCAATCAAATAGGAGAAAAATGGGTATGGGTGAGGGTGAGACTGGGGCAAAGGTGCACGTGAAGAAATTGAAAGGTCACCTTCCATGACCGGCACGGGCAAACGATAAAATGTTAAATAATAATAATAATAATATATTAAGAAAAATATATTTGTATTCATCATGAAGTTTCTTAGAAAGTTTCAAGTACACATATTGTCATTTTTAATTGAGTTGATCCATCGGTTAGGTATAAACGTAGACAATTCTTTCAAATTTAGTACAAATTTTTTTTGTGCATTCCGATCAGACTTTAATTTTACTATGTTTATCGATTTTAGTACGGTACCCATTTTTCATCAAATCATCCTATATGGCACGCTAATTGTGCTGACATGACTGATGGTATCATACGTGGCACAACACTATCTATGCTAACTTGACAGAAACATCAACGGTATACTAAATTTAATAAATGATATACAATTAATATCTTATTAATATATATTTATATTATATTAAAAATAATTAAAATTCACATTTAATTAAATTAAGATATTAGTCTTTTTTTTAACCGTTTATGTTTATGAGGAAAATATAAATCCGTCCGAGCAGTTTGACTGCAGGTGAGTCAAAGACTGAAACGCTGACGTGGATACCGCGTGTCCCTCACCCATCCGGGCGTCCTCATGAAACATGAGAGGTAGCGCCATACTTCGTACGGGCTGTCGGCGTCTTTGTCTTACCTTCTTGTCTCCGACGCGTTTATTCTCCGATCCTGCAACGGGAGGCAGGCAAGAACAAATTTTAGCATTAATTAATTAATTAATTAATGGGTGCGAGGGTTTTAATTATGAGAATTAAGTTTTAATTTAATAATTATAAGTTAAAAGAATAATATTGGTTATATTAAATATTAATTTTGCTTCAATCAATTATTTCTCGTTAGGAGGAGTAAAAGGGGCTTTGTGAAGTAGATGCACTGGCATTAAATTCCATCTAGATTCTCACTTTTTCGGTTTCTTCTTTTACTCACGGTCTGGATGATGGAGCGGTGAGCAATAAAATGAAACTTCGTATGCAACTTAGATTTACCAAGGTGTCCAAATTTTATTCGAGTGATTACTCGGTACATTTTGATAAACCGTTATCTATTTGATTGATAGGTAAATCAGTTTAGAAACGGTTTTTATAAGTGAGACTAAAAGGCGTAATCTTTTCCTGGAGATGTTAAACATATCGGCCTTGCTCGGAACCGGCCTGAGAATTGCTCTGTTAAAACCCAAACCGGCTTAGACCATCCGTAAATCAGTGTATGCAACTACTTTTATTGAGTTTAGATACAGTTACGAGTTGAGTCCAGGAGAAAAACCCATTGAACTGGAATTGACCTGGCAAGTTTTCTCACTGAACCGGTTCAGAACCGTTTGAAAACTGGCTTGAAACTATTAAGAAACTGACTCGAAATAGCCTGGACCACCAAAATACCATATAATTAATGGTCAATTTTTTTATCGATTCAATTTTAAAAAATATATAATAAATATTTCATTTTAAATAATTTAAAAAAATTAAAAAGAGAAAATAGTAGCTGTTAATGGTTTAATCTGGCCCAAACTGTGAACCAACTAGTTTAGGGCCAGTTTCGAACTAATTTATAATTTTCTAAATCATGATCCATAACCAATCATGTCCATTGTATTTTACCGATCGGACAGTAACTGTGACAAAATATTCCAAGCATAATGTGAACCAATGGAGACCCCCTATTTATCATCTCTTTTATCTTTTCCTGCCATCGCCGACAGCTAATTGTATACCATAAAAACGTGCTCTTTTCGTTGCAAATCTGGCTAATAGTACTATTTTTTCTTTCTCTCCTGGAAATCTTGTGGAATGATTGGGTGTGTGATCAAATCAATGACAGATCATGTGCCCTTTGACCGGCTGCTCGAATCAAAGACCGAATCATTCTTGAAGAAAAATCTCTCCGGGTGAAAAGAAGAGCTTACTGTGCGTTTAATGGGACCTGTACAGATGACAGCCAATCATTGACAAAGTATTAAACTAATACTTTGAGGGAGGAAAAGACAGGAGACAGGACAGAGCATCATCGTGATGTCTCGGCGTCCCGCTGTATTCCTTATGTCTCGGCTCGGGATGCGATCAGGAACTGAGCACACAGTGTTAGCCAATTTTGAAATAATGATGTTATTATCTAATATGAATGATAAAGATCGTGAAATCTATAATGTGCTCTTCAAATTTTTCCTAAGATTTCAGAGGGGTTATATGCTCATTTCACGTTCCAGCTTTCGGGATTGCTTTTTTTTTTTTTCTCTTTTACTTTGGCATAAATGGTTGATGGTGGAAGCCCGTGAACAGCTTGCTTATATCCCGTAAAATAATTGCAGAGACAGTGCTTGTTGCCAAACGATCATGTCGTTCTAAGAGACCGGAACCGCAAGAGGAGGAGCAAAAAGCTGCGGCCTTCTTTCTTCTTTGTGTGTTTGGTGCCACTCTGTACCCTCTTCTGTTCCCCGCTGAAGAGACTGCAAATACAGCAAACTGTGTTGGTTAACACAGCATCTCATGGTTTCGGTTTAAGATTAATTAGATTTCAGTTTTTCTGATCTGTTGGTGTTCAAAAATTTTGAAACTTGATATTCCTCTATTTATTCATGATCTTGGGCCAATAGGAAGCATCTAAACTTTGAGACTACGGAGTAGGAGGATTCCTTTCAACCCCAGATGCACTTTTGCAGCCTTTTAAAGGAGACAGAACCTCAACAGGATTCCAATATCGTGTTATAGCTGTGGGGACAACGCTATGCTAAAGTCGGACGCATGTAACAGGTTGTCCACTGCAAGTTGCCCACAGACCTCACACTTCCCACCCAGCAATGCTAGGCAAGATTGAAAAGGGGGGAAATTTCCAGCTTGAAAGTCACGCGGTTGAAATGCGAATTTGTTCAATATCTGCTGAGTTGATCAGAGAGCTCCAGGATACCCTCCACCATAAATGGCTTAAAGTGAAAATAATATGAACACGGTTGAAGAAAGCATCACGATTCAGAGTGCATTCCAGCTCCTAGCTGTATCCTTCTCTAACCCCACAGAAAATGACCTGCAAACTTATAATCTGCTGCCATGGATGATAGAGGAAGACGGTGACATAGATGGATTCACAGCGATCTGGACAGAACAGCAGCAGCAGATTGACAAGGGTGAAACACTCTTGTTATCATATACTTTTTACAAGATATATTCATTTTACTTGGTGACAACTACTAGTTATGAGAACGACAACGGTTCATATGATTCGATCCATGTGTAATTCCATAACATGAACTGCAGAGAAACTGGATCTGAGATAGGAGACACAGTTAGCACTATAAGCTTGGGACAAGTATGGGTCTATTAGGTAGTGTTGGGTTAGGAATTCACTAAAGCCGTACGTATATATGACATTGCAGCAGATCTTTTGGCCACTAGTAGCAAAGCATCTAGCCGTGTCCTATAAAGCTAAACCCATCAAACAGCAAAAGAAATGTCCCACATACCCATCAAAACAACAGCCCCAGAGTACCTACATTGTTCACTACACCTGTGTCATAAGTGGGCCCACCAATCATAGGCACATCCCCGTCTGCAGCAATAATTGTTTCTGTATTTATATCTTCACCAAACAGTGCAATGGAGTTTGCACAAAAGCAGGAAAGAACCACAGAGACGTGTTTGGTACAACTGACAATAATGTCTAACCCTTTTTACGTTTATTTTATTCTCTCTTGCTTCTTTACAACTAATCTTAATCCAAATCTTGAACCCAAATTCATTTAGAATGTATTTCAGTAAAGTCAAGATCAGACACATCATTCCTCCCCTTTGTATAAAGAAAAAACAGTACATTACGGTAAGTTCTTGATACGGTAGAAGAAGGCACAGCAACTAGTCACCCGAGTTTCCTTCTGACCAGTCCCTTGAAGAAGTCAAAACTGCCAAAAATAGATGGTGCATTACGATACAAAATGTGCATCAAATGTGGTTGACGTATCTGTAGGACCAGAAATAGTTTCTTATTTCATTGTAAAAACCAAATTTACATATATGGAAGGCCATTTAGCAGATTTCATTGACCGGCTCATCAATTTGGTATCCCAATAAGAGTGACTAATCATTTTAAGTGGAGAAGCTTTTGAGTCACTTTTGAAAACTTTCACAGCTGAAGCCTTTCAAGGTGGCCCCAAACAGTGGACTTCTTTAAGGAATAACAAATTGACAGATGGATGCTGATTGAGATAATGATGAAATAGATGCCAAATTTCCCTGGAGGGAAGTATTGGTTGTATAGAGTACCTATTGCCATCAGGATGAAGTTCACACATCTGATTATCATCGCCTATAGCTAACAAGTATCCTGATGAGGTCAAACCCTAGCATAATGAGAGAGCACGTGAGAGTGGAGAAACAAAATTCTTTATGGATTATCTTCTTATAGAATCCAATAAAGCTATATAAAGACAGTAGTTCCTTCATAGGAAAATAGTCTACCACAAAACTCTGCATGACAACAGTTTGGCAAGTTCACTAATACGTATTCATTGAAAAAATTCTTTACAGAGCTCTCAGGATACACAAAATCTTGACACTCTACTATACCTGTATGGTAACAACATTTTCCACAACCTGTTCCCCATCCTTCTGCTGTACAATTACTCTCTGCCCACTAGAAGAACATATTAACATGTTATTATTAGTAGTAAGGAAACACGAGGTAAAAATAAAGTGGTTGCATCCATTGATACGTGAATCATGATAGTGACTTTTATAGTTAAAATGAGCTGTTAAACAAGCTTATATAAACTGCTTTGAACAGTGCATGAATATGTATTAATACTTCTGTAAGAAAGAGCCACAGGACCTTGTGAAAACTGACATATGATTGAAAGATGTTTCCCCAGGGAAAGAAATCAGATTGTTACCTGTGCAACCAAGTCTGATAGTACAGCTCCTCCAATGTTTGAAAACCTGCATTTTGGCATTATTGCTTTTGTGTTATCATAGAATGGAATATGGCCACTATGACATTTAACATGCAGTTTACATGTGATGGCATGAGATGTACAAAAGGAACCCCCTTCCTGTTAGCTTATATATACAAATGAACAGCAAAATTGATGACTGCATTTACCTTGATGAATGAAAAGAGAAAAAAACTTCTCAAATTTATTGAAGAAAGCTGCAAGGATTTCCTCCCTTGTGAATTTGTAACCAACAGCTACAGATTCTTGCAGGACTGAATTCAAGCAAATGGACGGTTTGTCATTGTCCACGTTTAAACCAATTCCTGCAACAACCGAATAACAGAATGTTCATATGGATGTTACCTCCATTTAGGCTATTAGAAATGGTCAGAAGAAATCATATTAACACCTACAACCCTATATTTGTAGAATATGGCTATGAAAGTAAGATGATGGAACAATAGCCCACATGATCAGAGCAGTTTCAAAATCATTTTGATAAGTAATTTAAAGCAAAAAGAAGAAGAGACATTTTGCCAAATGTGAAATGAAAAGAGAGCCAGGAAAGTGAAGCTGCTAAGCTGGCTGGCTATGCATGAGCGACTTCAAAAGACGGGCCAATTTACCAGCACTAACATTGAACTTCTTGGACTTATAAGTCGATGTGCACAAAATGCCTCCAACCTTGAGGCCATTAAGGTAAAGATCATTTGGCCATTTAATTCTAACACCTAGGTATGGCAATCCCTGAAATGAAAATAAAATAGAAAGTTCATGAGCCCTCAACTTAACCAATGGAGAGTGATTAAAATGCCCATTACAATCAGAAGCTACAAATAGAAAAGTGAACAGCTGGCATTTCATGGTATAGAAGAAAAATGTTTAATTCTCAGTGACTAATTGCCACAAAACAACTTACATAACCACAGGACACAATCATAAAGAAGAAAAAGAGATGTTAATAGATTAGTCAAAGATGAAGAAGATTCTGATATAAATTGACCATTACCCATAACCAATCATTGATAGAAAATACTCCAGCTACAGTTATGCTCTATCTTTCTTGATAAAGACAACTACTATTATCTATTCTCGATTTGTTTAACTCTGTGAACAGCGCAAGCAACTCCTTCAGATAGCAAAAAAGAACATATGTGATAAAAATATGAAGGTATGGGCATCAAACATGAAAAGCAACTTTATCATATTCATCGCATTAACTCCTCAACAAAAAAAAGGGTGAAGAAAAGAAATATGAGGAGTGCAGCACAGTGGCATGGAAAGGAAGACATCAGGCAAGGAAAGAAAGCTGAGCCAGTAGGTTGGATGAATGACTTGTATTGTAAGTAGTATGTGCTTGAGGACTTTGTATCAGCTCGAAATTTTACTTCACTTTTTGTCCATGACTGATGAGAAAAGTTACATCTGGCTGACAATAGACAACAGAAAGGTCAGTTATTGGACTGACTGACTTACATTTTGGTTGCAGATGTCCTTTATTGCCTCTGTAATGGCAAGAGAAATTACATATTGCAAGAGAGGAACAATCCTCCCATCATCCATCTGTAAAGTAAAAGAAAACATCAGGCAGCCAACTGGGGATTCCCACACGTTCTTTGACCTCCCTGCAAAAGCATGCATGTATATATACCATAAACAACTGATTCCAAAAACTCCAGCTTGAATTTATATGATACTCCCATACCTCGCCCTTTGAATTGAATATCAGCTACGCACACAGTGCCTAGTGGGAGATTGCAAAAATTTCTGGAAGAAACTCAGTTTAGTACTCTCCAATAAAGAAGATACAAAAAAGGGATTTAAATGGAGACTTACTGTGAGATAATGTCATGAGTTGATGGTATACGTGGAGACCAAATAACAAACCTACCAAACTGATCTGTCGTGAGCAAATTCAAAAACAAATCACCATGGAAGTTATGTCCATTCAGCTGCTTCTCTCTCTCAGAGTCCAGGAGCACTTTAACTTCACCATTATCTGGGAGTTTGAGTGTGCTACTACTCTTCAAAGCCCTTGAAAGTTCCACTTCCTGAGATGATTTCCCGGATAAAACCAACACACAAGGAAAATCCGAGTCCATAGCTGGCCAAAAAAAGCATTCACAAATTTCAGACATCTCATATCACCTAACTGATAGGTAATTTGTGAATTAACTGAACACTAAGAGAACTGAGCCCTGCCGACCCAAAATCAAAGACCAAAAACCACGAGTTTCCTTTCACTTGCAGGTCGAATCGTCAATTTTCTTACCAGAAAAAGAATTCTGATTTCATGGCTGACCAAAAAGCTAAGGAAGAACAACTTTTGAAAACCTTCCCTCTCCCAGAAAGACTATTCCCCATTCGAAAAGCAATGCAAGTCCGTCAAACTGAGTCCATTTCCATCCAAAAAGAAAACAAGATAGTTCCTTTCCCTTTACAGCTTGAATCATCAATGACTGACTAGAGAATGGCAAAACCAGTCGGGAACCCTCTATCATCCTAAGATTTCGATTAACATTTCCACTACATTAACCTATTCTAATCTCGAGCAGTTGAGCACCAGATGCAACTTTCGCGGCCACTGAAGGTGGGAAGCGTAGGTTCTTACCTTTCGTAGATATGGTGAATCTACGGAGAGAGATGAAAGCTCGGCGATTGCGATCCGAGAAGCAGAAGAAGAAGAGAAAGCTCCCCGCAGAAACGGAAAGCCGCAAACTCTTGAGAAGCATAGAGAAAGTATCTCTGCTTCCCAACCACTCTGGCCGA
Source organism: Sonneratia alba (assembly GCA_900174645.1). NCBI lineage: Eukaryota > Viridiplantae > Streptophyta > Magnoliopsida > Myrtales > Lythraceae > Sonneratia > Sonneratia alba. The sequence goes on from FWPY01000071.1 coordinate 1,050,174, forward strand.
GCTACCAGAGAGTGACGGGGAGCTCGCAGGCGGGCGGACAGACAGAGAAGTGAGAGATTATTACGATAACAGGACGTTCACTCACAGGCGCATCAGCGGCCGAAGATCCGTCGTGTCAGTAATACGTTCGACGGTCGAGATGATGATGGGGGGTGACTTTCAGAGACAGGCCAGGACACTAAACAGTGAAAGAATCGGCAGCAAAATGCATTGTATAACGGGTTGAACCGTTTCTCCGAGATTGCACCTCTTCTTTGGCCCGTGAAACGACCCGAACGAATCGGTTTTCGGAGCTTCCGAGCTTTACCGGGTAGCACCTGGGGAAGGGAGCGAGAAGTTCAATCTTCATTGAGAGAGAGAGCTCTGCGTACAACGTTCTAGAGCTTTGGCGCTTTCGCTGAAATGGAGGATTTGAAGGAAGCTCTTCGGCGGAGGGGCTTGATGATCTCTACTCTTCCCGAGAAAGGCCGTTCTCTCTTCGCCGCTAAAGATTTCTACCCTGGTCTCTCTCTCTCTCTCTCTCTCTCTCTCTCTCACTGTTTCTGGGGGAGCGTTTTCTAGTCATAAGCTACTCAGTCTATGGAGTTGATTCGATGTTCTGTAAACTTCGTTTGCAGGAGAAGTGATAATCAAGCAAGAGCCTTACGTGTTTGTTCCCAACAATTCCGCTACCCAGACGAGATGCGACACTTGTTTTTCTTCTAGTAACCTTAAGAAGTGCTCGGCCTGTCGTGTTGTTTGGTACTGCGGGAGCTCATGTCAGGTACCGCAACAGATGGTTGATTGGTTGTGGTGGTAACTTGTTCGTTTTGCCACTACTAGTCGAGTTGGAAGGACCAGATTATGTAAATGTCTCATTTTGGTATCGAGCGAGCGATTATTATTGATGATTCATCGACTTTCAGTTCTTTTATTTCTGCAGAAGTCACAATGGAAGGTCCATCAGCTAGAATGCCGGGCTCTCGCTAGACTTGACGAAGATAAGCGAAAATCTGTTACTCCTTCCATACGTTTGATGTTGAAGCTCTGCATCCGCAGAAAACTGCAACAGGAGAGAGTACGTAGCGTTTTTCTTTTTAGGTCTTCATATGTCTTTGAGGACAGTGGACTTAACATCACTATATTTGTTCCTAGAAATTGCTTAATGATGAAAAGACCTTCCTTTTTGTCATACATAGTGTTGCCTATATTACCACAACTATAAAAATTGGAACTTATCATGGAGTAGTGAACAGGTGGGAATTTTCAGTAATCTATGATTCTTTATGGGAGACATGGACTCATCTTAACCGGAGGATGTTCTACACTGGATGATTTATATGGTATTAGGGTTTTGTATGGTACTGTTCTAGCTTTAAAATGAAATATTTACTGGCTGAAAATATGCTAAATAACTTATCCTTGCACTTAGATGATTAATAGTAATTTGATAAACTTTTTCTTTGAGCTGTTTCTCCTTGAAAAGAGGCTCATAGCTCTGAACTGATTAAAAGTAACTTTGTAAGTATGTCCTGGAAGATGAATACAATATTGATGGCTAATCTGACAACCTCTCATATGAATGTTGTTTGAGGAGGGCTGATTAAATTACCTGTGTTCTTGTTTAAGTAGTCCTTGTAAGTATAGGTTTGGTTTCTTGGCACTAGTCTCCTCTTGTGGAACTTGAAACATCTAATGAAGACAAGTTGATTACTATGTTTAGTTCTGTCAATAGTACTGCATGCCTTTTTCAACCTTTAGTCGTTTTGGAATAATATAAATACTTAATTTTTATATCTAAATTTAGGATAATTTTATTACAGGTAATTCCAAGCATTGCAACAGACAATTACAGCTCGGTAGAGGCTTTGGTTGCTCGTATCCTTTTCTGCCTAAGTCTTCTAGGAGTTTTGATTACTGTTATCATTCATCATTCTTCATGATTCCGTCAATGCTTTCTTTAACTTTTTCACAAAGACATGTCTGATGTTGATGAGAAGCAACTGGTGCTCTATGCTCAAATGGCAAATCTGGTCAACTTGATACTTCAGTGGCCCGATATCAATATAAAAGAGATTGCAGAGAACTTTTCGAAGGTCTTCTGGTTAACCAACTGTATGCATTAATATTTTTTAATGCTAATACTGGAATCAGTTACTTACAGTGCATATAACTCAAATTATGTCTCCTCAAGGACCTGAAGAGTGAAAACCACTCGGTTTCATATCAACAATGGTGCTGCTGAGAATTTCTGCATTGACACTAAAGTTCTAATAGAGCTGAAAGCCTTGGGAAAACTGTGAGATGCCAGGAAAACTTACTTTTTTGGCCCAAGAGGAAACATGAGATAAGACCTCAAGCGTAAAAACCACTTGGCTTCATATCAGCAATGGTGCTGCTGAGAATTTCTGCGTTGACACTAAGCTCCTAATAGAGCTGAAAGCCTTGGGAAAACTGTGAGATGCCCGGGAAACTTACTTTTTTTGTCCAAGAGGCAACTTTATATAACTGATAAAATACATGCTGAAAAACCTGATAGAATTTAAGGTGAACTTTATGCAGCTTTCACCAAGCCCAGACATTGCTTTCTTAGCTATAATTACTGCTATTTCAGACTAATTACTAATTAATTTCACTTTAATATTGACTGGCAGAACTATCACATGTTAAAATTTTGGGTTAATATCCCACATGGCATACAAGGTGCTAACTAGATCAAGTAAAAAAGTTCGTACTAAAATGTTTAAAATGGCAGTAATTGGTGCCTGGTTAACTTGAGCAACTTACTTCAGAAGGCTAATATGTTTCTCTCATTTGCAGTTTTCTTGCAATGCCCATACAATCTGTGACAGTGAACTCAGACCTCTGGGGATTGGATTATATCCAGTCATATCTATTATTAACCACAGGTAGGCTACACCTATTTGGCATGATTTGCTCTTGTTGTCTGCTAACTGATCTCATTTGTGCAGTTGCTTGCCTAATGCTGTCCTTGTATTTGAGGGAACTGCAGCTGTGGTCCGTGCTGTGCAATACATATCCAGGGGCTCTGAGGTAACCAGTGCTTTATTGTTTTAAGGTTGTTGAATTTCATCATTGGACAAAAACATTGTGTTCATTAAGGCTCTGAGGTAATCAATGCTGCTTCAAATGCACTCAGTCTACAGTATTGATTCATGTTATTGTTTGTTAAATTATCAGACTTAAAAGTTTGCACAATACATAATCATCTCTGTTGAAATCTCATGCCAATGATCTTATTTCATCCCTTAAAATTGATTTTTTTTTCTTCCTCTAGGTATCAATCAGTTACATTGAAACAGCTGGAAGCACTACAACTAGGCAGAAGACTCTCAAAGAGCAATACTTTTTCACTTGCTCATGTCCACGCTGTGAAAGTGTGGTACTTGCTGCATTAACTTCCTTGAGAGGATTCTGCAATTACTTATCACATTTTATTTTTTTAATATCCATGTGTATTTGTAGCTCATAAAGGTGAATTTATGATCAAGGGTCAATCTAATGATCTGCAAGACAGTGCTGTTTTGGAAGGTTACCGTTGTAAGGATGATAGGTGCACGGGATTCTTACTCCGTGATTCTGGTATTTGATTGTTCTCTTGAACCTGTTTTCTGAGATTTCCTGGAGTCATCCAAATATTGCTCTTAGGTAACCTCCTGCATCTCTGTGCAGATAATAGAGGATTTCTCTGTCAAAAGTGTGGACTTCTCAGAGAGAAAGAAGAGTTGAAAGAGATTACAGACAAAATCCGAACCTTTTCAGACAGGGCACATATGTCTATATCATCTGCCCGTATCCTCTACTTTTTCTAAACTGATGCTGGGTTGCACCCTGTTTGATTGCATGACATTTCCATGTTTATGTGATTTTAACAATACATAATCCTCATCATTCACCTTGTCTCCTTGTACATTTGTGCTTCCTAGAAAGAATTTGACTTGACTTATTCTAGAACTTGAAGAGGCTATTTCCATTTATAAGCTGGTGGAGAAATCTCAACGAGATCTGTACCATACATGTTCAATCTTATTATTGCGAACTCGAGAACAGCTATTAAAGGTAGCTTTTCCTTTTATTTTAGATTCCATTCCTAAACTCATAGATTCCTAAATCTTATGTATATATGTGTATATATATATATATATATATATCTAGATGAATTTGTGAGAAATTATATTAGTTTTAGGTAAAAATGGAAGTCCCCTAAGGGGTATTGCAACTATTAGATAAAGCCTCTGAGACTTTGTGAAGTGGTATTATTACGTACTAAGATCTTCAGTGTCAGCAAGAGTGCATTATGCATTTACAGATGTTTAAGGGAAGGCTACGATGCTTTGCTTCAATGAAAATGAGTCTCAATAAAAAGCAAACTTAAAAGGATTTTATTTTTTTGGATAATTAACTTAAAGAAATTGTATAGCAAAGAAAAGGACATAAACTACATGAAGGAGAATCCTTCTCTTTCTCTTTGAACCCCGTGTCGCTACCTTATTTTAATAGGAATATGCTGGCCATACCCAGAGTCTAGAAATGACTTGACTTCTTTTGCTGGCATGTGAGATCTTCTCAGTGAAATTTCTGGTGTTTCAGGTTATCTAATTTGAATGTTCAACATCCCTTAATGATGATGCAGATGTTGATGGAGGTGGAAGATTGGAAGGAGGCACTAGCTTATTGCAGAATAACTGTTCCAGTTTATGAGAGTAAGTGCTTTTAATTTCATCCAAGTTTGAGGCATATGAACAGTTCATTGGCTTTTGTGCAGTTCAAGTTTGAGCTAAATAATTTGATTTGTGGACTGGTTCTCATAGTGAATGATAGTAAGGCTTTAGATGGATTGATTTGCCTTGGCCTTCTGTGGCATCAGTTCAGTGACTTCAGGAAAAAAATTGATTAGCCTTATAATATATAAATTAATAGGATTTTGGATGCTATAACATAAAAGTATTGGTCTTTCTTTATTAGTTGTCCTTCATTGAAGCTAGTCCTTCATGTTAGGACAATGATCAAGAGAGTATAGCAATCAGATCTGCTTCATGAAAATTATATGGCTCCAGTTAATCTTGTATGGGCTTGGGCTTGTTCAAGATGAAGTACTAAGATCTGGACCAATTCTGGCTTTGGCCATAACCACAAAGCATCTGATAATATCTCAGTAGCTCTGCCAATTAATAAAATAATTTAAAGAATTCACACGTTTATTCTTCCCTTTCAAAGTTATGCTTGGACTGTTGCGAAGCACTGTATTTGACTACTCATATTATTGCAGAAATATATCCAAGCAACCATCCCCTGCTTGGTCTGCAATATTATACATGTGGAAAACTTGAATGGTAAGTATATTCAGCGAAGGCCACCTCTTTTCTAATAATCTATTCCTGACTATTCCTTGTTTATATTTTATATTTCTAATTGCCAGTTCAAGTTTCTCTTTATCCCTGCCACCGCCCTCACCAATTTGGGTGCCTATATATTCAAAGGACACAAAGCTGCAGTCATTTTTGTTGAATCTGGGAATTGAGAGATAATGATGTGGAATCTGTAACATTGCAACATCCGTTTTCTCCTCTTCAATGATTTTGCAATAGACTTGTACAGTCGTACAGAAAGGCTGTTATCTGCTGGTGTGGGGTCCTTGCAAATTCTACTTCCAAAGGAAAGGATTTTAAGCTATCCTTTAGTCAAGGAAAGACCTCTGAAAGCATGTAATAGGAAAAACATCTTCCTCCCTTTCATCTTTATAGCTTGTTCTGTTTTCTGGAGGGGCAGTTCTTTTCATGTTTTTTTGTTTGGGGTTTCTCTGGTATGTCTCCCTCGGCCATGATAGTGTGTAAAGAGCAGAGTAGAAATTTACTTAGGCACTTAAGAGGAGAAATGGATTGACACTGCACGTAGCTGATTCGGGTTATCATTTTTTTCTCAGGCTGCTGGGTTACACAGATGATGCCATTAAGTCACTGGGCAAGGCAGTCAATATCTTGCGGGTGACTCATGGGACAGGCACACCCTTTATGAAGGAACTCATGATGAAACTGGAAGAAGCTTGTGCTGAAGCTTCTTACAAGCTCACGCATACAGATGAATAGCAGAGCTACATTCACTTGAACAAATCCTCCACTTTGTATGATTTAATCCAGGCAGCTGTCGGAGTCAAAAGGAGCCCGGTCAGTTATCTGAATCGAGAACATTCCAGATCCATATTGTTCGTATTCTTGACTAGACTAACATCTGAGTGGAAAAGCAACTGTTTTATGATGGAACTCCTCAAAGTTCTCCCATATTGTTCTTTGTTCATGAGCAAGGTAGATACTGCAACTTGATCCATCGAGCAATGGGCGGCTTTTGTAAATCTTTTGGCGTACATCCTCAGCTTGAGACGCTTTGACACTTAAAAGAAATGTATCTACTACCATCACAGACGCGAATACAAGGGCAATCGTCTACATTCATGGAAAAGGAAATCGTGCCTTTACTGCTTTGACTTGTTTGGTAAGTTCACACACTTCTAAAGATGGTGTGACGCATTTTTTGCACACTTATCAAATAACAAGGGACTGAATTCACGCAGGAGAACAGAGTCGGAGTGTTCAGGGGTTTTTGTCATTCCTGTTTGATGACATGATTAAAGATGATGTTAAAGGAGAGTTTAAGACCAGTCAACTCAGACAATATGAAGATAAGAGCACTCTGCAAGAACTTTATAGTGGTGAAATGAGCAGTAGGAGTCAAGGAAAGCCAAAAGGAGTTGCAGGCTCCACCTCATGAACAAAGCATTCTCACCGGCATACATAACAAGCAAACAACTCGGCATTATTTTGCTTCCCTGATATCTGCCAACGGGCAATGCAGACTTATTCGGTCTTATACCAACCGTTGCTCAAATTCATTCGTTCATAAGAACAATATATTATAGTTCGGCAAGCCCCAGCAGATATTAACATCAGTTTCAGTCATGATATCAGAGATATTACTAGGGGAAAGTTTGTCGGTCTAGAAAGTAAGATTCTTGCAAGCACAGTAGCTGCGGTTAAGTTTACTCTGAATAAGAAAGTGCAGGCAAAGGATTCAAGCCCATCCAACTCTGTCACGGGGAATGAGACGAAGCTCAGAACCATGTTTCAAGAATACATTGCCTGCCAGAAGAGTTTCAGAGAAAACTTATTAGAAACCCAGGAATTCTGATTGAAATATTCCCGCACAAATTATTGTCAGTCAGAAAGTGAGGGTGGACCCAATGATGCCCCAGTACGAACAATAACAGTACACGGCACCAGATCAAAGATATTTGCAAGAGAGCTACTACATAGTTAGAATGACTTTGACAGATGCACGTGCAAGCAATATCCTGATCATTATGAGTATTACCATAGATCAAAATAAGCAGCATTATATTTCACAACACCAGAGAAGTAAATTGAACTAAGACTGGGTGCAGATAGATTTTGCTGGAATCACTTGAACTTGTTTCAGTGGTGGATGGGCAATTACCAGGTCCTTGGGGAGTAAAATTAGGTTATGTGTCAATTAAACCAGATAGCAAGCATGGAACAAGAAGTCCCACGAGAAAAGATAGTTCGATTTGTTAAAATCCATAGGATGCACATCTAAATTTATGGAATCGCAGGGCAGCACAATGAGCTTTGCTTTACTTTTTTTATTTAATATGCCCTAGTGCAGGATATCCCACAGAACAAAATAATAATATGATGTGAAAATGATACAGAGAGATGCAATGAATGTCTCTTGAAATAACTGTTAGGTCTAATGGAGCATTAATTTGCCCATCTCACTACGGCTGAATAGGAGCAACTATTCAAGGCAATTCGTGTTTTACCTTGAAAACTGGAACACTGTTTTCATCTAAAGCATTCTAGTAAGGTATTTTACAATGGAGTCCGAGAATGCAGGTAGCTTCAGTGAATAGGTGCTACCAGATTAAACAAGGAATGAAAGTTTCAGACAAGTATTCGAATCAGCAAATTGTTAAGACATCTTTAGTGGTAAGAGCAACTCAGTGATGATCGCTAGAGTCCAATTCATCATCCAGATACAGCCTTCCAAGCATGAGTTTGCCAAGTTTTTGGACTCAACAGACATGAGCTTTGCACGACAGCACGGTTGAAACTTAAAACTATACTCCTCACAATCACTTAAAAAAAATTAAAACATACTCATTATGCAAATCCTTGCAGTTTAATTGAATTCCATACAGTGCAGTATAGAGAACAGAAGCAAAATCCATTTGAAAAAGGTAAAAAATGAAAGGAAGCAAAATGCAAGCTCACCAATCAAAAGTAACATGCTTCAATCACTCACACGACTTAGATTGCAAACCAGAAACAAAATAAGACAATTCGATATGAACATACCAGCACTTTGTTGAGGGTTAATTCCCACTCCATCTGCATGCAGAAGGAAACTAACTTAAAGCAAGCACTAAAAGATAGAAGTAATTTAAGTTAGGCACATTTGAGATCGTAACCTTATCATCACATTGTGAACCTTTCACTATTTACGTCAACATTTTCTTCCCCTTTAAGATACGCAAAACCCAGGCCCCTCACAGCAGTGCATGAGAATCAATCTGGGCTTTGACCAGATGCCACTACCTTGAAAGTTCAAAGTTGGCACCTTGCATTCTACAACTACCAAAGCCGGAACAATAAAAACGTTTATCTGAGAGGTTCCAAAAAAAATAAAAGAAGTCCCGTGCTCAACCTTGATATTCTCCAATCCATTCCCTGCTTAAATCAATCTTGCTGGTTAAAAATCTAATGCCTTTTTTCAGGAGACTGACACAGTCAACAATTTATCATTTATTAAAACTTAGAGAAGGCAAACAAATAAAGGCATGTCAATAAGGCAGAAGTCCCTATACGAATAACAGGGGAAGAAAACAGCTGAAGCAGATTAGAAAGATTGAATTTTCCAAGTCAAAATAATTTGACAGAATTATCATAGACGATTTGTTAGTATCAGAGAGTATTTCATGATATTGAAGCATAGTAATTATATTATATCCGACCAAAAAAATAGAGAGATGGAGACAGAATGCCTTCCTCGCAGGCAAGGAAAAACCAATAAATACGAGCATAACACCCCGTAAGCTTCATGAAGAATTATAACCTGCAGGAGCAACTAATAGATTCGATTTGCACCAAATAGCACACGATGCCATTGAAGCAATAGAATCCGCACTATCCCAGTTCAGAGTAAGTCCACTCCAGCGAAATCATAGAACAGAACACCACATGGATATTAAAGTGCAGCAAAGGCGGAAGATTTACGAAATCATAGTCTCCAAGAACGGGAAAACGATGACGTTACCGTTAGTAATGATCGCGCTGGTCTGAGGAGGAACCTTGAACTCCTCGGCAGCAAATTTCAGGACAGCTGTGAACGGGGCCGCCTCTGGGACGCTAAATCTGCAGGATTGTGCTTAAATTCAGCCAAGATTTCTCCATGACTTAGAAGTTAAAACAATGAATATGAACATAAACAATTCACTAAAAGGGGAGAGTCCGAATGGATTACACTTTGAAGGGTAGCTTGGGATCGGAGGTCAGGGTAACTTTGAACGACACTTTTCCTCCAGCACCAGCCGCGCTCGCCATTCTCGCCGCTCCTCCGTGCTCAGTGCGTTCGCGGGATCAGGGAGCTACGATTCTGCTCCCTGCGGATTTATGGGTACCAAGTTTTATTAATTGTATATCACTCCTCATAGTTTTTTTAATATGGTTGAAACACCCCCTATAATTTTTTTTATTGCGTCAAATTCCCCTCCAGATTTTTTTTGGCCAAAATATGCCCCTCGGATGATTCCTATAGCTTTCAGTCTACTGAACAGAAGCCAAATGTAATTCAGTTTCCATATCGAGAATAGGATTGAAGTTCATCTGATCGACCAGATGCACATTTGCAGTTTCATCGAGACAAGCTCTGTTATTATTACTATTTTCATCGAGGATGACAATTTTAGTATGAATACAACCATTTTTTTTTCCTTTCCTGAATATCCAAATTGGTTGATGCCAGTTACACCTGGCAAAAACTAGTCCGGCCCGCCCCAGCACGAGATTTTTGGGCCTCTAGAGATATCGAGTTGTGCCGAAACACCTAGAAAAGCACGACACAATATTTGCGATTTTTTTCCTTGGGGGGATGAACATGGAACAGATCAGAGAGCAACCTCATTTCTACTGTTGAACCCTAAACAATGATAACTCCTAACTCTCAGAGACACCAGTACATGTACAATTCAACTGTGATACGCGTCAGCCATTGTTAAAGAAAGAAGAACACTTGAGAAGAGAGGAGACGGTGGTGCGTGATTACGAATGGTGAAATGATTTTAAAAGAGAAGGTTAAAATGATGGTATGTATGGTCATCGATGACTCGACTCGACTGCTCAATATCACCACCCGGGTAAAATGGCTAGTAATCGTCAACCTCTTGTAAATTCCTCGAATTTAGACTATTTTCATGATAATAATCCAATATGCATCCTCCCTCCAATATATATATATATATATATATTACAAACTTTGTCGTGATAGCATTTACATTCTGCACATGATAACCTCTCGGAGTGGGCTAGTGAAAGCACCATCTAGTTAGGATTGGCTATATATATATATATATATCAAGTTAGGAGACTGAAAGCGTCGAATGCTGTATGTTCTATAAATGTAAACCCAGAAGGTCAATTGTCAACTGTGTACGGAATATACACACATGTATATATATATATATATAACCTCACCTATCTGATAGAGGCATCATTGTGATTTCATTCATATGGAATGGAAGATTGTACAGAGGTCCTGGGGCTGATCAGGTCTATTTCTTCTCCTCCATCCTCATAAGAACAATAGGTGGAAGAGAGGAGGTATCAATAGGCCCGACAACGTTTTGGCTTCTCAAACCATAGAAATGGCTGCACCATTACGATGAACGAAGGCAGAAAATGAACCGAAACTCACGAGAAGAATAAGAAAAAGAATTTTAATGGATGAAGCAAAATAATTAGCAATAAAAATTTTGGATAAAATCAAGTGAATTTTATATAATTAAGATGTATTTTTTTCCTTTCAAAGAGAGCGATGATGTAACGCTCCCCGGAATCCATCGGATACATCAGCGTTCACTCAGTAGAACGGGCCAAATGCAAAATCAAGAACGACATAAGCTGTTGTTAATCACATCCCACACTGTTTATAATCTTCTTCCTGCTCCTATACACGAAGTCGGCACTCCTAGCAGGAGAAGCCACCACCCCCGCCACAACCGCCGCCGCCTCCAACACCGCCGCTGCCTCCACAGCAGACGCTGCCCCCACCACCAGCAGGTCCAGCACCAGTCCCAATGCCGCTAATGGAAGCGCCGCCTCCTCCGCTGCCGCCACGGGTCGTCGTTCCTTGTCCACTTGCATGGTGTTTAAGTGAGGTCCAGCAGAACGAACAGACAAGAACGACGAGGATGACGAGGGGAACAGGTAAGACGAGAAGAAACAGACCGGACCCCGAGGTATGCATGATCTGAGCTGACGAGCAAGAAGAAGCCGGGGATGTAATGCAAGTTGCTCTTTTGATGGAAGGAGCAATTGGTGCGAAGAGAGAAATGGACAATTTGAGTCCTTAAAATGCTATGGAGAATGCTATTTAGTGTGAGTGACGTTAATGCTCGCTGATGCCAAAGTATACTTATTTAAGAAATAGATTATTTACTTATACACAAAAAATATATAAAATTATATATTATAAGCCCGTAAATAAAAATATACATTTGTTTATTCCATAACCTTGATTTCTATTGGTATTCTTATTATTATTGGCTCATTAATATCAAAATTTCTTTATGATATCTGAACAAATTGATGAATAAGCCATTGTTTTAGACTCAATTTGTCTCCTCTATGAGTAAATTAAGCAGACATTATGCATTATGCCTTTGTTGGGTGAAGACAAACTAAAGTCTCTTTTTTTTTTTGTTAAATAAAAATAAGTGTTTGGTTTTTTTTTTTATATAAACCGCCGGTATCCAGTTGGACTTTGCTCAGCTGACTAATTCGGATCGCCCCGGGTCGGCCCATTTAAGGGGTTAAGAGCTCCCCGCCACAGGTGGGACTCGAACTCGAGTCCTCCCATTAGGATGATGAGTACCGAACCACTCGACCACACCCACGGTGGGTAAATAAGCGTTTGGTTATATCATAACTATGATTTCTATTGGTATTCTCATTATCATTGGCTTATTACTATCAAATTTTCTTTATGATATCAGAATAGATAGATTAATTGGTCATTGTTTTAGACTCAATTTGTCTCGACTATGAGTAAAATAAAACTTTATAGCCAAAGAGACAAATGCAGACATTATACATTATGCCTCTGTCGGGTTAAGACAAACTAAAGTCTTTTTTTTTGGGGGGAGGGGGGGGGGGTGGTTATTGTCGGGTTAAGACATTATGCCTTTGTCGACAAAGCCCTGATCAAAATTTGAAATTGCAGACTTTTTTTGTATCATACAAGATAGTTATTATTTTGCCCGTTGGCATAACTAGCAAGCAATGGGAAGGCAGATATTGGCTAACATCCAATCACTTCCAGCATCCAATTCCATTTCTATTAATGGATTGAGAGTACAGCAATTATGGACACGACTATAAATAAAATCATTGCTTAAAGATCCCATTCAATCCAGTCCGCATCAGATAGTGCATACTCAGCATGATCCTCTGACCATGGCAGATGGTCCGAGTTGGGCAATGAAATGGCATTTAGCTTAGACCTTAGATTTCAGAAATGACATGATCAAATGGAAATGATTTATGCAATTTTCTTAATGTATTGTTGCTGTACTGGAACCATGATGTCAGGCAGAACACTTACTGGAAAACTATCCCCATCTTCATATCAAGGGAAAATCTCATGAATCAGGTTGCGGTGAATAAGTTTAGTAAAAAACAAACTGATCTATGGAGCACAAAGTTTCATTTTTACTAAAACGTTCACAATAAGAGAAGTACAACCTGTATGAAGCCAGATTCTTTGCTGTCAGCAAGCCTCAGCTCGGAAATGGACAGGTCAACGAGGAGCCTTCTTCTTCCCGGCAATAGCTACCCGCTTACCCTTCAAGGTTCTGCAATTGTTCTTGGTCCTTTGCCCTCTGCAGGGAAGCCCCTGAATGTGCCTCACACCTCTGTAACACTGTATCTCCTTCAGCCTCCTTATTGCAAGTGCATTAAATCGCCTCTGGAAACACCCAAAAGTTTGACCAAGTGTTCAGCAGAAACCCAATCTGATGCAGAAGATAAATTAAGAGAGAATGAAGGACAAGAATTAGAACCAGATGGCTCAAATCAATGATCATTCTCCATGAAGCACATTCTCTTACTTTAAGCAAACACATTCAACCAGAGTATATATAGACAACATAATACATCTCCATAAAATATGACACAACTGACCACATTCTCTTACACAAGACTGGTCATCCTGTTCAAACACTGTACACCCGACAAAATGGAAGAAGGCAGAAAAGGAAGATCAAGTACCAGGTCTCCTTCAATCATATACTTGGAGACTTCATCACGAAGAGTGATAAGGTCTTCCTCCGACAACTCCTTGGTAACCTTGTTCTCCATGTTGATATCACACAGGATTTTGCGGGCTCTGCTGCGCCCAATCCCATGGATGTACTGGAGGGAGAACTCGACACGCTTGTTGTTTGGGATCTCAACTCCCCCAACACGAGCACATTTGATGCTGAGGCCTGGGAACTACAAATAAGCGACAGAAATTGGCATGAGCCCTTCAGACAAAATCAGTGACAAATACTTGAAGTTTCCAATGACAAATACACGTTGGAATTCAGACCATCCAAATGCAGATGGCACATCCATATGGAAAACACAAACAAAATATGCACTGGGATCAGAATTTTACTAAAAAACCAGCAGAAATTAATAACACTAAGTTTCAAGATTTTAGTACTCACAAGCTGCTTATCATCGTATCTTCACCATACATTGATGGAGAAACGAATTGTACACAAACACGAAGAATACAGCTAAATTCTTCAAATTAAAAAAAAACCAACAAAGGCACAATTTTTACGGCTGGGAATGGAATTCAAATACCATCTTTCCCAGCATCTACGTAATCGCAATTCCTCTGGCAAACCAAAAAGAAATTGAAGGAAGTGAACTACCGCTGACCTTGGCAGGGCCGAGGACGGGGAAGGAGACACGGTTGGAGAAAGAATTAGGGTTCCTAGAAGGGCTGCAGATGAGGGATAACGAAGGAGCCACAGGAGTCGCCAGTGCTTGAGCCATTTTCTTTTAGCTCCTCCTGCCGTTGCCGCTGAACTGACTGTGAGGCAGAGTCTCTTTGCTCGTCATCTTTCCGCAGTCGGCACTGCTCAAAAGTCAAAGCTCAAGCGGCTAATTTCATTTTAGTCCCTGGAATTTCGACTTTTCGCTCACCCTCCTCTACCTTTTCGTTCATCCAAAGCCTAGACGACAGATCAGAGGTCTGCCCATGAATAGTGCTTAAACTTTTGGGGGGGGCCGAGATGAGATTAAGAGATATAATGTGGGGCCCAATTGGAAATAACCGAAACAGATATGGCTTCAAGCCCAGTTAATAGCCCAAGAAGACTCCAGCCTGTTCAGATACTGCCCTCCTTTCCTCTTGGTAGAGGGCAAGGAATTAGCAAAACGACCACTTGAGATTACGATTTTGCACGGAGGTTGTCGGGGCTCGATCACATTTTCACTCCATCGGCTCGGTCAGAAACTTGTGTCCAGTCCCGAGCCTCCGTGGGCCAGCACCCTCAAAATATGCACCCAACCGATCCGCCAGCTTCGATCAACGAATTTTCCGCCGCAAGTGGGTCGCCGATTTGGGCCGAATGGATTGTAGACGGGGAAGGCCTATGTATCATATCAATCATTGATTTGGCAAATTGGAAAAGAGAAATATGAATTAGTTCATGTTTTTTTTTTCCCTCCTACGTTTAATGAAATGGGATGATCACTCTGGTGCGCCGTCGTGTGACATTAAATCGTGCCAACTAACACGTCACGGTCATGGATCCCACGTATGCAGCTGGACTTTTGAATATTCACCGATGAATTATTCACTTGATACTCGCGGGGCCCAAATGTGGTGTCCAACTACACAGCAAGTTGTTATAAATTCCAATTTGACGGCTGATTTAACCAATCATATTCTATCTAGTTTAAAGGCGCAAGCCCCTTCGACGTGTAAAGGGCCGCCCAGCCGGCGATTTCAACTTACAAGTCAACACATAATTAAATATTTCATTTATGAAGAAATTTGAATTATTAAAGGGATATTGTCATTAATTATCAATTAAGAAATATTAAATTCAATTATTATTATTATTATTATTAATATGCCATACATGTTATTTTATTTCCTTCTTTCTAGACTCTTGATCGTTCTTAGTAAGTAAAAAAAAAAAACTTTATTTTCATACACTTTATGATTAAAATTGAAAAGCTATGGGTGAGTATACGCAAAAGAGCAAATAGTGAATATTCAGTATGGCCCTTCTAGTTCTCATGGGGGGGCTTGACCCCATCAACTACACCATTGCAAGTGGGCCAATTGCATGACCTCAATTCCTCTGAAGCTTTTCAATCATTGAATGGCTTCATGCAGGTGCGGGGGAGGGGAGATTTCAAATAATAAAAAAGAACAAAAAAAACCCTAATGGCTGGCCAGTTATCAAGATTGATCTATTTGAGTTGACATTTTGATACACTAACCACATCTATAGTTGCTTCATTTCATTTCTTTACGACAATATACGTGCCATTATTAATCTCATCGGACACTAGGGGCTCTACACGAGGCTTTTTACGATGTAGAATACGTGTGACAAGCATGAATGTCATACTAGGACAGACTGTGGATCAACGACACTTCAAAGACAAGTTTGCAAGGGAATATGCAGAGAACCCGACACTTACTAGAACAGGATAACTGTGAATGGTTGGACCCAAAGATTTGATAATTTGGGGGTCCTCCATGGAAGCCAACTAAGCAAATGTCGGACAAAACTCACATAGTCTATAGAGAGAGAGAGAGAGAGAGAGAGAGAGAGAGAGAGGGGAACCGACTGCAACTTTGCTTGCATAATTAATCAACGAACATAGTCAGGTGTAATTGAGAAATCATTCATGTTGGAACCAATCCCAATCCATTTGTCAGGGGAACCCTCAACCAGCTCATGAAAGGGTGTTGGATGCCTCCATCCATTTGTCTCCACGGTCACTTCCCAGGGGGCTCTCTCATCCATTCATATTCTCAGGTTTATAATTTTGTATATTTTTCTTGAAAATAAAATTTTATATTTGAATATTATAAGTTTTTTTACACTCTAATAAATTTATCAAAATTTAATATGAATTAATTTTAATTTATTAATGACGTGAATAATTTAAAAAAAGAAAAAGAAAGTGTGCTGAAGCTGGCGTGTCGTGCTGGGTTGATGCACTGGGATTAAAGAATGGAAGACTGCGTCACTTTCAACCCAATGTCTTTGGAGCCAATCCCAATCCCAAGCAGCTGGGAATTTTTTTAATTGGAATTAATTAATTGATTAAACCAGTCCAGGAAGAGAATCTAACCATCTCTCCAGCTTCAGTTTCATAGAACAAACTATCATTTCAAGCATTAAATGTTTTAAATGGATTCCACACTAATTCATTAATAAAATGTGTAATTATTTTAAATTTTTAAATAGGTTATCATTTAGTTATATCAATTAAAATAAAGAATTTGTTAATTATATCGTTGTCATGTTTGATAGCATATAATAATTAAATAATAATTTTATTTCGCTGAAGTTTTTTTATGAAGGGACTAAAATGGTGATAATATCGAGGATTCAATGATTAGAATGATAGTAAAATTTATTGAGAGGCTAAAGCTGTGGCAATTCAGATGCCCAGCGATTAAGTTGATGGTTTACTCATCTTTGGCTTGCCGTATTTAAACGGAGGATACGAGGGCAGGGGAGGAGGAAGAAAATTTCCGTTTTGCCTTCCGAATGACGGGCAGGGAGAGACCATAGGGAGGGCCCACGAGCAAGTAGATCCGTACGGACACAGGAATGATTTGGATTGCATGCCGGATCCGCGTTGGCTCGCGGGGGACAGAGGGTACACAGAAGCTGACCTCTGGACGAGCCAAGCGACGCAGGGGAGAGAGAGAGAGAGAGAGAGAGAGAGAGAGAGAGAGTGCAAATGCCAGGCTGCAGGGAGCTGTTCTTTGGCTTCCCAGCGGAGGCTGCGGCCACTTGGTCGCAATGTGCCCCCTAAAAGTCTTCGACTGGATGCGGCGATTTAGATGCACTCCCTTCTAAGTGGCCTCTCCCCTAACCCAAAGGAGCTTTCTTCGCTGATTTGACTAAGGATTGAACATTTTTTTTTATTAGTTTTTTAATTAAAAAATATACCCTTTCCTTTTATTGATTATTTGTTGCCTAATATTTAATTTTTTATTGAATCTGAGAAATACTAAATAATCACATCCATCTGTACAAGAATGAAGTTCTATCAAGGCCCCCACGCTGCCCACTTGGACCCGTTTTTGCTTCCTACTCAATAATTGTATCAACCTATCAGTGACTGAATTATTCCGTGGGTCAAGTCACCAGTGTTCAAGATGGCGACATGCATGATGAGGCCCTCACCTATGCAGTGGCAAATGGATAATTTACTTTTCTGATAAGACGGTAATTAAACAGAATGCTCTCTCATTCTTACAGAGCCATCACATTAATGACGACTAAATCAACTTGGATAGCATAAGGTATGAACCGTCGAGGTTGGTTTTTTTTTTTTCTTTTGGGGTGCAAGTTAACGATAGTACAGAGGAAAAACTTGTACAAAAGAGACGAACTAATGCAGGGAATGCTAGTAACAATACATACAACGGACATACATATCGTAAGTGTAGCTTGTCTCCTAACAAATTCGACTCCCCGTTCATCCCCCCGTGGTACAGTACCTAAAACACCAGCAACGAGCCCTTGACATCGTACTTCATCTTCTCCAGGTTCGGCTGCACGGCGAACTGAATCATTGGCGGAGGCCCGCAAGCCAGAGCCAATGTGTCGGCGGACCCTTCCGGGATGTGTTCCCGGAGGATGTCCTCAGTGATGAAACCCGTACTGTACCGCCACCCTTCTCGGATGCTCTCCTGCACCACATACCACACCTTGAACCGGTCGCCATACTTCTCAGCCCACTCGTCGAGCTCGTCCCTAAGCAGGATATCGTCCTCGGTGCGGTTTGCGTAGATGACGTACATCTCGGTCTGATCCTCCGGGTCCCCGAGGATCGCCTGGGCCACTTGGTAGATGGGAGTGATCCCAGTCCCGCCAGCTAACATGGCTAGCTTCTTGGCGAACTTGGGCTTCCCGTGGACCATGAAGTTTCCCCACCCGTTGTATTCTATGTGACCCAGTGGACCCTTCACGTCGAGCACGGACCCCAGAGGAAGTGAGTCTAGATACTGTGACATCGTCCCTCCGCTGGGGAAGTTTGGGTGCACGCTCTTGAAGTAGACCTTGATGACTAGCTCGAAGTGACCCACCTCGTCGACGCCGGTCGTTGGCGTGTAGGCTCTCATGCACAGCTTATCGTCAATGGTTGCACACAGAAATATGTGCTTGCCGACGGGTAGACCCAGGATCTGTTCTTCCGATGGCAAGGCAAATCGGAAAACCCGGACGTCGTGAGAAATGGACGTCTTGGCCACAAGCTTGCATGGGATTTTCTCCCGTGGAACGAGAGCCACGCTCCTTACAGGCATGGCGGCTACTTCCTTGATCGGAGCTAGGTGGCTCAAGTTCGCCGAGCCATGCATGGAGTTATTGGGCGATGATGCCGTGGAGTGATCAGAAGCATAGCCAGAGGTAACCAGCTCGCCTATTCGATAGTCTTCTAAGAGTTTCTTCGCCTTGTCCGAGTGGATTGCATCGAACTCCTCGGTGCAGTCAGTTCCGGCATTGATGAGGATGCTATCAGTGCCACCCGGGTGGTCCTTAAGAAATTTGGTGCAGTCGTAGATGTGGCCCTGGACGATAATCCAGGCGGAGTCGGCCGAGTTGTGCTTCTTCACCTCAGACATGGAGAAGGTCTTCGAGGTGGTGTTCATGAAAGGTGTGGAGACACTCTTCTTCAGGGTTGGGCCAGCATCAGTGGAGCGCTCAAGGTGCTTCTCCTCGGCCATCCACCCGCCGGTCTGGTTGCCGGGCTTGGTCGGGTGCTCGAACACGATCCCGATTTCGCCCCTGTGCCGCTTGCACACGTTCGTCTTTACCCGGAACCAGCAGTTGTTCATCATCCCCTGTATAATGATTGAGCAGACGCCATCAATGACGGAGGATTCATGTCAAAGGTGAGTCTAGGGAATAATAATAATAATGACAAGCAGAACACGAACATGAATTCTTCAAATAAAACGACTCAATAACTTCTTAATATCACGCATTGAAATTTCACAATATTATCGGGTGGTGGCGTGTAATAATGGAAGCAAAGGGAAAACCAATGGGAAGAGGCAGACGACGGTCCCATGGAATTTAATAATTGAAACCAGCCGGAGATAGGGACGGGACAGGAGGCGACTGCTCATTCGCACGGCTAGCTTCTCTCGCCCACGTGCTTGCTACAGAGGTAATGTCTACTACAAATTAGTGGGCAGAGACCGGACTAGAAATCACGTTCAAGTTTACTAGTACAACAAATGTTCACCGCCACGAGGGATATTTCTAAGCGAGAGCTAATATACGCTAGCCTCAATTGTCATCTCATGGGAAAGAAAAATGTAGGACGATGACATCAAAATTCATTGACGATGATGGGCCGACCCGTTGTTTGTTAACCAAAGGATGTACGTGTCACAAACCACATGAAGTCATGGCCGCCAAGCCGAGAAAAGTCCCACGACCCCCATTTAAACCAACAGGGTCACCATTGCTCCTCTTAAGTTAAAAAGAAAGAAATATTTATATTATAAATGTATTTTATTTAGACATACCTATATTATAATGTATTATAACTTGTTTAAATAATTGATTGATATAACACGAAATATTTTATCCATCTGACTATATATATGAGTTATATAATTAACACAAATAATACATAATTAAATATGGATTTAAATACATTTATTTAAATGGATTATTTATATCTTAACGAACTGATTTAACTTATTTATTTAAACGAATTATACGAGTTCGATTCGTTTAGTCAAGAAATATATTAAGTCTCAACTTGAACATACCTAACTTTATATGGTATCAAAAATTACCATCCCTGTTATACTTGTGCATTTTTTTTCACTAAACTATAAAAATTAACCTTCTTAACCGTTACTTTAAAATTTGCACTTAACTCAATTTCTTCAACCATCCATGTCAACAATTTGCAATAAATCATCAGATCATAGCTAGATAAGAAAATGTTAGATGGCCGAGTTTGATTGGATTATGTACCATGAGGTTCCAGATGAGCTTCTCGGGCTGGGTGTTGAGGGTCTCGTCCCACGCGCGAACGGCGATCTCTTTGGTGCCGAGCAGGTTCAGGACCTCGACTTCGAGGGACCAGAAGCACCAGCACCAGTACTTGCCGTACCTGTTGGGCCTCTCCGGGTGCTCTAGGTCGCATACCTGCCATGTCTCGCCTCCGTCCATCGTAACTTCCACTCTTGTGACCTTCTTCCCTCCACCTATATATGTATGTAATTAATTATTAACCCAAGTTAAAATGAGAATATTTGACAGTAGAAATGACTCCATTGCCTTATTAACATGCAAAATAGAAAAAGGGTTTTCTAATTGATTATATCATTATTCCTTATATTAAAAAAAAAGAAGAAGAAGGAAAAAGAGAAAGGAGTAAGTGCACTTCTTTTTTTTGGCTATGTTGTTCCGTTTCCAGGAAGTAAGATGATTCTTCGATCATCCCAGGGGCTGTCCAACATGAAATAATACATCTATATTGTGTATATATATATATATATTCTATGAGCCAAAATGCCCTTTGCAGATCTAAAACAACTATTTCATTCACTTCAAAAGGAGAAGAACAAAAACAACAGAAGTCGGTCAGTAGCATCGCTTTACACGAGGAATAAGAGATCACTGTCATCTCTCAAATCCTCTTAACGCATTATTTCTCGTCCTTCAATTTCATGTCAGATCTAAGAGACCGGTTTTGGGTGGAAGATGGATGAACAAGCATGACGATGCTCTTCGGAGAAATAGCACAGATGGATCCTGAACTGCCAACCAAGGCATAACTACAAAATCAAGCAAATGAAAACTGAAGCAATAGGAGCGGAGGGGTAGACGCTCACCGGAGTACGCGTAGCCTCTCAACGTGTAAGGCTGCTGGGTTGTCCACGAATTGATGGGCAACACCTCCCCATGGCACGGCGTCGTTATCACCGAGTTTATGTTCAGCTCGTTTATTATATACTCCGGCTTATACCACCATGCTGCAATACCATCGTCATCACCACCATTGCCATTTGGTTCGACTTCTTCTAAATATTGATGTCCAAAAAAATCTGATAATTACTGTGTTAATTGTACGCACCTTCGGCATTTGCTAGCTCGGCGTCAACGTGAGAGGGAAGCACGCGGTTGTCCTTGTAGTGGTAATAGTTGTCGGACTCCTCTGTGGTGACGACGATCCGTTTTAGCCACTTCACCATCCGGCCACCGATGCATCCCGGGATGATCATACGCACAGGGAAGCCGTGGTCCGGGGCCAGGGGCTCGCCGTTCTGCATGTACGCCAGGATGATGTCGCGGGACCGGTCCATGGCCCACTCCTTCTTGATGCTCGTCCCATACTTGGAGCCACCGCCACCTGGGAGGTCCTCGGCCCCCTCGAAGCACACGTTGAGGGCCCCACTCTTCCGGCTCAAGATGCCGACCCGCTTCAGCACCTCCCTCAGGGGGACGCCACGCCACACGGAGGTCGACACCCCCGCCGCGCCCCAGTTGAACCCTATGGTCTGCTTGACCATGTTCTGCTCCTTGCGGCGGTTCCCGGCGCAGACGAGCGTGACCGGGAGCTCGCGAGCCGTGAAGTCGTTGACGAGCTGGTCCATGGTGAACCGGGCCGGGCGCTTCACCAGGCCGGTGACCTCCACGGTCCAGTCCTGCCACGTGGCCTTCGGGACCGGGCCGTGGTTGCGGACGTAGTGGAGAGGGACCGGGGTGATGAAGCCGTGGTGCAAGAGGCGGGGCAGCGGTGCCTCCGCGTTGAAGGGGTGCTTCCCGGTGAGCCGAACCATGTTGGGGTTGCGCTCGATCCAATGGTCCGCTGTCCCCTCGTCTCGCGGGTCGACGACGGCCGGCTCCAGTTCGCTGTTCCCCTTCCTGATCAAGTCCTGGTACGTCTCCAGCTCGGAATCATCGTCACTGGAAAGCTCCTCCCCGCCGGCCTCATCGAAGAGAACCGGCTTCTTAGGGGAGAATCCGGTACGGCTGCGGAGAGGGGAGGAGTCGGTCCTGTTGGGGGCGGGTATGAAGGAGCGGACGACGCCGTTCATGGTGGGCTCGAGGTGGGATAACTGACGGTTATCGACTGAGGCCGCCATTGAATCAGAGAGAGAGCCAGAGATCCGAGATAGATCTCCTTCGATTTTTTTCTCTTCTCCTCTCCTCTCCTCGCCTCTCCTCACCTCTCCGTTTCTTTATTGTTCTTTTTTTTTTTTTTTTATCCTTTTCCTCCTTTAACCTCTCTAAATTCCTGTCTCAGTGGAGTGATGACACTGGGAGGCGCAGGTGGAGACATTATATAGGCCTCACGGCTTGCGTATTCAACGTGTCGAGCTTTCAGTGGATCCTTCTGATCGACGGAAAACATTTATTATTAATATTGTTTTTCCTCTCAGAGCTCTCCCCCTAAGATACGACTGCGAGTAAATGCCATCATTATGTAAAATTCGAGGGAACAAGTTGGCTATAAATTAAAAATTTTTAATATTTAAAGCAAAAATAAAAGGAAATTCTCTATAAAATGTGTACGTTTGTCGGACTTCTTGTGTAATATTTAAGCGTTCATCCTTGCTACATAATAGAAGTGCGTTAATTACAAGGCATGGTAAGCATCTACGAACTTGGGGCTGCTCATACATATATATATATTTTCTATACGATGATTTTAAGTTACGGATATATTCTAGAGCTACTATATTATATATCTGATACTTTACTTGGGACATGATAGATTTATGCAAAGTTTGTCCAGTTAAAAATTCTTCAGCTCAAATGATGCGGGAATTGAGTGCCAAGCAAGAAAATTGTACAAATCAATATTGTCAATCGGGCTTACGCCTTACCCCGCATCAAGTGCACCGGCAACGCATAGAATGTGTTGCAGCCACAAGTCGTCCATAGCCCAATTTCGTTATTTGGTGTTGGACTGTACTCCAATTTCACTGAGACTAACCCACAACCTACCCTACCTGTCGGTTCCGGACTTGCTCGGTACTAGGGTAAGCTCCTAATACTGCCAACTGACGGACTGTTACATCGATCCTCGATTGCGGTGCAGGAGCTCAAACTAAACCTCGCCCCAGATATTCTACGGCCAGAATCTGCAGCCGACAGCTGGACGAAAATTAGTTCCAGCTGTTACGAATACAACCAAACTGTCTGTCGCACCAAAGGTTCAGCTTCTCACTTGGTGACCCTTGATGGCATTTGCATGATTAACGTAAGTGAATTTCGGTTCCTTTCTTTCTTTCTTTCTTTCTTTCCGCATAGAGATCAGAGCGTTTGGAATTATGTGCATTGTCACGGCCGGAGGAAGGGACGGTGGGAGCTGTGGCCCGGACGTTGCGATGGGCCGTTACCGGGGACGAGCCACAGACTGGGGCCAGGCAAATGACAACAATACCGCATCCGCCACCTGTTTTTCTTCTCTCTCTTTTCCCCTAATATGAATAAAACGTAAGCAGTTAAACCTATTGGCAAGTTAAAATTGACATGAATTTGTTAAGGTGAATGGAATTTCATTAGAATATAAATTATTTACTACGTATATAAAATAAAAAAATACTTACTACCTATTAAACTCCAAAATACTAACTCAATGGAAGTGGATTTGGTACTCTTAGTATCATTAATTCTCAATTTAAAATCATGAGATTATCAAATATTAATATTTATCAATGAAACTCATTATACATAATATGATCACTTATGTGGATATTATGAAGCAAGAAATAAATATGTATATATATATGCGTTTGTGTGTGTGTATAGAATTTTGCTGGTGAGAATTGTTGCGAAGGAAGCCATTGAATCCTTCTCTTAATTTGTATGCATGACATCTCTTTGTTACACATATGGAATGTGTATGATCAATGTCAACCTGTAA
Source organism: Sonneratia alba (assembly GCA_900174645.1). NCBI lineage: Eukaryota > Viridiplantae > Streptophyta > Magnoliopsida > Myrtales > Lythraceae > Sonneratia > Sonneratia alba. The sequence continues at coordinate 1,074,620 of FWPY01000071.1, forward strand.
TAGTGTGCGGAGAACGTTCATGACAGTGAGACTTCGAGTTTCCCTACCGTGTAAGCAATTCCATTCACCTAATTTATATTCATTTAATTAGTTCTAATCCTCTGGAAAGCAAGGTTTTTCTCATCTTAAATTGTAATCAATAACAAGCATGGTACTAATCTTAGACTTATCAAAAATTGGCATAACCTAAAAAATATCCATATATTCAGTTATATAAGTTCATGTACGAGCATCTGTATTAATGTCTCAATAAAGGGTTGTGTATTAATTTAGAGAGAGATGAATTTGTAATCTCGTAAATTTGCTCAGAGTATACATGCGTCTCATCAGACTTGGTTTTTACAATTTAATTAGAAAATGACACTACCATTGACCTTTATTCTGCTAAAGAATTTCGGATGCCAACGCGAAAGTTGATTTTCCTCATTTCATTGATTCCAAATTAAGAGATCTTATAGGGAATTGTTCTTGATTCTTCATCAGCTCCAGCCAGCTACAAAATATATAGTAATATATAACTTCTGATATACTGGAATGGCTCTGATGTATTCCATAAAATCAGACTAGATTGCACGTTGTAATTTAAGGCCGGTGAAGAGGAGATTGGGGTATGCGCGCACATTCACAAGCGATACCTAGTACGTACCGGTTTGAAGCTGGTGTTATTAGGCGGCTTCATCTGATCTTCTCGCTGCAAGCATGCATGCAATGAGAAGAGCCAGTACAATGCATGAACACAGATGTAAAGTAAAGATCGATATAGGGCTACACAATGGCATAAGTCAATATATACAGTATCATTGACGAAAGTGTGTAACTGCAGCAAATCTCATTCTTGACTGTGCATCACCTGTTTCTTGGAAAAGGGTTGTCGTGTTGATACCCTCTGCCCCGGTTGTTTCCTGCCCCGAGTAAACCGATATGCTTAGAGTAGTGTAGGGACCCAAAGAGGCTGGAAATCGTTGTGAAGGATCGCTTCATCCATGCATGGCAAGGCCAGTCAACACAAACAAAAATGGGGTCTTTTGATCTGAGAAGTGAAGTGTTTTCTTTCTTTTTTTTTTTTGCCCTTTAAATTCATGAATTGATGTAAAATGCATTGTGTCGATCGACAATCTGGTGTAAAAGTTGAATCTTAATCAATTAATTTCCTAGCTAAGCTGTCAGAAGCAGGGGTTAGGCACTACAACAAACACAATGGTTTCGGATTTCTGAGCATTGCTACAGATGCTTTTTCATTAAATTAATTATGGGTTAGCAAAGGGACGGCACATGAATATGGTTTATCAAAACTTGAAGGGCCTGTTTAGTTCTAGGATATATAGCCAGGTAAACCATTGAACGACGAAAAAGTGTGATAATTACCTAGCAATAATGAACTTAAAATTTAAGCTAGCAAATGGGGGTGCCGTGTATCTATGCAATGTGCGATGTTGGATAATGAATCGACAACGAACAACAGCTCGCAGAAGTTTAGTAAATACGCAGGACTTGCCCGATCGAACCACATCAACACCACAATGAATCAATTGTATGTGGCAAAATACTCGAGCGGCACTCGTTTTGCACCTATTGTATTTGTTCATCACTCATACATTATATATGCTCGTGTTAATTAACGGATACAGTGAACGATAAAGAGGCATCAATGGGATTAATGAATCTCCAACCCCCCAAACTGGCCATATATAATGGTAAATCATACATGACTGAGTTCAAAATCTCTAGACAACATTGCTGTGTCAAATAGTTCTTAATCTGGCATAGGTGCATGTGGGGGCGAGAATACATGTGAAGTGGCGAATGGAGTTTTGAATGGCCAAGAGGTCAGAAAACCCAAAAAAAGGGAAAGGAAAAATCACATCTGACCCTTACAGAACCTTGGGCTCTAGCCTGCTTGTGAAAGGCTGGGAATGGTGAGCGAGAAAGGGAAGAGAAAGCGAGCCATACAAAGCAATGCAATCAATAAAAGTCAGTTTGAAACTAACATTTCATGCTCTAATCTCGTATAACAAGAAAATTCATGATGATGGATTTTTATTTTTGAATCGGATGATTTAATTTGAATATAATTTAATTATAATTTCCAAGTATGATGACATGGATCAAAGCAAAATACAATATATACAAACCCTAATAGAGAGGAGAAAGAGTAGAAAAGGAAATTTGGCTCAATGCTTTCGTCAAAGGGCAAGGAAAAGGGATTCGTGTAACCCTCGCCGTTGCCTAGTAGCCAGCCGCCTCCTCCACACCACCAGCTGTCTATCTCCATTTCACAACTACCATCCACTCTTTCGTTTTCACCCGGGGGAGGCCAGACGATCGATCCACCAAGTCCAGATGTACGGACGGATATATATATATATATATATTCTGGTTCCTAACCCAATATTCTGCACCGGCTTATTAATTAATTTATCAATATGTGCGGGTGATAATGCGGCGTCGTATATTATTACGCACCCGAGAATTCCAAAGGGTCTCATTAAACCACGGTTCGGTCGGGGTGCAGCGATCGATTCGGAGGGAAGTTTTCGATACGTGGGATGGACGTCTACCCTACCTCGTGCATCCATGCATACGGTGTGACGGTGCCCGAGAGAGAGTACGTGCATGCATGAGAATGACGTACGTAGTGTTTTGCATGGTTCTAGCTAGCTCGGAAAAATCCTATTCCCTAAATTTATATAAATATAAAATAATAATAAATCTAATAAATCACGATTAAAACACGTGCGTAAAATGAAATCCCAGATGAGTTGCACGTGATTGTTGCTTAGTGATCCCGAAATCCAGAGATTAAAAGCCGAACATCACAATTGTGTGCCGATGATTACCGGCACATGCATAGCTAATACATAATTATTATATGTATACATGAAATCCTTAAAAACAAGGAAAATGTCGCGTTTTTCATGATTTATATGATTTATAGACCTTTTGAACTAATGTCGATTTGCTTTTCTTTTTTTTTTTTTTCTGGGTACATATATAGAATTAATTTAGTCGATTTTGGAGTTTGAAGTGATTAATCTCGTATCTTATATTTTTATGAAATATCGATGAATGCTATGAGACTTGATGCACAACATCATAACTATCTGACTCCTCTAGTTGCATCCCTGCTTCATGTCCACCTCCATGGTTGACTTTGGGATGCTGTGGTTCTTTCACAGGTAATTTCCCAGGAGGAAAAATTTTTAGTACAAAGATTCATTAATCCAGGCAGTTATGGTGGTAACAGAATGCCACCAGGCTTTACTTCTGAATGCTTAGGGCAAAAAGCCCACAGCTCAACCTAAAAAAGCCGTGTTAGAGCTATGTTAAAGGGCAAATAAGACCATGTCCCAATATTGTATCAGTAAAACAGCATCAGTAGTTTCTACTGCTAAAATACGGAAAAATCAATCCTACGTTATCATTGCCAAATTCCCCCCCACATCTCCATTCTAGGACTTGCTTCTCTTGCACAAATAGGATGAAAAGAAGTTCTGCACGTTCCTGGAAAGAAAAAGTAAGCCAAATAAATGCAACCCGACACAGTAACAATTGTCAAAGCAGCCTGCATCCCAGTGGAGAGGGGAATAAACAAGAAATCCAATAAAAAGTAAACATATGTAACAAATGCCATGGAAGGCAAATTACAGATGAAAAAATTATTCAACACAAGTTCATAGGAAAATTTTTGATTCTTGAGGAAGCATACTTTTGGCTGTGGACAAGTAACTGAAATTTCCTCCGAGGAAAGTTTCAACAACGGCAAGAAGAAATCAATCATACAGAAACAAAAACATGGTTCATGTTTTGGTCCAACCAACGAAGTATGGTAACATAAAAATGGACACTTTTTGAGAACAAGCTGATTTATTGATATTAGAGAAAAGCATATAATCACTTATAAGACTGTGATGAACCAGCTAGAACAATGTCCACCGTGTAAACAACAACACCCTTCTCCAATGGATCTATTTGTCCAACCAAATCCAACCTTCTTCTGCCTTCCCTTCCCAAACATGCAGTTAGTGAACTCATAAGCATATCATCTATTAAGCACAAACAGAAAATGGCAAATAAACTCCCTGTTTATCCCACTCCCAAACCCCCAGTACCATCAGATAGACTGTTTATGCAAAAAGCAATGATGGGATGCATATTCCACTCTTTCTATGTTATCCACCATCTGCCAGCAAGAATCCCCATCGCACGGAATTCTATCTTCAAATTATTTTACTCATATTTTTTTTGTACCTGAGCTTATTGCTCCAAAACTATCATGAATATAGTCTTCCTCACCACTCAGTAAATGAAACCTCTAAATAGCTGCCAGCTTGTAACCAGCTTTCAGAATATTATGCATACTGAACAAGCATGTCAACTCATACCAACCACAGTTTATCTGCAATCTTCCAAGAAGAAATAAGAGGAAGAAAATGGGACCCTTCCAAAGCATTTCCGCTGCCCTTTTCAATCACTTAAATTGCATTCCTGCATCTGTCATATTATCAAATTCACTCAACTTAAAAAGGATGATTATTTGAGCCATAGGTATAGTAACAATTGTTTTCAGATTTGCTCAGCCTTGAACCGTTTGTACATTTGGGCTTTTGCAGCCCTTTCCTTTAAATTTACTATTGTTCTTCAAAAGATAATGGAGCAATGATACAAAACTATGGCAGAAGTTGATTATAAATGTCCAATTTCTCATTGAACCAAAAGTAACATCCAAAAGCAGAAACAGTCTTCAATGGCACAATGTGTAATACGTTCAATTATAATAATTACAGCTAATGAGGAGACTGAACAAAAATGTAACAATTAATACATCCGATAAATACTCCCATGGTGAAAGATCATAATAATTCAAAGCATCTCATTTTGAACTGACTTAAAAGTTCAGAAGGAATACAAAGAATTCCATGACATCTGATTACAAGGATGCTTCCTGGAAGTGCCAGCCTGGAGACTAAACCACAAAAGAATATGGCATGAGAAGACATACCATGACTGCACCTTAAGCAGACAACACTCCTGATTTGGCATAAATTACACACTAACTTCCTCCAAAAGTCCTTCAATTTTTTCCACATGGAGAATCGGCTCCATCCTTGCCACGTCCTCTATGTAAACCTCAGGCATCCATTGGGAACAGAACAAATGAGCAAACTCTACAGGCCCACCAGTTTCTCTACTAGTCTGAACAGGCTTTAGTGCACCTCCCTGCTTGGGAAATAGAACACAGGAATAATCCAACCCATCATGGCTATCTTTCTGCTTGCACCAAGAACACATCCAAGACCCATCAACTTCCTCTATCACTCCATAAAACTTCCTGTGGACCGTGACCCTACAAGTACAGCAGACTAACAATGGATTCGAATCTGTTCCGCTAGCCCCCTTGTAGCAAATATCACATAAGGTGGGATTGCCTTCACAAGGGCATGCAACAAAAACTTATTCCAAGCCAGCTTCGCTTCCTAGAAGCTCCTTTTCTTGGACGGGCGCTCTGTGGTCATATAAATCTTATCCCTGCAACCTAAAAGCCACTCTACACTGTCACTACAAGACCCTGAAACAGAGCGGACCTGCTCTTCCTCTAAACTATCTAATCTTATACTCTCCTTACCATCTCCATTTACAGCTCCACCATCATCCGCACAAGCGGGATCCTCTGCATTGTCCCTACGATGATTGCTTTCAAAATGTTGGAGCAAGAGAGACTTCGTAGCGGCTAATGAACTAACCGAAGCTACATCAGACAAAGTATCGGTATCCGGCGAAGTCAGGTCCCTAAAGTAATCCTCAGTTTCATTCCATATGTCACTGCCCCGCGACCGTCCACAAGGTTTAGCAGACTTCGTCTTTTTCTTGTCGACCCCACCGGAGTGTGACTTATTACTCCTTTTTCTGCTCTCAAAATGCTTCAGAAGAGCAGAAAATTCAGTGGGGAGGGTCGCCACAGTGGTGGAGGGAGTTGACCCAGCCTCCGGGATATCAAAAGGTGACTGCTTCGACAGGGCCTTACGAGCCTTAGCGAAGAAATAATGTCCAACCGAAGCTTCGAATTGGACTCCTCCGGAATTCGGGAAGCCAAAGAAATGGGGCTCGTCCGCTCCTGAGCGCCACAGCCACTATCCACTTCCACACATACCGTCATCTCCGCCCTCTGAGGCTGACATCGGCCTCCGCTCAGAGCCCAAAGCAGCCACGACCACCAGCGACGACGCATTCCATCAGCACCGGGGACTCCAACCTCAGCCGCAGCTCCTCTCGGCCCCAGTTCGACAGCCCCTGACCCGCGTCGAGGGAACCAAGAAAACCTAGCGCGAGCGCCGACCCAAAGCTCCACACTTAACTCCAAGGTACTGCCGCCCCGTGCTACCCCAGTAAAGGTTGATTTTCTGCGTCGACCCAATTCCGACAAAGAGAGTTAGCTGAGGGAAAAAGGCGAAACGGAAAATATTTTTCCTTCTTTCAATTTTTTGCTCGTCTCGCAGATTGTGTGTCGTTTCGTGCGATAGAGTGATAGAGAGAGAAGCGTTTTGTCGGCAGGCGGTTGAGAGAGAGAGAGAGAGAGAGAGAGAGAGAGATTCTCATAAGTGGTCAGTGGTGTTTGTTAATATTCGGTGAGTAAGAACAGCCACGTGGCAGAGTAAAGTGAGTCATAGTGTGACACGTGTAAAGATGGATTAGAAAATTTTTAAAATCTCAAACCGCCTATTAGTGACGGAGGAAGTGGCAGACACGGGTTTTAACATTAAGGCAGAGACATTCACGTCCCTTGCTCATCTATTCTTGTCATCATCTATCCTCAAATCTTCTATCGCAGACTTGTTGACTCAAGCCGGTCCAACTATATTAAGTCATGCCGGTACAATATAAATTTATTTTTAAATTTATTATATTCACTAATTTAAAAATCTCTAATTAAGCATTAATAAGGAAAAAAATAAATTTAAATAATTTAATATTTTAAAATAGATTTTAATATAATATAATTTAATAATATAAATATTATATTAATTCAAAAAATATTAAAATATACTTATTTATATATAATTATTTTTTTTTATAAAATTCTCATATTTTCCTTTTTATTATATTTTTTCGTACTCTCTATCTAACACAATTTTTCGTGGCATGCCATTTGTGCTATGTCGACATGGTCCAATATTTTCTGGTGGCTTAAAAATCTCAACCCAACCCAAGTATGGTTTTTTTGGGCCATGCCCAAGCTGTATTTTCGAGTCGAGCCAATTTTTGATAGGCCAATTTATCATTGAACTTCACATTATACCATGTTGGACTAGGCCACACGAGCGGCGATCTCAAATCCGACCCTATCCAAAACACAAAAATTCGAATTTCTAAAGCCTAGCTCTATGTTTATCTATAATTTGTACTAATGTGTGATTAGTACATTAGTATTATAATACAATTTCCTATAATCTTTTTTTATTGGTGAATAAACACTTCATTAATGCACTAATGCAACCTCTCAGGTCAAATTTACATTAATTTACAAAAATCTTCACATTACAGATGAACTCGCCGCTCAAATAATGCGAGTGCAACATGAATCAGTATCATACGTATCATTTATCTAGACATGCCTACTGCACCTATTAACCGGCGCTTGGGTTGGGTTGGACGGTTCTCTTGCCTTGATCCATTTCAGATCTAGTTCGATTTTTTAAAATTATGAATGCCACTTGCTGTGGTTAGAGCCCTACCGGCAATATGTCCTTTCCTCTTCTTGAACTCGTCTAACCATGTCACACGATGCTACGCACGAACATGCTTGTTAGTGTCCGTATCACGGAAATGACACGCGAATTTCTAATGAAATATCTCATTAAATGTAATACAAAAGGGTGTGGGCAGCGCACGTCAACGCGCGTACGCGCGTTTTGAAAGTGAAGTCGAGGTGGAAACATGGGATTTTCCTCCACGAGATGAATCTGGACGCAGTTACGGTCACGCGACGCTATCTTGTAGACCTTTCTGCCTTCGGGCTCCCAACCCCAAACTCCAAAGTCAACATTAACCCTTACCGCGTGGACTTTCATTCCACCGGCTACTCCCGGTCACACCCGACATCCCCAGTGTACCCAGAATACTGTCCACGTTCATCTCCTCTAATCCGCCACTACCGCCAGTAGAATTAACCCCTTTGCGCCGCAAACCAATCTCACCTGTCCCCCTTCGTCTCCCTCAAGAAATTCCCTCCATTTCAAGGAGAAGTCCTCAAATTTAGGGTTCTTGTGGGGTTTCCGCGAGGAATTAGAAGGAAAAGGAGTGCCCTTTAGCATGGAAGCGGGCTCAGCTGCTGCTGCTGCATCCGCGGACACTGCGCCGAGAGTCCGAGTTATTCGCTGCAGCTTCTTCAGGCGCTGTTGTCGCTGTTTCTGTTGTTGCTACACCTTCCCGTGAGCTGTCTACTTAGGCCAGCTGATTTTTACCTCTTGTTTTGGGTTGAATCCATCCCATCAGGGTACGTAATTTCTAGGGCTAGAGATTGTGCGAGTGTTTTTTCATGGATTTTTCTCCTTCTCAATCGGGTCCTTCTCTCGGCTTCAACTCTCACGAGGCATCTGCTGCAAGCACCAATTCTTTCTCTATTCGGATCGGTTCTAACTTCTGCAGTTGTCCTGGCGTAGTTACGATGCAGCTTCTCGAGCCGAATAGTGGTAGATCGAGTGTGGACTACGAGGAGGAGGAGATTAGTAGCGAGGACGAGAAGTTCAGTATTTTGGGACATCCGATGTGCCTGAAGAGACAGAGGGATGGGCAGCTGTTGCCCAGTTCGAATGTGGCAAAGCGGGCTGCGGTCAAGCCTGGGACTGAGTCTTGCCGAGCTGCTGTACAGGCATGGGGAAACCAGGCCCTCTTGGTTGCTGACCCCGAAATCCACGGTATCATGGAGAAAGAGAAGCAGAGGCAGTTTAAAGGTATTGAGCTTGTTGCTTCCGAGAATTTCGTCTGCAAGGCTGTGATGGAAGCCTTGGGAAGCCACTTGACGAACAAGTATTCAGAGGGAATGCCCGGGTCCAGGAATTACACTGGCAATGAGTACATCGATCAGATTGAGTTTCTCTGCTTCAAGAGGGCTTTAGACACATTCAATCTTGATCCAGAGAAATGGGGTGTGAACGTGCAGCCATATTCATGTACCTCTGCGAACTTTGCAGTATACACCAGTCTATTACTGCCCGGTGATCGCATCATGGGACTTGATACTCCATCTGGTGGTCATTTTAGTCATGGATATTATACACCCAGTGGAAAGAATATATCAGCTGCTTCGATATTCTTTGAGAGTCTTTCTTATAAGGTCAATCCACAAACAGGATACATTGATTATGATCGGTTAGAGGAAAAGGCCCTTGATTATAGGCCAAAGATCCTCATATGTGGTGGCAGTTCATATCCCCGAGAATGGGATTATGCGAGGTTTAGGAGTATCGCTGACAAGTGTGGGGCGGTTTTGATGTGTGATATGGCTCATATCAGTGGCCTTGTGGCAGCTAAGGTTTGAATTTTTCTACTCTGTCATGGATGTAGCATTTACTGGATAGTTTAATGCCAGTCAGAAAATGAAGTTTGTTATTGTGTATGCATTTCTTAGATCGCCTTTTTATACTTGTAAACTGCTAAGGAAAATTATGATGCATGCAAATGCACCTTTATCCTTCACTCCTCCTACAAGGAACACATGCCGTGGAATATTTTACTTATTGCATTCTACAGTATGTCCTGCTAATGCATTGCAGAGGAGTCATATTACATGGCACGATAAAATTAAAATCCAGCTTAGTACCGGGTAAGTTTTAGGCTTGGAGTTGGCTCGTGGTCTAGACTGTTTTATCATTTGTGACAGTTACATGATGTTTAATTTATTACTACGTTTTTTTTTTTGCCGACTTCCTTGTATTTTGTGAATTGCTTGATTCTTTTATTGATATGTTGATATTGTATCTTGTCAATATACTTATCATAAAGAGTGAATTCTGTCACTTTTTGTGTCCTTGATCCTGTTCAGTTTAGTTCTACATGTGATGCTAATTATTATATCCTGGAGCAAGTCATTTATGTTGAAAATCCAGCATCCTATTGCTGTCTTTTGATGCTTAAAATTGCTATTATCACCTCACAGGAATGTGCAGGCCCATTTGATCACTGTGATATCGTAACCTCGACAACCCACAAGAGCCTCCGAGGCCCCAGAGGAGGGATTATCTTTTATAGGAAAGGCGTAAAGTCAAGGAAACAGGTCTCGCATCCCTGTCTAGGGGATGATGGTATTATCCATTATGATTTTGAGGAAAAGATCAATTTTGCTGTTTTCCCATCAACACAAGGTGGCCCTCACAATAATCATATTGCTGCACTTGCCATAGCGTTAAAACAAGCAAGTGCACCTGAGTACAAAGCATATATCCAGCAGGTGAAGAAAAATGCTCAGGCTCTGGCATCTGCTCTTTTGAGGAGAAAATGCAGATTGGTGACAGGAGGTACTGATAATCATCTGTTAGTCTGGGACATGATGCCTCTTAAAATAACAGGTATTATAAGTTTACCATTTTTGTGTTAATGAGAATCTTTCTGGTGTTCAATTTAGCATGTCCCATCATCTACAGGTCCATAATGAGATTTTTTTTTCCTTGAACGTTTTCTGTGCTGATTTAGTCATCAACACTAAAATGAGCCTGTAGTTTGCATAATCTATGCCTGTAGTTTTTTTTTTCTTTAAATTTGTCCTATTGTTCGTTCTACTATAGCAACGTGAGTTTTCATATTAATTTCTCATGAATTGGGCCTTAATGGCTAACACCCGATCGTAATTTAGTATCGTAGTTTCTTAACCTTCCTCAGCAATTTTTGGATTATCTTATGGAAAGTCAAATTAGTTTTGCCAATGGATCTCATTTCCATAAAAGTGGATTAGCTTACCTGTCAATGCTTGATTCTACTTAATACAACTAGCATCAGCTTGGGAGGCCTTTTGAGTTTTGAGTCCAGCATTAAATGTTCTGAAGACAATTAAATGTAGCAAGGATATGAGAGAAGGAAATAATCACAAAAGAAAAAAAGGCAATCCCAGTTTGATCCTTTAAAATTTGGATATGCAACTGCTCCTGGAGGCTGGAGCTGCTGTAATATCTATTGTCACTGAAAGATATTGCAATATCTTCTCTCCTGCTGCGCTCCATGAACCTTGAAATCTTGATCATCCTATCAAGTAATCTTTCACAAGACGGGTTAATTATGGTCATTCAGAATTTTCTTATACATGAAGCAAATCCTTCTTTCAGGTTGGAACTACGAGAAAGTCTGCGAGATGTGTCACATCACAGTTAATAAAACAGCTATTTATGGTGAGAGTGGTGCCATTTCTCCAGGAGGAGTGAGGATTGGTGAGTGGTAATCCTGCTCACTCTGATTCCACAATGAGAAATTATTCTTGTCATCTTGGGTTTAGGTCTTATCTTGTTTCACCTTAACCATTCAATAACCGTTAGCGATGCCTTTGAAGAAAAGAGAAAAGGTGAGGTAACATCTTGACCTCATTCAAGATAGGGGGAACGTTTTTCCCTCACCCCGTGGGGAGGCAGTTTGATCTGAATTGATCTATATATGGAGTAATAGGGACCTTACTTTTTCGCTCCCTTAAAAAGGCGTTCCCATGTAGTGCCTTCAAGATGCATGGAAAATTCCAATCCCACGGTTCTTTATGTTGGTGTCCATAAATAATTCATTTTGTCTTAGAATCCATTAACTCCTTTTCTGATTCAGGTACACCTGCTATGACATCAAGAGGATGTGTGGAATCTGATTTTGAGATGATAGCTCTTTTCCTTCTAAGGGCTGCTCAGATTGCTCTCGCTGTGCATAGGGAACACGGAAAGAAACAAAAAGACTTCCTCAAGGGTCTACAGCTTAATAAAGATATATTGGAGCTCCGAAATCGAGTCGAGGCATTCGCTTCCCAGTTCACATTGCCGGGTTTCGACAGTTGTTCATTGTGACAAATCAAAAGAGCAGCAGCACCATGCTCTGTGGTTTTGCATATTCATACAGTTCTCTAACTTGCCATATACTTCTTTTTGTTCGCTTGATGGTGGTGTCATGTCATGATTGCTTGTTCCATTTGTGTAAATAACAGAAACTTGATACTTGATGTCAAATACAAACCTTGTCTCTGAAACATTCTACAATACAAATGATCATCTTGATGCTCTTTCCTGGAATTTTATGCACTTCTGTTGTTGAGGAGTTTTTTTTGGGGTAATTCCTATACTGTATGTTGTCATTTATCATGCTAGTTTCACATAGTAGGCAGATGAGCTGCCGGTCTCTGGCATAGACGAGTTTGTCATCGAGAAATAGACAAAACCCGATAATTTCTAGTATAGATAGTAATAGCTTTTCCCTCAGGCTTTTCTTTTTGTGCTGTCAAAGCAAAACTGTTCTGTTCCGGTACAGAGATTCCTCTGTTGCTGATAATGATCAAAAGAGGGGTGAAGCATGGTGCTTGAAGGGGGAATCACACTGATTGCTTGACAGAGCATCCTTAGCAGTTGTTTTTTTCACTCCTCTTCTGTGGGTTGCAGAGTAGAAGGATAAAAGGTAAATTGTTGCTGCTGTTTGTTGCTCACAAAGATTTGCTTTATGAACGACTGTTGTTCTCATGCTAGTTTCTACATGTATATTTGTCATGCTTTCTGCTTCCGCCGTTGTCATCTTCACAATAACTCTTGTTCTTTGTTAGTAATATATTCTCTAAGGGGGATTAAGTCAGCGTTCTCTTCAGGACACCGCTCAAAAGATGCAGGGCATGAATTTCCGGCTAGAGACAAGAAGCACCGTGACACCATCACAGAGGAGAGCTGCACTGGAAGTGACCTCTTTTACCCAGTTTAATAATTCTCCCAGAATTTTCGTTGCTTAGTACAACCACGGTGCGATCAATTTCCCACGAAATCAATTTTGCTCTGGGGGTATTAATCATCTATAGTGGACGTATAATGCTCTCTCAATGTGTGCTCTCAAGAGGGATGGAATTGGGCTGACTCAACTGAATTTATGACATTTGAAAAACTTGTATGGTGGATCTGAAACTCGACAATCGACTAGGTATCGACAAGTGGATCTTCACCGAAAGGCTCGGACCAGTAGATTTGTTTCAATGTTACGCGTAACATGATTAACATGCTGGATATTATGAATATTCTCTCCCTTCGCACTAAACAAGATGAGGGCATTGCGCGCAATGATGGTATGCGTACGAGGCAGTAGAGGGATTTCATGTAAATCATGGTCCTCTTTCTTGGACAGACATGTAATTCAAGTCCGTTGCTTTCGAAGCTAAAAGAACCAGACAGAAGTGCAGCAGCTTCTTCTTCCTAAAGGGCAAAAAGTTCGGCTAAGCTGCTTCAGATCAGAGATATTGATTAAATTAAAGTTTTTATTTTTGAATAAGGAAAAGGAACAGAGAGAGAGAGAGAGAGAGAGAGAGAGAGTGTGTGTGAGCCCAAGGCAAGGAATCTCAAACTCATCATCTCCACTCGACTCTCTGCTACTCACTTTTCCATCAATTTTTCAAAGCTGAAATGATGAGTCATTTTACTATGACAACTAAGGGGAGAACAGAGCACTGAGAGAACAGAACTAAATATACATAACATAATAGAAGCAGAAGGTGAATGATGACAGAAGCCCCTTTCAGAAAAGGAAGCACAATAAGACTAACATCTGCTGATTGAGACTGTTGACATCTCTTTCATCTAAAAATAATCTTGATCTTGGTTTGTATAAAGAAAATGAAAAAAAAAGATAAGAACAAAACTATATTTAATAAATAATTTAACTCGAATTTAGATTATTCAAACATATGATTATATAAATTATTGAGAAAAAAATATCAGTCCTTTCACATTAAAAAAAAGAAGACAATTCAATCAATTTGACTTTTTTGTCTTGCCTTCCACTGTCAAGAAGATTCTGAGACCATGCCATTTCTTTTCCCTCTGTTTTTTTTCTTAATGAAGTGAGTTTTTTGAGCAAGAAGGTGACTTCTTCTCGAGATGACCAACTTGGGTCTGCTTCATTATTTTAGTACTCAGCTCTTCCAGGCTGCTGCCGCTGTTCCAGTGAGTCTAGTATCCGATTTCACTTCAAAGACTGCATTTTTACCGTCTCTTTTTGCTATAACTTGGAAAAAGACCAGTCTCTGTGCAACTGTTCTATGGAGTAGACATCCAAACAAATGCCCAAAAGCATATTGCACTAGTAAGGAAGATAAAGTACAGCGATATAATTGTCAATTTGGAACCAAGAGTTTCCGGTCCGATCCTAAGCAACACACCAGATGCTCAATTATTCTCGTCTTTGTCTTTAATCCTTCCAGTCATCCCCTCATTTTTATAACCCGGAAAGAAAAGGTCGAGTGTGCTGAAAAGGGACTAAAAAAGGGGTCTTTGACTCTGAGATTAAAATTAGAGAGAGCTAAAAAAGAGAGACAGAAATTACAGCAGCCTAAGAAACTGAATCCCCCTACTTCTAAATTTCTTTACTTTACTTTTACCCTTTTCTTGTCACTTGACCATTTCATCTTCTCACTCTTCTTCTTCTATTTTGATTCCTCTAAATCTACCTATGGCTGCAAAAGTCCAACAGCTTCTTCCTCCCTTCAACAATCTCATCAAATAAATCATCCAATTGCCCAATTATGTTATCAGCACCAACCCTCAGCCCCAAGAAACTGCCCTTCAGATCCTCAGCTCTCTCCCTTATCCCTCCCTCATCCTCCCCTCCCTCTTCCAATTTCCTCCTCAGGTCGTCCATCGCCGCCCTCGATCCCTGGAACTCGTACATCAGTACTCGAGGCCGCCCCGCTCCTATCCTCGCGATCTGCTCCGTGACCCTCTGCTGCAGCCTCGCAGTCGAGATCATGAATCCTGACCCGAAGAGGAGGCTGCCCTGGTGCCCCGTCGCGAAGAAGCTCTCGTGGCCGCTATGGCCCATCGGCCAGCAGTAGACTAGCCCGCTTAGGAGGATCATGAGGAGGAGCGAACCCACGTTCCTCATCGCGTACAGGACCCCACGGAACCCATTGAACCCGTTGAGCTTCGACTCGACGGGGACCCGCTCGTCGAATCGAAGGGAGAGCGCCTCGATGCGGTTCTCCATCAATAAGCGGTTCTCCTCCTCCAGCTCCAGTGCCTCTCTCCCGCAGCGAGCGACCGCCCGAGCCACCTGTTCGTATTCAAGAATCCAATTCAGAAACTTCGTTAATCGATCCTTCATGAACAGAACAGCAAAGGGTCTTCATTGAACAAGCTTGTGGCGGGCATGATCATCAATATCGGACCTGTCGGATGACTTGCGGGCTGAGGTGGCGGTTGCCGTCGAGGATGGCGGTGATGTTCAGCCCGGCGGAATAGTAATTCTCCATCCTGGAGATTCCCGTTTTCAGCACGTGGCAGGCCTCCCACAGCCTCGAGCTCTCATCCATGTACTCGTCGAGCCACTTGTCCCCAACCGGCAGGTGGAGCTTCTGGACCAAAAGGGTCAGTTGGGAATGGAAGGATCGCAGGAGAGAGATCGCCCGCTGGAGGAACTGGATCGGCATGAAGTTGTCCGAGGGGTAGAGCCGGTCGAGATCATCTATCCCCCTCGTCAGGATCGTGTAGAAGCCATTGACAGAGTTGGTAGAAGAAGGATCCATGGGAAGGAATCAGACAACCGACCAGGAAATGGAAACCAAGTACGGGGGCGTAGAGCAGCAAAGGGAGGTTGGGGGAGAGAGATATGTTTGGGGAGGGGTAAACACATATAAATATGAATCGGAGGGAGAAGACTGAGAAGAGCATGATTTCACTGGTATAGCCTCGTAGGTACATACCACAATATCGACTAATTAGGAAATTCTTATCTTTAGGATTTTTTTTTAAAGTATCAAATTTATATGTCGAATTTCTAATACAATCGATTTAGATTAAATATTATTTACCCTGTAATATTGTACATTCTTAAGATCACTCGTATTTTTGTAATTTTAAAATTTAAACCGCATTTGCCAAAACCTTCTTTGGTATCATAAACTAGGAAGACATTTCACAGGGGGAGAGAGATCATGCCTTAGAAGCTCAGGTTTCTATAAGAGGAGGAAGAAGTTGAAAAGGAATTGTTGGGGGCAATCATGGGTGTTTCCTTTGGAGGGGGAAGGATGATTGGAAAATATGCCATTCTCATTCAAACCATCACTTTGGTCCGCGCACTTTGTACGATAAATTACCAATTAAATTACAGTAAATTGATGAGTATGAAAATCCGTCATTACGATTATTACTACTCAGTCAGATCGTTCAAGATTGATTTTTTTTTTCCTATGGGTAGAATGGTAAGGAATGAATTACAAGGCTAAATGCATCAAAAGTTAATGATGGAGTGAATGGGAAAAATGAGAAAGAACATACATACGATCAATATGATGATAAACACAGATCATGGTCAATGTTGGAGGGGCACACGAGAAGCATAAGCCATGCGTTTTCTGGCATGAACAAGTGACTAATTCGTTGTGTTGCGCCGCCATGAACAGTCGGAGGAGGTGGGGGTGTGACCCGTGCACGAGCACGTGATGCGGAAGCCCGGGGTCATGGGTCAACATGAGGTTTGACCGGGGTTCGACTTGCCGGGACTCGGGCTCCTCCTCTATATATATATATATATATATACATCATCCTTCTCGCCAGCTGTTAATTCCCATTGGATTGAGTCATATTTCGGTTTAAGCGCTCCCCCTTGGACTCTTCCTTCCTCCTTTTCTTCCTCGAGCAACTGACTCTTGCTCCTTTTCTCCCGTTCTATTCCATTGAAACTTGTGGGGTGGGGGGGGGGGTGTGGATTTTATTCCTCCGAGATAATTAATATTTTCTTGTGCTCTGTTGATAGTTTCCCCCCCACCCTCTTTTTTTGAGGAAGGAAAAGGGGGATTCTGCAATGATGAGGTTCTTTGTATTTGTTATTCCTGTGGAGCCTTTAACTATGCCAAAAAAATAAGCCTTTTTCGTGCCATATCTGCAAAAGAACAGAGTGAAAGTAATTGTGGCCCGGTTTTTATGTACATACATGTTCCTGAGAAATTCGACGGGTAGGGTTCGAATACAGTTATATCCTATTGAGATTGTGGATATTTATCCCGCAAATGGCTTGATATTCTTTATTGCATCCATTGATTGCCTTGAGGAGGAGGAGGAGGACATCTTGTATGCCCAACCTAACTCGTACAAGCATTGTCCCTAATTCCTTCACCCCTCCCTGACCATCTATCTAATCTGATTGGCGGGTCTCGGGCGCCCATCGGCCGTTGATCTAGATAAAGACTCGAAGCCTAATTTGTTGAAGTTCTTTCGAGTATGATCAAATGGGTCCCCCAATTTTATTACCCTCGCCAAGTGGGTCCTCAATGAGTGGTTAAACCAGGAGATTTGTCAATGGCCATACAATTCATGGGACCTCCACTCTTCCCCTCCCTCTCGAACCTCTGGCTTCGCCGCCGTGAATTGGAGGATTGAGCTCAAGCTATCGAAGCATTCTTTTCCGTTGCATTTAATGTTGGAAATGGGAAATTTAAGGGCTCCTAGTTGGAGTGGAGTGCGGGGGGACCCAGAAATCCTACTGAATATATAATAATCCGATTTAGTGAGGAGGGTCGAGGGGGATGCGGTCGTGGGTTTTTGGAGAATGGGACATTTGAGAGGATGTTGGTCTTTTGAGATTTCATTGGGAAAGCGAAGACGGGGAACTCTGGACCATTTCTTGACGCCATTGATTTGGGTGCCCCTTTGTCTTTGATTGAGGGAGCGTTGGAACAATTTCTCTCCTTTTTTTTTAATATAAAAAAATTCAATTATGAAAAAAGATGCATAGACTTAAAAATAAAAATAATTTATGAGCAAGAGAGATTAAAGGGACACGGATAGCAGTACTCACACCATTTGTCCCATCTCTATTCTAAGATATAATTGTCATTTGATATTGGAAGGTATTAATTACGGGTTAGTCGCCATTTTCTCTAATTTTTTTTTTCCGAGATAAGATTTTCATATGTTGTTGTATGGAATTAATTAATTGAGGGTGTTAGTGGATTATTAAGCTGTCAAATATCAGGATCCCTTGGCCAAGGAAGGGGAATTGGGTCCCGGCCCCGCCCTCTCCCGAGAACAAGCTCAAAGTCCCCCTTCAAAATAAACGACAACTTTTACATGTGATGGGTAATAGCGCATGGCATCTGATGCGTGCAATAAATTAATAACAATTCGATAAATAATTAAGTATAATTATAAATATCTTACACTAAGTGTTTTAAAAAGAATATACTTCAATCTTGTGATATGGTGTGGCGCGATACAACTGATATACATTGGACTTTCTCAAGAGATGGGGATTGTCTCGAATGAATGGATTGAAAGCTTGGTCCTAATGGACTTTGTGGTCTGAAATCCCTCCCTCCCTCCCTTCTTAACCAAATCTTGTGAGTGTTTCTCATCACTGATAATTGGCTTCAAACTCGTGTACGTGAAAGGTGTAATCCATGGACACTAATAAAAGAGGAAAACAAAATTTGATTGGAAAGGAATAATCGTGACATTAACTCACTCCTACGTTCACACTCGAACCCTAGGTGGCCACATTAGGATTCTCTCGGAATAAATCGCACCATCAGGAGATCTAATTAGCAGTAGTCATTCGACTCATTATGGTATTATTTATCGAATACGTCTCGCGATCGACGTAGATATGGCAGTTTAGCACAAGCCATATGGTACACATGAATACCGAATAGTTATGAGAGAGCCCCGTCAAGAGCTTGAAATCCCATGGACACTTTCTTCTTCTTCTTCTTCTTCTTGGTGGGCAAATACGTTCGATTTGATCGATGCATACCGCGAGCATGGAGGAGAATCATTCATAAATCTGCTTGCTTATGTGAAGAGAAGTCCTTTTCGGATCTCACGCGCTCATTGACTCGACAAGGTCGAGATCGGGTCTGACCGCTTCGTGACCGATGAAGAACATATCGCTTAGACAATGGCTAGCTCTACCGAGCGGATGAGTTAATGCTCAAAACCATTGGTAAAAGATCAGATCAAAACCAACCCCATGCTTGCGGATCTAAAACCGGAGCATATTTTTAGTAAGATTATTGCCGTAGCCGGTTTTACTCGAGAAGATTAATATTGTTGAAGTGGCTAAATAGTTTCATTATTTATCGTTTAATAGTTTTTAAAAGGCATCCAAGTTAGCTAGATAGCCAAACTCTATGTACGAGGATGAGCTGCGACAATCAATGCCAACAGGAACCCAGTCCTATACTTAGACTTGTCGGGCCAGGTTGACTAACGAATCCTCTCCCATTGATCTAAAATCCGAGATGATCAGTATCGACTTAGGTGAGGATGTCAGATTACTTTGGATTTGTAAAATTAACATGTTATCACGACAGGGACTGGTCAGTAACCGAGCTGCTGGAGAAGGCTATAGGATCAACGTCGGTTAAGTCATGTCCGTGTTGGAGCGGAGACACGCGACCAAGATCAAACGATAAATTAGGTGGCGCCTACGCCCATTGCGGGCTAGCCTCAGACTTGTACGGTAATCTCATTTGCATAACAGATTTTTCGGGCTATGATCGAACCGGTGGGGAAACACAACGAGAATCAAGCAATAATTGGACAGACCGTGCATCCAACACGAGCTCCAGAGGTTAGGTACTTGTCCGAAAGGTTCATACCTTCAAGAAAATACTAGTACATAACTATGAGAATTTAACGAAAAGTCGCTATGACCGTTTATCTTTCGAAAGGATAATATATGGGTGGTATACATCTAATTCATGGCCGATTATTCACCAACTTAAATGGATTCTTTTCTTCTTTGGGTAGCTCAATCACCAATGTTGTGGGCTGAAAATGATGTGGTGAGGTGAATGAACGATGAAGAAAACTAAAGCTGAGCTACCATTTAAAACGTGGCAGTCGACAGACTACACGATTGGATGATGGTACGTACTCTCGATCATATGCTCAACCACCTAATCTAAACCCATGATGTCTCTCTCTCTCTCTGTGTTCTTTTCTTCTTTTTTTTTTCATTTTCCCTTTCAAGTGGTCCATGCTGATCGACCCTTGACTACGAGTGACGGTATTCAAAGCAAGAGGATGATATTTGGAGGAACGAGATAGGTAATTAATGGTAAAAATATGTGTAACACTTGTGGGATGATTTTTATCTGTTCATCCCATTTACTTTAATGTGCGTAGAGCTCCTTTGTGAGCTTGAGAAAAAGTCCGATTATGAGTCCTTTTTTTTTTTTCCATCGAACCGAACTGCACTGGCCATCCTATCCCATCGTGATTCATCATGCTGCAATGCTATTACTTTCGACCGAAAGGGGCGGCCCCAGTCCTCGACGGAATTGATTAGGAATCAACAAGAGGAGGAGGTGGAGGAGATGTTGTGCCGTGGGGCCAGTGCGTGCAGAACATCACCATGAGAAGACCGAACAGGTCTCATGTTCGAAAAACATAGGGCACTGCTACTAATGGGCGGGTTTGTATGTGATGTGTTTTGAGTGAATTGCTCTCAATCAATGCCCTTCTGATGCTTCCAGCCAAAAGAAGAAGAAGAAGAAGAAGAAGAAGACTCTTCTGATGCGTTTGTGACCCTCTTAAGTTAGTCAGTCAAGATAATAGGAGAAGCTATTAGATCACAGTAGAATATTAATGACAAATGAGCTGTGATTCTCACATAACAATGTGCCAAACTCCGGAAATTCCATAAAAAAACAAAGGGAGAATGGAGGGCGGGAAAACATAGTACTCTAATGTCATCTTTCTCACTGCCACACACTACACGATTGTCGTCCATCCACGATGAATTCAACTTTTCATATTATAGTCCGAAGAATTATTTCAAGGTAAAAAAAAATTGTTGATCTTTATTATTATTTTTACTTAATATTTAACCGAAAGTTGTCCATTTTGCTTTAGTTCTCGATCACTTAAGATTTCCTTTTGCCCGTCAACGGCTGATATGAATCTTTCTCCTTCCTCGTCCCTTTGGGATATTGGCAGCACCATACCTGTCATTTCTATTGAAGAAAAAGCTAAGGGATTCGAGGGAATGATGAAGGGAATGATGGTGCTCATAGTGATGATAAGGGAAGAAGTGACTCCATTATCGTTTTCCATGGAGCCCATGCACGCCTTTTGTCCTCTTAGTACTCTATCCCCATAGCTAACCAGCATTCTTCAGCCGAGAATCAATCCCTAACAATTTGTACGATCACTTCGGATTCACATTAATAAATCTTGTGCTCTCGCACAACGTATCCACAATTTACACTTGGGCTCGACTGAGAGTGTCGACGTCAGCCGGTTCAAGTTCAACAGATTCGTAACAACTTTAGGTCGAATCAAAGGGAGTTACACGCGCATCGGTTTGCTACTACTTTATGATACAATCAAGACCCTCGAGTGCTATGGATTCCACCACTTCATTTGATTCCTTATTCCCCACTATCCCGATGTGCCTTTTAGGGGCCCCCCCTGTTCATTCCCTCCCTTAAAGAGAGGGGAACTTCCACACATGCATATATATAAATGTCCTTGGGCCAATCTTAACCCATCACAAAGTCCTTTAGGCATTTATGGTAATGAAAGTCTAATGAGGACTATGATGTGCGTAGGCTTTAACAAGTGAGCAGCTAATGGTGAGGGCCTAGGTTCCCCTTTTCCATGATTAGGGTTTTGATCCAACGATCAACTCAATCAACACAATTATGTGACTTAAAACTCTCAATCGTAATCATAACACATTCACTGGCCAGTGACAGAACAAGTAAATTTTCCACCCAATCAATATTCAACACAAATCGGATAAGATGTCGTGATTTTATCCCACAAGAATCGAGTCCGTCACATAACATCGGTCCATCCATTGGCTGGGACACCGATTGCACACACCAAAGTGTCGAGCAAATCCTTCAAAAGATTACGAGCCAATTGGATGGAACCTTAAATAGGATGCGATCCTAATTCACGATATTATAAAATATGGCAAGAACCCTATCTGCCCCTAGAGATTAGATGCTAGCTAGGGAAATGCAAGGAAAAATAAATTATATAGAATATTCTTAAGGGAAGCATTAGGCGCCACTCGTGATCATGTGGCTCTTTAAAAGATTGTGGGCTATATATCGATTATGGCTCTATGGGATGTTACCATGTGTGGTTTAATATGTAGAATTGGTCGAGCAGTCCTATAATTACATTTTAGCTTACAAAAAAAAAATTGAAGCCCATAGATTCATAAAATGAACCAAAAAAAAAAAATTCAAATGCCGTTCATCCCCCCAAAAATTATAAGAAGGGTTTGGTCGTGTAGTTAATAAGACGAGACATATGGTCGAGATTCTTACTCAACATTTGAAGGTGCCAAAGTGGATCCGTGGCGCAATGGTAGCGCGTCTGACTCCAGATCAGAAGGTTGCGTGTTCGATTCACGTCGGGTTCAATTCCCGTTCTCCTTTTTTTTTTAACCTCTTCGTTCTCCTTCGTCTATTCCCTTTCACCATGACCCTTTCTTCACTTCATCTTTTAACTTTCACAGTGAAATTTATTTCACTGCTATGCTATCGTCTTGTTATAAATACAGCAGAGACTTTGACAGCAAAATCTTGGCAGGCTGCTGGTGCCCCGACTAAGATCGTGTCCATGTGTTTGCCATGATCTTGTGGAATTGAAATCGTCACAGAGGAGAGATCAAACTGCCCCTCCTGGTTGGCTCTAGTCGGAACAAAATATGCAGAGAAAGAATACACATATTGCATCGGCTTTTGAGTTGTAACCATATATACTAACTTCTTGCTTTTGTTTTTATCGAGCCAAACTTTGGGCTACAAGAAAAGCAATGCATGCTCCCCTATAGGCTTGAGAAGCTTCGATTGACCGTACAACAGAGCTGGCATACTTGCACCCTGCTGTGAGTGTTTACATCAGTCAATCAATCAGACATCATCTTCATCAGTGTCTAGCTCGAGGCCCTCCGCTGCTAAGAGCTGGCTGATGACTTTCTTCTTTTCCTCTTCGGCTTTCTTTCTCATCAAGTCCCTCTTCTTCAAAACCAGCGTGTGTCGTTTGAGGGTGTTGTTGTAGAGCTCCCTGGATGCCTTCTTTTCCTTTGCAAGGAGCTTCCTCTCCTCTTCAGGATCAATCTGAACGATGAAGGGCTTTTCGTAAGGACACATCAGCGGGAGTAAGTAGGTCCTCAGTGAAAAGATGACTATCTAGACATTCCCAGTTTGCCAGTCAAAGGAATCGTGAAGGAACTAGAGCGAAAAGTTTTTGTAGTATACCTATAAGTGTAAAGAGGAACTGCAGACAAATTCAACCTTGAACAATGTCAAAGAAATTTAAAGAAGAACGTGGATCCCAGAAAACAATTGCTTCTCAGCAGATTTCAATTGAATTACAGCAATACCTTTGAACGAGAAAGACGGCGTGCTCGGAGATTCATCTCACGCTGCTGTTGCTCGGCCCAAGCTGCAATGGCCATATCACCACGCTGGTCGAAAGCTTTTCGCTTTTTCATGAGCCATTCCATCCATGCTTGAGATGCCTGGTGAAAGAGAAGCAAGATGAAGCATCCATCTAATTCAGAAGCAAGGAAATAGCAAAGCCAACCACCTAAACAATCCCTCGACCTAAGCTCACCAGATGGACAACATTGAGTTGAACCCATTAATCAATGACGCTTCCCAAAATCAGATTGACAAAAAAAATTAAGACTTGAACTTCCCTACTGGAATACTTGTTTATAAGGTGTGGTAACAAAGAACAACATAATCCAACTCCTGATTCAATTTAACATACACTCGACCACAACTGGATCCTAAAGCACATAGATAAAACATATATGACATTAAAAGAGGACGTTATACTACATGTCTTCAGCATTCCAGTGTCATTTAATTATGACAGTTTTCCTTAAAGAGACCCATTCCAAATCGCGAGTAACTGCAAAAGAAAATGAATAAGTGCATCATGTGTCTTGCCTTCATCGGGTTTACTCGATTATCCATATCATATTGCCTCCGTTTCTCGTCATCTATGAGTAACTCATAAGCAGCTTGAATCTTAATGAATCTAGCTTCTGCTGTTTCCCCTTCTTCGAGTGTCCCTCTGCCATCATAAACTTTACAAGGAAGAATTGGATCAGCTCACCATCTAAGAATTATAAAGCACCACCAACAGTGAGAAATGAGGAGCTACTTCTAGTTAGAATCAAGCCATTGAGAACTTGGAATTCTAAAATCTACAAGAGGATTTTCAGAAATTTATATATGTAGTCCAAGTGTCACTTCCAGCAATCTGAATTCTCATATTGAGGGTAAAAGGGACGATTTTTTTATCAGACTGATCCCGCCAATCTTGATTTCAACATTCCAGATGACCGAAAATGAAACAAAGAAGGGACATGAGATGGTCAAAGTTAATCCTAGCCTGCTCACAATTCTTTCATAGTCCAATTAAGACCTAAAATCGAAGCAGAAAATGATTGGGAGCATTGACATTTTTCAAAGATATCTATAGAAGATCTTGCATCAAGTAATAGCACTCTGATACAAAATTTGTCAACACAGCTTGAGAGGAGCAGAAAGGAGAGTAAGCAAAGAAATCAGCTTGATCTGTTTGCTGGTGTGCGGTGACAACAGATTCAACCAAATCACTCTGATACAAAATTTGTCAACACAGCTTGAGAGAAGAGCAGAAAAGAGAGAGTGAGCAAAGAAATCAGCTTGATTTGTTTGCTGGTGTTCGGTGACAACAGATTCAACCAAATCACTGGATTAGTTAGAAGAAAGCCTCTTCGTCAAGAAACTAGAAGAAACAGGTAATACAAACAACAATAGCAACACTGTCAAATTTCTCTCTTTTCCGCCTTCATATTGCCACCTCATAAAATTTAATAATACAGCAAACTATATTAATGGAACAGCACTCAGGTCAGAGGAACTGACCATCTGGATGGTAGTACTTGGCAAGGCGTCTATAGGCAACCTTTATCTGCTCTTCATCTGCATCTCTTTCCAGCTCTACAATGCAGAAAAAGAATAGCATTAGTTAAAACATCTCAATCCACAGGCTTTGCCTATTACAGATGTTTTCTTATCTTTGCTCAACAAAGGGAGTGAAAAGCCTCTACTTTCCTAGCTTGGAAGCGTGACAAAATTTCAATAGCATCAAAAGTTAGGATCCTCATGAACCTTTCATATACGGAAACAATCTTTACCAAGAGCGAGTTACTGAACCCCTTCTGATAAACTAAATATCAGTGGCTTGTTCAACAATTGGGTGATTCCTGTTTTCCGGTTTCCAAAAGCATATTTCCAGATTGTTTCAGAAAAGAGCATGTTATTCACAGAACTGTTTTAAGGAAAAGCTCTTCTGAATGAGAGATCCTGATTTTCTTTTCCGAAAGCAAGTCCAACAAAGAACAGCGTTCTCTTTTCCTATTTTCCTCCTTAATTGAATCCATCTAGAATGTATCGAAGACTAAATTATTAGTGGAAAAAGTAAGTACCGAGAGTCTCGTAGGGAGATTTCTCCTCCGTCCAGTTCGATGCCCTAATAATGGTCCTCCTCTGCTTCAGCCGAAACCACCTCGACCTCTGCTCAATTCTAAGTAGACGCCGCGAGTCGACCTGGGTAGACATCGCCGACGGAGGAGGTGACAGCGGCTTCAACCGGGGCCCGAAATTTGGATTCTGAAACGGAACTCCGGTTAAGTATCCGGCTTGGTGTCTGCAACATGCAAATGAAGCAAACATCGCGTGCGGCCTACAGAGAGTTCTCAGATGGCTCATAGCTCCCAACCAGCAATCGATTTCTCCACTTTAGAGCAGCAGCTGGAGCTGATTTCTGTCGATCGCGAAGAAGAAAGAAGAACAGCGGAGGAATCTAACCGAATCTATTTCCCCAATTTCTCTTTTTTCCCCCCATTTTCCGGTATTTTCCCGGGTAATTTGTGGACAGTTTGAGACGGCAGTTGAGGAACAGCGGCGAGACGAATTTACCGTTTTGCCCACTGCTTGTTTCTGTACCATTACGACTCTTAACTAACATCCACCTTCTGGAAAACGTTTTCACCGCTTGTCACACAGTGGAAAACCTTTTACATGATTCGGAAATTGATTTCTAAGATGTCTTACTTGCTCATCAGGTGGTCAACAATCCATCTCGAATGGGACTTGGACTCGCCCGAGAAACTGTCACATGTCAACTTAAGACTAAGTAAATAATTCAAAAACACGAAATGAATTATTCATATATACATAAGCTTTACCACTAGCAATACAGTACATGTCCCCAGCGACTTAAGGCCCCCCCACTTGACATGTCTCTCTAGATTCCTCACTACACAGCATTTCGCCACCGGCGGTTCCCTTCATATTTACATCAAAGCAAGCGGCATAAGTTTCCAAAATTTACAACTGAGCCATGCAAATAGTCTATAAAATGAAAGCCGTGAAGTTTCCAATCTTCTTCCTGCTGTCTCGGCGAAAATGGTTGGTGCTGACTATATATGTGGCAATGGACTCATGGAATTGAGTGATTATGTTGTCTCATGAGGTCGAGCAGCCCAGAGGGCGCTCAAACCACGGAGGCGATGGAAGTACTCTCCCAGGCCGACTAGAGCTCGAGCTGCTTGGCGGGTTGTTAAGATCCGGGACATGTGCAGCATTGTCTGCTGCCTCAGGTGATCTGCCTGTTCCAACCAGTGAAAAGTCCACATTCAATAGACGATTACAGAACAAGAAAAGTTTTTAAGTTTTAACGGAGTGTTGTGGACTTGGACCTAGGATCATCAGATCAAATAGATGTTAACCTTTGGGTCTTGTGGGGCGCCACAGATGTCTGACAGATGATCTTCAGGCTTAATAGTTAGACCAGGTCTAGCAGAAAATTATTCTGCGAAAAGTAATGTCACTTTAATGCTGGCAAATTTTTTTTACCTGACTGACAAAGTTCTCTAAGGCTTCAAGCTTCTCCATTGCGGCAGCTATGGGGGAACCAAATTTTCCTGCTCCCAACTGATTAGCGGCCACTTCCTGGGCTAAAGTCTGTTGCAGTTTGTCCATCCCTAGGGACAATGCATCTTCAGCTTGCCGAGATGACTGTTGGAGGTTGCATACACCCAATACTTGTTTGTCAGTCAGGGGCTCAATCTGCGTTTGTAGAACCTGCAAGAATAGTCACTAGTTCCCATGTTCACTGTTGTTTCATTCTAGAAAAATTGAAGTATCACAAAAACAGACGTGGAACAAGTCCAACCGCAATCTTAAACCTTTTTACCTTCTCTGCTTGTTTCATCAATCTTACTCTGATTTTTTTTTTTTTTTTGGTTTCTGGTCCTACTTTCATTTTTCTCGTTCTTTTCGGCAACACAGATATGACCTGGTGCAACTCGCATGTGTCCTCATCAGTGGGTGCAAAACTTAAACAGCATCGAATATTGAGAAAATGAATGTAAACCCTGGATGGGCTGCCATCACCTTATACAGATGATCCAGTATAAGGAAAAGCCGAGCATCTGAGTTGAGTGGATTCAACTTGGGTAAATTGAACAATTTCAAACTCACAGTCTTCCCATTCGCTATATCTGTCATCCTTCCAGTCGGGAATTTTAATCTATTTCCATTAATAATGCTACCAGAAACACCAAGATATAATTGGAAAAAGAATAAGAAAGAAATATTACCTTCAAGAGCTCTGATGGACGAAATCCTCCGATCCACAGGAAAAACCTTTCTGCAGAAGTTCTCCAGATGCCAGACATTATGTAGAACACGTCAACCTTTGCAGCATCCGCTTTCATTCGGAAAAGATCTTGATAATGTTTCAAGCCATTATCCACTAGTGTACGAAGCTCGATATCTCCTACTTGGGCTTGGAGTGCGCTTCTAAGCTCACAAATCTTTCTGTGGTGCTCTTCAACCCAGTGCCCATATTCCATTTCAAAGGCGGCAATCCCTGCAAGTTTTGGAGGCCTTGATTTCAAGGAAGAGAGGAAACAATTGAAAGCAACTTAACTTATGTTCGAGCCTCACATTTTGTAGGAATGTTAAATAAAGGGACAAGAGATGTCGTCGATGTTTCAATACTGTTCATCTTTTTTTATTGCTTTCTTTCTAAATTCTAAATGTACACGGTTCTAAAATCGTTGTACCATCGACTATTCCATTATTTTTCAGTGAGGTAAAAGCCACATAGCAAGACCTGGAGCCACATCATCACACGAATATATACTGAATTTAGTTTTACATTCGTTTATATATATAATCCCATAAAAAGCTTCAACACTGATAAATGCAGTCTCGGAGACCAAAACATTTCTTAAAAAAAAGGACTCGACATCATTGCAGGTTGCTGCAGAACTTAAGTATCAACAAAATAGTATGAATAAAGTACCAAAAAAAAGTATCAATAAAATATTTGAATCCAAAAGTAACAACTGACTCATGCACCTTGGTTTATCGTTTTCGAGAATCCATAGCCTGTATCTATCCCATTGCTAAGGTACATGCCCTTCAAAAAAATTCAGCGGTCTTTTAGATATACATTCCCACGCAGAGTACTCATAAAGGAAAGTCTAAGAACTTAAAGGCTCAAGTATTGCAGAAAATCCAGGGAAGGGGGATGGAGAACCTGCCGAGCTTTGTCAAGTTCCTGCTCCAAATGTGCCAGCTTCAGACGGCTTGACT
Organism: Sonneratia alba; assembly: GCA_900174645.1. Lineage (NCBI taxonomy): Eukaryota > Viridiplantae > Streptophyta > Magnoliopsida > Myrtales > Lythraceae > Sonneratia > Sonneratia alba. Next base: position 1,103,451 of record FWPY01000071.1, read on the forward strand.
CCAGCTGCTGTACATAAGCCTACAAAGATCAAATAGAGCTGTAATGAACTCGACTGGGCCTTAAAGTAATAAACCTCTTCTTTACAGCAGGAACTCTTTGGTGCATCCATTTCTCTGTTACCTTTTTACGAAGCCTACTTTTGCGAGCAGCTTCGCGGTTCTGGGCTTGACGTCTTAGTACCTGCACAAAAAGCTCTTGCCACTTTCAAAAGAGGTTGTATAATATGCTCTTATAGACTTTTGGAAGAAATTGTATTCAGGCATACAGGTCAGCAGTTGAACCAATATGAACCCATCGGTATGAAAAGAGTGAAAAGAAGATTGATTTTGATTTTCCTTATAGCATCTTCTCAATAAAATCTTAGATAAAGCAAAATTATGTCTTGGTATGAATGTCTTGGTTTGTCGAACAATTCATATTCTGTGGAATGATCTCATAACTGGAGAATTCTATGAAGTTTCAACTACTGATTTCAGCTATTTATACAGGAAGAAACTCAATTAGGTAACAGTTAAAGATCCTTTATCTTTCTTCAACATTTTTTTTTCATTGAAGAAATCGAAAATTAGGTAATCAATTAATCATTAAAAAAATGGAAAATTAGGTAATGAATTCAGAAAAAGCATTCAACCCAATCACCTTGTCATTTTTGCTTGCTTCTTGATCAGATCTGGAATTTTCTATAGACTCATGTGGGATGTATTCAAACTGCAAGGGAATTAAATTAATCGGAAGACTTAGTTAGAACTCCTTGAATAAATTATTCTGATGGCTCTGAAACTGATAAGATTTTGAATCAGCAAGCTTTGATTTTGACTTTCACCTTCTTGTCCAAGGTAGTGTCTTCCTGTACAATCATTGATGCATCCATGATCGGGTTCTTGCCGCCTTTGAAGGCTTCTCCCCACGAACCAAAATGGTCCAGAGGCTCGTACATGCCCATCCCTTCCAGGGCGGCAAGATGGGTCAGATGAGAGTTCATAACTGCTTGAAAACAGGTGAAGAAATTAGCAAAGGAAGTTCCTAACATGGTAAACTGAAAAATGATGAAAAGGAGCATAACATAAGCATAGCAAGAGATTGAATGCAGAAAGCAAGATACTGCATGTAAATGGAACCATCATATACGTATATACTATATACCAGCAGACAAAATCACCATGTACATGTCAGGCCAGAGTCAGAATTAGTTTGCCAAGTGCAATATGCCGATATATATAAGATTGCAGATTTGTTGGCCTTGTCAAACATCTTAAATAAAATTTCATCACTATCTTATCCGTGAATTCCACTGTACTTTATCCAAGAAAACAATATTCACATACCCAACAGGAAAGTACACTCACACAGAACGTTAACAGCAGAAGAATAAGGGACTTTCAGTTTCTATGATAATGAAATGACATAAAATATACAAACTAACATAAGGATTCAGTACAGATGCTCACGCACAAAAGCACTTTAAAAGTGGAAAGCAAAAGTAGTCTTCCTTGAATGGCATAGATAACTTTCATTTATCTAAAATGGGAGCATCAAGGGGATACGGATCCTCACTACGAGAAAGCAAATCCAAAGGTCTTCAAGAATATGATAGAGAATCGATCATGTAGGCCAACACATGCAGACCCAATCCGGACCTCAGGTTACATCAGAAACGCAAGAAGAAAAGGAACTAAGATGTCATTGACTAACCTGCCACCTGTTTTCTCTTGCACGGCGTTCGACCACCATATCCAACAGAGCGGCAGCGAAAGAAAGAGGAAGAGAACACAAACCAGGAATGTCCAGAAACTCTAGGAAATTCTGAAATACAGGACAAGATTCAGTGCTAATGAACCATATTAGGAAAGTTTCTGCCTTATCCCTCCCACTTCCTTTTCCCAGTTTTTATAAAACAAGATTGACTCATCCTCATTGAACAAAACACGTGCAGCTCATCACATCCTGTTCCATTTCTCATGGAATGAGATAAAATGGGCTCTTAAGAAGGGTCTGGGAATCAATACAAGCATAGAATAAGAGATCCTAGAGAACATTTTTCAGAAAATGGCTAATGATTCCAAAGACAAGAGAAGAATGTGAATAGTCGGAAGGAAGGCGATACAGAGGAACATAATAGCATCCTTTCTTTAAGCTGACTCATGTAAGTTCGTTTCACACGGAAGCTGCAGTAAGTTCCGAAATCAAACTTTCCTTCTGCTTCCCCCAGGATTTCTCAGCAAAGTAACAGCTAAAACGGAACTCAACTTATCAAATAAAAAAAGGGAACTCAACTGGAAGAAGGAAACCATTAGATTACCTCCCGAAGATGGAACCGAAGAAACCCAAAAATGAGAGCTACACAGTTCCTTGAACTCTCATAAATTCTCACATACTCCTCTGATCGTCACTCTTAAAGCAGCAGGCACGAACCACCACTCACCATCTAGTAATATAAAGAAATGATCGAGGAAAAGAAAACAAAAAGGAAAAGAAAAGCCAACAGAGGAAAAAAAACTTTTTTCTAATATAATTTTCCATTTCGTGTTTTGGAGGGCTAAAGAAAGGAGGCTAGTGATAGGATTCACTTTCAGTCAAACAAGATTGGGTTTACATTCCCACTGTGAAGGAGTTCTTGCAAGAAGCAGCAGTGACGAATTGGGGTACAGACACAGGCAGGGGCAGACACAAATGTCTGGCAAATTTGGCAAAGAGAAGATGTCCCCTAAATTGAAATGGGCGCCTGGCTGTCCCTCTTATTCTTGATCCCTGTCCTCTCCTATGCTGTCGCAGTTGCATCTTGGGGTGATGTCACTGTCAGTGCAATTTTTTTTCCAAAACACTGTACTAATAAAGTTATTGGATAGCCGAGGCATTATTTGGAGGGTGAACAAAACATCTTACTCAAGATATCGTCCGCCGTATCATTCTCACAAGACACAGACAGTCGTTTTTACTTTTTGCTGAAGGATATGTAAGGTTCGTTGAGCCACAGACAGGTTGAACTTTCAAAAACCTTCTGCCGATTGTGAGTTCCATACAAGTTCAAGTCCACATCGTAACATGTTTGACATCATATTGAACATCGATTAAATTTATGAGAGGAAGGACACAAATCAACAAGAAAAGTTTAAACCGGAAAGTGTTATTATCCAATCCCCTGTATTCCTATGTTCTTTTCATTAAGTTTTCAAGGATTAGAAGATATGATGTCGAATATTATACTGGTAATGACCCTTTGATACAAAGCAAAGGGGGAAGAGGATACGCTATCAACGAATATCAACTGTGACCATCGATACCATGTAAAGGGAAGTAGACAGGAGGAGGCAAATCGAGGGTAGGAGATGAGAGTCAAAAAGTATGGAGTAGTTGCTACGTGGTAATGCATTGATCACTGAGATGCATAAGCCCTTTTTTTTTTCTTGGGTTGCATAATTGCCACCCAAAGCCAAGAGTGACCTTCTTTATCAGAAAAGGTCGGAACCAATTCGATCACAAGATTGTATGTCCCCTAATGCGTATGTCCCCTCCAATAATACACTCCAAAATCTACACAATATCTCTGTGTGTTCGTAAGGTGGTCCTCTATTACTAGCCAATCTTGAGGCTTCCGGCCTGTGGGCATCGCTGCCCACCCCTATGACCAGTACTACTTGACTTGACCTGAATTATGGTTTCCTCCGGCTACTAAGCGGGCTCAGCTGGTTGCAAAACATGATACAGCCAAGCAGGGGCTTTACTCGAGATCGCGTAGTAGAAAACCTGAGCCTGGATGATTTTGTTCAAGTCAGGTCCAGCCTTCACTGGGCAGTCCACATGATTACAAGAAGTGCATATATAGATGAATTGGATGGTTTGTATTAGAGATTAAGTGCATTTGTTCGCACTTCAGAAAGGGAAATTAGGCTGAGGAAGTGTGTCAATTCACTTTTGCTTTAATATTGTTGTCTCACTATGTGGGTTGTCTTGTATAGGAAAATATTTGCGAAATGCACAATTAATCAATCGGTTGAGGTGATCTGTTCCTTCCTCTTATTAATCAGGGAACGAATTTAAATACTACAAATGAAGAAAAATCACTTATTAGAAGAAAATTTTTCCTAGAGGAGCGATTTCCTTGAACTTAGACTAGTTTGAACCTCAATTGACTTCTTGATAACAAGTTATATGCATAAAAGATAATCAGAATACATAATGATAATGGAATTGGCAAATTAATTGGCGAAATTGGCTTATTTTGATAGCATTATGGAGGAGAGAGAGGAGGGGAGTATTAAAAATTCGCATTTATTCCTTTGTATTCCCTAAATTTGAGGAATAAAAAAAATATGATTATCCATTCATAACCCCACTAATTTTTCAATTAAACAGAGGATTACTCAATTCTTTCTTAATCTTCCCCTCCAGATCCCTTCGAATCTGCCCAATTCAAACACAGAGACAGGGCAACAACTCGCACTTTAGCATCTCTCTTTACGGCACCCATCAGAAATGGAATCTGAGTGGGATAATTTTAAAATTGATAATAATTATAACAATAATTTATGGGCCAGCAAATAATATGAACCATAGGATAACATGAACAGATGTCGGATGGATCTCATGGAACACCAACCGGTTAAAGAAAGAAATATAATAATAAGTTCTAATGGTTTTTTGGACAGACTCTGCTTTATAACCCCCCCCCTTTCTTTTTCTTTCATGTGAACCAATACTTTACACATCAAATGGGCAAAAAGATGCATACACAAAGAACACGCAAAGTGAACACTCACAAAAGCCATCCACTGTTCCACCGATTGTAAGAGGATCCCATAACTCCCACCTGAAGAGAGCAGGGAAAAAAAATCAAAGAATTTGCTAGTTATGAATGGAGCAAAATCTTACCGTTATTCGTACAGTATTACATTACGAATATTTTCATATTAAATGAAAACCATTCAGATATTGTCGTGAAAGGTCCAATGGCTTTTTATCGGGATGACTCCGTCCATCCCTCTTTTTTTTTTTATGAAACTCGGGCTTTTTTATGCACGTTGCTTTCCCAAAAAGAGCTCGACGTAGCTATACCTCAGTACAAGGAAGCCTGTCATGATAATTATATATAGTGGTTTGTTTGCTTAATGTGAAAGGAGTGACTCGAAGTGCAATGTCTTAAAAGGCGTTGGATTCAAATCTTAGTCACCGATACGGATCACTTCCTGCTACAGAAAAATCTGCTAGAAGGGTGTAGAATGGTTGATCGGATAATAGGTATATTATATTATTTCACACGAACGCTTGTATATGAGCTTATAATTCGACTACTAATTATAGCAAAGATAACAATGAGAAAGACAGGTGGATTTCATGATGGTACATGTGTGAGATCCAGCATAGTCTGAATATTAAAAACTGTTGGAACCGATGATTCCTAAAGATGATGGGTCGAGAGAGAACAGTAGTAATATCAACAAGTTGCCTAGTGCGTACACTTGTGATTGATTATATTTAGTCTGATTCCCCCCCGTGGCCAAGGGATCAGGCCTTCCACTTTTTACTCTCCAATTAGTGGACCTGAAAATGGCGTAAAGAATCAGAACATCTGATCATACCTTTGAAAGGACAGCACAACCCTCATGAGTCACGACCTGATATTTTTCATTCATCAGTTCTTTTTTCTGTCAGCATGCATGGTTCTATCTGCGTCAAAAGGTTGCAAATCTGATCGATAACACCCCAGGTGTTTAGTTCCTTTGTCGGATAGGGGAAAACAATCTGTCGTGCCACAGGATCGATGCCTTTTGACATCCCTCTTATCTTATTTATGTCAGCTGTCAATCTCTGTTAAATCTTTATCAGTAACCCATGCTTCTTTTGCTGATTAGGAGAACATAATCTATCGTGTTAGGGGTCGTACCCAATTCATTTCTAATAAGAAGAAGAAGAAGAAGAAGAAGAAGAAGAAGAAGAAGAAGAAGAAGAAGAAGAAGAAGAAGAAGAAGAATCAAAAAGGGTCTCCAACATATGATAGTACTTCAAATTCTCAATGGCATGTGCAATGCAAAGCACGAACACAATTTCTGGCTCGAATGTATATGACCTTTGCTTTTTCCTTCCAACGTTCCAACTTCTCTCGTACTTCAAATTTGACCTCCTGGAAGTTTGATTTTCCTGGGTATATACAGTCTCTTGTATTAATAAAATGTCTTGTTCCATAGATATCGCATTACCATATATATTTTTTAATACTATAAAAATATTACTTCATGCAAATAGGTTATATAGGTCTGTTGGGCAGAAAGAAATATTAGATTATATGTGTTCATATGCAATGCCTGTACGTCGGGCTTTCGTGGTGTGTGTATGTATACATACATAATTTATAAGGGTCACCCACCCCACCAGAAACACATCCCAGATGGTTCCAATTGGATCCCGCGGATATGGAAATTCCATACAGTGGATCGAAGAACAAAGATTCTCACCTCTCGGGGGGAGATTCTTCCCAATTAGATTCACATCCTTTTATATTCATTCATGCGATCCTGCTATAAGAACATTTCCTGCACCAGAAGATCTCGTTTAATTTCTTGCACAGCTCTTACTATGGAGGACAGACATTTAGTTTTAGCTCCTCTTGGACACGAAGATGACATGGGGGCATTCTTCCTTGTTGAGTCCAGTGGAGACATGAGAGTTGTCTGATAGCGAGATTTCCAGGAAGAGTAGCGGGGAAAGAATTCTACTGTCAAACCAAGAAATTGGCTAACTAGCAACTTAAGAAGCTCCAGATCGAAGGATTGTGCTCCCTGTTCACTAGAACTGATACAATTTTCAATCCGGAGGCTACAGGCGTTCCTTGCTAGGTGGATTAACCCTGTAATGTTACAGCAGATTTCATTCCGGTATTGTTGCTGTCTCATGGAAATTCAAATATATGATGTACTTATTATTGATAGTGACAGTAGTCCCGGATGACGGGGTCCCTTCAAGGGAGCTCATCGATACAAAGCATGTACTCAACTCTAACGGCGACTAATTTTCACTGTTGATCTCAGATCTCGTGCATAGATGATTCAGGACTTCTGTTCTCTGGCATCACAGCGAGGCTGTCTCTAATGGCATTCGTGGAGTAACTGAATTTACTGCCAAATGGCTATTGCTGCTCTCTGCTTCCTACTTCCCCTTCTACATGGATTTGAATGGAGGTCTCTGCATTTCTTCATAAACTCATTGCTGTCAGGGAGAGGATAAAGCGAGAGAGAGAGAGAGAGAGAGAGAGAGAGGTGTTGCTTGGTAAAGTAAAATCCTCACCTCTCCGTCTATCCCAACAGTTATAGCAGAAAAATAGGATTAGCTGTTAGCAACCTCACTCTAGATCAATCTTTCCCTAACCACTTATCAGTGGTTAGATAGATCTTTGTAACAGGTTCTTCGATATTCTCGACGGCTCGAGTTTAGGAAACTTCTATCGGGACTTCTATCGGGGAACTCTGTAAATTCCTCTCCTACAACTTGAAACGATTTCTTCCGGGGAGTCCTACCGTAATGCCTAGCAGGCAAGCCTGAATAACCTACCATCGAAGCTTTAATGTTGCCCGGTTCCACAGTCACTCAGATTCATCTGTCCGAGGAATGGAAGATCGGACCTCCCTGGTGTCCCCATCTGATGGGCAAGGACCGGATTCAGCCCCTCGAACCCAGCAGGAATTATGCCCATACAGTTTCTCATTTGAGGATGTCCAAAATAATCCACTTGGAGTCGGGAACATAGAAAATCCCCCAAATGGGATGAACTTGAACGAGCTAGTACAGAGTCCATGGCCTCCTACTTCAATCTTTCTGGGCAATGTAGTGAATAAACGGGCATTGATTTCTAAGATGGCCAGCACTGTTTCATACGAAATTGCCAGTAGCCCAGTGGAGGTGATCAGTCCACCAGTAAATGGAAGTCCATTGCCGCCACAGGCGGCATCAGGAGAGACGAACATGCTTGATGATCTGCTAGCACACTCTAGTGTTGCTGATGGCTCGAGTGTTCAAGGAGATCTGGTCCATCCACGGCCCATGATCTCGAGTGATCCCATGTCTATGTTTTCCGAACAGCAGGGATCATGGGTGCAGCTCCGTTCGGGTTTTGATGTTTCTCAAATCGGCAACATGGTCGCAGTTCCAGGGATCTGCAACATGTCTCAGGATTCCATATCTGCTGTTGGTGATATGAAGAAGAGCAGGCTCCAAGAGGAGAACAATGACAAGACAATAGAGAGGAGGCAGAGGAGGATGATCAAGAACCGAGAATCAGCTGCCAGATCACGGGCAAAGAAGCAGGTTGAGAACGAAACACAATCTAATGGTGATTTTACGCAATGTTTAATAATCTAATGGGACTATTTGTGTTGCACTTATCTATTTGACTTAGCTGCAGTCGCTTCGGGAATCTTATCTTTCTATTGTGCTTTGAAGGCTTACACGAACGACTTGGAGAAGAAAGTTATTTGGCTGACAAAGACGAACAACTGGCTTAAGAAGGTACACAGCTCACCAAAAGAGACAGTTTCGAGTTTCTGATTCTCAGCAGATTCCAGGAGGCAGCTTTTATGCCAATAATCAGTCGTTAAAGATGATTAGCTGGCAATCGACAAACTTCCTGGAATGCTCCAACAGTGACTTGTCTCATTACTGCAGGAAATGGAGCTGCTGCTGCGCTTGAACTCGACTTCCACGCCCAGACACCAAATCCGACGAACTAGCTCAGCTACATTCTAGCCATTTTGCATTTCAAAGAACATAATAATTGGAACACGATTCTTTGATTATTCTTTTTCCACTCGCAGTAATAAAAGGTTCCACCTTCCTGAGAGTTTTGTGCCTTTCTGCCGGCATTGCTGGAGACTGATTAGTCATCGACTATCCAATTACTTGCTGCTGAACATCTTGGAGTTCTTAGGTGCATCATCCCAGTTCGTACTTTGTCGAACCAATGCTGCCCAAGGACTCCCGCCCAGATAGAAAGGGAGCAAGGATCTCTGTATAAGCCCCAAAACATCCCTCTCCACAAAACCATGTAGATTACACCCAGGAGGAATAATGTATTAGTAGCATTTAAGTGGTCAGAAATATATACTCTAGCCCTTTTGCAGGTGGCAACAAGATACAAATGAAGAATCAAGTGCAAAATGAAACACTAGTGAAACTTGAGGGCGTGAAAAAGAAATTCTCCAAATGTGTATATATATATTTGATCGAATTTATTTGAAAACCCCACTTTCCCAAGTTGGAATTTTCGAACTGAACCCACGGAATGCTAACTTGGTCGTCCCTTTTCTTCTCTCTGAACCCACAACTATTACTTCCGCATTGAAACATCTGGGTTGGAAGATGGCAATGAAGGATGGAGTGCGAGCTCTCCATCAGAATAATAAGTGGACTCTTGAAGACAAATCTTCCAAATAATGGTGATCGCCCATTTGACGGTCAATCTTACTTGAATAGCCTAGCTGGCGTGCTGCAATATCTCACATCAATAAGACTGTTATCTCTTGCTATTAATACTTCACTTCCAAACTGTGAAGCGAATTCTCCGATATATTCATGGTTCTCTGCACCTCTCCCTTCTATTTTTATCTCAAAGCAACCTTGATCTTGTTGCCTATGCTAATGCCAAATGGGCGAGATGCGAACTTACTCGTCATTCTACCACGGGCATTGCACCTTTCTAGGGCCTAATTGCATATCTTGGAGCATGAAGAAACAACCCACAGTTGCTGATCAGTGGCTGAGGCTGAATATCAAGCTGTTGCTGTTGCTATTGCTATTGCTATTGTTGCTGCTCAACTTAAATGGATTTCTTGGATCCTCCAAGATGTAGGCGTTCCTCAATTGCGACCCTCGTTACTGTTCTCGGATAATATTTCTAGTTCATATTTGACAACTATTCCAGTCGTTCATGCTCTTGCAAAGCATATTGAATTAAATTATCACTTCATTCATAAGAAGGTTGCCCTCAGTTCACTTATTACTCGATTCATTCCTCCATCACTCTAGTTTGTTGGTATCTTTACCAAGCCACTCTCTCATGTATCTCTTCTGCCAAACTCGCTCTTTAGACTCTTCCAATCACCTGTTTGAGGGGGAGCATTGAATCAAATCTAGTAGTCATAAAGAGAAATAACGAGAAGCCTCAAGGGAAGCATTCGTTCCATTGTGGTCCTTTCCTTTACTTAAACACTGCCTGACCAGCTTGGAGTTAATTGTGGTATCATAATTTTTAAAATTGGACCGGGCCAATTAGTTTGATTAAGAACTGATCACTCACCCAATTTTATTTCTAGAATTAACCTAATTGTATTGCAAATGCAGTTAGCTCCAATTAAATCGGCCAATTTGTAATCGAACTGGCAAACATAATTGAACCAGTAAAAAAATCGAATGACTTAAAATTTAAAAAAATAAATATATATTATAATATACTTATTTTATTTTACTAAATTTACATTTATATTTTATTTTAAACTTGAAATTAATATAATATATATTAATGATTTTTGTTATTAATCATTGTCAAATTATAATATTATATCAATTTATTAGTAATATTATACTATTTAATATTATTTATTAAATATATAATTCGATCAATTAAATTTTCGATCTAATTCATGAACTCATGAACCCATGCGTTGACCTATTTCCGGTTCGATCCGAGTTTAAAAGCTATAAATGGTATACCAAATTTAAGCTAACTTTGAAAATAGTACCATTTTTCTTTAACCAATGGGTAGAAAAGGTTACAAATATGTCCTATGTTAATGTAAATTATTAAAATTATACTAGGGTGGTAACGTTACGGTTAATGTTATTGCGCCAACAATGCAAAAAATTTTGAAAATGTTTTAAATCGGTGCAATTAAGGCGAGCAACCTGCGAATCGAGCCGAGAGCATTCATATATTATTTTTACTTTCGTATTTTTATTCTTTAGAAATATCTGAGGCATGTGTGTGCTTCTGGAGCCCATTCTACGGGACGGAACTTCGACTCCCCTCCGGCTCCGGCAAATGCTCCCGTTCAACTTCCTCTCTTCCCATACCCTCTCCTCCTGCCCCAAACCTTCGTCCGTCTTCGTTCACCCTTCGCAGTCCTCCAAGCTGGCACTCTCCTCGAGCTTCCCCTGTTTCTCCGGCAAGAAGCTGTCTTCAGCCTCAGCGGGCCCAAATTCTCACGGTTCATCGAACACTGCGAGTTTCCAGCAGAACATAGATGGGGTTTCGTTCGATCCTCAGGCTCTGAGCCAAAACTATGGCCTTCCCGCCACTTGGCTCCAGTGTTGTTCCAGCGCAAAGGACATTCAGAAGGTGCATGCGCTCGTCTTGAAGTCCATGGGTAGCATTGACACGTACATCAACAACAACCTGATGACTGGGTACTACAAATTCGGCCGCCTGCACGACGCGCGGAAGGTGTTCGATGGTATGCACGAGCGGAATGTTGTGTCCTGGACGGCCATGATTAATGGGTACGTCTGGTTTGGGCTCGAAGACCAGGCCTTGACTCTATTCCTCGAGTCCTTCAGGAGCGGGATCCGGGGGAACTGCAAGACTTACGTCTGTATCCTGAACATCTGCAGCAGGAGGTTGGACTTCGAAGTTGGGAGACAGATTCACGCTTCAGTCATAAAAAATGATTTAAGGAACCTGATTGTTGACAGTGCCCTGGTCCACTTATATGCCAAGTGTGACGAGCTTGAAAGCTCATTGTGCATGTTTGACCAGATGATTGACCGTGATGTGGTCTCGTGGACAACTGTGATCAGCGCCTGCGCTCAGCATGGGCAAGAGAGGCAGGCCCTTCTGATGTTCTTAGAGATGCTGCATGACGGCTTGTTGCCAAATGAATATACTATCTGTAGCATTCTGAATGTCTGCGGAGAGATGAAGGCTCTCAGGTTTGGGAGGCAATTACATGGAGCGATCCTTAAGAAGATGGTGAAGTATGATGTCTTCGTGGGGACATCTCTGGTGGATATGTATGCGAAATGCGGTGAGATCATAGAGTCGAGAAAAGTTTTTGCCCGGATGAGGAACCGAAATACTGTCACATGGACTTCTCTAATAGTGGGGTATGCCCGGAAGGGGCTTGGAGAAGAAGCCATAGCCCTTTTCCGGGAGATGAAGAGGAAGAACATATTTGCGAATAACATGACCATTGTGAGCATTCTACTGGCATGTGGTTCAGTTAGGAATTTTCACATGGGAAGGGAAATTCATGCACAGATGGTGAGGAAATTCATCCAGGAAAATATACACATTGGGAGCACTCTCGTTTGGCTGTACTGCAAATGTGGGAAGTACTCCTTTGCCTCCAATGTCCTTCAGAAGATGCCTTTCAGGGATGTTGTCTCGTGGACTGCAATGATATCAGGCTGTGCTGATCTGGGACAGGAAGCACAAGCTCTGGAGCTGTTGAAAAGAATGTTGGAAGAAGGGGTAGAACCCAACTCATTTACTTACTCCTCAGCCCTAAAAGCATGTGCCAAGTTGGAGGCAGGCTCCATCGGTAAACTAATCCACTCCTCTGCGAATAAGAAGCCTTCCATGTCTAATGTATTTGTGGGAAGTGCCCTGATACATATGTACTCAAAGTGCGGATTCGTGTCGGAGGCAATTAGGGTTTTCAATAGCATGCCTGAGAGGAACTTAGTCACTTGGAAATCGATGATATTGGGATATGCGAGGAACGGACACTGCCAGGAGGCTCTGAAGCTCCTTTACCGAATGAGAGCTGAAGGTATCGAGGTGGATGATTATGTGCTTGCTGCAGTTCTCACAGAATGCGGAGGAGTTCAGCTGGATATGGAGCCCTCATCAGAGTATTGCTTGCAGTCCACGTGATATGGATTCTGCTGAGAGATTGGTGTTTAACTCGGTATCCTAAAGGGAATTCCAACTCTACAGCAATGTCTTTAAAGGGGGAGATGGCATCAAGAGCCCATTCAGAGGAAAGTGTTGTGGAGCTGATATACAATGCAATCTCAAGCCCGGACTTTTTCTTGGGGGATTTCCACAGCACAAGAGCCAGTGTGACACGAACGGCAAGCATATGAAGTGTATAACTGTGTAAGAGGTAAACAAGTTAGAGTAGCTTACCGATTTATTATTCATGGTCATATACTGAGTGTATATAAAGATCATGATAATAGCAAGGTTCTGCCAATGTGGGTAAAGTCCTGTATGCTTGTACGGATAAGTCCTTTGTCCTTCCCTCTAATGAAAACATTCGTTGTCCGTTAGCTGCTGCTCATGGCTGGTCGACAGTACCATTGAGGCTCAGTTGCTGCTCCATTTACAGGAACACTATTACATGTGATATGGCTCATGCGGTAAAGAGCTCATCAGTTCATCCCTAATACCACAGAAACATATAAGCAAGATTTTTGCTGCTTGACATTTTACTTTCTTTGATGCTTTCATCCTGATCATCCTTCTATGAGTGAGAAAAAACGACCTTATGTCCGGTCTTTTAATCAAGATTGTGGGCCGGCCCAACCACAAACGTTGACTGTTAACTGTTAGCAAATCCACGTGATACAACAGCCCCCGCATTTTGCCCAGGCTGTCTCCTATTGAAATATGTATGGACGTCTCAAAACCATCGCCGACGATGGGAGATGAAGGAAACAGCGTTCAGAAATGAAGAAACCAACAGTTGCATTGGAACGGCACCCAGAGTTGAGTCCTGTCTCCGGCTGAGCTGGCTCCCAGAGCGATGCAATGCAGTCAACGCGAGGACATCGCAGAAGTTTCACCTTTGACCTACACGGGATCCCGCCAAGACCTGAATTCTCCAGCACAAAGGACTACGCCAATCTGGGCTTTATGGGCCCCAAAAAGGAATGACTAACAAAGGGAGGGAAAATAAATAAATAAATAAATAAACACAAAGGGCTGGGGGCAATTAATGGATCCATCCGGAATTTCACGAACAAAGGGGAGGTGTCTTCTTGTCCTCCTGGTCTCGTCTCCCATAGGCTTTCAGCTTTACCAGTAATGAAGGAAGTGCGAGTCTGGAAGGCGATTAAAAGGAAAATGGTATTTTCTAGTAGAGTGAGTCATCCCATCAAAGACTTAAAAACATTACAGTATAAATTTTCTTTTTTCCATAATAATTAAGGAGAGAAAATGGTGTCCAACTACCTCTTTTTAACCATCATCTATCTATGTAATCAATCTCATATCGTCAAATAAAAAAAATACAGTCTTATAAGAAAATTTAGTATCATTACGTATAAACTTAGGTTTTTAGGCAGAAACGTGCCCGATCAGAAGAAAATTGCCATGCTCGTGGTTAGTTATCTTCCCTCATTCGAGACTGGAGAAGAATACTCAACTCGTAAACAGTTATTGATGATGGATGTCAAATGGCACGTTGTAGAGTGGTCTTTTAGATGAAGACGAACTCGATTCTTATGGATTCACAATAAATACCGAAACTAGGATTATTTAATATATTATCCCCAAGGGAAAATAAATAAATAAAACAAGAAGAGGAGATTAATATATGGCATAGAACACACGACAAGTGGATTTGCATGCCCTCTATTTTTCTCGCTTGTCGAGTGACTTGACGCCATCCGTGACGCGCTCATTCCTCTTCGCCTTTCCTCCCACTTTCGTTCTCCCCTCCATCCTGCTGCCATACGTGCTTCTTCTGTTCACTTGCTTGAGCTGTGGGTTAAAAATACAATTCTAATTGTGGATCGTGTCTCATCGAAGCTGAGGCTCTGTTACTTCGACCGAGAAGCTCGTGGACGAATCTCGTAAGTATATGAAGGGCACACGAAGCTGTTGAGTAGACTTGGCCTTAGATCAACCATATGTAAATACGATCATGGAAAATTATAAATAGGCATTTTCTCATCTACCCACAAATTTCTTCTCTTTTTTTTAAATATTTTGCTGTTGAAGCAACTGCACTTAGAGATATTATTTGAATTTTATTTTATTTTATTTTTTTAACAATAGAGATTCGTGGTAGAAGGTTAGGAAGAGTGAGAGAATAAGAAATTGAGGAAATGTCAAGAGTGATAATCTAATTTAAAGAAAAATATTTATAAATATATGATCACGTCAAATCATATATTTTACATCGAATTATTTTTCAACATTTTCTTTATATATAATTGGTAGTTTCTTTAATTAGCTTTGTGGTCTATGAGCATTGACATGATAAATGAGTCTAAAATAGTGATATTATTATCGACTTAATAATTAAAAAATTATAAATTTAAATATCATTATAAAATTTTATGTTAGCTTAGATATTTTGTATAATTAAAAAAAGAATTTAATGTAAGATAGAAGACAAAATGCTGAGAATTAAGAAGGGCGGCCTGCCGTCGAGTGGAATCTTATCTCGTTTTCTTCGTCAACTCATGCCATTAATATATTCTATGTCATTGTAAGACCATTTTAATTTATAATATTACCAAATCTCTTGTTTCCAATCAGACATGGATAAGTCATCCTACAATGCTTATATTACCACTGCATACTTAGCATCAAAGTACTTTACATATCATAAACCGAGAGAGGCGAAAAAAAAATACTTGTATTTGGACTAATGGTTCTCTCATTAGGTCTCTAAATAAATAATCTAATGATCGAATCTCGAGTTGGAAAGGTCGATAATAATTTTTCCAAAATCCCTATTTGATCGCAAGCTAATATTAAGGTATGATTCGTCTGACTCAAAAATACTGAATGATACAAAATCAAAAGAGATTTGTGAAAATTTTGAGATGATTCTTATTGTAATTCTTTAAACAAAATATTAAATCTGAATGTCAAAATTTTATGGTTGTGATAATTTTATTTCACGATATGGTTCTTATTTAAAATTCATGGACCTCCTTTATATGTATACCGGCCAATGGGACAAATTCTTTCGGAATCACTATTTTTAGAAAAAAAAAAAAAGAATTAAGAACGGAGGTGAACCCTACCAGGATTTTCATTGTGCCAATTGTCAGGAATTCAAGACACGTGGAATCTAATGGGAGTGGTCCCTGGAAGACCAACCAAACTAAAAGCTCGACGACGGCTATGCATTTTTTAACAGCAGCCGGTCCCCACGTGCGCTTTAAAGAGCTCATGTTTCTTCGCCACACACACACACACATATATGTGTATATTATATTCTTCCTCATGCCTCCTGAATCCTTCTCGATCAATTATGGACTTCCCGAATCTAAACATTTATTATATCAATTAATAATTATAAAAAATACTTTAAAATAGAGATAATTCTGACTAGTTAATTGGATTGGACTGTTTTGTATTACTTTCTACAGGTTATAGGTGACGACGACCACCACTGCAGGCCACTACGATCCAGTCGTGTGTTCGCGAAGTTTCTGGTCAAATCCTCAATAATAGAAGAAAAAGAAATCTCCCTTCCTGAGGCCACAATTAAACATTATTATCAAGTAATTCCTACCATGAACTTATGACCCGTCGATTGCACATTTGGTTTGGGCGAGATGTTGTGTATACATCTGATTCGGACTACCAAAGTTATGCAACACGATGGAGCATATTAGACTCATACAAATCTCACACCGTGAGCCTCTTGTGGCGGTGGATGGATCGATCGTCCATGCCATCATCATCGTTCGTTATAAATTTCCAAGAAAATGGCACCCATTCTATTGAATTTGGCATCTCTCCTTCACAAATCACAATTAAATACACCCCTGTCGTCGCGAAGAGCTTAGCTTTTGTCTATTGGGCGGCATATAGTTTCCATGAAATGCTAATAATTCTCTCATGCCCTTGAACAGTAGTATTATGGGAAACTCACCAGAAATTCCCGAAATTAAAAAAAAAATCGAGTTTAACGATTGCCCAAATCCATGTCACATCATCGTCCATTGTGGTCTTTTTGTTCTTTCTATTTATTTCGATGCTCATTACTTCTAGAGGCTTAATTATAGGTATTTATCCACTCATATTTGGGTTGAATTAGTTCATTAAAAAAATTAATTAAAAATTATTTATTCACAACAACTCTCAAATTAAGGTATTGTTTAAATTGGTTCCCGTTAAAAAAGAGAATTTTGTGTAACAATATCGTTTTTGACCTAATAATTAAGATATTATAAATTCGATTCTTATTATAATTTTCCGTACTCATTTATTTATCTATTTTTCTAATGTATGAAAAAAAGAAAAAGAAGTCCCAGTCAAACCTTTGCTGGTATAATGCTTCATTCTTTTAAGCAACAGGAGAAGGGACAAGTGACATGTCAATCATGGTTAGCTATAAAAGGAGGGAAATGGCAAAAATCTAGAATCTATGTGCTCTTCCTGGATGAGAGTCCAAAACGTGGAGACAACAACAGATATTGGAATGTACTGAGATGCTTGTCGAAATCCAGCAACCATCGGTTGAGCAATTTGGTCGCCTCACACTAACATGATTCAGCCCATATACATGAGATGCATGCACGGGTCAGTCCGGCGTTGAATATTACTGTTATAATTGATTGTGATCCGCTGACATAGACTGCTGCTAAACATTGAATGTGGATGGCTTGTATGCATATATATATATGTATTCATCCTTCAACTGAATTCCTTTGGAATTTAAAAACGTGTAATAGCTAGTCGATGATATAAAATCATTTTTCTCAAATCTTTTTTTTTTACTGATTTGTACTTTTATTATGTAAAAATAATCATTCTCTTCTTCTGAATACTACGTGCATTATTATAAATAACCAATTATTGTTGTCATCGATCGACTTTATATCGATAATGGTATACTTTTGATCCGCCTAAGAAAGTAAGAGCTGCAAGTTCAGTGAAAGGGGCCTCATCAAATCTTTCCAACCAAACAAAAACAAAAACCGAATAGTGTCGTGAATTATAAAAGAAGAAGAAAAGGGAATTGATTGATCCTCCAGCTTGTGGGATGACATATATGATGACATGGAAATTGATTAGCACGGGACTAGGATGGCACATGTGGACACAACCAAGTCAGCTCAAAACTATTTATTTGACCAAATGAACTAAAGGGGCATTTGTGAACTTATACTACATTCTTTGTCAAGTTTGATCCATATTGATATGAAATCATCTTAAGCACCATCTTATCAATTGGTGTTGATTTGTGAAAAATTAAATGAACACAATTTGTTATCATCATTATCTCCATAAATTCCTCTTTAAGGTTAATGGTCTGAGCATTAGTAAGAATAAAATCCCATTACCCTTCCATCACAATATCCGTATTTAAATTGATATATCATCTTCATTGTGCTAAAAAACAATCAGAGTATTTTCTTTTAAATCGGGCCATGTTGTACAAAAAGTATCGATATGAGCTGATTGTAAAAGTAATTCATGTGAGATGGGAGACTAATGTGGAGAAAAAAAATTAGCCTCGGGACTCAAATGAGAGTGTGACATGGAACTTTTTTGAGATTGCAGAGCCTGTCACAGTTCTCAAAAGCTAATATGCTTTCTATCGGCATCTTTCTTTCTTTCTTTCTTCCTGTACTGACGAGGAAGGACGCAATGAAAGTGGAGAGGAAACACTTTCTCTGCCTAACAACTCCAAGGCCCCCCAGCCAAGCTGCTGACCCGTTGTCTGGCATGTGCGTCAATTACTCGTTAAGCTCTCAATCACATAAGAATCGAAGACGAAGAAAAACGACATCGATTGGGTAAGGATTCACTCAGTGCATGCCAGGCCCACCACACACTTTGATTCCTTGGTTCCCCAATAGATATAGATACGACCATCGGCTATTACACCTTCCATTTTTGAAAATTTTGCCAGTTCCCCTCAAGCCGGGGAATTGTTCAAAGTTGGATGGTCGAATCGGTCCTTAATCCCACATTCAACTTCTTTGCATGGTCTCCAGTCGGTGCCCGCAGAATGGTTGAGCCCGAGAACGGTCAGCAAATAAATAAGTAAAATAGCAAATGAAGAAATAGAAAAATCAAGCAAGCCTTGGAGGTAACTATATAGTGACCCAAAATAGGGGGGGTGAGTTCCGGGAAGATACACATGTGGAAATTTCCCATTTATAATGCACTCGTGGAGGTCCTTTCATGCAGGAAATATTGGATCGCGCCTCCATGGGTGAATAAAAGCATGAGAAAAATACACTAATAGGATGTGGTTAACATAATTTCTAATCTCATATGCTATCAATTAAGATTGTAAAATTGAATCTTATAAATAAAGAATATTCATGATTGAAAATTTTATTTTTTAGGTGAGACAATTTTTTTAGATATTGATTTGTACATCCTTAGAGAAATTATGTAAGAAAAATAGGACTTGGACCAGTAACAGAGTTATGAATAAGAAAAGTAAGTAGAAAGCACAAATATTTACATTTCTAAGAATGATGTATGTATCTCTATCACCAATCTTTGTTCTTTTCCAGGAAGCAACAGAGAAAATTCTCATCAATACATACGATATTGATTATGGACCTAAATGTGTTGTCCTTATGAGGGTTTTTTAATTATTGCTTTTTTTTCCCTTCCCTTTTGTTCAAGGAGGGAACAGACAGATGTATGTCTCTCATGGCACTATAAATATGGATTCTCCTCTGCCCTTGGCTTTCATCGCAAACTCAGCCAGTTCTCCACACCCTTGAGGAAGCGGTCGGCAAGTTAGAAAAAGGGGAAGAAGGAGGAGAAGATATGATCCTCTCATATCACCCACCGCCAACTCATGTTTGCATGCCGAGAAATGCAGCATCTGCTCTACACAGGCATCTTTACCGTACCAGGTTATATTGTACAATATGGCAGCTTATCAGTATATACAAGTTCATGTTCCGATGATTATATTTATACTGAAGTTTCTGTTGTTATTTTTCTTTTAAAATCACAGTGGCAGGATGATTTCTGCGTGCGCGGATCTCGAAGGGAGAATAGGTACCACACGTACTCTCTGAAGATTACGAGATCGAACCCAGAAGGCGTATTATTTTTATCTTATCATTACGGAATTTCTTTTCTTTTTCTGGTTAAAATACAGACACATGAGAATTGAAAAGTACAAGATAAAAGGAAAGAAATAAAGTGAAATCAAGAGAACCACCGACTACAATCAAACTCAAATTTATGCACCTAAAATCAATAATAATATCATTTTACCAAATTCTCTTATTTAATATTATGATAGACTATAACACTCATGTGCATATTAGACTTTTAGCCAATGTTCCAATGTATTCTAATTCAACAAACAAGTTCTTATTTCTATTACAAATAATGGGTACGGAGGAATTTATGAATAAAAAATCAAATCAAGATATCTTGATTCTAAGCTCTACTCTACCGCCCTTCCCTTCATATTCTTCTTTCCTTTTCCACCTTGCGAACTTTATTTCTGCAGTTTGAGGGTGTTAGATAGATGAGTCTCAATTTTTTCAGTATTAATAACTTTATGTCCAGAAATTTAATACCCGTGTACCAACTAGATCTACCTATTAAATGAGAAATCGTAGTTAATCTTAGCAGATGAGCTGCGAGGCTTTTTTTTTTTGCCTCGGCAAAAATGAATTAAAGCCTTTCGGTCTAATCGAATTTGCACTTTCCATGCCCTCGTAAACTCTATAATTTGACACCTAGCTTTTCTGGGTTGGAAACCCTATAATTTGACTAAAGCAATATATATATTATATGTATATATGCAGGTCAACCCTCAAAGGTCGCACGAAATGTCAACATGGAAAATCTACGAGGAGGCTATCTGTTTCCCGAGGTAGCACGAGGCTCTCCTGAATTCTACGCGTGTTAGATTGATTAAGTGCATAGAAACGATTGTCTCCTCGCATAAAAATTAAGTTAATAAGAATATAACCATATTTTTCTACCTTTTCTCACGATATATTATCTTATACCCATATTTTTACAGATTGCTAAGCGTGAGCTCGAGCATGCTCGAAGATATCCACATGCAAAATTGATAAGACTCGGTATCGGAGATACAACAGAGCCTATTCCCCATATCATCACATCGGCTATGGCTCAGGTAACGGGGAGGATGAAAAAATTATAATTAATTAATAATCGCACCCATCGGTCCAAATAAATAAAAGTATATAATAAATCATACCGGTAAGAATTGAGTTCACAACTTTAAATGTCTTGATCTCACAAATCGTTCATATTTATGACGTCCCTAATTTTCGGGGGAAAATGTTAGGTGGTATGAAAAGAGAAGAAAAGAAAAGTCCCTCCTCTTCAAGAATGGTTGCGCTTTGAAAGAAAAATGCTCCTGTTGACCCATATAATCTTATCTACAATCCCGAAAGTCAAAATCAGAAGTCAAAGTGTATGTGTGAAGAAAAACGTTCACATGTGTTTTTGCCGTGGTCTTTGACATGTGGTAGTTTACAATGAGTGTCACGTATAAAAAATATGTTAAATCATCACCGTCACGCAACGGTTGAAGGAAAAAAAATAATGCTGTCAGTACTTCTGTTATTTTGTAAATACACCATCAAGCGTTATGTATAAATAAATTAATATCGAATGCCGTATATATTTTAGAGAATTAAAAAAAATATTATGATTTTTACATAATTTTTCTTATGATTTTTTAAGAATCTATTGTGATATTACCATATCCACTATGCTTTCTCAATTCGGATACTCATTTTTGAAAAATAGTGTTCACTTGACTTAAAAAAGGAATATGAGAATCTAGATGAGTAAATTAGTAAAAAAAAAGTTTGATAGATAAAAATTAAATTTATTATTTTTTTAATTATCGATATATCAGTGGTAGTATTATTACGTCAAATTTCCTTACGTTTTTTCCCCCTCATAAACAACTTCGTTCATTCAAGTCATTGTGCTTGTGCTTGTTCGATTGCTGTCTAATTGCTTTATTTTTTTTATGATATTATGTATCAAAAGAATAAATTTTCTCCTTTTTTTTTCTCCAGCAAGCTCTCGCTCTGTCCACGGTCCGAGGTTACCGTGGCTATGGGGATGAGCAAGGCAACAAGGTGAGCGCTTCCCTATCCCCCTGTCGCCGGGTTTCAATCTTATTCGAGGGTTTTTATTTTTCTTCTTCTTCTTTATCAATCACTCGGTTGAACGATTGGTTTTGTGGCTAATGTGATAATAGCTGCCTCCACTCTCTTGCTTTGTGGGTCATTCTTTATTCATTTACAGTAATTTTAAAATCGAATTGAATCGGAAACTGATTAATTTGTGAGTTCAGAGTTTGAACAATAAATTTAACGGATCAATTACATATTTAATAAATAAATAAAAATATATAATTAATAATTACATATTAAAATATTATTATAATAAACATTGATTTATAATTTCAAAATTTAAAATATTCATTATAACATATAAGTTTAATAAAAAAATATAAATATTTGTCGCATAATAAAAATAAAATATAACATTCACTTTTTAAATAAATACTTGAGTTGATGAGATTTTTTTCTTTTTAAAATAATTTTTAATTCACATAGTTTCACCGTCCACTTGGAATTGGCGGTCGAACTGAAAACTGATAGATTTAGATGGATCTAATAAGATTTAGAGTTAAATTGAATTAATTAATTAAATCAGACCAAGTGACTGGTTGATTGATAGTTAAACCAATCCAGCCAGCCGCCCCGGCCCGTCTTTAAAACTATGGCGCAGCAGACGCCAACTTTTCTGATATTGTAATCATCCCAATTGTATTATAGCATGTGTCTCCACCCAATAAATATATTATCCACTTTACGAAGACGGTTCCCACGTCATCATGCTCGCGAGAGCAGTTGCATCAGCATCCATGACTCCTCGCACAGGGTTCTTAACGCAATTGTGAATTATATATGTACAGTATGTATTATATCATATTCAATCATTTGAATCGTGGGCTGCGTCAGATCCAATTTTTCCTTGACTAACGAATTATAACTTGGACTTGGAGTGCCCATGATTAATTAGATAAGGAGAATGGGTCATATGACGTCATTAATGTCTGTGTCATACGAGAAATAATTATCTTAGATCAGTTCAGAGGATTGACTGCTGATAGTTGAAATACATGTGCAATTGCCCCCCTTCTTCTGTGAAAAATGACTAAGTGACACTTTTATATGTGCACTGAATTCATACGATGATTTAATCTTTGAATATATTGAAGCATTCGATAGTTAAAATTATTATTATTATTATTTTGTTTTTGTCCAAGCAATAAAAACCTTGATGCATGTCATTTTGCTGAAGGAACTGAGGATGGCAATAGCCAATACGCTATACAGAGACATGGGGTTGAAGTGGGAAGAAGTTTTTGTATCAGATGGTGCACAGTGCGACATCTCTCGTCTTCAGGTCCAGAATCAACCCTTTTAGTTATTACCTAGGTTTGGTGTTCTTGTCTCATTCGATCAGATAGCCGCATATCCGAAGCAGTCGTAGATAGATCAATGATCTTAATTCGACATGCCAAATGCATAAATTCCACTAGAGAGACACTGCAAACCAGCTGGCCGTATACGAATGTGATTTTAAGAGTCTTACGCCTGGTGCATTGTCCATGCAGATGCTCCTGGGATCCAGAGTGACCATTGCTGTTCTCGACCCATCTTTTCCGGTAAAACCCTGGATTTCCATTAGGCTTAATTATGACCTCATGTAATCCGATCACAGAATGTTCTTAATGGACAGAAGTATGTGACAGGCCTATGTGGACTCCAGCATAATCGTTGGTCAAGCAGGCAAGTTCGAGGAGGACACTGGGAAGCACCAAAACATTGTATACATGAAAAGTCGTCCCGATGACAATTTTTTCCCTGACCTGGAAAACACTCCCAGGACGGACATCATCTTCTTCTGCTCGCCGAACAACCCGACTGGAGCGGCAGCTACTCGGTCCCAGTTTGAGCGCCTCGTCGAATTCGCCAGATCAAACGGGTCGATCATAGTCCATGATTCTGCGTACTCTGCCTACATATCAGATGGAAGCCCAAAATCAATATTCGAAATCCCCGGCGCCAAAGAGGTTCTGACAGTCCCTTGAAACAAATGGCTCTATTTTTATCGAATCACATCAGTTCAACACTCATGGAGATTCTCGTTGTATAGGTTGCAATCGAGATCTCATCCTTCTCGAAATTCGCTGGATTCACCGGGGTCAGGCTCGGGTGGACTGTGGTGCCTGAGGAGCTCTCATATTCGAACGGATTTCCCATCATCAAGGATTTTAATCGCATTGTGTGCACGTGCTTCAATGGCGCATCCAACATCGCACAAGCAGGCGGATTGGCCTGCCTTTCTTCAGATGGCCGTCAGGTTGAATCAGTCAATCGGTCTTTTAATTTTTGAATTCAACAACACCTTAAGATCTGCATTGAAATATATATATATATATATATATAATATTAAGAATTCGAAAACAACATTCTTGTAACTTCCTTCATCAAACATTGCCTTTCAGGCTCTGAGCAAGTCGATCGAGTTCTACAGAGGCAACGCAGAGATTCTTGTGGACGCATTTGAGTCCATCGGGCTTAAAGCATACGGTGGGAAGAATTCACCTTACGCTTTGGTACATTTTCCCGGGTCAAGTTCATGGGACATGTTCGATGAAATCCTCGAGAAGACACACATCGTGACCATTCCGGGTGTAGGGTTCGGCCCGGGAGGCGAGGAGTACCTTAGGGTTAGCGCATTTGGCAACAAAGAGAATGTGTTGGAAGCTTCCAAGAGGATCAAAACCTTATCATACGATCACCTCAAGTAATCAGCTGGGAGCAATATGGAAAAAAGGACTGCTTTGTTCCAAGGAGAGGTGCTGGTGCTGGTGCTGGTAGTAGTAATTAGCTCATTTAGCTCATAAGAAGGCATGCCATAAACAAATCACAGGTCACGGTACGTGCCATATGTGTGTTGCAGTATGTATGATTTTAGACCGAGATAGACAATAACAGCGAAGACTTTGCGCCTATATGGGATGGAACTATAATGTAAGTTTGCTTTGGTGGATTGGCACATTTTCCTCCTAATCGAGGGCTCATATTTAAGCTTTATGAGTGGATGACATTCACGATTAGAAAGATTTATGTCTTACTAAGTCGGTCCGATTCAAATATGGATTAGTCGGAGTCTATTGGTGCACGTAGCATGCCAAGAAAAATAGAAGATGCGGTCAGTTGTCCGTTCTGTTGGACTCAGACCTCAACAGATTTCATGGGCCCCTAGGCCCAAACCCAAGAAGAATCAAGCCCGGAATTTCTCCTTTTCATGGCTGCAAATGTGATATCATTAGTTAAGAATTAAATTGTCCTATTTAAAAAAAGTAGCTTTAAGAGTAAGGCAGCACTACAAATAGGAGAATCCTAATGCAAAATTTTTTTTACTAGAAATATAAGAGATTTATAAGTTTAGAAAGTTAAGGGAAATAAATGAATAAAAAAACAGATTCTTACGGATAGTAAAGAAATTACAAATTTATTAATTTCATATTCATAATCATGTCAACTTAGAATATTCTTTCTTACTGTAACAATTATTTTTGGATAAATTATAATAGAAAATTTGTGATGGGTTGGATTGATTGAGGGATTGGATGGTACAGGTGAGAGTATGGCCCGCAAGATCTTGTGTGGTTATAAGATAATAACAGGACCTTGCTTGTACAAAGAAAGGTCATCTCCCATGACCCACTCCCCCTTTCCAATCACTCAATTGAGAAATTTGTTTTTTGCCCCTTTATGATGCTTCATTATGATCCAAAATCCTCTTTTTAATCTATTAAACTGATTATTTGATACATCTTTTTATTTAAATAAAATAATTATTAAAATTTTATAAATTAAAAAAAATTATAATTAAGAGGATTTCATTTATGACATTATTATTATACTCCAGAACCATATATATATACATATATATATTAAATATTGTAGTTAAATAGTCATCTCACATTTTCCCTTGTTTTTTAATGGTAAAGTTCATTGCTTTAAGGCTAAATTGTCTTAACCTTGAAGAGTGACAATTTGATAATAAGTTGACAATATGTAATAAGTCAGATTAATGGTTCGAATATTATATATGAGATTTAATTGGTGGGCCCTAGATTATATAATATATCGTCCGATAAATTAGTAAGTTATTAGGCACCGTACATCATCGATATTGAAAAAAAAGGCTAAATTTGTCTCTCATTAAATATAATTTGGGGACGTGTTTTCTAGAAAAGTAAATTGAAACTATTCTAATCTCCCTTCTTCATGAAGACTGCATGAATGAATATTATGTCAGTTTTCTCCCTCCTTTTTCTTTTTCACCCAAATATTTTTCGGGAAAAAAGCATAATTCGATACTCTATTGTGTCATTATTATATTTTCCTTCTTTTGCTATTTCTAAACAATACTAACTCATAATAACCCCAAAAAAGAAATAAATATGGAAAATGGAATATTTTCTCTCAGAGGTGGGGAATTTTCCATCAGAAAAAATCTCGTAATTTTGACTGTACAATAGAATGGATAAGATCCAATCGAAGTTATTTAATTGCATGACCCAATTCTAGAAGCCTATAGCCTGAAAGAGCTTTCAAAAGGAAAACATGGAACCTTTCTAGAAGCTTTATCCGCCCGATCTCCAATTTGGAAAGGGCTAAGAGTGAGTTCTGAAACCTTAAGGAAGAGGCTCGTGACTCTGCGTGGGAGATGGCTCAAGTATTCAAATCTGGACCCATCCTTGGATACCAGGGAAATCCACATCACTTGGCAATTCCTACCACTGGTATCCTAACAGATGATGAACATAACAGAGTTTCTGACCTTATACTTCGAAACCCTAGAAGGTGGAACATCCCGGTTTTGCATTTACCCTTTTCAACTGAAACAATCACAAATGTACTAAAAGTACACCCTTCTAGGACTTGTTTTTTTTTTTTAATGTTGTTAGCTGGTCTTGCAAATGGTGTTGTAAATGGTTTAGCATGAAAGATAATTTTATTGCTCATAATCTATGTAAACTTGGTAAGTTACATATCGGTAGAGACTTGTGTATGTTTTACCGGAGTGGCACTCCCAATTGATGAATGCATACGATATTACTTTGAAAGAAAAAAAAAACACCTTTCTGAGGATGTTGAGGAAGATCTAATGACCTACACGCCAAAACCAAACGGGGCAACATTTAGTAAAGTCTCTTTACATGTTTGATCAAAAGTACAGATTCAATACTTAAAACTAAAATCTTTGGAAGAGACTATGAAGTCGGATGATTCACGAGCGTTTTAGAGTCCATTTTATGGAGAATTGCTCGCAGTTGCCTGCCCTAGGTTGCAGAGGCAGGTAGTCGATGCCCCTTCTGCCACATTACTTCCGACGATTATGTACAATTCTATCGAGATTGCATCTCCGCTCGAGTTGTGTGGCGTGAGTGCCCCTGGGGTTTTACGAACAATTTCATTCCTTATTTTACTTACGAGAATTCATGTGATCTATTTTGTTTTATATATATATATATATATATATTTGGTCTCATCCGGACACATTTACTCGGGGGAGTATAGATAAGTAATATTTTCACAGCCGATGTAGCTGTCATTTTCTATAATATTTGGATTCTTCGGGGAACACAGCTCCAGTAGAACAGATCATGTGGGAAAGCTGTCATGGATTTGAAAATTGGCCGCTCCTCTAGAAGTCAATGCGTTTCATCTGAAGGAGTTCACATTCAAGTGGATGCTGCACGGATTGAAGGGGCGCAGCGCACATGTATTGCCGGAGTTGCAAAGGAGACGAATGGGAAAAAATTATCGCTTGGTTCGAGAATTGCAGCACAGGAAAGTCCCTCGGAGGCTGAAGCAAAAGCAGCTCTACCAGCTCTCTCGATTGCTGATAGATCTACATTCAATTGAACTCTGATGCGATACGTAATCCCACAAATTTTCACCATGGGAAATTAGAGGCTCGGGATATGGGTAATGGGGCTATGCATTTTTTATGGCTACACAAGTAGTCTTTTTTTAAAATAAATATAAAATGAAAAAATGAAAATTTTTATAATTAAAATTTCTACTTATTAGATAAAAATAATATTATTACGTAAATTACTTTTTCTCTACCTAGTAGTCCTTTTGATATATGAAGTGCCATTGCCCATTAAAGCCGCGTCTGACGACACTTCTCGACTTGATCACGCAATGAATCGCGCCACCGTGTAAGCGCACGTGACTATTTCACGTGATGAAAAAGGAGGGTCAAGCTAGTGGGGGTGGTGGGGACACACAGAATCATGAGCCTTTTGAGAAGAAAACAATTGAAAAGCCCACTGAAGAGTCCAACCCATGTGGTGCGGGTCCCGCTCGGGTCGGACCCACGAGCCCATCTCGGGTCCAAAATCACTCATGCTTGCTTTTTTTTTTTTTTGTGGGTGACTTAACCAAAGCCACCCATGACATTTGTTGTACATCCACTCGTAAAAGGAAGAGGGTCATACAAGACAAAAGACTTGCGATGAATGTGTTCAAATAACTTCAATTTCGAATCTTCGAGATCTCTAGCTTTTCAGGGACCACCTCATAGACTCGTTAATTCAAGCCGTGCCGGCATAACTCACCATCTCTGACTCCATGAAATGGGCAAAATAATTATTTTTTAAAAAATAAATGTATATTTTAAAATAAAATTTTATACGATATAATTGATTAATTAATCTAAATTTTGTATTGATATGGAAAAAATATTAAAATAATGACTAGGATATAATTATTTATATATAATTAATAAGTTTATGAACTCAATTTTCAAAAAGGCTTTGGCTAAGCAAGTGTCGGGAGTCTCCGGCGTGATGTCGCTGTTTTCCTCTTAAGTACCAATGATCAATTAATGTATTAATAAATAATCTGAGGAACTGTGAAAGCTGATGTCTCAACCTTCATTCCCACCTGCACTGCACCTTTTTACTGTCATTGACAACCCACAGAGCTCCCAAGCTTAGCTTTACAGATTTCTCTGGCAATTAGCACCGAAAATTTCCAAGGGATTGATTGTTCACTCAGTCATACTTTACTCCCAAACAAATAAATAACAAAGCCATTGCAGGAAATTCACTCAACCATCTTCAGGTTGTGATGTTGTCCATGAGGGATGGATGTAGCTGACACGACATGACAGCCATAAGTGGATCTAAGTGTAAACATGCTTAATTTCTGTTATTCCTACTGAAACGGAAAGGACATCATGCATGTCTGGTAAGATGTGAGTAAATCTAAGCAATTTTCTCCCTTACTGTTTTGCCTTTGGTACCATTTCTTTGCAGTCTGCGAGTGCGGGGATTGGAAAATCTGTCCTGCTCTTCTCTCTCTACAGACGGTAAGTGTAACAGACACGGACTCTCTCTCTCTCTCTACAGGGAGATGGCTCACATTTGCAGGCCCAGCTCTGTCAGAGAAGCTTCACTTCAAAGATTCCAACTCCACCATTCTCAGCTCAGCCCAGCTCAGCTCTTTCTTCCAGCCTAAGCCCCCGGCAGATCTGTGTCCTGGCACTTACTCCACCTTGCTGCCTCCCATTTTTCTCCTACCGTGGGATTATTTCCTACTAGCTACCCATTTTCGAGGACTCCGAAGTCCAGTTAAGGTCATCTCTCTTCACACACTGTTTTGTTCTCTAGGCTGTTCCGAATCCTCCTCCTGCTTGCGGATTTGCCGCGCACTGTGAGTCCAATTATTGGGCTCGAGGCCGTTTGAATATTCATTTAAAAAAAATTTTTCTTTTGGCATTTTCTTGACGGAGAATAACAAGAAAGAGGGGAGCTTGTTTTACATTTCAAATCATGCTTCACTTGGGGTAGATTTCTTTTGCCACATGTAGTCAGGCATCTTGTCAGTGGATTTGCCGTGGCTCTTGCTCCTCTCCTCTTCTCCTTCTCTTGTCAGAATCCGGGTCTAGTACTTGCCGGAGCGCTCACCGTTTTCTTGTTTCTCTGAGCCTGTTTAGTGGGGCTGTTTTCTTGTCTTCACTTGAAGTGGGCAAAAAAAAAAAAAAATCCATGTTCACTCCGGACTAATCTGAACTGCTCTTGAGGGCTTGGATCTGATAATCTTGTTCTTCCTCCTCCTCTTTTAATCATTTCAATTCGGAGATTTGTGAGTGTAGAATTCTGGGTGAAGATTGCGTTGCCACAAGGTACGAACTCTGTTTCTCTCTCTCTCTCTCTCTCTCTCTCGACTTATGCATTTAAATTCAGAGAGTCGAGAGAGAGTGATGCAAAGTGAATGGAAGTTGGTTAATCTGGACTTGGTGGTGGCGAAGGTCAAACAGCAGTATCAGCCCTGTCAAGTGGAACTTTACAGCGATCTCTTTATTGAATCTTTTGAGATTCCTCTTTTGCTGCATGCAATTAGCACCTTCCTTTCTATGGCCAAAGATCAGCATTTGAGCTTGATGATCTAAACTTGCTGGTTCATTTGATAGTATCGAGCTTAGTTGTGAAATGCTGGTCTTAGTCCAGTCTAGTCTACCCGTTCTACTCGTCCCAGAATTCTTCGCATTCGTTTCCTTATATTGAAATTCCAAATTTCATCTGCAATTTTGAATCTTGATTAGCCTTTAGCAAAATTTATGTCTCTTCCTGGGTGTCCTTAATTTGGCTGAAAAAGGAGGTGAATTCTGAGGGGAAAACTTGGGTTATGTAAGTGGATTTGGAGTTTTTAATAAAATAAATTGGCAAAATATTGCTCTGAGGCTATATGGAAAACTTCTGTTGAAAGATGGAAAACTAGGTGCAATGTCTGCAATGATCCAACTCTCACCATGTAATGTCTTCTCAACATTCCCTCCTACTTGTTCAAAACCTCGTTCTTGACCTTCATTGATGTTTTATGAACCAGTGGTTGCATAAGTTGGAGGGTGGATTGGATCTGTTCTCCACAATACCCAACTAAAATAAGGTGAAAGAAAATCTGAGATGCAGGGAGTGGAAACTGAAAAGGTCTCCAATTACATCTTTTAGATATTCTTTTGTCAACATTAAAACTAGGAAACTTCAATAGAAGCAAATACCCATAATTTTATTCAATTTGCTCTGTCTATATTAATATTGGAACATTTTGAAAAAGTGGATGTTGAATGTGGCTGCTTTCTGAAATTGATATTTATTATCCACTAAGTGAATTGATCTAATTATGGTAACTATGCCATCAAAACTGTTGTTATGATCATCTGGCAAGTATAATACCAGCTTAACAGATAAATTATGCATGCAGGCATCCAAAAGGACTCCAAAACTTTTCTTCCAATGATTGATTGATCACCTCTAGTAATGTCTAGAATAACAAGGTGGAAGCCAGAGAAGACGAAGACTAAAGTTGTCTTTCGACTGCAGTTCCATGCTACACATGTATGATCTGTTATCAGATTTCTGAGTATATTGCTAATTTCTCTATATGCTCAATTTCTTACTTTATTGCTTGATAAATCTCTTTGCTAGTTTTGTCCTGACACTTAATTAGTTGTATTTTGACTTCTTGGTGAGGAAGTATCAGTTGATTGTACAACTAGTTGATCCAGAATTATGTACATTTTGCCAGATTCCTCAAAGTGGATGGGACAAACTCTTCATAACGTTCATTCCCGCTGATTCTGGTAAAGCAACAGCTAAGACAACAAAAGCTAATGTGAGAAATGGGACTTGCAAATGGGCAGATCCAATATATGAAACTACAAGGCTCCTTCAAGACCTTAGAACCAAACAGTTTGATGAGAAACTCTACAAGTTTGTTGTCTCAATGGTAATGCCTCCTCCTTAATTATCAGTTTTATTTATCCAGTAAAGTGAATCTTGTGATGATCAAGATTATGTCTGTTTTCAATCTTGTTGATATCAGGGTTCTTCGAGGTCTAGCATCCTCGGTGAGGCAACTATCAATCTTGCCGATTATGCTGATGCATTGAAACCCTCTTCAGTTGCTCTCTCTCTTCATGGTTGTGACTATGGAGCCATTCTACATGTGAGGACTCTTTCACAAATTATTTCCAACTATTATTTTTGTGCAGATTGGGACCATGTATATTTGGGGAATCACGTTATATCTGTGATTTATTTATTTACACGTGCCAATAGACACCTTTTGCCTGGCCATTTGCTAAAACATGGTTTTATGCACAAAGAATGAAATTGCAATAAATAAGCCAGTTTAAACAACTAGGAACTAATAAATGACATTATGAATCCGTGATATTCTTAAAAGTGAAATTCAGATATTTAATCTTCTAGAATAAAATAGATCTCAAACAAAGTGACTACATATCAAGACTGAATATTCCTCTGAAGCCTCAGATTGGTGACATAATCACGAATTATTTGTCCTATACCATGCATTTTAAGTTGTTCTAGAAGGGAATATGCATCTAATGGTTTGTTACTAATCCTGATGCAGGTCACTGTGCAGCTGCTGACCTCTAAAACCGGATTCAGGTGCTTCCCTAAATCCTTTCTACAGTAAGTTTATTCCTTCTGCTTTGCATCAGCTTACTTTCTGGTTTTTATTAACTCAGAGAGTTTGAGCAACAGAGAGAGCTCAGAGAAAGAGGCCTGGTGACCAATGCTGAGCATGACAGTCATAATGACTTCGTCGCCGAAAGACTGCCATCACCTGGAGAAGCTATTGGCAATCATGTGGTATGCTTTCTTTACTTTGCCACAAAATGATTAACCGAGTGCTCACTAATCGACTGCTAATGCTATATGCCTTTGCTGTATATTTTATTTTTAAGCTTAATTTGCTTTTATTTTAAATCATACAATTATTGCATCTCCTAATACCATACGTTAGCTACATGGATTTTCTTAATTTGTCAAAGAAGGAACTATGAGGAAAAGGAAACGGCATGTAAATGCGAACAGCAGCCATTTGAAGTTAGACCTGAGATTACCATGTTAAATAACCATTGTATGGTATGGAAGAAGTAATGAATTTCTGAGGTGCAGCAATTGATGTGTCTGTGAATTTGTACAGAAGATATGAATAATTACTGGTTCTGCTGCATCATGATTCTTCTAATGCTTCATATTAAGTAGATATAGCTTGTAGAAATCACAATAAAAATAATCAGGTATACCAAGGGTTTCCCCTTTCTTGTCAACGGTACTCCCTCAAGGATCATGAGACAGCACTGTATATATAATACAAACATTTTGGTGAACTCTGCGGAATTCTATTATAACTTTTTTTCTTTACCTACAGTAAAATTTTGCAAAATAAGCATCAATAAATTTTACTGTATTGTTTGCTAAATTGTATTTCTCAAACCAGTTCTTGCCATTATGTGTTTTACTGGAAAAACAATTTGTCAAAATCTCGCCTAAATTGAAAATCTGCTGGACTTTATCTACCCAGACTAAGTGCCCATTTGATTTTTAACAGAAATGCTTTCCATGAGTTATGAGTTTGTTTACTAGTATGTCATGAAAAAGTAATGGAAGAAGGGAATGAGAGACAATGTAGTTTGAATGCACAAACAATAGTTCATTTAGTCAATTTCAATTTGCTTACTCGTTAAGTTTTTTTTTTCACTTAATCAGTGAGTAGATGATCCTCTCTCTCCCCTTCTTCCTCTCACCAACTTTTTTTTCCCTGAATAATTCCTCACTACTTTTAGGTAACTAATCTTTTAACATTAAAGCACTTGCTGTCATGGTAATTTCTGCTGTCAAGAACATCTAGCATACTCTTTTGGAAAACATTTTTCCCTCTATGTTTCCTGCCAAACAACAAAAGCACTATATCAATTGTACTAAATGGACAGACCACTTTTGCATGCTTCTGTTTATTCATCATCGCTTTTTTCTTCCTTTTCACTAAGTTACTACCCTTTTATATTTTTTGAAGGAAAACTCAAGGATTAACTCAAAGCCCCAACTGAGAGAGCATCCCTCACAGGAAGAAGACACTGGCCTGAATGAAGACCACGTGGGATCCCCCATTGCATTTGATGGTTCTTCAAACACTTCCGAATCACTGTGTGCTGATAAGCATGAAACAGCGAGTCCACATGAGACCGACACTCAAAATTCCGATCAGAAGTATCCCTCTATGCATGAGAGCCGTGATTGGATTCACAGCTTGGGATCAGAATATTCTGGGGACAATGATTTAGCAATTGCTTGTGAAGAGAATGATCGGATTAGAGGAAATTTAGAGTTGGCGGAGTCCTCTCTTCATGAGTTGAAACTAGAGCTGAGCTCTTTACAGGGACATGCTGATGAGTTGGGAGTGGAAGCACAGAAATTTGCGCAGCAACTTGCTGCTGAGATGGCATCAGGGGAAAACCTTGCCCGAGAGGTAGCGATTCTAAAGATTGAGTGCTCAAAATTTAAATGTGACATCGAAGTTTTAAAGGATAATAGCAATAAGCTTAGGTCTCCATCTAACTGCCGAGAATCAGCGGGAAATGTAGAGGAACCTATGTATCAAGACCTACAACTCAGGTGGTTAAAAAGCCTTTTACTTGTGGAAGATAAGCTAAGAGAGCTTCAGAACAAGGCTTGCTTTGGATTCGATGATATGGACTTGAGAGTGCTGGGCTCAGACCTGGAGTCTATGCTCATGATGTTGAAGGATCTGAAGCAAGGAACAGGACAGGTAATCTCGAGTCTCAACTTTGTAGCACTGGAGGGAGGGCCTGCTCTAAGAGAGCTTATTGTGGAGTCAAATTTACATGAGAGTGAAGAACATAAGTTGAGATTCGGGCTTGGGACAGACTTATATCAACCCGAAAGCATGCTTCGTCATTCTGCTGATATGACCGATTCGATAAAGAATAGAGTGGATGAACTTACAAGGGAGTTGGAGGAGTC
This sequence comes from Sonneratia alba, assembly GCA_900174645.1. Taxonomy (NCBI): domain Eukaryota; kingdom Viridiplantae; phylum Streptophyta; class Magnoliopsida; order Myrtales; family Lythraceae; genus Sonneratia; species Sonneratia alba. The sequence goes on from FWPY01000071.1 coordinate 1,138,287, forward strand.
AAAATCTGAGAGGGAGAGTCTGCTGCAGAAAATGGACCAGATGGAGTGTTACTATGAGACCCTAATTCAGGAGCTTGAGGGAAATCAAAGGCATATGCTGGGAGAGCTGCAGAATCTGAGGAATGAACATTCTGCATGTTTATATGCTGTTTCTTCAACAAATGCTGAAATGGAGAGACTGAGGCAAGATATGAATGATAAGGAAATATTGGTAATGGAGGAAAAACGAGAGTTAGATGCACTTAACAAGGAGTTTGAGAGAAGGGCTATGGCTGCAGAGTCTGCCCTCAAAAGGGCCCGCCTGAACTACTCGATTGCTGTTGGGCAATTGCAAAAGGATCTCGAACTTCTCTCATCCCAGGTCTCCTCGATGTTTGAGGCTAATCAGAATCTCATCAAAGAGGCTTTTCAAGACAATGAAGCAGTTAATCCTGTTGGGACTTCAAAGAGTCTAGCGTTGGTGCAGAAGGAACAAAACTTGGGCAGAGAAGCCCTTTTAGACAACCTGAGAAGATCGCTGATCTTGCAGAAGGAGCTTTACAGGAAGGTTGAGGATGAAGTTCAAGATGTGCACCATGAGAATTTGTCCTTAGATATCTTCTCCAGGACTGTGTGGGTGACATTACTTGAAGCAATTTCAGATATGGGTGACAAGATGAATGAAAAACATGAAATGACAAAGCAGCTTGGATCTTATAAGAAATCAAATGATGTGTTGATGCTGAAGCTGCAAACTGCTTTGGATGAGGTTGAATCTCTAAACAAGGAGAAGACTGCCTTATCTGTGAAGTTTTCTGAAATTACTCAACAGAGTGAAGACTTAGAAGCGAGTCTGTGGAGGTTGACTGATGAAAATGGTTGTCTCATTCAGAAAATTGCTGATTTGGAAGATTTACTCAGAAAAGAGATTTTAGAATCCAGTGATCTCAAGAATGGAAATACTGCCTTGCAGGAAAAGTTGATGAGCATTACACATGAACTTCAGCAGCTGGAGTATGTAAAGGAAAATCTTGAGAAACGTGTCAGCAATTTGCAGGAAGAAATGCAGGGTTTGCTAGCAGCTCATGATGACAAAGTTTTCCTCCTAACGAAAGAGAAGGAAATTTTGACAAATGAAAGAGAGATGGCTTATGCTTCCATGAGCATATCAGAGTCTGCTAAGGAAAATCTTGAGAAAGTTGTCTGTGAGTTGCAGGAAAAGATGCAAGCATTGTTGGATTGCCAAGATGAAAGGCTTACCCAACTAATGGGAGAGGCTGAAGTTTTAACCAAGGAAAGAGACACTGCTCGTGCTTCATTGAGTGCCTTGGAATCTGCAAAGGAAAATCTTGATGAAGTTGTTGCCAGTTTGCAGCAGAAATTGGTTGTTTTGTTGATGCAACACGACAAGAAATTTGATGGGGCATCACTCGACTTATTTTCCATTGTATCGCAGTTGGAGGAATTTCAGGATGCTGCACAGCAGAAGATCTTTCGACTAATGGCGGAGGCTCATGCTTTAGCAACAGAAAGAGATGAAACCCAGGCGTCCTTGGGTATGTTGGAATCTGCAAAGGAGAATATGCAGAATCTTGTTGACAAATTGGAGGAGAAATTGCGAGACTTGTTGATATTTCATCACAAGGATTATGATGGAAGATCCTTGGACTTATTTGATGTTGTGTCTCAAATAGGGCAATTTCAACATAATGCGCATCAAAAGATCTCCCAAATAGTAGCAGACAATGAAGTTCTAATGAAGGAAAGAGATGCTGCTCAAGCTTCTTTAACTTCATCAGAATCTGAGGAGGAAAATCTGAAGAAGTTTGTTACTGAGCTGCAGGAGAAATTGTGGGATTTGCTCATGAGTTATGATGAGACTATTGATGGATCTTCCTTGGACTTAATGAACTCCTTGTCACGACTAGAAGAGTTACTGAGTAACACACATCAAAAGATCTCCAATCTAATAGAGGAGAATGAAGTTTTAACAAGGGAAAGAGATTCTGCTAAATCTTCCTTCAGTCAATCGGAATGTTATAATCTTGCTATGAAAGAAAATTTTGAATTTGATTTACGTGATGTGCTGGCAAAGGCAAACATCTCCGATTCTTTGGTGCAGAAACTTCAATCGAAGCTCGAGATTATTGCAGGAAGGCTGGGGGCATGCTTAAACTGTGAAGAAATCTATGAAGAGCAGCAAAGAGTTCTAATTGATGATCTTGATAGATTCAGAGCAGAGCTGGAAAGACTGAGATATAAGAATGAGGTTCTTGCCCAAGAAATCTTCTCATTACAAAACCTTGGTGAAGAACTTGGGAGGAGCAAGTTGGCTGTAGAAGAATTTGCAGAGGAAAATCGCTCTTTGATGGCATCATTACAGGAAAAAACTGAAAACTCTGCTCGTCTTATAGCAGAGCTTACTGAGCTTAGAGAGAGTTCGCAATGTTTGAGTGAAGAACTGCAAAGAGAAAGAGGCTTCAGAGAAGAACTAGAGAACATGATAACTGATCTCATGTCACAATTGAACAAGACACGATCTCAATTGCCAGAATTTGACAAGCTTAACATTGAAATAGTTAAGCTAAGGCAATTTATATCAAATCTAGAATCAGAGAAATTGAGATTGGAAAACCTTCTGTCACAGAAAGAAGAATTCATTAAGGTGGCTCATCAAGAAGCATTCATAAGCAACCATTTAGGTGATCAGTTGTTTGAAATGCATTACTGTTTGATAGCTTCAGACACTCAATTAATTTTTACCCAAGCTCATTACAGGGAATTCATTGAGGATGTCATCCATCAGCTTAAGATCTCAGAGGGGAATCTCTCATATCTCCATGAAAAAAATCTAGATATGGAAAGCAGATTAGATTGTGCTCTTACTAATGAACTGCAGCTCAATGAAGAAAATGCAGAGTTGTCGAGAAACCTTGAGTCTCTAAGAACTGAGCTAGAAGCTGCTGCTGCTCAAAACAGAATTCTTATTGGGAGTAATGATGCTCTGGCACTAGAGCCTGGGGAACACAGGAAGAGAAATGAAGTTTTGGATAGCACTTGCTCAGAAGAAAGTAAAAAGCACGGATTCCAAATTGAATGGCTGATGCAAAGGCTAGCAAGTTCTGGAGAGGAGATCAACAGTTTGGTGATTTGCAACGAGGAACTTAAGGTTGAACTTTTGGTAGTCAAAGATAAACTCTGCGAGCTTTGTGGTGAATTGACCTTAATGGGGAGTGAGTATGATGAATTGAGCAAGAGGCTATCTGCCCAGATTTTGAAAACTGAAGAGATTAAGAACTTGTCTGCCCATCTGAAGGAGCTCAAGGACAAGGCTGAGGCTGAATATGCCAAGGCCTGTGAGAAGAAAGGAGCTGAAAGTCCACCTTTTGCAGTGCAAGAATCATTAAGAATTGCGTTCATCAAAGAGCAATATGAAACAATGGTTCAAGAACTGAAGCAGCAGCTCTTGATCTCCAAAGAGCACAGCGAGGAGATGCTTTTGAAGCTACAGGATGCTGTCAATGAGACCGAGAGCAGGAAGAGAATCGAGGCCTCTAATTTGAGGAGGAACGAGGAGCTGAGCATGAGGATCTTGGAGTTGGAGTCAAAGTTGCAGGAGATTGTCTCTGATAAGCGGGAGAAAGTGAAGGCCTTTGACTGTATGAAGGCTGAGATGGAGTGCTCTTTGATAAGCCTTGAGTGCTGCAAGGAAGAGAAGCAGAAGCTTGAAGTTTCCCTGCAGGAGTGCTGTGAAGAGAAGTCTAAGATTGAGACAGAACTTGTGCAAGTTAAGGAGCTACTTGAGAGATCAAGCATTTCAGGAGCCTCAGTTTCTGAGATGCCAAATGGTGAAAGAAGTGTAGATAGGACCTTCTCACAAAACCACGAGGAAGCTGATTCTTGCTCAAGTCCTGCTGGAATGCAAACTATGCAGGTGAGATATGAAACCATGCTCGCTAATTAGTATGGTATAGATAATTGCTAGTTTCAGTGGGTCGTTCCACATTTTTTATGAATGACAATCTTACTCCTTTCATGAAACGGTGTTCCATTTGTTGATGCAAATATTGTTATCGTAGGATTTTGATGCTAATGGTGAACATGGAGTTCAGAGTCTGGCACCTGTAGATGGAGAAAATTTTCTTCACAGAGATGGGAAGGATTTTGCTCTCATTAACGATCACTTCAAAGTGCAAGGTTTAAGGTCAAGCATGGAACACTTGTATAAGGAGGTATGTACCACATTGTTACAGGCAGATGCAAAATCAGGACTCGTATGTTGGTTAAAAGAAAATAACTTCCAACCTCTCTCTTCCTTGTCCTTTTGCAGTTGGAAAAGATGAAAAACGAGAACTGGCTCCTCCCTCTTGAAGATCAGCAACTAAACCCAAATTTCCCAGATTTGGAGAGGGAACTCATCCAGTTGGATAAGGTGATTCTTTCACATCATCATCTTATATAGTCAGTATGGAGCTCTGATTGTTATAGACTTTCTTACTGTTATTATCACAATTATTATCAGGTAAACCAGGAACTCATCAGTATATATCCATCATTCAATGAATTCGAGGGTGGCAATAATGCACTAGAAAGAGTCCTCGCCTTAGAACTTGAATTAGCCAGTGCCTTGCAGGCGAAGAAGAGTAGCATTCATTTCCAAAGGTACTTTTGTTGTTTGTAACTAGACTCCCACCATAAAAAATCTTGACAGTTCTTCAAAACTTCAGCTTAGTCTCTTAAAATTTGAGTCTTCTCAATACTCTGGCCTCTGTGAAGTTTTCATTTTAGTTGAATCCGAATAATGTCTCAAGTTTTTATTTGCATTGCCTGATAGTGGACTCTCTCTCTCTCTCTCTCTCTCTCTCTCTCTCTCTCTCTCTTTTTAATCTGCATTTTGCCTGATATTAGACTCCATCAATACAAACTCTCTCTCTCCTTCCCCAACCAACCCCCCACCCCCGCCACACACCCACCAACACCCCCCAAACCCCAGTATTTCGATTGACAATCTGTAGAATCACATGGAGCATGTACAAATGCGTAACCAGGGAAAAAGTGTTTCCTCCCTTGTTCACGAATTCTGGTCGAATGATACTATCTCCTTTTCTTAATAAAGGATCTCTAGGAAATTTTTGCTCTCTAGTGATGGAACAATATAGTGACAGGTTGCTCATGTTGTGTTTATATATGTATAGTTGGATCTTTGCATATTCTTGCAGAAACTACTGTCTAGTGATATTCTCATGATGCTGAGCCAAATGACAAGGAAACATCTTACAGTTACTTCATCAAATTTCTTCTTACTCTGCAGTTCATTCCTGAGACAACACAGCGATGAAGCAGCCATATTCAAGACCTTCAAGGACATCAATGGACTGATCAGAGATATGCTTGACCTGAAAGGAAGGTACGCAGCTGTAGAGTATGAGCTAAAAGAAATGCGCAGGCAGTACTCTCAGTTAAGCCTTCAGTTCGCGGAGGTTGAAGGGGAAAGGCAGAAACTTATGGTGACCCTTAAATGTGTTCAGTCCTCTAAGAAGGCGCTGAATCTGAACCAATCATCATTGGCCTCTCTCGGAGAAAATTAATCATAGAGAGAGTACATATGTAGGTTGCAGCAAGGAACTACTGTTATTTCTTAGATGAAGTCATGCAAAATGGAACGGGAACGGTTAGGTGCAGCAACACTCACTTGTGTATATAAGTGCCATACAGGTGGTGGATTTATTCACCATTGCTGCTGTTATATATACTAAAATGTCTGTAACATTATTATCCTTCTACTCCTCAGATCATACGGTTTGTAATTCGCAGTCAGTGTACAGTGACTCAGATTTTTCTGAATGCAAGCCATAACATTAGCATTGCCTCTCTCTTTTAGTATAATTTTCTATTTTTATGAATTTTCCCATTGTTCTCATGAAACATGCAATTCAAGAGGGACATCATCCTTAAATTCAAGTTGGTTTTTAAAATTATGGGAAATTAGATAGAGATGGTTTCTCTCCTGTTCTGATTACGACTTGCAGACAAATGACTTTCAACTGCTCTCTTGGTTTCTAGATGGAAGAAAGAAACTTCTCTTGCAAATGTGCCACAACATTCTATACTTCCAATCAAATGATTACGCAAACGTTTACAAACACTTGGACATTCTCTCACTCTCCTTCACAGACACACATCCCTAACGTTACTGCTCACTTTGCTCTTGTGATCATCACAGATTTCGACTCGAGAAGCACGCTGCACCAATTTTTACCTGTACGCACGCACACACATACCGAGAAGCAAAGAAGAACCACATGAAGGTAAAAATAAGAATCCTGAGACAAATATATGCAAGTTCTGCCAAACTCTTATGTTACTCTGGGCTACAAGATTGTGCAGTAGCACCTTGTTTTCTTGGCATCCTCCTCCTCTGTTCTCCCTGCACAAGAATGTCCAGCTACGATATTCTAAGATCAGCAAATTGAAATCGCCATCTGGTTGACACACTGACAAATCTCTATTTGAGCATCTCGTGCATCGACTTTCTAGAGTTTGTCGACTCTCTTTCAATAATATATTTCCAAAAACCTAGAAAGAAATTTGATCATTAGAGGATCTCAGTAAGGGTTCTTTCCCTTCCATGGTTCGTAAAGTAAAAAAAGAATCATGATTCTTTTCTTTTTTCCGAAGTCATTAGCTCATTTCCGTGTATTTCAAGAAAAGGAAAACGGTGGACCGGAACAGATTCCAGCAACCAAACAGAAGAACAGTAAGACCAGTTCAAGTATTACCTCCTCTTTTGTCCAAACGAGGGTGATGCAACACAACGTGCATAGTCATGACTCCTCCAGGAAAGTCAGCAATCGGTAATCTTGAATCAGCGAGCGTCCTGCTGTTCTCCAATATCTTCCCGGCATGGATTAGCTTTATATCATTTATCGACTTCGGGCCATCTACTTTGTCTAACGGGAAGTCAAAAAGCCCGAAATAAGGAGAAAAGCTCCACACTTTCTATCCACTAACTAACTGTAACAATCTGACGGCGCAGCAGAAAAACAGTAACATGAACTTTGGTAACATCTCTTGGCATTTCATCGCAGAAGCTTCGTTATCAATTTGAGCTGATCGATAATCAGAGATATGACAATCTTTCAAAATAACAGGGAAAAAGGATTTGTCACAGGAAAAAGGACGCAGATAAAAAAAGAAAACATAAATCTCAGATGATTGAACTTTGAGCACGAACCTCTTGGCCATTGGGACACTACTTTTTCTTTGAGAGAAGCCACTGCTGTATCGGGACTGTACTTTCCAGGACCGATATCGCTCCCATCTGCAAGCCGAAACTTGAGTTCGATCAAATCATCCTCCCCCGCCATTTAACTGATCGAGTCTCTCACTAATGAGAGTGAGATTCAACTTCTTATCCTATACGATCCTTCTCAGATTCGGTTCCGACGTTCGAACAACTTCAACTTCCACAGCGACCCAATTTCTTTTCCGAAGTAATCACTCAAAATCGGTTCTTTTAACTAATAAACCAACAAGAAGCTAGAACTCTACTTGCAACTTCGAACTCCACAGGTGAAGCCGCAATCGACCAAATTCTTGTACCAAGGACTCTGCACCAACTTCAATTAACACGACAACTCAGATGGATTTTCGCGCAGATATACCAAGAAATCAGGAAAAAAATACGATGAAATAGCTATCTGACAAGAAACTGGAATTACTTCCGCAAAAAAGCGGATCCAATCACTGAAGAGGGCTCCCTAATACAACAGAGGAATGCTGATGGTTTCTTGAAGATAAGCTCGAAGAATGAAACTGCCCAAATGGGCACTGGAAGATGTCCTCGCCTCCTTCTGCGAGTGGGATAGTTCTGATTTTCAGATTCTTACCCGGATAAGTCTTCATAATAATCCAACGGTAAGACTTTCGCGAAGATAAGCCCCCCACATTACGTGGTTTCCACGAAAAAGTCCTTAATCTTTTCTTCTTGTCCTGTAAATGCCCCCCCTACTCTATTTCTTGGAATTCTTGTTCTTCATTCTCTCGGTCCCCAAACCCATATCTAATCCTAAGCCATGTTTTTACTGCGCAGAAGACTAATCTGTATCATGTGATTGAATTGCGTGATGCAGCCTCTCCATCTTGAACAAAATGTTAGTTCAAGTTTTACGAACACAAAAATTTTTTATAACTAATAAAGTTTTACTCCCTCGACTCGAATTTGGATCAATAAGAATCCACCAGTCTCTAGATATGTGTTGCATGTCAAAACAAGAAAAGTTTAGGGGTAATGAAATGACATCGGCCTCGAGGAAGGGGCTGCGTGATAATTTCACCTCAGTTTGGTTAATTCCATGTTTGGAATCAGTCTCTTGATGGAATCAGACAGCCCACTCACTTGTAATAAAATATATACCTCTTGTTAAGTAATCTCAAATTATTATCTTGATTTAATTCTATTTTCTTTTTATTTTTCTCTTTTATTTTGACGTCACATAAGCTAACTCGAAGTTCATAGTATAACACCTTTTCTTCATATAATTTATTGGTCATACCAATTGTTACGTATTATACAACTATATTGCGTGTTTATATGTATATATATGTGTGCGTGTATTTCGTGTAGAACATGAATACGATGCAATTATATGCTTGTTCAAGGAAACTCATGTTTACATAGTTATATAAATGAAGTTTGGTGTACGCCGTCCTTCTAGATCCTTTTTTTTTCGCTTATTTTTAAAACTTGGGATTTTTTTTATATTTATAATAGTAAAAAAAAAAGAGCAAAAGGGCATAGGTGTCAAAATTTTGTACAGTCTGGATATAACATAAAAAAATCATGTTTAGGCCGGTATTTTTGAGTTGGTTGAAATATCGGGTCGTGCCGATCCCAAAGCATAAAAAAAAATTATTACAATAAAAAATTATGAGAAAATTTAAAATTTTGATTAATTAGTTATTTAAATATTTTATTTAAATTAATTCAAATTTTAGATTAAATAGTAAATTATATTATAAAAAATTATTTTAAAATATAATTTTATTTAAATTTACTTTTAAAAGATAATTATTTATGTTATTCAGGTTAAGATCTGAAGCATGAAATATTTTTACTCAGACTAAGGTTTTTGGGCTGCCAAGACGGTAGGTTGAGTGGTACGACCCAAAAGTGTCGGTTGGAATTGACACATTTATGAAAGAATATTAATTAAGAGAAATGTGGTATATGGCACTAATGTAATTTCCAACACGTGATTTTCAAAGAAAATCTTTTCAATTCTAATTTAATATATGGTTTTTCACATTTCAATGCATGAAATCGAGTGGCATAGAGTAGAACCCTACGGTCGGAGAGGGGACTTCCCAACATAGCAGGCGGGGGCGGCAGTTCTCCAAAACCCAACGGGCCGGATTGAATGCCGCCGTTGCCATATTAGAAGTTGATGTAATAGATTTGTCTTTTCTTTTGTCGGTTCCTTCTGATGATGGATGGGACAGTACTGATGGGGAAGGCCCAGAACTTTGGGCGACGCAGTCCGGCAGGCAGCTGGCAAAAGAAAAGAAAGCCCTTGCACTTCGGAATCTGCAGACGACTGACCCTTAGCCCAATTAAAGATGTTAAACCGGATGGTCCGGTCTAGGTCCAAAATGGGCCTAAAATTATTCGGTTTGAATATAGTTCAGTCCGTTAAGTATAGCGGGCTGATTTAGTTATAAGTCGCTGTTCATGAATATATGAACCGTTCTGAAACTGTTCATAGGAAGGTTAGTTCATGGTTCGGGTTGATATGACATGTGAATTGTTCTTTTTTTTGCAAATTATTTAAAATAAATAATTTTTTATTTATATTTTTTAAATTGAATCGATAAAATTTAACTATTGATTTACTGAGTTTTGGCGGTCCAAGACAATTTAACAATAAAAAGTGTTGAGCTAGTTCAAGTTTAATGAGTATATTTCTTGGACTTGACTTATAACCGCCCACCAACTCAATAAGAGCGATTACGAGCCAATTTGGAAGTGGTGTAGACCAGTTATAAGTTTTAACGAGTCAATTTGCACCATACCGACCCAATTAACATCTCCAAGCCCAAACATACAGAGCTTATGAACAAAATCATGCCAACAAAATTCCCTGATTGTGCACACCTCAACTATTTGTTTTTTAAATATGTATTACTTAGTATTTAAATTTTTAATAAATTCTTATTTATATAGGTATAAGTCAGATTGTACCTTAAGATTTGTCCCCTAGACAGTGCCAGAAACTTCTTGAGGGAAGCCGATCAGTAGGATAGGCGAGTCGCCCGAATGTCTCTTGCATGTGATAGAACACTCGATTTCATGCATCGCTGCATGTTTGCGATAGCTGAATTTGCAGTAGAGGCCATATATGGACTTCAATTGTGTGGCAAATACCCTGTAGTTCCAACTGCGGAGGTATAGAGCAAAATGCATGTCTCACAAATATGCTGCACACCTCTACTGTGTATGGAAATGTAGAGCGGAGACCAGCTGTCCATATATGTATGCCCGATAGGCACGACTTGACCCGTTTTGGTGGCGACTGAGTGTCCACCCTCGGGATCTTCCTTTTTCCAACTACGAAGGAGGGTCATGAGTAAAAACATAAAAATAAAAAATAAACAACAAGGTGTTGTAAAATTTTTCACATTTTCCCCTTCATTCTTAGACCAACGGGCAAGCAATAAAAATTAAAACTCTAATGGACCAACGGTCAAAATCTACAGCTTAATTTTAGGACACAGCTCAGTCCATGAATTGCGAGAAACATACCAATGTAGGATCCACAATAAATGTTTTGTATCCTGATTGGTTACCTTTTCATGCAAATTCAAAATAAGGTGATCAAACTTAAGAGGGATTGAATTTCAAATAATATCTCTTGATGACGACCACAGGAGATGATTATGTTAGGATGATTAGATATCTCTAATTTGGCCAATCTACAGCAGCTGCCTTGGAATGAATCCTATGAATATATAGTAATTAATACTAAATAGGTGAAAGAGAAATCAAAGATTAAACACTATAATCTCTCGACCTAATGAAGCAAGACCAGAATGATGAAGACAACCATGTCGTTACTTGTATTTTCTCTCGGTCAAATTTTATTCAACCACGAACCGGCCATAGCTCTGGCACTGCCAGCCCGAGTAAACGCGAGGAGCCTCCATTCAAGTTAACTTCTCCGCTGATATCGAATACATTTAAGCACTTCCCAATCTCCGCCGCCGCCGCAGCCGCCTTCACTGGCTCCTCATCATTCGGTATTGGTTCGCCACCTTTGGTTGTATCATCATCCCTAGGGTGATCACTATCCTTCCTGTTCCCTGAATCAGCTTCAGAACATTGTAGATGATCATCCCCGTTACCCTCGTCAATGATTTGGGGAGATGCACAATCGGTCTCAGACTCGATCTCATCTTCGAGTTGAAAGACTTCATCATCCAACGGCACCAGTTGCAGGGTGAGGCGTCCGTCCCTCCGGTAGGCCTGGAAGTACTCGTGATGCCTCACCGGCTCCTCCCTCAGGATGAGCCGCCCATCGTCCGTATAGGTCCTATTCAGGACCCACGGCATGTGAGGATGCAGATTCTCCGTTCGGGCCAGCAACGGGATCAGCGGAGGGTACTGCTTCTCTTTACTGCTCTCCTTCATCTCGTTTTGCTGAGTCCTCATCCTCCTCCTCTCCATCGCCACCACATGGTCACCTGCTTCACTCGACCTCACCGGGAGGGGCATCAAGTCCACACAGCTCTCCTCCCCAATGCAGTCTTCGATCAAAGGGAATGATGACAGGGGCGTCTGCTGAGATAACATTGCGCAGGGCAACGGGTGATCAATAGTTCATCAGAGAATGGAGAGGATAGAGTGAGAGAGCAACCGAGGGTCCATTGCGGACCCTTGGACGGGGAAATACTGCAGATCTGAGTCCGACTACTGAGATACCACGAAGGTCTGCATTTATAGAAGGGGAAGGAGCGGCAAGAAAGTGCATGGCGCTGGGCGACGTGGCGGCCTCCCATTAATAAGAGTTTTAAAAGGGAGGGCAAAAAAGGACCTTTGAGAATGGTAGTATGTCTGGAGTAGAGGAAATGATAGAGCAGCGACAGCTAATCCACTCTGTGAGGGCGCATTAAAGGAAATTGCTTTACATATACACGTATATGATTTTTGTCTTGTTATTGAAAATCTTTCCTCTATGATATTAGGAAAAATAATACTTACTTTTAATTCTTAATCTTTTATAATTTTATTACTTTCATTCTAAACCTTTTATTTTTTTTATTAATTTTTATCCTCAACATTTTTTATTTTTGCCACTTTAATCTAGTTGTGAGATTTTTTATTATGTCCTGCCATGTGGCATTTTAATAAATTAAAAATATTTTAAAAAATCCTCAATGAATAAATAATGTGACAAAAAGATTAAAAACAATGAAAAAAAGTATAAAATCAAAAAATGAAAACACAAAACAAAAGAAAGAAAGAAAGGAAGGAAGAGCTAGTCTCGTCTACGAGTTTCCGTCCTAGAGCCGACTCGAACATTTGTGTCATTGGTTTTCGATATTTCCTTCAACTATATTTTTCTTCATTGATTTTTAATTTATTCAAAATTCTTTATTTTTTTAGAAAACTTATAAATTTAAAAATATTATGTCAGCAACACTAACAGAAAATCTAATAATAGGACTAAACTGGCAAAAAAAAGGAGAAAGTTGAGGAGAAAAATGACAAAAAATAAATGTTTACTATGGAAGTAACAAAATCATAAAAGATTAAGGATTAAAAGGGGCTTTTTTTAGGGTTTTCTTCTCGATATTACTGAAAACCCCACCCCTGCTGTATTGGCAAGAATAATATCATAAATTGAGAATATGAAGATCTCTCCAGCATATAAAAATATATGACTACGAGTTCCAGTGGATATTAGAGGAGCTTCAACAACTATTGTATTTTAATCATTAAGAGAATTATCGGTCTTACTGCAATTTAATATTTCAGGTCACTCAGTATAAGCATTCTGATACGAAGTGTGTTTCTAGATTCAATATCTAGATCCTCCCGCAGGAGCGAATTTCTCGAAACTAATGGAGCCTCCATCAATCAACATAGTGTGAGCCTGGTTTGATAGAAGACGGTGATCGACAAATCGACACAGAACTGCCTGCAGCCGATGGATGCATTAAAACAAAGTAAGGCGGCAAGAGAATGATAATTGCATAGCTTCTTAACCTAACGCGATCTTTCCCTGCCCGCCGCCGCCACTAATCTACCCATTCATCTTGTCCGATTCCAGAGCCAGCACTGAATATTTTACTGGAACTAGTCTTCTCCATCAGCGTCAGTACAATAAAATAAAAAGGACGGGAAGAAGATGATATCGTTTGATGGATCGCTGACCTTATATGGTGAAGAGATAGCCTTTCCCGGGAATCATCGCCAGTTGGATGGAAACTCACAGTGTGCATCTCATCATCGTCGGAGAAGAGAGAAGAAGATAGAGCGAAAGAGGAATAGACGGAGAGAGCGTCCCTTCAGATGGGAAAATATATGTATACCGTTACGATGAAGATATTTTCCTGCACCAAATTGTATAAGTGCCCCGTATAATTTATACCAATCTGAAAGTATCCATGTACTTTTAATTTTCGTGTTCGAGCCTCTTTTGTTTCAAGCTGGTAAAATAACTTAGGAGTTCAGATAGATAGATGGGATCACGATGCGCAATAGCTGGTAAAGGAATGGGATTGAGATCCGTCCACGTTGTTACTCGATCACTGCCGACTAGAACGTTAGTTGTGTTACTAAGATCAATAATTTGAGCGGTCACCTAGAATGAGGGCTCCTTTTAATTGGGCCAAACGTGTAGGGACTTAAGTGGGAAACCTCACTTTTTATGTACTCGGGAGGAAATATTACTTTTCTTCGAAAAATGAACAGACACCAGCTCAATTTTAGGCCGGGGCTTTGGGGATTGAGTTGAGTCCGTCGCGGGAAACGGCGTTACGTTGCACCTATCAGCTATTGTAATAGTTTTAAAATTAGATTGAATCAAAAATTGGTCAAATATGAGTTACGATTTGGATTAGGGTTTAATAAGTTAAATTATATATTTAATAAATAATAATAATAAATTAACATAATATAATAATTTAATAATGAATAGTAACAAATTCATAATATAATAATTATATTAATATAAGTTTAATAAAATAAAAGAAGTATATTATAATTATTTTCTATAAATTTTTAAAATATAAGTTGATCAATTTTTTTTAGTTTAATTAGATTAATTAATTTAATAAAAAATTAACCAATTAAAGCTGAGCATATTTTAATTACAATTTAATTAATTTAAAAAATCAAATCAAGTGAGTAACTGATTTCTGGTCAAATTAGTCGGCTAGTTCAATTTTTACAACCGTGACTATTGTTGGTATTCCACTTCGGCTATTTATCTTTTTTTTTTTAAAAGAAATTGCCCCAAGACATTTATCTTTTTATTTATGTAAAATAGAAATACAATTAATGAATACGTATAATCTGGCCTTTTTTCTCCTCGTTTCCACACCGTTTTTCACGTTTTCATTTCCTGCAAGATGTGACATCCCACGTGCAGAATTAATCGTCCTTGAGCTCATATATGGCCAAAAAAAAAGGACAACGAAAAGCAAGATTCCGCACGCAGTAAGTTTTTTGGTCTTTTTTCTTCGCACAACCTTCAATGTTCTAAATTTAAACTAATTTAAATTTAAGCATATAAATTGTATTTTGATAATTGTTCAAGCACATAAATTTGATAAAAGGTTGAAACACTCCCAATTATAAAATTTATTCAGGTACGAAATTATTTAAAGAGGAGAGATGTTGGATTATCTATTCGCTGTGTTTGTGGTTAATGACCACTAGTATTAAAGATGGAGATTTTTCTCTCTTTTTTTATTTTTTATTTTTGTCGATGGATCAAGGGTCCATTTCCTCCATCATGGGTCAACAAGTGTATTTTTTGCTGGGCCTACATTTCCAGCTGTCATAGCTTGATGGGCCTAAGTACAAGCTCGATCTAATCACATTGGATTTAAGTCCCTAAATTCTATTACAACTATAAATAAATACAAAAAAGATAATACATAATTCGCCATTAATGGGAAGCAAAGGTAAAATTAGCTGTCCCTTTTTTTTCATAGGATAATACATCTAGAAAACATTAAAATAAAATTTAAATTTCATAAACCGAAATCAAGCCACGTAATGAATCATAAAATTGACGTAGTAGCGGGAAGATATTACATTAATTTATTTCCAAAAGAGCAAAAAAAAAAAAAAAACTCCAACGGTAGTTCCTATGGCTATGGTTACTACGTAAGACAAACAAAATTTTAATTAAATCACGACAACGTATGGATTAATTATATAACTTTTGCTAGATTGAGTTTCCATGCACACTGGTACTCGGATTTTACCTCGACTAATATGCTGGATTTACGTGCCTTGTCGTATGAACGTCAAATATGCTGACCCCGGCTGGCCAAATCAAAGATGACATTTGCGCAACAATGACGGGGACCTGCCACCTTAAAGAAGACAAAGATGTCTTTGTTTTCCTCAGCCAAATAAATTATTGGCGTCTCTCTCTTCTCCACGGAGTTCATCGAATTAGGGCACCGCAATTCCCCAACCTAACCGAGCTGTAGTTTGTGCGCTGATTTCACATTTACCTAATAAAGTTCATAGCCGAAGAAATTTCAAACCAAACAGCCGTCAAGAAACCTCAGCAGAAACAGCACTCAGACAGGCCCAGCATCAGACCTGAGCAGAACTTGTGGAGGAGACAGACTAAGGAGCAAGCCACCGAGACTGACTAATTAAGAGAACACGGATGGTTGCAGGTGAAGGGCCTTCCAAGCTGAAGACAGACGGCTACAGCATTAATCTGACATCGTTGAGATCAAAGGACGAAGAACCACCATGGATTTATTGAAATAATTTAATATTTTCTTGTGATAGATAAAATTTACACTTTATTATAAGATAATGTGAACTATAAAATGATCGATCATATTTTTTAATGATTATAAGATTTAATCACAGCCATAAATTAATTTCTCATTGGTCTCTCTCCCGTACACATTCTTGTCATTTTCGAGCTTGTGGCTTTTTGGGAATGGTGCCCACGCATTGTAATGTGAATGTGACTTTTGACTTCTTCCACATAATCTTAAAACCTAACGAGGAGGCATATGATTTTGATTTTGGATGCATCGACATGGCCAAAGTTTTGTTCAAGCATATGTGAACCCGTGACTTGGCTGTAAGGGACGGTGAAACACGAACACGTTTGGTCGGTTGAGTGACCCTAGATGTGTGTGGTGTGTATATGCATAGATGCATTATTTTGAGGATCAAACGACCAAATGATGCATTGTACCTTCACTTATGCACATAAAATGTCAAATCGGGAACTGTTCAAACTATCTCTTGAATGAACATCATGGCAGACAAAGTACCATCGAAATTTGCATCATTAGGAAAAATACAGCAGACAAAGTACCGTTGCCCCCTTCAAAGAAAATGCTTTAAGTACGCCCGCGGAATAAGTGACGGCACGTGCTTCAACAATGAAAGATGACTCATCTCCCGTGATGCTAGCTAGCTCAACACCCATGAATGCCTTCTTGGATCATAGGATATACACGCACATATATATATATATACACACAGAAGTCTAGTGAAAATTTTTAAACATTATAAAATCTAGTGTGTGTGCATATATATATATTGGTATCCATGATATATTCTTACACATAATGCTGACTTATTTATCTATTTATCTATAAATGTGGTAGAAATTTAAGACGACTAAGAAATTCTCGGACGAGTTAAAAAGACTGGTTATCAGCAGGGATTTGATCTAAGGGTAAGGGATATGCCTTTGGAAGGCAGTTTTCCAGTTTAAATTCATATATATATATGTATGTATATATAATAAGTTATCTTATTATATTAATTTAAAACTGTAATTTATTCGTCGTCTACCAGCCAATTTATTGTAACTAAAGTAAATTCTTATTGCTAAAATATGCATAATAAAAATAAAAAAGAATCATAATTTTTTTCAATTACGTAAGATGTATATAAACTTAAAAAAGTATAGAAAAAAAGTGAAGTAAATAGCATATATCATCTCACAATAAAAATTAAATTTGTAAATGTCAAGAGTGATGCCCTAGGATCAGAACTCTTGCTCCAATAAAACCATTCTATGATTCTTGGAAATGCGTGCTGAAGAATCTTATGCTGGCCGCAAAGGACATTCATTAGTCGATACGATGACAAAGCATATATTAATTTTCTTTTGCTGTCCGCAATTAGATATCTAAACCTCCAATAAATTATAACCAATTCACATTTGAATTGAATTAATTAGATCAATTAAAAATATCCCTCACTCTCATATTCTTTTGAGTGAATTAAAGAATGGATTCTGATATTCAAATCCAATATTAATATGCACGCTTTTATGCGATTAAACAAATGTAACTATATGATTACGCATTTACTATTCTTCTCTAGCAAAACTAGTGCACATTACCGATAAACGGAAGATTTGATGTGAAAATGAGGTAATTTTGCATGAAAACGGAAACGTATAAAAAGGATCTTAGAGATGATTAGACTCGCGCTCATCAGTAAAATATTCTAGGGCATACCTTGGCGTCCTCTTTAAGTCGATGTGCTTATTTAGGATTTCATTGGCTAGCCCCGCTACAAAAGCTTTTAGCGGCCGGAAAGCCACAAAATGGGATGCTTTCACTTCACCTTTTTTTTTTTCACCACGATCATGGAATAGATGCAATTGTAGTGTACACAGTTTGCCGTCTGTGGAGCTCGATGGTACTCGCGTTTCATCTACTCGTCTCGATCAGAAATTTTGATAGAGAGATGGGCTTCTGCCATAGTTTTATTCAATCATCAGTAAGACATAAACGAGAGAGAGCGAGAGAGATCAAGTCCTACGTCTTTCCCATCCCCAGAAGCGATCGGCCATTCCCGACTCCTCGTGGTTGTATTGATCAACGGGCATGTTCAGCTTAATTATGATGGTCTAAAAGAAATACACTCGCCGGTAGATATCGCGCCACGGCAGCGGATTCACGCGCGTTTGAATGCTCGAATGGGGTCAGCGAACCAGGGGATTTGACCAAAACTGGGGGACTCGGCGCACACATACGGAGGAAGGAGAGCAGCAGCAATGCAACTAGAGTGGCGCCGCAGTTGAAGAGCTTGTCCTGTGGGATTCGCACGTGGCATGTTCTCCATCCTATGCCTACCTCATCTTCTTCCACGTACCGTCCACCATAATTCAGTTCACCATGGAATATATATACACATAATGATATTGTTTTAAGATCAAAATTTATCAATGAGAATCTTTGGCTCTTTATTTATTTCACCTTTCCCCCTTTTTAGATTCGGTAGATTATCATATGTAATTGCGGGAAAAAGTGGTCTCTATAATGGCCCACGTAATTAAGATGATTTGGTATTATAACAAATGCTGATCTCAAATTTTCAGTCCAATCTAACAATCAATATTATATGTTCAATTATCATCATCTCTATACTATTTCATTCTCATATTCTTTTATTCTTTTTTAGATATATGTACCTCTTATATAACTGAAAAAATGTTAATGTCAAGTTGGGATCATTAAAATGTTAATCACTGTGATGTTAGTGACTT
This sequence comes from Sonneratia alba, assembly GCA_900174645.1. Lineage (NCBI taxonomy): Eukaryota > Viridiplantae > Streptophyta > Magnoliopsida > Myrtales > Lythraceae > Sonneratia > Sonneratia alba. The sequence goes on from FWPY01000071.1 coordinate 1,157,042, forward strand.
TGAGATGTGCAATTTATATGTATTAAACAGCCCAATAATCGAGGCAAAAAAAAAAAGAAAACATCCTAATAATCTCTCACAAGGTATGCGAGAATAAATATTCCTTTTTCAAAAATTATTATTAAGTGGTAGCGAATCTCTGATCCTGCAAGCAAATGCGTGGAAGAAGTACAGAAGAATGAACAAAAATAATGCTGCGAATCTCAAAGTGCATGCATCTGAAGATGGTCAAGCCCAGGCGCCGTGTATGCTCTGTTCGTGCCGAAGACTTTCGTGGATCTGGATGTATGACTATAATTAAGCACAGCTAACCGATCCACGAAGTAGCACAAACTTCCACAATCCAGAGAGTTGACATCACTTTAGCTGCAAGAGTTGCCAGATTCTGGAGGACAGCCACATGATGCCGGTTCAGTTACCATATTAAACAAGACCTCGAATCATCGTAGCAACATGTATATGTAGCATTTCATAGTCGTGCCGCGATTAGAACAACGGCGTGATTCGCCAACATTAATTCTTAGGCGCAAATGATGCAACAGCGATAACATCAACAATGGATTTTAGGTTATCTATTTGGCTCGCATTCATCTTTACGCTATTTCCATGGGGTTTCATTCTCTTGTCGTCATCATCACCGTATTGTGTAATAATTTCTTCCTTGGCATGTCACGTCCCCTCTATAATATGTCTGTCCATGTATATATGATAATAGATAGCTTATTCTTCATAAAAAAAACTATAATAGACGAATAATAGAAACAAAAGTTTGATCTGTAAACACATGCGTATGTGGTCTCATTAATTATGATGAAAGTATAAAGAAAAAACTGAATCAACGGTATCTTAAATGATTAAAAAAACGATATATATACATTTTATAGACTTAAAGTTAATCGATTGTATTATATAATATTATTATGTGATATGGTCCATAAAGTGGATCATACTTGAATTGCGATAGCGTGCACGAATATTAAACAAATAATCCAATGCACTTTGGAGTCTCTCTCTAAGGAAGTCGTTTATATATATATATATATATGATATTATATTATATTATATTAGGGTGTCACTTTCACCGAAAACCTGCTCATTATCACTTGTGGTCCCTAATTTCATATCAAGGATAATTACCCTCACTCAATCATCATTAACATGTGGTCATTGCAATTAATTACGTACAGGAGATATTTTGGGTTGGTCATATTAAACGAGTGATGATGGGTCGTCCTTGGAGGATGGATCTTGGGTCAATTTATGCTGTAGGCTCAATGTTCATGGTAAAATGATGCCAAAAATATAAGTAAAAATAAATGACACATTCGAGATGATAATAAAATCCCCCATTGTGAAATTGAGAGTTATATAAGTGTCAATTGGGTTAAAATCAAGAATGAGGTAAGTAAGGTTGGCTGGCCTTTCTCAAGTTAAACCTCAACCATTCGTCAGAATTAATTATTTGACTCAGCCTCATATCCCAACTCTTCCTTCTTGGGGCCATTTTCCATCATCACATGCATAGCTTTGGGTCCGCTGTTGGCAAATCAGATCGATAAGTAATGCAAGCATGAGTCTGTTATTGAATAATGATATCGGGATAGCGATATCAAGGGGGTTGAGCCGAGTGGTAAGTAGCTCGGTGCCGCTTAAGAAGGTCATCGCGTACGCAAACATTCCTCTTGGAAGCCTCACCCGTCACGCCAGACGTGCGACCTAACGTGACCAATGGATTAGTTAAGTATGGTTGGCTGAAAGATACCATTTCACTGCTGGTAGAATCTGCTTGGATACCATGGCCGGTAATAAAAAAAAAAACAGAGATATCCTAATGGTGATCTCTGAGCGGGTAAGTATTTTTCTTTGGACTAAGTGCTTAGTGATTATCAATCACTACAGCTGGTTGACAGACTATCTGAATTGTCATATGTGGATCCCTCTAACATAGATTCACCTTTTCGAGACGGCCTATGCCGACTGGCATCATTAGGCAGTAGAAATGATCGTTGGCTATGAAATACTCTTTTTTTTTTTTTTTTTAAATCACCGGTATCCAATTGGAATTTGTCCAGTTGATTAATTTGAATCATCCCGAGTCTGCCCATTTAAGGGGTTAAAAGCTCCTCGCCGCATGTGAGACTCGAACTCGAATTCTCTCATTGAAATGATAAATGCCGAACCACTCGACCATACCCACGATGGGTCGTGACTATGAAATATTGCTATGTGGTAACTGAAAAATTAGGCATGAAATTCATAGATAAGGTGGAGGTGAAAGTCATAATATATTATATGATAATTAAATTATAAATCCCATAATCTAAAAATTAAAAGATTTTTTTAAGGCAGTAAATCCTAAAGATTCCTTCCCGATAGTCAATTCCCTTACCCGTCCTGGGCAGCAGAAAAAATGGGGCGGCAAATGCACGCAAAGGGGAGAGTGCCGCCAACTGGGTGCCATTAACATGTGGTCAAATTCTCTACAGTCAACGGTTCAACAGGGAGCGTGGGGACCATAAGGGGAGCTACGGCACCTATGACTCAAAGGCACCTGGCGGATACTGAAGTGACAGGTGTCGGTGACAGCATGTGAGAAGGACACGTGCCAGGCATCGAGTGGGAGAGTGTTATTCAGTGCCAGGAAGTCAAGCGCATGATAGGCCGTCTTGGGTCATTGACTGTTGAAAAGAGAGCAATGGAATTCACGCACGACGGGATATAACATAATATCATACGGCAAGAAAGAAATTTGTGGATGTTAAATATATTTTATATTTAAATGAGGTAAATTTATATAATAAGGTAAAATAAATAAGTGATACTGAATCCTTCTAATATGTTAAAATATGATTAATTTATTTAAATATAGTGTATTATTTGCATTAAATGTGTTAATTAAGTTAATTATGTACCAATATAATCTGCACATTTTATTAAATTGGTTAAATATGTTGTGTCTTGTTGTGTCAATCCATTATTTAAACGAGTCATATTCGGGTAAGACATCTCTGATTTGTATATTCAACGGGCCGTATTTGAATTTAATATCTCATAATACAAATCGTTTATAAACTATATGTTTAAATAAACACCATATGAATTGTTATAATTATTCAGGCAACAACACAATCCCGTATCGTTTACCAATTACAGCTAACATTTAATAATACGTACAGCATAATTTAAACAAATATTATTATCATTACTGTTATAATGACGATTTGATGATGATGAGAAGAAGGTTAGCGGAGAATCCGATGGATCCTTATAACTTTATATTTTTCATTTAATTATTTATGATGGTATGTCCCTCTTATTTCTTATTGTAGTTCAATAAATTATATTTATCTAATATTTAATCGTTAATTAGAGAAGGGGCAAATGGCCAATGGCGTGATTGGGTTGGGGGGGTAGCTCAGTAATTTCATTGCCCGTGGCTCCTATATAAACTGCTAGGGTGGCGCTGGTTCGAGGCAGAGCGAAGGTCAGGGAGAGTTTCTTCAACAAAATCTAAACACGGCGTGCGTGTGTGTGAGAGAGTGAGAGGGAGAGAGAGACTGTGTGGTTCTTCTGGTTTTCTTCTTCTTCCTCCGCCTCCCCCTTCTGATTGCCCCGCTTCTCTGAATCCCCGTTCTGTTATTCATCTGTCTCTCAAAAGTTCTGATTTTTCAAGGTTTGTTTTCCCTTAGCGGAGGAGCAAGAAAATGTCTGAAAAACAAGCTTAGAAGAACAGGCTTTTTCTCGAAAGCCAGGTGTATTCAGAATAGAGATCCAGGAAACTTAAAATAAAGAACAAAAAAAATAGTGCCTTGCCTATTTCTGTCTTTGTAATGTTTCTGTTCATGCAATTTCTCCCCCCTCGTTCTTAGTGCAGCTAAATCGGCTTGGAGGGCAATTTTTTGGTCCCTCAAGGCTGGTGTTTTTTGCTTTTTGTTTTTTTGCACGATTTCTTGGAGGAAAATAGTTGACTATTAAAGACCCATTTTGCTCATATTTATTCTTCGTTTTCTTGGACCCTGTTCCTTAAGTTTTGACAAGAAACAGGCCTGTCGTTTTTATTTTTATTTTTCCTGATTTCTGTTAGCCTTGAGACTTTATATGGAAGTTGCCATGGACCCTTACATTCCCTACCAGTATCAAGAGTCGGATCCCTTTGGTAACAATGAGCTAATGGAAGCTCTCAGCCCTTTTATGAAGAGTGCTTCCTTCGAAGATACACATCACTTCCCTTCTCCTTCTCCTTCTCCTTCTTATCCTCCCCCTAACTTCTGTCAACCTTCTTTCCCGTCGAACATTTCTTCTTCATCTTCTTCTTTCTTCTCGTTCTCTTCTGCTGAATCGGTTAACCCCTGTTTCCCGACCCTTGATGGGTGCTCAGCCCCGACGGCCCACCCTTTTTCAATGGGCTCGTCGGACCCGCCCCTGTCATTTGGGTCGAGCGGCTACTTTTATCAATCTCAGGTGGCCCCGGCCCAATATCAGATGGAATTCCAGGGCCCAAGCAACGATCTTGCGTGGCAGAGCGGCTGCCTGCCCGAGGCGACGGGGCAGCCCAATAAGCCCGCAAAGCTCTACCGTGGAGTGCGACAGCGCCACTGGGGAAAATGGGTCGCCGAGATCCGGATGCCCAAGAACCGAACCCGGCTTTGGCTCGGTACCTTTGACACGGCCGAGGAGGCCGCTCTCGCCTACGACCGCGCTGCCTACAAGCTCCGCGGCGACTTCGCCCGCCTCAACTTCCCCAACCTCAAGGCTGCCTCATCCGGCGCCGCTGACTCTGCGTTTGGTGACCTCAGGCAGCTCCACTCCTCGATCGACGCCAAGCTCGAGGCCATCTCCCGGAGCCTCGCCGAGAAGGCGACTGACGGAGGGAAGAAGGCCTCGAGAAGGGCCGCAAGGGCTGAGGTGGAGATGGTGGAGGAGGAGGAGGAGGAGGAGGAGGAGGAGAGGTCCGCCTCCCCAGAGAGTGACGGATCCGATGGGTCACCGCCGGTGTCGGAGGTGATGATGACTGAGCCGCAGTGGTAGTTGGGTTCGGAGAACTTCAGGCTGGAGAAGTATCCATCGGAGATCGATCGGGCGGCTTTATATACTTAAGCGCGGGAACCATGGAAATTGAAATGGAGAGAAAGAGAGAGTGGCAGTGGCTTTACTGCAACAGAGTTGAGGTTATCCTGGCCATGGAGAGCCAGGGTTTTGGTCTGCTCAGCCATGGGAATATTGTAATTTCCTTTCCTTTCCTTTCCTGTAATCCTTAGGCTTTTTTTTTTTTTCCTTTCCTGTAATTTTTCCTAGCTGTTCTTCTTCAGTTAATTAATTAGATAAAATAGTTTTTCCCTAATTTTTCATGTTTTTTTTCCCTCCCGCAACATATGTAACCGAGCCAGCTGAGGCTAAGCATTGGACGTAGGAGGACTCCAAGATCGAGCCACACAAACCCAGTCGGGGAAAAATGAACTCTAAACATAACTCGAGTAAACAATAACAACAGTCGATTAATCAAATAAAAAAGGGGAAAAAAAAAAAAAGAAGTATGGTTCTTTCATCAAATACAGTTTTATCTCATGCCACAACACTTACTTTCAGTCGTTACGAACAGCACGAGCCCATCAAGTCAAACTACTTTTACAACATATGAAGACCTCAAGCCTCTTGATAAACCTGAACTCTACGGAAGAAAGGTAGGGAGAGAGTGGATGAGACCTCAAGAGTCAAGACTCTGGGCATGAAGTGCAAGTCGGCAATCGAGGTAGAAACTTTGGGTAGCAAAGTGGTTAGGTTCCGAGAGTAGAGGACGCAAAATGATTATTTTGTTTTGGGGCTCCAGATCGCGATTTTCTCAATGGAGAATCCTCGGGCCATAAAATAGACAAGGCGGCCCATCGATCTTTGGGCCTTCAAGTAGGCCCGAAGGTAGTAGGTACCGAGCAGTTATCTTGATTCTGGACTCGACCAAGATTTGTCGCAGACCATTAAATCGGTGAACGTTAAAACTGCTACAGCCGCATGGCTAGCCAACTAGGAACAGGGCCTTTAAACAAAAGAAAAAAGAGAGAGTATATGTCCTCTATTACAGGTTGGGAAGGGATCGCTGCAGCGCCGGATCGATCCCTACGATCTCTTTCATGTATAAGTTGAGTACATACATAGAAGGATTCCTATCAGGGGGTCGTTCGGGTTCCATTTCCGATACATTGAACATGATCTGGACAGGAAAACTGGAAGCTGGACACGGGGATCGGATCGGATCGGAAGCGGTTTACTTCACATTACGGAAGCGTGCATGAGCAACGGCCGGGAGACTGTTTCGCGTGGCTCGTGGTGCGGCATGTGGTCTCTTCTCCGCATTGCCAGGGGCATCAAAGTTCTTGTTAACCTTTAGTTGTCTCAGTGGTCACGTCGTGGTGGGGAGAAATCTAATCACATCGTGAAGCTCTCGGAGGGGGGAGAGAGGCCGAAATCGGATCCCACTAAACACCGAGAAGGAGAATCATCATCTCCTCCCGGCCCCACATCGAGTGGGGGACGGGGTTTTGTTCTGTCCTTTCAATGCGTAAATGGGCTTCGGAAGAATATTTGATCATGCGAAAAAAGAGTTGATATCCGTTCCCCTGTCCCTCAATCAAGTAATGATTCATCCGTCGAAATTGGCATTTCGGCTCGCTCGTCAGGCTCTGTTAATTCTCCAACTTAAACTCTATATAGTTAAATCTGCATCTTTTTTCGTTGATGGGTACGGGGATTTCTTTCGGACTCGAATTATTTATGATAAATCCAATCGAAGGCAAAGGGACACGCGTGCTGGAACCGGAAAAAGTAGAAAGGAATTGTACTCCACATCCCTCGTGCAACTTTACAACCTCATATCTACACGTCCGGCGGTCCAAATTATGAGTCGTATACAATGCATGTTACATGAGATTTATTTGTCCTCCCACTTGGTTTGCATGATCAAGGGATAGGATATGCGCTCGTGTTATGTTCTGCCACCGAATTTTAATCGAGTTTTCGAACCAAGATTCCCGAAAAATTGAAAATGCCCGAGGAGAGGTGTACTCGTCTTCTATTCCCGCACAGTTCCGAGGGCCGGTCGACGGGGGTGAACCCGATTATGACGTGGAGCTAGCACCTTCGAGATTTAATTATACTGTATATGTAAGATCTAGAATACGATACGGTGCGCCCATCTAAATTCTATGTGCACCAATGATAAGGTTCATTATTAAATAATTTTATCCATCTACTTGTGATGCGATGATATGAGAATATAAAGAATGACCTGTGAATGCTGTAGAGATTTGGAGGATTTAGGGTCGTGGAATGAAGTAATGTAGGTTGGCCATCAGATAATAATAATAATATCTCACCAAAAAAAATAATAAACGAACCTTAATTTGTATACTCAGCGCACTAAGGTTTTCTTGGTTGCGGATCAAAATGTAAGATTTTGGTGTCGAGAAAAAGTAAATGTTTCCTGCGTCTAAGTAAAATTATTGTGATATTGAATGTAATGCGATAATTTTACTTGTTTTGGATAGAAAGATTTTATCGACTATATTATAAAAATTTTAACGGTCGTAATATCGATTGCAAATCGATTCAAGCACTTCACTATACAAAATTCATTATAATTAAAAAATAAATAAAAGTAACTTAATTTATACTAAATCAAAGACCCTAGAAACAAACGTTAAACTATGCTCAAAATCTTTGATTTTCATAGTTGATTTTTGTCCCAAAAATTTAATTAATCACAACTGATTAAGATTCAATCACATTTAGCATTGCAAAAGATTTAATGAGTGGCTTATGGACCTTGTTTAGCTGTTGCATATAGTTTGTGTGTGTGTGTGTGTGTATATATATATATATATATATACGTATATAAAGAGTAACAAACTGAACATGCCCACAAAAACCACTACGAAACTCCTCGAAAATCAACCGCACGGTAAATCCATTAGGTCATTTATGTAATACGAAAAGCTTCTTTCGGCTCCCGAGCAACTCGCAACCCAAGTGAGCCAAGAATCTTAGTGAACCCACCAATGTAAACAAACATATGCACATGTGCTAGCTCCAAAGTACGTATTGAATAACAGCAATTTCCGCTTTCCAGCCACCCCTTTTTAAGTTCCCGTGGCCCATTCGATGGAACATCAACACTCAAGTGAAAAAAAAAATATATATATATATATATATATTAACTGAGCAAAGGGGGAAAGAAAATCTAGAAAAGGGAGGATCAAAGTGCATCCGCATCAAGATAACAAGGGAAGTGGGCTTAGTGGTGGTAAATGAGTGTAATAAGCACTATATGGCCATGATAGCTTGGGTCCTACCCAACACCATGAACCCCAATTGCCATGGCAATGTGAGATGTCCCATCACAAGAAACGATGGTTCTTGGGGGGTCCCCTTTCCCGGACATGAATTGCAGCGTCTGTTTTTCTCTTCCATGTCTCTCTTCTTCTTCTTCTTCTTTTGAATGAGAAGATTTGGGCAGTTTTTTTTTTCAGTTGGATCCAAATAAACCAGCTAGGCTAAGCCCTCCATAGCATGACTCGGCTTCTTTGCAACATGTTAATGAATATCATTATATATCGGTTTAAATTTTCAAGTTGTAAGTAAGCATGTTTTAAATATGGTGAAAATTTTATGAAAGTCATGCTTGACTTTAGTACGTAAACAAGATTATTTTAATGTGCTACAGGTGAAACAATTGATATTATATCTATGATCACACAAATCCAATTTAACCTTCAAGTGATATAGTTCATATTCAAAGTATATAATCATGGATATGAAATACTGATATCAAATTAATGCAAGAGAACTATATATAGAATTAATCAAGTTGACGAGAAGTTTGCAATGCAATATTTTTCACTTTTAAATATTTATTAATATTCAATGAATATTCCTCTGCTTTTTAAACCAAATTAAGATGCCAACTTTATTTATTTTTTTTCACACGGACCTAATTTCTATGAGAATTTTGATCAACCGAATGACGGGGAAGAAAACCACGTTGAATTATAGCATGACATCAAAAATCAAAATATCATCTTTTAATCGGAAAAAAATTCATATGTTATCTTGCAAAAAAAAGGACAACGAGGGTCATATAATTATTCGACTGTTCTCACATTTTATATAAAAAAAACATTTTAGACTAAGAATGATATTATATGTATGGTGATGAACAAGGAAAGAAAAAATATCAAGAAAAATGATAATTGGGTATTTGTAATACTCATTTAAAGGAAAATTTTAATAAATTTTAAAGTGATTAATCAAATCATGTAAATTTTAATATGTTAAATACGTAACTCAATTCATTTTTTTGGACGTATAATAGGAAAGTAAAAGTGGAGAAAGTATAAAAGGGTATCGGAGTCTCACGATGATAATCGAACTTTCATCCTCTTGGTTGTTAGAGTAAGGATAATACCACTGTACCAAATTTTCCTCTATTTAACTCAATCCAATTACTAATATGAACGGGTACACCAACGCGACATTGATGCCGTTTAATTTTTTCATGCGACATGCCTTCTATGCAAATGTGTCACTTAGTGATGAGGTGGAAATTTGTTTAATGACGTGGATGCCTTACGGATGTGGCAGAGGCTCTCTTCATTGAGGCTGACGTCATCTCCGATAGGGAGCGCAATGAAGCGGGTAATTGAATGGAGTTACACGTCACATGCTGAAATATATATATATATATATATAACTTGATCGATAATTTTAAAATTTATACAATTTATTTATCAAAATTTGAAAATATATATGATTTAATAAAAGAATTTTGAGAAGGACATCTTCGAGAGGGCCAATTACATGGAAGAGTCAGATTCTATTTTCTCATTTTCAGCCGCCTCAAATTTTGACAAATCCTGATGGAATATATCCCCCCAAAAAAAGGGGGAAATTCCCGGTGCAAGAATTATACGAGGGCAACTTTATTTCAGATGCATGTCAGTAGCGTCAAACCATGCACGTTTTTTTTTTAATTCTTAATTATATAAAAGGGATTTAATATGTGATATAACGTTCAGTTTAACAACTAAGAGATTATATGTTCGATTCCTATTATAAGATTTTTTATACTCATCTGTTTCCATCTTCTCGTATTCATTTATGCCATTATGGAATCTTATATATAATCGAAAATAATTTACACTTTCTGCGTAATTTAACTTCTTGTTATCCTCTATCCTTTAAGAGACACAGGCCTTTTAATTGGTATATATTACATAATGCCCAAAAACTCAATAATTTGAAATAAGTTTAGATTTGACTCGAGTGGACTTATAAGTAGTTAAAAATATTCAATGGTAGGTTTTTTTATTCAAAAAACTCGGGGTCCATCCTTTTGCCCACGCGAAATCAGAAACAAATTATTGACCAGCGCCTCATGTGTGAATCGATCAGTAAAAGAGAGGAAATATGGTTTTTTTTTCCCTTTTTCTTTTTCCCCCCTAAAAGAAAGGGATCCCATAAACTATTTGGCATGTCAAGAGAGTTAGGTCTCATTTGTCTTCCGGTGCATGCGTGCATATCTTGTCTCCATGGTTGGATCCATGAATTATTGATTGAGCGTGGGATGAACAATATATATATATATATACATACACACACCTTTGCACTTTATATATATATATATGTGTGTGTGTGTGTGTCTTTATTTTCTCAATTTATTCGGGTGTATATGTTTTGGCACTTAGTAATCTGGAAATTCGAGTAGGATAGGCTAACGGAGATATAACATTTTCCAATTAAGATTCTCATGTATGTGATACTTGAACATAGGATAAAATAAAAAAATGAAATATATTGAGTAATATACCAATTTAACTTTTAATATGCCGGGGTATATGTGATTTTCCTTCTTCAGCAGCGCGAAAATCAAAAGCCGATCAAACGGGGAGGGGACTCCTTTTTCAACATGTGAAACTGGAGCAGTTGTTTTTAGACCAAACCGATCACCTAATAATTAAGCAAGGCATCGAGAAAGTCTTTGGCACAAAGTCCCACCGTAGAATCCATGAATCCATCAAACCTACCTAACTTTTAGGCCGCATACTGACAATATCGATCAATGATTCCGAGGCCCTACCACGCGTGGGGGTTCGGCGAGAGGCAGGTCGATAAAAAAGGATCGAGAAAAAAGTGACCATTAAATCCCACCAATCTTCCCATCGCATCCATCGGTGCAAAATGAAGTGTCGATACGATCCAGCCACCATGAGCGTTGGATCAGGAACTCCTTTTCTTCGTTTATGAGATGAGTTCGAACCAACAAGACCATGACACAACTTATGAATAATAGTTAACACCCAGAAAGAAAGAAAGAAAAAGAAGAAAAACCCTCAAATACGCGACCATGCACAATTATATTCGTGTACTAGTGCCGATGTTCTAAGGGTTATGCGATCGCGCAGTGTATTCGTGTAGCCTGTAATGTATGTTTACTTATGAATTAATGCACACTATATATATATATGTATATGTATATATTTAATGTAAGTAGTTCCATTTTTCTTGTGGAGAATCAACTACCGAAGACCCGAAGTCTTTTCCTTTATTTAATTGAGTTAGTTCGGGCCTTGGCTGGGTCTTCTTCCCCTTTTGACAATCTTCGACTTCTCGAGCTTCTAAAAGGGGCAGAACATGAGGGGACCTTCATTGCAGTTTCCTGGAATCTGCTTCCATACTTGACCACCGACTTTAGCTTGCCTGGTATTTATGCTCGTACATATAATTGAGATAGTTCAACACTTAATTCCTTCCAAGAATATCAGAGTTTGGATACCATAAATGTGAAAAAAAAAATTATGATTAGGAAACGCTTACACTCAGTATGTCGAACTTACTTGAACATGCATTGATTCTAATATGTTAAATTTCTAAATATCATATGATATGTAGTGAAAGAGCTTATAAGTGTATTAATATTGATTTTGTTGGTTATAATAGTTTGGCACCTTCACCCCCTTAAAATGAAGGTCTTGAATTCTAGCTCTTGAAATATGGAGACAACGGATTTAAATAATTTCACTTTTACTATACTTGACTTGAATCAAATGTAAATTTGTCTGGTTTTTGAACACCAGTGAACACAGACAGAAACAAGATGCATCAGCCCCATGAGTCTCTTGTAATGTGCGAGATCACATCTATAAAATCTCAACTTCTTTGAATATTGTGCGACATTTTGAAGCGTGTGAAATCGGATTTAAAATATTACAAAATAAAAATAAGAGAGATGCGTGCGTGTAATTTTTGTCAACACTCAGGACAAGAGACTCTGCAATTAAGGTCGACGTGATGTGTAAGACAAACGCTACGGCCACCATGAAAGTTCGTCTGTTCTTCACGGGTGGAGAGGAGAGGAGTTCCACTACCACAAGACAATGTCAAAGGCAAGTTCAAACAAGCAATTCTGGGCATTTTTCTTTTATATAGAATAGATTTTATCTATGAAATAACATTTTTTTTCCCCTTCATGATAATAAATAAACACCATGTGGACGTCCATGGAAATTGTATCGTCTTTTCTCGGAAAGTCGACATAGAGTGAGCACATATGCATGCGTGTGGTGTTTATTCCACACGTAAACCAAAAAATATGATATATTCGTGGTTGGTGGAAGAATTTTATTGTACCAAAAATGTCCATGTCCCATCGAATAGATGCACATTGGGCAGTTTATATGAAGAGATTTAAATGTAAGATATAGGCTATCGATTGATATATTAGACCACGAACAACAACGTGGTCCGATTAATGATGATGAATCTATTTGGACACGGGAGTTCGATTTTTCCCCCGTGGAAAGGTGAGGGGAAATCTAAACATTTGTGCAAAGAACGGTTTTATCCTATGAAATGGATTTGTCGTAATAACATCATATTCAATGTGAGAGTGGAGAATCTAGATTAACTTTCATGAGTGGAGGTCATTGTACACCTACCCTTATATTCTCCCATTTCTCCACCTTCTTCTTGATTAATTGGGCATGTGTTTTGCAATTGGAAATGTCTTTGGTCATCACTTATTCTAGGATGAATGTCATCATTCGTTAGTTGAAAGGTGTAGATAGCGGACAACATCTCATACAACAATACCATTGCGTAACAGTTCTTATATGATGATACTGTTCAGTAAAATTTTAACATTTGTATAGTAATAATATTACGTTATCGGATTTTGGTTTTCCTTTTTTTTTGGGTGGTTAATACGCATTATTGTTTTATGATTTACTAAGATTTTTTTAGAGTTTATTTAAAGGCCTCTTTGGTGTTTAATAACTAAAGATAGTAACATCTGTCTGTCAGCTTTTATTGGTCGGTGCCACCGCCTCCGTTGCACAAGATACCTTAGACAGCTAGCTAACTGTGCCAAGGAGGTAAAACCGCTGATGCATGCTATTGCCATCATAAATATTTACCCAAATTGAATAATAATAATAATAATGCCCACAACTATTACAGAATCAAGTAATAATGTTGCCATACTTTACACACATAAAAACAGAGCAGAACGCTGCTTGTTTTGCTGCAAAACGACATGAACGATTAGGTTTAGGGCTGCCGGTTTCGTTGAGCATTACAAGGGGCTGTGGGAAAAGGGGTTCTTCTGGTTGGATGAATCCATGATCTGGGCCTCAATTCTCTTTTCCCAAGCGTGTACACCCCCTGATATCTTAAGATCGAATTAAGTTAGATTAATTCACTAAACCAAAGGAAAGGAAAAAAGAAAAAAACAAAGAAAAACACTCATAATCATGCCATTGCTGGTGAAAGTTGATTTTGAGACACCATATAAAATATTATTTCAATTAACTTATACTGATAATTCATCATAAGAGGTTTGATTGTTGGTCTTTTTTTTTTTTCCTTTTGTTGTCCTCTGGGAAGTCTTAAATTAAACAATAGTGAGCCCTTAGCGAGATCTCTTATTTTGTCTTCCCTAGGAATGCCTGGTTTCGAATTATTTATGTAACCTATGGAGTTTCATAGCCAAGTTGTCATAGTATGAATGCAAGCAAGAGAGAGCCGCGATTTGTTTAATGCACTTGGACTTTGACATAGTTTATAATCAGAAAACTAAAAGTGCAATAGTGAAAGTAGTTGCTCGATATTAGACTAGTGATCCTCTCACTAAACCTCAAAATGGATGATTCAAGAATAAAATCATAAGTTGGGAGAGTCGAAGGGAATTTTTTCAGAGATTCCGGCCCGATCGCATACTAATATCAAAATGCGTTTTGGCTAATTCAGGGATAATGCACGGTCCAAACTAAAAAAAAAAGAAAAAGAAAGTGGTTGCCCGGACCAGGGCGTTGTCTGCCCTTCCAACTACCAACCAGCCATAGCCTACTCCAAGGAAGGAACAGAAGCAACAAGTAATTTTCTATGCAATTGCACGGAGCTTGATCATTTAAAAAAAAAAAAAAAAAACAACTGAGAGCACAGCTCCCTCCCCCACATTAATTTATTCGAAGCACTTGGAAATTTCCTTTTGGGCAATTTAATTTGGCCCTTACTTGCGCCCTTTCCTTTTTAAGTTTTTTTAAAAAATAAAATACATGATTTCAAGTCGACAACGAATTTATTTCATCGAATCTAATTAGTTCTGCGAGTACCCATCTTCTAATTCTTCTTTGCTGTACATCACCTAAAGAATTGTAGGGTTGGCCCAGCCAGGTCAGTTCCCTCGGATTACCGTTTGGGAATCTCTCCATCAAAGTTCTCCTTAAAATGGCAATTTCGATGCCTTGTTGAAATTCTCATGGAAGGTGCGGCTCATACTGAGGTTTGCCATGACGAAGAGAACCCTAATGTATGATATACATATATATATGTATGTATCCGTGGGTACCTCGCCGTGTTCTTTTATCGCAGCTGGTCTAGTCACGGATGTTTCGAAATAGTAAACTACGGAATAAGATTCCTCAAAAGAACCGAGCCCACTATGCACCAAGCATGTCCGGTTTCAGGGCATCTAAAAATGCAAGCATGACATGCTTAAAATGGATTTGACACGATGAGCTCGAAGCTGGAGGAGTCCACCCGGAGTTGAGCAAGTACTTAGGAAAGAACTATCTGGTTTAGTGAGATAATTTTTCTTAAAAGATTTGATTCCATGTGAAAAATTCAACCCGTTTTCACCACAGCTATCAGAAGCTTCAATCGGCAAGCAATGATTTTCCAATAATTCTTCTGTCTGGTGCCGAAAAGAAGTTACGGTAGCTTTTTCTCGGACACTTGCCCCATTTGACCAAAAGTGAGGCATTTTGGCCAAAGAAAAAAAAAATGAAGGTTGGCCAATTTCATCGTCTAGTGCCGTGAGACTTGAGAGAAGAAATGCTATAAAATGGACTAACATCCGTCACCCAGAGAGACAAGCAAGTGCGCGTGCAGTTTCCCATCTCCCCTCTAGCCTCAAACTGTCGCCATTAACACAGAGAGACTCTCACCTTCCCCTGTTTTCCTCTGTTTTCCCGTCCGGCAAGAGTTCAGAGAGGTCGGAACTCTCACAGTGACAGAGAGAGAGAGACGAAGAGAATGACGAAGCAGAGTGTTATGGTTTCTGATGTCAAACTGGGGGTTGGGCTGGCAATTTCTCTACAGCTTCTTGCGGCACAGAGCTGCATGGAGATCTCGTCGAGAAGGAAGCTGCTGAAGAATGAAACGGAGCAAGGAAAGCTTGTTACTACATGGGTTGCCTCGATGAGGGCTTCCTCTCCGACACGCCCCAGGCCTGCGGCCTCCCTCTCCGAGACCGATCAACATGGCTCCTGGGCGGTGAGTCCGACAAACTTGTTCGAAACCAGAATGTGATACCGCCTTCTTTCTTTGGCTTATGAAATACGATTTGTTCCGCACATGGTACGGCGGACGGCTTCGTAATGGTGTGGTGATGGCATTGGCAGTGGTGGCAGTAGTAACGTACAGCTTATTACTAATGCAACGCCATACAGAACTCAAGAAAAAGGATATGAAAATCTCCCGAAACGAATCCTGATCCTTATCTTGCGAAATTGAAAATTTTCTTTCTTTTTTGGGCAGGTCCGTCATCCGTCGGCGCTGGGAATGTTCCAGAAGATCGTGAGTGCGTCGAGAGGGAAACAAGTTGTCATGTTCTTGGACTACGACGGGACGCTCTCACCCATTGTCGAAGATCCAGACCGAGCTTTCATGTCCGAGGAGGTTTGTTACACAATCGATGCTAATTCGGTTTCTCGTCATCGATATATACGTTGAGTCGGTCAGATCTAAGCATAGTAGACATTACCCCTTTTTCTGTATATTAACAATGATGCATCTCGTTTGATCAGATGAGAGAAGCTGTCGAGGACACTGCCAAATGTTTTCCCACAGCCATTGTTAGTGGCAGATGCATAGACAAGGTACGTACATTTCCTTGAAACTCAGAGAGTTCTATGCATTGCATAAACTTCCAATGCTACTTGAGGTGCATTCACTATTAGCTCGAGCTCGAGTTTCATGGAATGTGACTACATCGGTACAGAATAAGAACAATCTGACCTGAGAATACAATCGAAACAACTTATGCAGGTTTACGGTTTTGTACGGCTGCCGGGGCTAATCTATGCAGGCAGTCACGGCATGGACATCAGGGGCCCTTCCAAAGGCCGCAATGAGAAGAAGGTGAGCTGGGCCTTAGTATTGATCAATCCTACTCGGACGATGTAGCTTGATCGATGTCCTTAGTATTGTTCTTCAGAACGAGCTTCGTCTTTATTCATTCGAGAAGACGAAGCAACTGGTTCTTAATATTAATTAACTGTTAATGACACGACAAGTGCTTCGACAGCGTATTGATACAATATTTTTCAGTATGTATGTCTAAACCAATCTGCTGCTGCTGCTGCTGCTGCTGCTTACTTTGCAGGGTGGTAAAGCCGTTTCATTCCAACCTGCAAGTGAATTTCTCCCCATAATTGATGAGGTCTGTACATCTCGCTTCACAGCTCTCTCTCTCTCTCTCTATGTATATATCAGAGACATATATGTGTATGTATATAAGTTAAAAGATCAATAATTCAGCAAATTTTTTTTTTCTGGCAGGTTTACAAGATCCTGTTGGAGAGGACGAAAGCGATCCCGGGAGCAAAAGTCGAAACCAACAAATTTTGTTTGTCGGTGCATTTCCGCTGTGTAGATGAAAAGGTAACTTTCATATTGGTCCGCTTTTTTTTAAAAAACTATTTTTTGCACATGTAAATTCACTGGCACTAATAATTTACTTTATTTACCGACTCTTCTTTTCCCTAAATATTGTTTTGTTCCTGTCAGAAATGGGCTGCTTTGGTTGAGCAAGTTGGATCAGTGCTAAAAGGGTACCCAGAACTCAAACTCACATGTGGGAGAAAGGTAATCTTTTTGCTCCCTTCCAGTTACAGATTGATCCATTATCTCCCCCGCACGATGTTTTCACTTTATTTCATCTTAGGCTCATAAGAGTAGCTAAACCTATGCAGGTGCTAGAAATCAGGCCGACCATCAAGTGGAATAAGGGAAAGGCCCTTGAGTTCCTGTTGAAATCACTTGGATATGCGAGTGCTGATGATGTTTTGCCGATCTATATTGGGGATGATCGGACAGATGAGGATGCGTTCAAGGTAATTCCCATTTTTCCCCACCTTTTTTCGAGCACTCCGCTCAAGTCCCTCTCGATTGATGATCGTTCCTACCTCCACAGTCAAAACGATTGTAACA
Organism: Sonneratia alba; assembly: GCA_900174645.1. Lineage (NCBI taxonomy): Eukaryota > Viridiplantae > Streptophyta > Magnoliopsida > Myrtales > Lythraceae > Sonneratia > Sonneratia alba. Next base: position 1,174,799 of record FWPY01000071.1, read on the forward strand.
GTTCCTGGGATGGTCATAGTAATTCATGCATCGTGGTTGAAAATGTAATCAGGTACTGAGGGAGAGAGGACAAGGTGTCGGGATCGTTGTCTCGAAAGTTTCCAAGGAAACAAATGCTGCTTATTCTTTGCGAGAACCGTCCGAGGTATTGTTTGAATTGCCAGCACTCGACACTTGGTTCCTAGCTTGTGTTTCTCCGACTGTTATTTTATTTCCGATCAATAATTTTGATTCAACTTTTATAGGTCATGTACTTCCTGAAGCGGTTAGTCGAATGGAAGCGCAATGCGTTCCAAGCAAGCGCGTAATTAGCTTAATCAGAAGAGATCAGACCCAATCCGACGACTCCGCAAAAGCCAATCTTTGGGGACCGAATTGGGGCTGGCATCTCGAGATAGATGTGCACCTATATGGTCTTTTTGCAGAGATATAGGTCACGAATTATGAGTAACATTGAGTAGTTACCTCACTGCAACTGTGAATATTCTATTATGTAATAGTTTTCTCCTGGCAGCAATCGATACGCATGTTCCTCGGACATATGTTCATCCCTTTTCAATGATTTATACGCTGAATTAGATGGGTCCAAGTGATGTAGTGACGCTGTCTCTCGACTTGATAAAATCAGACGGAAACAGGAGCAGCAAGGAAAAGATAAAAGATTGTAACCATCCAATGAATTCATGCTCTACATAAGTCCCGGATTTCGCCAACACGAAAGCAGTTGCTTCTCTGAGAGTTTCTATTGATGCTGCAATTGACCGGGATATGAACTCGACAGTTTAATATCCGTGAGAATCGCACTTTTGATGATAAGTGCAAGAGCTGAAAAGCGATGAACTCGACGTGGACATCTGAAGTGCTCTTTTAACAGCCAGCGGCTAAATTCAGCAAAACGCGAACCAATGATCCCTGTAGAAGCCGAAAAATACAAAAAGAGTCGTGTCAGTTTGAATCCTGCAGCACACCTCTGATGCCCGGCCGATCTGGTTTACCCAAGTAATTAGAGACATATGTTTTCCACTTCAACCAACCCGAACCTGACGCAGACTAAACATCCATACTTGACCAAATCATATGATTTACATCTAACCGAATTCTCGCGTCAGACCTTTAAGACACACAAACTGTGTTGTTCTCCTTCACAGCTCAGATGTTTGTAGCTTCATATATCCATGCATAATTCAATGACTTCACGAAAAGGTAATGTGTAACATGATTCCATCAAAAAGGGGACTATCCTTGCCTAATTGTGATGCTTATACCAATTATGACAGCCTTTAGATTATGCAAAAACTCTCAATTAATTCAAGAACAGGAGTTATTGGTACGGCTGCTCGTACTCCTTTTCTCTACTCTTTTCACCGTTGCTTGGCCCGTAGACCTCATTTTATGTAACCAGGTAAGAACATCAAATGAACACAACCACTCCGTCGTACGCACGGCTCGGGTTTCAAGGGAGACTCCCCCACATGACAAAATGCCAGCTGTCTAACTTTATCCCTGGCCAGATTCAAGAAAGATCTTTCGATCAAACATGATTGGACAGTCCAAGACTGCTGGATATGGAGACGGAGGATGCTAGCCGGAGAGGAAGAAAAAACCGATAAATAGCTAGCAGACTGAATCAGATCTGAGAGCCCCAACTTTACAGAGAAGCTGGTTCAGGAATCTGGCACTTGGTTTTGTGCTCATGGACCATAGATTTTCCCATTGGTCAAATGGATAATTTCTTTGTGTTTCTTTTCAGAGGTGTTAGGTGGTGAAAGTGATGCCCACTATAGATTATTATTGGGAGTGAATGGGGACTCAGTTCTGGTTGAATGAGGAGTTGGACTCCACCCAGAGAAACACTAAAATATCAGAGCAGTGGCGTGCTTGCTATCTCATTTTCGCACACACCCCTTTCGAAATCTAATCTTGTGATGCCATTGGCGAGCCCTCCCTAGTATCATCTCATAAAGATAATAAATGATCAATCTCGGGTCTTGACCGGGTGCACGTGTGGTATCGGAGGGCTCTCTTGGAGACTTGCCCGGAATAGTCATCAATATCCAATCGAGATCTTATTATTGATGCTGCAAAGTGCGCTTGTTCATGATCAAAGTGAATTTAACTTGAAACACTCCACTAGGGTTCCTTTCTTTTTTCTTCCTTTTTGTCCTTTTCTGCACTTCCTAGATTCAATAATTCATGATTGGTGGGCTGTCAAACTGAGATTATATCCTTAAAGGACCAATTATTGGTCCAAAAGAGGGCACATCCCCAAGGACAGCCGACTACAGCTCACTCTCTAGTATAATCTCCATCAACATTTATGTGCATATATATTTGTCCTGAAGCAGAGCTGATTAAAATCGTTCACTGACGACTTTAGTTATATATATATATATATAATAGAACAATGCAGCTTAAATCTGAAGTAAGGCGAGTGTCTGGTTGGATCATTATCCTCTTGGGGATATATAATTAATGTACTGATCAATATGTGATGGAATTCCGATATCGTCTATCCCTGTAAATAGAACACGTGGAGATCGTTATATATGCAAATGTCATACGTTTGATTGCTCATGTGATTGTCCGGTCCAATGAGGGTCCTAGTGGTGAGGACTGGTCGACATGGAAGATCATCGAGGGCCTCTGTGGGGACGCCATTCTGGGCCGAGTCTACCATAATGGAACCAGAGACGCGCTCATGTTGGGCTGGGTCAGTGTGTAAAAGAATCGTGTAGAATGAGCAAGCATATAGTTGCTCTCGGGGAACAGTAGGTAGAAGTAATAAAATTATCTATTTTTTTGAACTTAACCGTCGGAGACCTTTAAAATTACCTTTTTGGGTCATGAAACTTCGCTATACGGTATACTTAAGTTCTCGTTATAACAAATTATTAAATCACTACCATATATACATTTTACATATTCCTTCGTATGCTCATTAGCGTGATTTAATAATTTGTTATGGTAATGACTTAGTATATTATGGAAGTGAAATTTTAGAACTGAAATAGACATTTTGAAAATGTTAGAATATAAGTTCAAAAAGTTGAACCGTACTTTTTTTTTCTATACTCTTATATCATAATACATAATTCACACACAAGAGAATGAATGATGGATGTGATTATATTATTATTGATAAATTTTATATACCGCTTTATTTTTATTGTCCCCATTTCTCATCACAAGTCGATGGCACTCTTTCTTAATCCCAAAAAAAAACATATATTCACAATGTTGCTGGTCAGATGCAGAGGCTGTATAAAATGTACATTTTAGTCAGAATGGACAACAGCGTACGATGTCACCAAGGGAGAAAGGGAATCCTACAAAATTCTGGCCGTAAGAGTACGAGAACAAATTCGATTGAAGACCGCCATGCATGTAGGATACACAGGGCAAAACCTTTCCTATATGATTCCAAACTGGTCTCTGCCTCACCGGCCCCTATAATTTAGCATGCATGATTTTCAATGGTGTTGCCGGGTGGTTTCGCATCTCTGGGATAGTACGCGAGTACCTGGGGCCAGTGTATCCACTGTAAAATTGCAGACAACAGCGATATCCGAGTTCTGCTCGCTAAAGAACCCGGATTTCATCCTGGCAGGGACACTGATGTTCAGCAGAAAGGAGACATGAACCTTTGTGTTCCCAGTCTGTAAGCTCTTCTTCATCTCTTCAGGCAACCGGGAATTTGATCCTTTGAGCACCATTGGAACAGCAACTGTTTTCTTCTTCCCTTGGTGTACTGACGGGTATTTTCCATGAGCTATTTGGCTCTCCTTGAAACGCAAGGAGGCGACACCCCCTTCTTTGTACAGAATTCCAGTTTCGGCATTCGGGTTCTGGGCTTCCAACTTGAGGTCATATTCACGGGATCCTGTGGAGTTCCTGACAACCAGGCTATCCACACGGAACAATGGGTTCCTGGGCTTGGCGAAGAGTATGGAGATGCCTACGAGGACGCCTATCACGATCAGGACGATGACGACGAGCAAGAAGAGGCAGAGCAAGCACTTGCAGCAGCCTGACCTCTTGCTGCTCGGAGGCTGGCGGTTCTTTTGCCGCTCGGCGATCCGAGCATTATGGGGCGGTGGGACCCGGTAGATCTGGTCCTTGGGGACCTGCACCACGTAAGTTCCCGAGGGGAAGGAGCAGTGGGCCACATCCTGGTGGGCGGGCTCCGAAGCTGGACCCGAGTCAGAATCTGGGCCGGATGGGCGGTGTGGGTCTGGATCGTGGGAGCTGTCAGCAGGAGGGATAATGGCCCGCTCCTCCATGGGGCGATGGGGAGCGGTGGGGAAGGGTGGTGATTGGGAATTTACTGCGGGACGACGGAGCGGCGTTCATGAGACGGCGGTAGCGGAGGTGGTGGCGACAGCGACGGCAATCAGCATTAAAGCTACACCGGCAGAATCAGAATGAGATGGGAAAATATTCGGATGGGGGCAATCCGTGAGTTCTTTGATTGAAGGAGAGGTTTGAAATCAGTGAGGCTATTATTAGAGGGAGTTTCCATTTCGGCCATTTTAACGGTCGCAACCCATTCCCCGTTTCCTTGCCTATCGGACTATTCCTATTTTAAGGTAGCTAGCTAGGAGAAAAAAAGAGAGAGTTGAACCGATCATCGACTGGATAGAACTTGACATTTAGAGGATCAGGCCCCCACCCGGTTTGATCGATATACTTATCCACACATTTGTGAAATCATGACAATGATGTGCACTGTGGCGTGAAAGAGCGTCGCACGGGTCGGGAATGGCGTGCCATATGATTGACAAACATGGACCCCTTTCAATTGTCAGGTTTATAAACGTTTTTTTTTTTTTATAATTAATTGTCATTCACAAATGAGATTTGATATGGTAGTTACAGTGGTATATTGTCCTTAATTTCATATATCCAAAAGAATTATTTCAAGTTGCATTACGGTAGCCCAATAGGCCCGGCCGGGTCTCGAACCCAAGGTGACATCCAGGACGCAAGTCTTATGTCTCATGGATTTTCCGCATGTCCTTTTGCAAGACATGATAAGGGTTTCGATTATAGATAAAATAATGAGATGCATAAAAAAGAGGAAAATGGGATGTTACATATTAATATTACCCTTAACTTTGAAATTAAGATATCATAAATTCAATTTTTATCGACTTTAAATATTTTTTCCTGGCCCCTTTTATCATCCACTCCCTCATGTCCTCCTCCAGGTCCGCGGGCCTTAAAACTCATTATAATCTTGCTTAGAAAAGTCACCGAGATTTGAGAGAGAGAATTAATAAAGAAAAAAGCGTACATGGCTTTACGTGATACGTGTGCGGGGATGGGACGGCCATTGTACAGATGGGTCACTGGCGGTACTAGAGACCACAAATCCACACGATTCTCGAGCCCACATTTCAGGATTTGTTTTATAGAGTCCAGGGCATGTTGTTCTTTCATTTTTCACATCAGCCATCACCATTAAGCCTAATTTTACACCCCCGCCTTTTTTTTTTTTAAATGTATCTGTCACCAGTGAATTTGATCAGTTGATCGTGCACTCGCCAAACCGCAGGGGCTGATTGTCGGTAAAGATATTAAATGGGCGGTTTAGGCCGGTTTAAAATCGGTTTGGCCCGACTTACAGTTTAATTTATTAAGTATAATGAACCGATCTAATAATAGGTTATAGTTCAAGAAAACATGAACTTGCTCTAAACCATTCCTAAGCGGGCGGCCAGTTCACAATTCGTATCGGTTTAAACTAGGAACAATGACTCTTTTCATTTTTTTAATTATTTAAAATAAATATGTTTTTAAATATTTTTTCAAATTTTAAATTAAACTAATAAAATTTAACTGTTGATCTGTAAAATTATTGGTAGTTCAGGCCGAGCAAGTCCATTAAGGTTCTAGGTCGGTTCCCAAATGATTATGAGTTAATTCAATGAGAAAATGTACTAGGCTAATTCCAATTTAACTGCCCTATTTCTTGAACTTAATTCGTGATTATCAGTAAATCCAATAAGAGTAATTACAAGCCGATTTGGGGGATTGGTTAGAGTCAAACCAATCCGTTTAACGTCTCTAATTATTAGCATGGCAAATTGGGGTCCAAGAGGGCTTCACTCATGGCCACACACAGCGGTCTCAATCAAGAACAGCAATTCAACTTGGTGAATGAAGGGAAGCTTCAGCTTAGGCTTGCCTCGAATAAGGCACATGGCACTAGTCGTGAACGCCTACGTCGCCTTAGACCACCATGCCGATTGAGGCCATATTGATAAGACTCAGTAGTAGCCCTCTCAAGCCTCAAGAAGCCACCTACCCTAGCCCTCAACTTCCTTGAAAGGCTATCATCTAAATTGAGGCCAATATTGGTTGCAACAGCTGGGTGGTTCGTCCATCCAATTATCAACCACTTATGCTCTGGGAATTGCCCGTGATTAACTCTCTCAATCTTAATTGGTCTTTCATTTGTCACGTTAATTCAGACATCACATCCGTTGAAAAATTATCACGCATTAGTGCCGCTTTTAAATTTTTAGGTTGAGATTGTTGCTTGGGAGATCATTTTCCCTACTATAAATCCCGAGCCACCTCGTGTGATCAAGGATTCTTCTGGCATCGTATTCCACAGCCCAAGCATAGGGAAATCTGTTATCGATCGATGAGTCCATATATCATCATCATCGAGCTATTAATCTTCCAAAGTTCCCCTAGCTCTACTTTACATATGAAAGGAAATTAAATGTTTTATTAATAAAAATAGCAATTATTTGGTTAACGGGTTGGTACGTATCAATCTTATAATCCAAGCAAAAAAGGAAAAGGAAGCAATAATTAGATGAGAATGGTTCGATTCAAACGTAGACAATCCTTGGCGTGCGCTTAATAAGTCAAAGAAAGATGTAATGTCCCGATCAAGTTATAACTGGAGATGGCATCAGATATGCTCCCTAAACTCTCTTTTTATATGCATTTAAATAGTCATTTATAAGAAAATTTGATTCTTATCATTCAAAATAAAGAGCATAGTCACATTTTCTTGATAGGGTTTCTTGATAAGAGTAGAGTTGGCAATTATGATTTAGACGGCTTCGGTTCGAGTTATAGTAGGTATGTGTAACTTGATAAGATGCAATTAATTCTATCTAATTAAATTTATTTAAATATGTACCGAACATGTTAATATATTTTATTTATTTAATTATATATATTATTAATTTAATTTATAATATAAAAATATGTTAAAGTTAATTTGTTATATTATCTTGTGATATTCTTATTATTATAATCACATAGAAATACGTTTATCAAAATTTTATTATTATACTATTAAATGTATTAATTGTGTGCGCATATAATTTATACATTTAAACACATTTAGATATGTTTGGATATATTTAATTTATACCGATTAAATAAATATATTAAATATTGGGAACTTTGTTTATATGTTGTGCTTCAGATGTGACACGACACATATTGCAAGTCTTATAATTGGAGATGACATCAAATATGCTCCCTAAACTCTCTTTTGTATGCATTTAAATCCCTATTTATAAGAAAATCTGATTTTTGTTTTTGAAAGTAAAAGGCATAATCACATTTTCTTAATAGGGTTTCTTGATACGGTTGTTGTATCCCTAATTTTTTTATATTTGTTGATTTTTTTTCTTTTGAAAATCCCAATAATTATAGTAACACCATGGATTTCCAAATAGAGGCAGCAGGGATAGCATCCATCAGGTTTGGTTTGGCACATTTTCTACTTAAATAGATTCTAATATTTGCATTACGTGAGTAGAGAAAGTGTATGATGATGAACGCCGATCGATCCGTCAGATTTATGAATTCTGCTCTAAAAAAACGCAAACATCTCCAATTATCAAGATCAACTTGTAGGGGGTCGATGTTTCTCGGAGAACTAACCCTGGTGGTTCTTTATCCACCAAATTGCTTCAAAGGGCCCACGGTATTCTAGCTTCGTGGAAGCAATTTTGCCATTTTATAAGAGGCGGTTTAATTTGGTGCAACAGATGCATCACCAATAGTAGGCTTTGCAGACAGTATCTATTTAGTAATATATATGATGCTAAGAGCTTGCCAAAATAGTACCAATGTCATCATTATTATCTATTTAGTAGTATATATATGATGCTAAGATAATGTAGATATGTATTGATTAAAATTATTCGATATATTTTTTTATTAAACAAGATTTGCAACGAAAAATTTATAATCGAAATAGTTTTACTCATATTTATTTACTTAGAATATATTAAGTTTAATAATATTAGATAATATATACCGAAAAATATAAGATCAGTTCCGCATTATTATAGTCTAGAAAAGACATGAAGCCAGCATAATCTTGTGTTAAACTACTCTTGGATCCTTGCCGGAAGGAGACATTGTCTTCATGGTGACATTCTTTTCATATACAATAGTACACATTGCCAGCCATCTACCTTTCTAACTAATAACCTAATGCATATATTGATAAAAAAAAATGCCCATGACACTCTCTTTTTTATTTTTTTCAATTTGCACTCGACGGTATTATAAAAAATAATGAATCTCGATGAACTTGAATTAGAGTTGATCTCTTTCTTTTCCTCTCTCTCTCTCTTTGATATTCTACCATAAGAGACCTTGCATAATTAGCAGAAAATATGCAAAAACATGAGTTGGGAGGCCTTTCAAAATATTATCGATCATGAAGCATCAAGATCAGTACAACTCAGAGAATAATTCATCCGGGTCTATTAATTATTGCACCTCACTGTGTTTTCAGTACTGTTGATGCACAATTTCTTGACTTAAAGTCTAAGTTAGCTCTTCCATCTTCCACCCACCCCTGTCACCCAATTATACGATCTAAAAATAAGTCGATAGAATTTGAAATGATTTCACGTGACCATCCATAATCCCCACAGCTGGCCTATTTATCATCCAAAGTAGGATTACACATCGTCTTAGAAATTTAAAAAAAAAAAAACAACAGTGGAAAAATTGCCAATGCATACGAATGATGGAAATGTCTACATATATGGATGCATTAAACGATGAATATATATATGTATATAGAAATTGCGGACTGTCTATACAGTACACACATGATGCAGTGCTCCTGATCGCAGGAGTAGGTCCACCGGGTGACAAAGCAGACCTGAACTTCTTCACAGGAGGTTAGCTTTCCCGGTGGACTTTGAGCACGATGAGTGGACCTCCAAGTAAGTCGAATTAGGTAAGGTTTACCTAGAATAACCCTTTGAAGTTTAAGCTAGTAGATTGGAGAATAAGAGTGGTATATGGTGGAAGCATGTGTAGTTTTTAAGGTGTATTCATAAACTTATCCTCTCCTTAGTGGGACGGGTATTTATAATGATCCAAAACGGATATGTCAATTCAACTAAGTGGGGTTCGCCATTCACCTAATGGTTGGGTTAGCCGACCTATCGGTTGTTAGTCGGAGTATAGCCGGCCGACAAAGCACAATTAAATGGTCCGACTGATGGGAGCAGAGTGCAGCCAACCGACCATGTGTAATTGGGTGACCCGATTGAATAGGAGTAGAGTGCAGCTAATCGACCAGGTGCAATTAGATGACCCAACTTCATCGACAGTTTCTCTATTAACACGCACGTATCAATGTGTATATGAATAAATAGGCATGCAAGATGGATCATGTAAAGCGTGGAGAGAAATGAAATTACCACCTTTCACATTTTTACCTATGCAATAGATTTAGAATGGTTATGCGCTCATATTCATTCTCATATTAATTCTTATTTTTCCAGTTGAAATAGCTTGGAACATAATTTATCAAGTGCGGGCGAGTGCAGCCGCATGCGTTATACATTTCGCGTTGTACGGAATCCCAGGGTGAAATTTTCAACGGGAGGCATTTATTGAGAACCCCCGGAAGTGTGGGCCCCATGGCCAATTCAGTCAACGGTCAAACCCTCCCTAAAATGTTATCACGATCACCCCCGTAAATAAATGCCCCCGTAGACTAAGATATTGGCTGGCATTCGCCTTCCGTAAGCTTCGAACTCTCTCTCTTTCTCTTCTTCTCTCTCTCTGCAGACTTCAGAACTTGCAGAAGCGCCAGCAGATAAAAGAATGGATTATTTCGATCGGATTCCCGACCCGTTAATCCTTCAAATCTTCAGCTGCGTCTCCGACGTCAAAACGCTAGCCCGCTGCCGCGCCGTCTCAAGGCGGTTCAACTCCCTCGTGCCGCAGTCCCAGTCGCTGCTCCTCCGCGTAGACAGGGTCGTCTCGGAATCGGACCTCGACTCCCTCCTCTTCCTCTCCTTCCTCCGGACCCTGTTCAAGTCCCTCCTCTCGACCTTCCTCTCCCCTAAAGCCTTCACTCTGCCCATCAGCGACGAAGCTCCGACCAATCCCGCACGGATACTCCGCGGGTTCGACCGAATCCAGGAGCTCGACATCGAGCTTCCCGCCGGTGATCTGAGGCTTGAGAAGGGCACGGTTGTCAGGTACTGTTTGATTTCATTCCCAGAAGTGGGAAAACTTTTGAAAATTTTCTCTCTTGCATATCACCAAGTTCACTGCAGCTCTCCATTTTCTGATTTGATTTCCTCTGTTATAACATACAGGTACAAGGCTGCGTTTGGGGCGAGCCTGAAGCGCTGCGTGATATTGGGCTTCGGCCGCGAGAGGGGTGGTGGCTTCACGGAGGTATTGAGGGAGAGGGTGGTGTGGGTGATCAGCGTCCTGATCGCCGCCTCCGCGCGTCACGCCTACGTGGCGAGAGAGGTGGTGGGGCGTAACGTTGATTTGGTGCGACTCTCGGTGAGGGACCGGGACGGCGAGGGCGAGATCACCATGGACGGGCGCGGCCTCGCGGAGTGCGGGGAGGCCGTCGCCGGGTCAGGTGCGGGCAGGACCGCCATGCCTAGCGTGAGGATGAAAATGAGGCACCTGAAGACGGTGGAGATTGGTTCCGAGGTCTGCTTGGAAGGTGCCACCCTGGTGGTCGTCAGGCCGAGTGGGTCCCAGGGAACCTGCTCCGACGACGTGGAGGATGCTGATTTGGCGATGGAGGCTTTTGGGGGAGGAGGGGTGTACGGCAAAGCGGTGCAGGCGCTGTTGAAGAGCAAGAGTTATTCGCTGGAAATGAATTCCTTCTGAATTTTTACTACAGTTTTTCGAAGAATTATCCCCCCTTCTTCCTCTTAAGGGATGAATTACGGGCCTCACCAACCGGTCGATGGGGGAATTGATCACGTTCCGATGGACCTTATATCCCCATTCAATGGTGGATGATAGACTCGGATGATAAGCTGCCACAAAAATTTTTTTTTTTTTGTTGCGTATATGTGACAATGAGTTGGAGTAGAAACAAAACTGCAAAAAGAATTACTTCTTGCTATGTGTCTTGTCTGTAGATCTCTGGGAACTCATCCCGGCCATTACCGGAGACGGCGCAGTGGCCTCGTCCAACGTGGCAATGTTTCTGTAGATCATCTATGGTGTATGGTATAGGAATGTGGACAGTTATTTCTGTTCTAGGAGTTGCTAAAAACAGAATGTACGTGTGGCAACGCTTCCGTGTATCCATGTTGTACTGCATTGTAATGTGTATAGCTCTTCCCTAGGAATTGCTAAAAACAGTATGCACGTTTCATGTGTCAGGATTCTGTCCTTCGATGATGAATGTACCATATCCATGAAGAAATTAATGAATCCCATTGGTGTATTTGTGGAGATGAGCATATCCTATTTAGAGTTCCAATATTGATGCTTTTTTTTTTTTGGTCATCAAAGGATTCGTAATTCTAGAGGAAATAGAAAGAAGAGATGAAATCAGTAGATATGAAAAGTTTATGATTATCCAATATAGACTCTCGTTGAGGTCATGGTGATGAGTCCATTGTCCTTTGAGTCCGTGGGTAATTATGGTCCACGTCACACACCGAGCAGTAAAGCTCTATGTTGGTTAGAAGCAGACACAGCTCTTCCTTTTTTCTTTTTATCCTAAAAAGGGGAAATTTTCTGAAAGGTGCAACAAATGTCGGGTGGTTGGAACCGTCTGAGTTTTCATGGCTTTTTTGTCTTCGAGCTTCTCTTGGCTGGTTGAAGTCAGTGGAGTCATAAATGCTCTGACCTAATAATCAGTGGACGGCAACAAGAAATCTGCTTCCTCGAAGTCGGCTGTGTATCAATCCATCAAACAAACAATGTTATTGGGAGCGTCTGTTTCTTGTCAAACAGCCATTTCATTGGCCTGTCTCGAGTGCCGACTAATTGATTGAAGGATGTTACACAAGACAGGCGATCCGAGCGACAGAAGAGGATGATACTTGATGTCCTGTCCAACCAACAGCTTTCCAAGGATTCATCTCGAGTCGGCACTCACTCAGGGGAGCACCTTGTCTGCTTTTCTCCCATTGTCGAAAGAAACATCATATCAAAAAACCGAGACCTTCCAGGACGCATGGCGCTGGTGATCTGACACCGTCAAGATAATTCCCACCAACCCGTTAAGTCTCATTTGGAGCTTCGACTTTAGGCCCCGTCTAAGTCCTTTTGATGATAAGTAGGAAAAACAAGTGTCTTCGAAGTTGTTGACCGTTGGCTGGATGCCGGAGTTGATCTCAGGGAGGAAAAAAGGGGATCAGGAAGGTTGACGAGATGATGGACCGAAGCCTAAGCATCGTGGGCCACTGCATTTCATCCAGGACATCACTTTCTTGATATGCTGGCATCCTGAGATTGTTCTGTTTACCCTTCTAAACCTGCTGTTTCCCCATTTGTCTTCGCCAAAAAAGAAGGAGAAAAAAAGGGGGGAAGAATTTGAATTGGGGAACATTTTGTCCATGCTCAGTGCTGGGATCTATTGATGTTCGCCTCTTGCTTTGCAGAGACCTCTGCCTGAATCCGAAAATGATGGAAGCAAGTGAAGGATAGTTGGGGTTGGTGAAACAAAACTTATCAGCCCCTATCCTTATCATTTTCAACGACCTAGTTCTCATCTATTATTGAAACAGGTTAGGCCAAAGCAATAATAGTATTCCAATAAAGGCTAACGAAGAAGCCTCAAGCAAAGAAAAGAGTGTAAATGAGAGAGAGGGATTTCGGCACTTGGTATCATTCTCCATACAATAGACAGATGTTTAGGTTCAATTACGGTCAGCAGGATTTCCTATACCTCGGTCTTCCTTCTGACAAAAAAAACTGTAAAGAAGTAAAAGATCAATTAGTAAAAGCGCCATCTCCCCTTTCCCACTCTGTATTTAGATCATCAGAAGCCCACTGCCGGACAGAAAGGCATTTGAGCCCACATGCCCAAGGACTCCATGAAAGGAAGAGGCTCAAGAGAGACAATCAAATTAGCCCCATTAGCAGATCTTCTAGCATGTTTCCCTTCCCGAGCAAAGCTTACTTTGAGGCCAAAGCCTATTTATTATCCGCGGGCACAGCATGCCACCAGCCAGATATCGGAAATTGCCACCATCTGGAGCCACGTCAAAGGATTTGAAAAAACGGCTTGTAATGGCCGTTACGTAACGGTACCGGCATGCTTCGACACCGTTATTGGCCGATGTAATGGAGAAAATTAAAATTCTAACTATCATGGACATAATGGTGTTACTTAATTGCCTTAACGGATTAATATCGGCCGTAATGGTCATTATGACCGATATTCTTCATTTTTCTTTGCCGATATCCACGTATTTAAATGATTCTTTTATTAAATACAACCTAAATTAGTTATGTTATGTGTCATAGGAAAGTCTGAAATTGGAAATTTTCTTCTTAATTTTTAGCATTTTGCATAAAAAAAATATGATCGCAGCACCCACGAGACTCTTATATAATACCACGATAGCCTAAAACCATTATAATGTCAACACGACCGGTACACGATCCATGACCGCCATTTAAATCCTCAGCACCTCAAGAGATCCGTTACTCAAGGCGGCCAGGCAAGCCCCCTCTTCAGGGCCAAGTCCAAGCAGGTGGGCTCGAAGATCACTGAGTCCACTTCCCCGAAGGTGACCTGCTCCGGGAAGATCAAGGTCCGAGCCAGAACCCCACCTTGCAAGAGCTGGCAGTCCATGGTGGAAGAGATGGAGAAAATCAGCAGCGGTCGCAGACACAATATACAGACCTGGTTTGAGTCCCTTGGTGCCTTCAAGAACGATGTCATGCAGTTCTTGACGTGTTTGCAGAACTTAGAAGTTTGATCTCCGTTTCTCCAGGAGTTTTCCTGAATCAAAGGTCACCGCAGGTGATAAAGATGGAGAAGAGATGAAGAAGGGGCTGCTGAGGCAAATTACGATGAGAACTATTGAATTTATTGTGAGCCTTTAATATTTGATCCGTTTTCACCTAAAAATTTTTACTAATAATGGATGATATTATATCTTTTTATAATTCACTTCTTTCTCTTAATTGTCCTATTTGGGGGTATTCTCTACCAGAACATGTCAAGGACAATATTCTCAAAATGCTTCATAGTTCTACAAGAGAACGAGAATTCTCCTCTGCCAAACGTGCTCCTGCTAATGCAGTGTCAATCTGCTCCGGTGAAGAGATGTTCAATTTCAGGAGGAAACGGAGGAGAAGGAGATCATGGAAACAGCGAACACTAAGAGTCGTCAGATGGAGCTATAGGAGAAGGGAGATCATGGAAGTTGAGATTGCTAATGAATGAGGAAAATCACTGAAGGGGAAGCGGGAAACTTAGTCAGTTCACCTGGTGATATTGCAACAGGAAGATGGGTCATTTCCGACATGAGCGATCCCTCCCCAAGGAGTAGTTGGAAGAGGTGACTGCCACATGATCTGCATACATCTTTGCTGCAACTTGAATGTTATATGAGTATTTGATCCGCATTCAAGTATCGAAGTCAATTGGATTTTCTTCAATTGCATCCAGTTCTTTGGTGGTTTTAAACTTTAATATATCAGAACTCTGCATTTGCTCCACAGATTAGGAGTCCAGGAGATGTCAGAGTAAGTTTTATGGCGGGAAACACAAAGCCTGAATCTCCTCTTATTTTTCACGAGTGTCCAAGGGTGGCTTCCTTGCCAGTGTCCACTTTCACATCCTCCAAGCCGAGCTGACGGGTAAGTCTAGCCATACAGACTGTGCTGGTAGCCCCACGGGAAGTATTATCCTGCATGACCTTACAGTGACTCAAAGAAGGTCTTTTACCCTGGGAGTCACAGTGTTCAACATTCACAGCAACCTATTGGGTTTTTCTCCCCTGGACAGTTGAATGAATCAAACCAGTAAATAATTACTAGTTAACAACTTTTGTCTATGGACTTGCGGGTGGATCTGTAAGAATTTTCCTTGGGGCACATTTTGTGAAGGCATAGGAAAAATAAAATTACCTAGGGGTCAATCTTTCATCTTAACAATGAACATTCATGATTCTGATTTTTATTTTTATTTTTATGAGTAATCCATGATTTTGCTTATTCTTTAATGATACCTTACTTGCTTAGTTGCATTATTCCTAGCTCAAGGTTCTTTATGCGAATTACCTCTATTAGATTTGCAGAGATTGGATCCATGTTTAAACCAAGAACTTAAGTTGACATGTGGTCGAACCAGGAAACTTTGCATTCCCATGATTTACATTATATTTTTCTAATGTGAAATTGGTTCCTTTAGCAGGCTCACCGATTTGCATTCTACTGTACATTGTACATAAATTACAATTGAGATCACTCAGAAACAAGTATTGCATCATAGGTAATTTTCAATCAGTGCAAACTTTCATCTGTTAAATTATAGTTGTACATAATTGTGTATTATACCAAAGGAATGAAACATATGCAAGATTCTTCTGTTCTTTGCGCCCAGACATGGTTTTTTTTTTTTAAATTAACAATTCAACATGCTCGAGCATCACATACAACAGACTGCTCATAACCCCTTTGTTGAGATCAAGCTATTGGCAGAAACTGCATTTGAAGCAAATGAAACTCACAGTTAGCTGGGTTTTGTAGCAGAGATCATTATGAAGCGTTGATTCCTTGTCCACTGGAAATTAACAAGTCCACATGCTCTGCAGAGATCCTCAAGTTCTCTTTCAGATGAAAAAATGTGGCTACCTGATATTTGAGTGATGTTCTACAATGAGGCACACAGTAAGCCCAATATTAGGTCAAGATCATCATCAAAATTCTGACCAGATGAAAATGACCATTTCGAATTGTCAGTTCATTGATAAGAGGATAAAATTAAATTACCTGTCGCAGAGGTCGTAACAGTGGAATGAAAGGTAAGGGACCATCAAGTACATAGGTGGTTGCAACAAAAACTCCTCCAGGCCGTAGGACACGACTTATCTCAGCAACCTACAAAAAGCATTGGGTAGTAACACCATATCATTCAAGAAGTGAAAGTAACACGCTTAGTTTCCACTAAGAGGGCTTGATGCAATCAATAGAGCCACACAACTAAAGAACATCTCACAGCTACTGACGGTGAAGGCCAGCAATGTATAGCAACTCCAGCATGCACAGCATCCACAGAACTTGTAGGGAATGGAAGCCTTGCAATGTCCGCTCTGACCAATGTTAGTTTCCTGCAGGAAAAACATCTCTTCTAGCACAACTCTTTTTAACCCTCTTCATTCATAAAATTTTCAATGTGCCTAAACATTGTCAATGGGGGCCTGAAGGAGATAGCCACCTTCTGACAATATGGTGGCAGGCTTTAATCTCAAAAAGATTCCCAAGTCAAGCACTACTCTCTTCTTCCCAACTTGATTCTGACCTCTAGGTTACCCATCATTCAACTGATTGGCATAAAATCAAAGAGGTTTCATTGATAATTTAATTTGAGCAACAGTTGTTGGAACTCACTCTTTGGGGAAATTCTCCTCCTGCTTAACAAACTCATAGCACTCTTTTAACATGTTCTCAGAGTAATCCAGAGCAACAACAAGAGAAAATAACCCAGTCCTTGCAAAGAGCCGAGAAAATAGGCCACTCCCGCAACTGGCATCAATGATATTTCCACCAAGCACGGGTTTGAGGTAGTTTTTTATCTGTTCAAACTGCATCAATCTTTATTTTTTAATATTAACATGGAGAAGCATGACAAGGGGAAAAAAGACTTCCTTTTGCCCTCCTTCAGGTGGAGATTCTTTAATGAAGAATAGCTCTCTTTCTTAAATACTCCCTTGTAACATATATTTTGAAAAAAATTACACAAACTCCTAGTGCTTGTCATGAGGTATGTTTTTTGAGCAGTGAAAGCAGCAGTTTTTATCAGAAAATTGCAGCTACAAATATTCAGCTGGGAAAATATTCTCCAGAAAACATCAGGCTTATAGGCATGTGATAGAAAGGTCAAATAACCTCTTTCTCAGGGCCAGGGGCACCCCAGAGGAAAAAGCTCTGCCGCCATCCTCTCTCATAGACGTAGGATATCAATGGAATCCTGATCCAAATCAATGTTTTCAACTAAATGTCAGCAATAACCAAAATTTGGTAGCGAAACGAATGTAGCAAGATTTACCCTCTCGACTCAAAATTGAGCATTCCATACCTGAAAAATTCAGTTGAAGGGGCCATGGATTCCCCATATTCCTTAGTTCCACTAGAAGCCGTAAGCTCAAAATGTGTCTCAGTGCCATAATAAGTCTTCTTACAACTGCTGCACTGCAAGCTAGACCCACATATAGAATCCCTGGCAGCATAGTTGAGCCATCATCATCACATGAAGAACATAAAAGATGGAATACATTGACCATCACTGCAGAGCCTAACAAGGTAGTGTGGTTATGTAGAAGAAACAATCCTGGATGACCACTTACACCGACAATTCTCGATCACTGTTGATTGATAACTGCTTGTAACATATAGGACAAGCTAATATGTTCTTGCTGGTGGTAAGGTTATCCTCTTCCACAGCAGGTTCCTTGTCAAGATTGGGTTTCAGATTAATGGAAAAGAGAAACTATAACTCGTTAAGCAAAATTATGACTGCATGACCATCCATGAATTGTGAGCATCAAGCAGATAGATAAATAGATACATTAAAAACCCCATAAAGCTGAGAAAATAAATAAAAGGAAAATGCCAAACTTGATCATTTCCTTATCTATACTACTTAAAAAGACAAGGCTTTTCTATTACCATTAATCTAACAAAAGCAAAAGCCTTTTACATCAAGCGAGACACTTCAAAATGAGGACGGAGAATAAGAAGTAATCATGGCGCTTAGATTAATTGTCCAGTTAAATTGTGCCAACAGAATTAATATATGATGTATTAAGGTAGAAAAACCAAAAGAGTGAACAATTGAAAGGTAGCAGGGCATTGTACAGATATGCAGAGAGAGGTCCAATCGTCAGACAGTAACGCCACACCCATGTTAACGCTCAAAAGTATATATCAAGAAATATACGGCCATAGGCTTCATACAGTGGTTAGAACAGCATGGTATATGTTGGTACCGACGGAAATTATAAAGAAAAGAATATGATTATGTAGAGAGGAGAGCCACACCGGTTGCTTTCTTTCAATTACACTTGTCGACGAGGCTCTCACTTTGGTGGCGAATGCCCGCTTTAGGAACAGTTTATTGGGCCGGAAGACCAAAACTTTCGAATTTCTTAGCTGTCTTGAAAGAGTCAACGCCGCAAGGTTGCTGCAGAGTGCCGTCGCGGCCATTGAAGCTCCGGAATAGAACCTCTCTCGCTGAATAATAAGCTTGAAATACAAACCTGCAAATATAGATTGCCGACCCACAAAAAGAAAAACAGAGAGAAAAGAACAGGGGAAGCAAAAGAAGCTGGCGGACGGAGTACAAGCTCCTACAGAGAAAAGGAAATTCCTCTGAAGATTCCAAGTGAAATCTCTGCTTCCAACGGTTTCCACAGCTTGAAAACTCAAAAAGTGCTATTTTACCAGCAACTGTTCGTCGGAGAAACCGAGACGAAATCCGCCCGAAGCCAAAGAGATAAAACAAAAAAAATTGTCGTGTTGAATGCCAGTTGCTTGCTGGCAAGTGGCATCTGTATTTCCACCCAGTTCTGGTTCTTCCTGGGATCGGGGTTTAGCTTTGCTCTACCCTGTAGCCTTGGCCCCGCCGAGAAGGCGCCAAAGCCTGTAAGAATAGATTCACAGCAAGCCTGGCAAAAATTGGCCCAGCCACTGGAATGTGGGCCGTACTGTCGTGGCACGTAAATTTTTGTACCAGGACGAAAGTATTTTAAAATAAAAGATAAATTATAAGGAAATTTGGATAAATCAATTAATTAGATTTAACAAATAATTATATTTTAATATTTTCTTAAAATTGACATAAAATTTGGACTAATTAGACAATTGTAACACAAAAAGGTTCGCTTCCCAAACCGGAAATTATTTGAATTTGTTTTTCAAATAATCATTTTGTTTATTTTGGGCCAGGCCGGCCTAAAATCTCTTTTCAAGTTGATTGGGATCTCTAGCCGGTCCGAATTGCCAGTCCTATTCACTGCAGTGAGAAGGAATTCATCAAGAGGAAGGTCAATGCGAGGGAGCTGCTGCAGTGTGCAACCTCTTCCCGGTTCTTGATGATCAAAGTTCCTTCTTCTCATTCAGCTGCTCCATGTCATGACTGGAATGCTACCAAGGTCCTTTTTTTGTTTCCTCTAATTTTTCTGTGTACATTTTGATGGTGAATGGATGATGTTGATGCTTTTGTGGGTTCCGTGCTAAAGTTACTGCTGAATGCTGCTTTATGGGAGTTCCTTCTTGGTTGATGAAACCCTCTTGATTCAAAACAACGGTAGTTCAAGAATTACTGCAGGGCTACCGAACAGAGTTCAGGTTTTCCCTTCAGATGGGCTCATATAATATCAGATTAATTTTTATTCGTTCCAGGTTCTTGTTGATATTTTTTTGCCATTCATTCTGCAGATGTTGTTTGCTAGTTCATGTCCTTCCGTCAATATTTATCAACTCCATCGTATATCGCCCCTGTACTGTCTAAAACTCCTTATCAGATAACTTGCTGGAGGAGGAACCAGATGTTGATGCAGTCTTTTGGAATGCCTTAGTCAGATGGCGCAACGATGAATTACTAACTGTTTTATGGTACTCTCAGTTGTTTGGCATTATTGATTTCATGAGATCAGAACTTCTCCACTTTTGATAAACCACCGTGCAGAAAGCAGCCAGCTCTGAAGGCAGTGAAGATCTCTGACCCTTCAGAGGATGACGTCTTCAACAGACATCTACTAAGAAAATATGAGTAACTGAAACTACGGAAGACATGCAGGGCCGGCACTCCCGACAAGCTTGAATTTCTAGTACTACTTTCGACCAGCATGCATTGTGAGCGGCATAGTGTATGGTTCAACAGACACGACAAGGGATGGAATGTATATTCATTATCGGGACTGTCAAAAAATCTAACCCGTAATCTTATAGGACATTGCTAATATCTCTTTGTTTATACTTGGTTCATGGTCATCTTGACATCCCGACGTTATCAGATGACTCTGGATAGATGCATCTGAATGTGAACTTCCGGAGATTTCAATTTCTGGTGGCCGTGGTGGCAACTGAAGCTCAACATTTTGCAGCATATTTGACTTAAAGATAGACACAGGAATTCATATGGTTTTAATATGTTTAGAACTTTTTAGTTATTCACCATGGCTTGCCTACTTTATGATGACCGTAGCATAATACATAGGTATGTTCTCCTAGATTTCTATCTACGAAGTAACCACAAATAGTACACATTTCACTTCATTTCCTCGGACAGCTTGTCTTCTTCATGACTTGCAACCTCAAGAAGGGGAGCTGCAGTGGCTGTCGAGAACAACTGAGAGATCATCTTCATACTCGGCCTCATGTTTGGGTTCCCATCTAGGCAGGCCCTCGCCATCTGCAGAATAGTTACGATCTCATGTTCAATTGCTGGCTCAGGGAAAGGCAACCGTGGATCAAGCACACACTTCAGGGACACATCGGGAGATAACAAGGATGAAATGCTCTCGCCGGGGTGTTGACCTTTGATAACTTCTATCACCAGTACACCAAAGCTGTACACATCGCACTTTTCATTCACCTTCATCGTGTAGGCGAGCTCTGCAAAACGCATGGATTAAGAACCCTGAAGAAACTTTCGGGATTTTATACAGACATATGAAAGGAACTGTCAGAACATATTGAGAAATGCTTCCCTAGCCTAAAAGCAAGTGACAGAAGCTTCCTGAAATTTCCCCTCGACCAAGCTAAAGCATGCTTTGCAGGGCAAGAAGAGTGCCCTATGCACATATTTTATAGTTTACCTGGGGCAATATATCCGTATGTACCAGCAACAGCAGTCCAACTTGATGTGTCAAGCTTCATAAGCTTCGCCGTCCCAAAATCTGAGACCCGAGCCTCGTACTCCGGGTCCAACAATATGTTCCCACTTGATATGTCCCTGTGGACAATCGGGACCACGCAATCATGGTGCATGTAGGACAGAGCACGGGCCACCCCCTTAACAATGTTAACCCTCCTCTCCCAGTCCAAGCTCTTTGCCTCCTTATCGTTACTTAGGATTGAAGCCAAGCTTCCTCTCTCGAGGTACTCATAGACCAAGAATGAGTGGAGGGGATGCGAACAAAATCCGTAGAGCCTCACGATATTCCGGTGCCGGATTTCTGTCAATGCACTTATCTCATTCAGAAACTCCTGTTGGTACGTCTCCCCGGTCCCACTGTCAGAGATTGAGTAGAGCTTCTTCACCGCTACCATGAGGCCAGAGGAGAGTTTTGCCCTGTAAACGCTCCCGTACCCTCCTTTTCCGATGCAGTATGTTGAATCGAATCCACCAGTGGCCTCTATTATCTCCCTATACAGTATTTTACCGTCAGGTGTTGCAATTGTGAACACTTCTTCATGTGTCTCCCCTTGCTCCCCTTGCTCGGCTTCTTTTCTTTTCCATAGAAATACGAAAAACCCGAGGAGGATCAATAGCACTAGAACCCCTCCTAATATCGAGAAAACTATTACAAGTACTTCACCTTTTGATTTTGAGGTTTGTCCAGTTGATTCTGTTCGAGGACAGGGCTGTAGGCCGGCTTTATCACCACAGAGTCCAGGATTGCCTTGCAGCTCTGCTGTTGAGGCTTTTCTGAAGGCAGCTGTATCTGGAAGCGGGCCTATGAAATGGTTATATGAGATGTCCACAGTCTTCAGCCCAGCCAATTCACCGAGAACCTCCTCAATGCGGCCCGAGAGGTTGTTGTGGGAGAGGTTGAGCTCCACGAGGTTTCCCAATTTACCAAACTGCGATGGGATTTCTCCCTGGAGTGAGTTGTTGTTGAGGTATAGGTCTGAGAGTTGAGTCAACGACCCAATCGAAGTCGGTATCTCATAGCTCAGATCATTGTAGCTCAAGTCCAAGTGGTTCAACCGCGACATTTTCCTGATGCTGTCAGGAATGGATGTTAACATGTTCCTTGAAAGGTCAAGGTTCTCAAGGTTTGATAGGTTGTCAACCTCTGAAGGGATCCCGCCCGAAAGCCGATTTCTGCTCATGTTCAGCCTCGTCATGGCCCCCAGTTTTCCAAACTCCTTAGGAATCTCACCTGTCAAATGGTTTGAGGACAGATCAAGCGACTGAAGCTTTGGGGAGTTCCCAATTGCTGGAGGCAACTGACCGCTTATATTCGTCACAGCAATACGAAGATCGGTCAGGTTCTGATAACTTCCCCAGCTGGCGGAAACCTCACCGTAGAAGTTGTTATGACTCAAATCCACAAATTCCAGGCTAGGGAGCACCTCGAACGATTCTGTTATATTCTCCCGGAATTGGTTCCGTTCCAGCCGGAGTCTGACCAATTTAGTGCAGTTTTTCAAGACAGGACCGACCTGCCCGACTAAAAGGTTGTCGTTGAGGGTGAGGGAAGCTATGTTTCCACCTCGACACAGGTTTGGCGGCAAGGAACCATTGAAGCGGTTGGTATCAGCTTGCAATACCTTCAACTTCGATAAGCTTCCGATGGAGGGAGGAATAGGACCTGAGAGTTTGTTTACGCGGAGGAACAGGACCTCTAGGCTGGTCAAGCTCCCGAAGGACGATGGAATCGGTCCTGTTAGGTTGTTATTGCTCACCTCGAAATCGGTCAGCATCCGGAGTTTCCCCAGATCGTGAGGAATCGAGCCCATAAGGTTGTTGTCGTAGAGGTAAAGAAGGTCAAGGTTGATCAAGTTACCAAAAGACGGTGGGATTGCGCCTGCGAGTCTGTTCTCGTGAAGGGTCAGCCTCTGGAGCTGCGTCAGGTTCCCAAGCTCAGACGGGATGGATCCAGAGAGCTGATTGTGGTAAATGTGCAGCTCGAGGAGTTCTGTGAGCCCCCCTAACGTGGATGGGAGCGGCCCCGAGAAGAGGTTAGTGTCCATGAAAACTATTTGCAGCTTGGTCAGGTTCCCCATCTCGAGTGGGATTTGACCAGACAAGGAATTGTTGTAGATATAAAGATTCTCCAATCTGCCCAAGTTTCCGATGGAAGGAGGAATGGGCCCTTTCAGAGAATTGGAGTACAAGGCCAACTCTTTCAGCTTATGAAGATTCCCGATATCTTCAGGAATCGAACCATTGTGCTGATTGTTAACCAAGTGGAGGGTGTCCAGGTTCGTGAGTTCGCAAATCTCTGGAGGGATTGGGCCAGAGAGCATGTTGTTGGAGAGGTCAAGGTAGGTGAGCTTAGTAAGGAGCCTTATCTGTGGCGGGATGAACCCGAGGAGGTAATTGATGCCCATGTCCATGAACGTCAGGTTTGGCAAGGAACCGAAGGGGAACTCGTCGAGCGTGCCCGAGACCCTCATGTTCGTCAGGTTGACACGTTTGACAGTAAAGTCCGAATGGCACTGGATCCCCTGCCAATGACACGGGCCTGCTGTGGCATTCGACCATGATGAGAGTGAGGAATCGGATTGATTTTGGTTCTGGAGGGAGGCCTTCCACTTGAGGAGGGCCGTGACTTCCTCTATGGAGGCCGACGAAGGGGGCAGTATGAGGGAAATAGCGAAGAGGGAGAGGAGCTGATGAAGAAGTGGGGAAAGGGAAGCCCTCCTGAAGTCTGTTGATGACTCCATGGATGGTTTCTGCTAGTTGAACTCTTTTGAACGTTGTGGGTTTTTGCAGGTTCACTCTCTCGGGTACTTATGGCTAAGGAGTCAACGGCAGTCATCTTCCAGTCTCCGTCCCAAATTGACTAAAATGGCCTCTTGTGGACGCACATTAGATACTTCAAGATAGAACGAATTGTAATTTCACAGGCAATGTCCTCGAGCACGCCTTGAATGTTTTCGAGTACCATGAACTCGGCAAAATTTTATCCATTATTGGACTAATCCAATTCAGAACTTTCAATATGGCGAGAGGAGTTATTGGGTGGATTCCGAGCACTTAAAAAAGAGAGATTGTTTTCACTTTTCTTGAACTTACGACTATTTTGGTGGGTTGGGTCCAAAAGACAACTTGTGCGTTTCCTCCGAGTGGAAAGGGAAGCTTGCGTCGGGGAAACGGCAGCGGCAGTGTGGCCATTTGCCTCCGTATTGCTATCTGATAAATCGACTCATACCGCATAATTTGGCTGGTTCCACCGATTGGATGATGTCACATCTGGCCCCGCAAGTGGTCAGGAGTAAGATGAACAGCAAGAATTGATTATTGAGCTGCTACTAATTCCACGGTTTTCTCCACTCATGTTCTAGCCAAGTGCAGCAAAATACCCTAAAAAAACTAATCTTGTTAATTAGACATATAATTTGTTTCTAAATATCTTGAACATGTTTCACCTCGACATGTCATACTAATCCAGGATAATCTTGTTTTAATGTAAATTTTATTATGATATTGTATTAGATAAATAGTGTTTTAATAAAAAAAATTACAGTAACATTTTATACACGTGAATCAAAGTTCAAAATATATAAAATAATGTCACATTTCACCCTTCAATTCAAGAAACCTTATTATAATTGAATGTTTATTCTTCTTCTTCTTTTTTTAATGTCAACTTAGCATTTCTCATGATATTTTGGTGCTCTAACTAGAGTTATTAAAATAACGAACTGAACCAGTTCGAAACCGTTTGCATAACTACGGGGTCAGACTCAATATACTTAATGAGCCTAGCTGATTACGATTTACGGTTCATAAAAACATAAACTGACTTAGAATCGTGCCTAAGCGAGTCAGTTCAACATGTGAATGGTACATTTTCTCTATTTTTTAATTCAAATTCTTTAAAATTAATTTATTTTTAAATTAAGATACATTTTTATAATTTACTTGTGATTTTAAATTATAATTTTCCTTTTTATCTTATTTATATAAATAAAATATTATATTTTTTAAAATAAAATATTAAAATTTATTATTATAATAAATGGATGTATGGATTTAAAAAATCACGTATATAGTGAAGGGTTAGGTATTGAACATCGAGGTCGATGATAGTTTTGTAAAATTAACATAATTGCAATTGAGATTGTTAGAAGGATTTGAGAATAAATTAGAGAGTTAAAAGAGATTTTTGGTAAATTAAGATTGTGAAAATGATAAAATATTTATAAATTTTGGGCTTGTGGCTGAAAATAAAAAAACGTAGAAAAAAATTACCTGCTGATTTTTTTTAATTCTGTCATTGTAACAGTGAATTGATTGGGCTGACCGTGGATTGCAACAGCAGAATTGACTGAGTCTTGTGGTAGAACCAGAAAAAAGTAAGGTGTCACATCAAGCAAAATTGGTTGGCTCGTCCGTAGACTTTGAAATTTTGACCATTCCTATTGACCATACTGCGCGAGCGCGTGGAAATTCGTGCCATATTGCCATGGCCCACATCTCCTCATCGTTGTCTCTATCCCATTTGACGATTCGAGCCATCTCATCGTTTTCTCTACCGTATTTGACGATTCAAGCCGTTTTGCACTCAATGGATGAGAATTTCATGATAAATCTGATATATCTCCCCCTTTATTTTAGTTTATAGAAAACTCTACAGGATATTTCAGTGGTGCTGGATCGAACGTGCCTTCCATGGAGCAAATGGAGTGGCAGACCAACTGGCGAGGTTTGCCAAAATACAACGTCAGAGCTCTATGCTTTTTGAACTGCCACCTATGGCAGTGGCTCCTAAGTTAATACACGATGTAATGGGGGTGTTCATAGTCTCACCTTCGACTTGGGCTAATCCAGTCAATAGGTCATTTCATTTGACTTCTAAAGGTCTCGGGACATGTAGATGCCTGCCAGTAGCTTACTAATTGATTTAAGAGACTCCGGATGCGGAGACCCAGAAAAGTCTTTCGCGTGGTCAGTCGGGAGCTGCATCCTTTCTTCCGAAGCAACATTGGAAAATATATGAGAGATACTATGTTTTTTAAAATAAAAAAATAATATTATAATATAAAATTATACCTATCCATCATTATTTTTTAATATTATATATATTTATATATTTAATTCTTTAACTGTAATATATGAATACGAAAACCTTTTACGTTATTGAATGGCTAATTTATAATAATAAATTTTTGATAACATTATTACAATATATTTTTATTATCTTTATATTTTTTTCTTTACGATATTTTAAATTTCTTTAAAAAAAATCAAGAGGGCAGATCCATGATCAATTCTCTTGTGCATGTTGCATGTGGAAATCTCCGTCGTTGTCAGTACGCATCCAAATCTTAAGAAAGATGGTGTTAAATTTATCCTTAGCAGATAAGAAATTAACTTTATTTTCACTTAAAAATTTAAATAGATAGATAATGGTACCTAATTTTTTTATAAATTCATATTATTTTTTTATTTAATTAATGTGTGATTGTATATCTCAACATCTGCCTTGACGTGGCAATCTAGTCCACTTTGCCATGTACCATTAAACATCCGCCCTTAACAACTATCTACAAACTGGACATTCTTCTTCCGGTCTCGGACAAGAGGGATAACTGGCCACGTGTCGGGTAATTTTCTTCCGTACTCGGATTTATATCAACTGACCACGAGCTGGACTTTTGGACTCGGGTCGGACAAGGTACAAACTCACTAACTCTAATACTATGTTAAATTTATTATAAGCCGATAAGGGATCGGCCCCGTTTCTATTTAAAAGCTCGAACTGATAGGTGACGGTACCCAACTTTCTTATAAGCTCATAATGTTTTCTTCATTTAATCGATATGAGATTATATATTTTAATATATGACAAAAGAAAGAAATTGATGCTCATTCAGTTAGGATAATATCTTCATTCATCTGATATTTTATTTAAGAGACAGGCTATGGACCGGTATCAGGGATTGACTCCAGAAGTGGACTCAGAGGTGCGCACCGGCTTTATGAACTTGGTTCTGATTGGTTGGTTCTCCGCTCATATATCCGACGGTTTCCTTGAAAGTAGATGGTAACAGTTCTATCGAAAATGTTTCCATCTCCGACGGAACCCACTCGGATGACCCAAATCCATAGAACCAGTCCGATTGGATCGATTGACTCTCAGCCCGCAAAGGGGGGAAGATGGAATTTTTGAGACGTCATGCTATCCTGTTATATTTGCATAAATTTTGACAATCGATGTCATTCGATTACAAAGCCGATAAAACTATAAGTAATGTCTAAATGCGATAGTATTGGACAACTCAGAAACATGGAGGATCCATTGGATCTTGCAGGTCTTACCAGCCCAACAGATGTGCAAGGATTTGCGTATACCATAACTCTTCCAGTATAGCTCATAACATATTCACTCAAAGTTTATGCGGAATTTCTTTTAGTGACTTAAGATGGCAGTGACAATCTGTTCCCACCCTCCCAAAATCCATTTCACTGCTGACAGGACTCGAATTCGAGACATTAATTAAAAAAGCAAGTGACGTTGTATCGGTGTTGTTGTGTGCTTTGCATAAGCCCAAAACCTCGCAGGCCTTTAAAATGGTGGCCCGCTCATTCACGGGCTCATTGGTATCGTACGCTGATTTCAGGCCCTTCTGAGATAAGATTTTCTTTTCTTTTCTTTTTCCGGTGAAGGAAGATGGGGAAAAAAAGGAAAAAGAAAAAGAAAAACCGTCAGTAAGCGTTATATATTTTATCTTATTTTCCTTCAATTATTACGACTCCATAAAACAATAAAAATGTGTTTTTTCTTCTTGTTTGCCACCGATATTGTGAAAAATAAATATATTTGGATAAGATTAAAAATATCTAGATGGTTAATTTCGTTGTGAATTTATAAGAGATCATATCTGTTTTCATTTAAAATATTAAGTTAATAAATGATAGTAACAAATTTTATTATAAGTTTATTTTTTTTTCATTTAATCAATATGAGATTATATATCCCAACACCCGCTCTCACCTGATTTCGTGATTCACTTTACCACGTGTCATTAAACATCATTCTTCAATAACTGTTTACGAATAGAATATCCTTCTTCCAGTTTCAGACGAAAAAGACAACTAGCTACGAGTCAGGTAATTTTCTTTCGCACTCGAACTTATATAAACTAACCACAAACAAGGCTTCTGAACTTGGGTCATGCGAGGTGCGAGCCCATTGATTTTGATACCATGTTAAATTCGTTGTTAATTTATAAAAGATTAGATTCAATTCCACTTAAAAGTTTAAATTAATAGGTGACAGTATCTAATTTCCTTATAAATTTATAAATTTTTATTTATTTAATCGACATAAAATCATATATTTCAATTGAGATAATAAATTTTATTTACTTCGAACATCCAATAATATTGTGAACTCTTTCCAATAATCTACGTTGGCCAACGTTCTTTTATTAATTGACATTTACGTCATGGTGGGGCAGCCTAGGCCCTAGACATCATGCAGCGTTGGTAGGTGGCATCGATTTCTCCCGTCAACTAAACCCTCTTTGGTGTCGGTATAAATAGGATGGCCGAGATTCGTCGGGAGAAGATCGAGTGCATATTTAAAACTAAAAAGGTAAAATTGAGAGTTACAGCCTATCTTCAACTAGCGTGGATTTTTTTCCAGATATAAAATGGATTTATAACTTTTGAAAATAAAAAAATATATATGAAAATAACTAACATAAAGAGTTTTGTAAATAAAATATAACTTATAATATTTTAATTATTAAATTAGAACAATATTATCTGTACTAAATTTCTGTATGTATAAATTGTGTTATTCCAGGTAACACGCATGTCTCACGAGCTTTGACCCTGGCTGGATCCATGCAGGCAAAATACCAAGCTGTGTCGGATCACGGAGCCCCACCAGCAAGCCAAACCACGATCGACAAACATGTACATGTTAGCCCTCAGGTCCCACACCGATTACGTAAAATGAAGATTCGAGAATAGATGTGTGATCTAACAATTGGAGGAGTACTCAAATTAGTATTTTTAAGTGACCGACTGACTATTAGTATTATAGATGACTCTAACCGGCAGCTATAGAGATTACAGGTAATTCATCGGGTTCATCCAAATAGTAGAAATTAATGGAGATCATAGTTCTTCGACGTGAGAAGGGCTCAGAAAGGACAGTGAGATTGAAAGGGGGAGGAGTAACGTTAGTACATATCAATCAGTGTGGATGTAAATTGAGCTTCGACCGTGCATCATGACTCCGGATGGTGGTAACGTTAAGCCCTAAAATCTATCAATTTAAAAGATAATAATAATAATAATAAATTGTGATTTTTAGGCTCTAGGGTTTGATAAGTTGACGTAGGGGGTAGAAATAAGAATTAAAAAAAAGTCACCTATTAAATGTTATGTCATTTTTGCATATAAATAAACACTATTAATTGAGATTATTTTATATAATTTGTAAAAATAAACTTTTAATTTTAAGTCCTGTCAATTAAATAAAATTCATGTTGGAGGGGTCTACACCTTAGTAATTGAATGGACCTAAATCAAAATCAAATTAATTAAAATTCGTACATAGACATTGTTCAACCCGAATTCCTCATCAATTACGTACACTATTGACTGAAGTTCCAGCAAATTGGAGTATGTTTTAAGAGGATGACTTAATGGAAAGCCGATGCCAGCTCGGAATGATCAAGAAGTCGATGAATCAGCCATGCAAGTGGGTCGCCGCGATCGGTACTTCTTTATTTTGCATGGCAAGGTAATGTTCGTGCGTTCATATTGAAGCACACGTAATTGAAAGAAACGTTAAAGGTATGTAATTTGCAAAGTAAGATTTGTTTCCTCGAATTTCCCGGAAGTTTAAGAGCTAGCTCGGCTGGAAATATAAAACTTCATGAACATACCCATTTTCTTCCTCCCAGTAAAAAAAAAGTTTTTTTTTAAGAAAAAGAGAATTGATATTGATTTGTTGATACGATTAAACATTTTTTTTATGATATAAAATCTTAAATTTAGGTATCATAAATAAAACTCATTTAAATATCATACAAATGCACATACTACCCAAAACATTTAAGCAAGAACTTGACTTTCGACAACCTGGGATTGACATTTCCAGACCTAGACGTATCCAAATTGAAGCTTAATAGTGACGTTTCGATTGGCCTGTTAATAATAATAACTGTTGTTGCACCTATTATTGAACTTGGTTAGGTCGGCCATTTAAAATACTTAACTAATACAACATGTGAAAGTATATTTATAATGAAGCGGTATCCTCCTTGTTGGATTTTAAGATATTTGGTATTCGATTATAATGAGTGTGAATTTTTATTAACATTTACTATTTTATGTTTATTTATTCTATAATGAAAAAAAATACGTAGTTCAATAATTAAAATCTTATCTAGTGAATTTATATATTTATATTCACTCACTTAATACATACATAAATGAATACACATGTTCACAACATCAACTTATCAAAGGTACAGTGTATACGTACGAACATCTCTCGCGTGAAATATAAAAACTAGAATTCATCAAAAGAAGATCAATATATATATATATACAGAAAGTTGAAATTCTACCTTTACGCCATTCTTATAACTTTACATGAAGAAAAAAACTTGCTCCTGTATTACCATATATCATGAGGTATCAATACATAGTCCCCCATAATAATAATTAAAAAAAAGGTTGAGCTAAATCGATAAGAAAGGCATTTGATCTCGAAATCATCGATGCCTGGAATTCATAAGATAATTCGTCCGAGTCTGATGAGGCTCTCTCTCGGGTAGCTGTCTGCACCGAACCTTGACAATGAGGACTCGTGAGGGCCGTGATGTTAACGTACATTGCCCATCATTCATTGTATGCTATGGGAACCTAAATATATTTATGCTAGTTGTATATATGAATGTACGGATTTGGTGAGCTATAAACTTATACCCATCCACGGGAAACATTCAACATCGAAGTCGTGGGGTGTGGACAAGTTGGGGCCGGCAGAATATTCAACAAGGAGAATTTCTTAATCTTCGATTATTTAAATTCATTGTTACGCACCATTTTGTGCTTATACTTAGTCAAGGAAGGCTGACCCAATGCCCTCTAATGGAAGCAAGCCTAATGATATACGTCGTCGAACTCTCCACTCTCTGTATGTACAGTAAATTTGAGAATTTTTTTTCATATCTAATTTAAATGTTTAAAATAATATATTATAGTTAATTAATCCTTTTTATTGATTTTTTGACACGATGTTATATCATTAAACCATTTTGGTCACACGATAATGCCACCCATACTGACCAGCTGCCCCCCATCACATATCTATCATCAACGACTGCCCATGAGCAAGTCGGGTATTTTTCTTTGCAAACCAAGGGTCAGTTCTCTGCGCTTGGGCTTGCTAACAAGTGGTCATTGGCCATGTAGTCTTCTTTCATACTTGGTTAACGACTGAGTCATGAATTTGACACTCGAGTCTGTCTACCTGCAGGGTGTAAGTTCATGATGCAGTAGCCCATTCCCCCTGCCATGTAATATTTTACTAGTCTTATGAGAATATTAAACTCAGATTGAAGCCAAAAATTTAAAAATATGGGTAATAATATCCAAAACTCTCATATTTTATAATTCTTCTTATGAAATTTATCATGTTAAATTCAATTTCTCACTACTTAGAATATGAAACTTCATTATTTATGTGTCTTTGATGGAAACCTATTGATCATAAAGCAAACGATCACCTGCTTTTTAATCTAGATATTACACTGTGTAATATCTTATACCCTAAATAAATATATTTTTTTTTCTAACGTCATTTCTGTCCAAATTTCAACTTTGTCTTTGTTTTAGGTGGTAGTATTTTGGTCCACGCAACAATGAAGCTTTGGTCTAACTTCAGGTTTTGCTCGAACAGGACACTGTTCTTGATGTAGACTGTTAACAAAATCATCATGCAACCATCCGCGCAGACAACTTGCGTGGAAACTTGCTTCAACAAACACGTCGATGCACCTCACTATCTCACTGGCAATATATATATATATATATATATAAAATAATAATGATACGTTATCCGATCCGGCTTCGATATGGTCCCGTACGTGCAATTTTATTTCGTTGCAAAGGTTATAAAATCAACTGTTTTCGAAAACTAATTGTTCTGTGAACCGTTAATTAACGACCACTTGTACAACTACAAAAGATTGGAGGACACTCAACCCTGTATGAGATGACGGCCGGGATACAAGATTAGTACTGGGACAGACGGTCGGCCACTTTGATGCTGACACTTGGTTTTTTATTCACACATGGGTTTCAGAAAGTCAGCTTTTAAATCGGAAAGATGGGGGCAATTTTAAGTTTATTAACTGTCATATAAATAGAATAAGTACGGCATGCACGCATAGACTATTATATGTTTCATGGACCTAAAGAAAAATCTTAGCGAAAATATTCTACCCATACCATACGATGCCTATTTTTTTAAAATTTATTATTATAGTAAACACTTGTGGACCTACAAATTGGAAGATATGGACATAAAAATATACCCTTTACAAAGAGTAAAATTTTAAAATTTTTATCTCTAAACCAAAAGGGATATTATTATATTAACTTTAAGTTGGTGAATTAATTTGTAGTAATTTTTAATTTAGATAATTGGATGAGTAAAATCTCATGGGTAAAAGTACGGGAGGGAGGAGAAGGAATTATCCTCGAAGAATTTATTAATTCGAGTAATCGTGTGAGGAACGCCGACTAAATTTACACAGACAACTTTATTAATTTATTGATAAATTACACGCGTAGGATCGTAGATTTCTCGGGCCGTTTGCTGTCCCAACTTCCCCACGACTGCACTTAACCTACGGGTCAAGTTACATATAGACCACATCAAAGATGAAGATATTTCTGGAGAATTTAACGGTACGGTTTACGATTTTCTGTAGTTAAATACAGGAGAAAGACCAAGGTGTTCTTTTTTTTTTTTTGTTTTCTTTGAAGATGAGAGTATATGGGATATTTTCGGCCTATTAGTTTAGGTTGATTCCTACTCAGATGTCGGGTTGGCCTCAGTCAATGTGCTTGTGCCGGTTATAGAACGTTAGCATGACAGATAAAATAATCTTACGTGCTTATCTACCCGAGAAATTTACGTGTTCTTTTTTTTCTTTTATGTGAGTAATATAACGTGTGCATGGATTTGAATATGAGCAAATTGCATGTACATCTTGAGACCGAAGATCCCCCATTGATCATCATTTCAGAAATCATATATCGAAGACTCCGAGTCGTCCTATGTATTCAGACCGACCAACATGTCCATCTGTCCAATCAGATTCCATTCATCAGATTAGTTATACAAATTCTGTGAAATTACGAAGTTTGCCTACCATCAATTTGTTTCGGACCACCAAAATAAATAAATAGATAGATAGCAGATTTCATCCTTAATTTTATTTTTAGAATATAATTTTCTTAGTTATGAACATCACCAAGAAGGCAACATCTGCCCCCCAAATTGGGTACTGATTCTTCTTAATTAGTTTGCCAGTCCGAGTCGGGGTTTAGTTACCTACAACAACAGTCTGAATAACTCAACGATGGATATAATATTTATACAATAGGAAGGTCCAGGGTCATGGATGACGAATCGCAGCCCAACTAGTCTCTAAATGCATTCAGCCCTACCCGCCCTAGTTCTCGTAATTTAAATAAGACTTGCACAGTCGAATCTTCGTATTTCTTTGATAGATATTCATAATATATATTCAGTCCAAAGTAAGAATACAGGGATATTCCTCAAAAGCACGGTCGAATCTTCGTATAAATACATCAAGTTGTGGGGGTTGTTTAATTGTAAAAATATATGTACGTTCATCCATTATGCTTATTGCTAAATAAATAATTAATGCTACATATCTGTGTGCATCCTCACCTGAATTCGTCATATTAAATGCTAAACGTCTCATTGAAATTCATTATTTTCTATTGTCAGACATTTTCATCGTATCAAGAACCTGAACTACCGAAGGGGTGGAAACCGACCGAGTGGGTACATCTATCCCGGACACGATTGCATCCGTGGAATTAACCGATGTTAGCGTTAACAGGACCAGAGCTCGGGATCTCAAGAGGACGGGCCAACCATAAATCGCGGGTCCGAGCAAGATCCATGACATCTGCACCGGTGCCAGCCTTCGTTCGGCAATTAAGTCAAATTAACCCAATTTTAGCAGATGCCCTCTATCCAATTATGTAAGAGCATGTATCACTGTTTCATCATTAGGGGCCTCATGCAATTAAATTAGGTATTATTAATAATAAATAAGTTCATTACTTGTACTATTTTATTATTCACCAAACGTTTGATCGTCATAATATAATAAATAGATTTTCCCTTTTTTATTTAAGTAAAAGCTTAAAATGAAACCCATCAATTGTATAAATTAAAAAAAAAGAGAGAAAAATAACACGAGCTTGTAATTTTATTAAAGATTGATTGAATTTAGGGTTTTTTAATATCGAGCTAAGATGGCATGAAGCACTGACATAAGTCTAAATTTATAGACATAGCTTACATATCCAATCAAGGAAGCCATGTGGAAAAGGCGATGATTGAAGTCAGTTCCTTCGTCTATTCCGTGCATGCATGGGAAATTGTCTCTTGTCCCAATAATGACCTGTCACGTACTACTACGTAACTTAATTTTCCAGTGATATAATTATCAATATCATAGACTTAATAGCCCCCTAAGAGAAAGGCAGAATATATATATATATATATGTATACCGTTGGAGCGACAAATCTTATAGTGTCACTTTTATTCATAAACAAATTATATATATATATATATATGTTGCTTAATCAATCGGTAAGACAGGAAATAGACCGGCCAATTAAAGAAAAAAAGACCAGATCGTGGCAGGTTTTTGACGTGCCTCTCAAGATGCCTAAGCCAGAGTCCGTTGATCAATTAAGGACGATAAGTCAGTGATCCTTCACCTCAAGTATGTAAACACAAGTTGAAATCAGATATGGGGGACGAACCCACGAGTTGAATCTGGGGATGGAGATTTTCAGTGTAGTCCTTGGGGCTGGTTGTTCTTCGAGACGGTTATTCCTTTTTTTTTTTAATGAAGTATGGAACTAAAACCTAAACTAGTAATAGATACTTATTTTCTTGATTTTAGTTAGTAAATCTTTGTTTTAAACTTTTGCCCCGCATATTTACCTTTTGTTTTCGAAGAGGTCCCTCATTGCTTGCCTATTTAAAAGAGATCCTAGATAAAATAATAATAATTCGATAAATCACACCATTATGGATTTAACAATTGAGAAATTATAAATTCGATTCTCGTTATAAAATTCTTTCTCTATCTTTTTTTAAATTCTAGAAAAAAAGAGAGATTTTAGATTGCATTCAATCCAAAATAAATATAACAATTCACTTATAAAAGAAATATATAAAAACTAAGCAGGTAGTGATTATTGAAGATATTAATTTTAAAAAAATAAAAAAAAGGAGGGAAGAAACGCACTCGATGTAGTGTGACTATATATAAATAGAAGACCAAAGAGTTTTGGTGATCGCAGGCCAGAGGAAGAGAACACAGTAAAGCAGTAGCAAAGAAATCCTAGTCATTACGTACACGGGAAAACACCCACTCTGTGTGTGTGTGTGTGTGTGTGTGTGAGAGAGAGAGAGAGAGAGAGAGAGTAGAAACCAATTATGGGAAGGCCTCCTTCTTCAGCCAGGGATGGAATCAAGAAAGGGCCGTGGGATGCTGAAGAGGATAAGAAGCTCATCGATTACATCGAGAAACATGGCGCCAGCAGCTGGATCTCGCTTCCTAAGCTCGCCGGTTCGTGCCATTCATACTCTTCTTTGTTTCTCTATGTACTCTCTCTCTCTCTCTATATATTTTAGAGACTCTCCCTCGCTCAATCTCTAACTCTCAGTCAGGCGTGCTTTCCATGCGCACTGCATAGGTCTTAATCGATGCGGGAAGAGTTGTCGGCTAAGATGGATTAATTATCTGCGACCCGACATCAAGAGAGGGAACTTCACCGCAGAAGAGGAGCAGATAATCCTAAGACTCCACGCCATCCTCGGGAACAAGTAATTTTCTCGTACCTTCGGTTTCATCAGGTTTCTCACCGATCCATTGCTTTACATACCACCATCTTGAGCGAGGTCCCACGACTTCCAGAAACACCTTGACCTAGGAATATACCTTGATAGTTCCATGGCCCCCTGGGAACACCTTGACCTTTTGCACTATCTGAATTACTCAGGATGTTCCGCAATTATACAACATCAAATTTTAAGCAACAAAGCTGTTTCGAAAGTTCAAAATATTGATAGTGATTCTAATTTGGAAGAGCTAATTAAATGAAACTTGACGACTGGTATTATTAGCAATATTACCAAATCCTTCGCCCACTAATAGTCAGGTAGTTGATTTTATTAATCTTCAGTTTCCCTTCCGCTGGAATAGGTGGTCTGCAATTGCAATGCAATTACCGGGTCGGACTGACAATGAGGTCAAGAACTATTGGAACACCCATTTGAAGAAGAGATTGATCCGGATGGGGTACGACCCCGTGACCCATGAGCCAAGAACAGATCTCATGGCTTACCTGAGGATCTTGGCCATGTCTAACCTCAAAAGTTTCCTCAATCACAACCAGTTAGATGTAAACGCAATTAAGCTGGAATTCCTCCAGCAAATCCTACAGTCCTCAGATGTTGGAGCTCCCAATTTGGTCAGCTCAATCTCAGCTCCTCTCCTTGAAGAAAACCCAATTTTAAATTCACTATCACAACTGCAAAACCAGCAGGCCTTATTTTCTCTGGGAGCCACCAGTATTCAACCACTCCACCATCCAATTACCACTGCTCTAGCAGCTAGTCCTACTCTGCAATTAGACCCACAGGTCACTTTCCCACCCAGCTTCGAGTCGATGTCATTCGATGGTGCGGCAGGCCAATCCAGTGCGTTCTTTCAGGGAGATAATCTAACAGACAACATCTCGGATGCATGGGACTTTCAGTCGGCCTCGGACATTGTCCCGTCGTTTGTAACAGAAGCAAATACACCGATCGGCAACCCAGGGGACGTCACCAGTAGTTCCAGCCTCCACTGTGGCGGCAGTGGAAGTTGCTCACCGTGGAAGGAGATTCTCTTTGACGATCCGACCGTCTAGTATATCTCTTCACTATTGACATAGTTCTAGATGTGTGAGTACAGTGGGCGCTCAATATAACAATAAAGGGTGATGTTTTTCATTTTTATAAATATTATTTTCCAATCATCCAAAACTTCGAGTTATGGTAAACAGATTTATAGAGATGTATAAAATATCACACGGGCATATATATATATATATGTACAAGACAGTGTATGATGTACATAATTATGTGATAGAACGCTCTAATTTCGTGTATGTTTGGCTATACATAGAGTCATCCATTGTATCATGGGCAAAGTATCGTGTGTGCATGTGTGTTTATACACATAGGAGTCTGTATATATAACATTCTTGTGTGATACAACATTTGGGATGAGATATGCATTTATCAAAGCTTCCCGTGTTTAAACGCTTAAGGTTCCATCAAAATGCAGACTGATCCCCCCCAGCTTATGGAATTAATTAATGGATAAACAATCTCTATCAGCAATGCCGTCGATTGATATATGATTAAGTAAAATTCTATTCTCCAAATTCGAATGGAGACTTAATTTACTCAAAAAGAAGAAGAAGAGATATCGACATCGATGAATTGTATAGATATATAAATTGCAAAGCATGGCATCATGGCTCATGCAGGTTGGAATAAATAATTGGTTAACTCTTAGTAGTTACTTGCTTAACCCGAGAAGCAAGGACGACGGATTGGTGAGCCCTAGCAACCGATATGACAATAACGACATGCTGAGAAAGTCTAGTCCCATTCTTTTTGTTTAATTTAAAGATGTTCATCTAATTTTCATCGGTGCAATTCTTGTATCCTTATATTCCTCTCTATATGTTATTTCATTTGAAGCTCGCGGATCTTTTTGTAATTAAGAAAAAAAAAAAAGATCTGTTCACGATTAATTTTCACTTAATTGTGAATTATCCTTAAACTCATCCATGTTGCTACAATAAGGTGGCCCTTTTTTCATGCCAATCAATGTGTAGGAACTTACATGTACAGCTGGTGGCCCCAACTCCACCTAATAAATTTTCTGCGTTAAGTAATTTTCTGTGGTGAAATCCACTGCCAGCCATAGATGGACTCCGTCGAAGGGCTTATTTAGATGATCTTGGATATTTCAACACTATCCAACAATAAAAGACATGCTTATTTAGATGCAATTTATCATCGCCGGATACAAATGTACCTGGCCTACGTTAATTTGATGAGAGTAAGTAGAAAATAAAGACGTAATCGTAAAGAGTTTTTCCATAGAAATCAAGCTAAGATTGATGGATTAATATTAAGTTAAAAGTAATGTTATTATAATAAATCACTCAGTCACAAAGTTTTTTTTTTTTTTTTGCTTTTAAATTGCGTGCAGGGCAGTAGTTAAACTTTGAGGGTCTTTTCCCACATAAGCTGTTGACTATTCCCCATCCCAGGTGTCTCCAAAATCAGCCCACACGAACAAGGCAATAATTAAGTAAAGAATCCGAGCTAAAATGACTTCCTACCGAATGAGGGACTATCTGCACGTCCCGAGTCCTTGTCCAACATTGCATTTAACAAACCTCACCAGATCGATTGCGATCAATCCACTCGCCGGTCACGAACGTGGTTGATGTCGTATACTTATTAATTTTAATTTTATTGTAACTTCTTAGTTTTTTTTAAGTAAAATAAAAAGAAGAAAAGGTTGGAAGGAGAAAAAGGGGAGGAAAAAAAAAACCCTCGCCACCTAATCCTTAGGTATGCGATAACCAAAAGTTTCTCATATTTTCTAACGTCGTAATGCAATAATGAATCTACTTTTATTATCTAAAACTTAATCTAAATCTGACTCTTAGACGATGCAATTGCTTAATTAGTGGTCCGGTCACACATCAGTATTCAAATTATGTTATAAAATTTATACATAATATTTAATGTGTGTATGTATGTATATGTAGTTGGTGGCAACGACTGGCAACATCAAGGAACAGGTCGATGCTCTGTGTTTAGGGGAAGATGTTAGTTTTCTTATGAAGAGAAAAATTAGTTTAGGGTTTTTTTTCTTTATGGTTTTTTGGGGTTGCTCAGGCGTCAATCATCATAATCCATGTAATGTTTATGAAATTAGGCATGTTCTAGAAACAGTGATTACTATATTATAAATAAAAGTATTGAATTAGATTTTTCATTTAAAATCTTTGGGATGAAAATAATTCTTTAATCGATTGACAGTGTGCGCCCCGAATTAATATACTTGCTAATGTTCATATATATATGTATGTATATGTATGCATTACAGGATGCTGGCGTCTTGGACTTCTTTCAACGGCAAAAAAAGAACGAGCAAAATCTATAGAAGGCTTTTAGGTTTTACCTGGCCTGGCACAAGAATAATTATCCTAGCCAATGATATCAGACACATGAATGTGACAGAAATACGGTGCATTTCCTCTCAGTAATTTAGACATGGAGAATCAGACCCACCAGTGACATTATCCAGCAATGTCGGTGTTCAGGAGGGTTTGTGCTCTGAACCTGGCCTAAGTATTTCGTACGGAAACGGAATGAAGAGCCCCAAATCGGCAATTCCATCAGCAAAAGTTCATGGCTTTCGACGATTGTCTCTCCATGGGGATTATGGTTGGCCGATCGATACATCTCTCTCTCTCTCTCTCTAACTTCTGCTAACGATGGTCAGATGTAGAACTCAGTGCAAATTCAGAATGATATAAATTGTACAAATTTCTTAAATTATCAGTTGGTCAACTGAAATCGAAATGTGGATAGTGGATTAATTGGGTTCACATTTAGATGAACGGAAACAATTCTTTTACAGGAAACTTAGTATTTTTACATAAAGATATTTTTCATCATCTTCTTCATCCATCCATGCGATTGAGCTGATGTATAAACCCTTAATAACTGGAAGCACGATCTGCCACTTTTCACTGCTTCTCTTGCCCCACTACGATACCCTACAACAAAAGTATCATCAATTAGCAGACGCTCTTGTCCCCCATTTCCTCAGATAATCGGAAAGATAACAGGCAATATAGGATTAACTCGTGCACAGACATATATGTATATATCCATAAGCAGCCAACTATTAAGTCATCTTGTACACAAGGAAGATTTAGAGCATACTGTATAATAATAAAAATTACTGCACCGTTCTTTTAAGGTAAATCACCTCGAATTCTAATAAATTACCCTGAATTTGTATAGAGCGACCGATTGACAACAAGGTTAGTGTATGGGGTCTCCTCGGATTGGCACAAGGGGATGCTCGTAGGCTGCCTCCCGGGTCAGATCTCTGTCCTCAGCTATATATGGACCATTTCTAAGTGCATCAACTTTAGGGTTCGGCTACAGCAACATCCTTTGCATGCTTAATCTAATTTCTAGACACGTCCCAGGTCTTCAGCAAATTTCTTGAGGTGTCGCCGAAATAATTTTTGCAACTTGTTAGTAGAAAAATAAAAGGGTCAACTTAATAAGAAAAAATTGCAACACTATTTAAGCAATTAAAAGATCCTAAGGATCCGTTTTTCATTTTTCATAAAAAAATTATGTATTAATTGAGCACTCACTTGTGTTGGTAATCAACCTATGCGTCTTTTCAAATGCCAATGGCTCTATCTCATTGAGAGAGAGAGAGAGAGAGAGATGGATTATTCATATTCGTATATCACTTTTAATGGTGACATGTGAATGGAATCTCAGCTTTATGAAGAGACCCCCAAACGCAAGGTTGTCAAGGCCCACATCAGAAAATGGCCAAAATCCAACAGGTCAATTTCTTCCAATGCATATCTCACAGCAATATTTCCAAATCTTTACCAAAAATGAACAAGCTCCGAAGATAAAAATGCCATAAGCACAAGCATAAACGCTTGTATTGCCCCTGGGTTTATCCGTTCCATGACGAACAGTAGTGAACTCCATAAGTAAATACTGGTTTCTGGAGGGCAGGTAGGCACTGGGAAGCAACCTTTGATTTAAATTTGTCAGTCTGCAGCA
Source organism: Sonneratia alba (assembly GCA_900174645.1). NCBI lineage: Eukaryota > Viridiplantae > Streptophyta > Magnoliopsida > Myrtales > Lythraceae > Sonneratia > Sonneratia alba. The sequence continues at coordinate 1,216,367 of FWPY01000071.1, forward strand.
AGTACATATTAATTAATGTCCATGATTGTTCTGTTCCAAATCACAATCATGCTGGGATGATTAATGTATTTATGACAGGAGACAGCAAAAAATGGAAAACAAAACCAGGTAACTGTTTGTACTATGTCTTTCTTTATGATCCTTTTGGTGGTAAGACAGGTCGTACTATCACTTGATCTAAGATTGAGCCAACCAAACAGCATTCCATAACATCTGATAGTTATGGGCCACAAAGTCCCAGGAGGAGCTCATTGAATAATATCGAGAATAGACGTTGAGTTGAATGGACAATTTTCAATATGAAATCTTGAATCCAATAATTGGTAATATCAACATCAGTTTGACCCAAAGTACTCTTGGCTGGCATGATAAGTAAAGATCATATGAAATGCCCATCAAAGCAAGGTATGGTGCGAGTAGGATCCGATGTGCAAAGTCCCCCTTTAGTTGTATCAATATCGATCTTCGGTGTACAATCTTTAAAAAAAAAAAATTGAGTGGGGGGCTTTGGATATGAGTGGGTAAGATAGCCAATCCAAAAGTATTGCAGGAAGCAGTAGAAATTAGTGAATTCATGTTAAATTCCACAAATAAAAATATATATATTATCAATCGATTTAAATCTTTCTCATCTTTTCCCTATGTGAACTCGGATCATGGAAGAAGAGGAAAGAGCTGAGAAAGAGGTATGAACAACAGATGAAGATGGGCAAATTAAGGAAATTGATGGGCAAGGTTGTTTGGATGAGCTTACTGTGTTGTATTTCTTATCACTATCTTCGCATATATGTATACAAAAGTTTTATATGAAAGGTAAAACTTTCTAAAACCAATTGACTTACAAAGGGAAATAACTTAATCACAAAAAATCAAATCAAGGAAATAATGATTGATCATCATGAATTTGGGAGAGGAAATAACAACGTCCTTCTTGTCATCCTTATCCACGGAAGAGCTTGATAGGGTAAGTGAGTTGGATTGACTTATTTCTTTGACACAGATGGGGTTACTGATCAACCCATGCGTGGTGGATTCATAACCCATTGCCTCGATCCACTTGGCTATGTTTGCCCTTTTACATTTTTTTTCGAACTGAACGACAACTTGAGGCCATTTAAGAATTAATGAAGAGGGATCAATTGGTGGATGTTCAACACATATGTAGAGAAAGGAATGCTTGTGCAAATTGGACTGTCTGAGTGGCAGTTATACTAACTTTAGGTTCTTCTCACTTCTTTGACGACCTTCTAGCCGAAATTTTAATGCTACTAATTGACAATTTGATCATGATCCCCTTACCTCAGCTTTGCATCATTACATTTTTTTTCCTTTTTCTTTCTATGCTATGTTCTCAGGCCTCGGCCCCGCTGTGTACCCCACGAAGAGACTATAGCAAATCAGAGAATAACTAATTTGGAGTCTACTACCGTAAGAAGAGAAACTATTGCATATTGAGAGGATTGAGCTCTGCGAGAGATTAAAAAGGAAAACAAAAAAAAGAGGGAAAAGTTGAGAAGAAAGCAACTTGCATACGAAGATAAAAACTCTGGTCCATGCCTTGCAAGTAGCATAAGAAAGAAACCACATCGAATATGAACTATGAGAAGTGTGGCGTCAATTGGGAGGGTATTTAACTAGCAAAGCAATAAATAGCTTCATGATGCTTCTTCTTTTGCCATGACTGGTGAACTCCATTCAATTTTTTAAACAGTGATGAAGGAAATTTCAGATTGTGTGATAATATGGGTAAGTATCATATGGGAGGCCTATTACACATCAGCAGCATCCTACAAAATATGTTTTCGTCAAATTTAAGAAATATATTATAACAAAGGAAATTGGTGGAATTAATCAAATTAGTGGAGGCTTTTGCGAGCAGGAGTTCCACCCTGTCGAAGATAGGATCGCAGAAGTACCACAATCAGATAGGACCATGGAAGGAGCCAGAGAGCCACGTGGGTTCTGTTGTCATGCTATGGGATAAGGGGGAATTTTTTTGGTTTTTCCGTTTTATATAAATTGATGGAAGGAAAAAAAACATCTTTTTGACAACAAAAGTTGTGGCTGAGAATTGCTCTGTGTCAAATTTCTTTTTGTGCTGGATTCCCAATTTCCTACTCCCACATTAACCAATCTTCTTCACCCTGTCTCGATATCCTCTCTCCCTTCGTCTTCCTTCCCTCTCTCCCTCCCTCTCTCTCTCTCTCTCTCTACCAACATAAACGTATCTTCCGAGGGAAGGAAGGAAGAAAAAAGTACAGTACACATTCATGGAAAATTAATTTATCCCAGCCAAGAAAGTGGGAACCGTTGGTGAGAAAACCTTCCTTAATTAAGATAAGATTGGTGCAGATAGTTTCACCCATTGGTGGTCTTGTGCCACCAAATCCTACAAGGGATCAGTAATCAGTGTACCCTTTTCAGACTGCATGTCTGCTGGGTGAAAGGTGAGATTTTTCTCTTTTTTGGGACTGTGGCGGCTATGTCGGGTGGTGGGTGTAGCATAGTGTGGTTCAGGAGGGATCTGAGGGTTGAAGACAACCCAGCACTTGCGGCAGGCGTTAGAGCAGGTTCAGTGGTAGCTGTGTTCATTTGGGCGCCAGAGGAAGAAGGTCCTTACTATCCTGGGAGAGTGTCCAGGTGGTGGCTTAAACAGAGCTTGTCTCACCTTGATTCTTCTCTTAGGAGCCTCGGGACAGGTCTTGTTACTAAGAGGTCTACTGAAAGTGTTTCCTCTCTTATCGAGATTGTCAAGTCCACTGGGGCCACTCAGCTCTTTTTTAATCACCTCTATGGTCAGTAGTTAGTTCCAATTTTCTTGTCCTTTTTTACCTATTTGTTTCTTGCATCTCATTTATGCTTGCTTTGATTGGTCTTAATTAGGGCAAGGTTGCAGGTTAACCATTAGGTTGAAAGAATCTGTTGTGGATTTGGTGATAAAACTGTGAAGTTAAGCACAGGATCGGGAAGTGGCACGAATAAGAACATGGAAATATCATCGTTAAATTTTGGGGCATTACTCAATCTTATGGCTTTGTTATTGCCGTACACAGTTCTTGGTTATTGTGGTGGTGGTGAGAGTTCACATTGAATGGTTAAACTGACTGAGGATTGAGTATCGAAGAGGGTAAACTTAAGTGTGCGAGTTGCCTGGTGAGTTTGTTCTTGGTGAGATGAGAATAGAGGAGATGGAAGTTTCATGAGAATTTTGGGGCTAATGAGCCAATTACCTCATAGGCTCACTGTTTGATCTGTTATCACCTTGTAGTTCATGCTGTCCTGATTTTTTTGATCCATTTGTGCGAATTCTCAGTATACCTCATTAGAAATTCACTTTTATCTTGTGGTTTCTTTTCTTGGCCATTTTTTAACATTGATTATATATGACTGGAAGATGGTATTCAATATGTGTCCATTCTGTCTTCAGATCCCTTGTCACTTATAAGAGATCACAGGGCAAAGGAGGCTTTGACTGCCCAAGGAGTGACTGTAAGATCTTTCAACGCTGATTTGCTCTATGAACCGTGGGAAGTCAACGATGAGCAAGGCCACCCATTCACGACTTTTGCTGCTTTCTGGGAAAGATGTCTCAGCATGCCGTACGATCCGGGGGCTCCACTTCTACCTCCTATGAGGATAATTTCAGGTTTTGCCTTCTTCATTGTTTCTGCTCCTTCTTTCTCCTGTATGAGAGAAAATGCCTGCTAAATCACCCATCTACAAGAGACATTTTCATCTAAAGAATGATTATTACGATTATTTGATCACTCTCAAATTTGATAGTGATATTCTTCATATGATAAGACAACACATCTTTCAGGTCACGTTGGAATTGAACATATAGAACTTGCCTTTTGATAGCTCGAACTAGTGAAATTGCTATTGAGCTGAGGAAATTCTTATGGAGGCAGCAATGATAATACAGTTATCCATGTAATTGTTTTAGCATTTGGAGTCCTACCAGTCTAGTTCGCTTCAAACAACTGTTCCTCTATCAGAGTGTTCTGAAATAATTTCCCTCGTCACTCATATAGCTTTACAACTGGAAGTTTTTGTACTAAACTAACTCTTATGTACTGTCTGTTTTTTACTTTTGAAGGTGACCTATCAAGATGCCCTTCGGATAGTCTAGTCTTTGAGGATGAGTCAGAGAAGGGAAGTAATGCACTGCTTGCCCGTGCATGGTCTCCAGGCTGGAGCAATGCTGATAAGGCTCTCACCACATTCATCAACGGTCCTTTGATTGAATACTCTGAAAACCGACGGAAGGCTGATAGTGCCACTACCTCATTCCTCTCACCTCACCTACACTTTGGAGAGGTCAGTGTGAGGAAAGTATTCCATTTGGTTCGTATCAAGCAGGTATTGTGGGCCAATGAGGTCAACAGGGCTGGTGAGGAGAGCGTGAACCTGTTTCTCAAGTCCATTGGGCTGAGGGAATATTCTCGCTATATGAGCTTCAATCACCCATACAGCCATGAGCGGCCTCTTCTAGGCCACCTAAAGTTCTTTCCCTGGGTCGTGGATGAGACTTACTTCAAAGCGTGGAGGCAGGGGAGAACAGGGTATCCACTTGTAGATGCAGGGATGCGGGAGCTCTGGGCCACGGGGTGGCTCCACGATCGGATTCGGGTTGTGGTATCGAGCTTCTTTGTGAAGGTTCTTCAGCTTCCATGGAGGTGGGGGATGAAATATTTCTGGGATACCCTTTTGGATGCAGATCTGGAGAGCGATGCCCTAGGTTGGCAGTACATCTCTGGGACCCTTCCTGATGGACGTGAACTTGACCGCATAGATAATCCTCAGGTAGAGTGCAGATGATGAACAATATACTGGCTACAATTGATTGTGTCAATAATGCTTGCTCTAAATATACCCATCTCTGCATCACATTCTGAAATATATTATGACGAATTCTATTACGCCTATAATGGTCTCATGGCATTATCAGTGAGATCTACAATATCTTTTGTGAGAGAGAAGTTCATAGACGTGACCCTACTTGGGATTTCATGCTGTCAGATATGGGATTCTATTTCCCTTTTTATTTCTTGTTTGTGCTGATAGAGCTCAGATGTCTTGGTGCTGCTTCTTCTCTCTTTTCCCCGAAGCTTTTCTTATGGATTCATTTCGTAAGGATTTTTGGATTGAAGATAGTATCATATTTTTCACTCATTGGTGCGTGATTGACCACCTAATTTTGAGCTTGTTCTGTTTAAATTCATCATGATGGAGAATATTTTGGTGGATAAACTGGGTATTTGATTTAGTAGAGCTGACTGATCTTCCCATCTTTATACACCGTTTACAGTACATTCAATTTAACATTTATTATATTGAGTGTTGCAGTTTGAGGGCTATAAATTTGACCCACATGGTGAATATGTCCGCCGATGGCTTCCGGAACTGGCACGTCTCCCTACCGAGTGGATCCACCACCCATGGAATGCTCCTGAATCTGTGCTTCAAGCTGCAGGGATTGAACTTGGATCAAACTACCCTCTGCCAATTGTTGGAATTGATGCAGCAAAAGCCCGTCTGCAAGAAGCGCTTTCAATCATGTGGCAGCATGAGGCAGCCTCAAGAGCTGCAATTGAGAATGGGACCGAGGAAGGGCTGGGAGACTCCTTGGAGTTTGCTCCCATCTCATTCCCCCAGGATGTGCCGATGGAGGAGGATATTGGACCTGTTCCCAGGCCTGAGCCTCCGAGGAATCACAACAACCTGCCTGGTCCAACCCGTCGGTATGAGGACCAGATGGTGCCAAGCATAACATCTTTGGTGAGGGCTGAGGAGGATGAGACGTCCTCAAGTGTTCGTAACTCTGTTGGTGACAGCAGAGGGGAAGTACCCACTGCAAGCATGAACGTGAATGTGGACCATGACCAACCCCGAAGGGATGTAATTGATGCAAACAACCCAAGGGTACTCCCAACTATTCGTGCCAACGCCAACAATCCACTTCCACACTACAACTTGACGGTGGGGATACATAACGCTGCTGAGGAATCTACAGCAGAGTCATCAAGCACCACGAGCCAGAGGGAGAGGGGTGGAGGGGTTGTCCCTGTCTGGTCACCATCGCATTCTGCTTATTCGGACCAGTTTGTGGGAGAAGAGAATGGGATCGTGGCAAGCTCATCTTATTTGCCACGGCATCCGCGGTCTCATCACGTTGTGAGCTGGAAACGGCTATCCCAGACTGGGTAAGAACTAACAACCCTTTGGTGGTACTGTGTCCGTTTTGATTACGTGGAAACAATTCCCATTTTTTCATACCCTTTTCTTTCTCCTGAAAATGAAAAGGTGCCATACTGCTGATCTTAGGAGGGCATAAGCAATCCTAAAATATCTCGCACGGTGCAATGTAGGCATCTCTGTTCTTTCATATATCCAGATAGAGGGAAAACGGAAGACTAGTGAAGTTCTTCCATTAATCCACGACAAGCGACCGTGTCGTTTGCAGATTATCAGCAAAACATTTCATGTTGCTGACTGGTTCATCCCTCTAACAGGTGACATTGCCTTTCGAGCAAATTTACTAGGAGATGGATGCAGGAGCCAAATGCAAAGCTGGGGGCAACAACGTGGTCTAACAATGGAACCCCTGGTACAAGGTAGTGATGAACTGGGCGGGCCTCCGACTTCTCTGGAGTCTGACCTGATCGACAGTTGACCTCTCGGTGCCTCCCATGCCCTCAGAACTGTTGCCGGCAGCTGGTCTCCCTTCCCTTTCTCTGTAGTACAAATTTTTCGGAACCTTATTTTCTCAAGCTCTTGTTGTATCATATTGTGTGGAGCTGTTCTGTATAGTGTTGTGCTGTTCGCTTTATGCGATGAGAGGAGAAGAGTCGTCGTGATAGGTAATGTTGGTGGTTTACTAATAAACCCGAGTGCTGCTATCCTCTTGATGATAACCGTTGGTTAGTGGTGTGTTAACTGCATTATGACTCTACGTTTGAGCATGCCTTATTTTACTAGTTTCTCAGTGGCTTCTTGTGGTCATAATCATATCTGAGTCAGAGCCAAGAGTCTTAAGTCGACCATCTTGACCCCTGATTCTTGCTGCCATTTTCTCCAATTAGGCCCGTAGACCTTGCTAACAACAGAAATCGGACGACTTGTTGAGAAAAAAGGCTAGATGGGCCATATATGGCCTAAAGAGAGTTGAGGGTGGGGATGCCTACTCTCTATAGGAGCGGGAAAAGTTTACATCCAGTTGCAATTGCTCAAAGGTGGTCATGACTCAAGGGAATATTGCTTCCATTTAAGTTCACTATTAAACAAGACCTAATGTCTCTCGCGGAAGAGAAGTGTTGTTCGAAGGGAAGCCTGGGGTCTTAACTGCGTTCAGCAGTTGAGCAGCACGAAAACAACTGTAGAGAGTTCAATTTCACCTCAAGACAGATCAAAGACCCGCAGAAGGCCGCCAAACATTTGACAGCCGAAGCTCAGAAAAGAGACAGTAAAGATGATGATAAATCATGCATTGTGGTTGGACTAAGAGGCTGATACCAGTGGATGCACGATATGGTTGCTACACTGAAAGCTTTGACTGAGTTTGGAGCAAGAAGCGAATTTGTGAATTAGGAGAAAGGGAGTGAGGTGTAACGGGACCTTACCTGTAAAATTGACGTTCATCTCGCGATTCTTGGGATGGTTCTGCTTAGCTCTATGTTTTTCCTCCCTCTGGAGAACGATGATGTTGGTTGGAAATTGCTTGTGATATGGCTATGAGTCGAAAGACATTCAACCATAATCCGGGTAATGAGAAGACACCCTGTGGGAGACGCAGAGTTCAGAGCCTGGGCATCTACACACTCAATCGTGTTTCGGATGATACAAACCTACCAGTCAACAGCAAGATTTTTGATATTCCTGTGGTAGGAGAGAAGAGTCCACCCATGAAATAACTGTCTAGAACAGAGAATCAACAGTGTTTCAGAAGTTGAACAAGTCAGGGACGAACTGTCCTAACAAGGGAAGATGAGAAGAACAAAAAACAGGACAGTCTATGATGAGGTTTACATCAAGGTGACTCCAGCTCTTGATTGCCTATGTCCCATTGTCCCTCAAAGAATCGACATAGCATCACTGGTTTCCTCCGGACTAGCTCTGCAGATCAAATATCCAGTGGAGGAGTTTATAAACACTTCGTGGCAAACAGCAACCCGTGGGGAAAATGGAGACAACAAAATAAGAAGTTTCTAACACTCTCTTACCTCTGCTTGAGGTTCATCTTGTTTAGATTGCTCACCTGGCAGGAAACCAGAATTATATAAAATTAGCAATTTCTAAATGTGAGGACATGCTAAGTTCTCATAATCTCTAATCAAGATAGCTTTTCATCTAGGATAAAGGAAGGAGAAACCCTAGAAAGGAAGAGCAAAATTTGTCCACCACTGCAAGAAACATGCCAGTAAATGCTTCACAAAGCCGGAGCTAGATACCCAATGAAAGACATACTCAAAAGCTTGCTGCTCTTTCTGTTAAATGGAGCCAGAGTGACCTTATTACCTAAACACGCGCATGAGAAAGAGAGGGAGGGAGGGAGGGAGGGAGAGGGGCATTAAATATATTACCTCCCTCGTCAGGCAAATCTGATGTCCATAGTGTGAGATTATCCCTAAGAAGCTGCATGATAAGGGTGCTATCCTTGTAAGATTCCTCATTGAGGCTATCGAGCTCAGCTATAGCTTCATCAAATGCTTGTTTAGCAAGATGGCATGCCCTGCTCATAATAACAAACAATATTGCACAGCTTATATGCCAGTTTGCATAATTTTATACTGTATCAAGTTGCATTTGTGTGATGTACTTTTCTTTGGTAGCAAACGAGAGCATTAGACCAAGTGCACAATCATGCTCTGAGGTATAATAACAGAATAATGATGATTAAACACACTACAGCAGCAATTAGTCATTGGTTCGTGTCGAAGTGCTTGCATGAATGTGAAAAGCCAAGTTATCATTCTTCGCATAACAATCTGAATGCTGGCACACATGGAATGCAGGTTGTGACCTTCCTGAAAAAGAAAATATGGCAAAGCAAACAACAAGATAAGATGTGCAACCCCCCCTTTCTGGAGAGTTCAAGATTTCATAGTAGAAAACAGAGAAGTTTAGTGCCAGGCCAAGCCTAATGGAATGAATTGGAGGCAGATCTGAGATAGCAGTGGAAGTGGCAGCCCGTGAAAACACTACAACATCAACACTGGGAAGTATACAGCCATAAAAAAACAACGAATAAAGTGGAAGAGAGGAACAAAATAAAACAAACAACTCTTAAAAGTTGCATTTCCAGATATAGACCTCATATGCCTTGAGTGACTGATCTGCAGCTTCTTTACAGTCATCACTGGCCTTGAATTCAGCTAGGTAATGGTAATAGTCTCCTTTCCTGCCATATTCAAACATGAAGAGCCATAGTGGATCAAAAAAACTATCTCTATGGAGCAACTCAAAAGTTAACCTCGTTTAGAGGTTTCAGGGCACCATACTCCTGAGAACATGCTTCAGCATAAAATGTTCTGCTGAAAAAATGAAAAGCAAACGACACACCATGAACAACAATGTCAAGTTGAAAGACAAAGTCTTACTAATAATAGAGAAGATGAGGCAACATCCTGCTTGAAGTAGAATGCTGACCCACTAAGCAGAAAAATGTAGCTAACCAAATCTTGACAATCAGTCCAACTTTTAGGTTGCAGAAGGAAACACTCATATGCCAAAGCATGCATTCCAAATTTAAAAAGCAAAATTACGAGCTGGTTATATGGAACTTCATATGGAGCACCATATGCTGCTACCATAGGAAGTTCCTAATGTATCAATAACAAAGTGAAAAAGCAATTTCCTGATTTATCAATGAAAATATTGAATATAAGTCCACATGGTAGAAAGATAACGGTCCTTACATCTTATAGTATAGAAAACAGTAGATTCCCCAGTAGAGGATGATGTGATGAGATGATTATCAATGACAGAAAGAATGTCAATGCAGATCTGAGTGAGCTCATCTTCAACCTTATTCCTGTATTCCTTTATCCGCTTCACATGCTGATCATTTCCCTTGGCCTCCTCCTTTTGTTCAATGGAAGAAAGAATACGCCATGATGCCCTCCTTGCTCCAATGACATTTTTGTAGCCAACAGACAACAGGTTCCTCTCTTCAACAGTCAACTCCATGTCCAACTTGGCAACTTTCTTCATGGCCTCAACCATTTCTGTGGCAAAGACCATGTATGAGATAAAAGTGCAATCATCCATCTTAAAAGTCCAAATTCACGGATAACTAAATTAACGGGAGTAGCACAAGTGCTCTTGCAGTTGAACCAGAAAATACCCCATGTCAAATAAGCTACTCAACTTTTACATTCCCCAACAAAAAATTGCCATAAAAGTCAAAATCCAAAGGCATGAACATACATGGAGTCATCAGCTCCTTTAAAATAGACTGCTATCCTTTTGGAAACTCAAAGGATGAATGGATTAATTCTTTTTTACTAACATAGCACATGATCAGCACGATTGGAAGATTCAAGCAGTAATCTTAAATCAATGCTAGAAAAGACAGTCAACATAACAAAAGCAAATTTTGGAACAGTTTGGCCTGAACTTGCAAGACTGACATGCTACATCAAATGCCAAATTAGTTCAAAGTCTGATCACAAGTTCGCCAATAGGGACCAACAAACCAATGAAGATAAAACTTAAACAAGAGAAGCAAGACTGTGATTACCATGTAAAAATAAATCATCCGCCAGTCTTACAACATAAGCATTTTATACGCATTAATCCCTGGCAACAGATAGAGGCTAGTCTTATTCACTCTTCAGAATATGAACAACGGCTGCCAAAAAAAAACAAAAACAAACAAACAAACAAAAGAAAAAAGATGCTCTATTTCCCTAAAGTAGGCAGCAAATTGAGGATCACTCAATCTCTAACACCAACACCAGCAATAAGAAGCAGCATGTCGACGCATGAGCTCACCCATTCCACTCAGCTCCGCCGGAATAAATGCATGTCAAAGTGGAATAAGTCCATTTCAGCAGTTCGAGATTCACAGTGAACAATTAAACGGCATAAAACGATCCGCCAGATCATCAGGAACAGTTCATGTAAAGGGGAACACAATCGCAACGGAAATGCTACATCTAGAGCGATCGGGTGCCGGCTAAAGAGCTGAGGAGGAGGAAGAGTACCGTCGTATCTCTCGGCTTGCTCAGCCAGCCTCGCCGAGTAAACCAGCTGCTCTCTCTCTTTCTCCATACCTGTCGGCTGTCTGTCTGTCTGTCTGTCTGTCAATCTCCCTCTCCCTGTCTCCGGCTCAGTAGAACAGTGCTTTGAATGGCTGCCGGTATCGACCATCGAGAGAAGAACCCGTGAACCGTGACATGAACTCCTTATTATTAAAAAAGTTATATTAATAAGCGTGATGACAAAAAGGGAAAAAGGAAAAATATTATGTTAATTACAAAATTGTCCTTACCATGCTCTGATATCACATTGTGACCCTGATCACGTTTTCCCCCATGCCAGCAGGGGCATGATCGAGACGCTCTCGACTGCGTATTCCCCGTCGAAGACCTGATTAAATCCGAGCCAGTCCAAAGATTTTAATCCGTAGGGTTTGTTTGCATCCGGAAGAGGTCCTCCGCTAGGACCATTCTCGATGTAGACGACGCATTATCATTGCACTGGACGAATTGCTGTCAATTAGGGCAATAAGAATCCGACCATTTGAGCCGAGCGATTGAAACAAACCTCGGACGACGCAGAGAGCGAGAAAAATCCCGCGCGTCTGACCTCAACCAGGTAAGGATCCAAGACGAGTTGCGACGAATTTTCTGATAAAAGTTGCTTCCCTTTCTGTCTTGTTTTTAATTATTATAATCTCTGCGTATAATCGGCAGTATTATGGCTGAAACGGCTGTTCTTCCATTGCAGCTTGACATACTTCTCCTGAGACAGAGATAGGCATATCCAGCTGAATAGTATGATCTCCGCTTTTGGGGTTTCCTTCTCTTTGTGATTAATCCACCAATTATATGATGGGCTATTTTCTTAGGAATCTTGGTTTTTCCGTAGAATGGCCAGTGCGGGAGATGACTGTTCTCTGTTCGAGTGCTCCAAGGAGGTACTTCTCTGATTTTCTCGTGTAGGTTCGAATCAGTTGCAGTTAAAAGCTAGTGTTTTTGTTGGTTTCTTATTCTGATGTGCTATGGCAGTCTTCTGAAATCACTTCTTGGTGGAGGGTTTTGGTGTTAAGTCTCTTTCTCAGTGCTGTCTCACTTTTCTAAAATGATTGGTGCCGACTCTTAATGTTAATCTTGATATAGGAGTACCTCTAACGTACTTGTAGATGTGGTTTCATTATCACAAATCCATGGCAATTGGTCAATAGAAGATCACTTGCATGCGCTGTTAAGACGTTCCCTTGGAGAATGTTATCGTACTAGGCTTGTATATTGACTTCTGACAACCATCAGGATGACGGGCACCTATATATTAAAACTGGTAAATGAAGACTGATCGATTGTGAGAGACTTTTCTGGTCACAGGAAAAGGACAAGCTTGTTGGGGAAGTCATGCGCTATGTGCTATTCAAGACACATCAGAACTCAGGGTGCCCTATAAAGAGAGAGGAGCTAACTCAAATTGTGACTAGAAACTATCGTAATCGCCACCTCCCTGCCGCTGTGATTAATGAAGCTAGAGAGAAATTCTCTAGCATTTTTGGCTATGAACTTAAAGAGCTTCAGAGATGTCGTCCTTCCTCCACAGCTCAGCCTCGCTCGTCGCAACAAAGTAAGATTCTTAGAGAGAAATAGCATTCTAAGCATGGTAATCGAGATCATATAATATCTGCTGTTTTAGTATGTTGAATTCTTTTAATCATGCTGATGATCTTTCATGAAGATCAAGAAAGCTCTTGTAGTCGAGTCTGATGGACTCTTAAGAGGCCTTTCAACTTTTGAAACTTATTCAATCGACCTAAATGTAATGCATTATGCATCTGATTGATCATCCTTAGCTGTTCTACCCTACCAGCTATATTTCTGTTGTGTCTCATTTTGAACTATTGATAATGCTTCGTGAAGATGTTGCTGATGCAAGGTCATACATTCTGGTCAGTCAGCTACCTGCTGCTGTATACAAGAAATACGTTGAAGATGTAACTATGACACACCTCACTGGTTTAACTTTTGTTGTGATTAGCATTGTACATCTTTCTGGAGGCAAGATCTCTGAAGGTGTGTTGGTGTCTCTTGCTTTCGACTATTCACATTGAGTAGCATGAGACTGTATGAAAAAAGATAGCACCATAGGGTGACACTCTTCAAGCTTCGTGGATCAAAATCTCTTGTTAACGTCAAATTTGTCTCTAATCATGCATTAGTTTGGTTTTATCTACAACTGCAACATGGTGACTCTAATTATAACAGCATTATAGTTTACCTTGCTCTGTAGAATCCATAGATTAATCCGGACAAGAGAGAGTTCCTTTTCTGTATGATTTTATTGTATTATGTAAGCCTTATGATAGAGCTTGCTGTTGTTAAAATTTTTGTAGAAAACTTATGGCACCATTTGAAGGGATTAGGACTACGTGACTCTGATGAGAATCACCCTGATTTTGGAAATATGAAACAGGCATTGGAGACCCTTGTTCAACAAAGGTTAGAGCCACTGGGATAGAATGAGCATATTGCTATTTACTCTTTCAGTACAGGCCTCATCCTGCCTCTTTTTTCCGTGCATGTAGGTATTTGCAGAAGGATAAAGTTGTTAACCCTGAAGGTAGCACAGTGTTTTATGAGCTTGCTGAGAGGTCATTGGATGCAAGTGTGAATGGCAAAATTAAAGAATATGTAACACAGGTATTATATGATCGATCCTTCTTATCAATCTGTTCTCTAATATGGATTTCAATCTGTTCTGTAACCAGTTACTTTTTTGAGAAAGCAACCTAGTATCTTTTTTCCATTACTCTCCCAACTATTGCTGTGTCATGCAAATCACAAATTATGGTGGAGTTTCTTTTCTTTGTTTTCAGATTGTGAAGAGAGATCTTCCTTCTGACGATGTTGCATAGCACCTAGAATCAACTCGCTGTCTTAGCAGCTTAGGCATGGCTTAGTTCTTTCTTTCTTTCTTTCTTCCTTCTTCTATTTTCTATTTGGGGTATAACCATGGCTTCAAGTTCTCGTCTCTCAAAACTCTTTCATTCTGGGTTCATAGAGGGCACTGTAATGCTTAACTTCCATTAAATGTAAGTAGGACTTGGATTGCAAAGACCCTTTTTGACTATTGAAATCACCGAACCAATCTTGGTGGATGCATAATTTTGTGACCTCACTTCTGATTCACTTTCATCCTAAGTAAAGGTCCTGCAAGATCAGATTGACACTGTTGTTGGTTTAGATAACTCCTGTTCAAAGAGAAATGGAGGGAGAGATGATTAATGCACAATTTTTTAAACCTATCTTCCACGAGGTGTGTCAGAGTAAGTTAAGCACCTGCTCTTTCCGGAGCTTGTAAGAGCACAATCAGAAGGGTGCATGTAGATTGAATAGGAGAGTGTACATAGTAACATAAACCAGAACACCAAATTCATACATTAAATCCCAAGATGGGTGAACTGCCACGAATTAGCTTTTGCTACAGAAGAAGTACTTATGAAATTCACGTAGCTTCATAATCTAATGAGGGGAAAAAAATTGGGTATCAATGTAGAGACAGGCCAACAACGTAGTGAATGTTCCTAAACAAAAGTGAAAGGAACTGTGATGTGAATTGTGTTGGCGGACAATATTGGGCCAAAGGCAAAAAGCATAAATTGCAAAAGAAACATCATCTCTTCTCCACCTGCAATTTTTCATATTCAACCGCCCATCCTCAGGAGAAGTGCCTCAAGGCAGTTTACCCGTAAAAGAACAATTTTTTGTTCCACTGCCAAAACTTTAAACAAGCTCAACTTCTATTCTACTCTCCTGCCCAGAGATGTGCACCGACTCGTGCTTGCCTCACCAATCGCAACTGTGGCAAGAGACTTGGAAGCCCAAACCCTAGCATTCATGGCTCCATCCTGCAAGTTCCTCCTCTTGCTGGGTTCTCTGAGACAACTACGAAGTTGAACAGCTTGTTTCAGGTATGACAGGAGATGATCCAGTGAGCTCAGAAGCCTCACGTTCTGAATGTACTCCCAAGCACGTTGAGAGAGCAGGAGGAAGGTGGGGTAGAGGAAGTGGAACAACCTCAAAATCACGAAAATTGTTGCTAAAATGAGGCAAGTTTCTTGTTGGAGCAAGTTCTCAGGAGATCTTGCCCACCAGAATGGGCAGCTTTCCTCCTCGGGATTTCCATGTTTCTTGTGATTTGATATGTCTCGTATTTCTTCCAGGATTGTCCAATCCTGTGTTGAAGACTCTAGACCTGCATCAGCAAACAACGGCAATGAATACACATCCTAAGGTCGGGGATCTCTTTGCCATCTATATAGTGAAATTTTCTCACAAGGAAGAGATAGGCGCTTAATCAGTTGGTTAAAAAAGAGAACTTTCAATTGCACAAATGGAGAAGAAAAGGGGAAAAATAAAATAAAATGTGCAGCACATGGAAGTGCTTACCAGTAACATCATTATAGAAGGCAACAAGAGAATTAAGGGACCGTGTACCATGGTACCACACGCGCATAGTAGAATTCATTAGGAATATAGTGGGGAAACCATGGACGCCATACTTCGAGAGGATGCTGCAAGATTGAAATTTGAAACAGCCATTCATTTGGTGAACTCAAATTAACAGGAAACAAGGCACCGATAGAGAGCTATCAGAAAGGAAACCTTGGTCGAACTGCTGATTCTTCAATTGAGAAGTGGGGGATAGAGGGATACAGAGAGGAAAGGCGGGAAAACATCGGCCTAAACACCCTCGAGAAAGGACACCAAGATGCATAGAAGAGCACCGCCACGTACTTGTGACTGTTCCTTTGCATGAGATTCAGTGCCCACTGCAAGGAGATCTCATCGCCCTTCACCGAAAACAATAACAAATGTCGTTAAGCTGATTTATGCCCTTAGCTAATAGAATTTCCAATAGACATCCATCAACACCATAAATTTCGGTCTTCAATTGCTCAGCCGCATCTCGTCTACAAGAAGGCTGAAGCTGTTCATCCATTTCAGAGACTACATCAGCAACAATACCTCCACAGTGTCAAGGTGAAAGCTTCGCCTCAGGCCCAGATATGTGAATACATTCAAAAACCTAACTTAGCCAATTTATCACAATTCACAAACACGACCCGAATACTTCATAAAAAGTATATGAAAAGCAGGATCGTTCAATTCAGACAAAAAAAAAAAAAAGAGCTACCTCTGTAACATGAACGAACTTGATTGAATCGCCAAGGCCGTTCAAGGGGCAGTAATTATCCCGAAACCCCAGAATCGATTCCAAGACGGATTCCCTCCCACAGATGGCTGGATCACAGCCGGAAAGGGCAGAGGCGGATGGTGCCAGCCTCGCCAAAACTAGCACCACCAGGACCCCAGCTTCCCATGGACCTCTCATGATCCCGTACAGTTCCAGGCTCAGCTTCCTCAAGATCCCCAAAAAGAGAGAAAGGAAAAGAATCCCTAACGAATCAGAAGCTGCAGCAATCACGACCCATCAACTGAAAAATCGCCCGGTCGGTCGAGCGGGGAGGGAGTGACAAGATTGATCAATCGCATGAAGAGTACAGTCACAGGAAGCTCCAGCACAACAAAGTAAAGAAGACCGGACTGAAAATTGGAAATTTCAGGATTAGGGTTTTTCAAGGATCCGCAAAGAGAGTGGTGGAGGACGGAGGAAGGAGGCTGAAGATAACTAAGCTACTAGGTTGGTGTCTGTCATAGTCTAATGTGCTAGAAATTCTCTCTACCTCCCCAACCCCACCAGCCCCCTCCCGCTCTGTCTCTCTGTTTTTTTTAAGGACGAAAATTTTATATTAATAATAAAAAAAAGTCTCAAAAGAGATCATATAAAAATAAGAATTATTTTATTAATTAAAATATTATTTTCTCTTGCCATCTTTGCTAGAAAATAAAGCATTTTTTCTCTCTCTTATTTTGGTGAAAATTTTATTTATATGCCCGTATGTCTAACATTTATGTTAGGAGAGAGGATTTGAATTAATTATAATTAATTATTTTTTATATATCAATTAATTTACATAAAAAATATATATTAAACATATATAATTGTTGTAAATGTAAATTTATTATATATTTTTGAATGATTCATAATAATTAAATATCAAAATATAATTAAAGTTAATTGATCCGTTAAAATATTAAAAAATTATAAATTATAAATTATATTTATTAAGGGATTCGAAAGAGAAATTTCATCAAACCCCCCCTATTAATCCATTAATAGATTTTTTTTGTCTAATGAGTTACTATAGCCACATGTAACTATTCTAATTTTTCGGAAATATCTTAATATTTTTGTTGACATCTGAATTTGGAATTTGTAAGTAATAATGAATTGTTATTATAAAATGGAATCTTTCTTTTTTTTCTCCCAGTTTTTTTTTCTTGGTGGTGGAATCTTTTTCCTAGTTTTATTTTTATGCCTTGTGGGTTGTCCTGCTCCGCTGGCTTTTCCATTTTACTTATTTTGCGGAGAACTTGATAATCATAATCATCATCATCATCATCAGTTGTGCCAAGTACCACCACTACGACCACATCCGGACCCATGAGCAAGTGGACGTCAAGTACGACTTATCATTCTTTGCTAATTTTTGAGACCGAGTTAAATCGAAAATATATTCGGCGGTCGCCCTTTTAAAGCGGTTGCTTAACCCAATGTCATGAATGTGGGTCCATTTCACGTGCTTAATTTTTTATTTAAAAAAAAGTCCATTCTAAGTGTGAAAAATATAATTTTTTTATTAAACGAATACAAATATTGATTACTTTTTATCTGTAATAGTAATTTATTTGTTCCTAACAATTCATTTGTTTTCGTCTTTGCCCAATGTAGCAATCAAATTCAAATAGAACTCTTTGTTTATACACACACACACGTGTATATTTTGGGCTTACCTAGAACTAGAAATGTTGAATAGGCATTTCAGATTAGTTTAAAATGAGTCCCAAACCAGGCAAAATAGACTGGTTCATGGTTCAAACAAGTTTAAACCGTGAATGGCAAGCATTCCCTTTTTTATTTTTTTAAAATTATTTAAATGAATTTTTAAAAAAAATTAAACTGAACCAACAAAAAATTGAATATTAATTGCTAGGGTTTTGGCAATCCAATCTGGTCTGGATTGATTCAATGAGAAAACGTGCAGGGCTATTCAGGTCAAATGACCCATATTTTAGACTCGGCTTGTAATGTCCCTCAACCCAATAAAAATAATTGTATGCTGATTTTAGGGATGGTCTGGATCAATTCCGAACCAAACCAGCCCATTTAACGTTTGTACTTAGAACTAAGAGCTAAGGGTGATTGTGCGAGATCACTGAATAGACCAAGAGGATTGTGATAAGAAACTGAAATCACAATTACATGGGCAAATTACTCCGCAACTCGGAAGTACCTAATTAAGTTGAGTTCATAATAACCAACCAAAAAGTTAGGGAAGCAAGGCGATCGATCATGTTCCGATTAATCAACAGTATTACCGACCACATGATTTAAGAGATGAATGTTATTCTATCGTCACTCACATGATTGGATCTCGCCCATTCGGCGCCGTATGCTATTGTTGGGTGTATGCACGAAGAGTATCTGTAGAGGGTAGGAGTCGATAGAAACGATGAAGTATGCAAGTACAAAAGTTAAAAAATTAAAATATCCTTCCAAAAAATGAGGATGATCAATCGAAGAAGTAAGACTCTCTAGCTGGAGTCCAGGGTTTCTCTATTTAAGTAATTGAGATACATTTCTAAAAGAAGAATATAAAGCAACAAAATTTCTCCTTCAACAAACAGAACGAAGAAGTCGATGGAAAAGTATGTCTATATATATATAATCTTATAGTCGAAGTGAAGAAAGATCGCTCAAAGTACAAAATTTAAGAGAGAGGGTGATCAGAAGTCTGGGCATGGCTGAGAAATTTGCTATTTCCATGGCCATTGTTACATTCTGCAGTATTTTCTTCAAGGTATCAGGATGCGAGCACGGCTCATTGGATAAACCCAGGTCTGCATGGCGATATGCAACGGCGCCAATTGTACTTCGCCGGACGGTCACCGTACGACGTCTGTGTGGGTGATGTGGAAACTGATTTACTTGTAAACACGCCGGGCATGCACTGGGTTTAATTGTTATACATCGTCATCTACACATGATGGGGCCTGTGCATTTGGACATGCCTCATGTAATGGAAAGCTTACGCATATATATGTCGCATGCGGACTTTGCCTACATGCTGTGGCGCAGGTTCAGCTCCAAGACTGCAGGATCAGTGCACCTTTGTAGAATGATGAGATGTTCATGATCGCCTGCAAAATGGGAAAACGGTAGCTAATGTAATTAGGAGCTTCGAGAATAAGTGTAATATACAGAGAACACAGACTCGAGAGTTTCTTCTCACATGAAGATGACATATGAAGTTACTGGTTATAAAGATGCACCGGAAATTCCCAAACACGGCTTCGCCACTGAGTCGGATCAAATGCATCTAGGTTGTTGTTACTGTCACTTTATAGAGTATATTTTAATCTAATGGTCAATGGCTTCTTCTTTTTGTTAATTTTACCCTATTCATGAGAATTACTTTTTATGATTGCAAATAAGATTAAATGCAATAAAATCACAATATTTTTTATATGGGCAAGCGCAACTTGAGTACATTCTAACCGAGAGCATGAAAAAAGAAAAATCCCTAACAAATTAAAAAGCAGATATGGTTACTCGACTACATTGTGTTTCGAATGTGGTATTGATGATGTCGTACTCTTCTCTTCCATATATTAGACTATTAGTCGACTTCTTGACCTGGCCCATGGCTCTCTCCAGTTCATGCGTTTGAGGCCCATGTTGAACCCATCGATTTCAGTTTCCCCAAGGCAACATGGTCAGGAAAATTATATTTTTTTTCTCCCGGTGATTGGAAAACTTTTTTTTATGATCAGATCTCACATGTTCCCTCAAAATTTACGCCAATTATTAAATGAGAATTATATCTCAAAGGATCATAATAATTAAACTATATATATATATATCTCTATTATTCCAAAGCTGAGTATATTATTAGTTAAAACATATCCTTCAAAATGACGATCCAATGGAGAGATGGAATCTCTGGCCTACGATATGTCTGTCAAGTAATTAATATGAACATCAGAAGTCATTGCATAGCCGTACAAGATACGCAACGGCGCCGAACACTATGTTACGTTGTCGCCATACGGCAGAGCTGTGGACGATCGTGCTGATGGATCTGCGATCACACACGGCGACCGTGCAACAGAGAACTGACACGTGACGCACATTTGGACATTGCCTAAATGATTTTTAGAATATTATTGGGGTACGAGCATTGTGGCGCAGATTCAGTTCAAGGACTGCAGTCGAAGGTACGAAAATCATCCCTTCATAGAATGAGAAATCGATCTAGCGCACGTTGATTTATTAGGGTCGTCATGAGTGCAGATGCGTGCTTCATAATAGATGCATATATGTGTATGTATATATATATATATATATGTAGGAGGCAAACTGAATTCCTTCAACATAGATGATGATTCAACGTACAATCAACCGGCAAGAAGCTAATTAAAACCAAAGCGTGCAACCAAGAACTAACTTGCTAGACATGCACGCATCTATTTTCTTGGCTGAAGTAACACCTTGTCAACCAGGCTCTCCAGATTCACGTACGACGAGCCCGACAGCCGCAGGGCAGCTTCTTCGGCCTTCTTCTTCCACTCCATGGCTCTCTTCTTCATCTCCTTCCCTCTCCCTCCCCCCATCAGCTCCCTCACGAGGACCTCTACTTCGTCTCTCTTCACGTTGCTGTCAATCTCCATCCCTATCCCCCACTCCGTGCACTCGTACCTGCAGTTGGTCTGCTGCTCCGCAAAGAACGGCCAGCAGATCACTGGCACGCCTGCGCAGATGCTCTCTAGCGTCGAGTTCCATCCGCAGTGAGTCAAGAACCCTCCGACCGCCGGGTGGTTGAGCACTTCCTCCTGGGGGCACCAGCTCGGTAGCAGACTCCTCCCTTTGGTCGCATCAACAAAGCCTGGCGGGAGAATCGCTGAGTCGCCAGAGACAAGGTCGGGTCGGATGACCCACAAGAAGGTCTGGTTGCAGTTGGCGAGTCCCCAGGCGAACTCGAGGAGTTGCTCGGCGGTTACCACGGTTATGCTCCCAAAGTTCACGTAAACAACGGAGTCGGGTTCCTTGGAGTCCAGCCACTCGAGGCACTCCTGATCTTCTTTCCATAGGTTAGATCCAATGAGTTTCAACTCGGCATCTGGCACCTGGTCCACGAGGAGCTGAAGGGGCCCAATCGGGTGCACGGGAGGGAGCATGGTCCTAAATCCGTCTAGAACCTCATGTTCGAGCGCATCGAATGTGTTCAATACAATCGCCGACGCTCGTTTCACTCTCGAGGTCTCCCTCTTGATGAAGCTGATCATCACGTCTTCCGGGTCAGTCGTCCGGAGGAAACTCGGTAGGTCCTTTAGGCGAATGTTCCCCATTCCGGGAATCCAATCGATGACCGTGTCAAGATACCCGTTAGCTATGTAGGACGCATCTGCCAACAAGCCCCCAAAACGTACGAAACGAGCAACAGCATGAGTCAAGTTACATGAATATCCATATTGAACGAAAATGAAAAAAAAAAAAAAGTATCGGCATAAACATTATCACTAAAGGCCCGTGGACGTAATCGAGTGGCTCAGTATTCATCATCTCAATAAAAAGAAATCGAATTCGAATCTCACCTGCGACGGAGAGCTTTTAACCACTTAAATGAACCGACTCGGGGTGATCTAAATTAGTCAGTTTGACAAAATTCAATTGAATACCAACTATTAAAAAAAAAAAGAGGGCCCACTTCATGTCGCTTTCAGGGACAGTACCAGTGGCGACGGACAACAATATCTGTCGATGTCTATCTTCCCCATTCTTTAATCGTATATCAATTGAGAATATTTTCATTCAAAATAAATGTACGAATACAAAATTTGATCAAATATTAAATAAATAGGAGTTTTATTCGCAATTAATAATTGCGTTGTTGAACTTTTTATTATTTTATATGGAGAGTTAGTACCACGCCGATATGCCGACTTACAGACCCAATATCCAACCATAAAGTCAGGTTTGGCG
This sequence comes from Sonneratia alba, assembly GCA_900174645.1. Classification (NCBI taxonomy): domain Eukaryota; kingdom Viridiplantae; phylum Streptophyta; class Magnoliopsida; order Myrtales; family Lythraceae; genus Sonneratia; species Sonneratia alba. The sequence continues at coordinate 1,238,720 of FWPY01000071.1, forward strand.
GTAGCTGCGATAGTCTTGACGCATGGCGTTGAAATCTTCGCAAACGTACATTGGCCCCCATTGTATTTATATTTTATATGTTGATTAATGTAAAACACCCGAATCTTGCTTCCATAATCATCATCATCATCATCACGCATATGCGTTCAAAGATATCATATAATGGACCGGTTCAGTCAGAGCTTATCCTCCACGGTCTATCTTGGCTGCCAAATATATGTCCACTATAAATACCCTAAAGACAACGGATAAGTTACCACCGGCACCCCTGCAGGTTCCTATACCTCTTGGGTTTGTCATATTTTTGGCGATACTCCTTCGGGAAACTTGTCCAAATGTCACAGTATCTTCTTCTCTTCTTTTTTTTTTATTATATAAAAATTTACGTATCTAAAATAAAATAATAAAAATACATGAAAAATTCAATAATAAAAATTAAATCTATAATTTTTTTAATTATTAAATCAAAAATAATATTATTATATTAACACTTTATACGCTAACCTATCTTTTGGCCAACTATGTCCTGCCGTGATTTGCCCAATGTGTCCATTTTTTTTATAAATTAAAAATGAAACGCTTATCCATCTCCCACACGATCGTGCGGTGGGTGTGGAAATAAGTTAAGTCTATATTTCAACACCCCGAAAATTTTAAAAACATCACGGGTTGTCCAGCCGTCTAGGTTCTACCATGAAAAAATGGGCATGTGGGACAAGCAATCACGAAAACTGGAAATCAACTTTATTTATAAAATCACGAATAAAAACGAAACTGGTAGGGAAAGTTGCGGGGTTATTGAAGAATAAACTCCGTATATTTTATTTCTCTGATACGGTAAAATGAATAAATGAAATTTATTAATATCTGCTGACTTCAAACTTGGGCTTATCCATGGATTTAATTTCTCATCGTGCATTAGCAAAGGCTGAAAAAGAGAGGAAAAAAAACAAGAAGGAGAAGGAGAGAAGCCTATCTGTGATTCTTAAGCGGCTCAAAGTAGGTTGAATAGCTAGCCGGTCAAACTTAATTTGGAATGAAACTATTCATTTCCTTGAGTTTCGGTACGCCCTATTTCGTTGACTTCTAAAACGAGAGGAAGACCATTTATACGAAAAAGCATAAAAAAGATATAATATGGGATACCTTTGAGTGGAGTATAACCCCTTTCGATCAAACTCTGGTAGTGAAGGTAACCCATGAACCCGCAAGCACTCGTCGTCCAGAATAGCACTTCCGGCACTCCGATCTCCTCGGCGGCGTCCAGCGTGAAGCTCATCACGCCGTCCGACACCACGCAGCTCACCGGGGGAACCTCGCCGGTGCGGGCCCTGTCGTTCAGCCTCGAGAGCAGCTCCCTGAAGTAGGGCAAGCAGCGCTTACTCGTGGACTCGCACAGCGACGGGATGTCCTGGGTGGCGTCCACGTCCGACGGCGGGAGGCCATCCCGGATCGTCTCGAACCGGAAGGAGGGGAGGCCGTCGAGGGCGTGGGGCCCTCGGGACCGGAGGAGGCGCCGGTGGTTGAACTCGGTGTTCACGAACGTGATGTGGAAACCCTTGTGGTACAGCAGCTTCGCCAGCTTCAGCATCGGGTTTATGTGGCCCTGGGCCGGGTAAGGGATGCAGATGGCGTGGGGTTTCTTCCCGAGAGAACCCATCCTCAGCGTCTCTCTTTCACGACACCGGACCGACTCAAATACGGATTACGTGATCGGAGTCCCACTTGAAATTCGACGCGTAGTGGAAGCGCAATCTTAGTGGGTGGTTTGTGAACTTCAAGGGGAGAAGGGTTCGCGTATTTAAAGGCACACGGAGAAGAGTCGTAGTGAGAAACGGCTACCCAAATGTTTTTACTTTGGTAATTCATGTTGCTGCTAGTGGACCTAAACTCCTTCACATCGGGAAAATCTAATTTATATTTTTTCAGAGCCGCCCAGCATTATAACATGGAACAATTTTTTAGCCTGATATGATAATTTATATTTTTGATTGATAATAATTTAAAAATATTTAATATTTAATCAATTTTTTACCTTTTACCAAACTTATAGCTATAGCTCATGGGCTCTGTCACTCCTATTCCTAGGGATCCAGAAAAATCATATGTAGACCGTCTGATCTGATGAGACTTGATTTACCAAAGCTGAGTTTATTTTTCAATGATTCTCTGGGTCCGTATATAATCATGCAAGCAGTGAATAATTTTTTTCCCTCCTATTTATCAGGATGTATGCTGCCAAGTACATTTTATTTCAGTTTTAAAATAAGAAAAATTCCACCTACTTACCCATTATCTCTTCCCATTATTAATCGGATTCATACATGTTTTGAGCCGGTGGTCCAATCGTACAGCTGTTCAATATTTTCTGGAATTAATGCACCAATTTTTTATTGATAAAATTGATATACTGTGAAGGGAATTCTTTTCCATTCAATATTTTTTTCCCCCTACATCTGCCGACATATGTATTGCACCGACCTGGACGTTTTTATTGAAATCATCAAAGTCAATAGGACAAAATCGTCAGTTGCCCTAAAATTCGCCGCTCATGCACGATTTTTTTTCGTATCAAATATCGTCATGCTTATTGTATTTTGGGCTCAATCACCAATACAGGTTAATTAAAATAGCGGAGAGACTCGACTTCCCGCTTCCAAATCAACCCAAACTAGAATTAAGGTCCGTCATTTCGTGTCCTACTCCGCTTCGTGCAAAGTCGGCTTGCTGTCCGATCTCAGTCCATCAAAGTACTTACTATTTCACAATCCATCAAATTATCATGCAAAAATAAATAGTAAAATTATATTTTGAGCAAATTATATAATTTCTAGATGACTTATTCGAGAGTGAATTAGTTGAATTTTTAGTCAATTACTTATGAACAAAGTTTGAATGCCAATTTTACTTGGATTCTTCGGAAATTACTGGGTAATATCATGCTTGAATTAAAGGATATGAATTCTAAATTCTAAATGTTAAAAGCCTTAAAACCCATAAAAAAATTTAAAAATGTTAGAAGTTAAAAAAGTGAAAACCCTCAAAATTTTCTAAAATCTAAAAACCTGTTTACCCTAGGGAACTTTAAGAATTAGAGAGCTGTGAACCCTAAAAACAAAATCCTAATCATTTTAATTACTCGAATTTTTGGATAAGAATTTAACATTATCTTAATTTCGTTCTCGTTATTATTTTTCATAGTTATAGCCAAAGTTATAATTTTTATATTTAGTAGTGAAGAATTCATCGTGTATCCTTTATTACTTCCCTGGTCAAATGCATTCAGATGCCGAAATCAGTTTATTGAGTGATTTTTTGATCCTAAGCAATGAATATTCATTAAATACGCCAATATATGCTCCAAAACATAAGAAAGAACAGGGACCTATTGCGTACACAAAACTCCTACATGCATATAAAGGTCTTGTTGTCCGTATACTTTCTTAGTATTTCTTTAATAACCACACGTGATACTCGATGCTTCAGTGAAATACTTTAAATTTCAATATAGAAAGTTATCCGTCTCTGTCGATGAACTGGCAACTGACGTATGCAAGTGGGCGTTCGGGGGGTCGCCATAAGATTGGGACATGTCGATTGGAAGGGACCGCTTCCTGGTTTGTTTGCTGCTGGGCCAGAGTCGATGAGACCACCATGCATATAAAATTAAACCTGCTGGGACACCATCAAACACCTGCAGGTTCGAATTCCTCAGCCTACCGATAACTCATAACTCAGCCACTTTGTCATGGAAACCTCTTAGTTTCGATGGAAAGATCGATCTCATGCGGTTCGAGAAAGAGCAGTCCCGTGAAATATTTGCAGGCAGGGATTACTGCAGGACTTGTCACGTACACGTATATCATGATGTCATTTCTTCTTACATAAAATCTTTTACAATTTCTGTGCCGTGCATCCTGTGTCCACCCAACTGAGATGATTTTTTTTTTTTCAAGATTGTACGCTCCGTTAAGCGAGGGAACGCACAGGGATCGCCGCCCTGACTGCACTGGCATTTAATTGGAAAATTTTGCGCATCACCTCGCAGCTTCCCCACAAGCATCTTGATTTCTTTTTAAAAAATGTCATAAATCCGGAACTTGTCCCAAATCCTTGATGATCTTTAACCATAGCCAGGCCCGGTCAACGAGGCAAATTGAGTAACGTTGAAAAAACCCGTCAAGACCTCCTTCTGGGATTATGCGGGAGCCATCACGACGAACCCAAAACGTAACACATTCTTTCGTGCCGTCTCTCTATTGAATTATTATGTATGTGTATAGAGATAAGATGGTAGGTGTTTTTCCTCTTAAACAAACTTTTTATTTGATACCCATAAATAAAGAGGTGCTCATAACTATTTAACACATACTAAACTAATCTTGAGTTAAATTTAGAGTCAAATTAGGGTCGTTGAATTCTTCAAGATCCCGTGTAGACCAAAAGATATGAAAAGAAATGGGGTGCTGGGATGGATAGTCTCGTTTTCTTTCGTCGCCTTGAATAGCAACTGCTGAAAAGGCGACGCTTTTCGAAAACTATTAAATAATGCTGATAGCATAGTGCACCTAATGACATGACCGACAAAATTGAGAGTAATTTTACAATTTAGTCCCAATGTTTAATAAAATCAACATTTTTGTTCATATTGTAAAACAGCCAACAATAAGACCCAAACGTTGAGGAATTTGCCAATGAGTCACTCTCACCGTCAACACTCCCATCACTTTTTTTATATGTGGTAGGTGAGGTGGCACCAACAACATCGTCTCTTCTAACACAGAGAAACATTCCTCCTCGTCCAAAACGACAAAGTTTTGCCACTCAAATGCCGATATTCTTCCTTCTCCCTCAATTTGCCAAATTTTCAACTTCAAAAACCCTAACCCCTAAAATATCCTCTGAATATGGCCTCTGTGAAGACTGTCATGAGCTGCAAGCCAAAAAATTCTTTTCGATCCTACAATGCAAGTGCTAGTGAAGATGAAATCACTAATTCAAGCAACTGGCAGAGGTCAAACAGTTGTGCCAACTCTAGCATGACATTGGCTTCCATAGTCCTCTACAATTGTGGGCAATGATCTTCAAGAATGATATCTAACACAGCTGCAAGCACTGGTAGATCATTTAATAGATGCCCTTTTTGGAAAAACCACACGCGGACATTTTCAATGGGAGGATTATCTAGGTAACTATGTCAAATTTTCACCAAAGAAAAAAAATTATTATTTACCTTAAGAGGAGAATTTTGGAATATGAGAAGCAATTGAAGATGCCAAGATGTCTTCGTTGTGTGCTTGCTTCATTCACTGTGATGTTGCATTTGGTTCTTGTTGTCAGCACTATGACGAAGTGTTTTTAGTGTTAGGACCATAACAACTATTGTATACTAACACAAATGGATGGGCATTGATGTGCTTTTACCTTTAGTCCACAAAATGACTGCAAATTCACCACTTCTTCACTGGATTGAGGATGGGTGCATCTTCGATTTCATGACTAGAGAGTGTTAGGCTTTCAATCTCTCTATTTATGGAAGAAGAGTGTTCTAATTTGCACTATAAAATGAAGAGATTGAGGGAAGAATGAAGAAACGTGGTTGTTTTGGATGATGGGAAGGGTTTGTGAAATGCACCATTTATTTTGCTCTAATCCTCATATGAAAAAAAAGACGTCGTTGGTGCCATACCACGTATGAAAAAGTGATAGAGTTTTGACAGTAAAAGTGATTTGTTGGCAAATCCCTCAATTTTTGGGTCTATTGTTGGCTTTTCTATAATAGGGACTAAAGCGTTGATTTTATCAAATATTAGAGTTAAACTATTGGTTCACTCTATAATTAATTAAACATAAACACCCAAAAGTTTATTAATGAGAGGGCAAATATAACCTCACAATGGAAACATAGAACTCCTTTTACATATGGGAATTTAATGAGGGCAAAGAGGTAAGTGGAATAGACTTGATAAAAAAAAAGTTGGGGTTCTGACCGTCTAGTAAAGATTGCACGATTATGAAAGGAAAGAAAGAAACGAAATAACAAGGACTAATAACATCGACCGGAATACATACAAAGTTGCATATACCTATAAAAGAATAAATCTTCAAAAGTTCATGGAAATTAGCCCACACAATCCTAAAGAATGAGCAGTGCATCAAGAGATGTTCCAAAGCTTTAGACATTATGGCTACAAAGAAAACAACCTTATGTGTTATGAGTGAAAATTGAATGAGTGGTGATAGTCTATTTCACACTATTGAAACAAAGCTTGCTAGGGAAAGAGAGAACAAAAGCAATAGAACGTAGATAGAGAGTGTGAGGAAATTTCTTTTTGCATTACTCCAATTTAGATTGGTATAGCTATTTATAATCACAAGCAAGCAGATTATCTTATGTAATTAACTATACAACAAACTCATGTCCAACTCAGCTTGCAAGTCATTGATCAACTAAGTGAAAGTTAATATAACTAGCTTTACATATCCTAATACTCCACCTCAAGATAGAGTTGTGAGATCACAAACACCCATCCTAGGAGATGATGAAGCTGTCTCGGGTGCAATGGCTTTGTCAACAAATATGCCAACTGATTCTAAGATGAAACATGCATTGTTTTCACAATCCTTGCTTCTTGTTTTTCACTTACAAAATAACAATCCAATGCAATATGTCAAGAAAAATTAAATTAACAGTAATATTTATTACAACTTCATCATCACGGTAGGGCAACATAGGTCCTTGATGTTTTAATCTCATGTCTTGTAATAAGCTAAAGATCCACAACAACTCACAAGTCCTGCCATTGTGTGATACTCAACTTTTGATGTGGATCATGACACTACGACTTGCTTTTTTGTTCTCCACAATATCAAGGATGACCCTAGAAACATGCAATATTCAATTGTGGATCATCTCGTATCTAGGCAAGTGGCCCAATCCGCATTAGCAAGTTCTTTGAATTGAATATTGGAGGAAGCAAGAAAGAAAAGTCCTTGTCCTAAAGTTCCTTTTGCATGTTGAAGAACCTTAATAGTAGCTTGCATAAGGGCACTTCATGGGCTTGGTACAAATTGGCTCAACCTATTCACAACAAAACATACTTCAGCTTTAGAAATCATTAAATACAACAACTTACCCACCAGCCTCCTATATTATGAAGGATCTTCTATAAGGTCACCATTTTCTTGAGACAACTTTGTATTTGGTTCCATGGGTACAAAAGCTTATCTACATCCTAACAACCCTACATCGAAAAGTATTTCCATTGCATATTTCCTCTATGAAATGTGTCTAAGAAGTCCACTTCGTCTTGTTGTGTGTGTCCTTTTGCAACTAATTGAGCTTTATGCCTTACTATAGATCCATTAGCTTTGAACTTCCATTTGCAACCAATGGAATGCTTTCAATGAGGCAAAGAGATAATCTTCCATGTATGATTGTTTTCCATGGCTTGCAATTCAGTATTCATCATATCTCACTATATCTTATGCGGAACAGCCTCTGAAAAAGTAAGAGGAACTATATGAGCTGTAATAGAGTACAAAAAAAACTTTATGAGCTAATAAAAACAATCATAGCTAATGTAATTATGAAGATGAGCTATACATTAAGAGGTTAAGTGAAGAACACATGGTTCTTTAGCCATATAGTAAGGGTAGTCTTGCAAATAAGAAGGAGCCTTCTTAGTTCTACAAGGTCAAGTGTGTGGAACAAATGGCACTGAGGGATTAGGAACTACAATTTATCATATAGAATCAAATGAAGGAGTATTAATATCATTCTTATAATGGGATACACAAAAATTGTTAATGGATGACGATGATGCATCAAACAAAGTAGTTTGTCTCTATGTGTCTGCAGCATCTGTCACGGGAAATGGCAAAACCATTTTAGAAAAAAAAAAATGATGATCAGATTGACATATGAGATGTTCGACTGAAGAGAAAATGTTCTCATGAAATTGAACATGTCATGAGATAAAAATGCGATTAGACTTTAAATCCATCAACTTATAACCCTTTATCCCCATGGGATATCCAAGTAAAATACAAGCCCTTGCACACACAACAAACTTCTATTGACCATGAACTGATGTAGAAGCATAGTAAAGTTAACGAAACATATAAAAATGGTCATACCTAAGTTTCTTATAGTATAAAAGTTCAAAAGAGTTTTACATTTGAACAACAAAGATGGTGTACGATTGATTAGATATGTTGCAGTATGTACACAATCATGCTGGATGCTTGATGGTGCTGTAGACCGAAACATCAAAGCTTGAGCAACATTTAACAAGTGTTGGTGCTTCCTCTAAACCAAACTATTTTGTTCTAATGTCTTTGCATAGCTGTGAATTGCTTGAATCCCTTTGTCTATGTAAAATTGAGTGAAATTAAGTTTGAGAGCATTATCATTGCGTGCTGCTTTAATAGAATAATTGAACTGAGTTTGAACAAATGCATAGAAAGCAAGTAAAACTTGCAAGGCATTTGATTTATATCGCATAAAGTAAAGACATAAAACGTGAGTCTAATCATCCACTTCGATAAATATATATATATATAGCAGTGTCCAATTGGAGTACAAACAAACAGTGGCCCCCATGACAAACACGACAACATGAAAAGAAATCAAACTCAATAATAGACAAAGGAAAAATGCAAATATTCTCGTAGATGATGCAATGGTGCTAATCTAGGATGACCAATCTGATATACCTCACATAAGGACTGCAAAGCACTGAACAGAGGGCAGGATCATGTGATAGTTCAAAGAAATAAAGGTTCCCTTCTCATCTACCCAACCCAATCATGTATCCCTTTGTCACGTCTTGGATGTAGCAAGAATTGATAAAGAAATCCACAGAACAAGTAGATAATCTTGTCGAGGCACTTATGATATTAAAATGAAATTCCGGTATATAAAACACATCATGCAATAATAGATGTGGAGTCAACTATATTGAATCAATATGAGAGCCATGAGCAGTGGATCCATTCGGTAATTGAACTGATTTACCCACTGTAGAAAGAAGGCTAGCAAATTTTTATTTATCGCAACAAACATGTTGTATAACTCCAATGTCCAGAATCCATATTGATTTACTGTGTTCAGGAGAAAATGCAATTGAAGTAAAATTGTACCACATACTTTCTTCAACCCTCGTGCGCCGTCGAAGGGGCTAGTCTCGTAATCATCATTCGTACAAGAAACATGTTCAATGGCAAATTCAAACCCGTATGTACCCTCAAAATTCATTTTTTAACAATTGATTAATGAGAAATTAGATGAGTGGTTTTACCGTTCTTCTCTAGATTCTTGATAAATTAGATCTACCATCGTCAATTTGCGTGGCAAGATTTATAAGACAATTAGGCTGCGTGCATAAATTAAAAACAAATCAATCAATTATAATATGAAAAAGAAGGTTATATTACATGTCATTTCTGATTTTTTTTTCCAGTTCTCCGAACATGTTGATGAAGCCCAGCCGCATGCCTATTTATTAGGAGAAATTGGTCTCCTCTCTCTCTTTCTTATTCTCCTACGGAGGTGATGGCGGGTACTGCATTGACTGTGACTAATTCCTATATGATCTTGATTCAGTTCTCACTATGGGTACCTCAATTGAGATTTAAGACCCTTACACCATGGAGAAAATCCATATTGTCTAAATATGGCCTGCTATTAAGCCACATTATGATTCATTAACGTAAATTAATTAAAATAGTTTAAAACACATTCTCTATAAATAAATTATCAGTTAAATTTTTTAAAATAAAAAAATTTTATATTTAAAGAAATTTATTACTTAACAAACTATTCTAGCAGAAATTGTCGGCATTCTGATTCTCTTAGTACGATCTTGCCTCTCTTTACTCTTAGTAGAGCTTTGTTATGGTTCCCTCTCTCATTTAATTCCATCTTAAATGGGATACACTGAAATTTACGTCTGCCGGCATTGTTGGACGAACATGTCGATCTTCATTCTTCAGTAATACACAGTCGAGAAGCGGTCACATCGTTGTCTACTTGAACACGTCACCATGGTCCCCTTGAAGCCCATACATAATAGCCACCGTGTGTGAAAGGGTAAGGCCGTCAGTTGGACAACGACCTCCAGGTTGATCTGCTTCTCCTTTTCCTCCGGAGTTCTCAAGGTTATTTTTAATTGAATTACTTGCGAGCGATTATTTTGGCCATTAAACATCTGAAATAAATAAATTTCCGAGTTCCCAACTGAAATGGGGCAACGGATCACATCTCTACAAGACAATCGGTGAATTTTGAAATATGTAGAGAAAAATGATTTAGTATAATAGCATCAATATCAGTTTAATAATTAAGATATTATACATTCATTCTTTTTTAATTACAAAATTTTTCATACACCTTTATTCACTTTTTTTTATATTCCTTTACAAATTCATACATTTTTATTAATGGAAGGAAGCAGTGAACATGGAAAACGTAGGGATTAATTAAAGAGGAGAAATGATCAATGATGTAAGGAAGACGAATCTCAAAAATAATAATAATAAAACGATGAAAGATGAGAAGAATGGATCGACACTGTTGAGATAAAATAATTTAATAAAATATATAGACGAAATTAATAAAAGTTACATGATTTTTCAGATGCCCCGCTTTCTGCCAGGTGATAGATACACTGAGCGCACGCCCAATCTTAACTGGTATCTTCTTCTGATCTTTCTGGCGCTGTATTATTGTTATTTCAATAGCTGCGGAGTGCTAGGAAGGTCTACTTCCTTGAAGCAAGCAGCACCTCGTCGATCAATTTCTCGAAATTAACGTAAGACGATCCCGAAGGAGACGTCGTGGCTTCTCCGGCCTTCCCCTTCCACACCATGGCTCTGTTCCTCATCTCCTTCCCTCTCTCCCCCTCCATCATCTCCCTCACCAGACTTTCCACTTCGTCCCTCTTGACGTCGCTGTCGATCTCCATCCCTATCCCCCATTCCGTGCAGCAGTACCTGCAGTTCGTCTGCTGCTCCGCGAAGAACGGCCAGCAGATCATCGGCACGCCCGCGGCCACGCTCTCCAGCGTTGAGTTCCACCCGTTGTGGGTGAGGAACGCCCCCACCGCCGGGTGGCTGAGCACCTCCTCCTGCGGGACCCATTCCACCATTAGACCCCTCCCCTCCGTCGCGCTGACAAACTCTGGCGGCAGGATCGCCGACTCGCCTGACACGAGGTCTGGCCGGATCACCCACAGAAAGGTCTGGTTGCTGTTGGCGAGCCCCCACGCGAACTCGACCAGGTGGTCGGATGACATGACCGTTATGCTCCCGAAGTTCACCAAAACGACCGAGTTGGGCGCCTTGGTGTCGAGCCACTCGAGGCACCCTCTGTTTTCCTTCCACAAGTTGGATCCGATGGATTTCAGGTCGTTGTCGGGGACCTGGTCCAGGAGGAGCTGAAGGGGCCCGATCGTGTACGTTGGAGGGACCATCGTCCTGAGTACTCCCAGCACGTTGTGCTCGAACTCGTCAAAGGTGTTGACAGCAATAAAGGTGGCTTGTTTGTTCCTCTGGGCCTCGACCACAAACCAATTCAGCATTATATCTTCCGGGTCAGTGGTTCGAATAAAGCTCGGTATGTCCTTCAAGCGCATAACTTTCGTGCCGGGAATCCAGTCGAGTGGGGTGTCTAAGCTCCCGTTGGTTAGGAAAGATGGATCTACATACGTTTTTTCGTGACAGGTAATAATAAATTCATTAATAACTGGAAGATGGATCCACTCATGTACTTAAAGCAACCCCAGGTAGATTACCCATAATGATTAGCTAGTTAGATTGAAGGCAACATGTATACCTTTAAATGGAACGTAGCCCTTCTCTATCAAAGGCTTGTAGTGCAAGTAGCCCAAGTATCCACAAGAACTTGCCGTCCAAAGGATCAGCTTCGGCACTCCGATCTCGTCCGCCGCCTCCAACGTGAACGTCATCACCCCATCCGATACCAAGCAACTCACCGGAGGGATCTCACCCGAGCAAGCCGCGGTGTTGTTCAGTTTCGAGAGCAGCTCCCTGAAGTAGGGCAGGCAATTCCTCTGGGTGGAATAGCACAAGGCCGGGACGTCCTGCGTGGCGTTGGCATCAGAAGGGGGGAGGCCGTCGGGGATTGTCTCAAAACGGAAGCTCGGGAGGCCCTTCAGGGAGTCGGGCCCCCTGGAACTGAGGAGGCGGTGGTGGTTGAACTCGGTGTTGACGAAGGTGATGTGGAAGCCGCGGTGGTGGAGCAGCTTCGCGAACTTCAGCAACGGAGTTATGTGGCCCTGAGCCGGGTACGGGACGAAGACTGCGTGGGGCTTTTTCCCGAGAGAGCCCATCTTCGTTGCTGTGCTTTTATGGACGGGAGCGCTCGGACCGGGGGGGACGCCAACAACCACGGCGGAGATGGAAGGTGGATGGTTTTCGGAGTGAGCGATGTTACATGTCATTTCCATGGATATTTTATAGGCCCAGACCGACTTGGAGGATCCGGGGAAAATAAACGTCACGCATGATCTAAATTACTCCCAAGCTTTGTTTAAAATATACTAAATAAATAAAATGCTAGAATTCAAGTCTTGACGAACGGTAGACCGGATCCTTGCGGGGATATGTTGGATGTTACACGTGAGGCGAGACCTATCTTTTTTTTTTATAAACCGCCGGTATCCAGTTGGACTTTGTCCAGCTGATTAATCCGGATTGCCCTGAGTCGGCTCATTTAAGGGGTTAAGAGATCCCCGTCGCAGATAGGACTCGAACTCGAGTCCTCCCATTGGGATGATGAGTGCCGAACCACTCTACCACACCCATAGTGAGTTATGCGAGACCTATCCAAGCAAGACCTATGTACGACACCATCACCGTCAAAATGGGAGAAATTATTAGTTACCAGCTCTAAAATGATTTTCTAAATTTTGCGCAAAGGAAAATCACGAAAAAGAACTTCACGCACCAGCCTGTATTTTTCTCCCGAAAAATGTACTTCCCCCGACAATGCATGTGTAGATTTATATATATATATATATATGAGAAATGTCCACGAGGCCTCACTTATTATTCCTCTGGTGGCGGATTTTTTTTTTATTGGTTAACGCCGCATGGCCCGCGTGTAGGTTGCTTGCACTTAAAGACCTGTCATTCGGACGGTATAATGATTTTTGGGCTATGCTTTTGTCATCTCCATCAACCTAAAAATTTAGTTTAGGACGAACTTTTCATGCCTCCAGGTTATCCAAGTCCGACTTGGATAAAATAAAAATAATTTTAAATAATTTAATATTTAAAAATAATTTTTATATTATATAAATTTATAATTTTTTATTATATTTTAAAATTGATATGATACGATATTATCTGACGCCTCAAAAATTCCAACCCAATGACTTCTTTTTTTTTACCGTGCCAAGGTCATACCATTTTTATAGGTCTACTTGCAATCTATATCAATATGGCCGGGGCAGGTTGCTCCCCGAGAGTGGTGAGCACTGAGCAGTCAGTCGTTGGAACTGATCTGCTGGTGCTGGCAACTTCGGACGTAGACGAATCAAACCGATCGACGTCGTTTTACGCATCGATTTGACAAATTGAGAAGCTGGTGAAATTCGTGGGAAATTATATTAATAAAATATTGTACGTAAAGCCAAGAGAGATAATGCGAGATCTCTGCTGATGAGGAGAAATCTGGATGATTCCATTCAGACCACATGCATATCTCTGTTTTCTAGCGATATAAAAGTTCTCTTTGATGGTTGTCGCGCACTATGCGATAATACATGTCAGTCGTAATTCTCATAGAGTATGGTTGTGTTTTTTCTCCAGCTGAATCTTATCTTATTACTATCTTTTTGTTGTCGTGCAGCAAGGCCGACGACTTACAGCTGTTGGTCGAGTACAATTTTGCTGGAAACCGGGAATTTTTAAGGAGGAAATAAATGTTTGCACTCTCTCTCTCTCTCTCTCTCTCTCTCCTATGGTTCATTGGATGCCTCCTCGAGTGACCGAGGGCGCCTCCGGTCCGAGATCCGATGAATTTGTCACTCAGTAAACAATTAAACAATTATTACGTCAGATTAAAAATATCTTATTATGGGAGATCGTATTTTATGATACATCATATATATATATATAATAATAACAATACGGTTTTTTATTATTATAAAATAATATTTTGATATCAAATGAGTTTAAAATTTTTTACCTTACGTAATTTTTTATTTTATTTAAATTTATATTTTATTATTTTTATTTATATTCTAACTTATAAATAGTTAAATTAACTAATACATTTCTTGAGATATCGAATAAAGGTATTATGATTTACCCTTTGAGCTGCCACATATATAAAATTTATCATATTAGATCGATCCCCATGAGTTGATTGCGCATGATACAATCTAAGGAAAAATTCAAGCATTTGAAGATATGTGGAAGCTACAATTCTTGCGAGACATAAAATGATGATGGCTCATGGTGAAATAAATATAAATGGGCGTTGACCACTATGCTAGCCGGATAAGAACAAACTTTTATCATTATAGTAGCGAAATGTTAACCGCTTTACTAGTGATATATAAAATAAGAGTTAATTACATTGTTAATAGTATTTAAAATGGATTTTGATCGCAAGTGTTGGATGCTTACATTCAAAGTTTACTTTGGACTGCAATTACTATGAAGATCAAGATTCAAGACGAGCATTTCGTAGCACTGCATGCTCATATTAAGAGATAATACTAAGACATAATTATCTATTATTAGAAAATAATGTTTTCATATTGAATAGATTTAATATTTTTGATACTAGGAAATTATTTTCATTTTAACAGATTTTATATTCTCTTATTTCCATCCGCCTCTTATTCTATAAATAGTTGAATTTACTATTGTATTTTTCGAGTGAATCAATGAAGGCATTATGGTTTATTATACACCCGCTGGACACTCCGTGGAACATGCGATGAAATATATTATGGAAGCCCAGCTCAAATGGCGATCTTTTATGGTTCATTGGATGCCTTCTTGAGTAAATGAGAGCGCCTCGAGATCCGGTCGAATTTGTCATTTAGTAAGCTATAAACCAATTATTGCGTCAGATTAAAAAAAATCAAATTACCCTAAGTTAACTTAGGGAGATCGTGTTTTAAGATACATCATATATAAAATATACATTATTGTTATGATATGATTCTTTATTATTAAAAAAATAATATTTTGATATTAAAAAGATTTAATAATTTTAATTTAAAGTGATGATTTCTATTTTATCATATTTTATCATTTCTTTTTTTTTATTTCTATCTTAACCTATAAACAGTTGAATCAATTATTATAAGTCAATCAATAAATATATTTTGATTTACTTGATGTGTTCAGCCTTTAAACTATCACATATCTATCTTTCCTCTACATTTCTCCTTTATTATGATATAAGAGCAAATCGATCATGACCAATTAGTTATGCAAAGTATAGTCTAAGGGAAAATCCAAGCATTTTATAATATGCAGGAGTCACTATAATGACAAGATATAAAATAGCATTAGCTCATTGTAAAATATAAAAGAGCATTGGTCCCTATGCTGATAGTACAAAAATAGGAATCAATCACGTTGTCGGCAGTATATAAAATAAATTTTGATAACGAGTGTTAGTTGCCTTACATTCGAAGTTTGGATTGCAATAATCATGAATGTCAAGATTCAAGACAGGCATTTCATAGTATTATATGGTCATATTGAGAGAGTACCTTGAGATATGATTTTCTATTATTATGAAATAATATCAAATAGATCTTCAATATTATACAATATTTTTATTTTAGTATATTATATATTTCCTTATTTTCATCTATCTCTTAATTTATAAAGAGTTTGATCAACTATTATAATTTTTTAAGTGAATCAATACAGATATTATGTTATTATACACACGCTGGACACTTCGTGGAACATGTGACGAAATACATTATGGAAGCCCCAGCCCCGCCAGATAGCGTTCGATTCTTGGGTGCTAACTTAACCTGATTACATTTATCAAAAAGACTAAATCCGATTATTGCAAAAAAAAATCACATCTATTACGAAAATATATTTATAAAAGTTAATTATTTTCACTGGGCTTATAGATAATAATGAGAAGTTCGATACTTTTTCACCCCCACCAAAATTAGAGGGTGGGAATGGCAGAATCCGCGGTCGATAACCATTCACATCTGCAAGAAAATAACGACATCCTGATCTCAATATTGTATGTGGGACCATGATATTCTGCCCTGCTTCTGCTTACATCACAACCCAATACCGTCGAAAGGTCCCTTTCTTTTTGCTGAACCTGTAAATAGACACAGCAGATTGCGTCCCGAGGTGAGTCAGACATTTAGATGTAAACTGTAGCTTTCGTGTCCTAAAGTTCAACTAATTGTGTAACCTCTTCGATGAAGTCGTGCACAGAACGTCTGTGTGTCTTGTGAAAGCCCCCACTCGTGCTCATCTACAGAGTTCGGCAGCCTGCAGGGTCGACCGCTCATTATCAATGAGATACATTAAAGTAGGAGATCATCATTTTTTTTTCTCTCCTAAATAATCTGTATATATATATATATTTATTTATTTAATATTTCAGTGTCCGGACAAGAACATAATTCCACAAGAGAACAACCCAGCGAAGCTCGTGGGGGAGGAGGAAGCTGTGGCAAGATGACAAAGTTGTTCTTGGAATTGTCTAAAGCTTCATCCCTCGTATCTCCAACTCCAATAATGCAAGTCTCTATTTATTAGAAAATATACACATAGCTTTCATCCACTAAGAAGTATTCAAAGGAGCTTTCGAGGTGGTTTATTTTTCGCTCACCGGGATGACTAATGAAACAGTGTAAACGATAGACACACTTCTTATTACCAACCAAGCCCGAAATCATTAATGTGGACCTCGACTTTTTCCATGCCAAATATAGATGAAACCCGATGCCTCCCCCGAAGCAATTCGATGTTGGAGAGAAGTAGCGACCTCGAGCGTTTGCATTTGCACCGTCGGGTCTAGCTGGGTGGTATCCGCCATGAGTCACATATCCCATGGGATCAGGCCCAATAGAAAACTAGGAAGCTAACGGTACCGCCAACATGAGTTGGATGTAATAATTCAGTGCACCCCCCATCCCATCGATTAAAATTTTGAAATTCGAGCACCGTAAATGAAGAGTTTTACCCCTCACAGGGTTAATCAAACTTAAAAACCTCAATAAGTCGAGATCCATCAATTGTCTAGATAGTAAGAGGTACAAGGCCGGTAAATTATTCTGCAGTGTCTTCGCAGTGACCCAGCATGTTGGGAACGTCGAAGGAAAATTCTTGGCGGGCAAATGACGTTTCCGAGGCCCAAGACAATTAATGTCCGCACTGTCTCTGGCCCTTCGGCCCATCGATGATGAGTGGCATCCCGAACCCGCAGAAGAAGACGTCGAAACCGAACAACTTGGGCATCCGATGTTCGTTGTTGGGTCCATCGATCCTTCAATTCTTGTTTTTTCAATTAAACTCTCAAGCCATCGTCTTTTACATGCCACGACGTGGCCACCGGGCTTCCAGCTTATTTCTCTTAAACAATGGGTAGATTTTTGTTTACCGTTGTTGTTATCGATTGTTCGCATCAATTAACCGGGACATCCTGCCCCGACTCCCGTATGTTAACGGATGAAGTATAAAAATCACCGACCATTTTATATATGTACTGACGAAAAGATCCATATACACAGGGTGGAGAATACAGGAACTGGGATCAGGGTGCAGTGCCACGTGTCCTTGCCACCTCAGACGAGGGTCGTGCACTGGGAGGTCGCTGGGTCAAACAGCGCGGGCAGAAGATACTTCCTCCCGTTGACTCCGACGGCGTTATAGCTCGCGCCGGTGGTCGTGTCCTTCAGCAGCTCCCCGGCGTAGCCCGGGTAAGCCCCTCTCCCGTACGTCCCGGCACAGGCTGACGCCGCCTCGAGAGATGGCGCCCCTGCCCCTCCGAGGAAGTAACCGCTGCCAAACGGATTTGTCACAGCCCCGGCGAGGATGCTCGCCACGTTGATCACCATCCCGTCTGCCCCGACGTCGCCGTTTGGGGCAACGAGCGGCTCCGTCTGGGGACCGTATATGGGTTGGTGGAAAGGCCAAGCGCACTGGCCCGGGCACTGCTTGGCCGAGTTTCCAACCCACACGAACGCAGCGGAGTCCCCACCGTGGAATCCGCAGCTGCTCATGCAGAAGCCTTCAACCGCCACATCATCCGCTGTCAGCACAAGCGCCAGTCCGTGGGTACCGGAGATGATCTTCTGAGCCAACTCAGCAACCTGGGCCCTGGACAGACGCTTCCCCATGGAGCAGCCCTCGTCCACCAGCTGATGCCCGAGCTTCACGCGGGTCTCCCTTTTCGCAGCATTCCTGAGGTAGACTTGGACTGTGCCCCACCATTTAGCGATGGATGGAACACCAGAAGGCACGTCGTCGGTCTCTGTCGTCTTCGGGTTCAGTGATACGAGGAAATCAGCGATGACCGACTTCTGGGCCATAGTGAACTTGCCGTAGCAGAGGATGGAGACGGGAAGGTCGCCTTCGAGTAAAACGCCGTGGTGATACTTTAGGGTCATTTTGGGTGGTTCATACAGAGAGGTTATCTTACGAGACTGGGCTAATGAGCTGAACTGGATCAACAGGACAAGAAGAAGCGGCAGTGAGACCCTAATTTGGAGAGAATCCATCGGTGATGACATCGTTCAAATGGTTACAGACAGAGAGAGAGAGAGAGAGAGAGAGAGAGAGAGAGAAACAGACAGACAGACAAGAAGGATTAGATAGATTGAAGTGTGTAATGAGAGTAAGGAGAAGATAATGTGGTAGTTATATAGGAAGGAAAAGTGAATGCGCGGTGAAGGTAGCAGATGGGGAGTTTCTTAAGAAGTTCCTAGCTTAGATTAGGATGAATCTAGTTTTATTAGTATAATT
Organism: Sonneratia alba; assembly: GCA_900174645.1. Taxonomy (NCBI): domain Eukaryota; kingdom Viridiplantae; phylum Streptophyta; class Magnoliopsida; order Myrtales; family Lythraceae; genus Sonneratia; species Sonneratia alba. Next base: position 1,257,719 of record FWPY01000071.1, read on the forward strand.
TATAAAATGAACAAAAGAAGGGTCACGGGATCTTAGGGTTAGTGGATAAGAGGGAAAAAAAAGCGCTGCCCTCTGGGCGATCGCTTTCATTTTAATCAGTTCTTTTGACGGTTCTAGGAATTCGATCACTCAGGCTTCACTCATGGCTAGATTTTAGGTGAAAACTAGCTATCACATAATACTATAGTTTTTTTTTTTGGGGTGCGGAGACACGGGTAATTCTCGGTTTATTACCTGAAATTTTGTTGTTCAAGGACCGACATACGGATGCCGGTGTTCGAGACTATATACTGTGGACAAAGCCGACATATCAATAGTAAAGTCTGATTTTTATATATGCTGCATTGCACCTCATGGTAAGTATCACTCTCTACCTACATTATCATGATATATACTGATTATAATTCAAACTAATATATAAGATCCATTTAGATAAATATTATACTTATACTAAATTATCTCAATTACGAAAAATTCAAACCTTGAGTCATAAAAAGAGAAGGGGTTTTCGTATGTTTTACGAGCCAACATTTTTTTCTCCTCAGAGCCAAGCTTGAAAACAGCACGTGCATTATTCCTACATATAATAAATAATACGCATGGCTTAGTAAAATCTCTTTTTACCATGAGAGATTCCACACGGGTTGCTTTTGTAGGTGATATACATACACATATATATGTGATGGGGGACAGAAATGTAATTAAGAAAACCAATTAATTTGTGTCTGCATGGCCAATCCAGCTATAATTTATGTGGACGGTGAGGATCGGTAATATAAACGAACCAAAAAACTGTACCTTTAATTTTTTCGGATAAATATACAATGCATTTAAATAATTATAAATAATATAGCCCCATTGCATGTTAGGGGTGAGAATAGTTTAGACCAGTTGGTTTTCTTATCAATTATGGAGCCCGACTTTTTCTTGTTCGGGTTTTTTTTTTGAAAGGTAAAAAAGTATATTAAAATTATATAAAATAATGAAAAACTATTTTAGCTATTTTTCGTGCGACCTTTTTCAGGTTTTAATTTTTAATATAAAATTATAATTATAGCATTGTTATAAAGAAATAGTTAAAAAATAAAATTAATTTTGGATATTGATGTAGTAATTGGGAGTAAATTCTTTTGAATTATATAATTGAAAATTAATTCACGATAATATCAAGTATGTATTTAGGAATATGAATAATAAAAGTCAATAGTAAATGAATTATTAAAATTAGTAAAATACATAATTAAATATAATACTAAAACACGGATTGGTATCGGCCCCGCCGGTTTTCTTGGATCAGAGCCCGACTTTGGCAGGTGATATTTCCCAATATAAAAAGTCATCCAAATTCTATGTAAAAGCCGAAAAAATCAACTTTTTAAAGCTGATATTGGTTCAAATTTTCGGGCTTTTTTCGATTTTTTTAGTGTTTTTTCTTCGCACCTATGATTTTGAATTAAAGGAAAGGGAATTTGCCTTGCTGGTTCGTGGCATCGAATTTTCCACTCACGTATGAGCTAGATATAAAAATTAATTGCTTGGGCGGGAGGGGAGAACTATGGGGGTGCACGTGCTGGGGTGTGGCTTCCCAGGCAGTTCTTTGCACTTGGAAAAGATTTCTGCACTCCCTTTCATGCAATATGCAAAGTGCGATGGATGTAATTTTATATGTGTAAGCACACTGAACAAGAAATCGACCGTCACCGGCCCGTCGATCACCGTGAACCGTAAATTAATATCATAATCTCTTCTATTCTTTTTTTCCTTTTATAGATTCTAAATATTGCCATGCCACACCTAAGTCATTATTTTACGGGAATATGTTGAAGGCTTGATCAATTAACCGAAATATAAATAAAATGATCTTATTTATGCACGTTTATCATTTACAAAACTTAAATACTAAATCTTATTTAAGAATAGAAAAGTAGCAGACTCATAAAATAACTAGAGCATATAAGTGAACTTAATTGATTTATGTGTCTTTTACATGCACTAACCGATCGAGCAGAGCAATAAGAGAGGGCTGTGGTGTATAGCACATGCCTCGTCTATGAAATCCAGAGATGTCTTCCCGGCTGATCGTGCCCTACTGTCCTTCGAAAAAGTTAAAGACGAGAGTACGGGGGGGAGGTAGGAAGGAGCCAGCCGAGGTAGGTTATTAGATTATGGAGTTTGAAGAGGAATCCGAAAGCAGTGCATGCATTATCGATGTTAAACGGGCCGTGTTGGTCCGGAACCGGTTCGGACAGCTCCTAATCCGACACATAACCGTTCTTAGTGGATTTGGGACGGTTATGGGCCGGTTCTGAAATATGGACCGGTTGAACCGTAACCGGTACGGACCGTTACCTTGTTGAATCGGCCCAGACTACCAAAATCCTATAAATCGACAACCGAATTTTGTCCGGTCAATTTAAAATAAAAAATTAAAAATATTCATTTAAAATAATTTTCTAAAAAATTAAAAAGATGGATGATTTGCAAACTAAATCGGCCCGGACCGTTAACTGGCCTGTTTATAAACGGTTCCGTGCCGTTTCATAATTACCGTAACATGACTAGCCTGTTAAGTAAACGGATCGAATCGTAACCAGGTCAAATGATTTCATGTCCGTTTTGAATCGGTCCGAACTACATTTTTAACAACAGTGGTATACATCCCCACCCCACCCTACCCTAAGTAATTAGGAAGCTTATAATGCTTATCACTCTGAATTGATCAGTCGATATGTATCTTATTATTTTATTATTATTATTATCCTTTGCTTCAAAAACGAAGTTCGGTCCGGTTTAGTTCAACGATTTTCGTCTCTACTCTCACTCTCGGGTCAGATGGCGAATTTATCCTCTCTTGTCGTCAGCCGTATCGATTAAAATTCCCGAGCTAAAATCAGAAACCTTAATTCCGCTGCCCCAACACGTCTGGCCAGCCAGACAGGCCGGTTTCCGTCTTTTTTTTTTTGTGCTTAGTTTGACTTTGTTTGAAGTTAAGCTTCCGACGAATTTTCAGGATCCATTCCTGAAGCAGGCTGATCTATTCCAATATATATATATATATATATATATCTCCTCTCAACGTTATATATCCCGAGAAGATTTTGTATTGCCCCAAATTCCCTCGTGAGGTTAAACTATTACAATCATACATATATATATACGTATATGTATGTATGTATGTATGTGCATGAGTAATTAAGTAGATGGATTGGATTTCAGATTCGGGTGCCGCGGCTCCAGTGTGGTTTGCTTGCTTACAAGAGAAACACTAGACGATGTTTTGTGTCCTAATTATAATTAAATGATAGAATTGTGGTAAAAATCTTATATATATATATATATATGTTATTTTTGACACTTGAATCTCACATATTTTAAAATGTTTCATTCAATCATAAATGCTTGGTTACCTGAAATGTTTGAGTCGTATTTTTAATGGTTTGCTGACATGTAATTTAACGTCGACATGTGGCCCTTATATGTTGATGTGTCATGAAACGTCATCAACTTTTTCACCACATCATCGCATTATGTAAGCTAATTTTTGCCACATCATCATGACATATTGGTAAAGTTCTTACTATATCAATGAACCGTTAAAAATATGACTCGAGTATATTATAGAACCGAATACGTATAATTGAGAGATTCATATAATATTTAAATATAAAAAAATAATAAATATATACTATTTTCACTTGTAATTAACCCTTATTTAAACTATACATAATAGTGATTATATGTAACAGCTTGGGGGTACACAAATATTAGCTGGTGGGTAAACGATATTATTGACGGGGATTAACTTTCATCTGTTGGATTAATAAATACTCCTACTGCAGGTATGTTTCCTCTTAAGTTTTGCTTCCTTAGTTTTGTCGGGAGGAATTGGCTCGAGGCATCCTTGTACTCAAGATACATAGTTATTCGACCAGCTCCCGTGCTATGATCGAGTTCTATTACAATCTTTTTCTATTGGACCGGGAAATATTAATCGAATTAAGAGATAATTAACCATAAAAAACATCAAAGACACCCTCGATATCGATTAGGATTCCTAATAACTCCCACCTTCGATCTGCCTTGTCCTTTTATTTGCACGTAGTCACAGTGGGCATTCCCGTGAGCCCGTGACTGCGCCGCAGTGGTTGGCTGCTGGGACACACTAAACTATTGTCCCTAAAACAGCCAACAGTGTTGCAAGCTAATTACAGATTAGGAGAATCCATCAAAGTCGTCCCTTTTTCATTTTTATTTATCTTATAATTGCATTTAATTAATTGAAAATTTAATGCTAATTAGAATTACAATAATATATATAAATATATATATAGACACACACCCACATAAAAAGAAGTTGAAAATGTAAACGTGCATGCGGAGCAGACAATTACAGCTGTAAGAGCCATCCACATTTGAGACAAAAAGAATCCGCACCCAGTCTGTCTCTACTCTCTCAAGTCAAAGACCTATCTCTTCACGCTCACAAAATCAATTAATTGCTATTTTTTATTTTATTACTAACTTGTTATTTAATTATTAAATCATGAGTTAGTAAAGGATTTTTATTGAATTTATAAAAAATGATAAATTATATTTAATTAAAATTTTAAAAAATAAAATGATAATATTAAAATTTTCATATATCAATATTTTTTCACTTATTTTTTGAATATAAAATCTCGTATCTTAATAGTAAAAGTGATATTATTATTAACATAAAATTAATAAATTTTATATTAATTTATGAGTATAATTTATCATATATTTTCTCTCTTTTTTTTTTGCTTATTTCTATCCTTTTCGATATTCATTAAAATTTCTTCATAATTAGGAAAAAAATAAGCAACTGAAAATTATTTATGCAATAAAATTAGCCAGCTGACCTCCTAACGCAAAATCTGTTAATCTGATTCTCTGCTTGTCTGCTAGTTCGAAGCAGGGCAACTCATCAGTTTTCTCTTAAAAAACTACACTATTTTTCTTTTTGTCCCGAGAGAACAGACAAACCTGCATTTAAAAAGAAAGTATATTCCGTTCCCTATTTAAAATTAAGACGATATATTAGTATACTAATATTTGATAACAGTTGAAATCGAATGCTGAGAGTGATTCGACCGAAAGTTCGGATGTTTAAGAGATCTAGAAGTCATTAATTTTCCGAACCCATAAATAAATTTAAAAAAAAAAACACGACTACGGCGGCATGGTAGAAGTGTGCCAGCCCGATTGGGAGACCGACTCCACTGGACGCGCCGGAGTTTTCCTTTCTGCCAACGGGAATTTAGCCCATTGTTACCGGGCGCATCAGACAAATTAAGAGCATAATCTATTAAGGACGTGTGATTACAGACAAACAACGTGCTACCAACTTACTCGGCATGAAACGGAATGGTCGATGCGGTTGGCCCTATTCCAATATATATAAAATATCAAGTTGGACACTAATAAGCCTGTTTTTGAATATTAATTACTCAATTGGTATTTTGTTAAATTTATGAATAATAAGGGATATTCCATAGACTAATATGCTAATATGTGATGAACATCATGAGGCTCGTGACAGGCTCTGGACGTGTGGATAAAGCTTCACTAAATTAATTCGGGAGCATAGTTAAGCTCGTGAGTGTCTACGCTCTAGACCTTGTACGTATATAGGAAAATCAATTAGGGATATCAATCAATAATCAGTGAGAGCTTTAATTTGATATTCATTTGACCTAAATAGTAGGTTCGCGGCTGCTTCCCTCTGCTACGAGCTTTCTCAAGTTCATTAATGGGGCCAACTTGCGAAAGTTAGCAAAGTCACAGAGACGTCTCATTTGTCAAACTCAAACGTTTGACAGTGTTTTATCACTTTTTTTTTAAAAAAAATTTAAATTTCCTGCCCTCTCAGCTGCTAACTAACCACTTGACTAGAGATATTAGATGTATGTCCGGGCAAATTCAAAAAGTGTATAATAGTGTTTGGCTAAGTTATGATTTTATCTATGATGTAGGTTGATTTGATTATATATCACAATTTATAAAAATATGAACCGATCCAAAATTATTTATAAGTGTGCTATTCATAGTTCGGGTTAATTTGAACGGTGAACAATTTATCTTTAAATTTTAAATTGAATCGATAAAATATAATTGTTAATTTATAGTATTTTCGTTGTTCGGGCCAGTTTAACAACAATTCTTAGTCGATTTCGGTTTAACAAACTTATCTCTTAAACTTAGTCCATAATCGTTTTTCAATCAAATAAAAGCAGTTCACAAACCCACAAACCGATCTCGGGTCAAACTAACCTGTTTAATATCTTTCTATGCTTGCTGAGCTTATAAGCGTGCTCACGGGCATAGATGATACAAATGGTGATTGAACCTTTAGTGGATAGGCTAGACCCAACCTACATCATGAATGGATCTGATGATGAATTGAAGCGCATAAGGTCAGATTTAAGTTTATTGCCTAAGAGGCTTGGCAAATTTCCTCGCCACTTAATTTAATTACATTGTTAAGGCCCGTTACGATGTACTTCGTGTTCCGGCAGTGCAATTCTTTCAACCGGACAACATCTCATATTAAATTTTCTCCTCCGTGTTTGACATGGCAAATTTATTACATTTAATCGAATTTCTTGTTCGCGACAGGAGGGTAATTAATTGAACTCGTCCGTCTACTATCTTGCATTTCATCTTCGGCTATGTTCATAGAACGTGGCGTGTAGACTTTTGGGATCATGAGCCTTAATGGTGGATCACTTGGTGGACTGTGTGGCCGACCACTTACACCTGCCAGAATTAGTGTCCAGAAGTAATCGTGTCGTGGGGCAGATAGTGGCTTTGATAGTCTGAAAGGGCTCCCCCAATGAAACAAAGCACAAGGTCGGCACTTGGGACCCGACGACCTTAACAGCAAGGAAAAGCCATGGATGGATGCCGCAAAACCTATCGTACCTGCTAAAAAAGAATGCAATAAATTGAAGGCTCTGCAATTTGCAACTCTTAACCAAATAATGCATCCCCAACTCGAACCATAATTATCGAGTGTCGACACCTACCATTATGCTAACTCTTGTTAAACTAAGGAAAGCACGACATAAATTGATCTCTTGGTAAGTTTGTGGTCCTTGATTATCATTTAAAAATGGTAATATAGGTTGATCCAGCTGGGCAGGGACTGGACCGAGCTATATAGGCTTGTCCGGTACTGTGCATTAATGAGGGTCACGGTCGTCTCCGTTTCGCGATCACGGGGGTTCTTCTCTCCGTTTGGGGGGAGGAGAGAAGCGCGTGGGACTCACGTGCTGTTACAACCTCGGATCCACTGGCTGACTGCCAGCTGGTGGTCGGTCCATTAGCGCGTCCCAATAAAAGCGTGCATGCGGCTGCCACCCTGGAATCCCACCCCACCCTCGCTCCAACGGCTATCTAATTCTCTAATACCGAGTTGTGTACTGTCCATAATGCCCTTTGCGGGTGCGAGGGATAGTGGGAATAGCGAGGGCAGATCTGACCAGACGAGGGTACATTCTTTTGAGAACTGTATGTAGCTAAGCTGGCAAATGCCCTTTTCATAGAAAGGGCAAAACTCTGTTTTCCATGATTCATATCTCCATCATTTATTCATAAATTTATGACATAAAAACAATCAAGAAATCATGTCCATGAGTGCTAAGTGCGGTGATACTTGATTGCACACAACTTGAAATCCACATATAGGTTATGAGTTTGATCATAAAGCAATATGGTTCATCCATTGTCTTTCATTGGATTCACCGACTTCCGCTTCTCACACAATACACAAATATCACTTTTAACGATTGATCTCATCCAACTTCTTTTGCTCTTCAAGGCGTATCTTCACTTACCTCAAAATTAGCTTACTCTGTAGGCAATATGCATGTTCGTAGCTATTTTTTCAGCACTGGGCTGGTATAATAAGCTTGAATATACAATACTTATTCATATTATTTACCCAAAAAAAAGGTAGGAAAAGCACATGACAAGCAGTTAATCTTCATGGGTAGATTCGATGAAAATAATACCATTTAAGTTCAACTTTTTACCAGTAAAAATTTTTATGTTAATTTATTCTTATGTTTTTTCCATTATCTTTTTAATCGCTTAACCGTGCCAGCTAAATCTTGCAGTGGACCCTTCTTTATCTTTTGCTTTTCGTGCTGGGGAAGTCGCAACTCGATCATAACTGGCAGACACTCACAGCTGCCACCTTCGTCCCTTCCCCGTTCTCGGCAGCTTCCCCATGGCCCCAACATCCACCCTTTTTCCCACTCTCACCCTCGAATTCATCTTTTTAATTAATTAATCCCCAAAAATAATGCAAAATAATTTTTAAAAAAGTCCAACCTACCAGACGGCAGTGACTTGTATAAATACCCTTCTCCTCCCACTGACTCCTCACACTCAAAAAAACAAGAGAGACCTCAGAAACGAAAAAGCTATCTCAGCTTTTGCTTCTTACTTAATTCCTCTCAGAAGATCTCCGTCATCAGAAAAAAAAGCCCCTAGGGATTACAATGGCTGCGAACGGCCTTCTCAAGCTCCTCTTCTTGTTCGCTTCCCTCCTCCAGCTCTCGCTGGCCGCGAGGCAGCTGAGCGAATCAGTCCAAGACCAGACCCGGCTCTTGCACTACCACAATGGGCCCCTCCTCACCGGCAAAATCTCCGTCAACCTCATCTGGTACGGAAAGTTCAAGGCCTCCCAGCGGGCGATAATCTCCGACTTCGTAGCCTCCCTGTCCTCCGCCAGGCCCCAGTCCCAGACCCAGCCATCGGTGGCCGCGTGGTGGAAGCAGATTGAAAGGTACTACCGCCTCAGCGGCTCCAAGAAGGGGTCGTCGCCGTACCTCTCGCTCTCCCTCGGGACTCAGGTCTTGGACGAGAGTTACTCCCTCGGGAAATCCCTCACCGATAAGGATATTACCAAGTTGGCCTCGAGGGGCCAGCAGAATGACGCCATCAATGTGGTCCTGACCGCGTCCGACGTGTCGGTCGACAGGTTCTGCATGAGCCGGTGTGGGTCCCACGGGTCGGCGGCCGGCACCGCCCAGTCCAGGAGAGGTCATGGGCACTCCAAGTTCGCGTACGTCTGGGTCGGGGACTCGACCAGCCAGTGCCCGGGGCAGTGCGCGTGGCCCTTCCACCAGCCCATCTACGGCCCGCAGAGCCCGCCCCTGGTGTCCCCTAACAACGACGTCGGCCTCGACGGGATGGTCATCAACCTCGGCACCCTCCTCGCCGGAACCGCCACCAATCCATTCAAGACCGGGTTCTTCCAGGGCCCCCAGGACGCCCCACTGGAGGTGGCCTCGGCTTGCTCCGGGGTCTACGCGAAGGGGGCTTATCCGGGGTACGCAGGGAACCTGCTGGTGGACCGAACCACCGGGGCGAGCTACAACGCCAACGGAGTCAACGGCCGGAAGTACCTGCTCCCGGCCCTCTACGACCCCTCCACGTCTTCCTGCTCCACTCTAGTGTGATTCGGCTGCTATTCGAAAGGGAAAAAAAAGGAAGAAATAATTAAATTACTCTAGAGGGAGTACTGTAATGGTGTAGGGAAAATATCGATTCATTCATTGTTTATTTTAATTTCTTGTACGCCTATCAGATGGAATTTATAATTTTGTCATTTGCCAGCAATTTAGTCTTATGCTGAGGCCCGCTAAATTGATGTCCTGATATCTCCTTTGTCTGAAGGAGAAAAAAAAATGATAATCTCCTAATGTTTTCTCACATTTCTTGGAAGCAACCGATGCCATAAAATGCTCATTACTATGAATCACCGAAAAAGGTTAAGTTAATTGTTAATGAAGACTCTAATCTAGGTATAAATAAGACATTGAAGTGACAACCCCCTAATCAGTTATGGTCGATGTTGTTTGTTAATCAAGATGCATCGATTGCGAGAAAATGTCCAGCTGTGGAAATGGATAGTCCAAATCATTGCAATTCTAGGCAAGAAAGATCAGTGATGTCGATTTGCTGCACAGCGGTGTGGGCGTCGATCGTCAATGCACTGACCTTCCTTCTTCATGTTTCAGTCTGCTATTTCCACAACAGCTATTGATTAGTACGTATTTTGTTTTGTATGCCAAGTTGTCTGATGAACTTCACTTGGAGAAAATCCATAGCTCCACGAAATTTTATCACAATTTATAATTTCATCAACTGTAGCTCACAGTTTAAAAATGAGCTCGAACTGCACGTAGAATATTTTTAGCCGCTGATGGTGCGGTGGGTATGTGGAAATCATTATGGATCGACCAATTTAATTGTGGGGATCGTACCGTCTTTGCTTTCCGGTCACATCAACACTACCTGCAGATATTCCTAACCTGACGTGCATGAACAGCGAGTCATGATTCTGGGTGCCCTTTTGGCTACCACATCACGCCACGGCATCCAAAACCACATCCCATATCCACCAAAGCCCAATGACAGCTGTGGAGTGGGGATGGGGATTTGGGCACGATCGAAGAGTGGAAAAAATGCTAGGACGCGCTTTCTTCCTTCCTTCCTCCAAATCAATTAAAAAGAAGCAAAAATTGAATTCAATTTAATTCGGGATCGGGACGCTCAAAATGTTGTCCTTTTCTTTCTCCATCAACCGTTAGCTGTCTAAACTCTGTAAATGGATCAGCGTTTAGCCCATTTTCTCCTTGTAAAAAAGAAATCAGTATATAGCAAAAATAGTAAACAGAATTGATAGAAAGAACTTAGGTAATAATAATTAAATTTATAATTTTTAAAATTTTTAATCGAAAATTATATTATTATATTATAATTTTAAATCTCTTCTATCATTTTTCCAGCAGAATTTCAAAACCGCGTCCCCGTCGCTCGACCATCACCCGCCATGAACGAAACTTCCCTACTCACCCTTTACTTCCTTACCGTAACTATAAATACCTTCACACCAATTCTCTTGCACATCACCTGCGCACCAAGAATCCATCATACCCGATCATAAAACCCAATTGCCAATGGCTTCCACCAAATCTTCTTTTGTTTTCCTCCTCTTCTTTGCCTCCGTCCTCCAGTTCAACACGGCCGCTCGGCAGCTGGCCGAGTCCGAGGAAACCCAGCTCTTCCGCTACCACAATGGGCCGCTGCTCCTGGGCAGCATCTCGATCAATCTGATTTGGTACGGCAAGTTCAAGCCCTCTCAGCGTGCAATAGTCTCGGACTTCATCGTCTCCTTGTCGGCCGCCAGGACCGCGGCCGATCAGCCGTCGGTGACCACTTGGATGGACATGATCGCGAGGTACTACAGCCTCGCCCGGCTCCCCAGGGGTCACTCAAGTCATTCCCCTCTCGCCCTCTCATTGGCAGCGCCTCAGATCCTCGACGAGGATTACTCGTTGGGTAAATCGTTGGATGATCAGCAGATCAAGGAGCTGGCCTCGAAGGGCGGGCAGAGAGACGCGATCAATGTCGTGCTGACATCCTCGGATGTCGCGGTACGAGGATTTTGCAGTAGCAGGTGCGGGACTCACGACTCTTCTGTGGGCGCCCCGGTTGATGGCAAGAGGCACAAGTTCACTTACATATGGGTCGGCAACTCCGAGACACAGTGCCCCGGGCAGTGCGCGTGGCCGTTCCACCAGCCCATCTACGGACCGCAGGGACCGCCGCTGGTCGCACCCAACAACGATGTGGGCCTCGATGGGGTGGTCATCAACCTGGCTAGCCTCTTGGCTGGGACAGTCACCAACCCATTCAAAAACGGCTTCTTCCAGGGCCCGAGCGAAGCCCCGCTCGAGGCTGCTGCGGCTTGCCCCGGCGTCTATGCAAAGGGAGCTTATCCGGGTTACGCCGGGGACCTGCTCGTGGACTCTGTGACCGGGGCGAGCTACAACGCTCACGGCGTCAACGGCAGGAAGTACTTGCTCCCTGCACTCTATGATCCATCCACATCATCGTGTTCGACTCTGGTGTAATGGTAGACAATGATAATTATACATCGAGAGTCTACCACAGAGGATGTTAATTACTATTCCACGGTATATATATATATATATATATATATAGGTTTCATATACATGCAGAGAGGATACGCACAAACACACTTACGTGGTAAAGATTTTTCTTTATCTAATTGTTCATCTCCACTTGTTTCAATTATAGAAATAAAGAGATCTTTGTATATTTCTCTACGGGTTTGCCTAATAATCTCCGGATCCACGAGGTAAAGCATCACATTAGCTACCTCATTAATTAATCCTAGGTACCAAGTGTAACATGGATGATTGGACTTGGCCCCAACAAAAGGATAATGGACTTTAGCCAATCTATTCGGATCGGCCCTTTTTGGGCCCGAAATAATTTAGGCGTGCCCAATTTCTGATTTTAGAAGTTATGCTTCTTCTTCTTTTTTTCATTTTTTGGTGGGGGACACATGTGTGTATATAGCAATCGCTTTCTTCTCTGGTAGTTGGCTTACTAAAGAAGTGACTAGTGATCAATACACAAAGAGTAACTTCGGCCGAATGGTCAGCCGTTTGCACTTTGCATACGCATCACATGATTGAACTCTGCTAACCATCACCTCGAGGAAAAGAAGAACAGAAAACCACGAGATGTTACACGCCCCTAACTAGTGTAATAAAAATTTGGTAATATCATAAGGGACAAAAGAATTATTGCCGTGTCCATTTATAAAACATGGGTCATATCTCTTGAGATTATATATATATATATATTTATTGGGAAGACTGACTGTATTGAAAACTTAATAGTCTCCTTGGGACCAAATGCATGCAGTTGCAGACAATGCATGAACGAAGCCATGGCAGTCAAGCTTTTGTTGCAGTCTCACCTTCCTCAATATACTAAAATAAACTTACATGGTCTTCGGGTTGACAAGACAAAGAGACCATGCCTTCTACATGTATCTAGTGGACTGAGGTTGGTGAGTTCCTCCTCCTCCTCCTCTTCCTCGGGCAGTTCGGTCGTCAGTCGAGAACTCATCAAGGGAATTAGTAGGTGAGGGAGAGGACAGACTGGATAGGAAAAATATAGTAGGTGAAGATATTTTAATTTCAATTATTAATATTCATCTGATTAAATAAAAATATATTTATTCATTTTGTTTCTCTTTTGGCAGCGGGAGCAAGAGTTGGTGGGGGATAAGGAGCCGTCAAACAATCAAACTCGTTGACTTCTTCCTTCCCTCCATTCCACTCCCGGCTTTGCCCCCGCCACTTCTCCCGAATTTACAGTATTGCCCGTCTCTAATCTCACCTAACCCCAGCCTCCCTCACCAAAACACCTGTAATATTTTAATGTGCAAGCATCTAAACCGATCGATTGATGTTTATTTACTTATTCCTCATCATTTTAACTACTAAGAAAATATTATCTTTAGGTCCACATAAGTTCATGGTAACTCAATTAGATTATTTTACGGTGCGATTAATTATCCTTTCGTGGGTATATTTCCCAAAATTTGTAATTAAAAAAATGAAAATAAAGAATATGCTTAGGGGGATTAACACTATTCTGTTAAAATTGATTAACCAGCTAATTACGTTTACGCCCGTACCTAACCCACAAAATCTCATGTGCTTATAAAGCCACTTCCCATCTCAACTCCCTCGGTCCTCATTTTATCGCTCAGGCAAGGGAGGACAGCACTTCACGATCTCATCAATCTCTCGTTGTTTGTTTTGTTGTCTGTGTGTGTCTTCCCCTTCTCTTCACATCAGAATCTGTCAGACAAGACAAGACAACGGCAATGGATGTCTCTTACAGCAGCACCACCTTCCTCCCCTCCAAATCCTTCTCCCAGCAGCCCCGCCTGGCCCCCGCCAAGCCCAGATCCCTCTCCGTTGCCGCCGTCCATGCCGCAGACAAGCCATCCAAGCAGGGTGCTGCCCCCGCGGCCCTGTCGGCCACCGCCCCACCGGCGAAGACCGCCGAGAATGTGGCTGGGGCCAAGTGGAGCACCGATAGCTGGAGGGGGAAGAAGGCCCTGCAGCTGCCTGAGTACCCCGACAAGGCCGAGCTGGAGTCGGTTCTCAAGACGCTGGAGGACTTCCCGCCGATCGTGTTCGCCGGGGAGGCCCGCAGCCTCGAGGAGCGCCTGGCTGAGGCAGCCTCCGGGAACGCCTTCCTCCTGCAGGGCGGCGACTGTGCGGAGAGCTTCAAGGAGTTCAATGCCAACAACATCAGGGACACCTTCAGAATACTCCTTCAGATGGGAGCCGTCCTCATGTTCGGTGGGCAAATGCCAGTTATCAAGGTCTGATATTTCACTCGCTTCCTTGACGAGTTCATTTGCGTTTAGTCCCAAATTTGGTTCTGAATCAGGAAAACCTTTATTCCCCTTATCCTGTATGAGGAGGAACGCATGGCAAGGATTTCCTATTTTTCCAGTTGGCAGTTCTTTATTTCTACACATGTTTTCTGGAAAGTCCTCTCTGGTGGCATTGCTATATATATTGTTGGACTATTTCTACTTACAATTGCATGCCATTGGAGATCAGGATTATTGTGAATCGCGAATTTTTATCGGTCTTAGTGTACTTTTCGCTGGAAAAAAGTGAAAAATAGAGAGTGATTTCTGCCTGTTCTCATGCGAACATGCTCTACCCCTTTCATTGATTCTCATGAAGAATCTAAGAACGAAGATTTCCAGAATCTTACTACTTTCATCTGTTTTCCATTTCCGATTACAAAGAAAAACAACTCCAGTTTCTTATTCGGTAACTTCTTCTGGAAAAAAAAAACTGGAAATAATATACTAGTATTTCAGACTATCGCTGAAAAACTAGATGGTCTTGCTGATATCCATGAAAGTTGAATTATCTGTAATCCGACTGAATTTTGGAATATTTGGAACGTCAAACAGGTGGGAAGGATGGCGGGTCAATTTGCTAAGCCGAGATCTGAACCTTTTGAGGAGAAGAATGGTGTGAAACTCCCAAGCTACCGAGGGGACAATGTGAATGGGGATGCCTTTGAGGAGAAGGCTCGCATCCCTGACCCGCAGAGGATGATTCGTGCCTATTGCCAATCTGCCGCCACCCTGAATCTCCTGCGAGCCTTTGCTACTGGTGGTTATGCTGCTATGCAGAGGGTCACACGGTGGAATTTGGATTTCACTGAGCACAGTGAACAGGGGGACAGGTGTGAGAATTTATCTCCACTTTTCCTTTCCCCTGTATCAATTTGATGTTTGGCTAAATTTCATCCTTGGATTTTGTACTTTCCGTGAAAATTCCTGATAAGTTCGAACGAGATCCAGTCCTTTGTTAGAATCAAAATTCTTGCAGGTGTGATGTATCTATCCCAACTTACAGACAGAGATTTGATTTCGGATTGTTTATGCTAGTTCAGATATAGGCAAAGCCGGGTAGAAGATCAATTAAATGTTACAGCAAAATTGATCATTTGAGTCTGTGTGATTGCTTCTTTTCTGTGTCATATGATAGCTTTCATCCCCTTTTGGTTTTTGATGGTTAAAGTTGAGCTCTATGCTGAATCTTGGTGTTCCAGGTACCGGGAACTTGCTCACAGGGTTGATGAGGCCCTTGGGTTCATGGCTGCTGCTGGGCTCACAGTGGATCATCCCATAATGCAAACGACTGAGTTCTGGACTTCCCATGAATGTTTGCTTCTGCCATATGAGCAGTCGCTCACTAGAATGGACTCGACCTCTGGCCTTTACTATGACTGCTCAGCACACATGCTTTGGGTCGGTGAACGCACTCGGCAGTTAGATGGTTCACATGTTGAGTTCTTAAGAGGGGTCGCTAATCCCCTTGGGATTAAGGTATCTCAATTCTTTTCCCTCTGTCTGAGTTCAACTCTGCCAGGTTTTCTTCGCATGCAGAGTCAAGTCTTCAGAAATTGTTTCTGAAGAGGTAATACATTTAAATAGGAAACGAGATTCAATTGAAATGACATTTAACAATTTTGTTTTCATACGATAGTATTTTAGCAAAAAGGTTCTTACGTAACATTTTACTGGCTCCTTGACCTGTGGATCGGTATCGTGCAATGGCAACTTAAGGTGTTATTGATGATGTTCTGCAGGTGAGTGACAAGATGAACCCGAGTGAGCTGGTCAAGCTCATCGAAATTTTGAACCCTCAGAACAAACCCGGGAGGATCACAATAATCACGAGAATGGGAGCTGAGAACATGAGAGTCAAGCTCCCTCATCTCATTAGGGCTGTTCGCAGGTCAGGGCAAATCGTCACATGGGTCAGTGACCCCATGCATGGCAACACGATCAAGGCTCCATGCGGTCTCAAGACCCGACCCTTTGATGCCATCAGGGTATGCTACTATACCATCCGATGCTCCATCTTAGAACTATCCCCACTCATTCACTCCATGTTGTAAATTTGCAACAACAGCTCGGTCGGTCTAAATTGGGTCATCACTATACAGGTTCTATATAGACATGCTTAGGAATTTCACGAGATGTATTTGTGTTAGGATGATGTATAACTAAAAATCATGAGATCAGATGAACGAAAGAGAAACATGATCCTAATGGAGTGTTCATTATACGGAACATCATCAGAGCTAAACATGTGCCATTACTCATTAGACTGGCGTAGGGTAGAAGTTCAGCTTGCATTTCTAAGAGTTGCCTGAATAGTTTTATCATCTCCAAGTTTCATCATTGATATTGATAATCGACAGAGCTCGAAAGTGGTAGGTGGGTAAGCGCAAATGGGGGATGAAGTAGGTGGGAACAACTCGAATATCTTATGCACGGAATTAGGTGTCGCAGAGTTAGTCTTATGAGATTTATTAGAAATTGCTCTGGTAGGTGGTTGCGTTGCACATCACTTTCAGTGAGCTGGGCTTAGTGGGCTATGAGCCTTAATCGTTTATTAATTCTTACGGGCTTTAGAGTGGATTTACTGTTCCATTTGCTGTTTACATTCAAAAACCATGTACTAAAGCACATCGCCTTAAGCTTTTGCTTCGACATTCACTTTGATTTTCGGGGGGGAAACAGTGAATGATTATTGACAAACGCATCATCGTCTCTCCTGTAACAGGCTGAGGTGAGAGCGTTCTTCGATGTCCATGAGCAAGAGGGTTCCCACCCGGGAGGTGTCCACCTGGAGATGACGGGCCAGAATGTGACAGAGTGCATCGGCGGATCCCGCACCGTGACGTTTGACGACCTGGGCTCGCGCTACCACACCCACTGCGACCCAAGGCTCAACGCCTCCCAGTCGCTCGAGCTCGCTTTCATCATCGCTGAGCGCCTCCGGAAGCGGAGGATCAGATCCCAGAGCCCACTCTCCTCTCCTTCATCCTCTCCACCGGGGATGTGAAATTAAACCTCATCGTTTCTTAACCTTATAAGCACTGGGACTTAGTGGATGTATTAGTACGCACTGTTTGTGAACTTCATGTTGATGCAGTCAGTGTATTTTGTGTCGTATACTGAGTTGAGAGTTTCGGTTTGCGAGGGAAGATACGAAATAACAAGAAATGGGGAATTTACTTGAATGGTACACCGTCCTGCTCTTCGCAAATCAGTGGCTAAGATTCAATCACAAGTACTGTCCAAATCGGCCCCATTCCTTGACCTCATAAACTCCGCTCTCGAGCTTTGAACGAACCGAAGAAGGGCCGCCGAAAGTTAATTCCGCAGTATAGGGTCCAGATCTCTCTCTCTCTCTCTCTCTCTCTCTCTGAGCAACAATGGCGACTGCTCCATCGGCGCGAGAGGAGAACGTCTACATGGCCAAGTTGGCCGAGCAGGCGGAGCGTTACGAGGAGATGGTGGAGTTCATGGAGAAGGTCTCTGCCGCCGCTGACTCTCAGGGGCTGACCGTCGAGGAGCGCAACCTCCTCTCCGTCGCCTACAAGAACGTGATCGGCGCGCGCCGTGCCTCCTGGCGCACCATCTCCTCCATCGAGCAGAAGGAGGAGAGCCGCGGCAACGAGGACCATGTTGCCTCGATCCGTGACTACCGAGCCAAGATCGAGGCCGAGCTCTCCAATATCTGTGCTTGGATCCTCAAGCTCCTCGACTCCCGCCTCATCCCTTCCACCTCCGACGGCGACTCGAAGGTCTTCTACTTGAAGATGAAGGGAGATTACCACAGGTACTTGGCTGAGTTCAAGACCGGCGCCGAGCGCAAGGAGGCTGCGGAGAGCACCCTTGCTGCTTACAAATCAGCGCAGGTGAGTGCTTTATTCTATGAATTTGCGGATCTGATGTATTTCGCCTTTCATTGTAATGTGCTTTTTGGTGGACTGCGTTTAGATGGAGGTGTTATTAGACCAACGATAGGCAAATTGTTCTACGTTGTTGTATACAGATATTTATACCTTTTTAAATGGATCTTATCATAAGACTTTCCAATCTTATGCATTGAATTTCAACTTAATTTGAGCTCGATGGGTAGGATTTTGCACATTCTTCAATTCCTTAACATATTTGGAATCGTATTGGAAGGGTGGATGTGCAAAGTTTATGCTTAGTAAGGATCATGGAACATGAACACCAAAAATTGAGAAGCTTCTCCATGGCCAAATGCGATCTTTTATTGTCTTTCTTGAAGCATGATGAATACTTATTCTAACACTGGAGTTTTGTTTTGGTTTATTGCAATTACAGCAAAGACAGAAATGAATGAGGCAATTTTGCAGGGAAATAATATGCCATGTATCCAGAAAGAGAATTCCTTGCTATTTTCCAAACTGTGTGGAAAATGATTTCTCTAGATGCTTCAACGTCTATTATTGTTATTTTAGGCAGTAAATGCAGCTTCCCTGTATAAGCCCAACAAGCTTTCTGTTGTTTTTCCTTTCTATTGGATTTTGTTTTGGAGTACATGCTTCATTTATACATATTTGTTTTGTAGGACATTGCTAACATGGAATTGCCTCCAACCCATCCCATCCGTCTTGGACTGGCCCTCAACTTCTTCGTGTTCTACTATGAGATCCTCAACTCTCCTGACCGTGCATGCAGTCTTGCTAAACAGGTGAGTTCTCAACACTTCTCCATCATTGCCTGTTTTGAGAGATGATTTTGCACTGAGTCCTGAAAGTGATCAAGAAAGGATAACATCTCTATATATGCAATATGAACCTGCAAAATCCAAACACCGTATAGTTTCCTTCCAAGAGTTCCAAGACAACCCTGTCTACTCACTCATGTGTCTATGGTTTCGTATGTAGTCTTTCTCATGGAGGGATGAGTTATAATGACCTTTCTGTGTGCTGCCAGGCATTTGATGAAGCAATTGCAGAGTTGGATACCCTTGGAGAGGAGTCTTACAAGGATAGCACTTTGATCAAGCAACTTCTCCGTGATAATCTTACACTGTGGACATCTGACATGCAGGTCATTGTTAAAGGCTCTTTATGATAGTTAAACATGAAATCTTCAATCATCATTTAGTTTTTCATTGATTTGTCTTTTATTATTGTTTTGGTATCTGAAAACACCTGGTTTTTTTTATGCAGGATGATGGAGCTGACGAGATTAAAGAGGCAGCCAAGCCAGATGATCAGCAGTGAGTTTTGAGTTCTGCCCACTTGTAAGAAATGCTGTCCATATGTCTTTACCGAGTAAAGGTGTTTGCTACTGATTCTTGTTCAATACCGCAACTGAAGTCATCACATAGTCTTCTGTTTTTATTGTTGCTTTAGCTTGTCCTACGCTTTCATGCTCTTCTATGTTGCCCTTAGATTTTGATGGAAACATTTGGAGGTTCATGTTCGTGTCATGGCAAGCAGGCAGGATTTTTTTTTTTTGAATCATATTTTCTTTGAAGTATCTATACCCCAATTTGCAGCAATGTCCTGCATGTTTCTCCCCCTCCTAGAGTCTCAATGGATATGATTGATTTTGCGACCTTTATCAGCTGAGGACAAGTTATATCGTCTGCTTTTTTAACCGAATATTGCAATAGGACAAATACGTCTCAATTTACGAGAAAATTAATGTTGTTGGCCTGATAATAGAAGTAGTTTGTCCATGTCCTATGTATCTCAGATTTAAATTTTGAAGCAAAACTCTGGGAGATGATTTCCATGGATAAATGCAGTAGACTCGGTGTAGGTGTTCTTTAATCAGAGTCCAAAGAGGAATAAGGCTGAGCACTATCTCAAAGAGTTGTGCATGGGAAAATGGTTAAAAAGCAAAGCTTTGCATGGGGAAGCACAGACCCAGACGCAAAAGCAAAATCTGTCTTGTTCTTGTTGTTCCTTTCTCTTTGCCATGATGAAAAACTTGTCCTTTTGCCCATCAGCACGATCTTTTTCTTTAAATGGGGAGTCCAAAGTATTATTCCAAAAGTATTTGGCATCGTCATCGAGGATGAGACGGCCCGGATCACCGGGCTAATGCCCCGGTCTGCCGCGAGCTGACATCCCCAGTACCCCCAACACTGGGTCGTCCTCTACCGGCCCACGGGGCAAGTCGCTTAAGCTCATTACTACAAGACAAATAGGGGTTTACAACTGTAGTCATCTATCGAAAAAGACTAATTTATTACTTACTGCAAAAGCAGAACTCGCCCTTCCTTTTTTATTTTTTTAAAAATATATAAAATGGTGATAAGATTTGTATGTTATGATTAATTTTCACAACCAAATACTATGATTCATGGAAAACCAATTTAAACACAATTTTCCAGTGCTGTCACTCATTTTTGAATTAACATCACAACGTATTTATTTGTATGATCCATGGAGATATTCAGGATTCCCTTATGCTGGATTCTGAGTTAGTTTAGTTGTTCAAGCAAAAGTGGCAAGCCTTGGGTCAAACTTCCTTCCTCAAGGATATCAATTAGTTTGTTTATAAAAAAAAAATTAAAAAATGCATAGAGATTTCTCTCTCTCTTTTTTTTCATTATATATATATATGTATGTATATGAGAATAATTAATCTTATAAAATAAGATGGAAAGTGAAGATTAAAGAGGATAAATGGTCTTATAGTAATAATTAAATTTAAAATATTTTAATTATTAAATTAATTGTGATATTACCATATACAAATTCTTAATTTGTCAGTCAAGAAGATGTAGACAATCCGAGACCGTCCGGGCAACTGTACTAAGTTTTCTGTTTCTGGTTTTCTTTTTGCTGTTCCTCTTTGGGTTTCATTGCTTCCTCTTTTTTTATTCCTCTCTAGAAGATTATAGCAGAATTAAAATAATAATAATAATCTCGAAAATCATATGCGAAACAGTATCGTAGATGGCCACGAAATGGGTACGGTACACCGTCACGCAACGCAACAATAAATCAAATTTAATTTTAATTTATCAAATTTTAAATCACCAAAACAAGGAAAGGCTGAGAAGTACGGAAGAGGGGATGGATGCAAGAACTAGCAGTAGCAGGACGGACCAATCGCGCAGTGCAGAAGAGCAGCAAAAAGCTGTAGCCTTTGAACAAATTCAAACAATGTCACACAGATTAAACAAATTTGAATAAACACCCCCCAACTATAATCTTTTTCCCATTCCCATCCCCCCCGGGGCACAAAAACCATTTTTGATTTGTCTATGGTCTTCTATGTAAAACACAAAAGAGAAATTCGCAATCTTTTTCCCATTCCCATCCCCCCCGGGGCACAAAAACTATTTTTGATTTGTCTATGGTCTTCTATGTAAAACACAAAAGAGAAATTCGCATCAGGACCCACTAATTGACAAAAATCACGCACTCACTCCACCAGTCTTGTAGAAAGCTGTACTGTTCCATATGGAGCTTTCTGGGTTGTCGAGGGCTAAATAAAATCCAGCAGATGCCCACTGATGCGCCCAAGGAGAGCTTCAAAGTACGTACACCTTTGCGTTGTCATGTAGTCGGATCGAACCGTGAGTACCGATCTGAAAGTTGCCCCGAAACTGAATGGCTTGCCATCACATCCTACAGCTTAGAAGAATGTACGGCCACACGGTGTAGTGAGGAGCTCTGCCGCAAAGGGGGCGTCGGGTTCAGTCAGGGCTTGGGGCTGGGCACCGTTGGAGAAAGGGGCAGCTGTGAAAATGGAAACCCCGTAAGTTGACTCGGTGAAGTTGGCGGGAACAAGGGCACCGGAGGAATCAGACGGTCGGGTGACGGCGCCTGCTGGCTTTGTGATTGTGACGTTATCGCTGCTTCCGGAGGAACAATCCCCAGCTCAGCGGGCCAGCGCGGCGGGGCTAGCGGCGAGAGACAGGACGTCTGACTGGGCCTTGAATCGACAGACGAGCTCCGGAGTCGCCTCATATAGGCGGACACTGGCGACTCAGCTGCCAGGTGCACGCCTGGCAGAGGCGGGAGTGGAGACAGGGGAGGTCCCGGCCGCCCAATCGGATTGCTGTCCGCATCGGGGATTATAGGATCAAAGGCGCAGTGGATCATGGGAGGGGGCTGGGCTGTAAGCTGCGCCAGCGGAGGGGGGCGGATACGCTGGAGGCGGGAGGCGCTGGTGGGCGGCTTCTGCGGCTGCGCAGTGGGGTCGTGTGGAGGCGCGCCTGTGAGCCTCTGGACAACGTCCCGGAAGTCGCTCTTGTTGATGTTGTAGACCGGTGGCTGTGGGGGCAGCTGAGGCGGCGCGTCCTGATCGTCATTAGCAGCAGCGACTGTGGTGGGTCGAGTGAGATCTGGAAGAAGGGGATCGAGATTACTAGGGACGGCGGGTTTTCTGTTGAGGGGTTTAGAGATTTTGTGCGAGAGCTTGTTTGTGTGGAGGTGCTTGAGGGAACTGTTTTCTGGGTTGCCGTTGCTGGGATGCTCTGCGGCGGAGGAGCTCGATTCTGCAGACTTGGAAGTCATTTCTTCCTCTGTCGTGTCCGAAAATTTTTTTGAAAAAAATCCTTCACTCAGTTCTCAGTGATGTTGCGGCTATGGCGTCAATCACAGATAGATAGAGATAGAGATAGAGATAGAGAGAGAGAGGATGTGGCAGAGGGGAGGTTGTGTTGCCGGCGGGGGTAGGGTCAGATGAGAAGGACATGTTACCTATTTAAGGATAAATAAATTATTATTATTATTATTAATTTATTTATCATTAATGATTTGGCCTAGAGTTACGTTTTCTTTACGGGTTTGTTTCTTCTTTCTTGTTTCTCCAGACGGGGAGGATAAGTGCAAGAAAATACGAGACAAACGTGACACATTGACTATAGTGCGGTGTGTAATACAAAAATTTATTTACTCGACTTTTAATTAGGCCGATGTGGCCGATATTTAGGAAATTTGTAGCAGTTTATTGGTTAAATCCGGTGTGCACACGGAATGTTTGACGGATTGCAAGTGAGACCTATGACCAAAAGACCCTTTTTGAATAGTGTATGTAATGTCATTTCGATCCGATTGTATGTGCTATGATCCTCGTGCCATGAAATGGCTTGTGCCCTTATGCAAGAAGTGTCTCTAGTGGGTCTGCTTGGAGATATACAGGGGACTACCTTATCCTGACTTTACCTAGTTTAATTTTATTTCTTGTAGTATTACTATTTTTCATTAGGTTTTAACTCTATTCACAAAGTTAGTTCCACATTTTTTTTCTATTAAGTACCTTAAGTTCAAATTTTAGATAACCTGTACTAAAAATAATTTTATTCATTCAGTGAATTAATAATGACGGAATAAATGTTTGCCAACTTAATTTATACATAATTAAAAAAATTTTATTTTATTATAAAAATTGTAAAAAAAAATGAATAAAAATATTACAAGTAACACGTATCTAAAATTCCTCCACCCCCACCCCCCGAATATCTTCGGATCATGGAGTTTGACTGGTCAAAGAGGGCTAATTATTGACATGGGCAGGGATTCGTCCGACCTCCAATGTCCGGTCCCACTCAGACCCGAAAAACTATGCGAATCCGGCAGCCGGGGACAGGAGGTACGATGCTGACACGTGTCAGGGGCTTTTCGGTCAGGACCGGGAATAAGATGGCATTTGTAGTTACATGGCAACAAATGTGGTTAGCCTCTCGATTCCGGTCAGGGACCTAACGCCTTCTCGAGTTTTAATTTAGAAGTTAATTGCTTGCCTAATTTGAAGCTGACAGTAATATCCAACAATTCTTTTTTTGTCTTAAACTTTTGCCAATATTTACATATTTTTGCAAACAAAAGTCTGCTTAATTTTTATTCGCTTTTATCCTGAATTTATATTAAATTTTACAAAATTAATTTATGAATTTTAGCCCCATCTTATATTGGAAAAGATGTACACGTAGATCGCTTATTTGTTACACGTACGGTATGTATGTCTTTATTTAGGCTGATTAATTATTAATTTTCGTAAATATTTTTTAAAAATTTTCCTAAATATTAATCCCCGTACATGTCAAACCGGACTAGACCGGTTGAACCCAGCCCCGGTCGTCTCTCTTATAGACCTGCCAGAATTATAAAAATCAATAACATGAGTTCGGTCGAGCAGAAGGAGAAATATAATAACTACAGTGATCAAAACAATAGTGGGTAACTCAGATTATCCTTATCACCATGGTGACTGTAGAGTTTAAAGGACTCCCATGTACGAGAGTGAGCCCTATGGATCAACCTTACAGCTTGAGCTTGCTCAGATCAACTTTCTGCACGGGATACGTATATGCCTCGTAATTGATGTTTTGGCCGAGTGAACTCAATTTTGTGAGAGTAGTTATCAGATCAACCTGAAGAAGACATTGCCAGTCAAGTAGTAAAACTTGGTGAGACATAACCCTAACAATTCTACTAATTGGACCAATGGAACCAGACTGGATGAAGAGTTAAATGTATCACTTACCTCATAATCTGTCTGAGACACTGTTTCTCGGCTTCGTTGGTACTTCTGAACCCAAGGTAAAACTTCTGGATCGGTTGCCAGTAATGTCTCAGTGGCATCCTGATCGGGACCCAGAAATGCTGACATAACTGCTAGCTGCCCAAGCACAAACCGTGTCAAGCATACTTATTGGCAGCAATCATTCACTTTTATCAGAATTTAGATTAACTTAACACACTATAGCATTTCTATACTGCCCAGATGATTAAAAGGTACGAATTAGGAATTCATATGTACCTGGCGAGGCCCAAAACCTACAGAAGAGAATTTATCTTTCATTTCTTGAACGCTTGCCTTATCCCACTGGGGAACTCGACCTTCAGGATCTGGTTCCTCAGCATCCGACCTCCCGAACTGCTTATCAAACAAGCCCCACTGTTGAAAGGAGAGACCGTGTTTAAATCAATTACTCCTAGTCCATGTAACCCACACACAGCTACGTTTCATTTTCTACCATAATACACCATAAGTTACCCTGAAGCACCTCAAAATATGGAAGTCAATTCCCAAATAAAAAAAAACTTCACTCAGATAATGCCAATTAAAGGAAAAACGGGTGGATAGAGATGAAGACAATTGTTGCATCACAGATATGACAGTAACAAGATCCAAGAATTGAATCGTTTCCCATCTCATCAATATTTTCATATAATGTCTGACAAATCATATTGGAGACCTGTTATGCACATCACAAGACAACAAACCTGACCATTGGAACCATAGGCAGTGTAGAGCAAAATCCCTTTCTCCTCGTTCCCACCACATTTCCGAATGGCAGAATTTAGAAAGGTAGCCTTGACTGCACTTTGTGCTGCTTACAAAAGGGAAGATAAATAAAAAAAGTTTTCCTTACTATGGATAAGCTCACAACTGTTCCGTAACTGGTTCAGCTTCCATATTTCAGCCATGAAAGGTGGTAGGCAGTCATAAGCCATGACTTGACAAGAAACTTTTGATTAAAGGTAGTTCGAGTAAAAAACACTTGCATATATACTTGAAGTAAGAGCACATTGAATATATGTAACCTGCACATTGAATAAGATCCGCAAAGGAGATAGCTCCACCCTTGGAGAATGAATCTATTTCCTTCTTTGCTTCCTCCAATAAACTCAAAGCAGCTGCAAGCCCCTTATTCTCAGGTCTGCTTATCTCTGAGCTTCAAGCAAAAACAAATTCATGAAGATACAGAAGCATCAAATTTAGAGTGAAGTCTACACTTCTGATTCCATATGCAAAAAGGGGTTACCATGATCTTCTGCCACTGTGATTCTCAAAGGGATTATGTGACAGTTACCTGAATCGTATTGATCCATTTGGACCTCCAGATTTGGTAGCCTGCAAATTTATGAGAAACAAAATAAGGTTCATTATGAAAAATGCTGGTTCTCACCAGAGATCTAAAGTATCAACAAATAACGCCCCATCTAACCTTGTCATACGTTAGACCATCATTTAGTGCCAATGTAAGTACTGATGGGACTAGTTCAGCGTTTGCCTGCAATACAATGAGTCAGTCAGACGTAAGAGTCAAGCTAATGGACAATTTGTAGTTCCTAAAACACATCAGATGCAGCGCTAATGATTTGTGATAATGGTGGCAGGACTCACCTTCAGAGCAGTGTAAAGAGTGCCCTTGACACTCGCTGAAAAATCCAAAAAGAGTGAAGTTCAAGTTGGTGGAACAAAGTAAATAATGCCAATATTCATACAGGTTTAAGAAGGTCAGACACTTCAGCAACTTACATTGAAATTCAGAGCGTTGCCTGCGCTGTATCAGGTCAGCAGCACTGGCAGTTTCAACCATTGGTCCCGAGCTCCTTGCTAATCCCTGAGGGTTGTAATCACCAGAAAAAAGAACTCATAATACAAGAGAGAATAAATATTTCTTTCTTTCTTTTCTTCTTATGCAAATTTGACACAAGATCGGAAACATAGAATATTCCCCGCTCTCAGAAAATAGAATCATTTTTAATACTCAATCCGTGTTTTATTAGTTAACTATCCTACTAATTGGATAACTATTCACCTATATATTTAGCCAAAAAAAAAAATTCAAATATTGTATTTTCATGGAGATAGATCACTGTCGGTAAACAGCAGCAGTTCTATTACCCCAGACAGGAGTCCAGTTTCTTTCTCTGTATAATATTGTCAATAATCAAATGGCAAAGTTGCATTCGGTGGAATGTGGCATGGCATTTCGACAGCCGATTGCAAACCTAGGCTGGTGAGCAGACGGATTGCCACTTGCGAGGCTAAGAGGAGAATCCAATAGACCGTCACGGGAAGAAGATAGAAAAGAGACGGATCTTACCACGCCGAGAGCCGTGCCGGCGAGTTTCACGACGTCTCTTCTGCTCATTCTACCGCGGTTGGCACCCTGCTCCTCGGTCTTACACCGAATCGTGCCCTGACATATCAAAGGGGTCAACCGAACGGACAGGAGAACAGGGAAAGAAACGCATTGGTCCTTGGGACGGGGACGGCCACAGGGGACGTGAAACTCACTGCCACGATGCGCGGAAGGTGATATCTGGTGGTGGGAGCGGCAGCGCCATTGCGGTAAAGTTTGCGAGGATCGAGCTGAAGCGAGGAAGGAACGGTTGCGAGGAAGGAGACGCCCATCCGATCAAGGGATCCTCTCTGCAACTCAAGAGTGATTGTGGATGTAGTGTTATTCGTAGGAGGAGGAGGAGGCGGAGGAGGAGAATGGAAGGATTTTTTTGTGTGGAGAGCGCGGGAGGAGCCAGCCGTTGGTGATCGCAACCTTATCCGCATCAGACATAATGTTATCCCCCCTCTCTCTCTCTCACAACATAATCTGCTGAGTTAAATTCTGGATGAAGTTTAGATTATTAGTTAACAATGCTGCTTAGTGTTAGGACAACAATCGAATTATTGAAAAAAGATATTTGTTGTTTATCCATTCAGTCGGATTTGCTGATCAGTAACATAACATGCAAAGTTTGCCCGTTTCTGCAGGAACAATGATCAGATAATTGGGCAGCAGCATTACCTGTAATCTCTCTCTCTCTTTTTTTTTCCCCTTTTCATTTCGTCTAATTTCAGGAATCAGATTTACATACAAGTGAGAGTAAGAAGGGAAAACCAAAGATCCGAACCCAATGTCCTAGAGCAGCAGCAGCAGAGTGAGTATACATGATGATCCCGATTTTATATACCCCGCCAACTTCCTGGCCGGGCGGCCCTCCTAGAATCATCACCGTTGTCAGTTCTTAATCTATGCCTCGGTAGAATCTCTTAAAGCTTCCTAGACTGCCGACTCCGCATATACAAAATCCTCATCCATAAATTCTTCCTCTTGTTTTCCTTTTTCAGGGATCGGAATGGACCAACCAAAAGGAAATGATCCTGCACCCGACAAACGGAAAGGGCGTGTCTGTCTATTTTTGTGAGGATATTTTTTCAGCTGAATACTGGCCAACCTGATGAGTAATCTATTGCCTGTCGTCCGTTGATATTGATGTCCTCTGACCCTGACAAAGACAATCGGGCAGTGGATTTTCATAGAAAGCTTCTTCAGATCGGAATCTATCCATGCCCTTTGTTCCTGAGATGGGGCCCTTCCTCTTCCGGGGGGATCCTTGCCTATCAAACCACGGTTATAGTCAATAGTTATTATTTCAGAAAATAAATATAGCCTTATTTTATTGATTTATCGAGATATGTTGACAGCCTCTAAGAAATCATTGCACTGGCGCCTATCAAGAACAAGTCAATTTTGAGCAAAAAACCTTTTTGGCATATCACTGTGCACCCAAATGAATTGCACACAACTTGAAATTAAACACAAAAAGAGCGACAAAGTCTGATATCCAAGGCTTACCGTCTGCTGTGGAGCTCAATGATTCGGTTAGAAAACTTTCTGCCTTCACTCAAACTACCCTGCTCAATCTTGTCAACCAGTCGAACAAAAGCTTTCCTGTTGGAGAAATAAAGGGAATGAGCAAATTAAAGAGTGAAGATGAAAAGGGCAGAAGGTAAAAAGTGGCTTTGTAGATGAAACACATGCCTGTCGGGAGATATTGTCTTCCTATGACCCAGAAAACGGCGATGACCTCCAACGGCCCTTGCCATGTTTCCGGAGTAGGATGGGATAAATACATCACTCTCAATGGATACAATGTAGTCAAGAGCCGCCAGTTGAGATGCATGACCCAGGAAAGGCTGAAGTTCCGCAACCGATGCTAACTTCTCCTGAACCAAAAATTTTAAAGAGGATCTAAACAAGATGATACCATTTTGGCGGAGTTAAGCTAGAGAAATGATTTCTGAGAAGGAGGCTTCCACACTCTTGTTTTTGCAGAATATATAAGCCAAACATTTTTAATAGGATCAGACACAGCATAAGAATATAACAATGGAACATCAGACTTTGCTTCAAGATCTGCACTCTCTCCTGCATAGGTGATTTTGGCCTGGCCGTTCCCAATTAAAATGGAATAATACAGCATATCAACATCTCGATCAGCTTAAAACTAACATTCTGTTGTTGCACCATGACCAGATAAGGAAGATTGGCTAAGTTAAAAAGAACACAGATGCATGAATTGGAAATGGCATACCTTGCTCATCAACATGGGATAGCGAGACTGAAGATCAGCCATGTGAGAATCACCTCCATATATATCTCCTGCAGCAATGTATATAGGTGTATTTGATGGGTATCCAAGGGCTCTAAGAAGAATTCCAACCTCTTTTGGAGTAAGAGGACAATATCCTTTGTATCGTTGTTCAGTTGAATTGATTTCCTTCACTTTCCAGTATCCAGTGTTCTCCCTACAAGTTTCATGATTAAATTATATAAGCCACAGTTAGTGTAAAGATCAAGCATTATGAACATTAATAAGCATCTGTAGCACCATTGATGGGGAGATGAAATTCCCAATGCTCTATAATTCCATATACCTTATAGTCCTCAATTCATCAGCTTCAGCGGGAGATAAACCGTGTGTACATCCACTAAATGCAAGCATATCCTTCTCATATCGCAGATGAAGAGCAATGTAAGGACCATAGGATCTCATTCTCCCAACCAACAACTGCAAATAAATAATAGGGAAACATTAAAGAACAGAAAAGAAACTGCTTCAGTTATCAAAATAAGTTGGTAGATCTCATTACTTACTTTTCCCATTGCTTCAATGCGAGGTGCAAAACGGAGTGCTTGATAACAAGCACGGCAGCGCAGCTTCTGGATGTCTAGGGTTAATTTGTTATTTGCGAGACGAGAATCAGATTTAGCAGCTCGGATGACCTGTTAAGATAATTCATGATTTAATCTGGCAGTCCCAGGACCCCTCTTGTCTCTCAACATTGGGTCATTATAAGAGTAGAACCATGAGAAAAACTTCAATTTTTTTTACCTCGTAATCTTCCCACATGCCAGCTATCCCATTTTGGTAGTAGTCCATGCCTGACCAGCTTCTGAACTGCTTTATTGCTTTTCTAGCAGTTGCAAGCTCCTTTGGCAGCTTTCTTATGACTTTCACATCATTTGCCAGGGTATTTATAAAATGATCTTCATCAAACACATCTGAGAAGTTACTGCATATAAATGAAATGAACAAATCAAAATAGTAATGTCTAACTTTCAGGTTGCACAAATAAATAAATTGAAGCAAGAAAACAAAGCTCAGGAAAAAAAAATTAGAACGCTACCTGGAATCTTGCCAAAACGATCTTTTATCAAGCTCTGGAATCACAAGTGTGGCATTTATAATCCGAGCTACAGCTACCATGTCACATATCTGCATTTCAATAACAAGATTGTGCTTTCAACTCGATCATTCAGTGTCAAATTATCTATCTATCAAAGATTTAGTTACACTTCTGAAAAATCTAAAAATGGTCCTTTTGTATAACTTTCTGAACCTTCGGTATAAGACATAGAACCTCTGACATAAATACATAAATTTTCTGGCACCAGTAATATGCTTCTGACCAGTAGATGGTGTACCAGATAGTAGCCTAATTAAGTGATCACTAGATAAATAGAATGTGAAGAAAAACATCCTGTACATACAAAATCTTCCCATCTAGTTATCATTAGATTGGGTTGTTACACACCCAAGCATTCTATCCAAGTATTTTGTCAACAGTTTTACAATAGAGATGCTATAACAAGTGAGGACAATAAAGAGAAAATGATCAAAGTCAAACTCCATTTTAGCTATAAAAAAATGAATACAGAAAAGGGCGTGGATTGTTATTCAAGGGAAATGAGGAATGACAATTCTTACGAGAAAACAGAATATAGCCTTATATTTCATATTATGTTTTTTTTTAATGTTTTCCTTGCATAATCATTATGACATGGCCTCAAAAAAGCATGAAACAAATGTTAAAGAGAGTAGATCATAAAATATATCAAGAAAATGAGTGTACATACCCCAGCTCTCATCTGGTTAAGCCCACCGTTAGTATGAACCAGAAGGTAACCTCGTGACTCAGCAGGGCCTGAGTTAAAAGAAGAATTTTATCAATAAGTAGCATATCAATGGACAACTATACCCTGGTGCAACTCAACCTTCGCATAAGGCCTGACCTGTGTAGTTCTGATTAGGATCTATGCAGGGAAAGAAATCACGATTTGGTGGAGGCTTCCACAGATTGCCAGAATCCAAACTCCAACTTCGTTCATCAAACTGTAAAGTCTAAAGGAGTGAAAACATGAAAGATGAATGACCAATGGTTCAACTTGCATCATACCACAGTTGAACTAGATTAACTTGAACACTTGTTGATCTTACAATAGAAATCCAAATTGTACAAATTCAAAAGCCAATTAAATCTTTCACCATTGTAGCAGAGTACAGTCGTGTGACATCATATTTCAAGTAGGATAATTCCTAATATCATTTTGCTAACAAGTAAATCAACAACAATTACAAGCAAGATAATACCTAATATCATCTTAGTGACAAGTAAATCAAAATGCTGGTAATTAGAAACTCTATAACCTTGTGGGAAGAGACTGGAGGTTTTGAAAAATGAGGTGGCACCAGCTCCTGCTTCCAGCTCTGCTCACCTCCAACTCTCTGGTATTTAATTTCATATTGCTACAGTTCCATCAACATTAAGAAAAATCAAAGAACATACATAAAAAATCGAACTTCTAGTCAACTTTTAAGCGTTGAATCTAACAATTTCAAGAGCAGTCATTACTATAATTTTAAACTCAACAAACAAGGGTAAACGATAACAATTAACAATCCAGGCGAGACAAAATAAAAAAAAAAAAAGAAGTAATCGACCTAGTCAATCAACGATGGAAATTTTAATTTACAGATCCTTTCCTCTAAATCTAAAAACTACTGAAGAAGTACAATTAGCGTCCGCCAAATCCTGTCAATTTCTTACTATGGAAGGTTAAAAATTCTGCTGTTCTCAGCAGCTTCTGACTACTGTCACATATATTATTGGCCGATCGAAGGAAAGCCTAATCATACGCTTGATCTTAGCCAAAAGGCCGAGAAAGGTATGAAAGCCTAATCATACAATACATCCCACAAAGCCTTCAAGATCTTAGTGCTCGGAGAACAACCGGAATAAGAAGAGCGAATGAAGCTGATTTTGCAAGGGTGCAAGTACTCAAGAATACAAAAATGCAGGTTCCTAAAATTTCAATTAGACGATCCATCAATATCGCGCCTACACCGTCTATGAACTAGTCGAAGAACAGCTGAAGAGCGATTGCCCAATGAAGCCGATTACGGAAGCTTGGGACCACTCAAAAGCACGCAAGTGCGCGATTCTATTGAAACGAAAACGCAAGCAGTAGTATGGACGCTGGAGGGCGAATCAAGAGATTCTCTGAGCAACCGGAGAGGTGGAGATCACCGTACCGAAGGAAACTTGAGAGGCTCGGAGGCTCCGGGGAGCTTAGATGAAGGGAACACGTGGCCGTGCACGGAGAATAAGGCCACAAGTGCTATGGCGCATATGGCGCAGGTCAACAGCTTTCGGAGCACCAGCACCAGCAGAGCTCTCCGCCGCCGCTTCTGCATCACTGCCTACACACACACACACACACTCTCTCTCTCTCTCTCTCTATCGGGAAACAGGCAAAAGAGACAGTCTCGCTCGCAAAATCTACGGTAGAGAGAAGCGATCATTCGTCAGTGCAGGCATCGAAGATGGAAGAACTCATTGCCACGTTCATTTTCTGTGCGAGAGTGAGAGAAGCGGTCGGCCACTTTGCCTTGGCTCCGAGTTCTCCTATTGCCAGTTATACGCTTTAGTCGGCCTTTTAAGAAAGACGGACGAGAAGAGACGCGGAAAAATAAATAAATAAACCTCTTTGAAGAAAATGAAACCCTGATTTTTTATATAATATAAAAAAATTAAAATATTTAATTCAAGAAAGTGAGTATATTGCAATCACTTGCCCTCCAAAAGCCCTTATTTCGTCAATTACTCTCATATTAACCTAAGTTTTTCTCTTATAACTAAATTAAAATTTAAATTGAAGTCCATAAGTTTTTTTTGGAAAAATAAAAATCGAAGCCTATGTATAAAATGGAAGTGAGGAGTCCGAGATAAGATCCGCAAGTGGGACCCGTGCAGTGGGGACCAGGGGAAGTGGTCCTGATCTGGTCAAATCTCAATCCACCATTTTATGGAAATGGTAAAGGATGATTTAATTATTTTTCCTTGGTACGGTGTGAACATTGATGATGAGGCCTTGACCTTACTTCATCACCACAAGGGTGGTGGTGGTGCCACATGAAGGCAAATTGCATACTTAGGTCACTTCATTATTTTGGTACATACCATATTATTTAAAATTTCAATAACTTTAATTTATTTTATTTTATTTTTATTTATCACATTAAAAAATAAAACCATTTCAACAGGAAATCTGATCTACTTGAATAAGATGATATAATGGACTAATTTTTTAACATGTGAACTCATAAGATCTAGACCAATGTTATCTCTGTTAGATGTAATCATGATAGTAAATTATATTCATTTACAATATTCGAACTTAAAATTTTATTTAATAAAATGATAAACTCTTGTATATTATAAATATAACACATCACTGTATCTCTATAGCTTAATGAGTAAATTATTACATGACATGGGTACAACTCTATATTGATCCATGAATTCTCTGGTCTTATTAAAATTCTCCATATTTTCATAATAAATTTTAAGATGCTATAAAGATTTTTAAATGACACGTTATTTGATTATCAAAATGTGACACTTCTTGGAACAAGTGGAGGTGGCAATTCGGGTTAGCACGTAATTTTTAGGCCATGTCGGCACAGCCCATCATCTTGGGCACTCCAAAAATCTCAATTTAGACACGAATAAATTTAAATAATTTATATTTCAAAATAAAATTTATGATATAATTGGCTAATTAATCTCAATTTTATATTAATTTAAATAAAATATTAAAATAATTATTAAAATACAATTATCTTATATAATTAATCCTTTAAAAAAAATTTCTCATAATTTCATTTTTATTCTAAAATTTATTTTCACACTTTTATGTTAGTACAATTTTTTTCAAATCGTCTATGCTAGTGTAGCCTGATCTTTCAGGCTGTTTATGCACTATTTTTTCATGCCATGCTAAATTTTGTCACCACTAGGAACAAGTAATATAACACATCATTTGCATATAAGGCCTGCTCTGAGGCATCTGATAAGAACATATCCATATTGGTTAATATGTTTCAAATAAAGTAGAAAGTTGCAACGAACACCTTTTTAATAAAAGGATAAAATTACACTTTAAGTTTAGTCATTTTAGTAAATAATTTGTAAATATTTTAAAATATCTTAAGTTTATATGTTCAAGTTGATTACATTATTATGTTTAAATCGTCAAGCGCTATCAAATGTCAGATGACATGTGCAATTAGTCATGGCAAAAATCACCGCACACAACAAAAAATTGCTAACTCAAAAGCACTGAAATTATTTTTTAAAAAGGAAACATGGTAAGGAAATTGAAAAAAAGAGTTAATTATGTAAAAAAAATAATTGTATTTTAATGTTTTCTTTAAATTAATATAAAAATTAGATTTACCCAGCAATTATGATATTTACAATTTTGATTCTAAGCCCAAAATTTATTTGAATTTACTTTTTAAAACAATTATGTTGCTTAGTTCGGGCTAGGTTGGGCAACCCGAACCATGAATTAAACGTGCCTGGGTCGAGAATTTTGGTCAGCCCAAATTGCCATATCTAAGAGCAAACCGTCATTTATTCATGCATTAGTGGGGGATATGTCATGCCGATGTAGTGCGACTTCAATACCTTTTTACCAACTGAATAAAAGCGATTATAAGTCGGTTTGAAAACAGTCCATACGGGTTACAAATTTTTACAAGACGATTTCAAGCCAAACCGGAATGCTTAACATCTCTGTCTAAACTTGTGCTACGATCAGGTCTAGGTAAACAAGGGGTTGACATTGTCCACTGAATCTGAAATAGGTTTTTTTTTTTTTGGGGTGGGGGTGGGTTTTAAATTTAAAGATCACATAGAACGTGTCAAAAACCATATATGTACAGACAATTGGCCCCCCCGCGCCCGCGCCCTGTCAATTCTCAAGTGAACATCCACATCAATAATCTATCCCAAAAAAGGAAGTTGGTGATTAGCTTCTTCATTTTTTTTTAATATCATATAGTATCTAGTATTATAACAATCGACTAATTCACTAGACGGTATATTGTATAATATAAGGTCCGTCAATTAAATCTTAGAGACCGACTCTAAAGAGCTTCGAACCCTAAAACCGTCCTACCGCATGTTGCTAGCTTACCAACAAGTTGTCATCCTCAGAGTTATGTTTACCCACCACTTCGGTAATAATGGAAGATTACTTTTTATTAATTAAATTTTCATTTATGAAATAAATCCGGAGTAACCAAGAAAAGCAAAAATAATAGATTTGAAAAGTTTTATTAATAAAAATTGAATTTGAAATTAATGTTACATCATTCTAGCCATGCAGTTTCTTTTTTATTCTTAATAATTTATTTCTTTGAGACAAGTTTTAAATCCAAATATATATTAATCAATAAATTCCCATTTCAACTTAATAATTTATTACATACGCAAGTATTTATACATATATAGTTTTTGATCTCACAATGACCCCAATAACATTTTCCACTGTTATTATTGGTCACTGTAGATATATGTAAATAAATAATACTTACAAAAGAATATAGTGTTTTGGAGGATAACTTAATAATGAGATAATATTGCACGTATTCCTCATTCCCATGAGGTAGTAAAAATTAAAATCTATTAATTAGACCATGCGGATACAAGATAGAACGATTGTGTTATTAACTTATTGTTTTTTTCTAGAAAAAAAGGTAAGAATTCCACAATTGATATATTAGAAATTTCATTTGGTGGTAGCTTTCTGACGTGAGTCTTAGGTAAGGTAAGGTATCGTAACGTGTGAGAAGACGCTTACGTGGCGTGCAATAAGCGGTAAGGATCCAACACCGTGGAGTGGAATCTGACACGTGGAGCAAGATCCTTGTATATAATCTACAAGTAACAAACAATCAAGATTAATTTTGGATAAACAGTCACAAATTAATTTACCCAAGAAAACATGAACAGATAATCTAAGGTTCTTTTTATGGATGAGATTATTCAAATATATATATATATATATAATATGTTAAGAACCTGACGATATTATTATCAAATTTTGATTTATAATTTTTTTGAATGACTTGGTTGGCAAAAATTCTTAGAAGAAGAACAAAAAAAATCAAGAACCGGGTATAAAATAAGTGGTGGTCTCATGCCTATGGGAGGATGGTAATAGATATGTGTATCTAACGGTAGGGAATTTAAATTCCTAACTAATTAACCAGTCAGTACAAATATTTTCTTCTCCATGCGCGTAAGTTACTTGCACGGTAAACTCCTTTGCCAAGAGCAGATGAACGGGTTGAACAAGATTTTGGCTTTTTTTTGGTGTGTGTGTACTTCTAGTGATCAATTAACTAATATGCATAACAATTCATTATTTTTTCCCTAATTTGCACGGTTAATTTGATGACCCATTTGATTAGATCTTAATATTCGTTATATCAAATGATTATATCGTGTGATTCTCGTTCTTTTTCCTCAATACCAACTAGTAAAATATGTATATGGAGAATATTATGTGAATAAAAGATATTATTTTTAATTCTACGGTATTAATTTCGTAATAAATTTTAAAATTATCGTGTGGACTATGAACGTTTCGTGCTGTCGAATTTACAATGATTCATCCGAGAGAACCACCGAGAGAAAGGGGTCAACTGAGATACATGCCAACGCACATATCTCGAGCCTTGGAGGATCCTCAAGATGCAAGGTTAGAGACGACGAGCGGGGCGGGGTAGATGAGGGTGCGAATTACCAAAAGGAAGGGAGCAAAAGCGATTTGTCCTGTCCACATGGGCACGTGAGACTTTCTCCCTTTTGCAAGCTATCTTTCATGAGTATGGGAGCCCACTAAACACACACACACATGTGTATATATATATATATATATCACATATAAATTCGAGAAATCTTAAGACTCACAAACACAATATATATATATATATAATATGTATAATGTATAGTAATCGACAATTGAAGTTTTCTTTGCAAGTGGTCATCCTTGTT
Organism: Sonneratia alba; assembly: GCA_900174645.1. Taxonomy (NCBI): domain Eukaryota; kingdom Viridiplantae; phylum Streptophyta; class Magnoliopsida; order Myrtales; family Lythraceae; genus Sonneratia; species Sonneratia alba. The sequence continues at coordinate 1,295,190 of FWPY01000071.1, forward strand.
GTCGGGGCTAGCTAATATCACATGGAGTATCCAATCCCAAAGGAAAAATCATATTGTTCTTGGACCGGCCTTTCTTGATCTGTCGAGCATATTTTGTCAAAAATGGTATGTGTAGCAGCTCCACGAGAGTAGGGATAGGCATTGATATATATATATATATATTTTTTAATACATTCGAGTACTTGTGACAAAAGTGTATTAAAAATAACTATAAAATTGAACCACACTGTCTAATAAATTGAAAAATATTGTTTTCTAGTCAAATCAAACCATGTAACTGTCATTGTCATGAGGGGAATTATATGAAAACCAGAAACAAATTTTAACTTATAATATGAAATTTCCTTAGATGTTGTTTGATCCCCGAGAAACCCTAGCCTACTTCCTGCAACTTGTGAGTATACAACTCATGCGTATAGCAACTCGACATTATGTGCCGATCTTAGACATGAACTTACGTGTTAAGATTCAATCTTTTCATGCCCGTAAATTCGATGCGTTCTTTCTTTCATTTTCACACATTTAAAAGGGTCAAGTAATTAATTTAGGCGTGTGGACTACGACCACAATAAGCTCACCCACAACCCTTTTTGGTGGAATTTAAATGAACCACATTGAGTGGCATGAATGGCTCTATATACCATGTATTCTAAATTGACTCCACGAATGGCGTTCTTTGAAAGTTTATCAGTTGGCTTTGTTGTTGTTGAGAACGACAACAATGATCCATACAATTCAAACTAGACGAGTAAGCAATAAGGAGGGATATTTTGGTGTTCTTATTTGTTGTGTACCATTTGACAGAATAGTAATATAATATAAGTTAATTAAAGTAATTTAATACAATTTCTATTTCAATAAGATTTTGAATTCAAATCTTTTGAATAAAAAAGATTTAAGTTGGAAAATTTTACCCTTTAGATGAACCAATCCACTCAAACTAAATTAATCACATGAGTAATTTTCACAATTGATTATATTTACCGCGCTAACACCCGTTTCTCCACGTCATAGTATAATCATCTGGAGTTTTCCGTATCCAAAGGGCCACAGTTAATCAGGTCAAGATGAACCCACCAACTCCCAAATTAAGCGAGAATTGACAAGGAGAAAACTCGTTCACCTAACGTGCATGATACATAAAATTTTCTTCTTCTCCAACTATAGAAGAGATAGAAAAGATTGAAGAAATTTTCACCGATAATAATACACATATGAGCTAGAGACAACCCTGTCTTTTATCCCAATAGTGAGTCCAACTCAATTGTCGTGATTATACAAAGACTGATGACCTAAATGTGAAAGTGAAGTGATAATGCTTGCGCTAATGGCTGTTATCCTGTGTGACCCATGAGAGCATCCGTTGAAGTCGGGCTAAATAGGTTCTTCAAGTTCAACGCCCCCATCAATCCATCTTAGACGACATCTATTGCGTGCTTTTGGGGCCTCTTTCAGTATGCGGATGAGCGTGCTCGGCTCAACCGAGTCGTCTCTGTAGCTTGAACCTATCGGGTTGCACAGTGAATTGACTCATGATAACATGTGCATCAATTGGGCCCCAGTACGTAAAGTTTTATATGTATACCCGTGGAAGAAACTATTTTACGTTCCCCTTACCTAACCCTAATCGAGACATTTCACTTAAACCAAATCGATAATTACACGATTCCATAATGGTGATTTGGTCCATTAATTAATCACCTTTTTGTATGCAGTATATGTACCGTCGATTTGAAAAGACAAGAACATGGATCCAACAACAGTGAGGATCATCAACCTGTCGCGGGGCCGACCAAGGGAGTTTTTTAAATTTAATGTGCGATGCTACAAACACAACAAACATCGCATTCATCGGACGTACGAATCGGTTTTAGACACGTCAATATTGTCACCAGCGATTGTCAGGTAAAATGGATAACCTCAGAATGGTGGCCCATTTTCCCCCCCAATTGAGATGCTTTTTGAATCTGGTCTGAACTTATGAAAATGCACGAAAAAGGACAAAAAGATAATGACCCCAAATCAGAGCCACCATGACTCCTAAACTTCGAAGCTCAGTCCGGATTCGCGCTGACAGCTAAAATGTTCAGTGTGGTTGTCGGAAGAAATTTGACTGTTAATGGGCACCCATTCACATACAATTCCTCATGGGATAAGGGAAAAAAAAAAAAAAACAAGACCCTTGAATTTTTTTTATGAGGCATATCTCTTAGAAAACAAAAGGGGGTCACATCCAAATCAGATGTTGCTTTTTTGGGCAGGTTTTTTCCTATCGCGGATTGAGTGATCCTCAACGGGTGAGGAGATCCAATGTGTAATTTCCAGGGAAGAACAGTATCTTGTTGCAATGTTGACTGGGCCCACAGGCCCATCCATGTGGTGCACCTGAGAAAATGGGGCCCACTTTCACTGGGCCCAAAGGGGGAGGCGGAAACCTTGATGTCTATAAAAAAAAAAGCACGGATGAAATGTAAATCATATATATTACGGATAGAATTAAGTAGAAATTATATATAGTTATTTTTTTACATTTTAATTCTATATATTTTAAAATAATTATTTTAATCTAATATATTTGAATATGTAATATACTCAAGTCATTATTTTAGAAATTTATTAATATAAAATTTAATGGCGTAGTGCGATATAATATGTCAACAGAATTTTCGTTAATCTATCATGTCACATCAATTAAATTTTGTCATGTCAGTATGTTATATTGACAACTTATAGCTATGTTAACAGGTGACAACCACGTTAATATGCGGTTAGAATTAGAATTGAAGTGTATTACAAAATAAAATATATATGATTAAAATAATTATTTTTAAATATATAAAACTTAAACATCATAAAAGATTAACAAATAAAATCTTTACTATAATTATCAATGTCTTATGGCATCATAACTAAAAAAAAAAGAAGAAGAAGATTCATTTAGACTATCAATAGCCAAAGTAATAATCAAGCTCGAACATTTAGCAAACCGTGCAATCGAACCCCTCAATATAATTCGTCTTTTAAGAATGGATTAAAAAGGAAGTTTATGGCATAATTTAAATTTGAATTAAATCATGGCACACATTTGTACCTCTGCAAATAGTGCCCACCTGCGGGAAATCGAGAAAGGAAACAGACGAGAAGCGCATTGAAGAGGAGACAAGTCAAAAACGATGGGGGCAACATATAATTAGGATCACCGGCGGCTCATCCTCGGGATGCTGCAAAGCAATATCCTATCGGTTCTGGTCCTCGTCACAGCCCACAGTATGCAGGTTCTTTCCCATCGTGTGGAAGCTGGAGTAACTCCTCAATTGGTATTCATTGGGATGATGACCGCTCAGCTTTTCCTATCTATATTCATTCTTGCAACCGGCGCTAGATCGATTCCTACCGATCGACTTCTATATGGGGGTCACTTGAGTTCTTCTGTCATCAGATTGCTTCTTTTCCTCGTGCTGAGCCGATCGTGATGGAGAACAGGTCCTGGTGCTGTGTACGTCCGAGGATCCATCACCTCCAGGTCGGGTTTTTGAACAGTCTCTTCCGGTCTGTTCCCCTTTTCGTTTTCCTAATTTTTCATAACTATTTTTTAAAATTACAAAAATGATTTCCCTTGATTTCTAGTTCTCCAATGACAAAACGACGGATAGCCTGACAGAAACATTATTCTGGAAAATGTTTTTTTTCCCCCGTATAACAATTGTCGGGCTAATGATGCGAGAATTTTGAGCAGGCGTGTGGTTATTGCACTGTCACCTTGATAGACACTTCTCCTAGGGAATGAATGCAGTTCTGACTGTCAAGGATGGCCCGACTCCACAAACAAGTCTAAGGGAACATCTTCCCAGTATGCCTAATGCCTCATTGTAGACTTGACGCATGCATCAAACCTCAGAGGGGCGGCCGCCGAAGATGAACCATTTGAGGGTTGAGTCTCTCGCACGTCCCAGCTGCTTTAGCCATTAAAGTAACAGTAATTTGCTAATGCCTGGGCTATTATTAAATAAAGAAGGCGTGGTGGCATGCAGGACCCGTTAGAATGGGTTCAAGCCTCCGATCTTTTTTGCTTCTTTGTGATGGAATTGGTGGAGAAAGAAAGAGCCACTCTCGATCATTTACTATGTCTTCATTTGCCCTTAAAGAAGACTAAACCTGAGAGAGAGCAGTTTCATTGCGGAAGTTCTCACCCTCCAGAAGGTTATAAGGTTAATTTTCATTGATATGAATTTCTCTCATACAATGGCGATAATATAAATTGGACAGAATACTTCCACTCAAGAACATATGGCTCATGTTCTCCCCTTTGACAAGATTTTTGCATGGTAAAAAACAGGAACAAAGAGAGGAAGAAGATTTGGACCTCATACTATCCCCTCTTCATACCTTCAGTTCAAGAAGATTGTTGTAATGGATACTTCTCCCGTGTAAAGATCAAGTGGAGTGAGCTATTCCTTTCTTCGATCTATCCAGTAGCATATGACAAGAATATCAATGTCAGATACGTGGAATCCGTCAGAAACCCAAGTCACCCAACATCCAGGCAGCACACAACATGACTACAAAACTTGTGCTGCTCTAACATTAATAAACAGTCTTTGCCTTGCTGTCACTAAGGCTCAATGTCGAAGGTTGCAGCACTGGAAGTGGAATTCAATCTCCCTGTGCCTTTTCATCAAAATTCAAGTCGTAGGAAGAAGAAACTGTGGAGCAGCACGAAGATATATCAATGCCTGCAACCTCCATCGCATTGCAGACCCATTCTGGAATCTCCCCACCAGGAAACTACAGACAGTAGAAGAGACACAAAGTTTTGACCAAGATTAGCATGCGGCTCTGAATAGCCAATATATTGTTAGAGAGATGAAAAAAAATCCAGATCATCTGCTGTAACTAAAACCGAGTGCTGATCAACTGAAAGAAATGCAAAACATAGTTTAACATGCGGAAATACTTGTCTAGGCTTCTATTGGTAAGTAAGTGTGTGGGACGAAGGGTGGGGGGGAGAAAGAGGGACTCGTCTGAAATACCATTTTCTGCAGAAAATTGCACACGAACCTACAAGCACATGGGAAACATGTTAAAAACACAAGGAATTGGATAAGGGAATGGGCAATGACAAGTATGTATTCACAAAGTAGGGAAAATTAAGCCTTGGTTTAAATTGACTTACCCTGGGAACTTTCCATCGACAATCGATGAGTGCAGGTCTCGACTAAGCTGCATAAGTGAACAAAAATCAACACTTTATTAATTTAATTTAGGCATTAGTATGTATCTGAAATCGACAGAGTTTGAAGTGTATGCACCTTCATCATATAATAGAGATTGTGGTAAGACAGAAGCTGAGATCCCATAGCATCTTTTGTAACCAAGCAATGGATGTAGGCACGAGAAAAGTTCTTGCAGACCTACATGGAAGAAACAGATTGATTTAGATAATCTACATCATGCATGCATCCGGTCGTAGCCTTGAGCAGACATATGGTCAGCATTACTGGCTTACCATGCAACCACATGAAGGATCGATTGGCCGAGTATCGTGAGCCATTGCTTGATGCTTCAGCTTCAGAACTCCCTGTCACCAATATCTTCCCACTATAAGTTTGGAACTAGTAGACAGAAAGAAAGCTCCAAAACAAAAATTAGAAAGGAAAAGGAAGTGAGAGGGTAGGGAAAGAAGAGCTTATCAGGTATAAAAGTTTCTTAATGATGAAAAATAGGAATTGTGATTCTTTTCAAGTTTTATGCAATCAAGTTCCAATATGGTTCTCAAAACAATGTTAGTTGCAGAATGACACTTGAACGGGAAAAATTTTCAGTACCTCAGGTACAAGAGCTGTGCCAAACCGAGCAGTACGAGTAGGATAAACACAGTCATACATGTCAGCCCCCAGTGCACTGCAGACAACAATATCGAGGGGATAACCAACACCCTGATAAAAAGAGTGCGCCAAGACATATATTACAGCCAATCATGAGGATGCAAGTCATCTTATCAGTACAAAGCATATTTTTAAAGCCAGACCCCCATCAGCTGTTTGGACCATCATAATGGACAGTCATCTGATCTGGTTATTGACTTAGTATAGAAACATGTCCGCAAATGAACCCACTCTGGCCAATTTTCACATAAAAAACTCCAACATTGATTGAGCTCACTACGCTTGCATCTTCTAGTAATTATAGTATTTTTGGAATTGATTGGAACCATTAAAATCTGGTAAAATCCATAAACCCATGAAATAAAGCTTGGCTAGTTCCATGTCAGATACAGTCATTAAAAGTAATCCCAAAAAAATCACCATAACATATCGTGGTTTATCTTCGGGCAATGTAGCAGTGCACTGGACAACAACACGCCAAAACGAGTCTTTGTCCTCACCGCCTGCAAGACCACCAATAGCATAGCTGTAACAGAAGTAAATCCAGTCAATTCCACCCCTCTGCCTGATCTCATTAGACATCCAAAAGAAGAAAATTATCATGTTTTTGAAAGACAGAGAAGAGAAGAAAAGAAATTTTCAAAATCCTCTAATAACAGTACTAAATTTCAATTTCATCAACCCTCAATGCAGAACAGCATAAACAGCTTTGCAAGTATGGAGAATCTGCAGCAATGTAAAGATTCAATATATACACCAATTGCAATATATCTTGTACCTAGCAGCTTTCCTGGATATGGATCCTCTTGACAGACAAATGCAAGTGAAGAGTATAACCTTCTTTTTTTTTTTCACTGTGACCCTACCCCATCACTTCTCAGATTACTGATGTTTAATAATATAGCTATAAGAGATGCAGTCATTTGCAGGAGTGAATAGTTCACCTTCTGCATCGGTGTCCAAGCTGCTAATGTACACCACACTTCTCTGGTATAAATTTATGCGGACAACAAACTTCTTGATACAACATTTTTCTCTCCTCTCAGCAAAAGAGATCAAAGTCTAAGGCATCATAATTCAAGTGTAATAGCTGCAGGAGCTATGAAAATTTCTGACCCAAAAACATATCTTTTGCTGATATGACATGATTCTTCCAGATTAATTAAGAGGGAATGTAAATCATTCAAACAAACATCAAATAAATAGTTTCTTTCAACAAGAAGATAGAGAGAAAAAATGATACTAGGGAAACTCATTAGCTTGATTGTGGCAATTCTATCAAGCAGCAAGCCATACATACCCTGGTAGATTCCGTTCCACCAAGCCTCTGACACATATATCTCTGAAAACAGCAGAATAGGAATTAAATACACAAACAAATTAGAGCAGCAACCAATTATCAAAAATAGCCTTAAAATCATTGCTAGAACTAATATTCACCTTAGAACTGGATCTAAACCGCCTTGTACTATTCCAAATAAATTCTGCTCATTTGGTCTTTTATGAGCTGCCATTAAAATCAATTAAGCACTATAAGTCATGGTTGATAAATATAGATCAGAAGCACGGAGTTGAGAGACTGTAAGCATGGAAAAGGTATATTATGCAACAGTTACACCATGTGGCATGCTGATGCGTGTAACCATTCAATGAAAATTTGAAAAATGTTAATTTTTAATCATTAAAATTTTTAAAAAATTAAACAAACCCTAAAAAATGTTAGTGAAACATAAAAAGGTAACTATTAGATAAAAATGAAAAATAAAGATATGTTGATGTGGTAAAATAGCTTCTTGTGAGCATTACCCAAGGGATATCAATTTTTCAGCGGTAAAATGATTTAATAAATTATATAAGACTGTCTTAACGTTTTCCAGAAAAGTGTAACAAAAAGGTGGTAAAGAACAGTCACACATCAAAATGGAATTGCATAATTGAGACTTGCATCTCCACCTGCTATACATCTGTCAATCCACCGAAGGGTGCGGTACATGGCCTCCTCAATTCTTGGGCCAGTAATCGTTGTTCTCACAACATCATCAAGAGCCATTATTATATCTGCTCCAATTCTGTTCTGCACGATACAGCATTAAAGATGTTGAGGTACTTTTATGTGAGATTAAGCAAGATCCATTCACAAAGCTACTCCGTCAAGAAGCCTATCTTGGTTCTCTCACCTAGCTACATTCATATGAAAGCATTATTTGTATATTTTAAAAATAAAAAAGGCAAATAATATTTGTTTATCAATATTTCTATTTCGGATAAAACAGCATATTGCTCTTCCAAAATAAGAGGCAATCATCTTAGGAAGAACTAGTTATAACTTGGAAGTTGGAATGTACAATTTTTTTTCCCCTTTTTCAGATAAGTGCTGCTGCTTTCATTAAGCGTACAAATATTTCATCAATGCAGTTAGTTTTTTTTTTAATCAAAGTAGGCAAAAGGCAGTTATAAACTAATCTCCTCATGAGAAAACAAGACCGGATCTTGGACTAAAATTGGAAGAGAATCATACTTCTATGAACTATAACCATGATAATGGCCTCAACTTATAATAAAAGCAAGTGAACTTACTTGAATTTGAATTGATTCCTCCGGTGTGAGAAGCATTGGCTTTCCATCAACAGGTGACTGAAGTAAACAGGTAAATGTTGAATACACATCACAATAAAAAAGCATACGTAAAGCAACTAATGACTATCTAGTATCAGTCACTAAGAGAAAGGCATGGAAAATATGCAATCATACTTCAATTTAAATCCTTGCAGAATTATATTATGGTTGTTGATATTCTCTGTTTTAGAGACAAAAAAATTACCTGAAAGGTTACTCCCTTCTCAGTGATATCAGCTAGATGTAGTAATGATACCTGTAATTGTATTTCATTAAATTAGTTTAATAAATATATAATCCTTGAAATATTGGAGCTGACAACTGTTCTATGAACAGCTTCTGATAGAAAATTTCTTCATGTTCTATTGAAGGGAAAATGCTTAAGATATTGCACCAGCAACAACCTTATCAAGTATAAAATCAATACATATTGTTGTCAAAGCCTGAAGCAGACAGATTTGATCAAGGACCCACACAGAGTATCAGGGAAGAAATAGATAAGTAAATACAATGGCTTTAGGCTAATGCCATAAAAGTACTTGGTTAAATTATGTATTGACAGACAAACAATGTTTTGCTTGAGTAGGATACCAATTAATCCATACATTTTATCAGAAAAAGTTATGAATCAAATGGTTAATCATCAGATCTGTTAGTATCAACTGTTATCATTGCAAAGATCTCCAAAATCCTGGTTCAAGTTTCTCTGCATTGAATCATCTTTCAGGTTATTTGTGGTTCAAGAATTATTCTTGGGGTCACTATAATATACAGGACTCGTGCAAAACATTTGGTTTCGCCATTATAGCATCAGGCTCAGGCAAGGAAGTTTTCTTTCCCATTTCAGCATTCCTTAGGGCCAACTTTTATTCTGGAGATCCTGAATCTTTGATGGTGTAGCTCAAGACATTTATCTAACAGCCATTTAAAATTTATCATAGCCCATCTGACAGTCCAACCTCTCCATCAGCAAGAACAATGTATCAAAATTCTGCTTTTACAATTGTTGACTAATAGCTTTAGCAGCAGTACCAGCTGTACTTCTCAACTACAAATATATCCTTAACAGAAAAACTGAACTTGTGAGCTACAACTTAAAAAGAAAATGTATAAACAAATAAATATACCTCCTTTCAGAATAATATAGCAACAAAATTTAAATCATTATAGACAAACCATTTGAAATCCGCCTGAATCAGTGAGTATTGCCCTGGGCCATTTCATAAACTTATGAAGACCACCCAGCTCGTCTATAAGCTGAGATGTAGGACGAAGAGCCAAATGATACGTATTCCCGAGTATGATCTGGCAACCAATTTCCTCAAGTTGGTCATTTGTCAGCCCTTTTATAGTCCCTGTCAAAGAAAGAAATGAAAAGAATTTCTTCAGGTCAGTAAATTCATAACCTAATTAGTAACTGAGATATGAAAGGGTGTTCTTATCTTCACCAAGAAAGTAGGGGAATAGGAAACTCTCTTTAAAGGAGGTCTACAAACAACGGATATTCCTAAGAGGAATGCATGCAAGATAAAGGGAACGAACCTTGTGTTCCCACAGGCATAAAGAGTGGCGTCTGGCACACAAAGTGAGGAAGTGTTAGCCGAGCTGCACGAGCACGATTAAACCTTCCAAGAACCTAAACCATGAAAAACAACAGATGAAGCTCAAAATCATCAGCTGCTACAAAAAGGTGCAAACTTGGGAGATATGACACTTCAAAATGATTCTACAACTCAATTCATGAGGCGAATTGAATGAAGATAAAGTTTCGATTAGCCAAACAAGGATCACAATGGTGAATGATCCAACAAATTCCAGAGCAGCAAACTATAGGCAAATCCTTATCTTTATCCTGGAGAATAAAAACACAATTGTTAATGCTTATGATTCCAAAACAGCTCCATCAATATTGACTCCAACCCATTGCCGGAGTCTTGTTCATAAAACGCCCAATATTACACACGGTGTTATTCGAGCTCAATGGCACAAGCTGGAGAACAGAAACCAAAAACTTTACCTCAAAACGGAGCGCCATGGAGAAATTCACTCCCAGCCGCCGCCGCCGCCGCCAAACAGAGCAAAGTTGAGCTGCTGCCGGAGCTTCCCAGTGCGGTACCGGTGGCGGAAGATGACCAACTTCAAGGCGGCAAATCTGCTACCGGCTGAACCCTTTCTTTCTTTCCCCGCTCCCGGTTAAACTGTTAATGTGGTTCAAAGCTAATCGAGCGGAAGAATGCGTTTTGTCTGTTTGACCGTTGAAGCCAGCCGTCTGCCCCCCAGCCGGTTGCCCTAGAACTAGGATGTCTCCTAAATCTAAGGTAGGGGAAATAGCATGTCGCACCCCAAAACTTCATCTTCTGAACCATTTCTCCCCTTACAGACTCCATTTTACGAAACTTGCACCCAAATCTTTCAGATGAAAATAAGCTTGAGGCCGGAGTCTTCTTCGCTCAAATTCCTCTCGGAGTCATTTCTCAGATTGAAGAAAGGCATTTAGCAGTCTCAATGCTGGTAGCGGAGGGAACCCATATGACTATTTTTCGCAATTCTACGCGGTGCTAAAGGGCAGGGCCCAGGTAAAATTGGGGCGCAACATAAACAAAATCAAAGAGGTTCAAGAACCCAAGAACTTGCCCCAGGAGATTATGATTCACTACCACAAGTTTTTCATTCAGCATCTTTGCCCTTATAATTTCAAAATATTTCAGATCAGCATCAGCTTTTTTCCGTTTCCGGGTTTTTCTTCCCGCCAGATCGATGTTCCAGTCCCTGTGAAGTTGTGTGCACGTAGTCGAATTGGAACTAATCATACATGGCCAGGCCAATATCATTAATAACTAACTAGTAATTTCTCAAATATGAAAAATCTCGAACACAACCACAGAGCACTGCCCAGTGCCCTCGGATCACAAGGAAGCGCCCACGAACACTAACACGAGAGGAACGATGAACAAACAACGGCCAAGTGGACAGTGAACCCTTGTCCCCAGAGACCAGACATAGGGAGGATAATTGTATGTGGTCGGCATCCCGGTCATCGGTGTACTTGTACAGTTATTGTTGGTCCCAGTCAAGGGCGGTGAGGTGGTGATTGCGGGACCTCCGGGTGGCGCAATGACAGTCGAGCCGGCAGCTGCCACGGTGACGGCGAGCTTCATGCCACTCCCGCAGTGGCCAGCCATCCCGCAGATGAAGTAGTGGGTACCGGCGGTCTTGAGAGTGATGGTGGTGGCCCCGCTGCTGTCAGCCGTGATAGAGTTCCCCGTTGTGCAGGCGTCGTAGTCGCTCTTCCGAACTTCTTCTACCGTATGCGCGCTCGACGCGTAGTTGAACACTGTACAATGAAATCCCGTCAAATGTTTTTCTTCATTATATAGACTAATTAATAATATATGTAATGTGCATGGTTTGGATTGATAAATTATCGAGTAATATATTACCGAGGCCGTCCCCAACGGTGAAAGGCTTGCCGCTGGACCACGTGCCATAATCCAAGGCCAGCGTCCACCCGGCGGCATCTCCGACCGTGTATACCGTCGCGGCAACCCCTGTTGTCGCGAACAGGACCGCCGCCACAGCCACCATTCCCCGCACAAGAATCACACTGCAGCTTCCATTGACATCCATTTTTGCCTGCGAGAGAGAGAGAGAGGGTTCAGAGGAAAAATGGTGATCACTACCATTATATAAAGGACATGGACATATAACAGAAGGAGAGTGAAATTGACATTCCAAATTGGAAGGGTTGATTCATGATGTGTCTGTCACTCACGGACCTAATAATCAAAGGTAGGAACTGTATCCATTATACTGCATGCTTTTCTATGCTTACAAAATGCAATTGATCAGTCTAGATCTGTAATTTAAACCCTAACGTCCACACAAGCATGGATACTAATCTTTTGGTTCGAGGCATTAATTCGGATGCTGAATAATAGGTCATTTGAACAAAAACATGGTCTAATTGAGATGATTCCGTTTCATAACTATGAGAATTTTACCTCCCGATAACTTAATATGATTAACCATGAGTTTGAGTTAAAGCATGGGGTCTCAGTCACGTAAGGTATGGACATGAGACATTCCAACCAATATTTTGGAATGAATGATAAAGCCAGTTGAATCTTATGAAATTGTTAGTTGCGGAAAAGTTCAAATCCCCGTTCCCATTAATCGATCATGTCTCTAAGTTTGCTTTTTCGTTAGATCCGCTCAATCTACCTGGCTAGTTAGTGATGCTAATCGTTGATCTTCCACAGCTCCTTACTTTCAATCCGATTTGATCGCGCGTTCCTTTCGTTTCTTTCGTTCCTTTCTTTCTTTTCCCACATTTTGAATAGAAATGAAATGAAGAAGAAAAAAAATGGGGGTTAAATGTCATAAGTTCTAAATTAGCTCCTCGTCGGCGACTCTCTGTATTGCTAGTTTCTCGATATTGTCTCATGCACACCGAGACCGCCGTTCTTCCCTTGACACGGAGCTCTGAACAGGAGAAACCCCATCATTCTCTAGTCTAGCTTAATCTCTCTTCGCAAGAGTCGTTAGCTTCATCAAAGTTTCCTCTTGAAGCAAAATCATCGTGGATGTTTCAAGGCCGGATGAAATAAACTCTTTTTTATTATTTAAAAAAATTATTTATGATCTATCGTGAATTAAATTCCATAGATCATATGCACTAGCGGCTCTTACCTTGCGTTTAGATTGAGGGATTTGGAGAGGTGGGGAGATAAGAGTTACGAAGGAATAAAAATACTTTTGTAACCCCCGTTTGAATAGTACTATAGGAGGAAGAAGAATGAAGTGTTAAACGATGTAAATCGACAATTATATCATTTATAATTCTCTCTAATTATTATATCGGATGGTTAGTTGTGAATTTAACCATTATCCCTCCATATTTCCCAAATCATATATATGGATAAAAAAAAATATGGCCGTTTGAGTCCAAACACAGGGCTAGTGCTTCATACCAAACCGAATTGGCCGGCACATTCATGTCTTTTATAAACTAATTCATATTAGAAATAAGTTATCCCATAAAAATAAAACTCTGTCAACTACATAGATACATATATATATATATATATGAAACACCTGAATCTAGCAACTGAAATGCTCCTCCATATATTACTGATTAAAAAAAAAAGGAACCCTTCATATTTGTCCATTAATTTCCTTTATAATCCATTTATCTTCATAGTTTCTCTCTATTTGTAGATTATAAAAATGACAGATTATATTAGTATTGTTAAAAGTGCGGTTAGGTTGGTTTCGGGCCGGTTCAAAATGGGCACGTAACCGTTAGATCCAGTTATGGTTCAGCCCATTTGCTTAACGGGCCAATCCAGTTATGGGCTACGGTTTAAGCGAATACGAACCGGTTCGAAATAGCTTATAAACAGACCGGTTTGGCCCGTAAACCGTCCATTTTTAAAAATTTTTAAAAAATTTTAAATTAACCAAACAAAAGCCCATAGTTGATTTACATGATTTTTGGTGGTCTAGACCAGTTCAGCATGGTAACGATCGGAGCCAATTACGGTTGAACAAATTCATATTTATGAACCAGCTCGTAATCGCCCCAACCCAATAAGAATGGTTACAGGTCGGGTTAGATTTGGTCCGGGCCAATTCCGGGTTTGGACAGTCCAATTTTGATATGATTGTGGGCCATCCCGACCTGTTTAACATCTCTAAATTATATACCCGAAATGGTGTGAATTGGGAAATAAATAGAATATAATATAAAGTTTTACTGATAAAAATCGAATAAAAAATCTCTTATTTTCATATCATTACATTAAATCATCGCCCTTTTTTTTCCGTTTTTCCTAATTTTATAGCATCTAGGATCTCCACTAACTGGAAAATCATTTTGGTTAGTGAACATCAATTGAAAACAAGAACCTCATCATTCATCGAAAGAAGAAAACAGGAACCTCTCACGAGGGTTTAGGCCCAGTACTTTCCGCAGGCTCAGCTGCACCCACGCACGCATGGAGATCCCGAAATTGAACACCGGACAGTTCTGGGCTCTCTAACCGGAGCAATTCACATGAGAAGCAAAGCTCATGTTCGGCCCAAATTCAACAACACATGCAAGTAATGGCGAGGGAACCCTCCTCCATTCAGCCTACACCACGAGACCCGATCTGATGCCACGGATGATCAGATAAATTACAGGCCCACATCACCGTGAAAGTTGGGAAGTTCGTCAGAGATTGGTAATACTCCACTGATATTTCCAATGACCTAATTACCGTCCCCGTAAAGCACTATGCATGCACAAGAAATTTATGACCCAGGGCTTGTTGTGCCTTCACCGAGAGGCCGGGCGCTCTCAAAAAAAACTGGCCTATGCCACCATATGCTGCGAGCACACGGTATTGTTTAGTAAAAGGCGAAAGAATAGTTTGCTCTGTGCTCACAGCGTGGCTCGGTGATTCGAAGTAGGCGTCCTGACGAAGCTACGTATACTGGCTAAAGGACAGCACCTTGCTAGTTACCCACCGATGCGGCCAAGTGTCTCAGACGTGGAAGAGATCGCGTACACATCGGGTGCGTGACTCGGCAGCTCCACCGACTGCTGAGTAGTGAAGTCACTGGTAGCTGGAAATTTTCTAATATTATTTTGTCGGATATGCATGCCACTCTTGCAATTAAATTTAATAAAAAGGGGGGGGGGAAATGAAATCGGGATAGATAATATTCGCTGTCAAACTCAATATTAGAAAAAGGGAGAGGTGATTATGAATATTAAGGAAATATAGCATTTTAAAATACGGTATTATATTAATTAGAAATATTAAAAATTTATAATATTTTAAAATTACCTGGACTATTAGTTTGTGTTGTCATTAGATGTATTTTTTTTAATTATACGAAAGGCACTTAAATTTAAAAAGAAATAGAGAAATGGAGAAATTAAAAAGTACGAGAATTTTTAAATTTATAATTTCTTGGTTGTTAACCCCTATAATTTAGTAACATACATATGTAATATCACTGGTCTCATGGACTACCTCATCTCGTGTGATTATGAAAATTCAGCATTCCTATCTCTTAAAGCCGTCGAGATCTAATAAGAGGGCGGCAAATGGATTGCGATTGAAAGCCGCCCTGAAACCTTCGAGCCTAAATCGATAATCGAGGTTACGGTTGGCCGTTCTTTGTAATCCCTCCTATTCTATGAAGTGACGGGAGGAGATTAGGCAGTTGTTTAATATTAAAACAGAACGGGAAAATAATTCAATGCCAACATGCGTCATGCAAGCTCACCACATTTTTCTCTACGTTAAATCCATTATTTAATTATGGATTTTTCTCTTACTAATAATATTTTCTATATATTTTTATTATTTTTATCCTTATATTCTCTTTTAAATTCACAAATTTAAGATATATAATTGAGCAGATGGATGACTTGTATGGTGGTAGACTTTTGATTTCTTCTTCTTCATCTTGATGGTTGGACTCGGTTGATATGTTATTAGTAAATTAGAAGACAATGAGAGTGAGAGGATTGTCTTCCCTTATTAAACCCTAAATCTTTCCTGCTCGGTTTTTTGCGATGCATGCCATTCTTGTACTATTTCGAATGAAGGACAATGGCAAAAATCAGTTATACATATATATATATATATTGTCCAGATACTCGATGAGGCTCGCTTACCATTTCAAACCAATATTTATCAGCCAAAGTTTGTCTTTGTGTATGCAGTAATTGCTGGGTGATATGATTTAAGTAGACTATGCTAAATGAATGTCAACCATTGATAGAGATTTGAGTTTTATACTAATTAATGATGAGGAACGCTAGAACCCTTTAGTGCCCAAAAGCAACACCTTCAATTGATGAATTTCTGCCACAATTCTCCTCACCGTCATTCACTAACAAAACTTAAATATGAGATTTTATTAAAAGAAAAAATATTCATATTTTTTTCTGGGCAATTAGAGACTCACGGGACAATTTCTCCTATCGAACTCCGTAATGAAAAATTAATAAGAGCCCTAAAAGGACCATTTTTACCCTAAGATCTCTTGTTCCTAAAAATTCAAGAGACAGATAAGATTAATACTTAGGGCGGCTGGCTGCTGGTTTACTTTATATCTTTATAATCTGTATCTGCTATTGTATAATTCTCACTATTTATTAATGGGAATATAAGAAAATGATTAGTAAGACTTTAAGTACACAGGCATCATCAGGAAAATTCCTAATAGATAACTAAAAATGTAGAATAGGTAATGATAATGTATTAATATTATTTGTGTATAATCAGATGGTACCTGCCAAATTAAAATCTCAAAGTAGAGTTGTTATTTCGCCTTTCTAATTTATCCAATTAGCCCGTGAGGATTACCAATTTTTATATATTGATATCCCGTGTGTCAAATGCTAACGTCAACAACATTATCTGTGGAGTTGAGTAAGTTATACGCACAACCTAATGAATAATAATAATAATAATGAGACGAATAATACGATTTTTTTTAATGGACAGTGGGAGTGATATTCAGAGCAATAATTTCAGAGTTCTATGCAGAACGAGAACAAATAATAATCCTCCTGTTTTTCGAGTCATCGTTTTCGAAAGTCAAATCTGACGGATCCCAATTACCTAAATACAACCCAACCATGGATGCATGTCCCGCTTATATCCCAACCTGCCTTGGTTTAGCAATTGAATATTCAATGTGTTTCACTAATTAATACATACATATATATCTATATATATATAGCCGCAGCTAAATCCAAGTACTCTTTTTTTCCACTAAATCTTTCGTAAAACGTTGAAGTAATTTCTTTTGGGACTGAGCCGATAAATGTTACCATCATCCTTCATCAAAATGCTCAGCTCGAAAATTTCAAGTGGAATCACATGTTTAATCGGTGCAGTCATCCATAAGATATGAAATCATGGCCTCTTTTGAGCTCAACCCAACTGAAGAATCGCAGTTAAGGCCCACGCCCATTTCCTCCCTGGCGTGATTCGCAGACCCTTCGCCCCAGCGCTCTCGCCTCCTCCACGTATTCTAGATGGACGAAACCAAGGCCACTTTCATCGTAATAGCAATCTAGGATGGTTCTCTCCTTCTACTTCTCCTCCTTTGATGATCCGCTGGACTTTCCACTGCAAGTTCTTCGGTTCTTGCACGGAATCTCCAGCATCCCTCTCTTCGGCTTCTCTTTTCCACTCCCCTAATTTGTTTTTCCCTCTCCGCAACGAGAGTCGCGTCGTTCCAAAAGTTCTACTCCGGATAGGCCGAGAAATCTCACGTACCCGCATGAGCAATCATCCTCCTCCGCCGCCCAATCACAGCCGTCCGCCACTCCCCAGAGCCGACAATGCCTCCGGCAGGAGCAGGCGGGCTCTCGCTCCTCTCGTCCTCCTCCTACAACTGCACACATCAGCTGCGCAGAACGACGCGGCGGTGCGGGATCCGACGCCTGACCCTGACCCTGACCCGTATGGACAGAGGTTCAACCCCTCCATAGCCATCATCATGGTGGTCCTGTTCAGCGCCCTGTTTATCATGGGCTTCTTCTCCGTCTACCTACGGCAGTGTGCGGAGAGAAGGTTCCGCGGGCCGTCCTCGGACCAGCTGGAGGGGCAGTTCCTGTTTCGCCGGGGGCAGCTCCGTGGTGCGGCTGGGATCGACGCGTCCGTCATACAGAGCTTCCCCACGTTCCAGTACTCGTCCGTCAAGGGGCTGAAGATCAGGAAGGGGTCGCTGGAGTGCGCCGTTTGCCTGAACGAGTTCGAGGAGGAGGACGCCCTCCGGCTGCTTCCTAGGTTTGAAATAAATCAAAAATTAAAATACAACAAAACTATTTTTTTTAAGTAAATTAATTTTCTTTTTCCCCTTGTATAATCAGTAATAATTCATTCATTGTTGCAGTGTATTTGAGGTAGTGAGATTGCCCAAATTCGAGAAAGGATTTTGTGTTACTTTAAATTATCATGTTGAGATTAAAACTAACGGAGTCGTGCGCGTTCGCAGCTGCAACCATGTATTCCATTCCAATTGCATCGATGCCTGGCTATCCTCCCACACCACTTGCCCTGTCTGTCGAGCCAACCTCGTGCCCAAACCCGGTGAGAAGTTCGATGCCTCGATTCCTCAGGCGGCCGATCCGGAACCAAGTACGGAGACTAGCTGCCCACCTGACCAAGTACACATCTGTCTGGAGCCCGATCATAATGTGGCAAATTCGAATTCACAATCGCCACAGGCCGAGGAAGGTCCATCAACCAATAAGAGCAGGTCGCCAAGGCCAGGATCGGCAGGCATGCGGGTCGGCAGGTTATTCCTATTCCCACGCTCACACTCAACGGGCCACTCGTTGGTTCAGCCTGGGGAGGACCGTGAGCGATTCACTCTGCGGTTACCGGAACATGTCCGGGACCAGATAATCAAGTCTGCAGGCCTGAACAGAGCAAAGAGCGGTTCCATGGCCCTTCCTCGAGCGAGGAGTGCGAAGGCGGGGTACAGACGGAGTGAAAGCAACGGTGGATGGAGGAGCATACGTGAAAGGAACTACAACTACGAGCGGTTCGACCAGGTAGACGGGACGAGCCGGTGGGGGTTCTCGGTGTCTCCACTGCTCATAGGGAAGACAGGTCCGGCCCGGTCGCCGAGAGGCCTGGGAGATGATGGCATGGGGACGAGTCAGATGACTCCGCCCAGGAACACGCCCAAGCCAGAGAAATCGCAGCTGTTGGATAGGCTGTTCCTCGGGGTGAGCCGAGATGATGGTGAGAGGTCATCTGACAGGCCGCGGGCCCCCGATTGCCAAGTTTAGAGGCTATTTTGTAATTTGTTGTACATACCCTTTTTCCGAGTCACATGTTGTGATTTTGACATTTTTAAATTTTTTTTTATTTATGATTTGATTTATGAGCTCGTTCGCAGCTTCCTTGCTGGTGAGAGAGTGAGTCTTGATCGATGCCCTTGTAATTTACCAAGAGAGCCAATGGTGAAAATGTTGCGTGGTGAATAATAGAATGGGAATTTGCTGGCGCAAAAGAAGAAGAAGAAGCAGAAGAATTCAGTGAGAGTTCAGTGTGGAGGATAGCTGTACTTAACCAAAAAGAAAAAAAAATACTTGTTCCCTTGCACCGACTGTAAATTAAAACTACATTAGTATTCTCATTCCATTAATAAAATTGAAACTAATTTCTACTCGGGTATGGCTTATCCCGATTGTAAAGCGTTCCTATCATGTTCCTAACACACTTATGTACTCGTGTAAACTTTGCCCACCGACAGAGCAAGTTTGTGAACTGCGATAGATAGATTGTGTGGAACGACAGCCCGAAGATGAGAGTTCCATCCGTGACTCAGAAAATCGATGATTTGCTTCGGTTCGGCCAGGCTCGTTGTCGTGTTGTGCATTATGGGGGGCCCAAGGTTAGACGATGTGCAACGTAACGTTGATCACGAACCTTAGCAAGCGAAGGTAAATTTGAGTTGAAACTCGAATAACAAGGTGGGGGTGGAAAAAGACAATCTTATAGAAAATAATAATAATAATAATAATAAGGGAGCTCACTGACCTGTACATAACTTCTTCTTCTTTTTCTAAATAATATTTTATATTAATCTTATAAATAAAAAATTATATTAATTTTTTTTACTCTTATAATAAATTAAATTAATTTGGACTAATTAATTATAATTTAATAATTTATCAGTTTACGCAGTGACCCTACATCCATCCCTATGGGCATGACACTGATTTTTCCTTATTTAATTCAGGTTGGCTTGAGGTGCATGGAGGTCAATGATTGTCGATATAAAGGCTAGACTAAGCCAATTTTCATAAGTCTCAAAACGGCACGCACAATTTCGCTATTCATTATGGTAGTTTTCTTCTAATTTTGAAACTTGTGGTATCGGGTTTAATAAAGAAAGATTCGTGCCGACGTGAAATTTTGTAGAATACTTTACCTATCCATTGACAGATCAACAAATCAAGATTGAGTGACGTTTTAGACTAATTGGACCAAGTGCAAAACTTGATCCTATCAGAACACAGCATTCGCACAGCAAATTTATGGCTCCTCTATGTGGAAAATGGCACGTAATTTCTTGGTTATGGGACATATTCATGTCTCACGGGGACGCGGAGCTGTTGGAAGTTGACCCTGGGCGACTCCTCGCAAACATGGACAAAACGTTCATTTTCCAATAAAGAAAATGTATAATTGCTCCTCATCAGTTGATTTGACAACTCGAATCTCTCACTCACTGTCTTGAGAACTTCATGCACAGGTGAATTTGCATCAATTAAGTAATTATTGTCTCCGCGTCTACTAGCAGTATGGATTGAAGAAGCATCACAGCTTGACTTTCTCTTTACTTAGCCTCTTTTTTCTTTGCTGTTCTCCAGTCGTATTTTATACAAAACTATCTAGTCAAAAGCTTGAGACCATCACCTTCCATGTGCTTTCCCATATCTTAAGATGATATCTAGGCGGAGCCTCTTCTCTGGAAAACTCTTCTCAATGATTTACTCATAGGAGGATTTTTTAGTCTTCTTTACGCTTCCTATTTGATTCTTTGATTGTATCATTCCAGGGCGCAGATCGTCCAACTCTAAATGAGAGATATGGACTCTGTTCTATAAATCGGCCACTGGTCTGGTTGGTTATTGACGATTTCAACTTATGAGAGGAGGGGGAAGGAAAGCGTGTGTTGACTTCACTCATATCTCAAGCCCCTTCCTTGATCGGTTGATTTCATAAGACGCGGATATTACGCATTGGAGGCACGTACCTTGCCTTACTAATTAATCCAATATTCGCAATATATGTACTCGTATAATTCGCTTTCTTCTTTCATAAATTTGTTTCCTTTTTTGTACCCCTAAAATAACATGTCTCGTAGAATGTTCAGATCGTCTTCTCCGGTGATTCGCCATATGGAGCGAAAGAAGATCACTCTCCGCTCCCTCTCGGGCATTCTCAAAGACAGAGCTTCCCTGGCCAAAGCATCCATCTGCTCCAGAACTCGATCCAACGTACACAGGACGATCATCAAAGCCACAACCCATGCTGCCGCCTCAGCCCCGAAGGAGTACTGGGTCGCAGCCGTCCTCTCCCTCGGCCTCGGATCCTGTTTTGCTGCAAACAAGTGCATCAGAGTCCTAATGGGACGGCTCCACAAGACGAGGAACGCCTTCGTTGCCCTGAAGTGCCTCTTCGCCATCCACAACATAATCTCCCAAGGCTCGGTTACCCTTAAGGACGAGCTCTCTGTTTTCCCTTCTTGCGGTGGCCATAACTTCCTTAATCTTTCCAGGTTTCACGACAGCTTCGACCAGGAAACGTCCGAATACTCCTGTTGGGTCAGGTGGTATGCCGGGCTCTTGGAGCAGACCCTGATAACCGCTAGGGTTATCGGTTATTTTCTTTCTCCTTCTTCTTCATCGTCTGAGCGAATTCCAAGAAAAGAGAGGGAAGCAAGAGTCGGGGCATCTTCAAGCTCGGACTTATCTCGGGAAGTAAACCACCTGGTGGACTTGGTAGGGGTCATATGCTCATGCCCGGACTCTGTCCATCTTCAGAGACACGATCTGGTCTATGAGATAGTTAGCCTAGTCCTCGAAGATTACTGGGTAATCAGGTACGAGATTCGATCCCGACTCTCCGAGCTAGATAAGAGACCACTGGAGAGTCTGGGCACCGACGAGTCGGCTCAGGTGTTGAGCGCATTGAAAAAGTTGGAGGGTTGCAAAGAGAAGTTGTTCCTGTTGTTTGTAAACAAGGCAAACAACGACGGCTTGTGGGAAGTGATCGCCGGGATGAAACCCAAGTTGCTCCAGCGTTTGACAAGATGCGATACCGTTCCGAGGATGATTTGCTGGACTCCGGTGGATATTTGGTTTCCATGGGACAGTCCTAGCAGCAACGGCCTAGAGATTCAACATACGCCATGAAGACGACTGTATAGTATATATACTATATATACTAATTACAAGTGTTTATAACGTCTTCATAAATGCAGTATAATTGTGTAATCTGTGGAGTGTAAATTTGTAAGCCGATCCCGCGGATCGATCGAGGTCTATGTTTTTGTCACATCTGGGAGCGTGGTGGTGACGTAAATCATTTTGCCTAATTCCGACGGCGTCCGGCACGTCGATCGATATAATGCCCTCAAAATGTCGATCTCAGATCGTTCTGTGTCATGGTATAGTTCCAACGGGTGAACGGTCATTGTCAAGGTTTGTATTATCTTAGGATAATACATGTCAATCAAGCTACTCAGAGCCACACGGCTGGGGTGTATGATTGGTCCACGTATGGATGACATTCGCGCAGGAATGGTTCTTTTCCATGGCCTATATTTTGCGTTAATCATATATGAATTATTTAATTTAACTGGGCGGCCCATAAAATAACAAATTTATTCAAATCAGTCGGCTGGATGGATTGAAAAGAAGAAATAAAACCAAAGAGTTAGTTGAGATGTCTATCTCATTGTGCACGATGATGTTTTGGATTTATTGGACCCATCACTCACCAGAATGCAAAATCCACCTATAAAACTACACAAATTCAAAATTTTATATATTTACTATTTTTTAATATTTGATTCTATAAATTTTATAATTACAGTCTTAGTTATATATATTTAATTTCATAAATTTAAGTACTGTACTAATGTACCATTATGCTTGATTGGCCCCGCATTATGACATGGTGGAAAAGTTGCTAATGTGTTATGCTATGTAAATAGATAACTATTATGTAATGCTGTTAAATAATATATTAAAAAATGGCTAAAATTATAACTTAAATATATTATGATACTAAACATATAAAATTGAAAATAACAATTTTCAAATATGTAATGTACAGATAAAAAATGTATAATTATGGAATATTTGTACTAATCCATTCCATTCTTGATAAATGCAACGGGCTTTGAACTGCCAGTTCTTTAATGGAAAGGAAAGAGGTTTAGTATATCTTCTCAAAATCATCCTAATAAATTTATAATCCTTCTATCTACTTCCACCGATCCAAGTTGTAATTTTCTCAAACTGACTCACTAAAGGGTAACATTCTCACGAATATGCGCTATGTTTATTCAAACAAAATTGTCTTTGGTATATCTCACGAAACTGGAGAGAATAGCAGAATGATCGTTGACTATTTGGAAGTGACATAAATAGCTAGGAGGGTCATCCCTTAAGCCGAAAAACACGAACATCTCAACGGGGACTTCGCCCATTAATGCATTCACGACTCGCCGATTCTTCCATAACAAGAATTCAGAACTCACCAAACCAAATCCTCGAGCTAAACAAAGAAACCACCGTGTGACGGCTGATGATGTGAGAAACATATCTGAAGTCTTCATCATTGCCCTACCTCTCCTGTTCGTTGCTGCCATCGTTGGGGTTCGGGTCGGAAAATCTCTCTACACGGTCCCTGGCTTTCTTGGCCTGCATTCAGGGGTGACACGATGAACATACGGAAAAACCATGCACAATATAGAGTTAAAAAGTAGTATCCAATATTACCTCCTTGTCCCAATCGGTTCTCACGGTTATTACGGCCAGTATTACTGTCTGAACCGCAGTTCCACCGAAGATCATTCCGCCCCAAATGCCCTGATGCAAGATAGTTTTTTCAGGTTAGTTTTATCGTGGGACAGTGTGAGCAAGCATGTTCTCTATATGTTGTAACCAGGGTAGGTCTGGCAATTTTTTTACACAACACGATAACCTAATACAAAATTAGATTAGGGTTGAGTATAGACGTGTTTCATGTTTAAATTGATTGAATCTGTGTAACATATTTAAATAAACGTGTTAAAACATGTTGAATATGTATAACTCGATAAGATATACTTAAATATGTTTAACTAAATGTGTTTATGCATGTATTGAACTTATTAATCAATTTGACATGTTTATGTGTATTTATCATGTTAATCGTGTACCGTTTAAATAACACATTTAAGTTATATGAAAATGTAATTTAGTCGGGTCGTGTTCATGTTAGACATTTATAACCCGTTTAATAAACGAGCCGTGTATTGGTCAAGGGTTTTCTACTACGAACATGTTTAAATACAATACAACACTAATTGCCGGGCATAACCAGGGGGCAACAATCGAGAGACGACATTAACCTCTTGGCCACAGAGATCCTTGGATTCTGAATGTAAGACAGTATATCTAAAAATATACGAAAAGAAAAGGGAAGTACCTGAACACCAAGCTTGAAGACCCAGCCCATAAGGATTCCAAGAGGAAGCCCAACAATGTAGTAGCAGAATAGGTTGATGTACGCCACGTAAGCTTGCCATCCCGATCCAACGGCAACCCCTGCCCCACAAAAAAAATGAATTTTTTAATTAAAAATTTGGATATCCATTAAAAAAAAAAAGAAAAGCGAAAAAACTTCGTTGCGTTCACTTTCCAGGCTATCTACCGGCCGAGAGGCGATTATACAGAGAGTAATCCTCGTATGAGCTGATAAATAATGCCGATGAGAAACTCAACAACTAAACTCTGATGACTATAACCAGACAGATCACTGGCAGACTTGTTTATGCATGGACGGAAAGATCACCTGATAGAATTGGCTGGACACTGTTGAGGATGATCGTGATGCCCAAGAGGTAAGCCAGCTCGTCCACTTCACTGACAACTTCTGCAGTCGACGAGAATATGTATGCGACTTTGTCGTGTAAAACCATGATGAGAGCACAGAAGAAGATCCCGATTATCGAGGACTGCACTACGGAGACTTTGGTCGCAAACTTTGCTGCGCTTCCGTTCCCAGCTCCAAGCTCATTTGACACCCGAACCCTGCACATGACATAGGAAGCGATGCGATTAAATCATTCGCAGTCACAACCGGAAGCCAGCGTGCCATTACCAATGTAGGTTTGCATCCACCCCGAATAGCAAAACTAAGCCCGTTCGCAACGTTGGAATCCAAAACCCTAATGCTTAAAGGTAAAAGTCGTCCAACTATCTCGGGAAACCTTAATCAAGGATAAAAAAGGACGTTGGTTCTGTTTTGGCATTCGTTAGCATTGGGCACGTTTCTTGTTTGCTAAAAGTGAAGTCATAACAAATAAGGACGTTTTTAATAAGCACATAAATTGAAAAATGTACATTTGAACGAACACGCGAATAAATGTTGTGAGCAGCGAGTGCATGCTGCCAAGCCAATTCATTTTTTCTGCACCCGATTAAATGCAAGTCCATAAGAAGTAGTTGGAGACCAGTGGGGCACAAGGAGAGTCGGTGCAAGCCTAACTGCTTGCCGATGTACAAAGTCCACATTTCTAGCTGAACTTCAAACTAATACGACTAATATATGTGGTGGGCCAGAGGCATAGTCGCCTTTCCATCTGAAATATATGATTGGTGAAAGACAACTAATTGATGTGGAGGCGAGAAGATAAAGTAATTTCCCCTAATTTATCCAAAAAATAATTGTCAACAAAAAATAAAATAGCAATAATAAAAGAAATTGTTTTATATATGAAAGTGGTAGAGGTAGGTATGGCTCATTGTTTTTAATTCCTTTTCTATGCATGTGTTAATTTTGTTTTTAATTCGGTAGGTTAGAAATGAGGGGTTAAATTATAATTATGGCTGTTATTATGTACTATCAATTTAAAAGATAAACTGGAAAATTAATTATACATATATTTAATATTTACAAATTTAATAGATCTTGTTTAAGGGTAAATTTAATACTGATAAAACAAGAGTAGGTTCATCAAGGGACGGGGAGAGAGAGAGGGAGAGGGAGAGGGAGAGTACCCAGTTGCCGCAAAGAATGCTAGAGGAATCATCATCTCCCAGCCATTAATGCTCATGCTGCCACAGTAGGAAACAGATTTAATCGACTCAACCATTGCAATTTCCAAGAGAAATCGATGTACGTGCATATTAAAGTCCTTCCAAAAATTTCCGGACATAGTTTCAGCGGTCCAGCACACAACCAGATTATGGAGCACTGCCTCACTGATTTCTCGTCATTATAGGATAATAGAGAGATGAGGAGGAAGGTGCCATACATACCAAATCGACAAGGCATCTACGGCGATCGTGGCATTTTTCAAGTATCCCGTCATCAGGATCAGTATCCTATAGTACCAGTTCTCCAAGCTGTTTCAATTAATGAGAGAAGAACATCATCGCATGATAGTCGATTTGGTATGACCCTAGAAATTGTGAGAGGTTATACATAGTGCGCTCGACTCATGTACGACAAGAGAACCGAAAGGAGACAAAAAAAGAAAGAGGAAAAAAAAAATGCTCTGGCCCCGCTTGATGATCCTAATTGAAATCTGAATCCCAACTGCTTTCAGTGTGGACTGCAACTAGCATTCAATATTCTCAAAGCATGTGCACCCTCCGACGTTGATGAGCCATCAGACCCACTAGGTCGAAAACTGGAATCCATCCCATCTTTTTTTGTTTTTGTTTTTAATGAGATTAAGAGATATACTACTAACAGAATGGACGGGTATAATTACCAAAGCATGACGCCGGAGGCGATGGAGAGCTTGACGAACTCCCAGAGGCCGGAGAAGGCCTGGAGGGAGAAGCCGGTCCAGGTGAGAGGGCAGCCACCGTACGCGATATAGAAGTAGAGGCAAACCACGAGGATCCACCACGATATGTCCAACACCACCGATAGCCCAATAACTCCAAAGTGGAACACATACACGCATAGCCAGCTTCCTAGCACATTGAAGATCAATGCCACCAGCGATACCCATGCTATCACATTGTTCTTCAACTGGCACTGCAAGAACCTGCCAGACCAAATCAAAAGGATTAGTCAGGAGCACTTGGAACTCATTTCACTGTCACCATGCCGGCGTAATTGGTACCTTTGAAGTGGGAATTGAAACGCGAAGCTGAAGTGGAGGGGGATCATCCAGCAGGCCACCACACCGGAGAGTTTTGCCACATCCTCGGGCTGGCCCAGCAGCCTCATGAGCGGGGCGGCGAACACATAGACCGGGAGCAAGATGAAGCAGCAGAGGAAGAGCACAATCCACGACCTCTGCATGTATATCCCCAGCATGTGGTACCTCTTCGCCCCGAAAGCCTGCCCACACAGCGTCTCGAGGGCGCTCGCCATTCCCAACTGATTGTCTCCCGAGCACACAAAGATGCACGATTAGAAACTAACATCAGGATCGTTACTAGAAAATCAGATAATGTTATCTGAGTCATACTGAAATTTTCATGGATCACGATGAGCTAGTTTTCCAGTTCCGTTACTTTACCGAAAAATCACATTGTTTTGAAAAATCAATTAGAGAGTAAACGAAAAAAGGTGGGATCTTTAGCAGCCGTCCGTAAGCTTGTTATCCCAAAATTCTGTCCTCTTTCTTGTTGATTGTCAGCTAGCTAGTTAGATATTTATAAATTTGATAGATATTAATTAAACTTATTTGAATCACACCAACTAATAAAAAATATAATTTTTATAGTTATAATTTTTTTCACCTTTAAAACTCTAATTCAATCCTTATTTAAATGAAATTCATATTTAATTGTATTCACCAAGTGTAATCTACTAGCTACCTTTGTTCTTCCGAGGGCAGGCATATGCTTTGTCCAAGAGCGCTTTTGTTTTTGAGTTCGCCCAACATTCTTTGAAAAGTCAGTTGGCCAGTGCGATGGAATTGGGGGTTACTTACAGGCCATGGCACGGTGAGCGCCCTCGAGATGTTGTGCAAGCACGAAGTATAAGATGAAGCAGTGAAGGGCACGATCCATGGAGCCCCGAAATCCTGCCTGGGCAACATCTCGAGGGCGCTCGCCATGCCAACTGATCTGCTAGGCAAACCGCCCTGTTGGTCGATGTATTTTACAGCTGAAATCATCTTGTTTCTTTGGTCCTTATTTTCCCCTCGGGACTGATATTTTTGGTTCCTTTCATTGTCGAAACCATACCCCGTGCATATGCATTCATTGTCTCTTACAGCTTGCAACTGTTCTTAACCGGTTCTAATTAATTAGACTCATGAAAAACACATTTTTTTTTGCCTTTTTCTATTGTGGAAAAAAAAGGGGGGTGGGGGAAGAAGAAGACTTATAGGCAGATATGGTTGAAGCAAACTGAATGAACGAACGTGATTGACCCTACCAGGAGGCCGAAGTTGAATCCGACGATGACGGTGTTGGCGATGGAGAAGGCGGCGAGTTCGACCGCCCCGAGGTGGCCAGCAAAGGCCTGCGAGACGATGTTCATCGAGTAGGCGGCGACCCGGCTGAAGATCGCTGGCCCCACGATCTGCCAGAGCTTCTTCGTCTCGACCCATAGTCTCCTGGAGAGGCTCTTGTCCTTGGCCTCCTCGGGATCGGTCCCGTTGGTCTCCGGCGGCATCAGGGGCTGGGTCAGCCCTTCTTCTTCGCGATTGACGACGCTTCCCATGCCGAAGGGAGCTAGAGTGAGATGATTACAGACAGATACGGCCTTCGTTTACTTGAGAAGTATCTGTCGCGATGAGGAGGATAAGTGTCGTAAGGACGGAAGGGAGAGGAAGAGAAAGAGTTGAACTCCGCTTGTGTGAAAGTCCTTGCGGCATATAAGTAAAAGGCAGATTACGTACCTTACTGAAAATGTTCCTTTTTTCTTGTTTTCTCCATGGAAGAGTGGAGGGGACGGAGGACGAGTTGTTGGCAAGCGTTCTCCATTTTTTGAACGTTGATTTGTTTTAGATTAAAATCAGATTAAATTTGATATATAATATAATTAATTTTTTGAATAAGACTGTTTTATTTGAGTATAAAATAAATACATGTAAGTAAAAAGTTAAAAAGGAAGAATGTAATTTTTAGTGATTATTATAATTTTTTATAGTTAAATAGAAAATATTTCTAAATATAATTTTACAATTTAATCAATATTTATTACTTTTATTAGTTAAATTTATATTGGTTAAGGGTATTTTTGGAATATTTAAAATGAGACTAACTACTATTCATCTTTACTCAAATAATATGGATACTATGTGATGATATATTTATAAAATTAATATTTATAATTCCTCTTGTGCTTGTATTCTTTTTTTTTTGGTTAATGTGTTAAATTTAAATATCCTTTCACTTATGAAATATGTTATACATCACACTATTTATATATAAAGTTTTTTCAAGGTTATTGAGATTATTTGATACATTTCTTTTTTTTTAATATGGGATCTCATAATATAATTTAGTTAATAGAGAAAATTTATAATTAAAATTTTTTTAGTTATTATTAGGTAAAATTAATTTAAATTTAAATTGATTGTAATTTGTTATTATTATATGATATATAGAGAAATATAGACCGAATTATTCTCAAGAAGAATAGAGATTTAATTTAATATGTTACAAGCATTAGCGAGGCTCACATGCCAGGTCTTGAATTCAAATCTCGGACCGACTGATTGTTATACTATAGACGGTTGACAAGAGAAAGAAGATTCAGTACAGTGATATTATTCTCAATTTAATAATAAAAAATTATAAATTTTATTTTTATCGTGAGACTTTATATACTCTTTTATTTTTTTCCATTTCTACTATCTTATTACAAGTTTACGAGACTCATATATAATAATAATAATACTAGTAATAATAAGCTGACAGGGACAACTTATGGTAAACGTGCGGCAATGAAGCTAGGCGTGCAATTTGGGTTTGGTAGCGTAGTAAGCTTAACCACCTTGCGATTAATATAACATGTCATATGAAATCAAATTATAACGTCATTTCATTAAGATTAAGATAAGAATAAACAATTATTGGTTAAATTAAACGGATGGCGTGGTGAAATCAATCCACGTCAGAAATTCTGACGGTTATGATGCCAATTAACAATAGTAATGTGACATTTTGAACCGACAAAAATTCAAGGGAAGAGAGAAGAATATCTCTCTCTTACATTGATGGTGTAAGTGTTATAATTATTTATTAATTTATTTGATGATATATTATATAATTTAAGTATTATTATTAATTTTAAGATATTAATTTTAAGAGTTTTGAATATTAAATTTAATATATTAATAAATTAATATCTTTTCACTCACATGATGAGTCATTAACAAAAATTTTTATCGACTTGATTGTCATGCGACAAGAATGAGAGGTTTACTATTTTTTTTGCTCTGTCTTACTTTTTTTATTAATTTAAAAATAGATATTAGTGGAAGTTACCTCTCCATCTAATCTAATGGTTAACGGGTACCAAAACACGCCCCCATAATTCTCCGACAAGGGGGAGCGCATTAATCATCACTCATTGATTAAGTTTGGTGGATTCGACGGCCAAGATCAACAGAGCTTTGCAGCGGTCGTCATTCATCCACCCAAGCATGGACGTATCAATGCATCCTTAAAATCCATACTTATCAACTAGTTTTATATATATATATATATATATTGGAGTGGTTAAAGTCTCCAAGGATTCTTATTTTACAAATGCATTCTATGTTGATGTTAGGTATGAGAGACCATTGTGTTCCACTTGTGGACAAATCTCTTATGTGATGTGGAATCATTTTTTTTTATTTTTAGTATTAATTTGATGTTGAGTTAGTGATTCTTTCAGTAAACTTTTAAATAAGTGATCAAATGATCAAATTTTAAATTGAAATGGTCGACCAAATTTTTTTAAGAATCTTGACCCAATCGCAGATTAGTCTTAATGTACATTTCGATTGACCCGATAATATTGTGTTGTGCGGAGAATTTTACCATCAATGGTGATAAGAATTCCAAAGAAATGTCAGATTTTATCATTAAAAAAGTGGGGGAGTTATAATTTTGACATCTCCAAA
Organism: Sonneratia alba; assembly: GCA_900174645.1. NCBI lineage: Eukaryota > Viridiplantae > Streptophyta > Magnoliopsida > Myrtales > Lythraceae > Sonneratia > Sonneratia alba. The sequence continues at coordinate 1,326,527 of FWPY01000071.1, forward strand.
CTTTTCCCTCTAAATGGCACTTTCCCGGGGACAAGTCCTCCTCCTCTTTCGATGAAATGGCTGACCCTTCCTCTCGTTCACATTGAAGAGTGACGAGGATGGGGTCCAGCACAAAGACAAGGACATATAGAGATGAAGATGTGAGCGATCGGATTGATCCAACTTACCATCATATTTCATGAGACAAGTTAATTTAAACAGTCGAAAGATAAAACAGCCCTTAAATAAATAATAAAAGAGGACTTATGAGATCTGCATGCACGTTTATCGGCCCACCAATAAATTATGGTCAATAGAGAGATCATGCAAGACAGGATCTCACTGCAAATTAGTAATCCAAATTGGATTTGCTCAACTGGCCGGCATCAGGACAGATGTGACGTGACGCCCGATTTATTATACTAATTTTGACTCTCTTTTTTCCCCCCTTTAAATTAGAAAAATCTGATAAGCTCGAGAGGCCCCGATTAGTTCTTAATTAACCGGAATAATTTAGTTAATGACCCACCTAAATATCGTACTACTATTATTACCTATCATGACTGGCCCATGGAAATCCCACCTGTGAAACAGAAGGGACAGACATTACATAAAGCTGGCAAATCATAAATCATATCCCGATTGAATGACCAATCTTCACCCTTGCAATGTCTTTCCTTGGTGAGAGTTGAGTGTTCCAGTCTTTTCAAACTCCCGAAAGTAAGTAACCATCACGTTCAACTGTTCAGCCTGTTAATTGACAGCAATATTATATACATATATAGTATTTAGTATTATAATAATAAATTAATTTATCAAACGGTATATTATATAACATGACACCCATTATCAATTCTTAAATATTTATTTTCAAAAGTTTCAAATTTTAAAACTAATTCATTATATATTATCAGTTTACCGATAAACTCTCCTTAAATACAATTATAGCAAAATTTAGTGTCAAAATACATACTATCCAATTATTCAACTTACAAATATGCATGCACATATATAAACAAACTTTTAATTGCTTAATCATATAATTTCCTCCTAATGTGTAATAGTTTTATATAAGGTCAGGATATTTCTCCATATTGTTATGCAAGTATGGTCCCAAAGAGGGAGAGAATGAGACATTAACATTTCTCGGGGCAAAAAGCGGTCGATTTCATAGTCCAGAAAAGTCGAATCGAAACAAATTCTCTGCGTCGTGGGCTATGTTGCTTTTATCAATCAGAGATTTTTTTTCTATAAATTTAATTATATGTTGTTATTAAAATAAAATTATTTATAATTTTTCCTAATATAAAGAGAATAAATAAAGGGGAAGGAGTGAATAAGAACTGCATACAAAATCCAGATTAACTTTGGTTCCAAATTAATGGCCCTAAACCTATGTCTAATCAATAGTGCTTTATTTGAAGCTCGGGCCGAGACCGAGCCCATTGACTACCGTTGGCGGGCCTTGACGACCCGACTCGGATGAAAGAATCAAAATATTTGTATGGAATAAGATGATTTCTGTAGTGTAGATGGTATATCAAGCATGATTAAAATTAGAGTTCAACAAATAAAATTTTACACTTCTTAGATTTTGTTATCAACTGTAATTTTCTTGCAAAAAACCGCCCGGCAAATTAGGATAAAAAAAAAACCTCTATCCCTCCTTAGTAGCTGTTTATGAAGAAAAGGAAGAGGGAAATCGAAGAACGTAGAATTCATCATCAAAGATGCCAACTAGTTTTGTTCTATATCTTCATATACATAGATATGTTCTTATATATATGTATGTATGTATCCTCGGACGCAATTTCTCCACGTGCCGTATCGACCAAATTGAGTATACACAAGCCCATCACCTGTTACCTGTCCGTCGACCCAAAATCCGTAGATTACAACTGCAACTAACTTGATCTGGGGTTGGCAAGACATTATAATTTGAGAGAGACCAAGATGTTAGATGCGCGCTTTAATGGGGCCGTCAATTTCCCAATTTAATCGTACGTAAGGTGAAGGAATTCACCTTATCCAGCTTAATTCACACACTCACTCGGCTGCTACATATCAATGCCCATAGAGACGTAAGAAATACTCGGCTTTACAATCGAAATTAGACACACAAATCTTAGAAAAATAAAGTTTAATATTGAAATTATTCACGAATAATTATGAATCCCTATATACAACTTGTCATGGGATAACAAGTGAGGGTTGGTTAAGTCTTAAAAATCTCGGTTGAGTAGAATTTATGATGAAATTCAAGTGAAATGAGAAATATTATTTATAAATATGAGAGTTTTATTACTTAATGGACTAATGTAACTCGATAGGTTGATCGCTCAAGTTTTGACAAATCCATGTCTGATGGACCATTGATTATAATTCAGGGGAAGCAGTGGAAGAGGTATGGTCTTACATTTATTGTACGGTGCTGTCAACTGTAAATTTTTTTTTTTTTACCTTAATGGAGCCAACTACCACCTATCACTACATTAATTAGCTCAACGCAAAAATTATAGCATGTGTATATATTTCATGATATTGATTCGATGGAACCTATTAATCATGCATGCATGTGGCTGCGCACAGATTTCCGATCGGGGCTGGCTCGGCTTCATCACCGTCTTTATGTCTATGAAATCAATGCGGACGACGCCGCCATCATCTAGTCAAGAGACACTAGTGTTGAATTATATCGGATTTACGTATAATAAACGAGCACCCTTCTTTTTTTTTTTTTTAATTCTTGGTTGCTGAGAACGACTTCTACCAAACGTTCTGGGTACATTTATTTTACCGGTTAATATTGATAATTACAATTGTTAATTAATGCAGTATGCATGTCCACATTAATTAGTACATCGGCGCGGGGTTAGCTTACACTTGTGGTGCACATCTCTCGCGTACACACACGCACATGCAGAAATGAATTTTTCACTCTTCCATCTCTCTCTCGAAGCCATTTCTTGTGCTGGTACAGTTGGGGTCCATATCTCCAGGTACTTTGAGCATAATTTTCGAAGATGAAGAACTAAATTTTGACAAGAAGCAGCTGGGTACCCCATCTGTATATGTTCTATACCATTATCTTCGGCTAAATTTATGAATTTATTAGGAAATAGATCCATCGAGGGCCAAAACGTTTATATCCACGTCCTGGGTTCCCTCATTGGGGAGGGCACGGCGTCCCAATCAAATCTGAGAAGGGGGAGATCTTCCACAATACCTACCTACCTAGTCGGATGAAGGAGATAAACTGAAACCAGTGGTTAGGTGTCGATATATGTATGCACGCAGTGAAATTCACAGAAAACAGCTTCATCTATTGCTATAACAATATATATGCCTACGGTTGGAATGGTAAAACATGAGAAATGGCAAGATCTTACTTCATATTTTATAGAAAGAAAAAATTATAATTTAAATAATACTTTTAATCAACAATATATAAGAGCATTTCATCCATTTCTGAACTCATATGATTTAAATCGAAATTTAAGTATAGATTTAAGCCGGTGATGGTACACACAGGAGGAGGAGGGAAAAAAAAAAACATTTGGAGGGGAAGTGGGGCTGCATAATAAATTCGATACTATCCGGACAATGGGAAGAAGGGAGCGACCGCCATGAATTTGCGATTCTTCGTCGACTTGACATCTATATCCATCCCATCAAAACCGCCATTCTCCGCCATTAATAAGATGGTAAATTTTGATGACGGCAATGTGGAGGGTAGTTAGCTAACCACCACGTACCAACAAGGAAGCCTTTCATAGAGATGGATCTTGATCTTTTCTCATCATTTGCATACACATATCATGTATAAGATTGCATTATCCACTACATGAAGGCGTTTTGTCTCGCCTGCTTAGACTTTACGAGGTGGATCTTTCAAATTAAAATGCGAGATGAGCGGATGCTCAATCGGTCGGGAAGGGTATTGTGTAGTTTGCCGAGGCTTAGTCTAATATGTACATCGTCGTCATAATTAGTAGTGCAACTGTTGATGTTGACGTCACTATTATTTTCCCCCCTGTGGCATGGGATAATAATATTTTAAAAACTATAAGGGACACGACCAAAAAAGAAAGAAAAAAAAAACATATATAAGCAACGTGAACGTTAATACTGACACCCACCCCACACCACAAGAACTCCACAAAAACGTAAAGACAGCACAACAACGGTCTCCACAAAAACGAACGGAGTGATCATCACCAGAGGCTACTGGTGACAGACTTCGCGTCGCCATGGAAGGGGACGGAGCAAACTCCGAGACCTTCCTCAAGAGGTTCCTTCTGGTCCTCAACTGTCTCATGCTCGGCATCGGGACGACCGGCGCCCCACTCCTCATGCGACTCTACTACATCCATGGCGGCAAGAGGGTGTGGCTCATGAGCTGGCTCCAGATGGCCGCCTTCCCCATCATCATCGTCCCCTTGCCATATCCTACATCCGCCGCCGTCGCCGCTGGGCTGAGAGGGGGAGCAGCGGCCATCCCCCGAGGCCCATCCTCATGAAGTCGATCCTCTTTGTCGGCGCAGCCATTGTCGGGCTCCTCACCGGTGTCGACAACTACATGTATGCCTATGGGGGAGCCCGCCTCCCCGTCTCCACATCGTCCCTCATCATCGCCTCCCAGCTCGGGTTCACTGCGTTCTTCGGGTTCCTCCTCGTGAAGCTGAGGTCCCGATACTAACTTTTAACATCAGCACATCATTCTGATTTATATTTATACGTACTGCAGATATTCTGGAAACTATCTTGTTTTACGAAACATGCGGTCAACATATATATATGTCTATGTACAGGTTAACGCCATACTCGATAAACTCAGTGGTCCTCCTGACGGTGGGGGCGGTGGTGCTGGGGCTGCGTGCTGGGAGTGACAGGCCGGAGGGAGAGACAAACAAGCAGTACATGATGGGGTTCATCATGACTGTGATAGCGGCGGTCCTTTACGGCTTCATACTGCCGCTGGTGGAGCTCAGCTACAAAAAGGCCAAGCAGGCCATGAGCTTTTCGCTCGTCATGGAGTATCAGCTCGTCATGTGCATCTTCGCCACTGTTTTCTGCACAGTCGGCATGTTAATCAACAAAGACTTTCAGGTTACTACACATTCACTACTGATTTATTCTTCCCCCAGCTCGCTCTTGTTCTTTCTCTCCGTATATATTCAGAACCCACCTTTGAGTGTATATATACTCACTCGATTCATCAAATCTAGGAGGACTAAAAGATTGCAAATGCGGGTTAAAGCTCGAAACTGTCACAGTGCATGTGGAGATTTCACAGAGCTACACTTGTTTGCAACATTAAACGAATAATCCCTGTGGGGATTGTGGCTCTGCCTTGATCAATGACCTGAATTCCAACTACTCATGTAAGAGAAGCAGAAAGGGAGGAAAAAACGAGAATATTAGATGTGAGATCTGTTTAGGATTCTCGAGAAATATATATAAGTAATGTTTTTATGCTTTATAAGCATTTTGTTGCACATAATATACAAAGCGGTAACTGCAATTGACTAGTTGAGATAAGAATTACGTCCTCCTTTATTTCAAGATATAATGACTGTTTAATTGTTTATTTTTTAAAAAATTATTTCACCTATTTAACCACAGTTTTTTCTTCCGATGAAACCAAGAAGTTCGCAGTAACTGATTGAAATTAATCATCGTTTGTGTATATATAAATTGAATATTGTAAGATATTTTCAATAAATTTCAAACTCTTATATCGTAGATAAGACGTATTAAGACATATTCATCCTAATCAGATGAAGTGTCAGTTCACTAATTAATTAGTGCACCACACACCTGACGGCATCTCTCTACCGTAAATCTTTTCTTTCCATGATATTTGCAGGCAATTAGAAGAGAAGCGCACGTGTTTGACCTTGGAGCAGCCAAGTACTACTTGACCTTAGTGTGGTGTGGCATCCTGTGGCAATTCTTCTTCCTAGGATCTATTGGGGTCATCTTCTGCGCATCCTCCCTGACCTCTGGGATCATCATCTCCGTCATGCTCCCCGTGACCGAAGTTCTCGCTGTCATCTTCTACAAGGAGAAGTTCCAGGCCGAGAAGGGAGTTGCACTCTTCCTGTCCATGTGGGGATTCACCTCCTACTTCTATGGGGAGATCAAGCAAACCTGGAAGAGGAAGCAGGAGCAAACTCAGAGTCAGCCTCCTCCCCCTCCTCCTCTTCCTCCTCACGCTCCCGAGACGGAAATGACGAATGGTCACTCTCTGATCCCTTAGGGTGTAATAATAGATGCACTTTGATAGATCTGTCTGTAAGATGCGATTCGATTTGGCCACTGGAATGTGTGGCCCTCGTGTGGAACCACAATAATGTATTGTTTTCAACCTATATATATGTTCTTGTTCCCTATGTATAACGTATAATTAGTAAGATGAAGCCACAGTGAGAATCTTTCTTTCTAACTTCTAGATAACATGATCCGCCGTGTATGCTGACTTTTCTACACCAACAGCAAGTCTAAGTTGTACGAGTTTCCATGTTAATTTCAACCCGCATGCATTGACTCGGGATTAATGTTTCTTTGCTCGGACTAGTAGGTGAAGGTATGGATTCGTAGTAAACGCGAAGACTTTTGTAACCAAAATATCTAGCAAAGTTATTAATCATTAGTGATAGCTAACAGGAGCAGCAGCAGCAGCTATGCACCCACCACTAGTATTACTGTATATCTTCTGTCACCGCAGCGCTCATGGGAGCAATCCAAAGACCAGCCCATCCTCAAGAAGTCGATCCCTTGCCCGGATTTCATTTCATCATCACCTCTCTGCTCAGGTTAACTGCATCTTTTGCGTTCCTCCTCATGAAGCCGAGGTTCTGATAGCGTACTCCTTTGATAGATTTTATCGCGTGCGAAGGACTTTGGTTCTCTGATACAAATGGGAACACTGTGTTCCGAATATATATAGAGGTAAACGGTAAACCCCGTGGTTGATCATAACTTGGAGACCCTGATTACGCTGGAGGCTATATGGTTCTGGCAATTCAGCTAGGACGTTCCTTCTGTTTTAACAGGAGTATACGTCGAAAATCGCTGAAAGAAGACCGTTGAATCGACACCTACCACCAGTAAATTATATTAGATAACATGGATCCAACTACTCGGGGAAACAAAAAAGGAGGGGAAAACAGGGACCCAACCGCATATATTGCTGGACAAGTGTATTCAAGATTTGATGAGATGCAATAAAAATATATGCATATCTTAGAAAATCCCAGAAGTATCTGCAAATTTATAACAAGGCAACATTTCATACCATTTTCAAATTCCTCATCCCTGGTCCTCTGTCTTGTACGTGATTTTAAAAAACTTACTTTTAAAAAATATATATATTTTTCCCTAAAAAATGCCAACTGGATGTGAAACGCAATCATAGAATGCTTTATCATACATTCAACGATCTTGACATTAACCCCAGAGATGTCAACCTTCTCGGAGGTTATGATCACATAGGATTGATTAGCCCTCCTAAGAGAAATACCATTGATGTTATGACCTGCAATTACATGTTGAAGTAAGAAAGAAGAGATCCAACATAAAATTCCTAAAACAACTATTTTGAAAACATAATGTATATTGTGTGTGTATATATATATATATATGATTATTAAGTTATACTTCCTTGAAATGTTAACATTAGAATTTCTTGATGACATAAACTTATGAAACTCATCAGCATTAATCTAAGATATACTTAGCGAAAAAATGATAGAAAACACAAACTGTTAGAAGAAAGAAATGTTTCTCACCATTTATTAGAAGCAAATCTAGGAGGAAGCTGCTTTTAGAACACAACTCTTTTGCCCTCGAACCTCCCATTAAGCACAACAAAAAAGAATATATTTTCATGACAAAACTGTGAAAGGAGGAAGGATAGTCATTGAATTTATAATGAAATCCATAACATAAACTTGGTTCCATACTCCAATTTTTAACATAGCTGTCTTAACTTCATTATGGAAATACCACTTTTTTCACAACCCAAGAAATCTTACAAATAGCATCAAGAAATATCCCAAAGAACCTAAGACGCGCATAAGATTCGGAATTCACTTGGGCATTTCATCGAACATCCGAAGTATCGTCTTTGAACGGAATTTTTCCTACTTTCACAATCATCAGTAACTGACATATGCAGCAGGAGTATCCCCGCATAACAAGCACTTTCTCTACCATGAAGAAAGCTCTCAACAGAATCTATATCCTCTCCCTGAAGTTACCATTGATGCCATAAGAATATAAAAGGGTAGGTAGGTGATGGTTGAATTCCAATGAGGATTGTAGAATGCACAATTATATTAAAGACAGGCCGGTAGATAATGCATATAAAAGTGCATTAGACAGGAGGAGAGTGACACTAAGAGGGCGACTGAGAGGGACACCGGAGATGGGGGAAGGCATTGGTATCGGATAGGAGGCCTTAGATACATCGAGTAGGATAGGAGTGCGTCAAAGTTGAAGGCGGGTTGTCGGAGATGCTAAGACATTTTCGACAGGTACCTCCAGGAAATTTTCCAACTTTTCTCCGAAACTCAGTTCCGACGGGATTTCTGCCGGAAGTAAGCTGGGGACAACTCTCTCACAAATTGGTCTCGGAATTTCGCAAATTTCGGGTAGTGCACCATTGGTGGTCGTCCGATTCTTTGGTTGCGGGGACTTAAATGTTGTACAATTCACTTTCGTCCTTTTCCCTTCTCAACGGTTTGTAAAAGTAGAACAAAAACCATCACCACAGGACATTCGTGTCCCAAGAGAAGCCGATATTTTCGAGTTCGACGATGACTAAGAAAGTTGACAGCACGCCGTCATACACCATGCAGCTGTTGACTGGGATGGCCTCTTCTTCTGTCTTCTCCCACTAGATTATTTGCCCACGAAATCGATCTCTCTCTCTGTATCAGAGACATGACCCGCACCCATTTCCACTAATCGCCAATTGACTCCAAGTCTCCAATCAATACGGATTTGTAATCATCACCATCACGTTGACGTGGCGGCAACCTAGCTAGCTGTCATCCACCAGTGCCTTTAATTACGTCACCTTTTTCGGCATGATCATCTTCCCTTCCACACTGTCATGAAATGATGTTACGAGAAATATATATATATATATATATATTCTCTCGAGACGTTGTTCACCAACCCTATGAAGATAAGTTTCATCCCTGCAATTAAGTAATCTTTTGCATACATGTAGGTACACGTTTATTACCTGTCGAAATATTGTGTGCGTGTTTATATATATATATATGTATATCATAGTTTTTAAAATCATACCGGACCAAAAACCGGTCAATATATGAATTTATGGATCGGACCGGGATTTAATGGATTGAACCGCATATTTAATAAATGATATTAATAATATAATATTATAATTTAATTATGATTTATAATTAAAATCATTAATATAATTATAATATTAGTTCTAAATTTAACATAAAATATAAATATAAGTCTAGTAAAATAAAATAAGTACATTATAATATATTTTTATTTTTAAATTGATCGATTTTCTCATCGGTTCAATTAGATTTATTTGTTCGAGTAAAAACCAGTCGGTTCAATTCGATTTGACCTCATTTAAATTATAATTGGATTTTTGTGAGACCGGACTGGGTGAGTGGCTGGGTCCCCGTCGAACCGGCCGGCCCGGTCCAATTTTCAAAACTATGATGTATATATTCAATTTGACTAGGAGATGTTTACTTTATGCATAATATTTCAGAAAATAATTTCCTCAACAGAAATGTTTATAGATGGGTCTAATAGCGGCTATATTAATAAATTTAAAATTTTATTTACTAATAAATTCTGTATCAATTTGAAATGTTTTCAAAGAAATTTTGTACTATTGATGCAATTAACTTTACCATTATAAAGGTATTATCACAATTTTAACGGTTTACATTAACAGGTAATATTTTGTAATATTTTATACCAATAAAGTAAAAAACAGAAAAACTTTTTTATTTTCTTTTATTTTTTTCCAATATTTTAAAGACTATTTGTGCAATTAACTCTCCTTCATAATCATGCTCGACCTGCATTTCAAAAGTGCGGTAAAACTTAAATGTAAATGTGAATATGAATAGTATTTACATCTTCTCTCTTTTTTTACCACATTTATTTAGAAACTTAAATGGAGATAGGTTAATTCAGGTGATATAAAGTTAATTTAGATAAATATTTTTTTAATTTAAAATTTTCCTACTCATATTATGCGATTAAAAATATTACTTAAGACATACGGAGCACTTCGATTATACTGTTGATTTGTATCCATCCGTTCACTGCTGACATAATTGACTTTCTTGTATGACTACCAAAAAGCCAATATTCCAGCTTGAACAACAGAAACCGTCAACACATGTACAGCGCGATACTATCACAGGAGGGATCTGTCAATCACACCTCTCCTCCATGGCCGGACAAGAAACAAGATCGTCCGATACGACTCTCAAGAAGATCCTCCTAGTCCTCAACTGCATCATCCTCACCATCGGGACCACCGGTGGGCCGCTTGTCATGCGGCTCTACTTCGTACACGGTGGCAAGCGGGTCTGGCTCTCGAGCTGGCTCGAGACCGGTGGTTGGCCCGTCATCGCCATCCCCCTCACCATCTCCTACGTCCACCGCCGCCGTCAATGGGCCATCACCACTTCCAAGGGAGGAATTGGTACCAGCAGCCCCGCCGCGAGGCCGTTCCTCTTCGTCGCCTCTGCTGTCGTTGGTGTCCTCACCGGGCTCGACAACTACCTCTATGCCTATGGCATGGCTCGCCTCCCCGTCTCCACCTCCTCCCTCGTCATTGCCACCCAGCTCGCCTTCACAGCCGGCTTCGCGTTCCTCCTCGTCAAGCAGAGGTTCTGCCGCTAACCAACCTTTTACCATTTTGATCATCTGACAGCTGGAATCTATCGATTTCGAGCTATGCAAGAGGAGCACATCAGTGACTATAATTTACTCAGGTTCACGCCGTACTCAATAAATTCGGTCTTCATGCTAACCCTGGCGGCGGTGGTGCTGGCTCTGCACACGGGAAGTGACAGGCCGAAGGGGGAATCTAACAGGGAATACGCGATGGGGTTCATTATGACGGTGGCTGCAGCGGCTCTCTACGGCTTCATACTGCCGCTGGTGGAGCTGAGCTACAAGAAGGCCAAGCAGGCCATAACTTATTCGCTGGTATTGGAGTATCAGCTCATCATGTGCTTCTTCGCCACCGCTTTCTGCACAGTGGGCATGCTAATCAACAAGGACTTTCAGGTATTATCTACGTGCCCTCTTTCTCCTTTCTCTTCACCCCAGCCGCATCCCTATTCAAAGCCGTGCATATGCTTGTTGGGGTTCCACCAGATCCCGTCCACTTAGTCTCGAAAGTGCCACCCGAGGTTGAATGGTTATTAAAAGCAACTTAGAGTTCAGAGGATCTAGTATTACATTGCGCATCATATGTGCTACAGTGATAAGTGGATCAATGCTTGCTATTAGTGCCCCACCGGCCACGGAAGCCTTACTTCTATGGTCTGCATCTGTTAAGTTGAGACTAATTCTGCTTGCCGGCACCTGGACAATGGAATCGGCAGAAAATTTGCCGGCCGAGGTTCCATTAATAGAGTGAATAATTCCATAGGCAGCAAAATGGGCTGTACGTTTTGTTCTTTTAACCTTAAATGGAAAAACTGATTCCGATGATCAAGATTCACTTCTTAAAGCTTTTCATCCTAAAATATTTCTTCACGCTGGATATTTGGTCATAAATCTTCTCTAATCAGTTCGTGTTCACCCTACTGCCATTTTCCCGTCAATGAGTACTTAATAATTTTTGTTGGCAGCAAACTCCTGCCATGGGATCTTGGCTTGGACATCCTCACTCACTCCCCTCCCCCACTTTTTTTTTTCCATTTTCTTATTTTCTAATTATATTAATCTAGAAATGGCACAAAACCCTTTTTTTTATACCAAAAAAATTTATAGCCGGCCAGTATATGAATTCATAGGAGGAGAAGGTATCATATACCATAATGTTATAATTATTTTATCATGTTGCAGTGTATGCCGCTGTCACCAACTAATAAAATTTAAGTAAATATTGATTTTCTAATCATCAAAATCAAATACATAAAGTCCTTAAAAAAACCCTAAAAATCGTAACTGTAAAAGGTTATTTTTCCCTGTTTTAGAATTTTGACCAACTTTTGATCACAAATTAGGTCCGTAATTTAATGGTTAGGTGAAACAAGGATCCGGGCCTCGTAACAATTAGTTCTGATCTGAGCTGAGCTGGGCACATCACTGTGCTAATTTCGATTCTCATTTGACAAAATTTGCACGCTTGTCCTGCGTCTCTTGCCTCCTTTTTTTACATATCTAGCCAGATTTTGTCTTATTTAATCATAAAGCTTTTTGGAAAGTTATATGATGCCATAGCTTGTGCAAGCCCCAGTCTAAGTAAAAAAAAAAAGACCAAATCATCCGACTTTATCATGGAAAAATGATCAGAATGATGTACAACAAATGAAAATCGTATTCTGGTACACCGTATCGCCACTGATAAGCCAACTGCAATTCCGCTGCGTAAATCTTCTACATCTTTTGAACTCATCTTTCAGGCGATTCCAAGAGAAGCGAGGGATTATGGAATCGGAGAATTCAGGTACTACATGGTGCTGGTCTGGAATGCCATCATATGGCAGTGCTTCTTCCTGGGAGGCATCGGAGTGATCTTCTGCGCCTCGTCCTTAACCTCCGGGATCATCATGGCGGTTTTTATTCCCGTGACCGAGGTCCTCGCCGTGATCTTCTTCAAGGAGAAGTTCCAGGTCGAGAAGGGAGTCTCGCTCGCCCTCTCTCTGTGGGGATTCATCTCGTACTTCTACGGGGAGATCAGGCACTCCAAGAAGAAGAAGGGTCACTGCAACCGGAATCTCGATCCAGAGTGGCAGTGGAGGAGGCCGGTTTCAATCGAGATTGAGTGCAATGCTGTTGATAGATTATGAACACGATCAGATTCATAAAAGGCAATTCGATCTCATCATTAAAAATGAAAAAAAGTGCAAAGCAGTTCAATCTGACCTAGGGAAAAGCCCGGCCGAGCTCTGTTAGGGGAACACTATACGTTAAGTTTAGCCACTAATGACGGTCCAACAGTTGTAACTCTGGGTTGACTATAGCTTAACCCTTCTATAAATTCGGTGAAAATAAAATAAAGAGAGCTCGGTGTAGTGATATAACTCTTAACCTAATAACTAAGTGATTGTTAGTCTGATTCTTAATGTAAGACTTACATGCCCCTTTATTGCTCTAATTCTCCTACAATTAGCACCTTATTTGATCGAAATGTGCACATCCTGGCTATTGAAACTTCAATAGAAAAGAAGATATCGTCTTATATTCAGTTATCATCCAACCATCATAGGTAGGAGGATGCGTATTATATCTTCGTTATATCACGTGATGGTTTAATGTGGTTTAACAGTTTAATATAAAAAATTGATAAAAATTAACCTTTTAATTATTAAAAGATTAAAATAACATTAAATAAGATCTAAAAGGATTTGTGATTATGTAAAATGTAATATTTAAATAAAAAATAATATTCTGCTTGACGTGGTGATCGAAACCTTCTCTATGGAGAGAGCTTGGGATCTAGTGAAACAATTACTTTGGGATAGCAATTCACGAGCGACCGATCACAGTAGATAAGAAATGGGTTGTCTCTTTTTTATCTTCTCTGGATGAAGAATATTCGTCGGAAGACGACAAGAATAATCAGCTTGCTCACGACAGAATATTGGTCGACCTCTCCACATCAGCGACTCGCACATCATTTACACTTGGTGACGACTTTTCTCCCTCCAGCAAGGCTCATTTTTTTTCTGAACTAGCCGTTCCCGATCGTCACAGTCACATCTTCCATACGGTCTAATAGCATCATGTGCTGCATCATTACTTCTACCCTGCACATGACAACTCGGTTATTTGAGTAATGGCTATATATGCAGAGACCCTATTCGATATGGGTGGGATTCGTGGACGTAAATCCGTTGCGAGAGCTAGACGTCTTTCCCGTCATGCCGTTTTCTGTAGCTTATTACACCATTCGTGTACAGTTTGCTAGTCTAATCAGCCAATGGGATATCTCGTGAATTGTTCCTTCATATCTCTTTCCTATACCTTATCAGACCAACAGAGCCTCTGATATAACCCCACCAAAAGGCCAACCAATCCAGCTTAAAATAACAGAAACAGGCAACAGAGACGAACCCTCAGAAGAAAGCATTAAAGATCACAGAGAGAGAGAGGGAGAGGGGGAGGGACTCATACAAGGTGATATTATCAGAGAAATCTATTACTCGCGCCTCTCCTCCATGGCCGAGGGCGAAGCAAACTCCGACGCTGCCCTCAGGAAGATCCTCCTAGTCGTCAACTGCATCATGCTCGCCGTCGGGGCCAGCGGTGGCCCGCTTGTCATGCGGCTCTACTTCATTCATGGTGGCAAGCGGGTCTGGCTCTCGAGCTGGCTCGAGACTGCCGGCTGGCCCGTCATCACCATCCCCCTCACCATCTCCTACGTCCACCGCCGTCGTCGATGGGCCACCACCACTAGCGAGTGGGGAAGTGGCTCTGGCAGCCCCCTGCCCAGGCCTGTCCTCTCGAAGCCGTTCCTCTTCGTCGCCGCGGCCGTTGTTGGGGTCCTCACGGGGCTCGACGACTACCTCTATGCCTATGGGGTGGCCCGCCTCCCTGTGTCCACCTCAGCCCTCATTATCGCCACCCAGCTCGCCTTCACAGCCGGCTTCGCGTTCCTCCTCGTCAAGCAGAGGTTCAGCTGCTGCTAATCTTTACCGTTTAGGTATGATCACCGGCGATATATCAAATTTGGGCTATATTTATAACTCAGGTTCACGCCGTTCTCAATAAACGCGGTCTTCCTGCTGACCCTGGGGGCGGCGGTGCTAGCGCTGCACACGGCAAGTGACAGGCCGGCGGGGGAGTCGAACAGTGAATACGCTATGGGTTTCGTGATGACGGTGGGAGCCTCGGCTCTCTACGGCTTCGTGCTGCCGCTGGTGGAGCTGAGCTACAAGAAGACCAAGCAGGTCATAACGTATTCGCTGGTGTTGGAGTATCAGCTCGTCATGTGCTTCTTCGCCACCGCTTTCTGCACAGTGGGCATGCTAATCAACAAGGACTTTCAGGTATTATCTGTACCCTCAGCTCTATCTCCTTCCTCTCCCCCCCCCTCTCTCTCTCCCCCTCCCCCTTCTCTATCCCTGCATCTCTATCCAAAGCCTTACCTGTTCTGATTCGATTTAAGCTAGATCCTATCTACTTAATCACAAACCAATTCAGATTTCAGTTGGGTATGATCCGAGCTTATTAGCACCCCTGTTTGCAATTCACGTGTGTTAAGTTCGAGATTTAATTTCCTGACGGATGCTTGAAATCCATCCACCATTCTCGGATTGCGCAATCTGGCTTCGATAATACCTATGACAGTGACATGCAGAAGCATACTATCACAAAGGGTCTGATTCTGTTCTTTTCATTTAAAAAAAAAAAGAACTGATTTTGATCTTCAATTTTTTTTTTCCATTCGTCTACGTTTTCATCCTATATATATTAATTTTATTCTGGTTTTGACCCTACACCTTCTCCAATTAGTTTATAGTTAATCCTACACGATTCTTCGTGAAGATATGCTAGACTTAAAGATATTAGGCCATAAGGATCGGAAAACTGATTACAGGGAATTGACTTGTTAGATTGTAATTTCCCTCTTTTTTTCCTCTTTTTTATAATTTGTATATGTACTAATATTGTTTCTGTACTTAACCGTATTTAATATTTATACGAGGGTTTTTCTAAGCTATACATTTAGGTTAAGCAATAAATAAATTTCATTTATTATGAGTGATCGAGTCCTTATAGGTTAGGATCAAAACTAATTTCCCCTCTTTTTTGGTGATGATCGAGTCCTTATATGTTATTTTCGACTTTTGATTAATGAATATATTTCTTGATTACAATTTCATATAATATAATAAAATAAGAGAAGATTAAAAAATAAAGTATACCAAAATTTAATTAATGGGAATTGATCTTCGCTAAATAATCTTGTACGGTCACATTTGTATTGTCGTCTTGCTTTTTTTCCCTCTTCCGCTTTGGACGGTCTTGTCGCATTTCTTCATTTAGTTATAGCTTTTGGAGAATTTGTATGATGCTGTCATGGACACGATCAAGAAAGGTTACGGACCATACAATTATTGCACCATAGAAGACCCTTCAATTTCATTGAGAATTAAAGCAATTTACGCCGCTGATGAAACCCTTTTTGCTTGGAACGATAAAGCTGGTCGAGCCCCCGTATCTAAGCCAGAGAAAATAGGCTAAATCGTCCGGATTTTATTGTGAAAAAATCCGTAAAATCTTTTGTGTCTGCGAAACTAATTTCTGCAGGCGATTCCGAGGGAAGCGAGGGGATATGGACTCGGAGAAGTCCAATACTACGTGGTGCTGGTTGTGAATACCATCGCATGGCAGTGCTTCTTCCTGGGAACCATTGGAGTCGTCTTCTGCGCCTCATCACTGTCCTCCGGGATCATCATAGCCGTTACGATCCCCGTGACCGAAGTCCTCGCCGTGATGATCTACAAGGAGAAGTTCCAGGTCGAGAAAGGTGTCTCGCTCGCCCTCTCCCTCTGGGGACTCGTTTCTTACTTCTACGGAGAGATCAAGCACCCCAACAACAGGGATGTGGATCGAGGTCAGCCTCCCCCACCTCTGGAGAGCGAAAGCGAGGGGCCACCGTCTCAGATCGATTGCGATGTTGTCGATAGAGCATGAGGACAAGCTTGATTGAAAACTCGATTTGATGTGACCTAGGGAAAAGGCCTTGCCCGACACTCTTTCAAGTGGGTATGCGTCCACTAACTGAGTTTTGGAGGGCCCAAAAATCCACCATCGGAGTTGTAATGAGGTTAGCCCCCCTCTTCAAGATTGGGATAATGATCCAACCCTAGTGGAGCTCATGTGACATCCATAGTCGATCAACAACGATTTGAAATAATATATGGTGTGATAATATTATTCTCGACTTAAAATATTTGAATTTTTGGAAAAAAAAAATTTCTTTTCTTTTCCTCGCGTCTATGAAACTTCTCGGTAATGGAAGGGAAAGGAGATTTGTCCTTATATAGCGGGGAGAACCCTTTTTCCATTCCTTTTCCTCTCTAACTCGGTGAGAAGGAAGACGTCAACCGTCGGATCAGAGACGGGTTAAGATCTGACAACCGCTGATGGAAGTAAGTGAACTTAAAGTTTTAGGATCTGACACGTGGACATGCTGCACAGGTCATAATCTAATTCGCACGTGCATGGGTGTTTACACGCGTGAGCGGATCATGCTGGACAGAACCTTGCCTTCGTGGGGCCCACAGACAACAGTCTCACAAAGCGACACAGGCATGAGGGCTGGCAGTGACTTTTGTCGTTCTTCATCATAGTCAACGATCAAAGTCCACAAATATCTAGGAATCTTTTTTTTTTTCAATGAACAAATCCAGGAATCATTGGGGCTCATGGGAGTAATTATCATTCACTGGCACAGAGACAGCGAGGGGCAGGCCGCAGGAGCAATACTATCTTTTAGTATATAAAGATTTTATATTTAATTTTAGAAATAAATCTTTTAATATCTTCTATTTTTATTAATAATCTCCTCTTTGAATAATCGAATAAATGAATTTCATTCAAGTTGGAGAGGTCTTTCTCGTGATCTTTTTCCATTTTTTTAGTGAAAAAATAACTGATTAGGGTTGAAATATGGGAATTTTCAGGGTAATTCCTGATTATTTATTAAAAAAAAAGATGAAGGAATTTCCATTACTGAATTTGTCCATCTGGGATGTAATCGAGATGATGGAGTGGCACACCCAATTATCGTGCCATTTTGCAAGTTCTTCCTTTTCCCACCTCCAACCTCAAATTAGGACACTTCTCCTAGTATGGAAATTACTGAATGATATTTAAATTAATAATCTCTTAATAACTTCAATATATATATATATATATCACCATAAATCAGATTAATACGGATTCGATTAAATTAGTCCATTAAATCGTGAAGCTCTGAATCTAACCACGGAAATGATCCCACGCCGGCTGTATGAAGAGCCCCACCCGTGAAAGGTTGGGCTCGCTTCTATGGTCCTCCGTGAACCAGGTGCAGCCGGCAAAGAGTCTTCAAGCGTCGGACATGAACAGTGAAAACTGAGTAAAGTTGGGTGCTCCGGGTATACAGACATGCAAGAGCGTATCTCGTGGGACCCAGTGTAGTCTCCTTCTGCATATTCTCGAAAGACGGTGTATGCAGCCGGAGCTGGGAAGAATTGCTCGTTAAAAATCTGCTAGGAAAATCCTCCTCCACCTTCTCGTCCTCTCTCTCTCTCTCTCTCTCTCCCCCTCCCCACTCTTCACCTCTTCCTTCCCGCGGTCTACAGTCAAAATGGGTGATTTACAGTATGAATGCACTACCAAAATCTTCACGTTCGGGATGTTTCTAGGGTTTCTTGCTCGTTAATCTTGAGAACCACAGGAGATCTCCATCCTCCATTCCATCCGCACTCCCGCGAGTTGGCGATCAGAGACAGTCCCTTCATCCGTCGTCGATCTGGCCCTTGATTTTCTCGACCGCTTATTTTCTAACGAGTCTCGGTGGGAAGGTTAGTTTCTGGCCCCTGCAGCGTCTCTTCCTCTTTTCTCGTCATGTCTATTTGAACAGCAGGTCTATGGATGATACTGTCTGTGGCATCATCTTCTTCGCGTAAGACGCATCGACTCTGTTTGGGTCTGGTTGATTAATGTTACTTGAGAGATACTTACTTATCGTTAAAAAAAAAAAAAACGTTTCTTGTGAGAATGGAGACGCATCGACTCTGTTTGGGTCGGGTTGATTGATGTTACTTGGGAGATACTTACTTATCGTAAAAAATTGTTTCTTGGGAGAATGGAGATGGGAGGGGCAGTCTCTCTTGCCATTAGACGTATGCTTCTTCGAATCTTACCTAATTTGTCAATCTAGTGCGCTCTTACATTCACCTCCAGACTCTGAATTTTCTCTGCTCGTTGAAAAACTGCATTGCCCCAGTGGCGATTCTATATGCATATCCCTTGAACTCTTTTGGATCGGCTTTATGAACCTGCTGTATTGACTTTGGGAAGCAAGAAAACTGTCACGCTGACAAGAAACTTCTTTTTTGAGACCAGAAGCCGAGCTCAGGAGTATTGTGCCAATTTTATTCGTATGGCTTTGTTTGTCGGTGAAATAACACATTTTCTCCATTGATGAGGAAAAAGAGGAAAGGATGCGAAGCTGACGCATCTGTGAAGCTACCAGAATTTATTGTATCAACCCATGATTGGCAATCATCTATTTTGAGGTCTCACTATTCCTTAGAAGACTATTCAAGGCTGAAGAAGAGGTGCAAGGAAGATGCTGTCGCGGAACCCATTAATTCCCGTAAAAGTAGGCTTGTGGGCATTGCCACTGCACCACCTTGTGGGACATCTTCATCGGTCTCCTCTGGGAGAGGTCTCAAAAGGAAGATAGGTTGCATAGATATGGCAACCCAAATGGGTCGAAAGAAGAATATTGAAAATGACTATGTTCAGGGTGACACCATTGGTCAAGGGAAATTTGGTTCTGTTTGGTTGTGCCGGTCCAGGGCAAGCTACGTAGAATTTGCTTGCAAGACATTGCGGAAAGGGGAGGACACTGTTCACAGGGAGGTGGAGATCATGCAGCATTTGTCAGGACATCCAGGAGTTGTGACATTAGAGGCTGTGTATGAGGAGGCAGATTGTTTTCATCTTGTGATGGAGTTGTGCTCCGGTGGACGATTGATTGATTGGATTGTTAAGGAGGGTCCTTTCTCTGAACAGCGGGCTGCAACTATACTAAAGGAAGTAATGCTTGTGATCAAGTATTGTCATGACATGGGTGTTGTTCATAGAGATATAAAGCCAGAGAATATTCTTCTTACAACTTCTGGACGGATAAAACTGGCGGATTTTGGACTGGCTGTGAGATTTTCATCAGGTATGTTTTGCAAAGTTAATCTACTTATATTTTCTTCTCATAGATATCTCCTTGCCTATCTACTTATATTTTCTTCTCATAGATATCTCCTTGCCCCTCATTTTGGTATATAACCTGTCTGTAGTACTAATATCTAATGCCTCAAATCAACAAGCTGTACAGAAGAAGCAGGCTGGGGAATAGATGTTGCTTCTGAAATATTTTCTTAGTGAGGGACTGTCGAAGAAATGATCACAAAAGAGAATTAGATTGAACTAGTTCAATTCATGATTCTAGAAAGTTATCTTTATAAAACCCATCTTGAAGTTGGCCATTAATCTGGGTTATCTCATCTCTTAACATCTTCTCGTTCTACTAGATGATCTGGTTTGGACTCATAAAATGTAAGTGGTCACTAGACTTGCTTTTTTTTTGGGGGGGGGGTGTGGTGATGGGGGGGAATTGTTCATTGATATTTCTCTGAAGTTTTCTTTAGACCATTGTCTTTGACTAGTGGAGGTTCCAGGAATTCAATCTGAATTCAGTTCCAATTTAATAAGAATTCTCAGGCTCGTTGTCTTACCAAACACACGCCTGATCCATTTCAGGGCAGAGCATATCAGGTTTGGCAGGAAGTCCAGCTTATGTTGCCCCAGAAGTTCTGTCAGGGAACTACTCTGAGAAGGTGGATATATGGAGTGCTGGAGTCCTTTTGCATGCATTATTGCTGGGTTTTCTTCCTTTCCGGGGAGATTCCTTGGAAGATGTTTTTGATGCAATAAAAAATGTGGAGCTTGATTTCAATTCAGGACAGTGGAAATCTGTTTCTTTGCCTGCTCGTGATCTGATTTGCAGAATGCTGACCAGGGATGTTGCCGCACGGATTGCTGCAGATGAAGTGCTGAGTGAGTTAATTGTTATGCATCAGTTTGTTTTCCTGATTTATCATATGCCTTTTTATTATGCACACTTTGGGTTCACCACACAGTGTGAAATGACTTAAAACCTTACCTATTATAGAACTGCAATTTCATTGGTGTTCAGACATGAATGTAATCTTCTCCTATTGCAATAACGAAATTGTGATAACTGTTAGCATGACCTCTGAAAATGTTGCATTAGATTCTTGTGCTTATATTTCAGTAGCACAAGTAATGGAAATTTGTCTACATGTTTATCTGCAGGAACATAATTTTGCTCATCTTGCAAGCACTACTAACTTCGTTATTTGCTTCTGCAGGACATCCTTGGATCTTGTTCTACACAGAGCGCACTCTGAAAACCATATCCGTCAAGTCAAGAGGAAAGAATCATGGGGGAACTGCTTCTCTCCAACTACCCGTTTCTTCAAGATTCATCTCCCCTTTAAACCTCATAGAAGATGACTTCACTAATGGAAGAACAAATCAGCTCCTGTCTTCACCTTCCATGCGGAGCTGCAAGTCGGAGGAAACAGATGAGTGTGGCTTCATTGATGCTCTTTCCGTCGCTATATCCCATGTGAGGATCTCTGAGCCCAAAAGGAGCAGGATCTACAGTCCATCTGGCCCAATAGAGCAACAGCACTCCTCTAACATGAGGTCTAACACCCTCTGTAAAGCTTTCTGACAAAGACCCTTCATAAATAAATCTCCAGTCTCTTATCACAGGCATCGAATGCTAGGGACCAGCAAAACTGATTTGTCAGTGGCACCTAGTTATACGAGTCTGTGATGACCCGGTGCGGAGAGAATGTCAGACAGGAGCAGAACCTGTTTTCAAGATCACGTTCTCAGTTTCTTGTTATTACTCCGGAGATCAATTCATTTTTTTTTCCTGACCTGCTATTGTTTTTGACATCCCATGAACTGATTAGATCACATGTACAGAAAAGTGTGACCCTGTACATAGTTTTAGCTGGGAGCGCATAATTGACTGGGCCAAAGTCAGGTTCAGTCTCTACTCTTAGAATGCTATATTTCTTCAGTAGCACATTAGAGGGTTATGCTGCAATGAGCATTTTGGAATTGAAAGTCATTTTCAAGAACGATGCCTACAAATAAATGCAGAGATAAAAGTCCGATAGATGATGTTTAGACTAGAAGAGATACCATCTGTGCATCTCATTTGCTCTCTGATTCTATGGAATTGCACAAGTCTCTTGATCATGTCCAATTAAAGCTAATATCTCAATTTATATCCGAGCCCGAGGGTTTAAAGGAAAATATCATCGGATGGAATTGCTCTGGGCTTATGTATGTACCTTATTGTCTGAATGTCGAACATGGCAGGTTGCGGTCAAGAAAACACTAGAAGGGATGCAGGGCAGGCAAAAATTAAGTCAAATGAAGATTCACAAAGGTCAAAATCAATTGGTTGGGGAGATGCAAGTAAAGATGGCTCAACCAAAACCGTCCGTTGAAATGTGTGTGGGTACTCGGTTGGTATAGGTGAAAAGAAGGGGCATTCAATTTGGAGTAGTAGGTAGAATGAGGGAGAAATCAATCCATTTCTGATTTCCTCGATCAACACTAACATAATTTGGATGTCCGTTTCCCCAGCTTCCTTAACAGTATCGCACATGCAAGATGTATCTTTCTCCCCAGTGCCAGTGACATGGGTTGATCTAAGCCCGAACGCCGGGAAGATGCTACCTAGCCGAGATCTAAAGATCTAACATAATGTCCACTTCGGGAGAGATGAAGCTCTACGGGTTCGAACTCGAACGATAAAGTCTCTTCGCCTGTCCCCATCTTGAGGACAGTAGCATGAAAACGCCATCCACTCCAAGACGGTTTTCCTCAACCGCTCCAATCTAATCATGTCGTGGTCCCGAGCTCGAGATGTCTTCAGGGTTTCTCTGTGTCCACGTATTCTCTATATTCCCATCTCTTGCCAGTTCCAAGCGATTTCTTCGATGCTGGGATGAAGAAATTACTTACGTCTGTAATTAGAAAATGACGCTGTATTTAAATCTCTTTAGAAGAACTGCCAGTTCACCCTCAGCAAGATCCGCTATTTTACGGTTACAACAAGTGGCTTTTCAAGCAGTTTATTGTCGCATTCTTTCTCATAATCACCGTTCAATTCGATGGTACTCTTGCACTGTTCCTTCCCGCCGGCGACGGGGCTGTCGGCGCCGATCAACACTATCCCTTCACGGGAGTAATCCTGTGCACGCTCACCCAGTGACCTCGACTTATTCAGCCTCACTGCCACTGCGCATTTATTCTTCTCTGCCACTCCCGGCCCCGCTTGCCTCCTCCTCACGGAACTCGGCCCTGGCCCCACCGATCTCGATCTCACCACGTGACGATTAGCCCTTGAACCAGCAGGCCCACCTCCGTCACCTGCAGTAGCCACAGCCGGTCCACCTCTCCCTGTCTCAACACTCGAAATCGACACGCTGGACACCTTCCGGCTCCTCCTCCTGCTGTCGGCTCTCCTGGTGTAGCCGGCTTCTGCGTCTGCCTCGGTGTCCTCTTTGGTCTCATCCAACCTCGAGCATGGCCTCAAATTTACCCACAGCCGTACTGCTCGGACCTTTTCCCTCGCTATCTCTAGCCTCCTCACCACCTCCGCCATGCAGGGCCGCATCCTTGCGTCGGCCCTCACGCACTGTGCCGCTAACACAGCCATGAGGCGCACAGCTGCAGGGTCCACAGGCGGACCGATCCTCGAGTCACAAATGGTTCCAAACTTGCGCAGCTTAATCAGTGGCACTGCCCAGTCCATGATCGAGGTCGGGCTATAGTTAACATCGATAGCTTTCCTTCCACTAATGATCTCCAAGAGTAATATTCCGAAGCTGAACACATCACTCTTCTCGCTCAGGTCGCCCGGAGCCGTGTACGCAGGGTCCAGGTATCCCAGTGTCCCAGCCGGAGGTGTGGAGCCGGCCCGCACATCTTCCACGTGTCCTCTCAGGGCGAGCCCGAAATCCCCCAGCCTCGCGCTCCACTTCCCGTCGATCAGCACATTCGATGACTTGATGTCTCGGTGTATGATCGGTGGCTTGGACTCGTGGAGGCTTCGGACTGCCTTGGCCACCTGTATAGCGAATCGAACCCGGTCGGTCCAACCGGGTGGGCGAGTGCTCCTATGCAGTAGATCATAGAGGCACCCGTTTGGCATGTACTCCACCACAATCGACCGCTCCTCTATGGACTCGTCTCTGTCGCAAACTCCGATCAAGTTTACGAGCCTCGGCCCCCGGACACGAGACAGGATCTCGATCTCGTTCTCGTAGAAGTTGTCACCGGCGGGTAGTTTAGCTCTCTTGACGGCGGCTGTCAGTCTCCCGCCATGGAGGGATGCCCTGTAGACTCTCCCATGGCTGCCCTTGCCGAGGAAGCTCTCCGCAGAGAAGCCACCAGTGGCGGCCACAAGCTCGGAGTGGCTGAACTTCCTGATCGTCACCGGCTTACTGTCACTATAACTGGTATTGCTATAGCAATGACAAGCGGCTCCCAGTGCCCGCCCCTTGCCGCCAGGTGCGGTGGCGGTCGTTCTTTTGCAGTCCCAGTTGTAGGGGTCGCAGGTGGAGACAGCGGATTCTCCATTACAGGAGAAGTAACGTCCCATATATGTGTGTGTGTGTGTGTATACGAATTCAACTGGTAGATCGATATGTGGAGCCTTTATATATATATATATATATATATACCTTCTAATCTGAGAGGGAGAGGAAGAAAAAAAAGAGAGAGACGAGTTAGCACCGAAAGGCCGGAAATAGCACAGGGAGAGAAACGGGAGGCTCCAAGTCAGAGGCAGCGGCGGCAACTGCTGCGGCGGCGGTGAATGAAGAGGAGAGAGGCAAAAGCCATTGTTTCTCGGCCAGAGACCTACTTCGTGATTTACGTGCTGGACATCAGTAAATTTCGTGTTTGAAAAGACGATGTGGATGCGAATTGTTCAAATGTCCTTTTGACAGTGAGCAGTTGGGAGAATTAATTAATTTATTGTTCTAATGCGATCGAATTCAACGCTTGCTACTTCGGGCAGGAATTTCTTGGGTTGGTCATGAAGTTGTGGGCCCCGGGGCGTGGGGGGGTCCCCACAGTCCCAGACGCATCACCTTTATCATCTTCAGACTTTTTATTATGGTATCTTCAAAGCATTGAATTATGCGAGTTTTTCCTTTCTACTTTGGAGTCAACATTCGACCTGTTGAGATCCATATGCATTTATACTCTCATGCATGATTCAAGGCTGAAGTCTCGACGAGATTAAGGTGCACATGAGACTGCGTGTATCTCACCATTGAATTTTACTGTTCTCCCACGGGGGCGACATGCCGCGTTACCCCATCTTCCTCCTGCATTCACCCACTTCCATTTCCAACACCAAAGTAAGCCAAATAAACTTTAAAGGGAAATAAAAGATTTGATTTAATACTTTTCTCCCTTAATTAAAAATTTTTATGATTAGAATAATTTTTATAATTGAACGGTGAATTTAACTCGAACATAAATTCGTTATAATTTATACAATTCTTTGTTATTATTATTTGTTTTGAAGCTTGGAGGGGGCAATCTACTTCTGCACCCTGTCATCTCTAAATAGCATTTTGCTGATCGAATTCATCATCATTCAACGAGTACTATACAATACATTGTTGTCTTTATCATTGGATAAATAAAATTAGTTTGAGATATCGTTAGCTTATTAGCTGAAGCTATTTCCTTACTCGGAGAAGGGGAGTCGGCCGCGACGGCTTCAGCCACAAGGAGGATCGGGCTCCTACGCTGCAGCGTGCACGGGGTGCAGTCTGTTGACCGATGTAGACGCTGAGCACTGCGCGATTTAATTTTTTTCATTATTTTTAGCAAACCAGAAGTCTTGAGAGGTCTAAGGTGGCGGGCGCGATGGGCGCCCCCACGAGATGGAAAGCCATTGCCCATCGGATGATCCTTATCGTGCTGGTAGAATCCACACGTAAAACATCCCAATCTTCACGTTTTAAATGATTCGATCAATGCGTGCCGGTCGTGGCGACAATTATTAATTTATGAAATGAAGGTTGGTTTACCCAATGTTTATATCGGTAAACATTACAGGAAATTATAAGACTTGCTATGAGCACAGGATATGAATGTCGCACCTAACAATGACTTTCCGTACATACACGATATGGACCGACATTGATGAGGTGTCCTAATACGCCCCCTCAATCGGTTGGTGATTAACGGACCGACAAATCGGCACAATAATTGCGAAATGTCAAGACCAAACATTTTTCATGAGAACGTCAGTCAGGGCATATTGGACGAGTAGATCCCCTATGTGTGAGGGAGGCGCTCTCGGACGAAGAGGTAATCCACCGCAATGTGTATACTACATTCATGTTAAAGCGGGCTAATGCCGTCGCATCATGCAATAATAGCACTTGGTGACTAGAGACCAATGTCAGCTATCGACCGATGTAGCCAAAGTATCTTAGCAACCGTATAAGCTTAGTGCACGGTACCCTACCTCCGTAGAGCTCTTCAGCACTGTTGGTTGCTTCTTGGACTAGCACGAGATCAGGTTGGGCCCAACAAATATGGAATACCTTGTTGTGGATCATCTACTGTCAGGGCAACCAACCTAATCCGTGTCAACATATGCGATGATCTCAAGGTCAGATGATCATCGAATGAGTAGGCCATGAGAATGAGGTGCCACGAAGATAGAGAAGAATACACTTGGCTCGCAAGACCTACTGCAAGACACATGTATGGTCTAATAACAGTGATATACCGTAATGGTCCTCCCAAACTTCTATATTCAGTTGGGTCAGGTAATAAATGATAATTGTACTTGAGAAGAAAGTAGAGTCTTGACTGCAGTAGAATTACTTATGCCAAACCTGTGAAGCACATCGGTGATGTACTTCTACTAAAAGGAGAGTGTTAGAGTGTCAGGTGGCATGCACCCCAAGGAAGAAGCAATGAGGGCCAAGATCTTTCATGGCAAACTCTCTTGATAATGTATCAATAAAATGATGGAGCAAAGATGACGAGTTCCCTATTAGATGAATATCATCAACATATAGGAGAAGAAGAAGGATAACATGGTCACCATGATGATATGTGTAGAGAAGGAATCAGTATGATTAGAAATAAAATTATAAGAAAAGAGAAAGTAGCTGAACCGAGTGAATTAGGCCTAACCAACCTGTTTCAATCCATAAAGCGACTTACATGTTAAGGGAATTGAGGATGTATAAAACTAGGTGGTTGACACATTCATACTTCTTCTTGAAGGTGACAATGAAGAAATGCATTTTTGACATCTAATCGGCGGATATCCATACAGAAGAAAAGACGAATGACAAGATAAGACAAATAATGGAAGGCTTAACAGCAGGATTAGAAGTCTCATCATAATCAATACCATATTATTAATGAAAACCCTAAGCAACTAGACAAGGTTTGTATCCCTCAACTAATACACCGCCATGACTTAATACAAAACTTCTAGATACTTCCAACTGCATTCATGTGAGATTGGATAGGTAGTAAAGTCTATATCCGATTCTAAATCAGAACATTAAACTCATCGGTCATAACTTGGCGCCGCTAAAGATCCTTAACTCCCAGTGAGTGACAAGTGGGTCTAACAACAAGTGGAGGTGAGGCAAACAAACTTAATTTTGTGATTGATTTTCTTACCCCTAGTTTTGAATGAGTGATCACATCCAATGCAAGGATTTGTCTTGATGTTCCACTTACATATATGCCATAGTCTCTGAAAGTTGATGGTCAATCGGAGGCGGAGAAGGTGAAGACAACTTTGGAGAGGTTCTGTGAGCTAACTCGGATGAATTGAACGACAGTGGAGATGGACGTGAAGTTGAACTGTGCTGGAAAGAATCTGGGTGGACCGTGAGGTGGGCAGGGGGCCGAGTGGTCTCTAGGCTGTGCTAGTCTAGGTCAGTGGAAGTTGAGTTGTGCTGTTTAAGATCAAAAGGCAAGTGACAAGACAAGACGAATAGTGGATGGAAAGCTTAACAAAAGGACCGAAATTTTCGTGATAATCAATACCGGGCTGTTAATGGAAACCCCAAGCAATTAGACGATCTTTGTATTGCTCAATTGATCCATCAGCATGATCATGCCATTGGAATTGAGCCATCCGCATACACATAGCTGTAGAGGCCACGAGAGCGAAGGAATGTGTGCGAAGAGTGATTTCCGCACCATGCAGTTCCTGTCACCTAATTGCACGGCGATAGAGTTCGTGATGCGGGGTGTAGCAATGTGGCCGGCCGGGTGTGGGGGCCAACCAGGACGGGGTGAGTGGTCTGTCGGAGGAAGCCATGGAGAGAGGGAAGAGGAGTGATACGGATAGGCATTGATTGATGAGGCGTCCTAACCTTGAGAATACCTCACGTTTCCACCTACGATAGTAAATTACACCATGCATTCTTTCCTCGTTTTCAAACCTTCTATCTTCCAGTTGTGGGTGGGCTACCTAAATCGCATATAGAGTCTCCTGATATCTTCAGTTTGACATTTTTTTGCCTCCGAATTCTTGGCCCCACCCTTCTCGAAATGGCCACGATTAATGCCGCAACTCACGTTGACGTACGTGCGTACGAATTCATCACACATGGCTGTAGAAACGAAAGGGGAATCTGTGCACGTTAACACGGTCGATATACACCCGTGCAACACGATGCCTCTGCATTGAATCAACATATCTGCTGTGATCGGCATGAAATATGACAGAGAAATATTAAGAAGATCAGAGATGGCAATCGTACATTGACGAACGTGGGAAATGGTGGAGTCTTAAAGAGAGCTTTACGAGGATCGCGGCAACGAAAATATGTCTAGCGTGTACATCACACGTATAGATAACAATTCCTTCCGTGCCGCGCCTACTGCATCTATCCTTTTCCATCCGAGTAGTGTCTCAAAATACAGATCGATTAAAAACTGCAAATTCTAACCGACGTGCATTATTGGTTCATGTAATTTAATATCAATTTCCATTAAATAAGATCTCAAATACTAATATTTAAGAGTCTCATAGCTTAATAACTTAACCGTATTGGAATCTGGAGTAGTATTGACGGATAGGGTGAAACTCTCTACTGACTTCTGCAAATCAAGCCATGTGAACCGAGAGAACATAAAAGATTCTAGTTCCAATAGCAACATCCGCGTTAGGCACAGTGGTGGAGGCCCATACCATATTATCCCCAAGCCACAGATTCCTTGCTTTCCACTCTTGGCCCAGCTCCCCCCGGACACCACTCTGCCAAAATTATCATTTCAAACCTGATAAATAAGAATCAATGGGGAGATAAGATTAGCCCCAATATTTTAAATTTTCGTTGTGTGTGTTAAAGTCAATTAAAAAAATTAAATTTTGAGTAGCAACATCGCCAATTCCAGATGGCAAATTACAAATATCATCACAAATTATTGAACTTTGGCACGCACAATAATAATGGAGGTGATGGTCGCTTCCTACCAATAGGAAGGTTGTCATTCTCAACTTACAAGCAACACATCAATGTCCAATAAAAGAGCAATGATTACATCCACTATTTAAGCATCCAACCGAAACACTAGAAAGCAAGTTCGCATCACCCCTCTACAACCAAAAGTAAAATCCAAATTCTGTGTATCACATCCCATGCTCGTTTGGGTCTCCATGTGCTTCACGACAGGCCCTTTGCTCTGGAGTCTTCAATCATGGATTGTGACCGACATCCAGCCCCGCATGGACATTTGATCCATTAGGCTCTGAGAATATCTATTCCAAATTCTGCAATAACATATCAGAGAGAACAGCCATACTCTCCGTGACATTTTTTACACAAAAGGGTGCCGCCCAGAGAATGGGATAAAAAGGGGTGTTAAGACGTGGATGAAAAGTGAGAGACAGGGCCCAGAGAGGGAGAGGGAGGGAGATAGTGGGCGTGCTCTAGGCTTGTTTCATGAGTCGCATCAGTTCACTTCAACCCAAATAAAAGCCCTCACTGTGCTTTCTCTGATCCTATTGAGACATGAACTAATCATAGCACAGCTCTGATACTTTGGTTCCTTTCTCCAAAAGGAACTCCACCCTGACGAGTGCTTCAAACTGACCAGGAATGCCCATCAGATAGAAAACAGAACTAACTAGGCAGCACAACAGCACTATTACTAATAATATTACTAATACCCCTACTTCAGTCAGTGGGATCACCAGTCTAGAGTTGGACTTACAGAACGGCAAGTCCTAGAGCTTGGGCTCTCACCTTCAGTGACTTGAGGTAATCAATAGCCCCATCAAGAACTGCAAGTGCATCCTTCCCCTTCCCTTCAGGAATCATCTCCTGGAGGAGCTCCATAGTCTCTCGTACCTTCTCCATCCGCATCCTCTTAGTCTTGGATGATGACAAACCCACCTTGTGGAAACCTGAATTGCCTCGCTCTGCATAACTGGACGCATCATCATCATCTTTAGACAAGTAATGTGACTGAACTTCTATGTCACCAGAGCTTGCAGTATCATCAATAAGAACCTCCACATCATTCTGCATCCACTTTCTCTTCTGAGGCCAAGCAGGGCTGGCAACCTCCTCATTGTCGTGTCTCTGGAAATGACCAGTCCTCTCATGGGTTGTCATTACACTGGGAGAATGGCCTGTACTAGCGACCTCATCATCCTCCTCGGAGTAATAACTCTCACCTTCATCATCGGAACAGAGTAATGCATTGAGCTCCTCTGTGTCCTCATGCATCTCACTAGACACATCAGCATCTTCATAGTTGTCAACATGATCATTTCGTGACATCAGTTTTGAGACAGGGAAAGAGCCAGGTCTAGGCCCATAGGCTTCATTATCCATATCAGGTCGCATTGGTTGCTTCAGAGTCCATGAGGTCATGCAACGGAATGGAGTCCCAGGACCAGAACTCACCATGACAGTGGTTTTATCCCCTGATTGATCAAACACAAGGTACTTCTTCTCGGCATTCAAGTCAAAGTTCCCATGGTTGTTAGGCAACTTCTCTTGTAATGCTGAGTAGATGGGTCCAGGTGTAAAAGCCTGATGGAATCGGGGTGAGCAGTAGAACCAACCCTGAGGTTGGTTGAATCGACCAATTCGAGAATTGGGCAGTGTAGGAAATACATTTATAGGCAAACCCTCTTGGGAGGAAATCATATTGAAATCACAAGTGTTAAGGCTAACACCAGTAGAATCAGTCGTTGAATTCAATTCAGGTGACTGTGGACTCAAAGGTAGCTGAGTGAATGAGGGTCTATGATCCTCCCCCATTCATAAAAACAATCACCTGATAGTTGATAGAACAGAGGAGTTATTATCATATCATAAAGATAAAGAAGGCGGGAATAGGAGATTATAACTGATTAAAAAGAATAGAAACTGTTTACCTGAATAAGGACTTGGAATTAGTTGCAGACAAGACAGTTCAGTTCTTCGGTGGAAACAACAAATCAAAACAAAACTAGAAACAGCAGCTACAGTTGACCGCAACGAGGAGTTCCAACTACGTAACAGGCTTCAGCAAGTGACGGAAATATTCAGCCTGAAAAGCCAAAAAAAATGAATTAGTGCAAATGATCCTGTTATATCATCAGCATACACGATAATCAACTAGGGGAATCAAAAAACTCTTTAAGAGGGACGTGACATATCCACATATAAAACAGGTACGTAAAGAAAAATATATGATTTGACAGACAACATCACAGAAAGGATAATGAGAATGATGACAAAAATGAAAAATCGATTCAAAGAGATTTTTAATCACTTCATGCATTACACAACAAAAGGAATAAAAACAGTGTCACAACATGACAAGGACAAAGATTTGAGATTTCCTCAGAGACAAGACTGGAAACAAGAAAGAAGTATCAACATGACTAACCTGGCAATCCTGAAGTGGTTGAAAGCATGCAATGAATCTAACAATTATTGTAGCATTCCCAGCAATTCCATATAAATGTTTCAATGCCCGGAATCTTGTTCGACCAGCCGCTTGGCACACCATTACTACCTCTTACACCCTTCAATGCCAGAAAAAGCTAAAGGAAACAACACCAGGTATGAAAGAGGATCTAGAACTGACCGAGCTCAAGAGACTGGCATAGACAAAGTACAAGAAGCACAGACAGAGAGCTTTGTGAAACGGGAAGAACCTATGCAGGAGAAAATCGAATATGTGTGAAGGGCAATCCAGTAGGACGGACTCAGCTGATTTGACGGACATAGCAAGGAACAACGATGAAGAAAGTGGATCCCATTTAAAATAGTCAAGGACTGAGGACAGAAAGTTTGGATCTGAATGGGCAACAGATTTACAGAATAACCCTGCAATACAGATTCAAGGGGATAACTTTTCGAAACACATCAACAGAGACACTCATCAACCACCAGTGCATGCTGCTCTGTTCTTCTTCTTCTTGGACAGACAGCCACTATTACTGCTTCCCAAAAAAATTATACGGAAGCCTGCAAAAACACATTGCTTCAGCATAAGAGAGATGGATGTCACTTGCAATTGTAAAGGAATGCATCCTCAACAGAGAAAGCAAAAATTTACCGATACGACGTCACTCTACCCAGACATAAGAGACCAATAAACATAACAAAACCCTGAAGACATCCTCACCGGATTTTCTCCTTTCCTTTATCATTGCACTGGATTGATGATTTTAGGGACGGTGATTGGCGGTTTCCCATCAATGTTTTCTTGAATATGATTCTTGAAAGATGTGTTGGAGTCACGAGGAGCTAAGAACATTTCCACATTATATTATGGACGAAATTTCCAGAGTGCCGTTCTAGCAATTACTGAACTTTCACGTTTTCTAGAGCTGATTTAGGATGACCCAACACAAAAAGATACTAAAGAATCTGTTTTCTAGCAATTTAAAGCTCTAGCGTTAGCTCAGTTCTCTTGTTTATAAATTCCTACAGAGTTGTTCTGCTAAAAAATAAATCCTGAAAGCTGATAAAATGAACCACCATAGGTAACTCATTAATTATGAAATACAACACAAATATAATACAAAAAAATGCAAACTGAGAGGAACTCATAACTGAAAATAAGAGAGGATAATTCTATACCAAACACCTCCCGGCTAACGAATCAAACCCCACTAAAAAAAACTTGTCTTGTACAGAGGTTTATAGCAGAATTCAAATAAATCAAAAGCCACGGCCCAAAGCAACATGAGAATTAGCAAACTTGGGCAGATTCCCGTACTAAATCAACTAAAGATGAAGAAAATGAGCTGCAAGAGAGCAGATCTACCTTACAAGCGAGACAAACACCGAATTTTGCGATTAGGACTTATATTGAAAACACAACAGTCAAACGCGGTTCTTCAAAAGAAAAGTAACTAGCGATACAGTTAGAAAGCCCACGAGAATAAGAAGACAGAAACCAGACGCACTCACAAGATGATAACAGTATCGCCTTCCTGAAGATTCACACGCACAGAGAGAGAGAGATGCGAAAGAGGTGCAGTCAAGGCAGAGAGATGGACGGAGAAGGGGAAAAAACTATATAGAGGATCAGAATTGACGACAATACCCCCACGTCGGGAATTAAAATTGGAAAAGAAAAGGGAAAAAAAAGAGGAATATTAGTTAGTATGAATAATTAATAACCAATAAGAAAAAAAAAGGAAAAAGAAAAGGAATAAAATGGGGGGAAGCATGCGTGCGGGAAAGTCGGGGAGCCAGTTGGGATTGGATGGATGGGTGTGTAATTGTCACCTTCTCTTTTTTTTTTTCAGTTTCCTTATTATGAATGCTGATTAAACTTTAATCATTAATATATTAAAAATTTTATATTATATATTTTTAATTGTAAAATATAAATATAAAATTTCATTTTAAAGAATACATCAAATCATCATGTTCATCACGATTGTTAGTTCTGGGTCTGTGCAGGGTGGCCTATTGGACCACGTACGACCCTATCCCTCAATAAACTGATAAATGAAAAAAAAATAAAACGTGATGATATTATTATTGTTTTGGTGACTTTATATGGATAACGATGATGATGAATTTGATTTCCTCAAATGTAAGAAAAAATCATGAAGAAACGAGATGATGGGGGCTCATGGGAGGTGGGAGGGGCGGAGCACGTTCGCATAAATGCTTCCAAGAAATTAAGCAAGTGTGATTGTCAGTCACATTGCTCTCCTATTTTACGTGATTCTAGCACTTGAATTTTCCAACTATTTTTAATTTTCATCAATTTAGTCCGTGAATTCATGTTTCGCATATCATTTAACTTATTTCATTAAATTTTTCGACGAAAATATGACGTGTTAAAATAATATGTCAACAACACGAAAATGACACATTAGATTCTTGTCGAAAAATTTAATAAAATAATCTAAATATTAGATGAAGAAATAATTAAATGATTAAATTGATGAAAATTAAAATCAATTCTTAAGTATTACCACCCGATAAATTCGAAAGGCATTTGAGCTTCAGCTAACGTGAAAATGGGTCGGCATGATATTTAAAAAAAGAAGAAAGAAAATAACTAGTTGCAATTGCCTGAGATTGGTACGAGGAGGAGGGCGTGAACCCGGAAAGGGTATATATCTCCGGCTCCGATCATGCCTTTATTATAACTACTAGCCCAAAAGATCTCTTCGCCGATCAATTTTCCGGGGAATTTTCCGTGATTATGTCCTAATGAATGGTGTACGTGTCAATTGTATGTGAATGTTCTTTTTTAAAGAAAAATAAATTCTAAATGTAAATGTTCGCTTGTTAAGGTAATGTACCTGCAACCTGGTAAACACGGTGCCGTACATGATTTGAAAGGGAATTTTGAATCGTGTTACCGCGGTGAAAGATTGTCAGTAAATTACTTTAATTATAATAAATTTTATCAATACTGTTCAAACAATTAATATCGATTTACTTAATTACTACGTTAATTTGAGTTTTTTTTTTTATTTTTTTAAAAGTAAGGAGAGAATAATAATTAAGGGATGAAAGGAGGGGAGGAATCCTATGTTAAACATGCACGCCAATTATTTGATTCTTGACCGTTCAAACCCACCCCCACGACCCCCCACACAACGAATCACGCAAAGGCAATATTTGGGGCCTGAACATCGGCTTCGAGCACATCATAGCCCGACTCACACGCACACTCCCACCTGACATCATGTATTTCTGCCTCTCTTCCCATAATTTCACCTCACCACCTTTAGATCGGATCAGCTCTACTGTTTCGAAGATCTTAGATAGATTACTTTAACGTGTGCAATATCGAAGGGAGAACCACACCGCCCGAACATTTCCTTACCTTATCGTGAATGGGTTTGTACGAGTGCATATACTATACCGAGAAGAGCTGCCACTTCAAGCTAAAATGCTATTGGTATTTAGCATTTGGTCTCTACATACTCATCGTCAACAATGTTTACTTTTGGATAATTAAGGCAATGGAAAGCGGCGAGAGCACTTGAGCGTGCAATCGAGCACACGGCAGTGAAACGCTTTCCACTGATGTGATTGATGTGTGGGGTGAGTGTTTGAACCATCAAATTGGTCATCCTCTCTGGCCCCCACGACATAGACAAAAGGTTCGCTGCACCTTTTGTCACTCGGATCTCTCTCGTCCACCGAAAATCGAGGATTGCATCAGACAACTTGTGAATCATACGTCGGTGCGGCACGACGCTTTATCGGGCTAGAACAGGCAATGCCTTTGAAATGTGATGTGGGAAGATATGCGTTTCCCGAAAAGACAGACGTCGAAGCATAGGATTCTAAAGTTTCCCGCAGTTCCGTTCATCAGTCTACCCTGTGACTGACCATACCAAAGGGAGGAAGGGCCTTCCTTTGAGAATGATGACGAGGAGAATGTGGAGAGATAAAGGAACCCTAAAGTGGCACCACAGAATGAAGAAACCCTAAAGTGACAAGTGCGGGTATGGTCCTCGGTAGTAAATTATCCAAAGGCGACCATGATTTAAGCAACTTAAAGCGATCCGGTTCTCAAGTAAAGCAAATCCATGTATAGCACCCAACTCCACATTCAACTGGGCATTGTTTTTATGGTGAAAAAGATTGGTTGCGACAAGGCCAGAGTATCCCCAAATCTGAGAGGATTTCATCCTACAGTTCTTCCATGATGCATGTGAACGACGATCGGTACATAACGGAACGATCAATTCAAAGACAATCTAAAACTATACGTTTCAAAGAATTGGGATTCATTTGTCATCGGTCAGACTTTTTATGCCCATTAAAATTTCAGTTATCCGACAAATTCTAAACTTAAAACTAAACTCTTATTTGATCAAACAAAAAGTTTGTACGTTTGATTAAGCTAAAGCATGGGAGCATCAAACCAGAAGAGTTAATAGAGGACATCAGTGCACACTCTTTTGTTTGGAGTGGAGGGAGCAATCAATAAACTTTATTAAAGCAAAGATCATCAAATACAAATACAGCCCTCTACCTCCCAATCTCATTGGGTCTACTCTTTTGGTGGCAACAGAACCGCTACATGTACCGGTGAGATGTAAAGTGAAAAAAGGTTCATATTCCTCCCCCACACGCCTCTCCCCCTCCCTCGCGTTATTTAATCATCATGCTTGCTTTAATTACGATTTATTAATTTATATGCTCGTCACCACGTACGTTGAAATGCTTCCCATAATTAGGTGACCCAATTGAGTGGGGGTGGGGAAAAGAACTACGATGTCTTCCACTGGTGGCATGGGCACAAATACAATTCATTCTGTGGACTCGCCACTCGGCAATGCCACCAACAGCCGATGGTCCATTAAAACCTTATTCAAGGTATCTAGGCTTAGTTTTTTAAAGGATTGTCTGAATACCTTGATCGTAGGAGGGTGGAGTTGCCCTGACAAACCGGCACACATGTGATCCCCATCAACTCGGCCTGTGGGTTTTGTCCTTCTGGACATCGGCACTGCAAATTTAGTTAATTATGCTATCAAGGTGTAGAAATTAAGCCACTAGATATATGGTATTCCTTTTGAGGGTGCATATATATATATGTATGTATGATTTTTTTCTCCTTTTAATAATGGCATTGATTTTTTGAAATAATGAAATCATAAAATGGTAAGAGAAAAATAAAGTGATATGATAAATTTTATTGGTGAAAATCAAACTAAAAATATATTAATCTAAGATTAAGAGATCTTCCTAAACTAAAAATACATTTAATGCCTTGAAAAATTATAAGGTTATTAATTGGTAATTTAATTGCTTGTTCCCGCTGTAAGCTCATTGGAGGATCCACCGGTGAGTCCCGTTGAAATCACTGCCAAATTCTATTGAGTTTGATTCATCGAGACCCTCACGGCCATTGACTTTCATAAAAAAACCAACTCTTTCTTCCAGAAAGAAATTCCGCACTACGAAATGTACCTATTCAGTTGGCTATGTGCAGATCCACCGCGTCAAATTGAAAATTATAAAAATAAGTAAATTAGGGAAAAAAATAAAATTACAACGTGAAAAAGAAAAAATGTAAATTTTTTTTTTTATATTCAATAAAATTGATATCAGCATGAGAAAAGAAGGGTGGAAAAAAACGACATAACACTATAGAAGACTGGGGATCTCAACGAATGGTAACTTTTTTTTAACCAATGAGTATGCTTGTTTTTTTGGAACATCTGAGTAAGTCTTTTTTGACTAAAACGTCAAATCTTATCCGCGAGGTTGAGGCAAACAAGTCTCCACGACACTGCTACCTTTTGTCATTCCTCTGATGGCAGCATGTAGGGGGCTCCATCAATTTTGGTACACTGTCTCATTCACTCCTTTTTCATGACTTAGATATCATATTTTCCTATTATAACAATATTCATTCTTACTTGAAACTCGAAAGGAGAGATAAGGCTACGGCAATGAAACGGGTACAGGTTCGAGCTCCATGTTTTCGCTTTAATTTTGTGGAGTAGGCAATTATTTATGCAGTAAAGAAGAATTAAAGGCGGGAGTTTGGTGGGGGAGAGTGGGACATGAGACCATGGAGCCATTCGGCTTGTGGATTCTCCAACAAACCCTCCCACGCTTGGAAAGCTGTGATTCCCTCTTCACCACTTAACTTAATAGGACTATTAATTGACATCAGTTATTTGAGATAATTCAATATGTTTTCTTCATAAAATACATTTATAGTTTAATTCTTATAATAAGAGAAAATTAATTATCGGGATAGTATTATCATATAGTAAATTAATTCAACTAGAATATAAATTAATAATCACCCATTAAATTATTGAAAACTAATCACTCCCATGAAAAAAAATAAATATTAACAAAGAGCATTATCAGACCAATCGAAATGCACCTCGAGACTAATATGCAATCGAGCCGGAATTCTTATGAAAATTCTTGTCGACCATCTCAACTCGAAATTCGATTCGTAGATCACTCATTTAGGAGTTTAGTAAGATAACCACTAATCTAACATCGAGTTGGTTGATAAGTTCTTTTTTTGGGCCAAAAACAACATGACTTTAGAATAGTGCCCATAAGTACATATAATTAATAAAATAACTCACCCCCCAAGCCAATACAATGGAGAGGTAACAAAAGGGGGGAATCCATGGTCCCGTGTCCTTCAATTCATGTGCGTATTATATTTATTATATATACGCCACCCACTTCCTTAGACTTTGATCCTCCAATTCCTCCTCGCATAATCCATGCTATCATTTCTAGAAGCATAAAGCAAGGGAGGCATTTTGGAAAATGTCAAACCCATATGCCTTAATAATTGTTAATTTGAAGGGTTTGAATCCACGGAGTAATTAATTTAGCAGCTCGATGATGGGCGGAGGTGGTAGGTCTGCTAGTTAAACCCCATCATGAGTCACGTGCATCCTCCCACCATCCGTGTGATTTCCAGCACCGATCATCAATTCAAGTTCTTGTAGCAATTCCTACACTCGGAAAGCTGCCAAGCGCATACACACGAACATCAGAATCCCCCCTCCAGTTGAGAGGTTTGAATGTGCCATAAAAACGTCAATATGATTGATGATTATTAGGTAAGGAAATTTGTGGGGATGATTGATTTGGACCGAGAAATTTAATTATGAAAGTGGACTATTGAAGGAACCCCCAGAGAATCATGGCTCGAGCTTTACGGAAACATCATCCCACCGGAACGTTGATCTGAAGCATATGCATATGTGCCGCCTTGGATGACAAGAAAACAGCAACCCTCGCATCATAGCACCTTGAATATATGTAGATGTGATGTTAAAGGCAAGTTTTCTTTTCTTTGCCCTAATGAGTGAAAAGTTCCAGAGAAACCAAAACTGAAATAAAAGAAATTTCAGGCAAAATTAAAAAAGAAAAAAAAAAAAAGAGGGGAGCAAGCCCAATAAGATTCTATGGTTTTTGACAACTCTCTCTCTCCTTTTAATTGTTGTTTACCGATCCACGACACCGTTGAAACATGTTCCTCGGTCCATCTCTAGTGGTCGTGGAACACACCAGAGTTTATCATCCATCAATTTTGATCAGGAAAAAGGAAGAAGTGATCGAGAGCACATTTAGAGGAGACAATTTCATACATACCCACATTAGATTTTCCGCAATTCTCATCAAAGTTACAATATTGGAAATCATAAAATTCAATAATGATTCATTTTAGCGGAGATTTCAAAAGGAAAGGAACCAAATAAAAGGAAGATTTTATTTTATTATTTTTATTAGAGTCGAACTTTGTAATTTTTATCCATAATTATATTGTTCTATATAAATATATAAATGTTAATTATTAACTAATAGATAATTATAATTATAATATTAATAATACCATTCCACTCCAATTTAAAAATAAATTACCTATATACAAATGATAAAAACTTTTAATTGTAAAAATATATTAGTAATATCATTTCAAATCTATAAAAACTGAAGTAGCACAAATTATAAATTTAATATTCTAAAATCTAAAATCCTTAAAAATTAACACTAAAAAATTTTAAAGCCTAAAAATTTGAGGGACTATAAAACCTAAAAAATCAACCATGAAAATATAAAAATTAATCATTTTAACTTCTCCATAATTAAACATTTGAAATATTCAAGAATCAATAATAATAATATTTTGTATTTGGTAAAAAAAGAATTAATTAAATATAAGTTATTTCTAGATTAATTGAAGAATATATCATCTGCTCAAAAGTTTGTAATTAATGTATTTAATAATTGTTTTACTATATATGAAAACGAATTAGGGCACATGATAAAAAAAATCATTTCTCTTAAGTTAACCAGATGCCATTTAAGTCAAAAACCATCCATTGTGGCAATCGTAATTGCAATGAATGAATGCATTGACGAATCAACGACAAGCCAGTGCCCATGACTCACGAGTCCAGCACTCCACCAATTACCATGTCACACCGATACCTCCATAATCCATCCATTCGTAGGTGGTCTACGGCCTAACAAATTCTGTGCGTTCAAAGGGGTTCGGGTTTTGACCCCCATGATCGTCTGAATTACTGACAGATTATAATCGAAGCTCTCATTTTACTTTAAATTAACGATTGGTGAGTGGTGAAGCATTTGTGACAAAAATGTGAGGAGACGAGAGCACGTACATCCCCCGACACTCTGACAGACAGTGACGGTGGGGGGCTGGACGAGGGACAGAAGAGTCATTTGACTAATGCCCAGCACAGAAACCATTATTATAAACAAACAGATTAATTAAAATTTTAAGATAAGATAACTGTGACAGACGGGGAGAATAAATAAAATAATGGACGAAAATCTATAAAGACCGACCACCAAATCCCCAATTTGCAGTACGTAACAGAGCACACCTCTCTCTCTCTCTCTCTCTCTCTCTCTCTCTCTCTCTCTCTCTCTCTCTCCCCATCCCAGTAGGTGCAAAAAGACTCGCTTTCTCCCGCACGCGGCTCTATTAGCATTAGAAAAAGTCAAAATTTTTAATTTTTAATAGAAAATAATATTTTACTTAAAATATTTTTTATTTATAAAAGAGACCTGTAATTGAGAAGGTATTAATGGGAAAATAACAATTAAAGGATATAGAAAGTACCACTCAAGTAGGGAGGACAATTTTTTATTTAACACAACTTAATATGGAATTAGATTA
Organism: Sonneratia alba; assembly: GCA_900174645.1. NCBI lineage: Eukaryota > Viridiplantae > Streptophyta > Magnoliopsida > Myrtales > Lythraceae > Sonneratia > Sonneratia alba. The sequence continues at coordinate 1,367,738 of FWPY01000071.1, forward strand.
TTTCGATTGAGTTATAGTAAATATGTATAATTTGATAAGATATGATTAATTTTATATAATTAAATATATATTATATATGCATGTTAACTTATTTCATTATTATGTGTATTGTTGATTTGATTTATCATATAAAATATATTAAACTTTATTTATTATATTTTATTATCATTATATCATTATTATAATTATATATTAAATATTTTGATCGAATTATTATAATAGTTATAAACATGGTAATTGTATATATAAATATAATTAATACGTTTAGATATGTTTAATATATATGAGTTGAATGAATAGATTATAAATTAAAATTTTTTTATGAGAATTATTTAAATATAATATATTTAAATATAATATGATGTGGATTGTCAGCATTAATAAACTAAAAAGATTACGGCATCCAAATTTCCACATTTTTTTTTCAAGCTTAACTTAACAGATTTGTTGGTTCCTCTGATACCGCGCAGCGCATGTCCTGTCCGCAGCCCGAGGTCACGTGGGAGCGGAAGGTCAAAATAAGCGCAAGACAATCAGTCAAAAACAGTAAATGCGAAGGGGGAAAAAGTCAAACTGGCCCCGAAACGAGGCAGGCAGCATGCACCTTATTTTCTGAAGATTTTAATTAAAAAACAATTGCATTTTTGGAAGACTCATTGAGAAAAATTGATCGATCCGTTGGATCAAATGAGACTCTGTAACTAATCTGAGACAACCACCTTCAGATCGAGGAGATGCAACAAAAACTTGATCGACAAGCCGAGACTCGGGTTAAGTCCTCTGTCTGCGCGTGTGCGGGTGAAAACTTTTTTTTTACTTCCTAAGTTAACTATCCGATGTGTTTTTATTTTTATTTTAAAAATTAAGCGTAATTAATTTGTAATTGTTTTTTTAATTTTTGGGGGAAAATTAAAATGTGGGGCCGGGTCGTGTGGTGGTGGTGGTGGTGGGTCACATCACATCAAAGTAAGGAAGAGGGGGAGGGGTGAACTGATGAATATGAATCTTTTGGCCGCGTGCAGTTCGTGCACGCTTCGGCCCTTCAGTCCACCATTTTCTTTTCAATTATCTCTCTCTCTCTCTCAGTTTTTGGTTAAAGAAAAAAGTAACTAACCATTGGTGTGGTGCGTGTATAAATAATTAGTGTAATTTTTTTAATTTGTAACATAATTGTTTAAGTATATAAATTAAATATGTCAATTATATATATATGTGTAATTAATATATTTAATATAATAAAATAATGATTTGATTAAAATATTTAATATATGATTATTACAATAAAAATATACCGATAAAATATGATAAACAAATTTTAATATACTTTATATAGTAGATTAAATTAATAATATATATAAAGTTAAATAAATAAAATAAATTAACATATTCAATACATATTTAATTATATAAAATTAATCATTTTTTATCTAATTATACAGTTACTTAATTTGGAATCCGACTAATTCCCACACCCGCCCTGTGAAAAAGAAACATGGATAGAAATAAGAGAAGCAAAGATAAATTTAATGGTCCGGTTCAGCAGATAATATGACATATCAGATTTTTTTTACATAATATATCTTTAATTATAAGCTTTGTATGCATCGACTTATGGGTTTATGGTTCGAGAAGAACAAATTTTTGTTTATAAAAAAAAAAGGCTCTGTGAGATATTCCTGCAAACATGAGGGGAGGAAGAGGGATATGACAGAATGGACTGGAGGATACGGACGGAGTGGGGGGAGGGGGAGGAGGAGGAAGAGACAGCGTTAAATAAGCAGCAGCAAAAAGCCCGGGGCACGCGAGAGACTGCTGACTCCCCTCCTCTGCCTTTGCGATGACAGCTCTCTGTCTCTCTCTCTCTCTCTCAGAGATTAAAGTAAAAGAAAGATCAATGATCGCCAGGCAGCTGCGGTTCATCCGCTCACGACGGTATTGTATAATCGCGCTGGGAATCTTACTGACTGAAATCGTCTCAGCTGAAGCAAATCGGCTGAGCTTCATGTTCGGACTAAACCCCGCGATGAGAAAGTAATAGAAAAAAAGACTTGAATGAACATATCAGAGTTGACTATCATAGGAATTTCCACTCCCTTGTGCATTCAGCTCCTAAAATTAGATATAAATGTTGGTAGCTAGCTTAGTCGATCCTGATGGACCGTCCATGGCAGGATGTGCTTGAAGTAACGTACATCATGCGACGCATTTCCTCTGAAATTCATTCGGACTAACCGAGCTCTGGAGCCGGACCGATTTGCCGCCGGTTGGGACAGGAGAGCCCATTATCTACTATTAAGTTGGTAAAAAAATCTAGAGGAGGACGGGGGACACTATGTCAATGCTTCTCTTCCCCACCCCCCGCCCCTCTCTCTCTCTCTCTCTCTGGAGATCGCATGCACGCATGAACTCACGACTTCCGAGGTTTTTAGGTTTAAATCAACTCGATCTTCTCCAAGTTTCAATGCGATGCTGTTCAGCTTACCCAGCCCTTTTTCTTTATCTGGGTGGGGCCTTTTTATCCCTACTAAGCTAAATTCATCAAGTCACGAGCTACCAAGGAGTAGGTAAGTATATTTACACATTGTTTTAGTTGTATGAGCATTTTTCCAGAATATATATATATATCTTCTTTGTATCGGTTTCCCCTTATTGTAGTCACACTCGTAATCTCAACTCTTTGTTCTTTAACGCATTGATTTTGATTGTTATTGAGCCAAACTTAGTACGATCTAGACCATGGAAAGGGGTCTAACAGGAAGTTGGCTCATGCACAGAGTGAGTTCATTCCTGGTCTCCTCGATGTCCCTCGAGTTAAGATATTGCGGAGAGGGTATCAGAAGCAATTCCCATGAATGCGGCAAGTCCGACGATATTAGATTGCCTTGTCTCGGGAAGAGTGATCTCGGCTTGAGCCACACCAGAAGGCCCATCTGCAAATTGAGGAGAACCCTTTGAAGGTTCTGGGATTCTTCCAAGTTCAACTCTCTCTCTCTCTCACATCTAATTCTAATGGGCCCAAGTAGAAATGGACCCGGCCCATTGGTCTCTTGCCAAGGCCCAACTCATTCTAATAGGCCAACAAAGATATGTATGGAACTATGATGTGGTTCTCAACCGGGTTTGTGATAGATATCACACGACACCTTCCACCGACGTCCAGACATGATTTTTTTTGGGGTAAATTATGCGCTAAACTCTACCTTACAATACACCCATATTTCCACGGCATGTGCACAGCCCTAGATCGAGTTTAGGAGAGGACATTCCCGAGCGCCCACTAAAGAAAATGGATTCTTGAATAGATAATTTTCTTAAATAGTTGCTTGCTGACAGAATGTGATCTCTCCTTGATACCATCATCATCATCATCATCATCATCATCATCATCATCATCAAAATATAATGAATGACCCAATCAAGAAGTGGTCCCTGTCCGTATAACAGTTGAGCAGAAGACAGGGTCTAAAAGCGGCACTGTCTTGTCCACGCGATTTTCCATAATGCAACACACTAATAAATTAATTAATGATAATCCACAGTAAACATGCATTAAAAAATCACAGAAAGCACACTAATTATATGTTGTCCCATCAAACTAACCTTTCTCAACCCCCGTCCTTCAAAAGCTACGATAAACTATTAAACCGTTCACAGAAGACTTACTCTTTCTTTTACCATCATGCGCTTCTCTGGACCTTAATCACTTGCTGCTAAGAAGTCTTAACATTTAACACATAGATACCGATATAGCATCCTTACTCTTTATCTTGACCGTTCATTCTGCACCCGGCGGCTTGACAGAAGTATCGAATCGAACCTCAAGCCGAAACACAATCCTTCTTACGGACAACTCAAAAATTAGTACCATTCTCCTCTTTCGCTGTGCCACTTACTCCACATCCTTATCTCTTTATGTAGCTCTCCCACTTTCGTTGCTTGTTCCAAATTTTCTGGTTGGGGGCAACCCCTCCCCCATGTACACCTCCAAAACTCCCACTCAACAGAGAAACAAACTGATCCCTTTCTCCTTTTCTTGTACTTGTTATTTGCAGCTAAACTTCAAGGATATTTGTCTATCTATCGATCTTAAGCCTCTTAGTCTGTGGTGTATTTTCATGTGAACAACCAGCACTATATCCAAATGTTGTTTCATCACTTTTATAGCTCAAACATGAAGCATCCAGAACTCCGCTCGGGCTCTGGGGCACAGAAGCCATAGGTGCACCTTTTGTTGAAACACTAGTCAACACGAGATCATGAATCAGCCTGGCGCACTTAAGGACTCTTTCCTGTAAAAGGAAATAAACTGGTAAAAAGACAAGTACAATGTTATCATGTATAGGTAAATGACTATCCAATGATAAACAGCCTTCAGAACATGTTTTTTCATCCTTCATTTATCTTTCTGTCTCTTCATTAAGAATGCATGGGAACACAATCCATTCTGGCAAGAAGATGAAATTCAAACTTCTTTCAGTACTAGAAAACGCAAATAAATTTATTAGTAACTTTACTTAGGATTTCAAAATTGATGCACTTCAACTGAGTTTAACAGTTCTACACATTTTATCATCTAGAAGGTTTACTCAACTTTCAACGGGCTTCTGCTTTTGGTCCTTAAAGTATATGCAAGGAACTGAAAGCAGCAAACAAGCACTATGTGTTGGTCATATATGTGAAAAAAAATTCAGCAGCTAAACTCAAAATGATTGGTTAGAGAAAAGGCGAATAATTGATGTCTGTTGATACACCTTTTCAGCATGTTGGGAGAGGATAAGAACTGCCTTTGCTTTGTCCACTGTTCGGCTTTCTCCTGCAACAGATATTGCCACAGCAGCTGCTATATCTGATGGCTTGAATTCCAAGAACTCAATGACTGTGATAATTGAAAAGCAAGCATAAATAAATATACAAAAAGGTAGAATAGATAGATCAGTAGGACAAAATCCCTTTATGCAATAACTAAAACCACTAAACTGTAGAAATTAATCGAGCAACAGAAACAGTGATGAGTGGGACCTTCTATGGTGCTTGATATGATTTGGATTGATTTCAGGATTGAAGTCTTCGGTGGCATTTTGTCACCATCGATCTTTCTGAGAAAATGATCTATGAAAGAAAAAGGCGTCACAGCTTGCATTCTCCAACTCAACTTGTTCATCACTAGAAGTTCCATTCTTTTTACGGTTATAGCGTTGAACACATACTTCAATCCATCAACCTATTAAATCCAAAACACAAGGAAACAATCAGAAAAATCAGGAGCAGTATTGGAGGCTCAGGCATCTGGAAAGATATATAGGGTGGCACCCCCTGGAGTCATGAATAGAACAGCTCAAAAATTGGTCGGTGCCAAGAAAAGTAAGTAGTTGAGATTTTCGAATGAATAAATGAATTCCTCAATGCTATTTGTTTTTCTTAAATAGATTTGGTAAGAATATCCAAAAGACGATGATAAGATTGAAAAACCTGCAGATCGACTGACAAGGGCACTTCAACTTCCTCCAGTTTAGCTGCCAAAGATAAGCATGCCACAGCCAATAGTTGAATCATCCAAGGTTTGCCCTTCTACATGGAGACATATTTGAAATCATATCAGAACAACAGGAAGACAACACGAGAGTGGGGAAATAAAAAGAAAATGAACAGCAGATTATTTGACCCTTTTAGTTTCGATTGAACTTACGGGGAGCTCATAGGCAGACATGAATCGATCAAAATAGCTGATTGATAAATATGCAGAGAGTGGCCCAAACCTAAAATGGGCATGAACCTGTTGCACGGTCAATCAAGCAAACAGATAGATTTATATGAGAATGCTGCACCAGAATGGGAGTCTCCAAATTCTCTGATCAAAGATCCGAGAAACCGTCCCATAAAAGGCAGTAAAATGATCAATAACAGTCCATGTGCCTTCTAATCAGGTGCGGTCCAAATGGATCCAGATCTTTGTCACATTGTCATCCTCAGATTAGGAAAAAGAGGAACAGTTGTAAGAGTAGAAGGAAAAACAGAAAACACATAAAAAAAAATTAGTATTTTCCCATATAACGCATAGACACAAAGGCAGAAATGGAGAATCACCAGTTTGAGAAATAGCAATCTAGAATCGCTGCAAAGGCAAAGCCACATTCCTCATTTTTCACATCTTGGAACGGGGAAAAATCCTTGAAGAAAACAAGCCAGAAAAAAAATCCACATTTTACGATAATACAAATTAAATCATTTCAAGAATCACCAGTTTTCTCAATACCCTGTAAGATGATTGACATTCCCCGGAAACTTCAGGCATAAAACAAGAATAAGAAATATATCGGCTTTCAGGTAACCCAGATAAAAAGCACTAAGCCAACAAGCCGAAGGATGACCATTGTGAGCTACCCACAAACTAAAAGAAGACGGAAAGAGAAATTTATTGCTCCCACACCCACCTTCTTAATCCAATCAATGGCTTCCTTCCTAGCTCCAATTCCCAAATCCCCACTTCTCAATCGATTCCAATAGTCTCGCTCAGGCATATACTGAGATTCCTTTTCCAGCAACACGCTCAACTCCTCCACACCCAGCAACATCTCCGGCAGCACCCCCTTTCCTTCCCCAGAATCACCAAAGCCCCTGTCTTCGTTGTGCCACGTGGCACTAGATGAGTCTACAGCCCGAGGGTTCTCGCTATCATCGAATAGAAACACACTGTTGTTGTCCTCCACGCAGAGGAGGCCCGAGAATGAGCTGTCGGAAAAGCTCGTTGCCATATCTCTGGAGCGAAATTATAGTTCAGTGATGATTTTCATTGGAAAAGAAGAGAGACAGTGAGGGAGTGATCAGTGATAGAAAGATCAATTTTTTTTCCCATCATTGTCTCACCCGGCGAGTGATTCCAAGGAAAAGACCGAAGACTGAGCAAAGAAAGAGTTTCTTGCTTGACCCCCAACCCCTGTGTCTCTCTCTTATTAATCACAGCGTGCTGAAAGGACTGCTGAATAAGAGGGTCTTAAAGAGCAGGAAATCAGGACATTGTTGAAGGGGTAAAAAAACTGAAAAGGCAGAGAACGGAGGGAGGGAGGGAGGGAGAAGGCATGGACATGAGAATCAAACACTGAGAAAGGAGAAGCGGGTAAAGGGCATTCGCAAGACCAAGACTTTGCCGGTAGAGACAGGGGGGACGCAGATCATTGGTTGATCTACACAGAGGAATCCATTATTAATACATTTTCTTTTCCTTTTCTCCTCCTCCTGTTCATGGACGAATCACCAAACACATATTTTTGACAAGCGAATTACAGTGGAACATATTCTTTTATTATGAGTTGAGAGTAAATTTCTGTCTTACTCCTTTCGTATACACTTTAAAATTCGCTTCCTTTTCAGCTCAGGCTTCTGTTGTTATGTGCTTCAGTATAATGTGATTTTAACATGGCTACCTATCAAGTATCCAGTATCTACAATCTAATTTATGAGCATGCTCCTCGAATTAGTTATTGCAGGTTGAGGTTTGTGCAACTCCACTGTTGGATGTCCGAGCATAAGATTCGCCTAGAATATTCTTTTCAAAGTGGACAGGATGCAAAGTATTCGGAGCATAAGTCGACGGAGAGTCAAGAGACCGGCTTCATACTTCACATCTTTAGCCGGACAGGGTGATGATGACTCATAATCATCAGGTCAACCGGTCAAGTGCACATTAGAGAAAATGCGGGAAACAAACTCGTTAAGTTACGCATTGAATTTTAATAGTAAATAAATCTCAGCAAGATATTTTATAGTTTTTTGTGGAAATTAATTTATTATGTTTTATGGAATTGTTTCCTTTTTTTTCTTGCTTGATCATATAATTCGATTTTTTTTATTGGCGCGAAACGTAATAATCATTTAAAAAAAAAAGAGGACTGAATTTTGTGCGGTAAAGGGGTGTGAGAGACCGTGCCCTTTTTGGTAATTTCAGCTAAAATACGTAAGATGCAGACCGGCGGAGACCAATTGCAGCCCTCATTTATGTCCTTTTCGCCCTGTGCTGACGCGTGGCATTTGACCCGAAAACAGTGTCAGTGCGCCCGACCACGGGTTTTTTGTCCAGAAAATTTCACCTCCACATTGACTTTTCAACCTCCGGAATTTTAGTCTAAAATAAACAAAATTTGTACGCGTTAAAAAAAACTATTTAAACTTTTTTTCTAATAATTTATTCAATTTCTCAACTTTTCTGAAAAGAAAAAATGGATTTATTTCACTATACAGTGAATGATACTAGACATTATATAATATATATCATCTTAATAAAATCAATTAGAGATATAATCCGTGGTTATTTTTAGAATTATTGTTTCGTATTTCTCAATTGCACACAAGATACCTTCGAGTGAGGTGCGAATATGAAAGTTGATGTATTTGCATTTTTGGTCCCTCCCTTCGAATTTCAAGAAATATTTCGATTAGAATTATAAAAGTATCACATTTTTTTATTTGCTTCATATAATTATAGCTCATTAAATCGTTAGAGAATTAATCTAGCACTTTTATGATCATTACTGTGTCATAGTTTTTTTAAAAAAATGTATTTAGTGAAAATTGAGGAAAAAAAAGAGATTGAAGGATAAAAAAGGAGGTGAAAAAAAGTAAAAACCGTATTTTGATTTTTTTTAAATGTGAAAAAAAATCTGTAATTGTAAAATAAAATTAACATAATTAACTTAAGATTGAATTGATAATTTCTCTAAACCTCTAAATTAATGATGTAAGAATCGAATTTTAAGTTAAAAATGTCAGTAAAATTTTTTTTAAAAATATTAACTCAATCCCATGTTAATTTTAAGATAAGTTTTGATTATTCATAAATATTTATTATGTAAAAGTAGAAAAAAACTGATATATGTCGAATAAAAATTTTTATAAAAAATGATGCATTCCTCGACACGTTTATCAAAATCAGCCGGATAGCTTTTAATGGGGCTGTCCTTGGTTGGTTTTTTTTTGTTTTTTTTACCATAGTAGGCCATGGTATTAACCAAAAGCCATGTCCTTTTTTGCCAGCTTTCTCACCTTTTGGGAGCGTCTTGCCGTTAAGACTTTTTGCACGAAAATTAGATCTCGTACGAAAAAGTCGACCCCCATGCGATAATCACGAGTTGCCAAAATCTGCTCTAACATTCAGCGATGCTCTGTTTACTGCTTGCTTGATCTACGTGGTGTTGTGCACACACTATATTCACTTGACTGAGTCGATCATGTGCCGATGCCCCAAGGGCGGGGAGACCGACTGGCTTAACTAATTCCCTCGTGCTCTTTCTCAATCAGTAAATTGACTCCGAGCGATGGCCCCCCTTGCAGTTGCATTCCCCAGCGTATCGAATAAGATTTGGCGACAGATTCTTCATCTCGATTAATAAGCATCATTATCGGTATCCTATATTGTTCAAATAAACCATCGGTATGTACGGCGAAGCTAGCTACAAGTTCCCTAGCGATTCTAGCCGTCGTTCCTCGGTATCGGTTCGAATTTCATCTCCTAGCCTGTCTATAATGCGTACCCTTTCATTGCACAAACATGCCTCGACCGAAAGATGCATGATTAAGGAATTAATGGCTATTTGCAACTAATTAAGTCGAATTTGTTATCCTGAAATAAGTTAAAGAGCATAGGAGACGAGAATATTCAGTCTCGGGTCTTGGTTGGCCTTTTACAAAGCAAAAGCAAAGCGAAGATGCTGTAGATTAAGTAACCTCCTCGGTAATGCTGCTGCAATGGATGTGTTTGATTTCGTTGAATTTGTGTTCTGGAAGACAGATGGTTGGTTTACATATCGTTTTCTCCAAATCCAACGTAGATGCTCCTCGTCCAAGCTGTTCTCCCCACGTTAACTGGTCACACTTTCGTCATCTTGTTGGGGGGTGGGGGGGTATGCGCAATTATGAATGTTTGAAAACAATGCCTCGCATAGTTAATGAGATACGATCCAAATCGTACGACCACTGATCGACAGGACATTATTTGGCAGACCATGCAACTGATAACTATGGCATGGCACGTTTTTGCAAAGTACACTGTATTATGCCTAATAGTGTCAACAACATGATTCTTATTTTTCGGGTGCTGGTTTTCATGCCGTAATTAACTTATAGGTAGAATTAAAGTGGAAGTCTCGTGTATCTATATCTTTTTACACTTGAATTTTACATATTTTAAAATGACTATTTCATTCCTATGTGTTTATTTGTGTAACGTACTCGAATCCTAATTTTAATGATTCACGGCATGACATTTTAATGGCGCCATGTAACTTGACACGACAAGAGAATCTCACCACGCCAACCAAAGTTTACCGCATTGGCATATAATGTCGACAATTTATCGATATATTATTATGATACGTCAGCAAATAACTGTTATATCAGTACCTCGTTATAATTAGAACTCAAATGTGTTACGAGACTAAATATATATGATTGAAATTATTATTTTGAAATATATGAAACTTAAATGAGATGTGTGTTATGCGATTGTCATTAGTTTTCAATACAGCTATACAGTAAGATCATAGCCACGCGAGTTTAATCATTTCACCGGTCGGACTTCTTCCATTAATTAATGTTCGCGTCGATAAGTATTGGTTCTCCAGGAGGCTGATTCATTTTACAGTAACTTATCGTTGCTGCTTCTCCTTTGTCTTTCCAATTCTGAGTTCCACACTGGTCAATATCAATTAAACGTTGCGTGGTTGGTAAAGCTCGATTTGGAATCCGGAGAAAAAAAACGACCGAGAACTTATAGGCGCAGCTTACAATCAAGGGTCATCATCTGTGTTGACTGCATCAATTGCGTCAAAAAAGGGGTTCCCACTGGATCGATCGCTATCCAGGTTTCACTTTGCTAGGGTTTTCTCAGCAATGCCTTGGATGCTCGATTTTATGTGCCTTTTGCTTGCATTGCCCACACCTCACCTCAGTCCCGGCCAAAGACACCTCCGGATACAAAATTCTATCCCTCCTGTCTCCCCCCACAGCCTTTGAAAGTGCTGTTTCTTTATTTACCCTTTTGAAATCGCCCAAAGCTAAGCTATAAAAAGAGTCTCAGTGGAGAATCGGGGTTGACAAGCCTTTGGACCAGGATACGGATTATCACCGAACATTTTCAGAGGTTAATGGGCATAGATGCACAACTATTACAAGGTTGGATCGTATGCTTATTGTAGGAGCTTATATATCCAACATTGACGGACGTGCGTACGTGGAGTTGACCTTTTAAAACCTCTTGCTCTGACGGGGAACCATGGAAACTCGCTGCTTGAAGAAGAAACTAAGCAGCGGATTTCCTCGAGACTTAGTTTGCTTGAACGTTGGTGTTAATCTATGTCACAATTAAAATTTTATATATTTATTTTTTTTACACTTAAATTTTATATATTTCAAAATAACTCATTGGTTAAGTATATTTGATTATCTAATATATTTAAATTTCAATTCTAACCGTTTGCTGATGTAAGATTTAATAGTACTATATGGCATGACACATTGACATATATATATTTTTGTCACGTTAGCCGAATTTCGTCACATTAGCATGCTATGCTAACAATTTATCTATATGTCAATATTACACATTAACAAATAACGATTAAGTCAGTGCATCGTTAAAATTAATGTTAAAGTATTTTACGGAACTAAAAATATATGTATGTGATTGAATGAATTATTTTAAAATATATATAATTTACACTATAATTATCCCAATCTAAGGAGCTAGCCACATTTCGAGCGATTTCAACTATGGGAAGTAAACTATCTTAAAGCCATATTGTGTTTCAGTCGGGAACACGATCCGCTAATTAGATCATGCTTGAGATAAACGGATGGGTAAAACTAATAATCTTGAGCCGCCGAAAATATAAACTATGTACGCATTATATTCACAGACTTGTTAGGTAACATAATAAATCTTATCAACTGTTTGAGATCCGAGCTCTTCAACAGTGACCTTCCTGGAGCTGATTAGGGGTAAATTCCCGAAAAATCAAAGAGCGATTCATCAACAAGAAGGCAGATGCCGAAAACTGGAGTTGACAGCATGTAGACGTACAACCTATATATTGAAGACTCACAAAATTACCCAAAACAATGTGGTTATGAGTTAATAAGTGACAAAAGTGGGAAATATAGAAAGGAAGATGGCAACAGCCAAGGGCATCAGGTAGCTTGAGCAAGTGAGCAATATCTTGCAGGTCACTTTTGTTGCACACATTAGCTTGCTTGGAAACTTCATGGCTGCTGCATATGTGATGCGCAATACGGTTTGAGTTGGGAGGGGTGGTTGGTGGGGCGGTGAGGGTTTGTGGGTGGTGGTGTGTGCTTGGGGGGAAGCCTTATCTCAACCTTTCATTTCCACAATCACTTTTCTAATATAAGATCAAATGCAGACAACACTCATTTCCCTAGCTTGATCTTCTTCCCTGAATTACAACCCAATCTTCGACATATATCTTCCTCAATTTCTTGGCGGAGTATACTATAAATCACCAAAGAGAATTAGTCTCCAAACTCAACTAAATTGTCTGCCACAAGCAGATCTTTCCATGTCCTTCCTCACGTAACTTGTACTTTAGGGGAGCTCTCAAGAGAACACCCAGGAGGGATTTGCAAGGGAGGACTTCGAACCCTTCTTCCTAACTCACACATACATTCACCCTGATATTCCTCGACTATGCCAAACTTGAACCCCTTTCCCGATATGAGAAGATCAAAGTAGTGCTCCCAAGAATGTGGGTCGATGTCGGATTCTAACATCTCAAAATCTACCATGAAGCTTCACCATTCAATTGGTAACTCCTGGATAAATGGTGGTATCGGTTATGTTTCAAGTTGATACGTCTCTTTTACCACGCATAACTAGCAGATAACAGCCTCTCGGCAACTGAAAGCTACTTTATGTGTTAAGGAGTTGCGTTCTCTGGATGTCAATGACTTAGCGGTAGAGTCAAGACGGAAACCCATGTATCTCACTGGTAGTAGGCCCTTTGAGAAACCACTAATCTATTCCACCATTAATTTGCAATCCTGACATGCTGGAAAAGTCGTTTACAACATAAAATGAGGCTATAGAGCAATCCGAGAGTGCTAGGACAAGTAATCTACAGAGCATATATATGCTAGCTAGGTTAATTGTCCTACGCCACAAGAGACATCCCCTTCTTCCTGTAAGCTGTAGCAGCAGCTTCATTCAGTAGCTGAGGAATTATTTCATTGACAGCACAAATACAAGCAAAGTGGTAGTGGATCACCTTGTCTCTGCGCTGTTCTTCCTTTCTGAAAACCAGTCAAATGAACCCTAGAAAGCAGCTGAGGACCATTTGCTGATAACAATGGCGATTTCTGATACATTTTATAAATCCCTTGGGGAAAGCCCTTGGCCTCTAGTAGATTCGTAAAGAAGCTTCAATCTATCGAGTCAAAAGCCTTTTTTGGGATCCCAATCTTTACGACTCTAACGTGATAATTCCTCTCTCAGAGAATTGTTTGCTAACTCATGGGCCAATAGAATATTATATGAGATTCTCCGGTCGTGCATAAAAGCCTATATTGAATCGTGCTAACTAGATGGGGAAGAACAGCCTTTACCCTCTCAGTCAGGATCTTTGCAATTGCAATAGAACTGTAAATGGTATCGCAGAAGGATCTTAGATGAGAGGTCATAACTTCTTCTTTTTTTTCTCTCTAAGATCAGAAGGAATTATCTATAACAAATAAAATTTATACACTAACTAGCTATATATGACAAATATCTAGAAAAAAAAATTCCAATTTTTCATCATCATCGTGATTAGAAATCCTTGAGGACCTTTCGGACTTGCTCGAGTGTTACGAACAGGACCACCGTGAAAGGGCCCTGCCTTGAGATCGTGGGGATAAATCCTTTGTAGAGAGCCATTGGTCCCTCAGCCCTCACTGTCTTCAAGGCGCAGTCAAGCGCCCCGGCGTAGGGCGGAGCTGTCCCGGGTCCCACGTTCATGTTCATCACTCGCGTCTTGATCACATCCACTGGGTTTGAGGCCACAGCCGCCACAAATCCAGCGGCAAAACTGGCGGTCACGTGAGTCCCCAGCCCGTCCGCCATCAAGCCGTTCCCCAGGATTGCCTCCTTCACCTGGTCGTACGTGGCTAGCTGGGAAGCCGTCACGATCATAGCACGGTTCACCGTGAGGGACGAGCCACGCCAGAGGCTAGTGACGCCCTCCTGCCTCGACATGCTGGCGATCGCATCCCCCACACTCCTGAATAGGATAGACAAACCCATTTTTAGATCATCAGCGAAGTTAGTCTTCTAAACAAATCTCACGAAATTACTCTACTAACACTCCTAGAAATTGCTGAATTACTTGATGCACCACAAAAAGAATAGTTCCATTTTTTCTGCCGGATGCAATTTTATTATCAATATTATTAACTAATCATTACAAAATAAAAGGGTTTCCATATAATTAATAATTATACTACTTAATTATTGATTCTTGGCCAAAAGAAACTATAAGATTCACCTTTTGCTTTTTTAATAATGGGCAAATTTTGTTAATTTATTATAAGAGAGTAATTCGAAGGAAGAAGCCTGTTTGTGAACTGTACCTGTAGTTGCGGCGCTGAGCTGCGGGCAGCCGGCCATCGGCTTGCATCCTCACCATCGCCACGTCGGCAGGGTTCCCCACGGCGGCTCCCACGCCGCCGGCGACTAGGCCCGCTGCAATCTTCCTACCTAGCGGCATCGTGTTCGAGTCAGGGTCCGTCCATTTCTGCTTCAGCACGTCGTACAGTCCCATCCGGGTGGTTGAGTAGAGGCTTTGCCGGAGCACGGTGGCGGAGACACCGGAGAACAGCGCCGCGGCCCCCTCGGTCCGAACGATCCCGATACCCACGGATATGGGGCCGGGTCGGGGCAGAGGTGGTGCATGGACGGCGGCAACGCGGCCAGAGTTGAAGGCAAGGGCGGGCTGGAGAGTGGGGTTGGGATTAGGGGCTAGAACAGGGTCGCCCTGGAGCTGCATCCGGACCTTGATGAGGTCCAGAGGGTGGGTGGAGCAACCGGCGACGATCGAAGCGATTCCTCCTTCAACGAATACCTTGAGACCCATCTCGGAAATCTGGTTCAAGATTAATCTCGACGAACGGTGAACTCAAAAAAAAGGAAAAAAAGAAATGAAATTCTGAAAGAATTGAAAGAATCGTGTTAGTGAGAGCCTGCTGTATGAGTCACATATTGCCTGTCTGTTCCGTATGCGGGTTGGTCGCAGGCGCGTGTCCGGTTTGAATCCTCGGCTTCAAGTCCAAGGCTTTGGACTTTAGTCCCTCCATCAAATGGGCTGGTTGTAGTTAAGATCGTCAGTTGATCATACAAGTTCGATTTTGCTATATCCTCCCAAACTGATGTGCCCCAATCCAAATTCAAGTTTTGTGGAGTTTTGATCCCCAGGATGTGCTATTTCATTATGCAATTACCTGATACACATAAACCTATAGAGGTAATGTCTAAATGTTAGCTCATTCAATATGCCAATATACATTTAGTCTGAGGACTGAAATCGATCGACCCAGTAGCCTCCATGAATATCTGCAACTCTCGGTGTATAAACATATGCAAATCATTTTTCAGTGAAATATCAAATATGTATGTGTGTGTATTTATTACTCGTATTTATATTCATACCCGTACGTCCATGAATAGGTTGATTCATGTGCATTTCGAGTACATCATACTAACTATTTCTTCTACTACATCTGTTTGGCGAAAAAACAATCTAGGGAGATAACACATGATAATATATAGGAGATGATAAAGATATATACATCATGATAATATTGTGTGCCCACGATACCAAAACGCACATAATAGAGAATTTATTATTATGATTAATAGAGAAAAAAGAGATTACATAGATCATAGCCGATTTTAGAGGCTTCTTAAATAATCTAAAGACATTAAAGGGTTGTAAAGATCGCAGCTAATTAGGTTGGTCCTACCATTTTATTTCTAAATAGTCAGCACCCCCCGATACCTCTGAATTCTCAAATTGACTACATGGCTTGATGCGGAACGCGAAGATTGGAGAGACGGAGGTCATATTATGGCCAACGGTAACTGGTTCGATGGGCTAATGGAAATCGGGTTACTGTCAATTGCACAGCTCCCGAGCAATACCGACCCTAGAATTGACCGTGTCGAACATTATCCTGAGGTTCTGCTGCTGGAGGTTGGCGATCACGTTCAGCACTGAGTTCACGTTGTTCGGTGCGCTCGCCATGGCCAGGCAAGCCAGCGGTCTTCCGCTGCTATGTATCAGGCTGTTCTCGACCGGAAGCTTTACGCTGAGGCCTTCGAAGTGGAACCTTATAATCGGAGTGGGGGCCCTGTTCGTGGTCACAAAGCATGTGTCAAAGGCCCCGAGACTCGAGAAGGGACCTTGGACCTGCTTCCGGAACTCGTCCCGAAGTGCAGCGTAGACCGGCTGGACGAACCGGGTGATCACTGTGCCAGAGTCAATGACGGTCCCTGCACCGGTTGTGGGGTTGAAAGCCAGGCAGGTAGGGTCTATGGGCACTCGGACGCGACCCACGCTTATGCCTGTTAGATTGACATAGTAGAGAGATGGGCGGTGAGGGTTCAAGAGCAGTGGGGTGGTCCGGATGTGCCTGGGCTGGCCTTTCGGACCGAGCTTGAGCGAGCCGGAGAAGTAGTAGGACCTGAAGCTGGGTAGACAATATGAGAAAATGCCTGAGTAGAGCGAGCCGGCCTGTGACAACAATGACATCGGACCTCGGCCGAGACCCAGTAAGCCCTGGGGTGGGATCGAACCGCCACTGACCGAGCTTATGCACCCAAAGGCGTAGTTGGGGACTACGTCGGGCCCCAATGTCAGTGAGTCCCTGACCAAGGTGGCAGCGAAGGAGGAGTCCCCACCATAAGACCGGTTGAAGAAGCACGAGCTGGTTCCCATGTTGGGACACTGGAGCCCCCGAACCTGGGTGCACTGGGGCAGCGAACAGCCCAGCGAGCCATAGGTGGTGGAGGAGTCAGGTGAGAAGGTGGTGGAGGAGCATCCAGTGCAGCCCGAGCACGGGGCCCAGGCAGCATCATAGCCAGTGTCGAGGACCATGTACATGGTTTGGCCAGGGGTCCCGAGCTTGACCCGGACGACGTAGTTGCCAACGCCGAGGACTTGCTGGCCCGGGGCAACCGGCACGGAGACAGTCTTCTGGGCGGCTAGGGACGACAGGTAGTTCACCCGGGCCGGGTCCTTAGAGGACATGTGGAGGACCGTGCTGACCCAGTGGGACTCGGGCTTGGGCGGGTTGAACGGGGAGCATCTGCCATAGATGTGCATGATGGGGAGGTCGGATGTGGGGGCACACGGGTCAGTTGCCCGCACGCATGAAAAGACAAGAGCGAAGAGGATCAGAGGAGGCTTCATGGCTATGCCCATGGCTCTTCGTTTGTTATGGTTCTTTTGCGCAGGGAGCTAGGTGGATATATACGGGTGGTCGGGGATTGCAAAATTACTAAAATAACCGGCATTGCTTGGAATTGTATAATCCCAAGATCAGGGTGGGTAATGCGGGAGCATCTGATTTGATGCCAAAGTATGGAACATTAGGACCATTAATCTTTATCTTACTTATTATATCGAGCACATATTATTGCACCCGAACTCTATTACTCGAAACGAAACCGGGCGTAATGCTACTAAAGGGGGGGGCGATGAAAGCACGGGGACACTATGAATAGAAGAAAAGGCCTCGTCTATGGGAGAGTGTTGCCATACCATTTATCGGTTGTACTACTAAAATTTTCTCTATGAGGCAAGGAGCGTTGCTGTCGTGTACAAGTTGGCAAGAGATCGACAGGAAATTGGACGGAATTACAGTTGACAGGAGACAGTATAATTGGGGAGGGAAAGAGACGACGGAGGTGAGAGACAGCACGCTGTTGTCTGCTGCGCTGTTCTCTTCTCAAGTCCTATGGGGCGAATGAGAATGAAAATGACGCTTTGATCTCTAAAAACAATGAAAAGGTCTCAAGATCCACAAAGAGTACTTTACATTATCTTGTAAGAGACGGGATTGACGCTTTTGCCCCCCGGAGCATTGCGGTGGGTGATCAGGGGCAAAAACTGAGGGCAGCTAGGTAATTTGAACCGAGGAAGCTCACGTGAACGCGGGAGGCTGGGAGGGTAAAACCAAAATACGACCGGGAACGGGGGCCGATGCGGTCGGTCGGTCGGTCGGTCACGGGGTTCGCCGATGACTTTCCTTCCGTCTCTTGGGCTGGTGGGGGCCCACTCCCCGCTCCCTCCGAGGAGTATTAATTATCATAATAATTTGTTTTATTTATTTATTATTATTTATATCAAATAGGATTAGTATCTCCAATATAAAAAAAATACCTCAATTAATATTGTTATTAGTAAAATAAAGCACATCTTAACCCCGTGACATTGATCCAGACAGTTGGCCATTGTCTAGACCGCTATTATGTCCTATTGTTTCCAGTATTATTAAGTTACTAGAAAAATTAAACCATCACATATGGGTTCTCTTTTTAAATCGTCGGTCTAAACAGGAGATTATTTATTCAGTGAGCATATTAAACCGTTCGGAAGATGGTATCACACACGTCAAGAATACATTCGCACCAAATGTCACCTCAGGTCGCACAATCTCTAATCATTTTCTTGACATGCTACGGTCCGCATTCTCCTAGCATGTGTTCGAGAACGCCTTCTAGGATCTATATATATTAACGGTAGGAAGTTCCCAGATCAACTATCTTTCATGTGCAGACTTGCTTCAGTGCACACATTGAGATCCTGGGTGTCTGCCTCCTACTCACACCGTCGGAATGCAGAGGCTGGCGCCTGAGGATATCACGCCACATGCCCATGGGATCACCCAATATCAGATTATGTCTGCACCCATCTTCCAACGGATCTGAAGCCTGCTTCTGCTTGTATTGAAAGAAGGCTCCTACGAGACACGGCTAATGATAATTGGGATGGCAAGCAGCTTTTATCGAGGATTAATTAAAACACAACTGAGTAGACCTTGTGCTTGGGTAGCTCGGGCACCATACAAGACATGATCTTAAAGACAGGAAAGAACAAAAAGCAACCAACAAAGGGAATACACTTTTCAATTATTGGACGCATCAGACACCAATCGCAGCAACCGCTATTGTGGACACTATCATAGTACAGATACAAATGGACCTGTCCATCCTCAACTCTGGACAGATGGGAGAAAGGATAGGACTAACACGGAGAGCAAATCATTAGATACTTCATGCTAAAAATAGATAGCACACCATGAATATATTCTAGCCTAGATCTCATAGCGAAGCAGCTATTTTGAGGGATTATTGAACCATAACGCTCCTCCATTCCTATCCCAGCTTAACATGAGATGTATAGAAGCAGACCGTCAAACTGCAACAACATATTGAACAAAGAGTTATGTCGCATTTAGGGAGAAAAAAGACTTAAATTAAAGAGATGACTCCTAAAGAAACAGAACTAAGAGCCAAGGACAACAGGAATTGACCAAAGAGCAACAGAAATTGTTTCTAGTTTTATGCATGCTCACTTGATAATTTTGTCAGAAGAGTACAACCTTAGAGAGAATACATGCATGATGAGAAATTGCACAGCGTGCAATTCATCAGGAAAAAGAAGAGAAAGTGTTTATTGACATACCATATTTCTGCTCAAGACGTTGCATTGCCCTTTATGATGATGACCGGGCACTCGGCATGATTGGCACAGTAGTTGCTCGCACTTCCTAAGAACATCCTGCAATCATAGATGGCTCATTCAGCATAATGGAGATGATACTATTGATCAGTGCTGATGATTAAAAGCACGAATAATGCAGTGAGGAAGCAGAACCCATTTCAAACACATAATTTATTTACCATACAATAGCCATCAACTATTAGAGACAAAGATAAATGAAAAACAAAATATCATGAAAATATGCCAACTTTATTTGGAGTTTAAAATAGATATTGGTCACACAAAGGAAAAGAGCTAGTATATATAAGTTTATGACTATTTGCTCCCCATATAGTTCTTTCAATCACACTCTATATGAACATGCAGAAGCATGAGTTGATCATGTAAGATTCTATGATCAAATGAAATACATTTATCTTAAATGATTCATAATTTCAAGTAAGCACTTTTAGAACTTCATTCTATAATGATACATAGCTGACAGTTTCTTTTGCAATAAGAAAGCTGTATTTTTTCAGAGATAAATTAAAAATCAGTTTGCTACTAGAACAAAGAAGAAATAACATAATAATAGCAAACAGGCTACCAAAAGATATGCAGCAGCTTAACATCAGACTTCAGTTAGGCATATGCAGAGGCTTACAAAAGAATATATGGCAATTGTTTCTAACAGTTCATAATTCTCCACCGAATCTGTTGTCTCCTTCCCAGATTACGAAGAGAATAGGCTTAATAATGCTGAGATAACGTGTAATTACATTGTTTCTTTAAAGACATCCAATGAAATTGGAATGATACATGTAATTACATTATGAGATAACTTTAGCATCCATCTGTGATGAATATCTGTATTTCCCTTCTATTTTCTATCTTATTGATGTGTGAATTTTTCCAAACCATATGTTTGTGCATTACAAATTGGCACTGTAGTATGGGGATTGAACCAATTCAAAGGTACTCGGTAAGCATGGATGTGATGTGGCATGTTTTATTGTGCACATTGGATAACTGGCGCTTAGAAGTCTCAAACCAAAAAGTAAACTATTCTGAATTGCTACTATAACTGAAAAAACACTTATGAGTTTATGATTTTTAATATCACAAGAGGATCTATATAAATGGGCAAACATATAGTTAAAGGCAAACACATGGCCAGGAGAGAATAACCTTTTAATAGGACCAAAAGCTCGGCACCCCATCACCAGCAGGTCAGCATGTAAGTTCTCAGCAACTTCACAAATCTTTTCCTTTGGATCCCCAATTACTACTTGTGTTTTAACATTAGCCTGTATTGGAGAGATTACTTCTCAAATAACTGTATATACCTTGCTATCAAAACTAAGACAAGCTTTAGCCAAACATAATGAACAACTGGACCTTCCAGGGCAATTGGATATGCAGTCAGAATCATTGCGCTGTAGACAGTAGGTGATTCTTGATCATCACTAGGTCATATTTCAGGGATAAATATTGATCCTCTAACATGCTACACTAAGCAGCAAATATGTTCTGAAAGGAACCCTTATTTCCTATTCCTTCCTTTGATAAACTACAAGAGAACCATGAGAAAGAATATAGATGGAGCTCTGACATTTTTCTCAGCACATATCTTCATGGCATGATCGAATATAGCCTGGGTGATCCGCTTCTGGTGCACCTCAATTGCCGCAGCAAATGCAGGAACCTCCAAATCACCTAATAATAACATTTCCATGAATCAAAATAATAAGAAGGCAACTTTTAGTTCCTGTTGTCTGTGCATATGTTAGCTTAGATATAACATCTACTATCTAGTCAAATGTGATTGAATGATTCGACTGCTCCAAATGCTGCAGTAAGAATACATAAGAGTATCATCTACAGAAAGCAGGGATTAGTATAATATCAAAGCGAAACCAGAGGAACAATTTGCCCCTTTTCATCTCAGTCATTCTTTGATGATGCACACCAGACTAATCCATCAAATAAAAGATAAGTTTTCCGGGTTTGCATTTTTTTTTCTCCTATCCGAATCATTCAGGACCTGAGTAAGCTGAATTTCACAACTTTAGATATTGACTACGCAATCGTCTGCTCTAACTTAAAGAAATCCTTCATAAAATTTCATCTATAGTAAATCCTATCGATGGAGAATTCTGCGGAACTGAATAACGAGTTTAGCTGCCCCGACGAAAGATCGCACATACAGGGAGCGGCGGCACACAACGAGATGCGAGAATAAGAGCATGGTTCAAGTGGAAGTGGGACTTAACTGGGGCCGCCGAAGGGTATGGCACCGGGATTCAGGCCGGCGACAATGGACGGAGGAGACTGGACATGGAGGACGACGAAGAAGCTGGGAGATTCCTCGGTGGACGGTCGGATCTTGAGGTTGTCGAGGGCCCACCGGAGAGCGTCCATGCTCTCCTCGCTGCCGTCCACGGCCACGATCACGCAACCCAAGTTACTTCCCGCCATTGACTCTTCTCCGTCTCAGCTCACCAGCTCACTCGGTCCCCACGGATGAGCTTTAGAGCACCAGTTGGCAACAGAGACCCAATTGATGGATCCACTATGAAGGAGACCCAAAGGTCGCGATGCATGGGAGTGGGTCCGTGGGCTCGGACTCGACCCAGTGGTTCGGCCCACTTCCGGGCCCAGGTTGCCTCTTGATTGAGCCTCGGACAACTACGGGTTGGAGGCACCAGAGCTTTAACCGATCAGTGCTGAAACTACTCCACGGCATCATGTTGGCGTCCATGCGAAGTACAAGCTTTGTGGTTCTAAGACCTCGAAGCTCTTTGTGAATGCTTTATTGCGATGCATCAATGAATCGATTCCATCACGCATAAGTAAGAACCGTGCCGTGACTATCGCGTAGATCATCGGTCAATTTGATGTCCAATTTGGGGGGAGTAGTATACATATAATTGGGACATGGCAGCCCTTCAGTATCTGCATCAAGTGAAGTATTTTGTGGATGGGGTCTGTAGGCATCTCACCATCAAAAAATTAAAAATAAAAAAGATGGAAAATTAAAACGCATGCATGCATCATTGAATGGAAAATGACTTTCCCCTTTTGTTTCCTTATTTGCACCCTAACATTAAAAAAGAAATAAATTACTTGTTACATCTCAGAGGTAATGAAAAATAATTGATTTTATATATCTTGACCAGAGGAAAAATAAATGGATAATGAAGGTGAAAATCCCACATATTTATTAATTTTATAATTTAAATATTATATATTTTAAAATAACTCTTTTATTTATATGTATTTGATTTCATAATGATTATAAATTATTTATGTGACAAACTTTTGCTAGAATAATATGATGATGTGACAAAAAATTAGCAACGTCCCATATTACATAAACATATAACTACTATGCAGTGTGATGAATTATTAAAATTAAAATTAAAATATATTATAAAGTAAAAATAAATATATATAATTAAAAAAATTATCTCAAATATATAAGATTTCTACTTTAAATATAGAAGAAGAAAAAAAAAGAGTAGGCAGACTATTTCCTTGCTCAATTTGATGAGGTATGTCAAATCCGACAACTTTGAACTTGGTGATATTTCGATGGCCGAGACCCACCGCCATGGGAAGGATGCATGATGGTATGTGCCAGCTTTATGCATAATGAATGCCAGGGTGCATGATCGAGGAAGGGAAACGCCTAGCCGACACCCATACACGCATGGATGCCAAACTTGTTATTCTCTCATGCGTGTCCGATGTCCTCTAAGTCTCTGCACTGCTGAAGAAATCACAAAAGCGTCCATCGATTTCTGCACGCCGCACATGTAATGCTGCTCCTTGGACGCAAAGATCTTGTTTTTCCTATTAAGCAACTAGGGGGCTTCCATGATTAATTGGATCCAGAGATCATACCCCGAGTGCCCGTATGATCGGTTCCCTGTGCTTCTCACCTCATCCTCACCCTATTTTGGGACACTGTAATCCCGCAAAGCCATGGGATGATTGACGAGTGAAACCACAGAACGCATGTCGTGGAAGCACTTTATCCCTCCTGCATTTTTACTGTTTGTAATCAATTGAATGGTATGGACATTGATTGTGCTGAGGGGAATACCTTTTTGGGAGACACAGGCGGCAGAATCCCTTCCGTGTCGGAGATGTCCCAACAAATTAGAGACAATGGTATTGTGAAATGTTGTTTCATCGATCAAGTGACTTGGAATTCCTGGGCAATTAAGTTACTTGTGTACACGCACCACGTCCCTTCTCGGCTGATACTGTAAGATCGATTAACTCTCTTTCCCCCCCCCCCTGAGAAGAATCTCATTTTATATATTATCTCTCTTAGCTTTCAATTCAAAACTACAAAATGACCAGAGAAATATATGGGGGAGAGAGGGAAGGGGAGAGAGAGAGAGAGAGAGAAGAGGAAGAGACAAAACACAGTACAGAAGGGATCGGATAAGGAGACGGCAACTTGAGCTGAGATGGGTGTGGGAAAATTTCCATTGAAATACTGAGAGCTACCCCTCCTCCTCCTCCAGTTCCAGTCCCCCTTGGCCTCTCTCTCTCTCTCTCACATCCCATGAGTGTCTGCTCTGCATGCAGAAACCATGATATCTGTCTAACTGTATAGCAGCAGCGGTAGTCGCTTTGTGCAGAAAGAAGATGACATGCAAGCATTATTTCGGATCAATTCATATTCTCATCTCATGAGAACAAAAAAAATTCCACCACTGAATCAAAAAATTTACTTCCGCGTCATCCATCCCTTCACCGTTAACTAGTGGCTGTGGAGCCATGTACAAACGGTAAAGAAAGGGATCCGAAGCTATTGTTTGTAAAGAAGTTGCAGAGACTTTCGTTAACTCATGCGTGATCGGGAGATGGAAGGAAAGGAAATCAGTGGTCAGGAAGAGTCTAAACGTGAAAGATTGGATCGACAATGATGTCGCTACATCCCGTCACAATTTTCCACTTTATCTTTTCCTATCTGAGCATGAAAAAGGACGAGGAATCGGTAACCTTATCCACAGTCCCAAACTTCAAGGCTTCCCATGCCTACCGACAACTCGACGGTCCACACAAAATAAATGATGAGACATAGGCTGCCATAGCTCCTCCATGTTTGGATTCTTACTAGTAAATTTATCCATACTGATTTCTCTCCTCCTCTTGACCTTCTCATGGTCGAAAAAAAGAAATTAAAGGATGTATTTAAAAGGGTCAAAGTGCATGCATGAAAATATCTAATTGTCTATTGCAGTTGATGATATTCATCAGGACCGTGTCGACTCCTGATTAGAAGCCAAAGTAGACGGCCTACTCATGTGAAGTTTCCCATGGATCTATTGACTCGATGTGAACAGTTAGATACAGAAGGTTTGCGTTATTTGGACTTCTCTCCACGATTTAATGGATGCTGAGGACGAGGAATTAGCCGTGCTGCTTGACACATATTGTATGCGCGTAATTATGAAGCTTGACTAGGCTGTAACAATCCAAGTTCCTCAGCGGTTCAAACCCCACCTTTGTTTGATTTCATGCGATCTATAATTACGTTGAATCTATCTTATTCAGGTACAGAATAAGCGCTCACAGTATCATTTTTTTTCTTTATTTATAAAAAATCAAATAAAAAATCCTAGCTAAGAGAAAACAAATGGCTAAACCACCCGAACAAAGTAAAAAAAAAAAAACTGATGATTCCATGAAGAGTGAAAATATGATAAAAGAATAATGAACAAAATGAGCTGAACTACCCAGCAGTTCTCAATCCGGAACAGATCCATCCACCGAATACAGACATTATTAGTAGGGAGGAGGCGGTGGTGCTGGTGGGCCAGGGGCCTGCCTGAGTCTTGCAGATGGGGCCCATATGACATCCGACCCCAGATGACAGCTGTACATGGACGACATCCCACAAGACTCGGCCGACGCAGGCTGCGGCGGCCCACCGTGACCCCCGCTGCCAGACACCGGCGGAGACTGGGCCTCTGCGTGGCCGCCGTTGCCCGAGACAGAGCTGTTTCCTTCATCATCCGCCACCGGTAATCGCTGATAGGCTGGGCTGTTGAACGTGGTGGCAATCACGAACACTGGCCCTGCAGCTATGAGAGGTCCCACCACGGCCCCGCCGAGGACTTGGCCTTGCGGGCCGGCCAGAGAGATCTTGAACGCATCGGAGACCTGAAATGGCACCGAACTGGGGAGGAATGTGCCAGATATCGAGAGGATCTCGA
Organism: Sonneratia alba; assembly: GCA_900174645.1. Taxonomy (NCBI): domain Eukaryota; kingdom Viridiplantae; phylum Streptophyta; class Magnoliopsida; order Myrtales; family Lythraceae; genus Sonneratia; species Sonneratia alba. The sequence goes on from FWPY01000071.1 coordinate 1,393,713, forward strand.
ACCTACCATGGAAGCTTACGGTGGCTCCGGGCGTCATTGGCGCGGGCTGGCGGATGGTGAAGTCTGCCACTGTACCTGTTAGATCAAGCGCAAAGTACATAAATAGTTGTCCTCTTACAAAGTAGATAAGGTACAAAGACACACAAACACACACAAATATGCGCCTGCTGGTACAAGGACGAAAGAGAAATGAGTGACACACGGATAAAATCCCAACTTGTGATTTTGGGTCAAGGGCGAACAAGACTTGCCATGGTAACGATTCGAGTCATATGATGTTTGCTATTGGTTACACTTACACCCGGTAGACACCGGAGACCTAATCACATATACCACAGAAGGCGACTCCACTTAACATATATACACGTTGATGGTATCAGTTAATCTTATCGTTGCTATAACAATCACTAACTTGTTACATGCGAATGAATTGATTCATATCCTACAAGGTCGTGGATAGAATTATTGTTACATATGATAGATACAGCACGCAGTCGAAGCTGTGGTCAGTCTGAGTAGATGCCTCTTGATATCAAATCGAAACTTCTCAACAGAACAAAGATTATGACTAAGCAGGTGCGTCGTCGCGGATACATGAAATGATACCTTAATTATTAGCTCAAGTGTTACTCTTTCTTTGTCTGCTACACGAGTGCTTCTGAAAATCTAAAACCCACCTGTGCCCGTGAGGACGCAGAGACCGATGCCCTTGCGGTGGCAGAATCGAGAGATGGCCTCGACGACATCGCTCCCACTGGAGACTTCCAGGACGTATGGGCTCATGGCGGGCTCTGCAGCCATCTCCTGCGTGATCACCACGGGCGGCTTCGGCTTGTTCTTCGACCCCGGTGGCCTGCCCCTGGGGCGGCGGACCACCTCTATGCTGGCACCATCCCCGGTGCTCAGCCTCTCTGGAGGGATAGTGGGAGCCGCAGAGGCGGCCCCGGAGGAGGAGACATCATCGTGGTCGGGGAAGTGGGGAGAGAAAGGGTGGCGGCCGGGAGGGAATTTAGGGAACATGTTTGGGGATGTAGTCTGGGCATCAGTCTTTGGTTCTAAATACTCTCATTTTCATTTGTTATTTTGGAGGAGTTTTTGCAATTCTTTGTTTTTTTTAATGTGTGAACCTTCAAATTTTTTTTTTGTTATACAATAGGTCTATAGATAATAGGAAAATAAATTAATATAAAAAATTTTATTTATAAAAATTTTATTATTAATATAATAGTAATATTATTATATCAATTTTTTTCAAATTTATATATTTTATATTTGGAGCGGTAAGCATATAATACATATATATATATATAATTACAAAAGGAGTCCATCAACATGTTCATGAACTTATAATTCATGAGATAATAAAAAAGTATATGAAATGAAATGAAATTAATAAGGTGAATATCTAATAAATTAAGAGGGATGTTTTTGCATCAACTATTTAATTATTTAATTCTCTACCATATGGCACATTTTAGCATATTAGTGATAATAATATCTCTCGTTCAAGATTTAAAATTATTTACTTACATATGAAAATCTTTGTATAAATTTTATTAATCTATCATCATCCTTATTAAATTATAAAATTTTATTCCCTTGAAGTAAGAGCTATCCCCCTTTACAATCCACTCTTTTTTTCCCTTTCAGAAACTTCATTCGAGTTTCACCTCTGAGATGAAATTTCTGGATCCGTCCCTGTCATGTACGAGGCGGACATTTGGTTGACATATATCATGTAAATCCATTTGCTATCTGCAAGACTTTGTTCTCTCACTTCTTAAAATTTATACAGTATCTTTGATTTTGGTGGGTGACGGGGAATTTGGGTGCAAGAGGGTGGAAAGAGGGGGAGGATAGAAGACAAGACAGAGACCATGCTGAAGGAGAAAGGATGGGCTTTGCTGTTATGGTCTCTTTGTGGAGAAATGCCAACAGGGATGTCACATTTGTCACTGTGCTTGGAGATGGGAGAAGAGGAAGGAGATAGAGATGGGGCTCACTGGATAGACTCCGAGAGTGCGAGACAATCCATATTTTCGAACTACGAGGAAACCCCATTAAAATTGGATTACAATTTGGAATTCATTAGGGGGGAAAAAAAAAAAAGGTAAGTGTCTTATGATGTCTTGGACTTTCAATTAGTTATTAAGTCATGTCTGTCTTAATATTACAAGCTATCCCCATGAGGTGTACTCAGGCAATGACCTCCGTGCACCATTGGCAGCCCAAATAGCTCACGTATATTCGTTTACAAACCTCGGCTGAAATTTTGATTGTCTCCAATTATTAAGATGTTTCGACTACTCTTTCCATCGATTTCATTGATATAAATCAAGAACGAAAAAAAAAAAAGATAAAATAAAACCGTGAAGAGCCGCCTCATCAACTCCCTCTTGTTGTGCATGCTGACATGCTATGGTATGTCCACTATGGCGATGATGTACAAGACCAGTCATGTGAGAAAATCGTAGAAACATAATTATATGACTCTCGAAGAACCGATTTCCTGCCTCTTTTTTCTTTTGCCATCCAAACTCCTTATAAAACCTATATTCACATCATTCTTGATATGAAATCGAATGATCGTGCAAACAGTTCTGCTTGTTCACGAGAATTCCCGTCGTGATCCTACAAGATAAATGAACAAAGTGCAAAATGACTCTAATTCCTCTTCTCCACTCGATCAGGGGGTACTGTGAGGTTCAATGTGTGTGTATGTATATATATATATATAGAGAGAGAGAGAGAGAGAGAGAGAGGGTTTCCAAGAAATATCCTTTATGTGAAACCTTAGTGGAAATATCCATGTAGCTCGAAGACTACACCTATAATGGTGCTTGTCCAATCAATGTGTGGACCTCCTCCTTATTGCAGTACATGAATATGTCAATGTGGAAGCAAGGAAGCGCCCACGAGGTGCGAATACGATTGGTGTATATACACACATATATATACACTGTATTCTACATATGAGTAGTCTTTACATGCAAGAATAAGGGGTTCGGGACTGATCGGTAGCATATCTTGCTTGGGGATGGTACCGATGCTCGGATGATGTCTTGTTTAATTCGATAGAGTGAAATTATATATCGCATGATACCTATAGAGAATACAATTTCATGTCAGGTAATTAAGAGAAAAGTTATGAGTTCACAAGAAAATTAGGTATCACTACTTATTAGCATAGACCTTCAGGTGAAAATGACATTAATTTATTATCGACTCGCAATGAATTCAACATAACATCAGGGGATAGTGAACTCGCACTTTGTTCGACACGGGTCTGGAAATTCTACTCGTAGTTAATCGATATAAACTCGAATATATAAGAAAATTACCTAGCTTATTACCATTTTTTAGGTGAAAACATGCTCAATATGTTAGAGAGTAGCAAATTACCAGCCATTCGGCTGCCACCAAAATTTTGCAAGAAGATTGTACTTGAGGCAGATAGCTCGAGATAAACATATACGTATATATATAGAGAGAGTTGGGAAACACCAAGTGACAAACCCTAATAAGGTCAATTTTTCTTATTTTTTCTAAACTGATTAGTAACTTAAAAATAAATAAATCCTAATTAACACAAGTTGACCCGTGGTGAAATCGAAAAATAGCTAAAGATCGATGACTGAAAATGGATTTTCCCGTATTATACGTGTAGATTAGGTGGCAGCTGACAGCTGGCAGCCACCTTAATTTTTTTTAAACGACTTTTCAAAAACCAGTGGGGTCTTCGAAATGCCTTCACGTTTTCTCCCCATTTTCTTCCCCGACAAAGCGAAGGAAGACAATTTATATGAGAAGTTGTCTTCCGCTCACCAAAAATAATTATTGAAGAAATTAATTATTCAAGCATCTCTCTTGGAGTCATAAAATTCGAGGATACTAATGAGGGCGAGAGCTTCGACCCTAGTACGACCCATTGACCGTAACACTTATCGATTCGCAAGGCTTGCTTCCCGTGCATAAATTGGCGTATGCATCTGGCCGTACGCACGGCGATGAGACGTGCAGGGAAGCTGGAATTTGAATATGAATATTTACATGTATCACATGGACAAAAAGAAAATTAGGATATAATGAGAGCGCTTAGTTAATTAGGAATGATCATCAGCCCTTAATGCGGAAGTTGCTCAACTAATGACATCAAATCAATGGAAAAAGGCAATCTGCATTTTTTTTTCTCCGTCCCCGTTTGACAAATTTTGCATCGGAGGTCCCTTAAGGTCTGTGGATAGAATGAGTGTCTAGGCTTTCCACTAAGTGGTGAATCGTGATTAGGGGTGGGACCTATGACTTACTCTCATTGGTGAAATAAAATAGTAGAAGAATCCATTAATTGCTGGTTACTTTGTTGACTAATGGCGGTACGGATTGGACAGATGAAGAGATCGACATGACATGAAACTGAACAGGGCGATGAAGGAAAGTCGTCCTCCCCTTCCTCCTCTCCCAATTACGGGTTAGAATCTCAACTTGCAGTCGGAATCGGATGGACTCTCACAACTTTCCCTTATTGACCCTTTAACTGTGGAACATAATCGGAGCAATTAATTCGTAATTACTGCACAGGTTGGGTTGTGTTGGACCGGGAAATCGCTCATAGGTAAAGGTGAACGTCTTGGGACCTGATCGAACATGCTGCAAAGGTCACATAGCTTGTGGACCTTATCGAATAAGGTCAGCGCTTGCTTCAGTACGGTGGTGGCTGGGATAGAAGCTTCGGAGGTGTTAGGGTTAGTCAATTATGCATGATACGGCTTGTCGAGAGTTTGCATCATCGATCACGAAGTCCCGAGCTCAACAGATTCATAACAAGAAAAGGCGATTATATTACTGAAATCAACATGGAAACAAATATACCAGTAGTAGGGTAAAGCAAATCTCCCGCGCAACACCGATCACACCGTAGAGAATATGTAGCTGAAGAATCCTAATTAAGATTCCACGCACGGCAGTGCAATTCATGCCGTTAAGGACAGCACACTCTGATTGAACACATGACTCGAGGACTTAGCTCGGTGAGCAGGAGGGACAGGAATGTCCTTCAGGGGTTGCGGGACAGTGTGGGCAGCTTCGGCTCTGGCAGTTCAGGAAGCTTAGGCACCGCAGGCAGATTGGGCTTCGGTATGGCTGGAATCTCAGGCTTGGGCAGGGTGGGGAGTTCAGGTTTCGGCAGGGTCGGAATAGAGGGCAACTCGGGCTTTGGCAATTCAGGGATCTTGGGTAGCTCAGTGTCCAAGAGCTGACGAACAGCGTACACCCCATTTCCGCTGATCAATGCCACAACTATGAGCAGGACAGGAAGGAGGAGGAATTTCGGGTGTGAAGCCATGGCAAAGTCGAGATCTCGAGTTTCTTCCTGCGGTGCTACAAGAGGTTTAGGACTCTGGGATTTGTCTGTGATCCGAATTGGAACTTACCGGGGGCTTCTTATAGGAAGGGAAATAGGAGCTGTCCGGTGAAGGATGTGGCAATGCGGAACTAAAATGGGCGGAAGTAAAAGGTTGCTGGGAAGGCTCTGTTTTGTTAGTTCAACTGTTCACCCACAAAATCGAAGGATGTCGGTGGCCCTAATATGATTAAAATCATCACCAAGAGTCAACATACTCTCATCTGCTCAATCTGAAATCCTCCTCAAAGGACACAGTCGGTGGAACAACAGATAAGGCGATTTACCTGTTATGGGAGCATCCTATTGTGTTAGACGACCTGTCTCCTATCCGGATCGACAACCAATATAATAAAATTAGATAGAATCAATCTACAAGAAAGATCTATTTTCTGTTTGAGCTTTATAAAAGGAATCAACTTTCTAGCAAGCCAGGATGAAATTTCGGTCCAAAGTATGGACACTCTCGCAAAATAATTGCTGTTCAGTATGCAGAGGGTGAGGAAAAAAGAAGGTGCACCAGGTGAGAAACAATGAGGGAAGTTCAGGCAGCACTGCTTCTATGAGATCATAGACGAGCGACGTAGGAATTGGCTTGAGTGACATATCTCACCCATCGATACGGATTATGTGTACTCGATTTCTTTGCTATCTGCAAGTACTTCACCTGCATCAAACAGCAGAACTTCTAATGGCAACCTGGAAGCGCTGATCTCAAAAATTTGGAGAAGTATCAGGTAAGGATAAACAGTTATACTTTCAGTCCATAGCCGAACTTTAGTGCACTATGAGGTTCTATACCCTAAACATGTTCACTGCTAATCAATGACAAACACGGAGAAATTTGTGAAGCACGGACCAAAATATATCTCGTCTTGGTGATTAACAATAGTATATGAAAATATTTGCTCCTTGATTTAGATGGAAATGCTTATAGAGTGAGCAGCTATCTCGTTTAAGTAATTATTACCTGAAGTCCAGAAGCATTATACATGGGGATAATGAATGTCATGCTGACTGGTCCAGATTCCTTCATAATATTTCCTGAGCAAAGCGGTCATACAAATTGGAGATTTAATGAGACAAGAAAATAGGGAAGCAGGGATGTTCTGAATACAATATCATTCTTGAGTTATACCATGAGATTCTTGTGAAAATGTTAATTTTGCACGCAGTGTCTGCTCTGATCCACCAATGATCTGTCAATTCAAAGCAGCTATGAGTAATCCCTCAATGATAGTACAATACAGCGAAGATTAAAATAAACATCTCAAACATTAACTCAACCAACACTTTCCGGTAAATTACAGAGAGGGCTCTTACTTTTGGGAGATGGAAGACAACTTAAACATGTCTGCCTTAATACTCATATATACATAATGTTATATTCTTAGTGGAACAAAAAGAACTAAAGTCATACAAATAAGTGATGCATGGAAATATATGAAATCATACTACTCTATGGTCTCCATTGGTGCCTGTCATGCATTTTTCGCTCCAAGATTTACTTTCAAAAATCAGAATCCAAATAAACAGAAACAATCAGCACAAAATTTTCACTATTTCTAAAGGTTTGGTGAATTAGTTACATGGGACATTGTCAATGTTGTTTGCAAAGAAACAACTGAGCAACAAGCAGGCTTCTCACAAAACAAAATATATGTACCTCATCCATGTGGAGGATTTTTCCGGATTTCTTATTCTTTTAATGAGTAAGGATGCATTCCATCAATTGACCGTATGCAGCAAGCAACACATCATGATCAATTTCAGAAGAAAATTTTCCCACGTTGCCCACATGCCAATATATCCTCTTTTAATAACTTAAAACCATTAAAAGCATGAAGAAACAATTGCCTTCTTTAAATTCCATTCAAGCCTCTTGTTTGCCTCTTTGAAGTCTGCAGTTTGCCCTGCTGCTCCAGGTTCCAGCTCAAAAGTTGCTCTAAATCACAAATAACCAGAAATAATTCCCGCAAGGATGATAAGAGCAAATATATAGCAGTATGTACAGATGTTAAAGAGAGAATTTGATAACTGTTGGACAGGAATGCAAAGCTTATAATTCACTTTCAATATATTTTTATGGGATAGCTCATTGAGAACCATCAAGTTTCCTATATAGTGTTGCTTTAGAATGTTAAGTAACATCACATATCAAATAAAAATTTTCCAACTTCCAGGTCACCATAAAGAAGATGGGATTCAGGAAGTACCTTGAAGTATACTTTGGCAGTGGCATTTGAACCAAAATTGTATTTGCAGTGATATTTGAAGGAAATTCAGCCCGTATTTTAATAATTACTTCAGCCTGCATCAATCCAACAGAACAGTACCATAAGTCTAAAGAGTAGCAACTGCCATGAAATACCAACATCTCCGTGCCCTTGAATATTTTGACTGCTATGTTTCACATTGATAACTCCAGAAAAGAAAAAAACATGGAACTTTAGCTCACTTTGAGATTTCCTGCCTCTTCAATCAAAGCGTTTACACGAAAAGGGGGCTTGAACTCCTGGGTCATGCGATAGTTCATGACTGGAAATTCACCATCAGGCGGTACCTTGAATTAACATAAAGAAGTGGGGGTGAAGAACTTGTATAGAAACAGAAAAGAAAAAAAAAACATTTTTTCCTTTTGTCAACTAAGTAATGTACTTGGATAAATTGACAGAATTTCACTCACCAAACTCAAAGTCCTGTCAACATCAAAACTATCAAGACGGACAGATTCATGGAAATTACAGTCATCAAGTATTACTGTACCAGAGCCAGTTGAACTTCTATAGTCTGCCACAACAAGTGACACCAGCAAGGCAAGGTCAGGTAAAAGAATCATATTTATAGAAAAGTCATGGCATTTCCCCACCAGAACTTGCAGAAAAAGAAAACATTCACGGATTACTAATTTACTCAGTGCACTACAGCTGCATGCAAAAGAACTGGCTACCATCTGACATATTCATGTAAATTTTATGCATGCAGGTGAAATTGATAAATAGTCCTCTGACAACAGACTACCAGGTTAACATTTCAAAAAGAAATGTATACTTATGGAAAATGCATATAAGCTAATTAACATTATATGCATGTGAGAAAATGGTAAAGCAGCTAAAAAGGTTGCATTTTAGCACAGCTGAATATAATTGATCCAACATCCATACATACAAAATGAAAATACTGACATGATCATCCTAGAATAAGATATGGCATAACCTTGAAGCAGCAGAGAATTCCATGAACAAAATTAAGTGGAGGGGAAAAGTAGTAACAATTATGGGAAACATTAGCTTCCAACCAAAAGTCTCCAGTGACATCAGATATCCATTCATTTACCCAAAAAAGGAAGCAAGAACCACATAATGGAAATAGTTGAGGAAGTATCCTTGATCAGAAGGATAAAACATAAGAATTACCATAAATTGATCTACCACCTCTTCCTATACTCAATTCCTCATTCAAAGCTACTCGAATTTCTGGATTCCCAGTAAGATAACTCTTCATTTGAATTGTACCATCAATTTCAGAAGTCAGTATATATCCCTGTTTAGCCAAAGAGTGAGTGATAACATTAGACAGTTTTAAGGTTCATAAGAAATACAAGAATTGCTATCAATAGATATACTTCTACAAAGTGATTGCATTTTCCATCGTGATTTTTCTAATGATTCTGACAGATAGGCACTAGCAAGAAGGAAGCAGTCTAAAATAAGCTTGCAAACATTTTAAGACAGTAGCAGTCAGAGATTATACATTCTTCAGAACAGCTGAACAATTTACTAAGTGAATATTTAGAGCTATAACTTCTTCCCAACATTACGTACAAACATGAAGGCACAAGTAAGAACTCTGAAAGTTGTAATATGAAGCTGGTACCCACACTGGAGCTGAATGTTACACTGATCTTCTCGATTATATCCACAAAAATTTCCTCCCTCCTCCTTCCTGCAGGTTCATTTGCTATTACAGATTTTGTGACAGCTGTCCCAGGCATTCTTTTTGATCCTTGCTGAATGGTAGTTACAGCCAATAATCACAAAAAGTTAATCTACTTATCTTTCTTATGAACGATATAATTGAGCTTTAGATAGCTGTTTCAATATACCATAAAAATGGCAGCAGGTCCAAGAGGCGGTAAATGTGCAGCATCAACTGTTATTGGTTCATTGAATATATAAGACTTCAATACTTCTGTGGAAGTAGTTTGCACATACCCAAAATCCTGCAGGAGCATGCAAGTAGGTAGTAATTCAACATCAAATAAGCAAAAGGCTTCTGCAAAGTGTGGTTGGTCCTTCACTCTTTTCAAAAAGTCATCACAGTCAAAAGGCAGTGTACATGCTGATAGTCAATCAACAAAATACCTGCACAACAAGGCATATGAAAGCACAAAGAGAAAGCCCGTTTGTATGAGCAAAATATAATGCAATTAGATAGAAGCAGTTACTTACAATGACCTCATCAAGCAACTCATACACAAGTACAAAGTTCTTCCGTAATGACTCTTCACTAAGTACACCAAGGTAGTCCTTAATTACTCTGGCAATCCTTTGCAAAAGCTCCAGAACAAGAGATGGTGATATGTTAACTCGTGTGGTCACAACAAACAGCAATCCAGCTACCTTCACGTGGAAGTAGTTTACACCATCCACATTCTATATATTGGAAAATAATAACCAGAAGGAAAAGAAAAGGATTAAGAAACGAACAAGGTAGGTTACAATTTGATGTTGTAAAAATAGATGAAAACACAGCCTAAAATGAAGCAAGAAAAACTTTTTTAAAAAAAATTGCTCAGCGATAAACAATTCCACAGAGAGGAACAGTCTCATATTAACACTAGAAATACATAATTAAATCGGAAGTTGGTGGCAGAAGCAGGATCAACACAAGAAGCTCCTCATGAATACCAAAAATCTTCAAAACTTATTCGACAAATGAGCTAGTCCATGCTGTCTATTCATGAAGATTATGTGCCTTCTATTGCTTAAGAGCACTTAGCATAGCATAATAGCACAAGCAAAGAAAAGTGGCAACATAGAATGATGGAGAAGAGTACAAGGCTCCACTCAGTTAATCAAACTGAATGCATGTGAAGCCATAGATTCAATAACAACGACAAGAAATACCTACAAAGACAGGAGGTGCTTGTGCTTCTTCCTGCCCATCCTCTTTCCAGAACTTCACTTTCCGAAAGAAAATCTCCGTGCTTCCCTTTTGCACCTCTCCACGATCTGAATCAGTTACAAGGCATGAAGCTACTTAAATACACAAATTAAGCTGCAAAAGCTCAAATTCTGGAAGAGCACTTCAAAACCGAGTGGCACTGCCATGTAACTTTGCAGATAAAAGAAACTAACAGCAGTCACTTGAGGAAGAACAAAGCAGGGTTTGTGAAATCAGCATCCACCTGAATCTCATTTGCCACTCTTAGTCCAACGGTCATAATTTTTCCCACAACAAATTGACACCAAAACAACATTACTACATCAATTCATGAAAGACCAGAACAGAGGCATCAGCAGAAGAAATTCTTCGAATCAGCGAATGATCGTTGAATCGGGATCCTTGAGCTGAAAATGCCTAAAGTGAAGTCAAAATTGTCCGGTGGCAAGAAGAGGAGAGAGAGAGAGAGAGAGAGGACTAACAGTCGCGAAAGACGATGTTGTCGCCTCGCAGCGAAAGAACGAAGAACTGAGAGATCATCGTTCGATCTTTCCAGCCTGCAGTGTTCTTCCTCTTCTCTGCAGAGAATTTCGGCTCAGATTTCAGAGTTCCTTCTCGTCGATCGCATCAGTCGTCATGCTACTTTTCCGGCCGAAAAACAAAAAAACCATCGCTGTTATTTCAGTTCAACCCCTATGCATATCCACCTTCACGTTATCCTCCTCTATAAATTACAAAATTTTGAAATGGCACCAAACTTTTCCGTTGCTGTCTTTGGTTCCATATACTTTAGTCTCCCTTCAAAAAATCACCCATTTGCAAATTATGTACATAAGTTGGTGTATGTTTGATCATAGCTCTAACATCTCGATGTTGATATGCCATAAATTATGGTGATTTGCAAGATATATGAAGATTGTGATACATCCATGTATTATACTTAAAACGGACAATACCTCTTTAACAGACATGCCATATTGCAAACTTTGAATCTATCACGTTGACCTGACTAAACTAGTTGGTACTCCCAACGAGAAACGATTCCCTTTGGTTAAATATTGACATGAGATAGTACTTTTACATTATCCAATTCCACGTACGAACGCTTTCTCTTTCATGTGGTAGCAGGTAAGAGGACTTGTGCCGAGCTTTCTTGCTTTCGCGGGGCTTCAGCCTGTCTGCAATGGACAGTCTTCTTCACAGACTGGAGCGAAGCAAATATCATGTTAATTAGACTCCAGTAAACAATAATACATATTCAGACGGAAACAAACTAAACTGGTAGTGAACCATAATAATCACCAATATCTACAGGACCACCGGTACAGCCATAAGGAGTTGATGCCCTGACTATGCTCATTGCCATGGTGTAGTGTGACAGACAGTAGAAACCAAAGCCCTTCATGAACAAAGATGTTCCCAGAAGGTATCAAATATGTGAAGTCCAGGGCTCTTAAGCTTGCTGTAGTCCCGTACATACGACACATTGAGATCAATGCTGACCCTCCATAAGAATTCAAAAGAGAGAGATTGACATACACTGACCATTGACCTTCTAGTAAGTACTGGATGAAGCTAATCCAGCGATGAACAAAAAACCACCATAGAACCACAGCTGCAAGGCAGCCTACAGGTTCAGACACTGAACAGACAAGATCCACAAACCCTTGAACCCTCGTGCCACCACCACTTTGATCAGTTCAAAAACAACGTTGCATCTTAGAAGAGCTGCCTATACCCTATTGTTACTGTTTCGAGTTTTCTTGACCCTGGCATGATGCAGCCAATACATTATGAACCACAGACGTGCAACCATGTGAGAAGAAGGCTATCACCAGAACCAAATTCCATAGAGCTTCTCTACCAGTAACAGGCAGCAATTTCTCAATCATATCACACTTCTGAGAAATGGCAACCTATTGTCACAGGTCTGGCCCAAGTACCATGAAATGCAAATTCTGCAGTTTCAACAAGTGCATTTGCAATTAGCAGGAAGGTTGCCTCATATCAGTCTTGATCAGCATTTTCAACCTTGTTGGTGTTATGCAACTTACAGCATCACATTCAATTTTGAAATTCCCCAATCAAGAAGTAACATTAGCAAGGGGCCACAGAGCTTCTCCCTACCAGTGCACGAAAGCTAATTCTTTGATGGTACTCATAAAATAGAGGATTACAACAGCTATAGCGCTACATAAAAAAGATAAAGAGGGGCAAAGCAGATAAGAAAACAAACCTGAGCAGCCCTACAAGACAATAAAAGACCAAGGAAAGGTGAAGAACAACAGCGTTCATCTACAAACAACAACCACCACCATCGCTGTTACAAATTCCCGATACTGGGCAATTTCGGATCCTGCCTGTTTTATAAGTTATCACAGCTCGACTTATGGCCTCAACCCCTAAAACCATTCACGGCCATAACTGAAACTCCAACCTGAGCGGGCAATTCTTCAGCTCCGCATTTTAGCCTCTAAAGTTTGACAATTATTCCAGAAATCCTGAACCACCCCTCACGCATATTTCCTTGGACGCCCTCTTTTCTTTGGCCCATTCGGGCCTGGTGCTGGGGCTGCGGCACGCCTGGTTCCTGACCGACCTCCCGCTGACTTCTTCGGTTTCTGAGCTGAACTACTCTTGTCTCCCGCCTTTGGCGTCTTTGGTGAGACTTTTGGCTCAATCTTGGTGACTAAAAACCCTAGCGGGAAGGCCCCCCAGCAGAAATGGTACGCGTCCTTCCCCGGCACCTGAGGCGGTGGCGAGGTGATGGAGACGCCGTGAAAAGCCCTCCGACACTCCTGACATCTCAGGCAACAGTTCTCATACATGGTGGGGTACTCGTGCAAGTAGTAGCAATACGGGCATGTAGTCCAGAACGTCGAGGACCTAGACGTGTCGCCGCCAGCATTTTCCTCCACTACCGGCTGTTGCGGCTGCTGAGGTGGAGGCGGCGGCGGCGGCTGCGGTGGCCGACTCTCCGTCTGCGCACGAGCTACCTCCGTGAATGCGCCTGTGCTGGGACCACTCCGCCGCACCGGCATCTTCACCTGCTGTGCAACGGAGGAAGACAGATCAACCATGGTGAAGAAGCTGAACTCCCTATCGAAGACAGTCTTCTTGCCTGGGTCGGAGAGGACCGCCCAGGAGGCGGCGACGAACTGGAAAGCGTGATCGGCGTAAGGGTACTTGTTCTTGTCGGGGTGGAGGAGGAGGGCGAGGCGTCGGTACTGCCGCTTGATGAGCTCCTGATCATCAGTCCTGCGGTCGATCTGGAGGATGGCGTACCAGTCATACTGGTTGTTGACGCGGCGGTCGGCGGCGAGGAGGACGTCGACGATGGCGAGGATCTGTTCGGAGCCCTCGAGGAGAGGCTCGGTCTCCTGAGCCAAGAGGGCGAATTCCCTGGAGCCGTTGAGATCCCGGGAGAGGAGGAGCTTCTCGGCTACTCCGAGCAGCCGCTCGGCTTCGATTCGGCCGTCCATTTGCTCGGAATTCAGAAGCAAAGAGGGGCCTGTCCGGATAGTTACGTGAGAAATGAAGATTGGGGCATTTTCACTGTTCAGTGAGACTTCAAAAGAAGGAAAACCCCTTTTTATTTATTTCCTTTTTCTTTTTAATAGTGACATCCTAGTCAGACGGACATGAATCTTAATATGCGAATAAAAAGGCTTGAGATCGATCTTCAATCCGATCCCGAACCAGAGCCAGAGCCACGCCAACCTCGTGCGAGCCAATCGAATCCGGCTGGCAGAGTACGAATTTCGGTGGAACTCGAGCTTGCCCAACAAGTAGTGCCTTGCTTAGCTCGCGTGAGTCGCATCCTCCATGGTCCATTCAAGCTAAATCCACGAGACGGCATTCTTATGAGGCCCATTGTTCTGCTGGACCTAAGTATTTGCGATAGTCCACAAAGCTTCCAATCCACCAAGCACTTAACGCATCGGGCTGTAACGAGATCGTATTCCAGTGATCCAATCCTTTTAGTATTCATTTAGATGATTTCTTACTGAGTAATCCATTCACAAAATGATTGATACTTTTAATTCCCGGAAAAGGAGTTTGCCAAACACACTGATGACCCATCAATCTATTTTCAATACCAATAGCATTCATGCTAACAATATTCGATTAATTTATTAGACGGTAAGGATTATTAAGTAAGATTGCACCCGGCAATGACTCACCCGGTCACTCGCCTTCCGTCTAAACTGGGGCTTTAAAAAAAGAATTAAAAAAAAAAAAAAGAAAACACATCTTGGGATTGAGGGTGTCCGCGCCTGTGAAGTCAATTGACGAAATAGCCCCCTGCCCAACCCCAAGAAGATCTTTTCTAATCCTATATGTGATATATCTCGTACTAGTGATTGCGAGGTTCCCGTTTATCATCGCATCCAAGAGGTTGATTCTCGAGCTTGTTTTAATCTGTCTGAATTGGTGGTGGCCATATAAGTATCACTCCTTTGTTTCTCGTGCTCAAGGAACACGTGATTTACCAACCTATAATATATCATACTTTAAATTTATATCGATAGTAAAAATAAAAGATTTAAAGTATATATATATATATAATATTACCAATTATAAGAGTAAGTTAAATTAGCAGTTTCAGTGACAGACCTATGACATTAAAGATGACTCCATTTTACAACTATGGAAACTACTGATAATTTTTCAAGACTATCTTCTAATTAAAATTAGTGAAATTATTAGATCTTGACGCGAGAGTGGCACGGCTGGGCCCCACCAGGAGCGGGCGACATAAAAATTAAGTTTTTTACTAATATGTATTGATAAATGTTTAATTTAAATCTTATAAATTAATAAATTAAAGTTGTGATAATTTAAAGAGTTGACCTGGGTGATGGGAGAACTTAATTTATGATTTATTAGCTTCATGATATTAGGTTAAATATAATTTTTTTTGTATAAATCATGTATCTAAAAATTATTATATTATAATTAATTAAATTTAAAACAAACCAACCTGTTAAAAAAATAAAAATCTCTCTTCTTAAAATTTTACAATATATATATATCTTAAATAATTTAATTAAAATATAATTAAAATAACAAGGACAGGATAAGGGGAAAAAATCTCTCTTTGTATTGACTGATTTGACTCGTCCGTACGAAGAGAATTAATCAGGGCGTTGAAAATGTCGCCGTTAGAAGAGACAAAGCCCGTAACGTCGACAGCGGTGTGCGAAATATCACGATAAATTGAAATCGAGCGTCTCGCCACCTGAGGGAGGCTGAGACGAGACGGCATGGGGAACCGCGCACGACTTGGGAAGCGGTGGCCAGCGGGCATGGGCCTCCTGCTGATTGTACGGAATGACAAAAATGTTCCACACGTGTAAAACCAAGGACAAGGAAGGCTCAACCACCCGGTTCGATTGTGAGACTCAACCCTCTCCACGTAGACCATCTTCCTATCATTTACTCAGATAATAATCCAAATCAGTGCACTCACGATCCCAAGTGTCAAATGGATGTTCACTTGTTCGTATTTGCTGAGGTTAGAACGTTTTGTGGATGAAATGCTTCTAATGGTCATGCTTCCACCTCACCCCCAACCAAGCCAATGTTTATTTTTACGATGACGATTTTAACCTTTATCAACGGTTAAATTAACTTGAAACGCAGGGTTCTCTCGCATTGATTCTGCTCTGACTCTACTTTGAAGATCGAGGCGACGCTGTACATGATGTCACGTATAGAGGCAAGACGTTTGTGCAAGTTTTTTACGCAGAGAAATTAAAAGGTGATGTTGATAAGAGTTAACCAGCAAATATGAGACTAATTATGTATCTCAGTAACTGAATCATTTATAAGGGCATTTTATAAGTTGATGCGGTCCAAGTCGCAGGAACATCTTGGCCTGATGACGGAGTTGGCTAGATCTCCACAGGAGGTCAGTTTTCTTGATGGACTTTGAGTATAACAGAAGGACTTGCAGGTAAGTTTGTTGTGGGAAAAGAAGTGTGTTGAGATAGTGCAAATGTGGCTTTTAGGGTATTCATAAACTTATATTCTTATCCATGTTATAGATATTTATAATGATTTAAAAAATCTGTCCCATAGTTTTTAAAATTAAACAAGGCCAGCCGGTTCGACCAAAAAATGACCATACATTCGGTCCAGTTTCCAAAATCAACCAAATTACATTGCAAATACTATCGACTCTAATTGAACTAGTCAGTTCCCAATCGGACCAATGAACTCAATTGAACTAATTTAAAAATATACTGACTTAATTTTTTTTTAAAATATATATTATAATATACTTATTTTACTTTACTAAATTTATATTTATATTTTATATTATACTTAATATTAATATTATGTGAATATTAAGATTTTTTTTGTTATAAATAAATATCAAATTATAGTATTATATAAATTTATTAATAATATTACTTATTAAATATGTAATTCGACCTATTAAATTCACAATCTGACCCATAAAACCATGAACTCATATATTTACCGATTTCTAATCCGATTTTAAAAATTATGATACGTCGATCCATGCAATTTTTTTCGTCACGCTGGCGGACTTGTTAGCCCAAGTAAAGGGCTCACTGTTGGCATGAGGGCGAAGCTGGCCAATTTATCGGTTATTAATAGGAGTGTAACCAATTGGCCAAGTCTAGTCGGGCGGTCTGACTGGAGGGAGCAATTTCCCCATCACGAGTGAAATAACTCTCGTGTGGGAATCGAGTCCCTGCCGGAAGTTCGCTTGCCGAATGAAAGCGGCTGCTTATATGTAAATAAAATATATTATAGATTCCTCTGGATGCAGTCACTTCAGCTATGCAACTTGCAAGGACCCCAGTCCCAACCCCAACAAGGGGCTGACCGTCACACAGACCCAGATATTTCCTTTCTTTTTTGGGCAAAAAAGTTACAAAGAATAAAAATAAAGAAAGAAACTCAGTTAATGAACCTCATGAATTCTGATGCATATAAAATACAAAAAGAAAACAAATGAGAATGCAGAGGAATAGGGAAGAGGGAGGAAGCTCTCATATGGCATAAATGGTAAGCGGATGACCTTTCCTTTCTTGATCAAGCAAAGCTCAGCTGCCTCCCTCCCTCTCTCTCTCTCTCTCTTCTACATTTGCGGTAAGCTTCTGCTGGCGCAGCTCTGATAAGTCTCCACCGGTCCAAGAAGCATACGAGGTAAAGAGGAAAAAAGAACAAGAAAACTCTTTAATTCCGAAGCATCTCATGCTCATACTCGCTTGTAATCAACTCTACTTTGTTCCGTTCTCGTTTGGCCCTCTGGGTTCGGATCTCCTTTGGGTGGATCTGAGCTTTCATATATCCTAAAATGTTCCCGTTCCTAGGGTTTTTCCTTTTTGCTGTTTCTATGTCTTGATGTTGCTCATTTTCTCGTCGACAATGTTATCTCGAATACGTGCCCTTTTTTCCGTAAAATCCTCCGGATTTTCATTTTCTGAGACATTTTATGTTGTCTCCCCCATTTATTCTTCTTGTGGGTAGTGATGAGTTTGGCCTTTCTTTTCTTCTTTTCTTTTTTCCTGGGGGTCTTTTAAACATCAGGGATTGATCGGTGGATTCTGGTTGACGAGGAATGGCGAGGGAGAAGATCAAGATAAGGAAGATCGACAATGTGACGGCGAGACAAGTGACGTTCTCGAAGAGGAGGAGAGGCCTGTTCAAGAAAGCAAGTGAGCTCTCGGTTCTGTGTGACGCCGAGATTGCTGCTATAATCTTCTCAGCTACCGGCAAGCTCTTTGAGTTCTCCAGTTCCAGGTACTTGGCCATTGTTACAAATTGTCAGCGGCAGCTTCTTCCGTTTCAATTGCAGCCTATTTTCTAATCGCAAGAAAGGGGAAAAGAAGTAGAAGAAGAAGAGGTGTATATTATCATTTGGGAAGTCTGCCAAATACCATATTGATCGATAATTTGGGACAATCCTAAAATATCTAAATGATATAACAATCAAATATATATATATATATAAATATAAATATACATCGTGAAGAATTCTAAGTTGCCTGATAAATAAGTATGTCATAACAATACTGTCATACGCATATAGGCTGTTTAACTCTATGCATTAATTGATGAGCAGCTAGCCATATTGATCGAAACCGAGAAAACCGACATGACATAAAATGCTCCGCAGGAACCGAATTCGAAAGAGAAGACTAGATCAAGTTCTATGTATACATACAGTTCAAACAATTTGAGATGTTAATCAATCCAAACTTAATTAATATCTTCTATATCACATATGGAGAGAATACGTGGAAGAGGGAAACCTGGTATTTCGGGGACATTAGTGATTCCCAAATTCCTCATTTGGGATGAGACTAGCTAGTAGATGGCTTCTGGCTAGTCCTATGCTGTATCCTAGAAAGAAACGTAGAACCACTGGCTAGTAGCTAGCTAAAATTAGTATTGTCGCATGTGTTCTTCCTTTAGCTCATGCAATAACAGGTGGCTCATGTCAAGATATTTTTATCGGAAAATTTCATCAAAATAAATGCTTGAGCTGCCAAATGTGGATTCATGATGAACACCCTTAGAGCAAAGGTTTGGTTTGATGAAAATTTCATGAAGAATGCATGATTTTCGAAAGAAAATCTAAGTTTCAATGACAATATTCTGGTCGAAAATTTTCCAGAGATTGAACACATTCTTGAGGTGCATGGGCCAAAATCATCTTTGCCTCATCACATTTTTTTTTTAATTTGCTTTCGAATCCCGCGTTGAATTTCATGATCATCTGAAATGCGTAAAAGCTTTATCAACCAGGTGGTATATGTATACATACATACACACGTGCGCGTATAGGGAGAGATGCATAGGAACGGGCTGTCCCTTGTATTTCATTTTTGGAACAAAGCAACCTTTACAAATAAAGGTGTTCCTTATAACACTTCTGCAACCTTCGATGTACCAAGAAAATTACATATCGAGTCTAATGTTGACTGCTCCGAGGCCAGCTAGCTGAAATCTTGTCTTAGAGATACAACAAAGGTTACTAAAGCTATTTTAATCAAAATATCAAATAAAGTAATATTAAATTGAGGAATTACGAGTCAAATATGATAGTTGCCTCGATTGCTACCTACCATAAGACTTTCCCGATAACCACATATGCCACCGTTGGTATCTACATGGGTAAATTGCCAGAATATGCCCATCGTATAAAGGAAAACACAGCTGCAATTATCTCTTCATGGGACGTTACCAGGATATGCCCATCGTGACAAGGAAAAATAAAACTGCCACTATCTTACAAGGCTTTCACTGGGTGCGAGATGGTTTGACAGAAACTCATGAACAGGGCCTATGTGTAGCAGACTTGCCTGTGTTTGGTACTTGCCCATTTCGAGATTTTCATATGTACTGAGAATGATGTTCGAGAACCCTCAATTGGTGACTAGTTTTTCACTAATGTTATGAACAGGATATAAACAGTGCACAGTCCACGAATAGGCAGTTGTATTTCAGAAAGCTATATAGAAAGCGTAATCGTTCATCCCAGATAAGGATACGTGTCAAAATGGATGAGGTTGATATTGTCTCCGTGATGATTGCAATTTGGTGTTAGAACACACTCAACTTTTAAATTTTAGTTCGTGCACACGCCAGGGGAAAAGTATTAACTATATGGATGATACAAAGAACATTGAAATTAAGAACGGAAATGAATTGTTGCATACAGTGTCCAGTGCCAAAGTTTGAATCATCTTGCTTGCTTTTGTTTATCTACACAAATACGTTCGTGGCCCTCTTCTCCCAAGTTGAAATTTAACACCTGCGCATATTCAGCTTGTCTGCACTAGTGGATTATTTCTGATCGAGTAATAACTGATAACCGTAAAGTTATATATCTAGAGGGGCATTTTCTTCATCTGGATAAATGCTCTCTTAGGGTTTTTCAGATTGGTAGATAAGCAGGTGTTTCGATATCAGGTTGTCGGTTTAGGTGATCGAGTTTGCATGCATACGGTAAGAGGGAGCAAAATAGTTTGCACACATCGAATCCTGCTCAAGGCCTATATGTTTAAGGAGATGAGATGTTGCGCATGTGTTCTGATAATTTCTATTCACTTACATAGCATTGTGGGATGTTTCTTGCAGCATGAAGGATATACTCGAAAGGTATAGGATTTACCACTACAATATCAAGCACATGGATGCCCCTTTGCTTGATCTGCAGGTGCATCGTCCGTCCCCCTTCCTTCTTTCCTGCTCCTCTCTTTTCATCTTCATTAATATTGCTATCTAAAATGTAAGCGATTGCTGCTGCTGCTGCTGCTATTGTTTTAACCATTTTCATTGTTATGGTGAGATGATGATGAGGGCGAGAAAGAGTATATTGCTGAGCATTTGTCTTCTTCTCTGATATATGTTAATGGCAGGAGAACAGCAATAGCATCAGATTAAGCAAGGAAGTTGCAGAAAAGACCCGCCAACTGAGGTATGCACAGTGCACAGCTCCATCTCATTGATCATCTCAGTGATCATTTGATGCAGTCGATACTTCCCCGTGCTTGTCCAGTCACAGGTTAAAGTATTACGTTTTAGATCCTAATATTGTGAACGAGAACGAAATTTGGTGAATGTAGAACACCCACCTATATTGTGAGAGCTCTCCCTTGATCTGATAATCTTGTTCGGACCTATACCAGTGAGAACCCATCTGAATTTTTGAATATTAGGTGGTACACGTTATCAACAAATCGTTATATTTAAATTTTCCAGATAAAATCAAATCGTAATTACAACAGAAATTTTTCAATGAAAAATTGGTTAAATTTTATGAAACAATCGGCAGGCAGATGAGGGGTGAGGATCTCCAAAGAATGAGCTTGGAGGAATTGAAACAACTGGAGGAGAAGCTCGAAACTGGCCTTGCCCGTGTTCTTCAGACTAAGGTTAACATCCCTACTCTTTAATTCCTATCATCATTAGTTAATTAATTAATTTTAATTCTGCCAATTAATTATGTAATTTACTCATGCACTCTTATCTATATTTTCTGATTCTTTTACCTCCTTTTCAGGAAGAAAGAATCATGACCGAGATTGCCGAGCTCAAGAGAAAGGTCTGCCATTTCATTTCTCACAGACATGAATCTTTTCATGCTCTTGATTGTTATACATTGATCAAATTCATGATTTACTTCGACCTAACTCGAACATGTATAAGTCTACTGGGATCTCTAAATCGTTCTTTCCATCATTCTGGGGAGCAAAATCACCCACATGATATTCAACTCTGCAAGAATTTCCAAAATAGCTAATTAATTTCGTTGAGGAAATTAACGATTCTTATCTGTTACTATTGCGAGAGCTTGCAGGGGGCCCAGTTGACTGAAGAAAACATAGTGCTAAAACACCGTGTAAGACATCCTCCAATGTATCATCACTTTATGTTCCAAATACACTTGCTAATTATTTTTAATTGCACCAGTTATTGTTAATAATCTCAAATTCTGCGGAATGGGGACCGATGGCAACGGCCCCTCCTACATTTTTGACACTATCAAAAAGTTTATGCGTTAAATCTTTAGTCTTTGATTACGTTGTCTGTGTTCATCCCTCTAACTCGAACCAGTGAGCTTTCATATTCGCCCTCCAGGATCCGTCCTTCGAATTTGTACTCTGGGTTCGATCTTTATGATATCGTTATCTTCTTCAAAAGTGGATGATGAGACAATGATGTATGCGAGCCTGAGCCTGCGGCTGCTTGCACTGCAGGTGGAATTGTACTCAGAAGGGCAGCGGCTTGTTTTGGGGGAGTCGGACAATGCGGGTGCTCGGGAGGAGGTGCCGCGGTCGTCGCCTGACTCTGCAGCCAACGTCTGTAGCTGCAGCTCCGGGCCACCGCCAGATGACGAAGGCTCCGACATCTCCCTCAAATTAGGGTACGTAAAACTCATCCCGAACTGTGGAATGGTAATAAATAATTGGTTGCTTCCTGGTTTTTGCTGCTTTCCCGAAAAACGAATCACAACCGACCGGAGAAAACGTTCTCCGTTCCACCTTTGCAGGATGTTTAAGAAACATGTTTTCGGATCCTCGATGGATAATGTAACAGTTGACATGATCAGTCTTGTTTGCAGGCTTCCCTCCTGAAGGTGTGTAGTACTACCTTTCTGATAAGTCGACCAAGGATGTGTGCCCATAGCTATTACTGTTTTCGATGCTTTTTCCTATGGCTCTTGCTGTTTCCGATGCCATTTACGTGTGTCAACCAAATATAATATCGGCTTTTGGAAATTAGCAGTCTTGGGGAATCTCTTCTTCACCGGGGGGGATTCGTACGTCAACAATGTTTCTTATAGAATAATGTATTTGCTGTCTTCAACATGACAAAGACAATCCTGTCTTGCAAGAGCTTTGTTAGCTAATATAACTAAGTTATAGTTCAGTTACGTTTCGTTGAATAGTCCGATCATGCAGTGCAATAAAAAAAGGAGCGAGTCGAGAAATAAGAACAGGTCTTTGCTAGAAAAATGTAATTATCAATCCCCAAACTTTGGTTCTGATCCCAAATAACTAGGCAGCAAAAACTCAACAACAGCACATCTTTGAGTTGTTCCCGCGTAAGGCTTCTCAAAAAGAGACTAAGCAGGTCTTCCGACCACCGAAATTTCGATATATCTTGGTTTTAACCGAGAGAGAATCAAATTCTCTCGATGTTGAGTTTTGCAACCCAGTAATCCATCTGGGTCGCCACACAAACTGATCCTGTGGACCCGTAGGAAGAGAACTTGTTGATAGAGTTCTCAACTCCGAGAAACTCGTACACATCCTCCTCGAATGCAGGGCTGACACTCCTGAGCTCGTCCAGCATGAGGTCCTGCAGTAGGCAGTTCTTGGAGACACACAGCGCCACGGACTTACCAACTACATCATGAGATGTCCTAAATGGCATGCCCTGTGAAAAGGGAAGACCCAAAATGAAATTCCAATTCATCATTGCAGAGGTAAATACTTTACCATGGATTGCTTTCAGAATCAGAACCAATGGATTGATGTCGAGGTCCAATCCCAAGCAGTGGTTACTAAAAATGTTAAGAATAGCATGCTATTCTGAAGCTTCAGGCCCAAAATATTACTTACCTTTTTAACGAGGTAGTCGGCAAGTGTTGTGGCATCAAGATGCCCAGCGGGCAAAGCCTTTAATATTCTCTCACGATTGAAACTGATGTTACGAGCAAACTCTGCAGATACTTCAAGCATCCCAATGACCGTCTTCACACTAGCAAACGCAGGCTCCTTATCTTCCTGTCTCGCAAACAGAATATTTTCAGCAATCAAATTTTCTTCTGGAAAACTTTTCGTTCATGTACCAATAATTGTAGTTAATATATTTGATAAATTGGTAAGATGTTTCTTAACAAAATATTCTCTGCACGATACCATGTTACCGTTACCAATTATCTGCAACCTAATGACACTATATAAGGCTTTTTCTTATTAAGCAAAGATTTTTATCTACCTGCAGATCTCGATTGTATGCAAAAGGGAGCCCCTTGCACAAAGTGAGCAGAGTAATTAGGTTTCCCACAACTGTAGCAGATTTTCCACGCACGAGTTCCATTGGATCAGGGTTTTTCTTTTGGGGCATTATGCTACTTCCCGTTGAAACAGAGTCACTCGGGGTAATAAAGCCAAATTCCTCTGATGCCCACAAAACCCAGTCCTCACCGAGTCGAGAAAGGTGGACAGCTGTGATGGAATTGGCAGCAAGGAGCTCCATTGCAAAGTCACGGTCTGACACTGCATCAATACTGAAAAAAAAGATGAAGTGCCCATAAGCTACAATAATTGGACAAGCAAAAAACAGCCATTCATTGCTTGCTGATGACCAGCAGAGAGAAAATGATCCATGAACCACAGATGGAAAACAGAGATTAATTTATCACTCTTTTTGTTGGAAAGGTAAGATATTGATAAATCATTACATTGTAGGTATGCTTAAATATTCATCCTCACCCATAGGGGCAACAATTGTCTCCTGAGAATCTTTACTATATCTCCTGCAATTTCCACCTTATATCTACAAATAGAATTCTTTGCCATCAGTATATCAACTCCATTTGCAGGCAGGTTGTACTGGTAGTAGGACATTGCAATTGAATGCCTGACAGACAGCAATAGTTGAAATAAAAGATTGACAATTCCAATTCTTAATCTATGTTTTACTCTCATTAGTATATGAAATTTCTGCTACTTCAATAGCAGTCCCCCTTAGGAGACATAATCACAAGTTTTTCAATCCCCTGCATCCTCCTAGCTGATGGATTTCTGCTATTATCTCTTCCTTAGACCAAAACCATTTAATCAATGTCACATCAAAGGAATGGAAAAATGGTTACTCTACTATGAAATTTGACAGTCCATCGTCCTTTACAAACAATCAAGAAAAACGCCACAGTAACTCCTTGTTTAACATAACCATGTGGTTTCCCAGGGAAAATAAAACATGTGTATATTTTTTGGACCATATAATTGAAACCTGTTTCTCATGGGCGCTGTGAATCCTAAAGCATCAGAGGTCATGAACCGGTCGATTGGAAGGCCGGTGCCAGCTAATGCACAAGCTCCAAGTGGGCAAACATTTAGCCTAACTCTGCAGTCTAGTAAACGACCAATA
Organism: Sonneratia alba; assembly: GCA_900174645.1. Taxonomy (NCBI): domain Eukaryota; kingdom Viridiplantae; phylum Streptophyta; class Magnoliopsida; order Myrtales; family Lythraceae; genus Sonneratia; species Sonneratia alba. Next base: position 1,418,929 of record FWPY01000071.1, read on the forward strand.
TCACGCTCAAGCTACAAAAAAAAAGTTCAATTTCTAGAATTAAATTTCAGGTGGATGAATAAATATAAAGCAGACAAGCTACATGAAACTAAGAGAACAAGATGGTTTCTTGAGCAAACAAGGAACGTAATTTTCACTAATGGGTATACAATTAGAATATATCGTAAAGTGCCTACTTTCATATTCCTAATGATATCACGAGTACAATTGGTTAGATAGTTGGCAGCGCCTCCTGCATCCACATTCAGATGACAGAGACAAGGATAATTATTTTACTGTACATTTACATTAGGGATAATTTTTCAAACCTGCTCAACGTATGACAGGAGGTAATGCTGCAACAAAACGGGTTGAGCCCTCTGAAGGTGAGTGTATCCCGGAATAATAAGCCCCTCATTCTTCAAACCCAGAGTCACGAGCGCCACTTGGACGTTTCTGATGGCTTCAACGGTCTGATCTATAGCATCACGACACCACAAACGGAAATCAGTCTGAATCTGATCATTTCGGCTACGTGCCGTATGCAGTTTCTTGGCAGGCTCGCCAATCATGTCAGTCAGAGCAGCCTCAATGTTCATGTGGACATCTTCCCGATCAGTCCTCCACACAAACTGCCCATTTTCAATGAGTCTCTCGATCTCATCCAGCCCTTTCAGGACACTGTCCCGATCGCTACCGCTCATAAGCCCCTAAAAGAACACAAAGACAATAATTTTGACATTCCTACGGTAATTCTAATTTCTTAAACATTAAATTTTACGATCAAAATGCCGCCTTTTTCAGCAAAAGCGTAAGCTTTCGTGGGGAGCTCCCAATACTTGCATGCCCCCTTGACCTTGAGCGAATCAAGCTCTACTGCTACAAGATTTTCCATGTCAGAATTTTCTTTAGGTCGTTTCTCGTCGGGATTGCGAAACCAACAGGGACAGAGAAGGGAGACCTGCTTCGCAAGCATGGTGGCATGGGCCCTGCTTCCCATGATGTCGTGCTTGTAGAGCGCCTTATCGAAGGAAATGGACTCCGTGAACCTTTCCACAGCGTCAGTGACGCTCTCTTGAAACCTTCCTCCCCAGAGCTTCACCTCCTTCTCCGCCGCGGTGGAAGAGGCAGCCGTCGACTTGGAGCACCCACACTGCATCTGACAAGGCCCCCCCATCCTCCTAAGAAGGAAGGCAGGAAGCGAGAGGGAGGTAGTGGAAGGCTTCAATGGAGTGATCGGAGTGGAGAAGAGGTGGGAGGAAGAGAGAGGAGAAGTTGCGGACTCCATTTGGGTGGCGGCACAGCGGCCAGCAACGCAGAAAACCGAAAAGTGCGACAGTGAAAGTTACCGGGGGTTTTGAGAAGCCGGGGGGAATTTCATTTTGCTCCCTAATTTTGATCTTATTCCAATTCCCACCCGAAACTTCCCACCATGGATATTGCTCCACCGTGAGTATAGATTTTGGCCCAACCTTGGACTGTTACTCTCGTCTGGTCAATTTCAGTGGAATTGAGGAACGCACCTTCGTTTCTTCCTTCATACTTGTAATTGGGGGGAAAATGAGATTACTATAAATCGAAGGAGGAAAGCATGACTTAAGGAGACGGGCTCGTAGATAAGGAGTGAGGATCAGGTCTTTATCTGGAAAGGTAAAATTTCCCTAATGAATGAACGAGTGGAGTTCATGAGAGAGTCCGTAAAGGCAAATAAATCTCATTCAGTCTTTAAAACTTTTAACTACAAACTTGCACCTTCCAAAACACTGGAAAGGGAAAATCTACTTTACCAATTGTCTAACGTTGTCATTATAATCCTTGACTAGGAGGAGCTGCCAGAGACTACCTGTACGTCCGTCCTTATTGAACACAAAGTCACTGTCATTCCACCTTGTCCCTTCGCCCTGATATGATCAGACGAACAACACATACGCAAACCAAAGATATTTTTACCCACAGAATAATAAATACAACATGACCTTAAGGTTTGATGTGGGACTTCTTGCGGTGCAAGGGGCAGAAAGAAGGCGCCGACAGAAATCTTCAGTTCGGAAAGAATCTGAAATCTCTTGAAGCTGTGTTCGGAGAAACAATGACAGGACGAACTACTGAGGGAGGATGCAGAGGTGGGGGAGCTAATGTCACCAGACGTCCCTTAGGTACCGTCCGTCCATCTGCAGCTTTTTCACGACTGCCTCAGCTTTAGATGAGTCCACGTTCTCCTGAAACACAAGGGTTGTAAGATGACAACCTTGTAAGAATCGGGGAGAGACCGGAATAGAATGTGCCGATGCACATTGGGAAAGTAAATGGCATACTTAAGGCAGCAGTATTCAATAGAATTGAAAGTTCAAAAATCAGACCTGCTCCTGAATGATTGTATGCAGAGTCCGATGTACATCTCGAGCCATGCCCTTTGCATCACCACAGACATAGAGATATCCGCCCTGGGAAATCAGGCTCCAGACATATGCAGCCTGTACACAGTCATCAACATACAAAGCGATCATTGAAATATCTGTAGCTTTCTGTAAGATTAAAATCCATTAAATATTGAACCACTGACTTTCTCCATCATCTTGTGTTGAACGTACTCCTTCTGTGGTCCCTCACGTGAGAATGCAACAATCAGCTCAGATATTATGCCTTGCTCAACAGAGTTATTGAGCTCCTCCTCATAGATGAAGTCCTTGAAAACATATGAAATCAGAATCCATATGCTCCACGACAATGCTTAACATGATAACTATCAAAAAAGTGTCGGAACTCAATAGCTACCATTCTGCGATTTCTGCACCCAAAGAAGAGCAGGGCAGGACCCAGTTGAGAGCCATCCTCTTTTAAGGCCATCCTTTCCTGAACAAAAATATTCTCTCAACTATAAGTTTCCAGCTTTTTAATAATAAGGCATAAAACATATAAAGTAGAGCAACTGCAGACCTGTAAAAATCCCCTGAAAGGTGCCAAGCCAGTGCCAGGACCAATCATGATTACAGGAACTGAGGGATCGGCAGGTAACTTGAAATTTGACTGCCTAATAAAAATAGGAGCCGAGCTACAGTCACGACTCTCCTCTAGAGGAATTGCTTTCTGATACATTAAAGAGTAATTTAAGTTAATATCATGGAAGTAGCTGAATAATCTGCCTCAGAAATAGAATGACAAATGCAGCCAAATAGTGCATAGAAACGTGAATCTTGTCACCTTCATCCAAGTAGAGCAAACCCCTTTATGGATTCTTCCTGTGGGAGTTGGACCATAAACTAAAGCACAGGTCACATGTACCCTGCTGGGGGCAAATCTGGAAATAGATATGAGTGTTAAGACAATTTAGTATCACCTGCGTCATCAAATTTAAACAGAATTTTTTCACAATAAAACAAAAGATTGACCTTGGAGAGGATGATATTGAATAGTAACGAGGCTGCAGGTGTGGAGCTACAGCAGCAAAAAACACACCAAGGGATGGTTTTGCTGAAGGGAACTCCGACATTACCTCAAGGACACTCCTCTGACTTGCAACTACCCACTTTGAGTATTCATCCTGGAGGGGTGAAAATTTACAATAGGCAAGTTATCTCATTGATAACATAGTAATAGAGTCTGCAAGGGGACCACAAGAACTTGAGTGGCTCATTATACCTTTCCCTGAGAGGATGCTAAAAACTTGAGTCTCTCAGCTTCACTGGGTTCAGTGGCATGGGCAGCTAAGGCAAGTAAAGCAGCCTGACAACATGGTGATGTACACAGAGCAACAGAATTAAAAAAAAATCTAATCTAAACTAAAGAAAGGGAAAACAAGCAGCTGAATGAATGCTTCACCTTCCGTGGAGGATTCAAGAGATCCGCATAATGTGCCAATGCAAATCGGAGTGTGCATGGACCAGGGAAAGGTGGAGGCAATGAGCTCCCATGGGGAGATCCATCTTCATTGTCGGTATGAACAGAAAATAGCAAATCTAAAGGCTGGTCCAACAACTTCCCAGCTTCTTCAACAGTTTCATCACAATTATCAGCATAAACACCAACATGATCACCGGTCTCGTATCTGAAAATCACCAAAGTTGCCAAATTAATGTTAATTGGCAAATTACTTCAATGCCTCAACAGTTTGTTGCTCAAGTGTAAATTAATGCAAGTACTGATGACTTTTGACATTGTAGACCTTAGCTACAGGCCCAAAAGACAAACACAAAGGCTACATGCAGAAATATGATTTGTTATTCTAATCCAAAAAGAGATTTAAACCTTACAAACACCATTTCAATACAAAAAATGACATCAATACCCACAAAATCCGGAGTGATTGAATAATATATGGTGGGTTAGATACCATATTGCGAAGAACCATATGTAAACAAATAATCCCATACTCTACAAAAACAGCAATTTTTCTGGAGATACAAAAAACTCATCGACATATAGGATGAGAATCATGATTAAAAAAAATGGTTAGGGGCCATCCATATACACAGGTGAGAGTATGTAACCAAATCATACCAATCAACAAATAATATTGCTGCTCAAAACAATATTTTATGAATACAATTTACATATCCAAAATCAAAAGGGGAAAGAAGAACTTACGTGACGCCTGTCCCAGTGATATCAAACTCTAGATGTATGCATGAGCGGTCCGACTCGGGTTTGTGCAGCTCTCGTCGCACAGCAACATTAACTCTTCAAGGAAGAAATTGATAACAATATCAGTAATTATCATAACTTTTGAAAATGATAAGCTGTAAATGACTTTACAGACCTGCACGGATGATGGATATCATGAGAAGTGAAGCCATTTGACATGCTTGAGTAATTTTCTTGATGCACATGAACTGGGGAGTCATGAACCACCACACGGTATTCAGGAATAGCAGCAGTATATGGGGTGGCAACAGTATTTACATCATCCTCATCTCTCAGTAATTTATCCAATTCAGGCCATAATAACTCCCTCCTGAAGAAGAAAATTCTGTCTGTTAATAATATCGCCAGAGAAGGTTGGCTCAGTTTTGCAATAGATCATCTCCAAACTAAATATTTACTATAATCCTTTCCGCAAAATGACATTCTCAAAGAAAAGTATTTCCTACAAATTTCATAACAAAAGGCCAATTACTACATACCTCAAGCAAACGTTGTAAGCAGAAGTGAGCCAGTTCAATTATTGTAACTAATACTGACCTACACAATATGATCATATCACTTGTTTGGTTATGGAAACCTTCATCTCAAATACGTGCCTGAATAACTGCATTTTTATTTAACATGCCTACAAGTAAATCCATCTAGGAACTTTCTATTAAGAACTGCATCTTAGCTTACTGAGCAGAACAAATTCACACAACTTCTAGGATGACAGATGCCTTCAGTAAAAACTTGAAGTTGAATATGGATGACATTAAGCCAAAAAAAAAAAAACACATTAAACCTAGACAAGTTAAAGAAAAATTTTGACAAAAGAAAAAGTTTGACAAACTCCAGTTGAAAATCAATTTTATACCAAGCAGAGAAATCATCCTCAATCGATTGATCATCATCACCAAGGCCAACTGGAATGAGACGCTTTGCCCCTGTAGCAAGGATATAAAATAGAATGTTCAATTTGAGCAATTGGGACAAAATAAACTAAAATAAACAGAAAGACTTTATTTCCATGAGCAAGAAAACCCACAAATATATAGTAACATCAAAACAAAAGCTTGATTGTCCACCTAAACACCACTACTAAGCTTATCCCCAGGGGGAAAAAGGAGGGGGAAAACAATGGGTACTGTGAGTGCAAAACTTGTCTAAAAGCTCAGAGTATCATATGGTGCTGCAACATTACACCACCAAAAGGTTTCATTCATTTAAGAAGGAAGTTGATGCTGGCACGGTCTGAACACCTAATTTACTGAAATGCAACCCCACTACAGAAAGAGAGAGATTCATTCATTTGTTATCTCCAAAAAGATAAGGTGACATGTATCAATAAATGACCAGAAATTAAATATCAGAACCCAAATTTAGATATATCAATGTAACATGCAATGCATAGCTATAAAAATAAAAAGTGTCTGCACTTTCAGATTCTACCATGTCAAGAAATATATCTAAATCTCATTTGCTGTGTCAACTATTTGACATTCATTATAGTTGTTAAGCATAATTAGGCATAGAGATTTCTGAGTAAGATCAAGATTAAGATGATTTACAAAACAAGCATGTACCAGCCGTTCCCTTCCCCTTACAAAGCCTTGTCCCTTTCCCTCCCCTTCTCTCTGCATTTTCACCCTATTAGAGAGCATCCAAAGAAAATGCAGAAGAGATAAAGTAGAAATTCTGAAATAAGACACCACCCCAACAACCACGCTCCCACCCCAAACTTTCTCTTGAAAATAGAGCTTGGACTAACCTATCTTATAAAACAATCATGTCCAAGGACACAAATCGCTTGGCCCCCACCTAGAGAAAAAGGTAAGATGGATTCCCTCTAAAACTGCAAGGCACTATTTTAGCCAGATACAGTGTGATAATTAAATCAATTTTTAAATATATTGCTCTGTTCCATCTTTGACAGAAGAGATGGTAAGCCTGCCTTTACTGTAGCATGCTACTGACAATTGCCATTTCACAAGTAGCACAAGAGTTTTATAAAGGGAAGTGTTCAAAGCACAAATGAGCCATCATGAACAGTTGAGGTTAGAAATTAATGTGCTCATCATGTTCCCTCGTCTAGACTGCATATGCTATAAAACAACTCCCTACCTCATCCAATTGTCCCACAAATAATAGTACCAATATCAGACAAAGAGAACCAAACGCATCCTAAAATCACTTACTGGTGACTGCAAAGGGTTCAAAAGTTAGCAAGTTTTAACAAAACCAGAGTCTATCATTTCAATCAAAATGAAATTAACAGATATTGATGTATACCTTGTTCACTCAGTTGTTCATCAAGCACCTTTCCTATCTGCATTAGATGGGTAATTTAGATTATAGAATTGCATAACTAAATAGGATCATATTACTTGCATAAAAGAAACACGTGCAAGAAATCCAACCAAGAACTTAAGGACTACCTTGTTGAAGTGTTCATATTGACGGTTTCCCAACCCAAAGACTGCAAAGGTGAGATGTTGCATCCAGGCGCCCCTTTCACCTCCCTGCATGTAAGATAAACATATCACAGTATCTATTCCAATAAAATGAAGAGAGAAGTTGGTATACCCTGGCACTAACTAACTGATGAATTTGACTTATCTTTACATTGACAATACTAAGAAAGAAGCAAAACAGGATATCAGATATAAAAGGATAAAAACTTCTCCTCATCAAAACAGCTCTCACTGTTTCTCATCTCTAGAAATTTGTATAGCTTTCAGCTGATTCATATATATGCTTTTCTTGCAAAGTAAAGTTAATGAAATTTCTTTATTGAATGATCCCCCCCAAAAAAAAACTTTGCTCCTTAACCTCCTTCTACTTTCCTCTTTGATCACTTTTCTATTTCTAACCAAATCCTCTTCCCTTTTCTTCTTCCTTCTCATTCACAAACTCTTCATTTATTCATGAATAGTTCATTCAATTGATGATGCTGTGCGTACATTGCAGAATTTAGTATGAATAAAACTAGAAGTATAGCATACACTTTCCAAATAGTAGATCAATTTTTTACCAACCTCAGTAAACCATTTGTAAAATCTAGCGGCATTGTCAGTTGGCTCTCCATCTCCATAACTACAACATCAAACAGATATGAATATTGAATATTCTCTGTGTGTACAGTTAAGCCATAAGAGGTCAGCAACAGACGAGAGCTTTCTTACGTTGCAACCATAAAAAATACCAAAGTTTCCTTCTTCAGCTTTTCCTCATATTGATCATCATCAACAGCATAATCATCCTGATTACAACCAAAATGCAGTTAAGTTCTTAACGATCAGAGTTCCAGAAGCAAAGTTACCATGTCATATAGAAGAGCAAACTCAACTCACCAAATCAACAACCCTGACAGCTGCCTTTTCATACCTTACCTTGACTTCCTCTGCTAAAGCCTGCAAACATGGTTTTCACCATGTAAGAAAGTGATAATAGGAGAAAATAAAATTTTCGAATCAACAAAGATGGCAACATAACTCCTCCAGAGAATGATTCTGTTGTAAACAGGAACATCCCATGCTTCTTTAAGAAGCCAACATGGACTCAACCTCATCCATCACAGTCCTAGACTAGTCCTCACAGATTTCTCTCAGGAAGATTGAATCCACACATCAGCATAAACTATGAATTCAATTTAATTGAGCTGTGTAAGTAAATTACTGTAATGGCAGCATCCAATCTTCTTTGTTGAGTCGTATCAGATCTTATTACCACTCAACTTATCCTTTCTGCAAAATTTTATGGCTCATTTAAAGTATGAACCCTCCCAAGTTGATATGTCCCTTGAAGGTATATCCCTCTGCACCCTTCTCTGCTCTTTAAACTAATTTCTTCTCAGAAGCCCCCCTAGCCTGTTTCTTCCCATTTTCACAAATCATGACTTCCACAACCCTCAACAGATGTTGAAAACAATATATTCCAAACTGCCTCTTCAAGAAATTTATTCCAAAAAACATTTATTTTTATTTTCATAATCAAAACTACCTAAAGGGAACTTGGCAGTCCAAGTCAAATGCTATTCCCAGCGTGCGTGCATTCCTCAAGGCCAATAACTAGAAATTCCAACATGATAGTATGGCAGGGCAAAATAAGGCATGAGAACAAACAGGGCCAACCAACAGGAAAGGAGAACAATAACATAAGGTTTGCTCCCATATCAAGCTTGATAATGAATATAAGGATATTTATCATCCGATTCCATGAACTTAGCCACAAGATTCCTCAGAAATTGCTGAGAGAAACCATTGCCAAAATACAGCTAAACGAGCCCCTTTTTTTTCTAAACTAAACACCCAATAACCTATGTTTATTCAATTCTTCTGTACCAGTCCCAGCTCAGGTTGAAGCCTTTACAGTCATCATCAGAATGCGATGCACTTGGGACTTAGCTACCACTGGTGCAGCAGGCTCAAGTGAGCATTCAAACTTGTCAACGAAACTGGAGCCACTTTACGAACTATGTGAAGTAGCATCATTCGCCTTGGCCAATGAATAGATGGAGTAGCTCTCCCCACGCATAATTGCATGTCTAGGCGTATTCAATTGCCTTCCACAATTCCAAGAGGGGGAAAGGCCGAATTCTAATTCAAAGGCGGAAAACAACCAAACTGGATATCAAAATCCTACCTTAGCGAAGCCTTCCGCAGTGCCCGTCTGAGTACCGAAGAAAATCGTAACACGTGTCTTCCCGGTATCAACCAAATCCTCCTCCTCCTCCGCCTTGGCAGCTGATGGCGGTTTGAGGGCAACCACTGGCTTCACCTCCCTGCTCCGATCGGACGATTTCCTCCACACGAGGACAATAAGCCCAACCAAGATCGCGATCGAGGTGGCAGCGATCACGATGAACGAGTCGGTGACGGAGCCGCCGAGGGAGATTCCCAGGACGGATTCGATCGAGTGCACGAGGTCCGAGTCGGCTCCCATTTGACCGCCTGGTAAGCAGGTAGTAGCGCAAGCTCAAGATCTCTCTCTCAGCGATGTCTCGCTCTCCTCAATCGAGAGAGAGTGGACTAGAAGCAGCTTGTAAGAAAGAGAGAGGCGATGACTTCGGTGGGAGAGGAGGCGGGGAGAGCGAGAGCCGCGAGGGAGACGGAGACGAGACGACTTTTTTTTTTTTGAATCTTTTTAAAGTCCCACAAAACTGTCAGTTTGCTTTAATCATGACCTTTCTCTAATGAAAGTCTACTTTTAAGGTTTGTCTGAATCGTGGGATTTGGAGAGGGGACGGGAGCCTAGGGAGGGAACGGGAGGATTAGGTTGGGATAAAATTGGTGTCTGTAATTTATGTTGTTTTATATTTAAATGTGTTGTCTATAAATAGTCTGTCTAAAACAATTCTCAATCACTACCCACCATATTAATCTGTAAAAATTAATCGTATATAAATATGTTAATTATATATATATACACAATTAATAGGTTGATATTATAATTATAATTATTATATCATAATATTTATTGTGAGTTATGATAATTAAATTATTTAATATAATAAATTAAATTAGCCATACACACATAATAAAATAAGTAAAATATATCAATATTTAATATATATTCAAATATATTTACTTAGATAAAATTAATCATATATTATTAAGTTACATATATTTACCGTAGTTCAACGCAACCTATTTAATTATGTATCTAATTATTGAGATATGATAGATATATACATACTATTATACCCTCAATAACGCCTTTTCACTTTTGAATTTGAGAGTTTTTATAATAAATTCACATCCTACCCCTCATTATCCCTATCAAAGATACCAAAATCATGATTACGAATCCCACCCGTCTCTATCACTCAGAATCCACATTCAATTAATGGTGCATTTCATGCATCATTTGCATTATTGCATTACCGGTGACACGTTGCTCGCGCCTATTAAAAAGACACATTTACCCTCACTATTTTATTCCTCGCCACTCGATATTGCACGGCCACAAAAATTAGTTAGAAAATAGTGAGAAATTATAAGAACAATTGGAGCACCCGAAATAAAAATGACCCGTCTATATATATATATATATTATAGATAGTACAATTTTATACCGGATAATTAAGAGATAAGTCGTATGCTTATAAGAATTTTGAATATCATTATATATTAATTTAAATTTTTAGGTAGAAATGGATGATATAGATTTTGGGAGGGAGGAATGGAGATTGAGGAAGCAGAGCACGGGACAGCTGACGATGTTGTGTGAACCTTTTACAAGCCACGTAATACATACACACAATTCGGTTTCTGGAAGAGCTTCGGCTCTCTGTCCGCGGTCCGCGGGTGCCTGTCGAGCGATCAGAGAGACCGCAGGCTCGTCCTGAGCTCCTTCTTGAGCTCCGGTACTTCATTCTCGGGTAAGGTTATCATGACCTTCGATCCGTTCCCTTCTTCTTCCGGCCCGGTTCCTCGCCACGGATGAACCAAGATCACCCCCTCATCGCCAGCTCCTCGGATTGTGTAATTGGCATAGATTGGCTTCTGACCGTTCAGCTCCAACGCATACACGTTTGCATCCTCCAAGTTCACGAACGTCAAGTTTGCCCCATATAGTATGTAGTCCGACTTCTCGATATCCCCACCTACCATTCCTTCAATCTCATGGTTCTCGTTCGCCTCCTGTGCTGCCATCCACGTGGCCAGCTCCGACACCTCGGCCTCAGAGATCAAGAAGTCAGCCTCGACCGTGCCCACGACCATGCGATTTCCGGGAAGACACTGATCATCAACTTCGCCCTGGTGGCTCCATGTGCAGATGGTCACAGCTTTGGCCCTCCCCTCGCCTCGAATCTTTGCTAGGGCTTTCCATATCATGGCCGCCAAGATGTGGAATCGGGAGCACTTTCCGTGCGACGCCATGAGGCGATCGACATGGTCTCCAGCGATGTGAACCGAAGACGTCCTCATGCTACAATCATTAGCGGTCATCCAATGGTCCCCTACTGGGTCGATCCGTCTGAGCGATGACACCTGCTTGGGTCCTGCATCGAGAGCCTTGGATTCTGGCTTTCCTACGCCCGGCACGTGCAAGGACTTCGGCGGGGCGCGGCCAGCCATGACGTGGCCCCACGTGTTGAGGAAGCACGAGGCGGAGAATGCATCTCCGAGGACATGGGCCCAGCTCAGGCCGACTGAGATCCCCCCACACTTGAACCAAGTGAGCTGTGAAATAATTGAAAAATTACAACCAGTAACCTTTCTAATGATTTTGCAATTATGACCCCCCTCGTCATGGTCATGTGTCACGTCCCATGACTAAAAGGATGCTGGAACATTAGTTAAAATAATGAGATTAAAATATAAAAAAAATCCCAGCTGGACAAATAATAACAACAATAATATTCTCCCGTTTAGGTGCGTATTAATTAGTTTGACACTGGTCTATTTTCTTACTCTCTCTTTTACTTGTTTTTCCCTCAATCTAATTAATGGATTTTGCGCACTTATATAGTATATTAATAAGATTTAAATTTGATTTCTGTAAAAAAAAATATTTCCAAAAATTTTTCTTTTCTTAAAATATCAGATTCTACTGATTCAAAATTCTTTCTCTTTGCAAGATATTAAATTCTATTTTCGCAAATACCCTATATTTATTAAAAATTTCACATTAGGTAGCGTAATTTTAAAAAAAGAAAAGGAAAGAAAAACATCAATAGATCTGATCTAATTGGGGGTGCCTTAAATGCATGCCCATTCATAAGCTTTCGACTGAACCCGAATTAACCGGTCAAGTACCCATCCGTAAGCCCCTTCAGAACATACATATATATATATATATATATAATGACAAAAAATATCAATAAATAAGGAAAAAAAAGATTTAAATATTTCATATTATTCTATCAACTTTCTCTATGGGACCATTCATCCCGTGTCGTGGGATTGTTTAGTTGGCAGATAGTGACAAATGCGTCCAAAGTGACCTCTTCACGGATCCGAGCTCCGACACGTTGTAGTCATCCCCAGTCCTCACGTTATTGCTTGACCGCTAATTAAGGAGGGCGAGCGGAAGCCAATGTGGTTGCATTTAAATCGAAATGAGGCATTCTAGTCCGAGCCTGAAATTAATTCGTTATATGTCCCGTGTGTGTGGACTAGAACTTTTTCCAAGAATTGCCAGCGCATGTGCATGGATTCATGATACATCAGGTGCCTGGGAGAGGCTTCGAGTCGTATCCCTGGTCTTGTTTGGTGGGTCGACGCTGGGGAGGATATAGGTATAACAAGACGTATCGTATGGTTTTGCTTGGAAATGCATCTCTAAGGTTGGTTTCTGGGCACACTTACCAGAGCATATAATCCGGATACCTAGTTTTGGAATTAACATACATTTACTTCTCAGCCTAAGAGTGTAAGCGTCGAATCATATACAAGAGAATTAATTCATGAAGTTATGTAATTTACGTAGTTGTCATGTATTTAAGTCGCTCCGGTGGCCGCACCACTCTCGAGACTTGTCTTCCCATTTTCGGTGAGAAATGGAGCCCAAGTCCGACCTCTATCTAGTAATATTTATTTATTGCTCGTACTTGGATGGCGATCAATCCGAGAAATGTATGGTTCGAAGAGACATGCCCATGATGGATTGAATGCAATATATGATCGATGAAGACTCGATATGCATGGAACCGATCGGATGAATTAGGTAGAAAAGCCCCGATTGAGCGCAGCGGGACCCGGAGTTTATATTCGGTGTTGCTGATTACCTGAACGAAGACCAGGGGAGTGAAGCCCAGATCGGGGCCGAGGACGTGATCGTAGACCAAGGCCTTGTCGTCGATCTCGGCATGATCCTCCATCTCCAGCCACTCGTCCACGGTCTTCTCCGACCTCGCCTCCACGATCCTCACCCCGCTATCATTGCACTTGATATACGGTCGCCCAGACTCCGCCCTCCTGACCCGGCCCGTGACTGGGTAGTATAGCTCGAGCCAACGGAACATCGGTTCCTTGAGGCAGTCGATCCCGACGGGGACGTCCGGGGCATGGAAGAAGTAGACCCCTCGGAGATAGTGGAGCTTCACGGCGAGGTCCATGCCGGTGAGCTCGCGGGCCCTGTTGTCGCCGGTTATCTTTGCCGGGACTACGGAGGACAGCTTGAGTCCATGGACCAGTGGGCTTGTTCCCTGGCCGGCTAGGGGTGTCTCAGCCTCTGCCATGGTTTAAAATTAACGAGAGAGAGAAAGGGAGAGAGAGAGCTATATTTCCTTTAGCTAGCTCGGGTGCCTGAACTAGAGGGAGTGCCGAGTTCTATTTAAAGAGTAAATCATATTACTATCTTACTTAGAACTATAATACAATTTATGCACGTGAAACTCATATTCTTTTTTATAATGATATTACGATTATACCATAAAATTCGCCAATTTCGTCGCTCAAGTACATACCGGTATATACAAACGGATCATCCTACACAAATTAACTCGGATTGAAAGCCGAACCTATTCAAGATGGTATGTATATACACCATGCCAATCCGTATTGAAAATTGTATAGTTTTTTTTATGTCCATGACAAGATGATCTCTAAAGGTGGAGTAAACTCTAATTAACTTAAATTTCAACATATATTACTTACTAATAAATATTCTCTAAACTATAATTTTTTTCTATCAACAATATTTGAATTCGAAAATTTATTAAACGATATGTACTCATCACAGTGGCAGAGAAAATATCTTAGGTTACGCATGACGTAGTAAGGAGCACAGCTTGGTACAATCATCACTAACTATGTAACATCTATTCACTAGCAAATCTTATCTATCTTGATAATTAAATTATTATTATTTTCACTGCTGCACGTAATAAAAAAATAAAAATAAATATTTGTGCCAGTTTAGGTGAGGTTGGATATGGAAGTTGGGGTCTTCGATTTTCTTAGTCAATTTTCTTTTTCTTGTTTAAATAATAATTACGTAATGGTTAGGAAGTAGTAGGATAGGTCAGTTAATAAATACGATGGACTCACTGGCCAATTAATTTAGAAGGACATACTTAGGAGGAAAGTGTTTGGTGTATTGATATTATTTTTAATATTATAATTTAAATTTTATTATATAATTATTTTTATATTATCAAAAAAAAAATATAAGAGGTTGTAATATTATTGTTAAAAGTACAGTTCGAACTAATTTAGAACGGGTTTAGAATCGTTAGATTTGTTACAGTTCGGCCTGTTTATTTAACTGGTCGATTCGTTTACGAGTCATGGTTCATGCAAATATGAACCGGCTCAAAACCGTCTATAAATAGGCCAATTAACGGTCCGTGTTGGTTTGGCCTGTGAACCGTCCATATTTTTATTTTTTTAAAAAAATTAAAATTATTTTCGAATTTAATCGGGTTTGATTAGTGAACAATGATTATGAACAATATTTTGATTGATTTAAATAAATGGTTTTTTAATGCGATTTGATGAACAATGTTTTGATTGGATGCCTCGCCAATTTGTGATTATTAATTTTTCAACAAATTGTAGAAAATTGCGACACTTGCCCGGTGGAGGGCTATAATTCACGGTATGGGCCGGTGCAATCCGATTTCATAACGGTTCTGGATCGGTTTAGTAGATTAATAGTTTGTATCGATTACGGTTCAACAGACCCATATTACTGACCCAACTCGTAACCGTCCCTTAACCTAGTAAGAGCGGTTATGGACTAGCTCTAGATTTGGACGGTTCGGTTTCGAGCCGACCCACCCCCCGTTTAACAACTCTAGGCTACCGCACCACATATTGCATTGGAGATGTTCTAAGGGAAAATTACAATTACAATTTCAATTCTCAATATTAATTTTATGTTCTTTCTTCTGTTCTCGTGCCTATTTTCAAATTCAATATATATATATATATATGCATGATAAATGTGATATTAGATTAATAGTTTGTAATTTTTTTTATTAAAATAGAAAAAAATGTGTTAATACCGAAAAGAAAATTACAAAATTTGTGCTATTTTGCTCTCCATTTATTTATAATAATTTTCTTCCCCCACATGTTTTCCGAACCTCTCGATCATACAATCAATTTTTTTTTTTGTTGATGAATAATCACGCAACACAATCAATTTAAAAGGTCGTATGGCAGCTGCAAATTCAGTGGGCTCATTCCGTCAAAATCACATTTAACACATGCGAACAACTGTAAAAATAATAAAGGGTACCAAAAATTTTACACATTTAAAACTCATTAATGGCAATGTTAAAGAGACGGCATGATCTTCTGTAGCGATGCATGCCAGCATCTCGAGGAACACGTCCTAGATAAATCGACGCTCGCGTCTCCTGCCCTTGCTAAGATTGTGTGGCGAACGAGCAATCATTGAACCGAACCCTAACGACGTACAAAATAACATTATCGAATCATATGCGTGCGCACCGTTTTGCAGCATACGGACGCACCGACGATCGCGTGCTACCGCGACGCAAGAGCCGAAGTCTACCACTGACGGTAAGGAAAGGAGAGTGGCACAAGGACGTGCGTTTGGTGAGGGTATCCGTTAACACCGAGAGATGGCATCCTTGCCTGTCCCCCTCTGGTCTCCGCCACAGATCATCTTCCTCGAAACTCTTCCTCTCACATCCATGTCGGTGTCATCAGACCTACGTGCCCTACTCATTGATGGAACTTTATTGGGGTCACATCCGTACGATCTGAACCAAGAGGCGGAGATTAAATGGGCGACTGGGCCAAGTAGTAGATCGGTCATCCAAATATTATAAATTTAATTTTTATAGTATATTTTTATTTTTATATTCTATTATCCGTTTATATATCTTACAAGTTATGGAGAAAAAAAAATCAAATGAGAACTAACAATAAAAATTATGATAATAAAGAAAAATAAATGAACGAAAACCAGCGCATTGAACATTTTGGTTGAACAAATGTGGACCAGCGGTCCCGAATTGGGCGTTGAGCCGTAGGTAGGTTGCTCGGGGACCCAATTTCTTTCTCTCTTTTTGGCAAGAATAATTTTAACAAAGAACTGAGTTAAAAAAAAAAAAACACGTCTACGTCGCCAGTGATAGATAACCTAACCAGAGAGGAGACCATCTTCTGGTAATAAGAGGAATTTTAATAGTATAATTTCGAATTTCACATCAGTGTTCTATAATTGATGATTATAAATTTATTTTAATATGAGAAGATATCAATTAAAACATAATAAGATCACGTGTGAAATTCCTGGATGTGAAATGAAACATTTATGACTACTGGTTTTACATCCATTTCGCACTTAATGCACGAGTCCATGCTACAGGGCAGAACCATGAATTAGAACCGGGGAGGGACGGCCTGGACGGAAAGTTCAGGGTGGACAAATAAGAGGACATAAAAGCCTAAGAGAAAAATTCTTAAGAGATAATGGGGAGCTGCGGAGGCAGCGATGACTACGGGGCCTTTGTCACAGAGGGAGAGGGTGGTGAAAATTCTTAAATGCTGCTAAAGGCTTACGTGCTCCAGATGGAGACCACCCACTTTCACTGTTCCGAGGCTTGAGAACAGATTCAAGATCAAGTCTCGGACCGAGTGTTCCTGTAAGCCTTGATCTTTAGCGGCTCCTCCTTGTTGGGTGTCTGGGCAGGTAAAATGGGCAGCCCCGCCAAAAATGACCCCTTCCAAGAATTTGGCTGGGTTTTCCTTCCAGCGGGAACAAAAAATCGATTAAAATTCCCTGCCCCTTTTCTATCCCGTCACGGTAAGGTCAGCAGGACCCAGATGAGATTAAACAAACAAGCTTGAAGGTGAAGTTACGTGGCGCTGAAAAAAGTATACTATCCGCACAAGCTGTTAATTCAGGCCACAACCAGAACAGCCCAAGCAATTGAGATAGACATAGCATCATTCTCCAGTCTCCAGTGTCGTCTCGGCCTCGGTGGCTGCTTCATGAAAGGTGGCAGCCAAAAACTCTGCGAGGTTCAGTCCACTGAACTTGTTTGAGGACTCGGAAACTCTTGGTTTCTTCGAACGAACAGACTGGGGCATCCAGGAACTCGTCGGAGGAGCACCTACTGGAGTCCAGACAACAGCAACCTTATCTTTCCATGGGTCTTCGATCATTGACTCATGATAGAACTGCTCTGGACCTATTGGCTTGCCTGCACCATATCCACGGCCACGAAATCCTACTCCTCTTCCACCGCTCCTACTGAGGCTAGGGCTGCCTCCAGGCACAGACCCCTGGGCCCCACCTCTACCACAAGTAGGTCCTGGGCCCATCAGTCTGGTACAATTACTCCGCCAATGAGGACTACCTTGTCTAGGAGAGAAACTAGGACTACAATTACTCGGTGCATTATAGTACTGGCGATGAAAATTGGGGCCATTCCCAGCTCGAGGAGGAACTCCTTCAAACATTGGAGAAGGTAAGGCGGTGATCCCCTGGCTTTGACATGGAGCAAGATTGGGCTGTGGAGCATGTGGCTGGTACATTGTGTGGTGGGCTGATCGCCATTGATAGGCATGAGGAGATGAGCTTGTTTCAAGGTTCCTTGCCCCTGTACATCACAGCATTATTACTGAAACAAAATGAAAGAAAGATTGACTGAAACGTAAAGAAAGGAAACTCTCCAAAAGTTAACGTTGACCTGTCATACTTTTAGAAACCAAACTTAAGAAAAAATAAATGCTTTACTAGTCTGCAACCGAGTGAATATCAACAAGCAGAGAACTAAGACATAATAGGGCCCACAACACTTGATGGGGCATTGCTGCTAGTCTTTATTATCTTGGAACTGATGCTGATGTTATTGTTAGACAAAGGATTTAGTTTTGAGTGCAAAGCTTGCTACGTTTGCCATCCTTCATATGCAATGGAAAGAGGCAGTGGAAAGTAGCATCAAAAGGGATATGAAGATATATACCGAGGGAAACATCATATGCAATGGAAACCAAACTGTGTATCATATATAAGAATCATGACAAGCTGACAATGAAAAAGCTAAAAATCGCATCAAATATAGTACCTGCAACTGATGGTAAAGGGCCGCCAGTTGAATAGGGGAAAGGATTTGTTGCTGGATAATTGTGTTGACTAAGACTCCTGGGATTATTCCTCCTCTTGTTAGCAGAAAAAGCAGACATAGGATCCGTATAGTAATCAAACCTAGGAGCAGCCTGTGATTCCTCCTGTACCAAGAGAGGCCCAGGAGTTTCAGCCAAGGGGTTTGCCAGGGAACCAGGTCCTGGAAGAGCTTCAGGACGATCAGAAGATTCGGCTCGAGCAGCTTCCATGCGCATTGCTCTTAATATTTCCTTTCTCTTCTCCGACTCCTCCATCTTACTGTATCCATAGGGCAAAAATCAACGAGATTGCATGATTTAGAAGATCCATAACAAGTGTAACCAAGACTCTGAAGACCAAGTTGCAGCAATCGACTGTAGATCCATCGAGCGAGAGTAGTCAAAGAAGAAGTATCAGCATTCTCAGAAAGCGTTTTGAAAAATTTTCCGAAATTCTAAAAAATTTTTCTGGAAGCACAAAGTTTCTTTCATACTTTAAAACTTTAAGAGAGACAATCTGCACAGGATCTCTGGCAACGGTTGTCAATTGCCATCTATAGGTCACTTGCAATCAGCACCAATCCGTTCCTGAAAACTAATATACAAGAAATTAACAGAACATATTACTTGTTCAGTCGGCCTTGAAACCAGTTCTCAAACTGATTTATCAAAAGAAAGCGACTTCAAAAACCATGCCATTTAGACCCCAAAATTTTTCTATGAAACAACTGTGCACTACCACCAGAAGTTATTTCTCACTAGAAACGGAGCAGATGACTCAAAACAAAGAGCGATCCTTATTTTCTAACCTAAAATCGCCCTACCTGGAAGGCATCAGTCCCCGCAATCAAATGACATCTTTCACAGCCAAATATAATCCTTTTTGCAGTCAAAGCAACAAAGGGATGATATTCAACAGATTCCGATAACATCCAGCGGACAAACCGAGGAAAATTCAAACCCGGAGATTGTTCACCTGGGTTTTCAGACGAAAGAACAGAGAAGAACTAAACGGCTGATTGAGAGAGACAACTTGCCTGTCTTGGTAGCGAAATTGAGGCGGCGGGAGCAGCAATGAGAGAGCCGCTAGAAGCTCGTGAAGAAGGAGACGCACGCAGATGGAGAGAGGGAGAGAGATGGAGGGAGCTCAGTTCTGTTCTCCGGGAAGGGTAATATTTTACGATCTTACCCTCATTTTTTTTGTCTTTCTTCTTTACACCTAGACTTTCACGTTTCATTCACTTTGCACCCCGAAGTTATACGGAAGTAGCGAGCTGAGCTGAGCTTCCTTCAGTATATGTATATGCCCTTCCGCCATTGCTAAGCAGCTCAGGAAATCTGAGGCAGAGAACAATACGGCAGGCCTCCTAAGGCCCCGAAACCGGAGGACGCAGCCGCCCAATCCTCCAAATCCCATAAGCTAAGCTCCCCTGCTGGCTGCCCTCTCCAGTCTCAGCTCCATTTAAATGGCCGCCTCCAGTTTCAGCTTCCCCCGATCGACTTCCCCGATCTGAGGCAGAAAACTTCGCGCAGGGACATGCGTTTTCTTTACAGAGGGTTAGTGGCCGTCTTGGGGCTTCTGTTTCGACAGGCTGGAAAGAGTTAGTTGCCATGTGGGCATTTCCTAATGGGCCTCGGCCCATTGGGCCCATCCGGGAAACTCGAAATCTAGGGCTGCGTCTCCGAGACGCTCATTCCACGACACTGATCAGTTTTCCGTTTTACTCACTTTCGGAAAATGGTCTGGCGAGGTTTTCACTTTCCCCTTTTTATTGGAAAATGTCGGTATCCTTTCCGACGGCCTTCCTGCCCATTCCATCAGCAAACCCAGGGGAGTAAAAATCCTATGTATAATATATGGTTCTTGATGACTAAAAATTTCGACGTGCAACTAAAATGATTTTTTCTTTCCACCGATACGGCTCAAAGGCACACGAATATGGTGACATTTTGCCCCGAAATAAATCATATAGATTAAGATCGAAATGTGCTCTGTCCATCCCCCCAGATGTTTCCCCTAGACAAATTTTGATGGTTTTTTTGTTAAATAATTAACCCAATAAGTGATAGCAGAGCCATTGAGCGGGGCCAACTTCAATCGAGACCAAACTAGTAGGGTTGCACATATAGAGTAAAAAAAAATTGGATCTAATCGTGAATCGAACTTAAAAAATCGGTTTGGATAGATTAGTTCTCATATTATATAATTTTTTAAAGTAAAATAGTATAGTTAATTATTAAATTTAAATTATTATATTAATAAGTTCGAACGGCTTAATTATATATTTTAAAAAATTAAAAAATTATAATATATAAAAAATAAAATATAAATACATTAAAGAATGTTTTTAAAAAAATTAAAAAGCAATTAAATATATGTTAATTTACTATTATATATTATGTTTTATACAATTTTATAATAAATTTTGTTATAAATAAATCAACTACTATTAATTTCACATGTTTAATTTATTTTAAATTAAAAATTTTTTTAATTTAAGAATTTTCTTTTTATTGATTTTATTTTTTTTATTTCTTATATTTCAATACGACTTTTATTTAATTTTAATTCCGTTTATATTCACTTTATTAATTTTTTTGTTATTTTAAAAAACATTCAAATTAAGTAACAAAAAATTCATTGAAAATAATTTAATTTAATAATCATATAATAATTATAATTGAATAATATAATACTTAAACTCAACAAAATTCCTTTCATGGTTTGGCCATTTTGATTCTGCCAATCACAAGCACCCCTGCAAGCGAGAAACCTCGGAAAATATCTGATCAAGCTGTCGTCCTCTTGCCTTCAAAATATCTCTGTACTTTCCAAATATTTTATGCCCAGTGAGTATGGTCAGTTCTTGACTCCCCGCTGAGCCATTCAACGCTCGACACGTCGACGGCCTAATTTATTTATTTATTTTTAAAATTCGTTCATCCCAAAGGTGGCGAGGAATAAAAAAAAGCTCGTGTGAGAGCTGACAAGTGCGGAATTATTTCTTAATATTAAATATAAGGTCAGGAGCACCGACGACGTGGTCGATTCCTATTCGTTGAAAGAAATAACCTGAAATTTCCCCCCACCCCCCGTGGACGGTTCATCTCCACATGTTGTCTATTCTCGCCTGTAAACCTCCTTATTTCCTCTTTTAAATAGTTTTTTTAATAATATTGGTAATTTTTATGTCGTAATAATTATTAAATTATTAGATAATATATTATATAATTTATAATTTATAATTAATTTTTAAATATTAATTATTGAAAATTTCAAACTTTATATTTAAATTTCAATACGTTATCGGTCTATAATTTTTTTCTTGTAGACATGTCCCAATAATAGAAATCAAAGAAATCTACTAAATTCAGCTGAATGTCGGATCCACATATTTATTTATTATTTTGGGTATCATTTAAAATTATAATCTCGTTCATAATGGATTAGAATAATAATTACTACAATTAATTTTAATCATATATGTAAATCAAAAAAAAAAACTCGTTACGTGAAATATTTCCTCAGTGGACACGCACACGCCGCGTAATCGCGATTACTTGGGATTAGGTGCGCCCGGCGTATCATTGTTTTCGAGGCAACTTTCTGCCAGCATTGACCCCTAAGGGTCTCGCAATTTACAATTTCACCCCACCTTCCCTCCACAAATATCTCACCACCTCCGGTCCTGTCCTACAGGCTCTCTCTATTTCTATCTGGCTGTCAGGGTTCGGTGCCTTCGTGTCTCCCGACGTGAAGCACTGAATGATAGCGATCTCTACTTCCTCGATCCTTCCGGCCCTTCCTGACGGGGCTGGATTGAGCTTATCGCAAGATCGAGCAGTTCCTGGCTTAGTGCCGATCGCGTCGATCTGTGGTGTTGCTACGTGCAATAGTTGCAGCGCGATGAGTATTTTTCTCCTGTTCGTCATGGATTTTGGGTGGGTATATGGAGTCTCCTCTTCTCTTTTCCCAGCTCGTCCATATGTAAAATGGCGGAAAGAAGCCAAAAGGCGGTTTATTTTACAGCAGGTATCGCCTTGCAGATTATGTTATGCGAAGAATGCATCTAAAGTCAACTTTTTTTTAACGAAGGTTTTTCACTCTTTGAACAGTTTATGATGAACAAGCAAAGAAACTAGTACCCTTGCAAGCGTGATGAACAGACTGTGTGATCGAGTCAGGAGAGAACGCGATTTATAACGTGAAGTTTCTGGAAACCAAAAATAGTACTCTTTATTAAACTTCACATGTTGTCTCATTAGATCAGCTTGATGCTCATTTCGTACATGTTTCTCTCGCTCTCTCTCTCTCTCTCAATCTAATTATGCTTACACATTTGCAGCTAAGAGGATTGTGGAGGATTTGTTATCAGTCATCATCGTAATAAATGGCTCTTCGGTAAGGAATATGATGTCTACTTTTGTTTTTGGCTCAGCTTCTGTAGGTTTCCTTTGTCCACTTTTTCTTGAGTTAAAAGTGAAACTTTTTAAGTTTTCCTTGCTCGGCTATTACTCCTTTTCGTGACGCTCTCATGGGATGGAAGCGTCTCTCTTTTAGATGTATAGTTCTTTTGCTTTCTTTTCCCTCTCTCTTCTTAGATGTATGTAGAATCGCCACTGTTATAAAAAGCTTGAGATTATCATTTCCATTTCTCTGAGAAAAATAAATTTAAGCTCATGAAATATCTTTGGGGTCATTACCCTTTGGTGGAGCTTGCTGATTCAGACGGTACGATTTAACACTAACCAGAGCTTCACAAGAAATTATACTTAGATGGAGCAATTGAGAAGAGGGATAAGGGAAGGGAGTAATGCTAAAAATTGATTTTGGCATCACATGGGTGGAACTAACAAAGAAAAAACATTCTGGGGATCTTCGCTTTTGAATTTATATGTGTTCTTGTAATTCAAAAGATGTACATGAAGTCTTTGATGGGAAATGGGGAACTGTCAATCATAATTTATTATCACTTAAATGATCTCATCATAGTGGAATAGCCCTGCAATAAGAAATGATGGTCGTGAGAAGCAAATATATTGAAGAATATGGATAATGTAGGAATTGATGTAACATTGATTGTCTGGACACGATAAATCAATCATAGTCATGTGTAATATCTCTGGATTGACTAATCGTGCAGAGAATTCTTTGGTGGTAGCCAACCATCTAATGAAGGAAGATTATATTTGCACTTGATTCTTGACATGTGCTTCTACAAGAGCTTATCATTGGATTTAGTTAAGGCTGTGATACCAAAATAGGAAAATAGAACTTCAGTTCTCTTGGGTCCATTGACTTATATCCATTTCAATTTTCTCTTGGAGCATCATTTCTCCAAGTACCGACCTAGTGGATTCTGATAACTGACTGGATTGGAAGCTCTCAATCTCTAGTTCTCTTTGGTTTATGCACATGCGTTTGTTTGCTGCCACCTACTTACAGGAAGCTCTTTGGGCTTACTGGTGTCCCTGCTGGTACTTTTGCTTCTTTCTTGAGCTCTGTAGCTCCTCTTGATGTTCTGGACTCTTAGCCTCTTCATTTGTTTTGGCTTATGAAGCCACAAGAACTGGAAGATGGTTCCTGTGTTATACATTCATAGATTCCATCACAAAAATGATCAAGTTTTTTCATCACTGCTCTTCAATTTTTTGGTGCCTCAAAGGTAGTAATTCTTCACTTTGTAGTTCTATCTTGTGTCACTCACATGGCCATTTTAACGAGGTTGTCCCTCCATTTATGGAATTTCTTGGCAACATTTATCTCAGCTCCTAAAGGAAGAAAGTCAATTGCCTTTTGTGTGGCAAATTCTAAAGGAATCTTGAGTTGACTTTTCCTCATGTCTGTCATAGCCAAGCTAATATTCAAGACTCAAATTCCAAATTGTTCAATTGTTTCAGCCCTTATGTCATGAAAACGTCTCTTGGTGAAATGCTAAGTTTTGACATGTATTATTGTTGATTATGATCCCATTTATTTGGTCAATTATGCTTCTGTTGAATAATAGATTTAAAAAGATGGTTCCTGTAATCCTGGTGTTTTTGAGAGGATGGGTTTTCAAGGTTGAATGGACACGCCTCGCTGTGTCACATATGTGTATTCTTCCTCTTGTGGAAGCATTAACATCTGTGTGTGAAGTTGGGCCTCATTGACAATGTCCTGCAAAAAACAGGAGATACATGAGCCACAAATATAAGGATGTGAAATTTTATGCAAATTGTGAGAATAGTGAAGAAGAACTCAATCCTGTTTCCCAACTCAGAGAAATTATTTTGTTTTTTTTTTCCCCTCTATATAAGTAGTAAAAGTGTAAGACTGAGAAATCAGGTTGTTTCGCAGTCTTCGATAAGCATGAAAATACTTATTCCCTCTATGCAAACATAGAAAATACTTAATGGATTTGTTAGAGGTTTTCCTAGGAAGAGTTCTTGCCATCATAGATGCCTTCTGAAGTGTGAGGTCAACGCATCTTTTCCTCTTTCTTTTCGCTCTTAGAGAGTGAAAATGGAATTGGAAATCTCCTCTTTGTTGTTGGAAGAAGATCTTATATGTCACTCTACAAGCTTTTGACAGGATGTTATGTTCCAGATATTGGGGCATTAATTAGGGAAAAAAAAAGGCTTGGTAAAAGAGAATAGTGAATTTCATTTCTATTTCTGCGTCTTGACTATATTAGATGAAGAAACAGATAGTCTCTTATTATAGTCTAGCTTAACAGCATGATGTAGAGCCATATTTTATCAATTGTTAGCATTCATGGACGTATGCATTAAGGATTAGCACACGTGTCCCAGCCTGAATGGCCGTTTGAATCACTATTCTTCATAAACAATATGGATTCCTTTGAAGGAGTCCTTATAGTTGTGTCTGAATTTGGATTTTGATGCCACTCTCTGACTTACCTCTTTCGGAATGAACAGGTCCCTTAATTATGCACCTGGTCCTTGTTTCTGTGAAGCACACACTTACCAGCTCTGTTTGAACCGTAAGTCACAAATCTCCTGAACTTTTGTGTTTTTGCTGGAGATCAGCATCTATGAGGGCTTCATGGCATTTACCATTCTTATTGTCTCAGACCTTTATACCTCTATTGCCACGGTGAGTATCATGTTGTTCTTGGAGGTTTTAGCCCAGTTAGCCTTAATTTTTAGAAGTTTGTTTCCTTGTTGCTTGCTATCGTGATATCACTAAAGATTGCTAGAAAAAATATATTATACATAAAAATATTATTTTCATGGAGAGAAGAAAACATTTATGAATGTAATAGCCGAGATAATTCAGTATAGCTTTTGTATGTTTATCCTAATATGTCATGCATGATGACATGGTATGCTCATATCAGCGAGTACAAAGCAGTAGGTGCCTGCAAAATTACTGAAGATCATTGTTAGAAATAGAGACTCTGGTGTAAGTACTGCTTCTTTAGGAGGCTCCTATGAGCTTTCTTCCATGGAAGACACAGAACATACAGTTTTTGTATATATAAGCTGTCAAACAATGATACAAACATTAAGATCTTCAAAAATATCATTCCATGGCATAAGCTTTTTACTCTCTTATTCGAGTTAATCTTACCTTTACAGATCACATGGAGCTAAGGCTTATTATAACTGATCATTCTCAACCTTGTGTGTTTTGCTTAATGATGAGTGGTATACCACTTCTCAGTTGCAGAAGCATGAATTGTGGTGCCTTTGCCACTTCCTCGACTTGATATGAAACTGAGTAACATCCACGGGAGAATGACTTATTCTTTTGCTAGTGCCACTGTAATCTGCTGCAGCAATGAAGACAAAATTATTCTTTTGCTCTAGGTCAGTTGCACAGCCACTTTTGGCATGAAATATTGGAAAGAAAATGAATGGCTTGCGACATAAATTGGTTCTGTTATGTCAATTCCATTCCTAGATCTTTCATTCCTCTATGCTGAATGTGGCTTTTTTGGTAACTAACTAGTTGTATGGAGGAATACGCACGCCAAGTTTGTCGATCTTGCTGTTGTCTCATAGTTTTGTTGCTGTGGTTGGCTGAGCTGGAGACGGACAGGTAAGTGAGAGTCCTCTGTGATATCTAGATCATTGGTAAGAAGAGCCCTGTCTGTTCCCCTTCCATTTGTGTCCTTTGTTCCATAAACCTGGAATTGTGTGATTATTTCTGAGAATGATTACGAAAACTTTATAAACATCATGTAGACTATGTTTCACATAATCTAAGGGAAAATAACTGATAATTTACTGATTAGCTGAACCAGTACCTTTTTACATAATTCCATGTTTTCTTGGCGAATGATGTTTACCTTCTTATACAGTTCCACATTTTCCTGATGAATGAGATTCCCCTGCAAGAACAGAAGGAGAGCTACTTTTAGTAGAAAAAGGAAATTATATGAATGCTGATATTTCTGTCTCAAGGTTGACCTTCGTGCTCAGTTCTTGTATCTCATCCATTAGAATTTGGTCCTACAAACGTCAGATGTAGCCCTTGTCACTTAGAGATATATATGCAAGTATTTGACTGAATGGCAGATATGTATCCAAGACTTAAACCTTCTTCATCCGTACACCACGAAGGCTCATCTCCAATTGGTTTTCCAGATTCTGTAAGTCCTTCACACTCAGCCCTGAGAGCTCTTCGCCCATGATTTGCCTGTTAACAGTGGTTTGGAGTTGTTTCTTATGTTTCTTGTGCATACTTATCTAGTAAAGTATAGCTTGAACTGTGATAAAAAATTGCACGCCTTCTATCAACTTAAGAAACCTTTTTTAGTAAGGGAATGCAAGGTGAAAATTTTTCAAAGCACTTGGTCATGGCACTTTAGCTTTATGACGGGCTTTTCTTCATTACTAGTTATAAAAGATTGGAGTCATTAGAAGTCCAACTGTTTTTAATCCTATAAAGGTTAGCTAATTTTGAGGGATTGCGTTCAAGGGGATTGTAGAGGTTACTTGATGTCTATTGGTTCTACTTCTAATGGATGCCTTATATTCTAGTATGGAAGATGTGTACTATCAGTCATGATGTTCAGCCAATATTACTTACTTAAATTTTGGATGAAAAGATTGTTGATGTCCCTAGCCCAAATGAGTGAGACTTAGAAAATTTCGCTTTGTTCTTGGTGAATTTTTCCTTTAACAAATGAGACTTGTTCTATGGTTAGTCCAATTTCTCTTAAAATTATCATCTTTTATGCCTGTTAATAATTTGGTAGAGAACCAACATAGACGACATATATGTACTTATTTATCTTTCCTTGGAGAAATTCTAAGCAAATGCTGTGCAGATATTCAGGAAAGTTACTAGGGTCTCTCTTACTTGATTAAGTATGTAATTTGTTTCTTCAGTCAGGAAATACCGATTATTTCTTAGTCCAACTAATAATTCATATGATGCAATTGGAGCTTATCGACAGAATTAAAGACATTCTTGGTGGGGGGGAAAGCAAATGAAAGATCCCACTGAATTGAATTGGGTCCATGAATCTAAGAAAAAAATGAGAATTCTCTAAACCAATTAGGAAAGTATTCTCTTGACTTTTTGGTCTATTTTGCAAACGTGCATCTAACCTTTTCAGTGGTACGAAGTAAAATGCTAGAAAATTCTCTTCTAGTAAATACTTATATGAAGAATAAGTTTTCTGCTGTCACATCCAAAACGAGATCTATAGATAGTGACATATGTATCTTGAGATGCCACTTTAATTAGTGAAAATGTTGTCTTTTATTTGATATTGCACCAGTAATTGTCCATTCAACGATAACAGGTTGAATTTGGTGCAGTTTTGTTGCAATACTGTAGTGAAAGATGAAAATAACCAATAACTTGTTTCCTAGTTTTTTGGAGCTAAACATAGGCAATAGCTGTGTAGCATGCCATTCTGCATCAGAAATTTATACAGAGCAAGCAGTTGAATCAGAATATTACTGAAAGCACCCGGCAGTGAATTTAATGTAGGCAACACCTATCATTCTCATGCAGAGGAAATGTTATGGTGATAAGTAGAACGTACCTATGATTTTCTTGCAGGTTTTGCAGCTGCTGCCTCAGCACTGCAGCCTCCCTTTGCCAAAACTGCCAGGTAAGATGCATGATCAGTATCATCCTCCAGTTCACACAGACAACATTGCTATTCTAGAAGGTCCTCCAATAACCATAGATTGTCCTATCCTTGGTTAAGTAAATCCAAGGCAAGCATAATGCTGATGAAACAGGTGAATCTAACATAAACGTCCTTAGTTTGACTGGAAATAAGAAGGCAGATGCTCTGTGTAATCTCATAACCAGGAAATCTCTACATTCTTGTCAGCTTGTTACAATCCCATGTCTAATTGCTTCTGAACCCAACTGAAGAGTGGACCCATTTCCGAACAGCCATTATCAAACTTAACCACCCACAGGGATCATGACCTGGTGTCCGAATATAATGTTTCCTCCCTATTTCTCACAATGAGCAGGATGTTATAACTGTGTAGAATGAGAAAATTTCATCATGATCCTGAAGAATGTTTTGCAGTTATAAGATGTCTTTAAAGATGCAGAAGGGTACCTTAACCTCGGAATCTGGGCTCCCAAGCTGATGATGTTCACCTTTGGACTTTTGGTATCGTTCTATTACTGTTTTCATGCTGCAAGAAGCATATATTTGTTAGATCCACATACATGCATGTGATGAACATCTGTTTGCTTCTATTGACTCTTGATGAGCAATATCAATTTCAAAATTGTGTGCAGCTATTATCCCCTGTACATAGATCTGCTGATGTAATTATATATGATTCATTGATTTCTCCTACCATAAGACAATTGAGCCTTTATTAGTTGTGAGGTGCCATCTGAGCAGAACAATGGATCAAGTTAATAACATGACAATTTCTCAGGTACTGTGACTTATTGCTGTGGCATGTGATACACTAAGAATTGGATTTTCATTAATCTTCCTGATGTGCTTAATTGTCTTCTGAGTCAAGAGTATTAACTGTATCTATGAACGAAGAGTTGAAAGTCGCAAGAGGAGCATCATCACAATCCATACCATCTCTTGTGATCATAATTCTACACCTGCAGGCGTCATGAATTATATCCACGAAGGTTTGTGGGGCTATTTAGTGGGTTGCTTAAGCAGAGGCTGGAAAAGGGTAAAATGGTACTGAGAGGAATGCTGCTTATAGGCCAAATGATCTAAGTATCGTTCATCAGAAGTTGTTTGGAACTCTTGGCTTGAAAGTGCATTATCCTGATGATGATCAGATTATTTGGAGCTATCTACCAGATGGTGAATCAGAAACCAGCCACAACTGGAAACGTTGGTCAAGGACTTATGCAGGACAGGCAGGGGACTGGGAAAAGGAAATTTTTGCTCGATGCGTTATTACGTCCTCCCCGGGTTAACATGATATACACTTATTTAACCAACTTCACCAACAGGCTTGATCAAGTTTTGGGAAATCTGATGAAAGAAGATTAATAGATGATATCTTTAGTATCAACATATTTTCCAAATTTGCAAATCAGTGAACTATGCAGGGGAAGTGTATGAGTGGCCAAGAGTTGTGGAGGGATGTGAATGTGGTGGCTCTTGGACTGATCCAGGTTCGGTGACAGAATGTTGTTGGTTCCTTATTTTCGATCATGATTCATTGGTTCAAGTCAGCACCATGGAGATGATCGTTTCCCAAGGAGAAGTCATGGCGGTGGTGTGCGCGATGGATTGGAAGGTCTAACCCAGAGTGTCATCTAAATTCCAATCAGGGGTTTTCTCGGTTGTGGAAGCTGATATAGTGACAGATCAGAAGGCATGACTTAGGACTATGAAGCGGACAGCTCGTTCTTGGCGTACCGAACAGTCTACATGACAGATGTTATCTCAAGCTCAGGAAAAGGAATACAAGCATCAAATCAGGGTGGAAAATCCAAGATAATACGAGCCAAAGTCATTTTATCATTTTCTAACCCCGAAAGAAATTACTACTGATTTAGCTTCACCTTTCGTAGAATGTAACTTTCATCCTAATATGCATTGAAAATTTTAACATGTGGAACTTGGGAATACAGATGATGCTGACGGAATCTGACATGGCGTATCATTATGTTCTTCACTTCTTTTTCCTCTTCTTCTGAAGAGGAATGGAGGAAAACCAAATCCCTCGTCTGCCATGACCTCCCAAATGTTTTTGATCTAATAATATTCAAGTGCATTCACAGGTTTGCCCTAAAATGTCTGAAGGTTAAAGAAGACTGATAGAGGAAAACATAGCTACTTATCAGCCAAATCAGCTCGTAAAGTTGCCATGTCAATTTCTTTGTTAAATTGGATGGTTGAACTTGCTGCGTGATACAAAGCCAACATGCAAAGTTAAATTTTGTAGCAACTTCAAAAAACAAATAAAATAAATAAAAGCTCATATTCTTTTGGAATGATATGTTCTTGTACTACAATGAGAAACCTTTTCTTTTTTCTCAATTTTAAAGTTTGTCAAACTACGCAACGAATTCATGCGATAGACGTACTCCACTTAATGTAAATAAATATGATGGATAGGAGAAAGGGCTTCTGCTCTATCGGTGCTTCTCGTACTCTTCATCTTTTAGCTTCTTCCAAGAATGTGTGTACCTAACTTATGAAGTGTCTTTACACTGAAGAGTGCAGCAGGTATTTTTATTTCCTCATTTTTGGTGAAGTCCGTAACGGACATAGTCTTCTTGCATCCGGATCAGTTAGCAGATCGACCGCATCACTGATTCATGTTTCGGGAGTCTCTATGATAGTCTACTAATAGATATAGAATTGACTATTTTGAGTTTAATATTATTATCTAATCTTCGTAACTTATGTTGGTATAAGAGTCAAATGCATGCCATCTTCAGGGTGGAGGTGAAATTAGAGCTCTTAACAACATTACGTACGAATGCAAATGATTAAGAAGAGAAATCTAAACACCATTTGATAAAATGATCTACCTCCTAAATACGGTCCTAATTTCTCTTTTCTCGAACCATATTACCTCTATGGGTTACGGATGAAATATATTGGATATAAAAATGCCGTGAGATCTAAGACGAGCTTATGAGGGGCCTTGATTTCTTCCCACCACAACTAGTGAAGACCAATGAATGAGAAAGCAAGAGACAAATCTAGATGTGGGGTCCATGAAATTAGGGCTGGCGTTGGATTTAGTCCTTTTCTTTTCCCTCTTTTTTTTTTTTTTCCTTCCTCCCCCTGCAAAGTGCGTGCATAGGAGATGCGGAAAAATCCTTGGAAAGAGGAAAGAAAGCAGAAAGGATCTCGAAAGCAGACAAGGAACCTCTTGGAAAGAGTCCATTGGGTGGTGTCAGATACCTCGGACGTGACCTCAACAAGGTCTGTCGAGGAATCTTTCCCATGTATGGAAATTGATGGAGCCTTCGGAATACCAAATATCCACGGAACCCACCCTCAACTTTTACCCCCTTTTCCTTCCCATACAAAGACATCTAAACACATGACCACCTATTATGGATTCCAATTAGAAAGTTAAATTAAGCATAATCTTTTTGTTTGAGAAAATTAAGTTTATAGTAGTGGAACCGATAAGACTACTTACAATATCTATATTTTCATTATCCTATTTATTAGGCTTAGGTGGGGCGGATAATATTTTGGATTTAAATGTTGTTAATGAAGGAGGACGTAGGTTGGGGTAGATTACACGTTACTCCTTGGGGAAAAGTAAATTGAGAGTAAAATCTCATTAGAAATTCTTGAGCTCGTTAAATGTGTACAACTAGACAACTTAGTCAGAAGATGTTTTCATTGACCATTTCTTTTTTACTACTAGTCTTTCGTTTTGAAGGGATTCCTAATTAGGTGGATTGACTAAAGCTTGCTTTTTTTTTTTAATTGAATGAGACTCCTCATTTTCCTCTAAAGGGAAAACATTAGGAAATTGAGATATTGTGAAAGACGGGTCTTTTCCAACCTCTAGGAAGTACATGATGACAAGGTAGTTAAACAAGAATGATATTGAGATGTACAATCTTATATTGATTTAAAAAAGAGAAAGTTGTGGATTTATAATAAAATTATATACTACCATATATTAGTTTAGTCGTTTAGGTAGAAGCAAAGCCGATTCCTTATGAGTTTACCATGAATTCAATATAGTATTAGAACCAATAGGCTTGCACCTCACTTAATCTGAGTTTGAAAGTTTTGCTCGTGGTCAGTTGATATTAAGTTCGAGTACGGAAGAAAATTGCTTAGCTCGTGACTAGTTGTCCGTTTTATTCGAGATTTGAAAAAGAATACCCGGCTCATGTTTAATGACACGTAGCAAAGTGGACTACGTTACCACGTGAAAACAAATATTGAGATATACGTTCTCATATTGATTAAATAAAAAGAAAGTTGTAAGTTTATAAGAAAATTGGATACCACAAGATTTTGCGAGATCTCTTGTCTGGACCTTTCAAATGGAATAGGAAGCAAAGTGACAAAGGAAGAATTTGCATAATGTATCAGTATGTTTTGCTGATGAGGTAAAGGTTGTAAATTTGTGTTTCATATCCGGAACTTGCATCGTGAGCATGGTAAGCACATTTTCCATAGAAAGATCCTCATTGTGATCGACTCCTCGTGATATGTAGATGTGGGACAATCATACAAATTTGGGATGAAGATACTTGGAAAGATCATAGCTTGCTATTTTCTTGAAAAAGCGAGAGAACATTGAAGGCAATCAATAGATGGTCTGGTCACTGATCCAGTTCAAGAGGACAAGACAGTGGCCCTGAAGGAGGACGCCAAGATCACCAACCAAGACCAACTCTGGCCTGATTGACTTTGGCTCAGCTATAGAAGGACCAGTCATCCCAACGGTAAACCCCTATTCTGTCAAAGTCTGCTAGTTCAAGTACGAAGAAGAATAGCTTCAAAGATAAAGAGATCAAGAAGTACTGATTTGAATGGTTAGTCATACTTCCCCATGCCGATATGGGGAAGGCTGATTCATTAGTCAATCATAAAAGTCGAGCCCCAAGCACATATTAAGAATCTAAAAGCATCTTCCCCAGTATGCATTGTAAATGCTGGCAATTGTCAAGATTCTTGCTTTTGCGGAGTGCTACTTCAGTTTAAAATGTCAATATTTGCATAGCAGTGAATTGATTAGAACACATTACCTTCTAAGGCCATTCCTATCCTGTAGTTACAGTCCCAAATCTTTTCTAGAGATTCTCTTCAGTGTTGGCTTTCTTCTCCTGTTGCATCTTTTTGGCCGAGCATGATGGTCTAATATGTTATAGATTATGGTGATTGAGGGGCTCTTTTTTAAGATGTATTTATGATGTTTTAGATTTGCAATATATATGTGGATATGCTTGATTAACGATAACCACTTGGTGAGTCAATCTAGTTGTCTAAGATATTGCTGAATATCTGGATTACCAAACCTAAGCAAATCTTGTTAATTAGAATGTAAATCAAAAAATAGAAGATTAACTACATATATTTTTCTACTTCTTATCTAGATCAGTTCCATCAACAGGCTAGTACTAAGGGACAATAACCCATCACCGAGAATAATCAATGAGAATTCTGATCGACAAAATATACGAATCTATTTAAGTTGCACCCAGGGTTGCCAAGCTACTATATCCTGCCCGTGAATAGTTATTGATATGATGTATTTCCGATGCACTCAGCAGCCACTTTTCTAACCCTAATGTATCATTTACAAATTAACGCAGACATATGTGCCGGCAATCGCGCCATTGAAATCATTTACATAAAATCACAAATTAACTATCCCTGCCAACACTGTTAGCTCAGGCATTTGCGTATTTTTTTTAACCCGGTCTCTAAGAAAATCAACCAACAGGAATCCGCAGGCTAAAGTGCACAGCAGTGGTAACCAATAATTAACTCAAAGCACAGAAATTCGGATCCTATTTTACCTATCATGCATCAGTGGCAGTATTATTAGGCAAGTATATTTATCAGATATCTTTTTTTTTAATTAGGGGGAAATTGAATGATGAGTTCATACAGTTCACACTACCGCTCGGGCGTTCAGATCACAGGCTAAGAATGATCCACAGTTGGTAATAGTAAGAAACGGGATAACAATACTGTAAAGAATGATGAGGAATGAAGCGATGACATCTTAAGAAGAAATAGAGGTGACCTGGTGCTCGAGAAGTCGTAGAGCCTCCCGGTGCTCGAGAAGATTATCACCCCCACCTCCGCGTCGCATAAGATCGCGAGCTCCTTCGCCTTCTTCAGCAGCCCATTCCTCCGCTTCGAGAACGTCACCTGCCTGCTCGTCGAATTGTCGATCCTCCTGATGACGATCTTGCCCCTCCCCATCGGTTCAATCCCCCCACAAGATTAAACCCCTACCAGCTTCTGCTTCTTCTTCTTCTTCTTTTACCTCTTTTGCTTCTGCCTCTCAACTGAGATGTCTGGGAGAGAGAGAGAGAGAGAGAGACAGGGGGAGAGAGAGTGCTATACAAGAAAAGTTATATGCGGGTGAGGGTGAGGGAAAAAACCTCCTTTGGACCAGGCCGTACGAAATACCTCTAGTGGTTTTGGTATACCTGGGACACGTGGACCAATCAGGAGCCGAGCAGAATATTTTACTCGACGGTGAGCCTCCTGCTTATAGATGGCCGACAGGTGGCATTTCTGCGAACATTTTCTATTTTGGGAAATTGGGTTTAAACGGAAATTTCCATTTTATTTTTAATGTATGAATCTATGATAGTTAAATAATTGAATCAATAGTACTCCAATTGATTTATTATTGAAAAATTAAATAGTATTGCTATCCCTAATACACTTATTTATTCCACCACTTAATTTTAGTTGGCATCTTAATGTAAAGTGATTTGAAATATATAATTTCATTTTACTATTCTTTCCGATCGATTGAGGGATTAAGTTCCGAATCAAGACCTTTCAATATGGGAAGTTAATATGTGCAAGCACCCCATGGCACCAATTAGTTACATATATGCATAAACAAATTACTTTGCAACTTCTTGAGTTCTTGAGGTTAATTTGAGCTACCATGACTACATTTTTTTGTGAGAATATAAAATAAATTAATAAAAGCACATACGATAATAAGATCTGGTACAGTAATATTATTTTCAATTTAAAATTGACTTTAATTTTTACTCGATTCAAAGTTAATGATAAATTACTTTGGTTGATTTCCTTCCCAAGGAAAAAAAGAGAGAAAGAAAGAAAGAGAGAGCCAAGACCCCTTTTTTTTTTTACCTAGCCAGCCGAAATATTGAAAATTTGTAATTAGTAAGCGTGAGAAGTCGAGGATTGATCGTGTGAATAGAGTGCTGTTCTTTATCAAAATTTCATTTAAAGATTTTCTCACGGGTGCACAATCTCATCTATAAAATTTCAATCGATGGGACTGTCTCACAGAGTCGAGTCGAATCAATCTAATTATTACATCACTTAACGATTTATCCAAGGGTAATAATCCACAACATAAATAAAGAAATAGGGAATGCAATATTGAGTTTAAATAAATTTCCCGTACCGTTCTGTGATTGAATCGCACTGTTCATCCTTTTGTCTTTGCGAAAAATATAAGGGGAGCTTGATCGTAAAAGCGAGTCTTTATTTATTCCTCTACTTTTGGTAAGCACAAAAGCGACCGCGTCATCCGTTTCTTCTTCTGTCCTTCTCATGAATTCCTAACAAAGCAAGTTCCAAACGTTCGGCCCTTTCACAAGATTTCAACGGACACTGTTTCTATGACAACCCCCACCCATTATGTGCAATGCATAAAGTAAGACCAACTTGTGCGTCAGGAGCAGGACCGAATTTGTTCTTGTCCCAATACAAGTCTGAAAGCAACTAACAGTAATTAAAAGCATCACCCAGTAACGTAAGTGACTTTGTTACCATTCAGTGGACAAAATTCTTGTATAGATTTTACGTAGTGACTATACTTGGTTGCCCCTTTAGTCGATTCCATTTTAAAATTGGTTCCACCGCTCCAGATCCGAAGCTGAACTCAGTTTTATAATTAATTTCTAACACAAAAAAAAAACAATAAGGACGTTACTCAGGAAAACTTATATATGATAAATAAGATATATTTATATATATATTTTTTTAAAAAGTAATTTATTTGTGAATTAGTAAACATCATTTGCAGCTCTTCACCTCATAAGAACTCTTGATAGAAAATTGAAAATTTTTGTCTACAAGTGTATAAAACGTGCATAGTCATCCGACCACTACTTCTTGGCCATAGCTGAACATGTATGTGTGGACATCGACTAGATTTGAAAGCATGGATCTCACCAAACATCAGTAGATGGTCCAATAAAAATCAGCAGTCCATCTGTTAATTTCCACCTGCTCTCGTGTTTGACTGGAAGTCCCAGTGGGCAAAGACTAAAGGGCAAACCGAAAAATAACCCAAGAATCAAAATAGACTGATCACTGTGATCAATAATCAAACATGATGACGTGCAGAATCTTTCATCGATTTTCTAATTTAATATATATGAACTGTTGTTATTGGCAATGAAATGACCCAAAGTTTTAACCCATACTTTTTGCCAAAAACATTTTAAAATATTTGTATTTTATTGATGAGAAAAAATAGTTAAATGGTTAGATAAACATAATATATAGCACTTATTTATTCAAATTTATAACACTTATATTCTAATTTATATTTTTTTGTGTGATATGATAAAAAAAAAGAATTCCTATTTCTTTGAATTAAATTTCACTTTTTTTTTCTAACCAGTGAGTTCATCGACAATGAGTAGTGCCTAATGACATCCAAAAATAGAATTTAACGAAAGTAGACAATAAATTAATCTAAGTTTTGGTAAGTGTTCCTCTTCCCTGACTCTAATTGGTTGAACCCACGTGAACAATTTCAAGGAGACCAATGAAATCCCTTCAAGCCTATGAATCGTCCAATGAGAGGCCCGGCCCCTCTGAAGTTGTCAAATTAATTTCAAGAAAAGTTAGTGAAATAATGATTTTTTATTATTTTATTTTTTTGTCATGGAAAATTGAAAACATGTGGATGGACAAGTGTCAACCATCAGCCGAGCAATGATATGATTATGCATATTAAGACAAAAAAAAGGAGGAAATTGCCACCATCATTACTTAGTATTTGCTCCTTTGTTTTTTTCCAATTTGGACAGTGGAAATGTCACTGTTCTATGGAGTCCACTTTATTTTCTGTGCTTGCTGCTTGGCTTGTAAATATGATTTTTACCGCATAATATTCAAAACTTCATATGGTCTCAGCTAATTAAAGTTTGAATTAAAATGATTTATTGGGATAAAACTCTCTTAATCACTGAGGTTATTTCTTTTTTTTTAATATCAAGAAGTTATTGGTTCATTGACTGATGTAATTCTAGCAGATCGATTTACTGAGAGAGGTAAAACCCTTCCAACATAAATTCTTTCAATTCAAAGGATTCTAATCCGAAACATTGCTCAAGGGGAAAAAAAGTGCTGAACAATGTCAATCAACTTATATCGATAATCACCGAGATTCTCTACTCACAAGGCTTGACTCATGTCATAATATCAAAAAACAAAAACAAAAACAAAAATGAAAACAAAAACATTTTATCGAATATAAGAACTAAGAGTATTATTTGGTACATTTCCTTGGAAAAAGTTACTCGGCTTTCTCATTTTAAAATAATTGGAGAAATGAGATTTTGGCAAAATACCATATTTTCGACATAATGATTAAGATATTATATATTTAATTATGATCGTATAACTCCCTATACTCATTTATTTCTCTTTTTTCCTATATCTTTTTTTTGTCTTGTTATAAACTTATAACCTCAATATAATAAAGGAAAATTAAAGTAATTGGCAAAAAAAAAAAAACGGTTTTCAAAATAAAATTGAGGTTATAGTAAAAACTGAAGCAGCTAATCAAAAGCAATCTTTTCTTTTGAACGGACTACACACGCTTAGTTCTCTGATTGGCTTGCTCCAGCAAATGAGACTTATAACTTTCAAATTGGGGAAGTTTTTTAATCTATGATTTAGTGTACATCTCCATGCACATACTAGAAATTCTTGGCCAATAGAAAGCAAAAGGAATTGATGAATCTTCACATAAAAGGAAATTATCTCCACACACTTGATGGATTGAAATGCATATAACACTTGGTTGGAGAAATTTACTAAATTAAAATAGATATAATAAAAGTTTTATGAAAGTATTCTTGAGATTCCAAATAGATCTCTCCAAACCCCGATGCTCAAGAATTTCTTATTATTTCAAAATTATTATGTATTAGTGTTGTTTATTATATCGTTATAAAGCGACAAAAATAACTGGCACGCACTATCCTAATTCTGTAATAATATGTGTACCTTTTTATAATAAAATTTTCTTCCATGCCCTGTTTCATAAGTTTTAGTCTAATGGGATATGCTTAATGATATAGAAACTGCATTATATAACGATATGATCTTAGTCAGTTGGCCATTGTATATGTCGATTGAATTAACTTATCCTTTAATATTTTGTAGTTGGCCGGGCAATTAAACTAGTGCAAATAATACTCATCTTAAATTTATATGCAACGTTTAACATCATGACATAACGCACATTGTTTTTCATTCTGGTGAAATTACAGCACAGAACGGGACATGTAATTAAATTGAAAAACTATGGAGGATTAGGCCATAGGTTGCATGTTTTCAGGCCTAGTCAATTGGCATTTTCACAATCTTGTTGACAGGTGAATACTGCCTTGTCAAAAGTCAGTATATACTAAGATGGACTCACTTATATATGATTAAGTTCTTGATGGAGTAACAGATGCCATCGATAAACATATAAACGTTAACCCGACAGTATGTATCGATAAAAAAAGAAATGACAGCACTGATCTAAGAATGATGATAACTATAGGACTATACGATTGATAGCTAGATCTAATTAGATTCAATGGACATGATCAAATGGTGAAACAGGGAGTAACCTGAAATAGATGTGGGCATGAGATGTGTTTGGCAAATCCCCATAATTGCTAAAGCCCAGGAGGAGTAGTACTACATGTCCAGGTGTCAACGGTAAGCACAGGCACGGGAAAGATTGTCCCCCATCTTTTGACTGTTTAAGGTTTACTAAATAAGGCAATTCATCTTGCGAGTGCATGCTCAGCCGGCCCTATTCTGGGGAAGGACAATGCAATGGCTCTCCGAGGTCTCTTGAGAGTGACAACCAACTGCAAGTGGGAAATTACGGGTAAAAAAATTAGAAAAAAAATAAATCTCCATGGCCGATACTCTTCACTACTTGTCATCTTTGTAGATTCATAGAAAGAAATACACCGTCATGTCCGACTAAATTGCCTTTTCCCCTTATTTTTCTATTTACTAGATGTGTCCGTATTGTCTCATATAAAGAGTACAAATATATGCCGTCCAATATAGAGTTTATGTCAACCTTTCAGCAGTGAAAAGTAATTAAGATATTGATGATGATCTTGAATGCTTGATACGTGTCATTCGCATAAGATTATTACGTGTATTTACTTCTCTTAAAGCATCTACGGCAATGCTCTCTAAGCACAAGTAATAGCTTTTCTCGTATAAGATATTGTAATGACAAGAAAGTCCAGCCGAATAATATTCATGAGCGGGCGAACTGATGGCTCTTTGCAACAGCTTGTCGACTGCCTCAGTCATATAACTGTGGCAAGTTTTATTGAAAATCACTGAAAATAATAGCTCAAACATATTATGATGAGATTGAGAAAAACTATAAAGTTTTTATCGAGGTTGAGAGACAGAACTCGGGACTTGGAGA
The DNA here is from genome assembly GCA_900174645.1 of Sonneratia alba. NCBI lineage: Eukaryota > Viridiplantae > Streptophyta > Magnoliopsida > Myrtales > Lythraceae > Sonneratia > Sonneratia alba. The sequence goes on from FWPY01000071.1 coordinate 1,459,386, forward strand.
ATTTTTTTAGAAAATCTAAGCTTTAGGTTTCGATTGGCTTAGCCCACGTGAAGACAACTGTGCCAGCACCAATAATCACAGAGATTCGATTTCACCCGGGGAAAATCTTCCCCACTTCAAAATGGGCACTCCATTTTATTATTATTGAACCTTAGATTCCTCGAACTTTTTAATGTGGGGCATGGGATGGAGAGGTGAAACTCGTCAGCCGAGCCACACATCAATTTATGTGTACATTTGAGCAACAAAGGAGGAGCATAGGAGGGCTCCTCCGATCGGCACCCCGATAGCCGGGCGACTGATGGGCGTGTTTGCGAGTTGAGATGCGCTCTGGTTGAAGCAACCTTTCGAGAATATGAGCAATCTTTCCGAGAAAACAGGTCGTGGACTGATGAAGATCAGATCTTTCTTGTCTGTAATGGTCTGAAACTGCGAGGTTAGCATCCATGCCGAGTCGATAGGATTCGTTGATTTGGGGGAATATCAATCATTTGGCAAGTGGACCTGTTTCCCCTTTTTAGAAAGTTAACTTAGTTCTCCCCCTGTTTTTCTAATTTCAGCAATCTGTATTCCATTTTTTTCCCTATTTTAGGGGGGAAATGGGATTGATTTATGGCACTAATTGCACATCATGATGGTCTTGCTGATCTATTCCACTTCTGTAGACTTTGTGACAGCATAAAGAGCATGACGATTGAAATGGCATAAATCCTTTTGGTATATAAAAAAAATGGAAAATAGAAAATAGAAAAACACGAAACCCACAGTGTCGCAAGCTTAAAGAGGCAAACAGATTATGTAGTTAGCTAATATTAAGCCCAACTTTGGCATCGATTTATGAGTAGAACCTCCCGAGTACGCGTAAATATGACGCGTACTGTTATTTCATGCACATAAATAGAGCATGGAGGTCGAACTTATACATTCCAAATAGTGTTATCAGATGGCAATCTCACTTCGCTACACATTCAACACAGTTGAATCAAATGAGTACGTTCATCAATATATAAAACTCTCGTAACTGCGAATAATTTTTTCCCGGTCTCTTTTCTGTCCACCTTGTTTTTCCTCATTCCTCCTTTGGATGATTACTTCAACTCCCAAGAAACGTTTTCAAAGGTCCCATTTGATTTTTTTTTCTTTTGAAATTTATAAAAATTTCCCTTAGTTCAAGAAGATGGTATAGAAGAGAGGTTTCGATTTGCGCCCGTGAAAAAATGGTCTCATATAAGTTGGACCCAATTGATGTCGCCTTTATGACAGTGATTGGCCCAACACACTAGGCCCTAAGGGGTGTCAATTGGGTCCGAATATGTACTAATAGATCAACCGATCCAATCTCACTAATTTAATAAACGGGCTAGCACGATACAGACTCCTATCCATCGACCCAATAAAGCAGCCTGGTGTGGTCAGCTAGCAAGGTGGTATAGGAAGGGTAGCTGTGGTGTAACTCAAAAGAAATTGAAACAGCTCCATCAGTACGGTGATGTAAGTGAAGCTGGTAGTCGAGGCGCAGCGGAGCCACCTCGAACCCGACTTCTCGTCGGCACCGAGAAACGAGTCATTTCAAGCCCGAGTCTATATGACCAAGCCAACCCACTAGTTAAGGAGATGAAGATAAAGTTGTCATCAGTCTATCAATGCAAGTACTCTCAGCCCACCTAATTTCCCTTCGGTAGATGGGACAGATCGACGGAGGTGGCGCGTGACACCACCATCCCTTTGTTCCGCGCGTGGTGTTAACATTATTATTAAAAAAAACTGTTTTGTTTTTGTGTGTGTGTGAATTAATCGGTTAGGCGAAAAGTCTGTTCCTTTGTTGAACGAAACCTTGATCATTTTTCACCAACAAATCGGTACCCTTTTCGTCATCTACCTGATCAGTCGGGACGTCCGACTCGAAGCTTGGTTTCATCAGTCAAGGTTAAATTCTGAATCTTGGGGCACCACTCGCTCGCTATTTCTTGTTTGGCTATTCAATTTTATGCTGGTTTTGTTTTCCTTGTTTGAGTTAGCTTAGAATCCTGTTCTCTCTTCGTCAGGGTATCGCTTCTCTGGGATCGCCATGGAAGTTGCATCTGCGGAGGCCACCAAGATATGCACACACTGGTAATCGATTACTTGTACTATGACTCGATTTTCTTTCGTTTTTGTGCAGTATAAGGAGTGTCCTCTGAGTGGGGACTTGGGTATTTCATGATCGTGCTTCTTTTAAGCGTTGTATCAAGCCTTATTAGCTCGATCATGTTTTCTAGATGGGTCGCTGTCTTTGATTGCCTAGATCATTGACAAATGATTAAGCTGTCAAAAGATTCAATTTTGGGCAAAATTAGGCAGTTGAGCTCATTTTGTGAGGGTATCATGGCCTTACCTCGAAATTAAGTTGGATGTTGTCAAGATTGATATCTTGATCTAGGCCGAGTGTGTTTTAATAGGAATAGTATTTTGTTGACTATATACGGACACCGTATACGGCTGATGTCACATTCTTTCATGCACTGTTACCTGATGCTCCTCTTCGTTAGCGCTCTTTTTAATTTTCCTGACTTTACGCACCCCAGTGAGGCTTACTTTGAGTGCTATATCTGTGCATGCAGTGAGAGAGCAATCCCTTCTTCAAATATTGATCTGCACTTTGCTCACTGCTCCCGGAATCTAGAAAAATGTAAAGTCTGCGGTGACATGGTTCCAAGAAGACATGCCGAGGAACATTTTCTGAACACCCATGCACCGGTATGCAAATTGTTGTTAGTACCATTTTTCTCGGCTATTTTCTGCTGTTGCATCCACGAGGAAGTCATCACAGAAAAAAAATGACAAATAAATTTGTGGCATGAGTGCTTCTGTAGATGCTATGCTTGGTCTGGGTTGAGTTGTTAGTGACATTGTTGCTGAGTTCTTGGCTATTGAGCACGTATATTCTCCCTGTCATCCTAATCACTTATAAAGAATCCATCATTTTGTTGTTTATGAATGAGACAAGGGCCTAAAATTAGTCTAAAAATAAATTGCAGTAGGTGATTTTGAATAGTTAGGCCTCATTTGTCTGAGCTAATGCTTCTGTTGAGCTTTACTGTCAATGTATTCAGAATTTTAGCTTCGCAGTATGTTCAAATTCTTAGTCTGCCCACTGCAGTATAGAGTAGTCACTTTGGTTTGTTGATGAATTTTACATTTTTATGGCTCTTTTTGAGCAATGCAAAGTAGAGTGCCCATTTCAGCTTTACATCCTTTTTCCTGGGTTAGTTCTTTTAACCTCTTGGAAGCTTGGCTTGTTTCAAAATGAGTATTTACATGTTAGCAAATCTACACTGGATTTGGTTTTTAAATGTTCATTGGCACAGGTATCTTGTTCACTCTGCAGTGAGATGATGGAACGTGATATTTTAGCTGTGCATAAAGGGGAAAATTGCCCTCAGCGAATTGTCACATGTGAATTCTGCGAGTTCCCTCTGCCTGCAATTGATCTGGCTGAGCATCAGGTAGTTGCTGCTGTCTCGTACTATCCCAAACATCAAAGAATAATACTTTCTTGATAATTTACCGTATTCCTGTTTCATAATTGTAGGAAGTATGCGGGAACAGAACAGAGCTTTGTCATCGTTGTAACAGATATATTAGACTTAGAGAAAGATACAGCCATGAGAGTAGATGCAATGGAATGTTAGACCAGAGTGCAGGACCTTCCAGGTATGTATGTTTAATTATTTTGTGGTTTTTACTGGTAACTGGGTTGTGCTTCCTGTAGGATTTGGTATAATTATTCTTTTTTCCTTATATATATATATATATATATATATACACTTTTTGGTGAATTACATGTTGGCCATTCCGAGTAATGCTTTTATTTTTTTGTTTCGTTGCTTATTGGCTCTACCTATAAAAACTTTTATCTGCAGGGACACAAGGGCAGCGGAGAGAGAAGACAACCGAAGGGCACGTCCCCCACCACAAGAGCTTTCACCAAAGCGCATCCTTTTTACTGTCGCTGTAACAGGCATTGCTGTCCTCCTTGGATCCTTCTATTACCAGAGGAAGATGGATAACAACCCAGTTCACTGATGCTAGCTCAGGTAGACGGGGACGGGCCTCCTTGGGTAATGTAAGGTCAAAACCAACTCATTTCATCCTATAGAGATCCTGGATTATCCGGAGAGTACAGTCCTTTCATGTTGGAACGCAAGACTGTGGTGTAGATTCATCGTGGATGCTTTTTAATGGTGGTCCGAAGTGACATGTGACAGTCTGTATTTTATTACCTTTTAGCCTCTGGTTGTTAACAAGCATAGTCACTCTCCACGGCATGGAGGAATCGATCAGATACTCTCTTTCCGGCCGTGATTCATCCGGCTATTTTCTGGGATGATATGATTGCCCGTTTGGACTTTAGCATGAGCACTAAGGTAATAAGAGATCCAGGAGCAGAGCAACCAAAGTTACCTGGCTTCAGATGTTTAACGCTGATTTCACCATGTCTTGTGCCTCCCTTGGGTTCTTCCATCCTCTCAGCCCGAATTAGCAGGTGCATGATGATACTACTGACGTAGAATAAAACTCTCCTGCATCACATCACATCACATCACACTAAGTTTGCTGGTTCAACGCAATGATATTGACCGGATATACACAACCACCCCAACCGGCCTTCATGCATATAATATTTGGTACTTGGCATTTCAAGTATTGATCGCAGAAACAGCAGAAGCCATATCGGCATACTCTAAACTGCATTAGGAGTTTTTTCTTTTTTTGGGTCTTTTTTTTTTTGGCACATCGCATGATATTTTAAAGTCAAGTCACGTTGGAATGACATTTATCACTACTGTTGTCGTTCTCTTCTAGCAGGTAGAGTCCACCCTTACTACCTCTCACCCTCTTACACTCAACTTATGGGTCTCTAGATTGCTTACGTAGACAAGCTCCATTCAAGAAGACTACTTCAAATATGGCCAACCAACATTGACTCAACGCCTTGCTTCCTAGACGCCAGCTTCGTTAATAGCACAGTAAAATATGTTCAAACTCTTAAAATTGGTATCTAAAAAATAATAGTATGCCACAGTTTGCATAATATACATTTTATTAAATTAGTGAATTCTTATAGTACTACATATCATTGATATTATAAAAAAATTTGATCGAGGGCCTTAATTCCATTTACGGTTAATTCATGACCAGTCAGCTATTTATAAAAGAAGGAAGGGAAAATGGAAAACATAGTTTCTTTCTTGTCTTTTTTGATTATTAGTTTCTGTCTTGCCTGTTAAGGTAGTTGCGCATTAAATGGTTCTGTAACATAATTAGTACAGATGTGACAAGACAACTTCAATTAATGTTGGCGATTAATTGACCTTTAACCTGTGACACCATACACTAGAAAGGATTTATCCTACCCTCCGTTGCCACTGAGCAAAATTTCTGAGATTTGAATGGCACCGTAAAATGTTGATTTGACAGTTCATGATATCAAATTTGCCCGTGCTCTAATTCACATTGAATGTCAATTCAACGAAGTCACATGAATTTTGCTTCAGGTAACCTCGAAGCATCCATCCATCAGGCCATAAGTATGATGCCCACAGTTTACAAGGTCACATCCTCAGATGTGAATTTGCAGAGTTGACCGACATCACAAACAGAGCTCAGCACAACCTACTGGAGCATGTCATCGAGATGCCATGAACAAAAATGTACTTCTCCTTCAGGAATTCAGCAAGCTTGTGGGACCGCCACTGTCGAACTTGTGGGATCTACTACTAACATCAAGTGGTCGTATCAACTTTTCCATTTACAACGGAGGAGAAAACATTGTGAGGTAAAGCATTTCAGCTGCCAAATGGATCCATTTTACAATGGTAGAAGCTACAGCAGAGTCAAACGGAAAGTCTTGGGGTTGGCTTCTGAGTACAGTCATCAGGAGAACGTCTTCACATGTAAAGACATGCATAACTACAAGAACGAAAACTTGTGAGGCAAACAATAAGAAGAGGAGACCAAAGAGATTGAACATTACTGCATTCCTCCAGGCACGGCTGTGCATTTCTAATTCAAAGCAGCAGATAAATTGTTCAATGGTCTCCTCATCATGCTTCACTGGGTGCTCAGCTACTAGATCTCGGTTGTCACCATTAGAGAAAGGAATAAAATTGCCATGTGAGTGTTTTCAGGCTGCACAAACCGACCCATTCGCCTCATTCACACCTGTCAAGGAATTGCCACATGCAATACATAATAACTGATGCAACTGTCAAGATATGCAAATATCATACAGCCCCCTTCAAGTTAAGTCAAAATTACAAGCACATCTCATCTCCCCAACAAACCAAAGGGACTTAAGTTTCTCTTGTTAAGAGGTGGCATCTGTATAGTTTGAACATATTGCAGAGAGTGGCAGTTCAATTCCCAGTTTTAATGGATAGTCCAATGGAGCATAATAGTTCACTGAATAAAACAATCATACCTGCTCAGATGGGTTCAGAGAGGAGACTCCACGTTTCTCTTGGAAAGGTCTCTCAAAGTTCCCTGAAGTGTTACATTGTCATGGATTAATTTGTTACTCATGTATCAATTGCTAGTAACTGGAAACGAATCAATTTGCACAAGGATCCAGCAACATCATAATTACATAAAACATGCAAATGTATATATACATAACAACTAATAAAGAGTTTTAATATAACACGAATTGATATCGCCACACCAACTTCAAATAATGGACACCACAACCCATCACAACGGTTATATACTTATAAGAAGTAAACCAATAGAAAATGAGAAGAATATATACAGACCCTGTTTGCCCAGAAGAGTCCACAGGCATTACAAAGAGATCGAGGACCTGATGGCCCCCGTCGCATCATTGGTGTACGCTTTGAGCTTATGCCACAATTAGTACAACTGCATGGGGCATGAGACTCAAATGAGCATAGTAACTACTTAAATATCCACAAGAACTGCAGGAAAGAATACATCATGCAACAAGCGTGGGACCATGAACTCAGCATCTGAAAGCTAAGAGAGAAAAACCCTCAGATAACAAAAGTAATATGCAAGACAGACCAAATTTCTTGTGGGTTATCATCTTGTCCTGAATCATTCCCAGAGCCCCAGCTGATAGCCCCATCAGCCTTCTTTGATGACATAAACTGGCCTTTGTTGCGCTGCATTCTGATAAAGTAAACCGATATAAGTTACGAAGCAGAATAGAATTGCCAATCTGCGCAGAAAACAAAAGAGCACGATCACCAAAGACCATTCATCCATTCAGCGAGGCAGAGGCATATAAGATGTGATATCACAAAATCAGCGTACATGCATAGTAAGTAATGTAGATAGACAGTGGTTCTAGAATCTTAATCTCAAATCAATCAGGGTATAATAAAGGAAGAGGAGCTACTAATAAAGAAGAGAGCCAAAAAAATATGAAAGAACAAAGGAAAATGCATCTTTCGACTCTTAAGCCAATGTCAATCTCAGAAATCAGAGAGGAGCCCCTAGCTGACAGCCCAATTTTCACCTATGATAAGTGAACAATCTAGGCACTGAAGGCAGCAAAGAGAGATACATGCTTAGGCTGCCTGAGGCGTATAATCCAGCTTGACTTGAACGTAAAGTGTCCAGTTAGTGCTGAATGTACCCCAGAAGAATTGCCAAGGTAAGGAAGAAAATGCAGAAACAATTTCCATAAATGAATAAACCAAAATGAAATTTCTAAAAGGCCCACTGAACTATCTCCTTGTGACTCCAAAATCTACCTTTTTCGTTTGTGATAAGAGAAGCATCAATGTGTACCAGCCTGATACACACAAACAGCACAAAGTTGGGCAGGCAAAGATTCTGTCACATCAAGCAACATACCAATGGCCAATTCAAAGATCTATTATGACAAGATACGTTCTTTCCTCTTACAAAAGGTAAATTACATTTAAAAGAGGCAGCGAAGGTACCTATATGTATGCAGCATGAAATTATGCCAAATTAAAAATAAGAAACAGATTGACTTGGGAGCATAGTAGTTCACAAGGACCATCCCTACTACCACCAGACCCAGGATACCTGACACCTTCCATCTCAACATCCCATAACTAATGGAGCTCTCCAACTCTTGAGTTTTTCAAATTTCCCTGATGTCATCCCTCAGTCAATGATTCTTAAAGGAAAAAAAAAAAAAACATGAACTCTCTCTACACATAATAATCAGCGACCTTTTTTGTTCGACGCACAATTAAGGAAGATGGTATGATAGAATAGAGAACATGTTCATTGATAGGGAATTCTGATTGGATTCTGGAAAAAAAAAAATAGAAGCTCTTATTTATGTTAGGTACCTTTCAGATATCTCAAACAGCCTATCATTATTCCAACCAGATATTATTTAGACAACTTAATCATCTCCCAGCACCATCCTTTAGACGTTCCAAGCATGAGAATCAACCTATATTTGTTACTGTCATCCAGGTTATCTTACACCACTTTTATCAGCATGAATAGGGTTAACACTTGCAACCAGCAATTAATATTTTCATTTCTATCAAAATTTAGCTTCACCAAATCTAATATTTAGATGTGTCAATTTTAAGAAAATGTTTCCTAAGGTTCACTATTACTTTTTCAATTGGAAGAAAGCTAATTTATGCTGTCATGCAAGAATATCATTATTGACGATCTAATATTAAGAGGCATGCGTCCATCTCCTAGGGGAGATCATATGTAAATCAAATGAGCAGAACCAGAGAAAACATGCAGAATTAGGTCCACTGACCTCAGGGCAACTTCTTGACGGACACCGTATCTAACTTTCTTATCAAAACATCGCTCTTTTCTCTTTTGACGAAACCTATTCAAAGAAGCTGCTCTATGCGGTTGACTGCAACGTGTCGGGAAGTCAGGCACACCCTATGGGAAAACCAAATGCAGCAGCATTAATGAATAATAGAAACAAGTAATTCCATCCATTATAGAAACGATATATGTATCACATGAGAATCAATTAAATACCCTATGGTTATCTTGAGCCATTTCCACACCCTGTGAACCGGCAGACAATTCACACCCTCCCAGCAGTAATAACACTGCATGAACCTGCTTGAAGATGAGATCACATCACAAACAATCTCAAAACCATTTCTTTTGCAGAGAAATACAGCAAGCTGCATATTTTCTTTACACCCAAGACGTACATAATGATACAGCACTAGAAGATATTGACCAAGGTATGATGTTCTATCTGTGCCAAGAACTCGAAAACTAACCGGCCCATTTGATGGCTATTTCACTCTGAAGAAACTGAGCAGCAAATTCAGAAGCAGAGGGTGAAAAGTTATTCTTTTTACGCCAGAAAAAGAGCATCCTTATCTGAAATTAGCCAACTTGCAGACTACATTTTGCGCCAAGTTCAAGTTCATACTGAATGGCGAACGAACATTTTATTTAATTCGTACCGATGGAAAATTAAGAGATCAAATAGAGTCCACAAACTACAGAGAAAGTCTGGACTTGCATAGAACTGGAAATGATAGCGGCTCTTAGCTAATCAACATATCAAGATAAAACCGCAAAAAGAGCAGAATTCACTAACACAGGTAGAGGAAAGGAAGCACCTTCTTCGGAGTGACCGCATCAAACACATAAACCTGCCCTCGGAATGAAAGAGTTAGCTGACTGGAGTAGTCGCCGTCCGGGATGGCCACCTCGGAACCCGAGCCAGTAGCGTAGACAGCATCAGGGGGGATGCTCTCAATCACACCGCCCATGCGGGCGGCCGCCCCTTCATCGATGGCATGGGCCTCATATCCCAGGTGGGGGTGCTCGATGGGATCCCCAGCTCCACCGGCTGCGGAGGATGAGCCGTCTCCATCGTCTTCATCGGCAGGGCCACGGCAGATTAGCTGCTGCTTGGGGAGGTTCATCTGGTGGGCCGGAGCATGCACTGGACAGAATCGAAGTGGGGCAAGACTGGAGTGCGAAGCATCACAAACGGAGAGAAAACGAACTGAGACGGCAAGTGAAAACCACAAGCCGATAGATTGATGGAGTCAAGGAAAGAACAAAAGGAAAGGAAAGGGGGTTTGTTTACTGTGGATGGCTTCGGCCACTGCACGGGGAGAGAGAGAGAGAGAGAGACGCCGTGTGGAGGATGGAGGAATAGCAGCCTTAAACGACGGCGCATTTTACGAACTCTGCCCACCTCCTTTTTTAATTTTTTTTATAGAAAAATCATATAATAACGTATAAGCAAAAACTGATTAATCTAAATACGAAAACTTGGAAATTTCTGGATTACTTTGCATCGGGCTCTGAATAAATCATATTTTCGGTTCAGTGTCTCTACTTCCAATTTTCTTAATATATACCATGTGATTTTCACTACATTATACTTTTGAACCCAAGTTGCCGATAAGAAACATTGAACACAATGGGGTCGTCACGTCATGTGTGCCCCACTGCTTGTGCCCTAGAGCCTGAGATGTTTATAATTGGTCTATTTTTTACTCGAACATCAGTCAATCAGTCGGTTAAATTCTATTATACTTTTATATATATACCCTCCGGTACGTAATAAAAAAAATTAAAAGTGGGGGACTATCTTGTAAAATACGGAAATTTTCATGACAATGTGTAAAGTCTTCTCTCCCCCCTCTCTCTCTCTCTCTCTCTCTCTTCGTTTTTCATGTCCCCATTTCATTCTTGTAGCAAGATGTGGGGGGACGACGCTACATGCGTGCATGCATGCAAGAATGATTTCATGCACGTGGTTTTTTTTTTTTTGCATTACCCGAGGAATATCTATTACATAATTGCGGCAACCCTCAATGAAAGCCTTCCAGCTCTTCACCGATTGACACTTCGGATCGCCGACGGAGACCGCTGCACCGGATGCTCGATAGAGATTGCTGACAGAGATCGTGCCGGAGAGTACCATTACCGACCAGATCGTCGGGGTCACTCGCGTGCCCCAGAAGGCTTGCTCTTATTGGGCCACCGCCTAGCTGGGCCGAACAGAAAAGATTCTTCACTTCCGTGTACTTACTGAAGAAAACATCGGAAATTAATGCTCGATGAACTTAAAAAATGAAATAAAATTCCAATTATATTCCTGCAGAGAAAATTTCGAATATTCGTACATCCTCGGTCTATTTCCTGTAACAGTGTCGGCTATGGAAAATGACTTAAATTTTATTTAATCCAATAATATGTCAACGAATTTATTTTAAAATTATCCGGTCTACTTTGAATAATAACTTATCTTACAAGACAATTCATAAAGAGATATCGAACACCATTATATTAATTTGATGTGATATATCACAAAAAATCTAAATTCAAAATTTATTATAATCAACCGAATTTTATTATCAATGGTGTGTTTTCCATATGCAGTATGATCATATTTAATACATAGTTCAATAGAATTTTACTACTATAATTAAGATTTCTTTTAATGATATTAAGGTTTATTAAGGATTAAGTCCATCTTGCGGGTCGTCATCCTCTACCTTTGTCCCATGGACAAGCATAGTGTTGCTCCACTATGAGGCAAAAATGGTTTCCTAATCTATCATTATCATTATTATTATTATTATTATTAATTCCTTGTCAATACTTGGAACGGAACCGTGTAATTTGCGATTCAACACGTTAATAGGAACGAAAAAATGACATAAAATTTTTCCACAATTAATGAAAAAAATCAGCATCATCCATCGATGACTTTACTGAACCTGCCCTCGATCATGATCATTAGGGTACGAGTTTTTCAAACTTGCAGGTTTATGATTTGATGGGTTCCCTGGAGATCGTCGAGTCGCATATAGTGTCTAATCATTTTTTTTTTTATAAACCTGATATTCAGTTGAATTTTATCCAGCTGACTAATCCAGATCGTCTCGGGTCAGTCCATTTAAGGGCTTAAGAGCTCCTCACCACAGGTGGGACTCGAACTCAAGTCCTTCCATTGGGATGATGAGTGTCGAATCACTCGACCACACCCACGGTAGTTTATTTCTAATCAATTCACTATCTGCTACACCATTGCTCACAAGTAAAAATGGTTGATATAAGTTAATATTTTTTAATTTTAAATCCTAAATGGTGATAAAATCTATAGCTCGGGGAGATCTACACCGCCTTTATCTCATTAGCATTTTGCACATCTTAAAATGGTTTGGCTGACATGCGGATCTTGTCTATCTTGATAACATTACGTAATACTCTCTCGTAACATAATTATGATTATATATTTCATGATTTTTAAAATTGAACCAGATTGAAAATCGGTCAATATATGAGTTCATAAGTTTATAGGTCAAATCAAAGATTTAATAGGTCGAACCGTATATTTAATAAATAATAATATTAATATTAATAAACTTACATAATAGTATAATTTGACATTGATTTATAATAAAAAAATTTAATATAATAATTATGTTAACTTCAAGTTCAACATAAAATATAAATATATGTCTAATAAAATAAAATAAATGTATTATAATAATTTTTTCTTTATATTTTAAGTTGGTCGGTCTTTTTCGCCGATTCAATTAGATACGTGATCCGACCGAGAATCAGCCGATTCAATTGGAGCTGACTGACCGTATTTACAATATAATTAAGTTAATTCTAGAAACCAAATCGAGGGAATGACCGGTTCTTGGTCGAGCCGATTCAACTGACCGGCCTAATCCATTTTAAAAACTACGATATATTATCATATTTTCACGTGCCTAATTAAAAAATATAAATGTCAAGAAATAAAGTTGTCTATCTATAAATAAATACCGGATATTTTTGGACAAAATGAAATGAGGTACCCGTGGGGGCGTGATAAATAAATGCAACATGGGCGTTTATTATTAGATTATTACATCCACTCGCTAATTTATTTATTTTTAATTGTCAAAGTCACGACCAATAAATGATCATATGTCGTGAGGAAATTATTATTTATCCTCTCGATGCGTCCTCGACCCTCAATAAAGCACGGCAGTAATGGGCAATGACCAGCGAGATGGCGTCATTTTTGGGGAGGATTTCCCAGTTAAATAATAATTAAGGATGGATGGTGGAGGAAAAATAAAATTAATTGGAGTAGTCTTTAAGCATCAACTTTTATAATTAAATCAGAATAAAAATTAGTATGGGGTAGGTTCATAAGTAGAATCGAGTTGTAATGATTTAAATCGTATATTTAATAAATAATATTATAATTTAAGTATAATTTATATTAAAAATTATTAACATAATCATTATATTAAATAAGAATTTAACATAAAATATAAAATATAAATCTAATAAAATAAAATACGTATATTATAATATATTTTTTTTAAAATTTAAGTTTATCAATTTTTCACTGGTTCAACCGAAGTTGACATATTTGAAAGTGTAATTGGGTCTTTTGTAGGAATCAGATCGAATGAGTGGCCGGTTGATCGGTCGAACCGGCGGCCCGGTCCAATTTTTAAAACCATGATCTTAAGTCCATATGCAGGGAGAAATCGGTTCCACCTATCAGTACGATAAGCTTATCTCGAGACTGGGCATCTATAACTTTGTAAAAGTCATATAGATATATACATTATGTGCGGCAAGAAAATCAATTTACATCATTATCGAAATGTGGGACCCGCACCACGGAATGCATTAGAGTGCACCAACTCTCAATAAAATTCCTTCATACATTATCCGAACCTCATTGTCCTTCTAGAATGTGCTGAACTCATTTTCATTTTGCAAAGCTTACGAGGATCATGAATGAGAAAATTTAAATATGACTTTATGATACATGATTGTAATTTCCGACCGCATGTATTATTTTTGTAATGATCTCCACGGTTAATAATGTAAGATTCCTATTTTATCTCGTGGAGAGAGAGAGAGCACGAATGAGGCGCATGTTCGATAGTGGTTGATATAAAGACCAATACCGACACGGAAGGACCGTACCACGATGTGTCTCATTTGTCATACCGTCGACTTGGTGCATGCATGTACCAGATGTCCATCACCTAAAAGGTGCCCCTTCCCCCCGCACAGTGATGCTGGGGTCGACCTAAGTTGATGGCGCAGTAGGCATTTTGGTAATCTCGCCATATTAATTAGATTACTTTGTACCAAAGTGCGTCTCATTATTGTCCCTAAATTGAAGTCTTGCGCCTCTAGAAAGGGAAATGTCAAACGCCGAAGTATTAACAATAATAATAAACTCAAACTTTTCTATTCGGGCATCGCGATCTACCCCTTGGGAGTTCGAGGTGTCCTGCAATGGTCCCGTGCCACGAGTCGAAACTATATGACGATATTTACATTATAAGAGTTTGATCGACTGTGAGAAGAAGAGAATATTTCCTCACCGCATGTTCTAAAATTTTTAATAGTAAAATATTGTAGAAGACGATGATAAACATCTTTTCCTATTTATTTTAAGGGATTTTAAATTTTATATTTACTTTCTTGTTGCCCCTTAGGATTATTTATAAGTACTTTTTATATTAATAGTATTTAATTTCATAATAATCAACCAATTTATCAAATATTATATCATATAATACAAAATCTACTGTTAACTTACAAATATCAACCACTAAAAATTTCCAATTTCATACCTAATACTACTCAATATACTGTTATTAATTTAGCGTTAGAGCAAACCCTCACCTCCAACGTCATTTCCTCACTGCCAAGGGAAAATCATGCCAGATTTTACTGCTAAATATAATAACACAATTGGTCCCCAGAAAACTACTAATAGACAAAGGGGGCTGGCTGTCCTTTCCCCTAGGGGAGTAGGGTCACTTGGCTACACTGTGATTGGATCGATTAAAATAAGTAGGATGGCAGAATTTAATGGGGACAGGACAGGACAGGACAGGACAGGACAGGACAGGGCTTCAGCTCGATGAATGGAGATGTGGAGACGCTTTAATGATAACTGGCTTCAGCTCGAAGCCTCATTTAAAGTGAACAATAAAATGGTATGGCAGCACGGATCGACCGTGCCAAGGTCATGGTCTTTCTCGTTGATGATCCATCGTCACAGGCAATATTTGTCGAGATCATAATTGATAATAAAGAAATAAGACCGATAAGAATAGATGTGAGATTGTCCCCTAAATTTCTAGAAAATAGTATCAAATTTCAGATTTCACCGACTCTTTTTTTTTTCTCGTGCCACGCCGGATGATAACAGACATAATTTTTTTTAGAATAGAAAAAAATACTATAATATTATGTATATTTATTTTTATATTTAGTTATAGTACAGTAGCATATATATATATAGGCATATCTTATATTATTAGATAGGTTAGTGAGAATAATAAATTTTATGTTCCTGTAAATTTAGTCATATTAATACCACCTACTTCTATTATCTTTATATCACTTTTCTCGTGTTATTTTAAATTTTTAAATAACTGATAGAGGATAATAATGAATAGAAGATGATAACTAATTCACCGTGTGGATCATGACTACGAGACCACCAACCCATGCGTTAGCTTCCCAGATTTAATCACCCGTTGCTTAATTATAAATTAGTCAAGTGATTAGAAGGGGGTGGGGGGCATCGCATCGGCGCACGGCATCCCAATGCAATGTATCTAGGCCGCCTAGTTGATTCAATGCGTCCAATAGAAACTAGTTCCTTCATTAGTCATACAATTAGTGGAGACATCACTTTGCTATTGGCCGGCCATGTGACCCGAGCGTTCAAATTCCTGCCCGCGGAATTTGTCATTAGTGCTAATTGTACCGACATATTTTTAATGGCCGTGATTATATATATATATATAATAATGGAATGCACATCGTGGGTTCATGAATTACCGAGTATTTTACCTTTATTGATAACGTCAGAATTATCCGACAAAAAATTTCTATCTTTTATTTTTTTGGATTAGATAAATAATTTGGGAGGATTAAAAATGGTATAATTTTACTATAACACCGTAATTAATTTTTTAATAAGTTATGAGTTATTATTAAAAATTAATTTTTTTACACGTTTTAGATAATTTTAATAATTGAAAATAATATGAAAATATTATATAACAAAGAAGTTATAAGATATATATTTATTTACTTTCATGTGGAATATTATAGCTTTATCGCATTGGAATTTGTGCTAAACTTCACGGGAAGCATGTTACCATACCACCGACATTTTACATTGATATCAATCGCATTTTACATAATAATAATCGTTTAATTTATTAGATAATATATTATATAATTTAAAATTAATTATTAATTTTTAAATTTAATTTCTTAAAATTTTGAATTATACATATAATTCTTGTGATTATTGTGAACTTAATAATTAACTATTCAACGTTTTTGACAGCTCTGCGGGCATTTTAAATGAATATCACAATAATAATTTTTAAAGAAAATCCCACCTACACTTATATTTTTAGTGGGCCCGACAGATGGATCAAATAGGAAAGGGCAATAACGGTATTCCGACCTAGTTTCTGATTCCCGAATTTACTTATTTATTTATGGATAAATTTTGGACTTATTGTTTTTCTTTTTCTATTCTGGAAGGATAATTTCTGGATCTGGACTTTCTCCATGCGAGCTGACAATTATTTATAGCTGGATTCTCAGACTCTCCTAATCAACAATTTATGATTAATATTTTTGGGCAAAATAATTAAAACATTTTTTTCACATCATGCATTATTTACAGTCTAGTAAAGTATATTTCGAGATTAGTTTGTGGTCCCTGAGAAATTCCTGTAAACCCTTCCATCCTAAAATTTGATTATTAAATCACTCATTTAGGAATTTAGTGAAAAAATTACTAATTCAACCGGTAAATAATATTTCCACAAATAAGATCCCTCTCACCTTCTTCCAAAGTTTTAATAAATTTCTAATATTAAAATTTTTCATAAATACTAATTAATTTAGGTACTAATTTTTTATAAATATATAAAAATTCCTGGGACGATCTCTCGACAAATGAGCAAAGGGGGACATGGCACGCACTTCTCATGCATGCTCCTGATTGGTGGGCTGTACGACCAGAGGTGGGGGTGGCTGACATTTGCTTCCATGCGTTTGGGGCCCAATTATGTGGGTCCCATGGCACTTTTTTCGGAGAAGGACCGTACTCCCGGATCATGCATAGGGCAGATTCAGTCACGAGCACGCTAAGTTGGCGGCCGCGCACCGCCCAGCGCCCTTTTCACTGACGTAAGCATGTAGTGCAAGTTTTAATTAGAGTTAAGAGGATAAAAAATCAGATTTAACTATGGATTGAATTTTATAAAATTAATTTAGAATAAATTAATTTTTATGTAATATATATATTTTTAAAGTGAAATTGTACAGTTAATTATTAAATTTAAATAATTTAATTAATTAATTTAAACTAGTAAATTATTTTTTTAAATTTCAAAAGTGTAAATATATTTTAAAATAAAATATAAATATATTATAATATATTTAAAAAAATTAAAAAAAATTAAATATAAATTTTTTACTTTTATATAACATATTTTTTATTATTTCATATTAAATTTTATTTACGATTAATTAATATTAATTTTATATATTTAATTTATTTTTAATTAAAATTTTTATAATTTTAATCTTTTTATTCTTATTGTCTATGTATATTTTTTATTTTTTTATATTTTAACATTATTTTTATTTAATTTATATTCAATTTATTATTATTTTTAAAAGATGGTTTGAAACTGATTAATTGAATCATAAAATTCGGTTCGATAAATATGTCATAATTATAATTCAGAAGTATAGTATATGAATTGAATGAAACAACTTTAACGGTTTGATAATATTTGATTTTGGTTCAGTGAACCAAGCCAAACCATAAGCAATTCTAGTTTTAATTAGCACGGACTCTTCTATAATTAGAATAATTTATCATTGAGATTAAGTTGCAATTTATAATTTAAGTGTCGAAGTTTAATTAATACGGACGGAATTCATGCATGTGGTGCAAGTTGAATTTGTTTTTTTCTTACATTTTGCTGATCTGCTGGGCATTTCGTCATAAACAAATGTTTTCGTCTTCTACCGCTCTCTTCCTCCTCTTGACCTCCCCCGGCCCCCTCAACTCGCGCCTTAGTTTTTCTCTTCTACGGATTTCATGGTAAAACCTCTTCAGCCTCTGATCATGCCAAACACGCAAGACCGCGCTTCCTGTAGCTGTAGCAATTAGCGGCCCTCTTCTCTCTTTCAAATCCTCCGGAAAGGAAGTCTTTCTCCGGCAGCCGCTTCCGGTTTCCGTTTGCTATTCCGGTGCTCCTCAAGTTGGAGGCTGCGACGACAAAGGTTTTGCGTGATTTCTGCGGTTTCATTGTTCGTTTTCAGCATCATCTATCTTCGTTCCTTTGCTTTTTCCTTTTACTTTTGCCTTTGATTGTATCCGTCGTGGTTTGCGAGGGAGAGACCTCTCTGCAGCCCTCGCGAGGTTGACGGAGGAAGCAGACGAGGCGTGGAGACGCAGAAAGTGACATATTTTGACTCTTGACCGGAGTTTTTTTTTTTATCCCTGTTATCGGATGGTTGGCGGTGAGAGCTGGTAGATCGTAGAGAGTGGAGAGGTTGAAGGAATCATGCAATTCCATTTGCTTTCAGGCTATTGATTGTCCTCGGGCGTGTTCTTGGCCCGACAGTCTCGCTCATCGGAAGACAATTTTCCGTCGTCTGGACGGTCACCGGTGCATGCAGGTGAGCTGGAGCGCTGTGGTTGATCATTGATTATAAGTTTAACTAAAAGTTAGTCGAGGATAGCGACAGAGTGGCGATTGCGGAAGATTTTTGCACTGATTTGACGGCTGGAGAGGGACTTGAAGAGAAAGTGTGCGTGTGAGAAGGTGATTGATATCGTGAGCTGCGTGAGAGGAAAATGCCTCACAGGACGACTTACTTCTTCCCCAGGCAATTCCCTGACCACCACCATCGTCGTGGATTCGATGCATCTTCTCCAAAGCAACAGCTGTCAGATCACGAAAAGAAGATCTCCCCAACTGCCGCTTCCACCACCAGCGGTGGCCGTATCACAGCTCGTAAGCTGACCGCCTTTAATCCCGAAAGCGACCGCAAGTCCTTCTCTAAGACCGATAAGGATGAAAGCTTCACGGAGTTAGCGCCCATAGCTGATCTCTTCACGGGCGAGACCGTCCCACTCAGCGGCGACTTCGCCGTAGAAAACCAAGCCAAGAAACAACTCTCTGCTTTCCGCTGCTGGTTCGTTGAGCAAAAAGGGGAGAAAGAGAAATCTTCGCCCTTGCTTCCCGTGAAACCAAGATTATCTTACACTAGCGATGGCGATGGCGATGGCGATGGCGAGCCTCTGCTTCCACAGTCAGAGCCTTCACCGGTGCCGGCGGCGGTGCCGGAACTGGTTTTCGATCGGCAGGTCTCATTGCCGAGGGTTTCAAGCGGTAGCAGCTATGCAGTCAGCTTCTTCTCTGGGACGACTACCACTGTGGACGGCACTTTCTCGAGCGGCGTGAAGGACTCGTCGCCGTCGACTTTGGCTTCTGCCAAGAGAGAAGAGGAGGTAGAGGTGAAAAAGGCCAGCTTGGCTCAGCAGACAAGAGAGGGCTATCTCTTGCAGCTAAGTTTGGCCAAGAGACTTGCCTCGGAAGCAAGTCTTTCGATTGAGCACCAACCTCATTTGCAGCGGGAAGGTGGTGATGAGGGATGCTCTAATGTGGAAGCCGTCTCTCATCGCCTCTGGGTGGGTACATCTCTATTAATGGACCCCACGTCCTTGGAAAGAGAAATTTGCATCCTTCTTTTTTGAGATAGGAAATTTTGCTTCTTCAGATACTGGTGCGTAATAACCAAGGCCACGATGGTTTTCTTAAGTTAACTGAGGAGTGTTGAGTGATAGGATTGCTAAAATGAAATTGTTTGGCTTTCCAACTTATTTTTCACTTTAAAAAGCTGAGTAGCCTGAATGTGTGACCTTGTCAGTTGTTTCATCTTCATTATGCCGAAGTTTCATGAGTTTAACAACAGTGGTTTCACTAACGCAAGAAATTTTTAAATTTGTAAGAACAAAGCAGGGTAGCTTTATTTTCATTTTTTAATGTCAATACTGGGTCCCAAGCGTTTTGGCATTCCCCATTGCTGAAGACTCAAAGGATTATGTTCGATTTGAGTTTTCTGGCTTTCACTTTTCAAGACACTGTTGATGGGTTTGTTCTATTCAGGCTATAAATTCTATTGAACCTCGTCATGAGCATCTTGTATCCATTTCAGGTGAGTGGGTGCTTATCCTATGCAGACAAAATATCAGATGGATTCTACAATATCCTGGGAATGAATCCATCCCTGTGGGTTATGTGCAATGACTTAGAGGAAGGGACAAGACCACCCTCTTTGATTGCACTTAGAGAGGTTGAACCTAGTGAGACAGCCATGGAGGTAGTCCTCCTTGATAAACGGGGAGATTTACGTCTTAAGGAGCTAGAAGATAAAGCCCAAGAATTGCATTATGACTCGGAGAGTGCCCTGGTACTGGTAAAAAGCCTTGGCAAGCTTGTTGCCATTTCCATGGGGTAAGCTTCCAGAATATTCACAGCTGGCTGCTGCCATACTTCTAATTCAAATGGCTTCTAGCCTCTTCCACTTTTAGTTGAAGGTAATTTGGTTTGCTAAAATTACCAGGGGAACGTTTCCACTAGAGCAAGGTGATCTCCACAGAAAGTGGCAAGCCATTAGCAAGAGATTGAAGGATTTTCATAAGTGCATTGTCATTCCCATTGGCAGCTTATCCAGCGGACTTTGCCGGCATCGAGCCATTCTTTTCAAGGTACCAAGATTTATTTTAGTTTTCTTATCTGGAAAGTGAAGCAAAAACCTAATTATCTGAAAAATGTGCCTGAAAGGCATAATAGGTTTGGTCAGTGATGGATTAAACTTTTCAATTTCAGAAATTGGCGGACCATATTGGTTTGCCATGCCGGATAGCCCGAGGTTGCAAGTATTGTGCAGCAGATCATCATTCTTCCTGCCTTGTTAAGATAAAAGATGACAAGCATTTATCAAGGTATCGGAAATCAGTGTGGCTGGAAGAAATTTCCAGTCTGATTGATCTAATCTTGAGATCTTTAGAGTTTATAATAATTAGTAATATTTTTTCTTTAGCTTTCCATTGAAACTATTTTGTCCCTCTCCTCACTTTTTCCCTGTGTCAATTCCATTAATTTGGTTTGCTAATTCCTATGTGATGGAATCTGCAGCTTGATAAGGAAGTTTGCTTTGACATAATAGCTTTCTGTTGGCATGGTTTTTTCAAGCAAGCAAGCAGCATACATGCACAGAGATACTTACTTTTCGGTAGTAGCAGTAGATATTAGCTGCAGCAGGATAGTGTAGACTGGTCCCTCTTAGTTGGAATCATTTAACAGCGTACAGGTCCTGGTATGGCAGGCCGATTATATATTTTCTATGAGGTTTCATGCAATTTTCCCTTGTTTCAGTTATAAATGTTTTCTTCACAGGGAATACGTAGTTGATCTAGTTGGTGAGCCTGGCAATGTGCATGGTCCAGATTCATCGATCAATGGTTGCTTTATCTCTCTGAATCCCTCGCCCTTCCAAGTTTCTTATCTGAACGGTTTCCAGAGGCCCTATGCAGAAGATGCAACCTCTTATGAAACTTCAAGAGTAGAGAGACCACAGGCTCTTGCAGATGCTTACCCATATTCAAGTATGATTTATACAAATGGATGAAGGTCTGCCTGTGTGTGTGTATATGTATGTGTGAATGCAATTTTTTCTACCATGGGCTAATGGTTTCATGATCTTGCACAAAATATTAGTAAAGCAGTGAACAGTCAATTTTGTACCACTGTATACACTTCTCTAGAAGGAGCTGAATGTTGGTTTCACTGGAATGATTTGACTGACTATGTTGCTCATTTTGTGGCTGTTTTGTGTCTAAGTGGACTTCTCTTATGTATTGTCTGTTTAGACTCTCTATTTGATCTGGTATTCTTTTGGAGCTTAGATGAAAGAGAATTTCCTATAATTATCTAGTTTATCTATTTTTTTCATCACTGGCAGATAAATAGTTTTTGAAGTGGATTTATCCTACTGCTGTTGTCTTTCTTGTTCAAGTAACTCCATATTTCTCTAAAGTTATCAGCTGTTTTGAGGCTTATAGAATGTTTTTTTTTTAGGCAACTGGAGTGGAGATGGGTTGAAAAAGGTGCCCATTGTGGGAGAATTGTCTGCAACACGACTGGACTTGAAAGGTAATGTTCATTTTTTGTATTGCATTATCTGGAATCTAGAAGTCCCATGTGGGAAAAAGTTTTCTCAAACATTGAAGAACTCTTTTGGACCGTCAATAGATGATTCTCCAAGACAAGGTGGAACCAAACTTGCTGTCTGGCCAAGCTATGAGGAAAAGACTACAATGTCTGAGAACCTAAGTCGAAGTGGCATCTGTAATCAAAGTAATTTGGGTCCTCCTGGCCAATCAATTCTAAACAATGTTGAGTGTCTTGGGAGATTTCCTGATGTTACCATCCCTAGATACTTGAATCTCGAACCTTCTCTTGCAATGGACTGGCTTGAGATCGCATGGGATGAATTGCATATAAAGGAGCGAGTTGGTGCTGGTATTTTTCTCTGCTCTTATTAATTCTGGCAAGTTATGACAACAAAGGCTATGCAATAATAGTTTTGCTTGGCTCTGGTAGGTTCCTTTGGGATTGTGCATCGGGCAGAGTGGCATGGTTCGGTTAGTATTTGTTTTATTTCTGTATGATTCGTTTTTTTTGGATCCATTCCAATAAAGAAGTATCTCAAGACTCACATTGGGAAGAAAGAATCTAGCAACGCATTGCTTCTTAGGGCAGTATTACTGACTTTAAATTAGTGCAGGATGTTGCAGTCAAAGTTCTGACTGTGCAGGATTTTCATGATGACCAGTTGAAGGAGTTTCTAAGAGAGGTGAAACATAACTTCATTGTCTCTAGTCTGCCTTCAAGAATCTATTTTGGGAAATTTCGGTGAATTTCACTGTTGGTTTTTCTCTGAAGTAACAATTGGCGTTTCTTGAAGGTTGCGATTATGAAACGTGTGCGGCATCCCAATGTTGTTCTCTTTATGGGTGCAGTCACAAGGCGTCCTCACCTATCAATTGTGACGGAGTATCTTCCTAGGTGACAATTGCTTAAATTTATGTAGTATGTTCTAAAGCCAAAAGGAATTTGTATTTTGACTTGTACAATACAAATTTCTGGAACAGGGGCAGTCTGTACCGTCTGATTCACAGGCCAGCATCTGGGGAAATACTGGATCAAAGACGGCGTTTACGAATGGCATTGGATGTGGTTTGTTCTTGTTCATTTTATAAGTTCTTTAACTTTTGTACTGTACTCCTTCATGAGGACTTGCTGTTAACATACCCGTTATTTGTCTCATAACAGGCCAAGGGGTTGAATTATCTCCACAATCTCAGCCCACCCATAGTTCACTGGGATCTTAAATCTCCAAATCTACTGGTTGATAGGAATTGGACTGTCAAGGTACAGAGATATTATCCGAATTTTTTGCTCCTTAGAAATGCTATTATAGTAAGAATCTAGATGTCTAATCAAAATGCATTTCGTGTTTAGGTATGTGACTTTGGGTTGTCAAGGTTCAAGGCAAACACCTTCATATCATCAAAATCTGTTGCTGGAACAGTTTAGTCTCTCTCTCTCTCTCTCTAACCCCCCCTCCCTCCCACACAGTTGTAATTTCAAGGCATGTGGATATTGATTGAGTTCAGTCTAGTGTCTCTTGATGCGGGAGATTACTGATTTGAGTAAATCACAGTGGAAGCTGTGGCCTTTTCAATGTTGTTATAACTATAATTAACTTTTCCAGTTCCTCGTGTGATCTTGCACATGAAAAAATTTCTTTAAGATATGTTAATTAACATGCAAACCTCATGTTTTCAGCCCGAGTGGATGGCTCCAGAGTTGCTCCGTGGAGAACCTTCGAATGAGAAATCTGACATTTACTCTTTTGGGGTCATTTTGTGGGAACTCGTGACCTTGCAACAACCTTGGAGTGGACTTAGCCCTGCTCAGGTGTGCTCCTAGCATTATGTTCTTCGAGCAGTTCCCTTTGTCATGTAGTTCTATCATGAAGAACAATGTCATGGGGTTAGCATCAAATACGTTGAGAAAGTCAGTAGCCTCTTTTATCAGCCTTACTTGATGTCTTTCAATTGACATGATTGTGCGTTCTGTTAGGTTGTTGGAGCTGTCGCTTTTCAGAATAGAAGACTAGTAATTCCACAGAATATCTCCCCGATGTTGTCTTCCATCATGGAATCTTGCTGGGCAGAGTAAGCAGACCATTGGGATATTACTCTTTTCATTGCTTACATGCATTACACAGATTTTATACATCTGTTCTTATTGCATCAGAGCTTCCATAAACATGGGATTCTGCCTCTTGGATTATATAGTTTCTTTGATAAAATTTTCACGTCACACCCTGTTCCAATATGAAGAAACTGGAAAATCTTAATTTATAAAATGGGATCTATATTAAGTGATTTGATTTCATTCCTCTGCTACGAAAGATATCATTGTGGACCTTTTCTAATAGCCTCATGATGATAGGCCAATTCTTTCTCTGGTGCTCCTCTATGGCATACTTTGATTTTCCACAAAATTCCAGATATTGAGCTGCTGCTAAGTTATGCCACAGCTCTAACGGGGGTCTACGATGGGGAATCTTGTTCCTGATAGTTGAGAGCTGTTTATCTTGAACGTCGGGTCTTTAGATATATTCTATTTCCAGTACTATAGCTCGTTTACACCTTTTGCCCATCCTTTAACTAAATGCTTGCTCAGCCAAGCTGACGTCTGGTTGTATTGTTGGCAGTGATCCCACCCAAAGGCCATCATTTGCCAGCATAGTCGGGTCGCTGAAGAAGCTCTTGAAGTCTCCTGTGCAGTTTATACAGATGGGCGGATCATGAGCGGTGACTCTGCCTCTCTTCACGAGCTATTAGCTAAGCTAGCTTCAAGGTAATATGGCCGGAGCATGTAGTAACCTGAGATTACGTTGAAGTTGCTTACACTGACCAAGAGGCTTTTCTCGGTTTCGGGCAACTATACAAGTCGCGTCCTTCAAAAGATGGCTAACACATTTTAAATCCTCTCTCCGCAGCAGGGGAAGAAACTACTTCTTCATAGTCTCAGTCCTTAGTATAGAGGAAGCTACCATATGTGTGGGTCGGTCAGTCGGTCCATATGGTTCCTTGCTAGGGGGTTTGAGCTGGTTGCCATTTTGACGCCAAGTTGGATCAAGATGAGATTCTTAAACATGTTTTAAGTATATACTACTGTGTACGTAGGCATAGTTAACTGCTGATGTATATATACTACTATGTACGGTATGACTGCATCCAATAAGCTTGATGGCTACAGCCTCTTGTTCCTCTTGAAAGGTATGATGAGTCCATATTTTAACCTTTGATTTCCAAATAATCTTTCCTATCACATTGCATCCGTTTTGTATCCTCTTATTTCACATTTGTGGCGCAACAGTTTAGGGTCGATACAAACATGGTGTAGCAGTCGATATACATGTTTTCCATCTGGTGCAATTTTATGTGTAAAGCCAAAAAGAAAAGAGAGAGTCTGCAAAAGTCAACGATCGTCTTTCACAAAAATGTCAAAATGTTTCTCTCCCTTCGCCCTCGTGATCACCCACCCGATGAATCTACCGCAGCAGAAACAGAGAAACATGAGCTCGAAGGAGGGAGCAAAAGCATAGATTTCATCAAATTCGTCGACGGGAAGTAGGGAGAAGAACGGATAGGATATGGTACGATCCGATCTTGCAAGCGGTGGACATCCTCGTCACCATAGTCACGTACGGCATCCCCCAGGCCAAGCGCCACTTCGTCCTCGGCGCTCAGCTCCCCTCCAAGGCTATGTCCGCCTCCTCCCGCTCCTCCTCCGCTTCTATTGCCCGCGAAGCTGCCTCCGAGGCTGACCTTGCCATCTCCATTGGTCCCAGAGACGACGCCGCTGCGCACAACATCCTCAAGGCCCTCGGCCTCGATCTCCAGGGCTTCCGCACCTCCGCCCTCCACTCCCTCGACACTGCTCTCTCTACCCTGGCCATCAAAGTCCCTCCGCTAGAGGGAGATAGGGGAGGGATGCACTGTACAAGAGGCCGAGCTCAAGGTCACACTCAGCAGCAGCGGCAGGGTCGACTCTCGGCCATAGACGATCTGACTCGGGCAGTGAAGACAGAGGAAGACTCAGAGATAGAGAGAAAGAGACCACTTGTTCTTCCCAATTCGTCTAATGAGATCTGCGACCTGGGTGGTTGTCTTTGGTTCTAGGCTTTTGAGAATCGGAGTCGGAGGGAGTAAGATGGGTTTATTAAACGGAGGATTGTTTCAAACTGTTCTCGGTGGAGCTTCACGATGCTGGACTGGTTCTTCATCGAACTGTTTCCTGAGGCTGCCATGGGATTCCAAACGGGGAAAAAAAAAATGTGGTCACCGATTCATTCATTAATCTAGTGGAGAAGAATGGTTCTAGAAAAGAGTTCCGTCAGAAAAGAGTGGCAGTTAATAACCAGTACGTGCACACAATTGGATTGTATATTGGCTTGTTCATAAGACCATATGATGGAAAGAACTGCCGAAGACCATCGGGTCGTGGATGTCAGTTCTCGATTGAACTCTCGAACCAACGGGGGGTTATGTGAAACATAAGTTTGATCATACATATGAGACAGCAGAGCGCATGTAATCACATAATTTCCAATGCTAAATCGATCAAGTAAAGCAACCCGAGAAACACAATACGATGAGGAGCCTCAGCCTCGGTACTTACATTCACTCCCCTTAGGTTCTTCCCGACGATCAAATTAATTATAGACCACCAGAAGAGTGTAAACCCTCTCAGAAATTAGCGTTTATCATATCGCTCGTCAATGTGAAGGGACATGGTAGTACTTGCCCTTGCACAGGCACCGGTACACGATCGGGCGCGACTCCGTGGCACACTTGTAGCCCACTATCACCCACTTGTACGGCACGCACGGGAACAGTCTGGGCGGCTCGATCCCGTTGGGTATGGCTGCTCCATTCCGGTCTCTTCGGTCACACGCACACACGCACGACAATCTCAAATCAAAACAACGTCTGAGGCGCATCTGTTCGATTATTTATATATGTTCACAAAGTTAAACGCACAGTGACATACGACATACATATATGGTTGTTGTCTTCTTTGGCTGCTAACGCTTAGCTTGGAGAGCACGAGGCGCTGGACACCGTTGCTTCGAGCTTCGCTCGGGACTGAAACGATGAACCACACACACGGTAGGGTTAGAAAATTGCAGCTGGAGATCTCGCTTATCTCGATCGAAGATTAAGAAGAGTTGCCAACGATGAGGTGTTTAAGTTCACTGTAATGTTTTGGTACGTAAGCTTCCAGCACCGATCCCTAGCTCGTAAACCGATCGATAACTAGTCCAAACGAGCAGGCTAGCTGGATGATCTATGGCGATTTGCGAAGCTCCTTTGGTCTTGAGGAATACATTTGAGAACCCATATAGGAGATTTGTTCAAGCATTGGATAGCTAGATGCACTTCAGCAAATGAGAGAGAGAATTCGTCTGTTTGTGCCACATTTTTTTTTTTTTATGTATCCATCGAAATCCATATACGTACACACATTGGAGCAAAATATGAAGCGTAAATACAAGCAATGCAACGATGGTGAGGCTCTTCAATCCGATCACGAACCGGATACTCACCGCCCAGAAGAGCCAAGAACAGCGAAAGAACGACGAAGGATTTCCGGGCTTCAATGAGAATGTAATCCCTCATGCTTCTTTCTCCGCCAGATCTTTCCTCGTCCTGTGCGTTTGATTTCGGGAATCCTTCGATCGATACAATCTTATATATAAGCGGGTGATGAATTACAGCAGAGATTCAAATTTACAAACCGATGAAATTTCACATAATCAACGACTGCTCCCTCCCTTTGTTTTTTTTTTTTTAGGGTTTTCACATGCATTTATTGATCATAGATCATCACCTGAATTGGCCACCAAAATTAATTCACTCATGCATGTAGGGCACTAATGAATACACAAATGCCTTCGTGTAGACCATACGTGAGTATGCCTACTTCACGGTGACGTAAGAATTTTCACCCTCTAATATTATACATGAGCCCAACAAGTCATTAGTAAATTGCATTTTCTTTTCCTGTGGGCTTCCCCGCCCCATCCTCAGGTCGAGAAGCCTGCTAAAACCTTCGATTACAACACGGCCGGGCCGAGTCTCATCATAGCCGGGGGATTCCCGCATTCCGGGCGAAGCTGATCGGAAAATGAATGTTATGGAGATACGAGCGACCCGAGCGCTACTCACTGATCCTATTCAGTCGGTCGGTCGAGTCTCTTGTATCAAACTCATTGTTTTCTACACCCCATGACTCTTCTATAACTTACGTCGAATGTACGGTCATCGATCTCTTGGGTCCTCGACCATGTAACTACAATTTCAAGGTTCGCGTTTTTCTCCGTTTCACCAGGTCTCTCGTTCGATTCCGGTGACGGTACATGGAAACTAACTTCTCGTAGCTACGCCGATTGTCTAATTTTCATTACAATAGTGTATATTACATACATGCCGTCTCATCGTTACTAGACAGTACATCATAAAGTCAGGGAAATCAAAGGAAGACGTGGAGTGCATCTGGAGATGAACTACTATTACACGTTCTTCTTCGAATCAAAATCCGATTCTGCCGCAACGATACGACACCCTAGCTGAAATCCCTTTTTTCAGCAACTTAGATTGCACATTAATTATAAATATGATTGGCCCACATATATATATATATATGTATCTATGTGTACGTAAAATTTGGATGACAGGTGACCCTCGCATAATTTGATATCACGACAAGATAAGATAGTGTGATATGAAGCCAAAGATCCGATCCATAAGAGGGTGAATGAAGTCTGTACATGTGGTGGATCACAACTAGTGCGGAGCCTCCAAGTCGATCCAAACGGAGGTGATAAAGTTTAGCGTCTCTTTTTCTCTTTTTAAATAATATTCCAAAACTTTATAAACTAAAAACCCGTGACAAGAGGAATTTTATCTTTTTTTTAAGGTCGAATTAATTGAAACATGATTAGTCAAATTCATTAGGGTTTGTTGAGGGGGGAGAAAAAAAAAATATATATATATATATATACAATTTAAGTTGTAAACGTGATTAATGAGACTAGTGCAAAGGGCCTCGACATGCGTGGTCCCCTCGCTCTTCTAGTCTTCAAAGTAATTTTGCATTTCTAATCAAGTGGGTCATACACATCGTACCGGATTCCCTGCCATCTTTGTCCATCTTCCTCGGTGATATGCACATCATTCACTCTCCCCCCCACCCCCTCTTTTTTTTTTTTTTTTTCTTTTTCCCTTTTGTGTGACCAAGAAAAAGAAAAATATTCTGAGTGATTGATTCCCTAACGATTCATGCATGCGTGCTTATATATATATATATATATTCATATAATGGATAGGAACACGCATTTTCCTTTTTAGTTTACCGACGGACTGGATAGAAACTGCACCTAAATGTGCAAATAAATAAATACTTGGGAAGGCCCCTCTCCTCGTCCCATCGGGGGAGGCATCCGAGAGCGACGGGTGCAATTAATTTCTTCGAAGCAACCCGACGGATGGAACGACACACAATTGCACATACGTATCTTCATGTACAACGTGGGTCTTGTCCCGTCCTTGCTTTCCCACCACATCTCGAGACCCGCTCTGTCGAGGAAGATGATTGATTGACTGACTGAAATAATGCCGAAACTGCCTACATATACCCTGCCGAGCTGCGTACGTACTCCAAATTCATATACCCGTAGTACATGTCTCATCTTGACGTGATGGTGTACGTACCACAGCTCGTATTTAAAAAGTTAAGTCAATAATTAAATAACCAATTGCCTCTACTAATAAGTCTTGGGCAGCTAATCTTTTTTTTTTCAAGGGAAAAAGAATAAATAATCTCAAACCATACATATCAGTATCAGGACATGTAGACGTCATAAATGGAGCTAATTCATATGCACATGCATAAAACATAAATATATATTTATATGTCTAACCTTTTGGATGATCAATTGGTTAACAAAAAGCAATAACTAAGCCCTTCTCTCGTGCCCGAGTGACAACGGAAGCAGTACCACAGTGTACTTCAGCACTCATCTCTGGTAACAAGACTCTGTACTTCAGAAAACCTTGTACTGCTCATGATCTCTGTCGGCACCATATATATATATATCAGCCTAGTTCGCGAGCTCCCAATCAATGATCTCGATCAAGCATAGTTCGTCCATCCATCCGTGTAACGTAAATACTTCCTTCTCGGTTAGAAGGATCCAGATCTGGTCAACAGGGCTCGAGCTAATCCAGGAGGTACGTCGATCAGCCGATACACCTAGGATCTTATGTATATACTTACCGTACCATACGTGGCACGCATGTGAATTTCACCGTATATATGCCTGTGTATCTTATCTACACGTACGCATGGATGGAAAAGCCCGTTTCGATTTTAGATCTTGCGGAACATGAACATGCATAGAGAAGGTTAGCTGAATCTTTCTGAAGAAACAAAAAGATTCCCATGTTTGAATTTCCGCTGGTAAGGGGCTGTTTCCAACTCATCAAGAGCTCATCCCAACCCCACTTCAATTTCATATGTTCCACGCATATATGTCAGTCTATATATATATATATATATATAGAGAGAGAGAGAGAGAGAGAGAGAGAGAGTGTGTGTTCAATTTTGTAATTAGCCAGAATACTCACGTCGTTAGGTTAGCTAGGCTTTGAGGCTGGCTTAGCTAGGTTCGTGCCGCATCACATCATAGTTTAATCCGGTGGGAAGCCGGAATTAGCACAGTAATCACATGCTGGTCTGTGGCACTGCACGATACTATTGTCCATTGATAAATTGCCTATGATTATGAGGCCAGGAATTAGCAAGTCGTTATCCTGCCTAATTAGATTAATTTAGCTCACGCATTCAACAGCAAGCGAGAAATCTTGTTGCGTGATTAATTGACTAATTGATTAACTGACGAGCCGATATGGAATTAGCACATTATTGGTGATTGAGAAGATATATAAATTAGTACTGTGACATATTGAAATTCAATTTTAAAAAAATACCTATCCATTTCTCTTTGGTACATATATTTTTCCTCAGTGAGATGTGGAGTAATTGAGACAATTTTCCACCGACAGGGAAGGCCGTGATCGGAGATAATTGCCACGGCGGTGAATGGGAAAGAACATTTTTTGACCGACCAAAAGTAGAGACATTTTTTCTCGTAATAGCGCGTCCTAAGTACGGACTCGTGTCCCCTTTATTAGTTAAATATGTATTTATGCATCTGTATGTATGTATGTATGTATATATAAGTTCTCAAAATTCATGCGTTCCCATTCAATCTTCAACTAATATTCCCTCTTCTGTCCCCTTTTTGCCCCCACAAAAATTAACGCTCCATGACTAGAAAATTTCGAGTGGTTCTGTCTCACCCACCAACTCATAAAAATATTCAATGAGGAATTTTCAATCAAAATTTGCTCATAAGACATTCCACTAACGTTACTGTTATCATATTCAAATATAATTACCTTCACCTTTATAAAGAGACAAGAAGGCAATTTTTTTTTTTTATCCTTGAGAGCGATGACTTACTGATGAGTTGATAACATGCAGTATGTCAAGTTTAGGGTTCGAAACTCTTGAGGGGCGGGCCCTATGCTGTAAAATATACCATTCAGTAGATTAGTCAGTTTTTACAGCATTGAACACCACCAATATCAAAACAAAAAATGAAGGTAATTTTCCTTTTTTAATTATATTATAAAAAATATGTTTACATCACACGACAAATTGTTTAACATTAATCTAAATGATGGTTTCTTGAATGTTTGAGATTTGAAGAGGTCTAAACAATCATAAACAACCCTAGAGATCGCACGTCTACAAAATTTTAAGATGATACACATAGCATAGCGGAATTTGATTGGTGTATCCTCATCAACCCGTATCGATGAGTCGTCCAGATAGGACCAACCGAAAATTTCTCCTCGAAAACGCGCCCGTCGAGATGGCTCTTGTCCAAGATTTTGGTTAAAATTCTCCTAATGGAAAGGACCCATAATCAAGAAAGTTTTACTCTCTTGGATGGATAAATATTGGCTCCAATATGAATAACTTAATTCCATGGAGATTTGGGATATTAACCAAGACTTTACTAAAAAGTTAAATGTGCATTTGAATTTGTACATATACGCATGTTTCAGTATATAAACATATACGTAATTCGAAAAACGTGCGATGGCGTGCGAACAATAACAATGCCAATTATCATCCTCATCTTTTTCGTCCGACCAAGTGGTAAGTTTCTGTACCAGTCATACCTGTCGACCATGGTTAATTTAATTTCTACAAACCATGCTAACACTAAAGTAGGAATGGGTCCACGATCCAACTTATCTGACAATTTTGGAATTGATGCCGCTGCTAATTCAAGGCTAAGACAAGATAATCATTCCCATAATTATTTTTCCCCCCGATAAATATTTCGATTAAGCACAATTAATTAAGACGGCGCCCCCACAGCGACGAAACCGCTCTTTTGGCTCGCTCTGGTCATACTTATCGCTACACGCCTTCCATATGTCATCATTGCATTAGAATGATTGAGTACTCATTCGATCTTGCTTTTTTGTTGGGAGAAAAAAAAGTAATTTGACTAATTGGACACGTGGTGAATTCCGGATAGATAAACTTGTCTTCCTTTGGTGTTCTAGATGGCCGAAATTGATGATACAATGAATGGTCCCTCCATGATTTTCACGCGTAGCCATGGCTCATTTGTCGTCTCGCAGTTGTACGTCTGCAAATATATTTATGGCCAACGTGGTACTCGATCGATCATCTATCGATTTTTTCCCCCTAATTAATGTCACGGCTCACAGTTGCAAGAAGGAAGTGGGGATCTGTTCGTTCTGATTATTTTTGTCTATACGCGTTCAGAAAAAAATGATATATAATTCGACGTGTTTGTTCATGCAGCCCGTGAACTCAGAAAAATACGTACCTACGGCACCCTTTGCCATCTCTCCGTTTGGTGCAACAAACAAATTCTGACGCGATATTTAACGTGTTGAACAACAACAACAACAACAGTATGTCTCATTGTGCGCTAATAAATTAGATGTCTGTCCCCGCCACAATGAGATCCAATGCTGAAATTCTAAGAATAAGTGAAATCTGGGGTGGGAAAAAAGGGCTAATCATGATTTGGACGTGCTGTTGATCTAAATACCTTTTTTTTTGTAATCCATTTAGTATAAAATTATGTCTACTTGAGCACAGAAAAGGGAAATTAATTATGCGATCAATATTATTATGAAGAGATTTATGGTAATAATATTATTTTAAAATCTAGATTAAGAGGCTTTTAAGTGAAATTTAATGAACCCTTTTATCATCATACCCTATCATCCTCACTATGAATTCTAAAAAATCTTACTGTCCTTTAAACGTACAAATACGTGCAGAATAATGAATTGAAAAGAGGGTAATTCTGAAATGACATTGCATGAAAAGATGGCCAGGATGATCGTTAATTGCATGATAATGGTGGCTCTGAATGAATAATTCACCGACGAAATAACTGGCCTCTTTCACAGTCGGTCGAAATTGATTATCGAAAGTAGCCCTGTGGAAGGTCGAAAAATAGGTTAATTAGGCACATTAATTTGTTGGAAGACGAGAAACCGTGAAACCAAAAATGTAAAAAAAAGAAGAAGAAGAAGAGCACAAAGAACTGACAACACAATGTATTCCATGGACACGCAACTTCATCGCCGGCTGCAAAACTTGTCAGCACGTAAGCGAAGGTCTCTACGTCTCTCGTCTGCATAACGATGAGAGAATGTCAACGTACGTAGCCAACCCTAGGTCGGTTGAGAGCGGGTTCGGCCATGGTTTCCCTCGAGGAAGATCTTGAAATTACCTTTTATAGGTGAAGAAAATGTACAGCCATGGGAGTTTTGTTCCTACGAGAGTCTAATCGATCGGGAAGAAATATGCTGGGCCATTGAACGTTGGAAAAAAGTAACAGGTTAGTGGCAGGGATCCGATGCTGATTCAGACCGGGAGTGACCCTGTTCTCTGACCACAGCACATGGAGGAATAACGACCACATCTGTTGTCGAAGAGGAGGCGCGGAGGTGTTTCTAAATTATTGTAGGAGAGAGTGGTAAAATCAATGTCCCAAAGATCAATTGTTTTTTCCCTCTTTGAGTGCATGTGTAGAAGTGGTGTGGGCCCTCTGAGGCTTCATGGTCCCCCCCTTTACCTAATTCCACTAATTACGAGTTTGGGTCATTACAGTGAATTTACCTTTTGACTAATCAGTACTTTCACATTGTATTAATTAATATTTACGTTGAGGTACACGATTATAAATCGACTAAATAAAGGGGGAGTTGTGATCTTATATACATGTCCGCCCTACCTCCATCGTCAAGCAAGCGAGGTAAGCACCATGTGGATTGTAGAACGATCAGCCGAACGTGCTGACTAGTGGCACACTATATTCGATCCAGTTAAATGTTCGGTAGTGAAAAAAAATGATAATCTAAGAATGATGATTTATTTTGGCTATATATTAAATAAAGTTCAGATCTTATTTTTGCCTAATAAAAAACTCGTGGGGCCCCTCTACATATATATATATATATAATTAAACCGTGTACGAGCTGGTCCACATCTATTAACTAATTCGAATGGATACGTGGAATTTTTTTTAAAATAATAATAATAATGCTGCTATTTTATATGTTAATTATTTCCAAAGAAGATTAACATATAATTCTTTTTTTATTATTAATCCCCCACAGGGCAATGAGGAAATGTTGGAGCTCCGCACTCCCGATACACGGTTTGCTGCCAGCCACGATTCCATGTTGTCGGCGCGCGACAGTCGTCGATTTGGCAAGGTGCAATCGTTTATATATATATATGCACCGAAGATCGGGGTTTGAAACCAAAGATTGTACTATTTTCATTTTTTTTTATTTATAACACGTATTATTCTC
This sequence comes from Sonneratia alba, assembly GCA_900174645.1. Taxonomy (NCBI): domain Eukaryota; kingdom Viridiplantae; phylum Streptophyta; class Magnoliopsida; order Myrtales; family Lythraceae; genus Sonneratia; species Sonneratia alba. The sequence goes on from FWPY01000071.1 coordinate 1,494,574, forward strand.
GAATCAACCAAAATGCACTTCAAAATTAGTCTATAGTTAAGCGAGAATCCTGGAAAAATTTTTATCGATTCTTTCAACTTAAGATTTGATCATGAGAGTCTTGTCTATAATTAAAATCTGGGACCATCTCAATTTTCAATCAGTTTGCCCCTGTGGAAGGTACGCCGGTATGAACCAATTTGTCATGTTAGAAGTCATTCAGACGAGTGGATGATTAACGAAACCCACTTCTTCAACTCTCCGGGAAAACCCAGGACTTATGCAGTGTGGACATTGACATCGATGGCACGAACTTTGTGTGCTTAGCTGGCCCGAAGTACACCGAAATGCTCGCCTTCTACGTTGATTCTGAATTTTGAACCGGTTGTTTGGTTACATTCGGTTTAAGGAAGCATTCCGACTCTGAGAAATGAGATCTAGTGCAATTGCACTACACTTGTTCTAACAATCGATAAATTATAAATCCGAATCATAATCTCTTAATTCTTTTATTCAATTATAAACTTAGAGATCTTTCATGCAATTGAAATAAAAAAAGGTGGGCGGCTTTTGCGGAAGGAGTGAATGGATTTGGAATGGTCCAGGAAACCACTAAAAGATTATTCCTATGAACAAATGGGAAGGATACATATGTATATAATTTATAGAATAGAATTTTAATGTAATGATATTATTTTTAATATAATATTACATATTGTAAATTTGATTATCGTGATAATATTTTCTGTATCGTCCGTTTCTCTGTTACTCCCTCGAATTTTTGGTTCCGTCTCGTAACCAAACGAATTTTATGTATTTTTGGAGCCAATTGCTGTGTCAAAAGCTATCGTAGCTACATTATTGAATGGATTAACTTCTAAGTATGGGGGAGAGCATATTTCCTCCATTAAAACGTTTTCTTCCTTTTTAATTTTTAATTTAATGATCAGCACATGCGGGAACGAATATTTTCAAAAAAGATATCGCTAATAGTTTAATCACCCTTTAATTAATAGTCTACCTTCCGAGAAATGGTCTCTGAAGATCCTTCACCTATAAATGCCTTACTCAGATTGATAGCTTCAAGCATCGCATAAGTAAAATTCAATATTGGTTTGAGCATTGAGAGAGAGAGAGAGATCAGAAAATGAGGGCAAACAGGGGCTTGATCTTTGCGTTCATAGGTTGCGTGGTCCTGCACGGATGGTCTCTCTACTCGGCTCAGGCCGCCGTGCATTTCTACGATTTCGTGGTGAGTATATATCATTAGACGCTGCTTTGTTCGGGCCGGGTTCCAAGCGATGTTACTTTTCGATCATCGAATTGTCGGGGCACACACATGACATTTATATATATATATATATATTATCATGCGTATATGTGGTCTGGGGACAGCATAGGCTGATAGAAGTCCGATCATCATGAGTTCGAGTCGGTTTTGTTATGCTATGTATGATATAATTTATGCAAAATTGATGGGCGTATTGCTCACTCATATCATACTGGAGTATTCTTACATGGTACCGTCTAATTCAACAAAGTTCTTGTTGACCTGTTTCGCAGTTGGAAGAGACCAACTTCACGAAGTTATGTAGCACGAAGAGCATATTGACCGTGAACGGCAGCTTCCCGGGGCCGGAGATCCGAGTAAACAAGGGAGACACCGCGTTTGTCACCGTCCACAACAACGGGACATATGGCGTGACCATTCACTGGTAGATACCATACGTCACATCATACAACTAATCAACGGGAACATTTTTGTTCTAGAATCTTTTCATCTCATAAATTGCATCCTCTCTGTGTCTCTCAATTCCAAAGAAATAAATGAATGTAAAATGGGAAATAAAATGAAAATAGGCGAGAAATTTCGTTATTGAGAATTAATCTAAGAATTCTTGACCATCTTGGAATATTTGTGTACAGGCATGGAGTCAAACAGCCGAGGAATCCATGGTCGGACGGTCCGGAGAACATCACACAGTGTCCCATCCCACCGGGCACCAGCTTCACACAGGAGCTCGTGTTCACCAACGAGGAGGGGACCCTCTGGTGGCACGCCCACAGCGACTGGACCCGTGCCACCGTGCACGGCGCCATAATCATCTTGCCGAAGAACGGAACAACATACCCGTATACAAAACCTGATGAAGAGCAGACAATCGTGCTCAGTAAGTATCTGACCCTCACGATCAGAAAGGGCCAATCTGCGGCATTTTAGCGTTGTTCTTGAGACTTCGATGCCGATGATCGGTGTGTCAAAGAGGTCTAATTCACGTTTGGCTGTTAAAAAATGGATGAGCAGGTGAATGGTACACGGAAGATGTTATGGCGATCATTGATGAGGCACTTGCAACCGGCGGCGATCCCAACTTGTCGGACGCTTTCACCATCAACGGCGAGCCGGGAGACCTATATAACTGCTCCAACAGTAACATTCTCTCCATAATTTCCCTTTCCCTCGTAAATCCATGTTTTAAATAGAAAAAAAAAAAAAGAGATCGCTTTGCGTTTTCGAGGAACGCACCTTGTAATCCGATTGAGCACAGCCATCTTACGGGGTCCCATAAAAGAATCTCGTTGCTTCTGGTGTTACTGTTGTGACTCGTCTGTGACGCAAAATTTTTGAACACAACACAGCAACCACCTACCGCATGCTGGTCGATTATGGGAAAACCTACTTGCTCCGTATAGTCAACGCTATCATGAACGAGGAGATGTTCTTTGGCATCGCGAACCACACCCTCAAGGTTGTGGGGATGGATGCCGCCTACCTGAAGCCTATAGAAGTCGAATACATCATGATCACCCCGGGGCAGACGATGGACGTCCTGGTCACAGCGAACCAGACGCCCAGCCACTACTACATGGAAGCGAGCCCTTTTGCCGACACGACCGCTCCGTTCGATAACACCTCGACAACGGCCATCTTCCAGTACCAGGGCAACTACACCCCGCCATCTCCCCCTTACTCCCCGAGCCTCCCCGCCTACGACAACAAGAGCGCGGTCGGGAACTTCACGAGTCTGCTGCGGAGCTTGGCGAGCGAGGAACATCCCGTGAGCGTGCCCCTGAACATCACGAAGCGCGTCTTCATGACCGTCTCCGTGAATCAGATCGAGTGCGCCAATGCTTCTTGCAGCGGCCCCGATGGGAACAGATTGTCCGCTAGTTTGAACAACATCAGCTTCGTGACTCCGACTATCGACATCCTAGAAGCATACTACAGGTATTGCAATTCTAATCAACCTAAAAATCTCCTCATCGGATCAAATCAAGAACAATAACACTTCATCAACATCAATTGCTTTCTTGTACATGCTAAAACAAATTTAATTAATATGACCCCCCCCCAAAAAAAGCAGGTAATGGTAGTACTTATATGATCATTATTTCTTAACATAATAATTTTATAGTAACTTGGTAAATTTTGTATTATATTGCATGCATGATGTATGGTAAAAATTGCTATGTAGGATGATATAATAAGAATTGTTTTGTTGATATGTCATGCCATATTAACATGATATGTTTGCTATGTGTATACAAATAAATATTTATGGTGGTTGATGATTTATAATTAACGAGGTAATGAAATAGGATACATACCATCTACTTTAAAAGTTATATGAATTATTGACAAAAATATGTATTTTATAGGATTTTAATATAATTTTTCCAATTTTCTTTTGCAGCGAAATTGACAACGTGTTCAACAAGACCTTCCCCGATGTACCACCTTACTTCTTCAACTTCACTGGAGACGTGGGGAACAACACACTGTACCCAAGCCTTGGGACGGAGGTAAAGATGATCGAGTACGGTGCTGCCGTGGAAATAATTTGGCAGGGGACCAACATCGGTGCGGCTGAGAACCACCCGATGCACCTCCATGGGTACAGCTTCTACGTGGTGGGGATGGGCGACGGGAACTTTGATAATGAGACGAGCCCTTCCACCTACAACCTGATCGATCCGCCGGAGGTCAACACCATCGGGTTGCCGAAGAATGGATGGACGACGATGAGATTCATAGCCGATAACCCAGGTCCACGCTCAAAATCCCTCGACCTATTGCTTGTTAGGCAGCCACTTCAAATTTATTAAGTAGAATTCGTGTCTAAATGGATTGTCAACCTCTTTTTTTTTTTCCTTGCAGGAGTATGGTTTATGCACTGTCATTTGGAGAGGCACTCGAGCTGGGGAATGGACACTGTTCTCATCGTTAAGGATGGTCCCACCAACGCAACGAGCATACGCCCGCGGCCGAGTTACATGCCTCCTTGTTCCAAGTCCTAGGTGACCAGTTGGGAACCTGCTAGATCCATCGGCTAATTTGTTGGGATTAATTGTTAAATAAATATCTGTCAGTAGAAAAGTTGCTCTGGCCCCCGTAGTGCAGCGATGGGGACGCGTTGCTTGGTATAAAAAATAAGTCACTGCAAGAAGAGTGTGTTTTGTATAAGCTAATGTGTAGTTGGAATACAGCAACCGACCACGCACTTTTGAGAAAGTGGTGTGGAACATTTTATGTCACATCATGCATCGATGTAACAAGCAGAATCAATTTACTGCAGTGAAGTGAATTTGGTTTCTCCATTATGAATTTGCTTTAACCTGATTTTGAGCTGATTATTGAGTTTTCCCTGGTTATAAAACTACTCCTATATAATTTTCAAAGAAATTTTTAATAAAAAAGGGAAGAGGGAGAGATAGAAGGGAATAAGGAATGTGACAAGTTCAGCGCAACTTTTTGTCAACAGATTGATGATAACATAAATGGCATTGAAGTCCCGTTTTCAGTTGGTATTAACTTAATGTAAATTTGAATTATATTGACAGTTCTGCTGAGCATTTGCTGTACAATTTCAACATTACATGTGATCCCAATCGAAAACGAAGAGAAAGTACCGTGTGGGTTGGAGGAAAATATCTGAATCATGATGCGTGGCTTCACCAACCTAACATACGCGCGCTAGCGTGGTCCCAGCAAGTGGAGGGGAGACGGAGCGAGCAAGAAAGCGGCTTCCTTTTGGCAGAGCGCCAAACAAGTACCGGTCATTTAGTCTCCTCCCTCCACAGTAACAAGTAAAAAAAAAAAAAATGCTAAGAGCCTGTGTTCATGGACCGTCTTTTGATGAATCATCTGTTGGACGGGTGATGGGACCTTCACTTTCCCCTCCATCCAGTACGGATGAAGAGTCGGAATAGTTCTTTAAAGTCTTCTTGGTCTGAAATCGTGCTTTAAGTCACATTTGAACAAATTGGATAATAGGATTGGCATTGGAACAAATTCTAGCATAGGGAGAGCCACTTCGAATGAACTCAAGTACAGTTAACCGCCCAAGGTAAAGGATCACGTTTCTACTTATTTTCTGAAAAAGGTAATGCATTTATTTTGCTAAGGACTTCAAAACATATTTTGCTATGTGGTAGCATGCTGATCACATGGTTTCCAAGCCGAGCCGACCTATTTTATGGTCCCCACTATATTGGAGCTGTCTTAATCTTTCCCTATAAATTGCTCGTACGTTGGACAGCACTGGACATCCCATAATAACATTGGAAATCATTTCACACCAAAAGCAAATTTAAATTCAGCGCCCTTTGGGAGAGAGAGCAGATGGGTTCCGCTAGAGCCTTCATCCTCGCACTGCTAGGGTTTATGGTCCTGCACGGCTGGTTGCTCCACTCAGCTCAGGCCGCCGTCCATAACTACACTTTCATTGTAAGTGTGTGTATAATGTTTATATGTGACGTACCACAACACAGGTTCGTGTCTGCCTAGGATGAATTCGTCACCTCTGATCTTACAGCCTACTTGACTTGTGGATCCCAAGATGATATACAGTCGACGGCCTATGAGCCAATTTACTTTCGAGGGCTAGGATCAGGTTCCATAGACAAGGATGGGCATGGAAAGCAAGAATTTGTTGCGGGACGAGCTGATCGGGGCCTATCCTTTGAGGTCTTTCAGGCCTTGAACAGGCTGCTCGGAGTCGGTTTGCGCTAATAAAGACGTTCGACTGATCACTGGGGGTCGGAGTTCTGTTATGTGAAGTTGTCGGTGGGGGGTGGTTTGGGGGAGATGTTGCTGTCTCTCCTTTGAGTCTATCTCTAGCCATAGAATTATAATACTTTTATCTCAATAATGTAGGAAACACCCGGTAATTACGCAGACTTTTTTTCCCCCTTGACACATAGAGAGAGTTGCTTTCACGTTTTAATTTTTCTCTCACTTTTTGTCTTGTGTTTTCTACGAGGATGCGGGGAGATTCGTTAACCCTTTTTTGTCTTCCTGTTGTTACAGTTGAAGGAGACGAACTTCACAAAGCTATGCAGCACGAAGAGCATATTAACAGTGAACGACAGTTTCCCTGGCCCGGAGATCCAAGTGCGCAAGGGGGACACCGCGTTCGTCACGGTGCACAATCAAGGAACGTACGGCGTAACTATTCACTGGTACAGTAAAAGACGGAAATTTCTCCTTCTGTGAGTGTTTTTGTTTTTTGCCCTTTTAGCGTGCGTACCTTTGCTACCGGGTTGATGGATCGGCTTAATGTCGGTGTCACCATTTTAAATTTGTCTGACAATCAATCAACTCGTGGAGGAGAAGAACTTAGTTATCTAATCCAGCAAGCTATCCTTTCCACCAGAGTTGAGTCCTACCATTCACGGAAAATGTTGGGGGGAAAAGAAATATCTCTGACTACGAATCATGTCATGGTCATTGATAGGAGCCTTCACAAGATCTAGCCTTAAAAGTCACGTCTTGTTTAGATCGATCTATAAAAACAAATTAATATTACTTAAACGGGACGGTCGAGAAAGGGAAAAAGGACAATCTTATCACCATAGTCTATCTTTGTTCAATTGCAAATTAGATTCATGGATGTACATAATTGGGAAGTTAAAATAAAAAATAAATAAAATTACTGACAGCCCCATTATCAGCAGCAATGAATTTAAATGAATGTCGTAGCTCTCTTTCGAAAAAACTCGATATGAGAGATTAAGATAAGATTTAGGTGGTGAAATGATAGGATCCAATAAAAATATATAAAATTAAATAAATTTTATATAAAATTTCTATGATTTTTTTAAATTTAATAAGGGTACAAACCCTTTAAATTTATCCATAAAATATTCACTATTTTTATTTATTATTATCAAATTTTATTTTCCTACTTATTCACATCCTTTTTGACCATTTTGCTTTGAATTTCGGTTGCATTCTGACACAATTCATGTGCTGCCTCTTATTACTGGGACAAAGATGAGGGTCGTACTACAGTGCAACACGGCTTCCCTCTTTTTGCAGGAACCCTATACAATAATTGGGCGATGTGTTTAGATTAATAATATGTATAGTCGAGCCAGATTCCTAATCAGTAGAGGCCGTATGATAGGCAGTATAATCTTTGTTGTGAGACTGAAAGATATATTTCGTAATTGTAACAATTTCACCGGACAAAAAAGAAAGTGTAAAAATTGGCATACATTTGATTCTTCATGACCTGTTGGAACTCATCGTAACCAATAGCTAGGAATCGAAATTCAAATTCCTTAACTCCTAATCTGATCGATGCTCTACCGTGTGCCTAAAAGTGGATTACTTGTGCTCAAGCCGCGTTATATGTGTGCTTTCTTGATGGCTATAATGGTTTCGAGATGCACAGGCATGGAGTGAAACAACCTAGGAACCCTTGGTCCGATGGTCCGGAGAATATCACACAGTGCCCGATCCCGCCGAACACCAGTTTCACCCAGGAGATCATATTTAGCGACGAAGAGGGGACCCTCTGGTGGCATGCCCACAGCGATTGGACCCGAGCGACCATACACGGTCCTATCATTGTCCTACCAGAGGCCGGAAAGTCGTATCCTTTCGAGGAACCTTACGCAGAACAGACGCTCGTTCTAGGTACGGTAGCAAAATATCAATCCAATTTGATCCATCATCGATAGATCGATTTGCGGAAATGTGAACCGATACTAATAAATCTTGTTAGGATGGATTGACAGGTGAATGGTACGAGGGCAATGTTATGGATATCATCAATGAAGCACTTGCGACCGGGGGCGATCCCAACCTATCGGACGCTTACACCATCAATGGCGAACCTGGAGATCTATATGATTGCTCCAACAGTAAGATTTTGTTTTAGTTTCTTTGTTTTTTTTCTTTTTTCGACTATATAAGAATCCAATTTATTTGATACGTTTCGGATGATGCGCAGCGACCACGTTCAACATGTTGGTCGAGAGCGGCAAAACCTACCTGCTCCGTATAATCAGTGCCGTGATGAATGAGGAGATGTTCTTTGGCATTGCAAACCACACGCTCACGGTCGTAGGGATGGACGGGGCTTATCTGAAACCCATAACCGTTGATTACATCATGATCGCCCCTGGCCAGACGATGAACGTTTTGGTTACTGCGAATCAGACCAGCAGCTACTACTACATGCAAGGCGTGCCATTCGCAGACACGACCGCACCGTATGATGCCAACAACGTGACAGCCATCTTCCGGTACCAGAATGCTACCCGGCCGGATTCGATCGACTTGCCTAGCCTCCCGGGCACAGCCAATAAGACCGCCGTCACGGAGTTCACCGACCAGCTGCGGAGCCTGGCTAGCACGGAATATCCGGTTGATGTGCCGCAGAACATCACAAGGCGAATCTTCATGACGGTCTCGGTGAACCAAATCTACTGTGCCAATGCATCCTGCGATGGCCCCGACGGGAACCGGCTGGCTGCAAGCTTGAACAACATCAGCTTTGTGACTCCAACTGTTGATATCTTGCAAGCTTACTACAGGTAGCTGCGGTATAATCAACCATTTCTCTTAATGGATCTAATTTTTTGATCAGGTAGAACTAATGGATGTGTATGTACATACATCTTTTTTCCCTCTGGCACGCAGCAATATTTCAGGTGTATACAATGCTACCTTCCCCGATATACCGCCTTATTTCTTCAACTTTACGGGGGACGTCGGGGACGATACGATCTACCCGAGTCAAGGGACCAAGGTGATAGTGATCGACTACGGTGCTGCTGTGGAAATAATTTTCCAAGGGACTAACGTCGGAGCTGCTGAGAACCACCCCATGCATTTGCACGGATACAGCTTCTATGTGGTCGGTATGGGTGATGGGAACTTTGACAACACCACCAGCACGTCTACCTACAACTTGGTCAATCCCCCGCTGGTTAACACCATCGGACTCCCGAAGAATGGATGGACCACGATCAGATTCGTAGCTGACAACCCAGGTCCATCTATGATTAAGTTACCACCATCTCTGATCCTCAGCTGATGCATGATTAACTCCTACCCAGTTACAATTACAACCTTTTCTCTTCTGCAGGCGTATGGTTTATGCACTGTCATCTGGAGAGACACGCGAGCTGGGGAATGAACACCGTCGTCATCGTCAAGGACGGGCCGACGGCTGCAACGAGCATGACTTCACCTCCTTCTTACATGCCTCCTTGTTCCAACTCTTAGGCGGATATGGACGAGATGTTGTTCGTCGTGGTTGCGTTCTATTATTGGAACCGATCTCCGTTGGATAAATATCTGCAGGGTGAAGAAGAGATCTTTTCTTTCTTTCTTTCTTTTTTTTCCGAATAAAAGTTCTTTGGTGGGCATCTGATCGTACGATGAATAAGTGTGATCTTGACATACTCTTCGCGCATCGTCCCGTGTAGCAATCGCATGCGCAGAGAGTGATATATGTTGGATGTCTATTTTTTGTTTCATCGAATCGAATTTCTTTGAGTGTTGTTCATGTAAGCGTGTACCGAGTGCTTTGCTTTGTTCTTGTTTATTAAATTATTTTCTTATCAATCATACCTTTGCCATATATGTCTAGTTCACGGTTATGGTATTTAATGCAATAATGCCATCTCTTATTTAGAATGGTAGATCATAAATCCGATTCCTCCCATCCCATCTCTAGGCGCGCGCCTCTTTCTAAGTGGGGAAAAATGTGCATGTTTAGTACTTGTGTTGAAGATCCGCCACGTCTCTGTGGCTAATGCAATGTAAGAGATGCCTACCATATGACTAATTATTGAATTGCAAATGCGATCATCCGATCATACTGTTAATTATATCAAGAAAGAAGCTTATCTATTTTGGTATTTCACCCCTTTTGGCATTGCTTTCCTCAATCGGTTGACTTTTGCACATAACCATCCCACATTCAACGAGTCAGGAAATTGTTTCTAAGGGAGCTCGGAGATCTTTAGAGTATAAAATCCCCGATCTACCCTTTCTTGTCTCTAGAATCTTTAACCGAAATTTTAAAGGTTAAAGCAGATTTTACAGGAAATTCATGAATAAAATAAGAGAGAAATAAATAAATATAAAGTGCTGTACAATAAGATTTTTTAAAATTTTCAAGTTTACGTAGATTTGGTTAATTAAAAATAGAAGGTTTTTTTCTGCTTTTATCCTTCCAATAAAATAAAATAAAATAAGAAGGAAGAAAGAACGTCACGTGGGACTCCGATCACCATTTCCTAAAGCATTTGGCCCCGCTTTCTACGTGAACCGCGATCACAACTCAGAATTCCTTCGAGACGAAGAAATCGTGATTTCTACCTAAGCCATAGTGAGAGAAATAATAATACATGATTACACTGCGCCCGATCGTTCCTCTTTCCCCAATTCCCCGTTCACATGATTTATTCTTCCTTAATTTCGTCGAGGTTTGAAAAGAGGGGAGCTTTCATATCGTTAGGGACCCGTCATCTCACGGGATCAATCCGATCTCACAACAACCTGTTCCCAAGTCCCCCACCACCACCGCTCGTTTCCTAATTAATGCACAAACTTTCCTACGAAAAGAAATAATAAAAAATTCATAGCCTTTCCCTACTTGGGCTGCTGAGGTCCGAATAAGAAAACCGATGAGATAAGACCATCAAAAACACTAATCTAATTACTCAAGTTGCCCAGAGGACGGACCAGACGCAGCCGAGCGACGACCCGGGAGCGGATTACCCACCGGCAGGTGGACAGGAGACGGCCATCTCGATGCACGCAAATCGTTTAATGAAAGTAGATTTATCTTTCCACAAAACTTCCACGGGGAGCTGAGGACTTAGTTTGTATCCCTTGTGGGCATCACGGACTGGACCCACGAGCGCTGCGTACGACCTTAAATCCACCCTGCCACGCTCGCCAAAGTTGAGCCGCGCGCCCACAAGTAGTTCGATACAGGGGAATCGTGCGGAAAACGTTTCGAGCTATATCGTGGTGGTCGTAACTGTCAAACTTTCAAAATACCTAAACAAGCGTGGGCTGAATTTAGCAATCAAGATGGTAATAAATGATTCTAACTATATTCTTAGAAATTTCGTATGAATGGATGAGTCTTTCCCCACATACAACCCGATGAAAAAGTCATTGTCTCCATTGATTAATGAAGACAGCGGGACACGCTGCTGTCAGGAGGACAATGTACACTACTTAGTGCTGTATCCACTAACTAAATACCAATATTGACAAAAGTAAGGACAAAAAATTGGGCATAAAAATATTTTATGTTGAGAGGGATTTATCAGCTTAATTTAATTTGAAATCCAATTAATTATACTCCATTAAATTTCTATAAATCATCAGAGATAGAGAGAGCCCCGGCTTCGGCTTAAAACTTAGAAGGGGAGGAAAAATAAGACATGGAGAATTCGTAATTGGCATAATCGGATCTTAATCAATCTCTACTTGTGGTCACCTTGAACGGGTGTTACTCTCGTGCCAAATTCAAATCTCTGGAAAACGAATTTCACTAGGGAAATTAAAGTTTCTAAAGTTTCCAGTGTCCGTGTGAGCTTATATATATATATATATCTCGGTGAGTTTAGCCGGAGTTCGGAGACAGGTTAACGGAGCACCAGACAGCGATGTCAGCTCAGACATTCAGGTTATGTTACCCCCAATGGATCGGTACCGATTAATGTCCAAAAAAAAATGAAAAAATGAAAAGAAGCAAATATCTGTCCCTTCTTTGGCATTTTAAAACATAGTTTTTAAAATCGGACTGAACTGAGAATCGGTATAGGTATGGGTTCATGGGTTAGACCGGGAATTTAATAGATTGAATAATATATTTAATAAATAATATTACTAATAAATTTACATAATATCATATTTTAAATATAATTTATAATAAAAATTATTAATATAATCATTATATTAAACAAAAGTTTAACATAAAATATAAATGTAAGTTTAGTAAAATAAAATTGACACATTATAATATATTTTTATTTTTAAAAAAATTTTAAATTTACCGATTTTTTTACTAGTTCAATTGGGTTCACCGGTTGGATCACGAACCTACCGGTTCAACCTAAGTTGACTTCACTGAAAGTACAATTGAGTTTTTTTATAGAAACCGGATTAGGTGAGTAGCCGGTTCTTAGTTGAACCGGTTGAACTGACATGCCTAGTCCGATTTTTAAAATTATGATTCAAATCTCACTGGAAATTTTAAAAAAAAAATAAAAATTTTGAAGAGCAAATCTCTGGTGTCGGCAATTTAAATGTCTCATTTTTCTTATTCTTATTTTCATTTTCAATTTGATGAAGAATCCGAAGAAATATTACACATATATTATTCACCCTTCCGTTCAGTTAATTTTCACTTTTGCCCTATTTATTAGTTCGATGGAGCTGCTGGACTTACTTGCATATGGGCTGCGGATCATGGGCAAGTATAAACAGTAACCGACGGGCCTTACCTAATGGGAAAATTACATTGGAGGATGCGGTAAGAACTCAATCCCACACGAAGACGGATGCAAGTGGGCACAAGAATGCTGTCACGATGAAATGGAATCCTAAGATCACATGTTATTTTCATTCTGGCAGCACATGGAAGAGAATTATGACCTATCTACACATTCCATAGGTTCCTTAGAGACTACGTGTTAGACCCCTGAGCTCAAGCCCCGGAGAATGCGCACCACAAGCCGTACCTTGGGGTAGTGGTAGCGCATAGCCTGCACGCGAGGATGCGCGGGCTGTCAAGTGCGAGGTGTTGGGATCAATTGCAAGTCCATAAGCGGGCAAGTGTGGAGATGGTCACACAAGCATGCGTGGAGGCACTGGTGAAGGGAACAACCGATCAAGGCTCGGCAGTGTGCTGAGGAACCAGATTGTGACCAAGAAGCGTCACAAGGCACAAGTAGGCGAATGCGCGGGTGGGCAGTGAGGATGCCCACGAGCAAGGCACGGTGCAATGCTCTAGGAGGTTCGGTGAACCTGATACAACCGCGCAAAGGCACTCTAGGAGTGCACATAACTCAACAAGCCCGGCATACGCTAAGGGAGCGGCAAGGGAGTTGACTACTTGTGGAGATCGGTTAAGTCCTTAACCATGCTCGAGCACCGGTGGATGCAGCAATCCCGTTCAGACGACCGTGATCTTAGGAAAGAGATCAAGGACGTGCATCCTAGAGGAGGATGGATCGGGTCGACGAGGCTTAGCTGGCGCCAAGTCAATCCAAGTGAGCAATCCGGGAAAGTTTCTCCGGGAATGGCAACTAATCTGTTATGGAAACAATCCTGGAGGGATTAGACAGATTTGGCAACCAACCAGCTATGGAAACAATCCAGGAGGGATTGGATAGGCTGGAAACTGAGGGAGTGAATCAAGGAATTCCAAGATGTCAGTTGCCATATTGGGCTCACAAGGCTCCTCTATATAAAGGGGGCAGTCTCATTCAGCAAGGAGGCACCAAGACCTCACGAGGAGAAGCCAGAGAGCAGCAAGGACGACCAGGGCAGTCAGGAGGCAGAGAGGATCCGAAATTCCAAGGAGTGGAAGCCAAGTCGGACCTGCAGTCCGGTGTTCTTAAGAGAAGGCACAAGACGGGCGTGCAAGCGGCGCGAGGCTGCAAGGCATAGGCTCGTGAGACTGCGTGTAAGAGTTCTGTCCTGGGTTGGGTTTTTCGTGTACTTGTAATATATGTGAATACGAGTTACGTTTTCCCAATTGTGTTCTTGTATTCCTCGGTGTTGCTTCTTCGGTTCGGTGATCGTTCGGCCTCGACGGTACGCACGGTGTGTGGCTGGTCGGCAAGTGGAGTGTCGACGCCTAGCGGGGTGCGAAAAATTTGTGTTCCGCATCGGCCCCGTGACAGTTGGTATCAGAGCAAGGTTCTGCCCGTGATCAGCCGGAGTACCCGTGTGAGTGGTGCTGCGTTCGGGTGGAGGAGCCCCTTTGTCAAAGACCAAGCGTACCCTACAATCAGCAACCGTGTGGACCAGGGCGATGGAAGCGTTGCGGGAGCAATTGGCGGCGCTGGAAGGCCGTATTGCAGAGCTCACTGGACGAGCAGACCCGACCGCTACGCTGGAACCCCGCGTTGCTGCTTTGGAGGACAACGTCGGCGAAGGCGACGATCTTGGAGGAACCGTGACTGATCTGCTGAAGGCGATCAGGCTTGATGTGGCGACCCTGAAGGATGATGTGGTCCTGATCAAGCGGCAATTGGTGTCCCAGGCGGGGCCATTGAATGAGCCTCGTGGGAAGATGAAGGTCCCGGAGCCAAAGGCGTTTGATGGAACAAGGAGTTCCAAGGATCTAGAGAACTTCATATGGGATATGGAGAACTACTTCGCTGCTGCGAAGATCCCCGACGCCGAGAAGGTGACGATCACCACCATGTACCTCGCCAAGGATGCGAAGCTATGGTGGAGGACCCGAGTCCAAGATGATCTCAGTGCAGGTAGACCCCGGATGGAGACCTGGGAGGCACTGAAGAAGGAGCTGAAAGAGCAGTTCCTGCCGAGCAACACCGCATGGCTTGCTCGGGATGCGATGGCCAAGCTGAGGCATAGTGGACCAGTGCAGGACTATGTGAAGGTGTTTAGCGCACTGATGCTGGACGTGACGGACATGTCAGAGACGGACAAGCTGTACACGTTCCTGAAGGGATTGCAACCTTGGGCTCAACTCGAGCTAAGGAGGCAAGGGGTAAGAGACCTTCCTTCTGCCTAGCTGCGGCGGACGCACTGCTGGACTTACGGATTGCTCGTGCCGAGGAGGGGGGCAAGAAGGCCCAGCCGATGGACAAGGACAAGAAGTCCAAGTCCTACCTGAAAGGGAAGTCAGGAAAGGGCAAGGAGAAACAGCTGACCCGACCAGACAAAGGGAAGGCGAAGGTGATTGAGGGAGCCAACGGAAGGAAGGATCCTCGGACGCACCCGGGCTGCTTCATATGTAACGGACCCCATAGGGCAAAGGAGTGCCCAAAGCGGGAGGGGAAGGTTACTGCCCTACGGTCGGATGACTCCGACGAGGACCAAGTGCAACGTGTTGCCCCACTGCAGGCCCTCGGCGCTATGCGGAGCGAGCGCCCTAAGGTACGCCACAGTTTGTTGTTCGTGGATGTAACCTTGAATGGCAGGCGGATGTCAGCCTTGGTGGATACTGGCGCCACCAACACATTCGTATCGGATCGGATGATACGAACCTTGGAGTTGCGAGTGGAACGCTCTCACAGCCGATTGAAGGCGGTGAACTCCAAGAGCCAACCGATGGCGGGTTGGCAAGGGATGTGCCCATCAAGATAGAGGCTTGGGAGGGTACAGTCGATCTAATGGTGGTTCCTTTGGATGATTACGACCTCATCCTTGGGAATAGCTTCTTTGCAGATGCGGCAATCACCATCATGCCTCATGTGGGAGGCATTGTCATTGGAGATCCACAACGACCCTGTTTTGTGCAAGGATACCGAGGCCTTGCACGCTCCGAGGAGGTAGCCACGGAGAAGGTATCTGCAATGCAATTGGCACGAGGAATGAAGAAGGGGTATCCCACTTACCTTGCGGCTATTAGGGAAGTGGGCGTGCCGGAGATGGAGGCGGACCGTGAGATTCCACACAAGGTTGTGGAAGTGCTCGAACAATTCCAGGATGTGATGCCGGAGGAGTTGCCAAGAGGGCTACCGCCGCGCCGTGTGGTAGATCACAAGATAGAACTACTGCCAGGCACCATTCCCCTAGCCAAAGCCCCGTACCGGATGTCCCCGAAGGAGCTGGTAGAGTTGCGGAGTCAGCTGACCGAGTTGCTGGATGCGGGAAAGATCCAGCCCTCCAAAGCCCCTTATGGAGCCCCGGTGTTATTCCAGGAGAAGCAGGATGGCTCTCTCCGATTGTGTGTCGACTACCGTGGATTGAACAAGGTCACGGTAAAGAACAAGTACCCGGTGCCCTTGATTGTAGACCTGTTTGATCGCCTAGGTGAGGCGAGGGTCTTCTCCAAGCTGGACTTGCGTTTAGGATATTGGCAAGTCCGCATCGCCAAAGGAGACGAGTCCAAGACCACAATGGTAACTCGTTATGGATCCTTTGAATTTCTGGTCATGCCATTCAGTTTAACCAATGCTCCTGCCACATTCTGCAACTTGATGAATGATGTGTTTCACGACATGCTGGATCAGTTTGTGGTCGTCTATTTGGACGATATTGTCGTGTATAGCAGGGACTTGGCACAACATGTGCAGCACTTGCAGGCTGTTTTTGAGCGGCTTAGGCAACACTCCCTATATGTAAAGAGGGAGAAGTGCGAGTTTGGCATGCAGGAGATCCGATTCCTTGGCCATGTGATCGGCCAAGGGCAGGTGCGGATGGACTCCAAGAAGGTGCAGGCGATCCAGGATTGGCCTCCACCAAAATCGGTGACCGAATTGCGGAGTTTCTTGGGGCTGGCCAACTACTACCGCAAGTTTATCAAGGGGTACTCAAAGAAGGTGAGTCCCTTGACTGATCTGCTGCGGAAGGAGCAGAAGTGGACATGGGACGAGGATTGTGAAGCGGCGTTCTCCAAGGTGAAGACCGCCATTGTGACGGAGCCTGTGCTCAAGCTCCCGGACTTTGAGAGGCCGTTTGAGGTGCATACAGATGCCTCAGATCGTGCTGTAGGAGGAGTTCTCGTGCAAGACGGACATCCCGTGGCGTTCGAGAGTTGGAAGTTGAAGCCGGCTGAACAGCGCTACTCAGCACACGAGAAGGAGATGCTGGCTGTGGTGCATTGCTTGAGGGTGTGGCGAGTGTACCTGCTGGGAACCACATTCGTGGTCAAGACGGACAACGTCGCCAATACCTTCTTCAAGTCACAACCGAAGTTGTCACCAAGGCAAGTACGGTGGCAAGAGTTCCTAGCAGAGTATGACTTCGAGTGGGAACACCGACCGGGGAGGCACAACCTAGTGGCGGATGCCCTCAGTCGGAAGGCTTCGGACCAGGTGGCGGCTTTAACTCAAGTTACCTCCGACTTCCTCCAGGAGGTCAAGATCGCTACACTAGGGGACAAGACCTATCAACTCCTAGTGGAGCAAGTCAAGGACGGGACGGTGAGGCGGTATTGGCTGGAAGATGGGCTGCTTTATGGCAAAGGTGGCCGTTTGCTTGTCCCTAGCGGAGAGGGATTGCGCTACCAGCTGATGAAGGAGAGTCACGACAGTCCTTGGGCTGGACATCCAGGCCGTGAGCGGACGCTAGCCCTGTTGTCCAGGTCCTATGTGTGGCCAAAGATGGCCGACGACGTGGAGTTATACGTCAAGACTTGTCTCGTGTGCCAGCAAGACAAGGTGGAGAGGCGAGCAGAGGCCGGTCTCCTACAACCCTTGGCAGTGCCAGAGAAGCCTTGGGTATCACTTTCCATGGACTTTGTGTCCGGATTTCCAGAGGTGAAGGGTTATACGGCGGTGATGGTGGTCATGGACAGATTCTCCAAGTATGCGATCTTCACCCCGTGACCAAGAATTGCACAGCCGAGGCAGCGGCTGAGGCTTTCTATCGCTCCGTGGTGAAGCTCTTTGGAGTACCAACGGAGATCGTGAGTGACCGAGATGCTCGGTTCGCAGGCAACTTCTGGACATGCTTGTTCGGACTGCTAGGATCCGAACTAAAGTTCTCGACGGCCAACCATCCACAGACGGACGGCCAGACCGAGCGAGTGAATGCGCTGCTGGAGGAGTACTTGAGGCACTATGTCTCAGCGAGTCAACGGAATTGGTTAGACTTGCTTGACTCGGCTCAATTGTCCTACAATCTGAACCGCCCCTCTGCAACAGGACATAGCCCGTTTGAGTTAGCAATGGGCTACCAACCGCTAACGCCGCAGGAGGTGGCGTTGCAGCGCAAGGAAGGGCCATGCCCAGCCGCATATCGATTTGCGCGCGACAAGCAGGAGATGCTGGAAGAGGCAAGAGATAGCCTCGCCAAGGCTGCCAAGCGGATGAAGAAGTATGCGGACAAGAACCGGAGGCCGCTGGAGTTCCAGGTGGGGACTTAGTGATGTTGAAGCTCACCCCACAGATCTGGAAGAAGATCACGAGCAAGCGCTGGCACAAGGGCTTGTTCCAGCGGTACGACGGACCCTTTGAAGTGATCAAGAGAGTCGGGCCAGTAGCCTATCGGCTAGCACTACCAGAGAGGATGAAGGTGCACCCGACATTCCACGTCAGTTTCCTTAAGCCTTACCACAGAGACGAGGAGCATCCGGAGTGCAACAAGGTGAAGCGCGCCCCTCTCACCGTGAGGAAGGAACTCGACAAGGAGGTGGAAGGCATACTTGATCACCGAGTGCTGGATACAGCAAGATGAACAGGAGGACGGAGTACTTGGTCAAGTGGAAGGACCTACCCGAGTCAGAGGCGACTTGGGAGAAGGATGTCACCCTATGGCAGTATGAAGACCTCATCCGGCAGTACCAAGAGTCTCATTCGACGAGGGCGTCGAATCCCTTGGGTGGGGGAGGTTTGTTAGACCCCTGAGCTCAAGCCCCGGAGAATGCGCACCACAAGCCGTACCTTGGGTAGTGGTAGCGCATAGCCTGCACGCGAGGATGCGCGGGCTGTCAAGTGCGAGGTGTTGGGATCAATTGCAAGTCCATAAGCGGGCAAGTGTGGAGATGGTCACACAAGCATGCGTGGAGGCACTGGTGAAGGGAACAACCGATCAAGGCTCGGCAGTGTGCTGAGGAACCAGATTGTGGCCAAGAAGCGTCACAAGGCACAAGTAGGCGAATGCGCGGGTGGGCAGTGAGGATGCCCACGAGCAAGGCACGGTGCAATGCTCTAGGAGGTTCGGTGAACCTGATACAACCGCGCAAAGGCACTCTAGGAGTGCACATAACTCAACAAGCCCGGCATACGCTAAGGGAGCGGCAAGGGAGTTGACTACTTGTGGAGATCGGTTAAGTCCTTAACCATGCTCGAGCACCGGTGGATGCAGCAATCCCGTTCAGACGACCGTGATCTTAGGAAAGAGATCAAGGACGTGCATCCTAGAGGAGGATGGATCGGGTCGACGAGGCTTAGCTGGCGCCAAGTCAATCCGAGTGAGCAATCCGGAAAGTTTCTCCGGAATGGCAACTAATCTGTTATGGAAACAATCCTGGAGGGATTGGACAGATTTGGCAACCAACCAGCTATGGAAACAATCCAGGAGGGATTGGATAGGCTGGAAACTGAGGGAGTGAATCAAGGAATTCCAAGATGTCAGTTGTCATATTGGGCTCACAAGGCTCCTCTATATAAAGGGGGCAGTCTCATTCAGCAAGGAGGCACCAAGACCTCACGAGGAGAAGCCAGAGAGCAGCAAGGACGACCAAGGCAGTCAGGAGGCAGAGAGGATCCGAAATTCCAAGGAGTGGAAGCCAAGTCGGACCTGCAGTCCGGTGTTCTTAAGAGAAGGCACAAGACGGGCGTGCAAGCGGCGCGAGGCTGCAAGGCATAGGCTCGTGAGACTGCGTGTAAGAGTTCTGTCCTGGGTTGGGTTTTTCGTGTACTTGTAATATATGTGAATACGAGTTACGTTTTCCCAATTGTGTTCTTGTATTCCTCGGTGTTGCTTCTTCGGTTCGGTGATCGTTCGGCCTCGACGGTACGCACGGTGTGTGGCTGGTCGGCAAGTGGAGTGTCGACGCCTAGTGGGGTGCGAAAAATTTGTGTTCCGCATCGGCCCGTGACACTACGCCTCTAAACCTGTGTGGGCAATTGCTAATAGAGTAGGTTGAACTTCTAATACTTTTTGTTACAAGTTACTCTCCACGATCTATGTATACTCTATATGGCAGAAATATAACCAAATCATATATCTGCACTGTGTTTCCCCATCTCAAGCTATTTTAGGTCTGATATTATACTTGATGAATATTCTATCCCATGTAACAACCTGTCTATCTATTACACACCTTAGCTTACAATGGAAGAATCTTTGCTAGTTAACCATATTTGATCCTTTTGTAGTCTTTTTGGTATTTATATCAACATTTTGTGTATAATTTATATTCAATTAATGAAATTACAATTCTCAACAAAGATTATATATATATATATATATATTTTTCGGGGGTTTAATCATCTTGTGTTGTGTCCCTCTTAGCCATTATGCACGTTCTTTGATCAATGCTCATGTCTGCCCCGCTGTATGATTCAATCCTTAAAATCCATTTCAGGTGCCGCAGATCTTCATCCGAAGAGGAAAATATTGTTTTGTTTTCGAGTTCTTCTATGTCTGCTCTTAGTATGAATCGAAGACTTAATGGCGCTGCTTTTCCCCGACGTCCCCTTGACATCAGCCTCACATATTTTACCGTAATGTAAACTTTGGTGTGGTAAGTCTACAAGACATTGGGCTTGTTTATATTTAAAAGGCTAAGTTGACAAATAGTAGTGTCAAATTTTCTTTTTTCATTTGGTTGATATTGGATCGTATATCACAACACTTACTCTCACGTGACAACGTGATTCACTTTATCATGTGCTATTAAATACCTGTCCTCAACAACTGTTAGAGTGGAGTATTCTTCTTTCGGTCTTGGACGGCGGGGATAATTGGCCACGAGTTGGGTGAATTTTCTTTCGTACTTAGCCTTAATATCAACTGGCCATGAGTCGGGCGAGATTTGATCATACTAATTCTGATATCATATTGAATTAGTTTTGATCTTATAAGAGATCGGATCCGTTTCCACCTATAAGTCTAAGTTAATAGGTGATGGTACCTAATATTCTTATAAGTTCACAACTTTCTCTTTATTTAGTCGATATAAAATTCTATACGTCAATATTCAGTAGGTGCATTATTTTCAATTGATGCATGCATGTGTACCTGGCCGTGGACGTATAGCTAATTAATTGAAGTCCATCTTTGCCTTGTCCTCTAAGGATTTAATGCCACCTTATTGCATCCCTAGCTAAGCCGTAGTTGTAAGCTCTCGGGGCCCCCCACGTTGCCTAACTTGCATCGACTTTCAGTGAGGATCGACATTTGTGTCTCGTGTAAGGACGGTGACATATACGACCGAGTCAAAAGATTACTTCCTGCCTCTTTCTTTCGTGATTGTATTCTCTCTCAATGCCAATATCATACCGGTCCAAGTGTCCTGGACCACAGCATTATGGCTGGTTGCGCTCATATGCATCTCGAAATTGACCCTGAAAGTAGGTATAACTAAAAACCATCATGATATTGGCTTTGCCTTTAGTTTGTCTCTAGCAAAGGTGGCACGATATTATTGAAGCGAACCCCAAGGCCAAGGAATTGGAGGGCTCAAATACCGTCGAGTCGATTGTGATTATAGCACGGCAGCGTCAGGATTTCAAAAGAAACATCGAAAGATGTAACTCGATGTCGACAGAGACGGAACATTGATTGGATGACGCATTAAATTCGGGGAATCTGATCAACAATGGCGAAAAAATGACATTTGACTGCGAATCACTAAACCATTGACAACACCAAACAGCGTTTACGTATCTTACTTGCGGCCAGATTCCTCTTTGAAATGTCAGCGTGATTTTTTTCTTTTTTTCTTTTTTCTTTTTTGACAATAATTGTCCCAGTTCTCGTCACGTGTGGAATTGATCAAATTAGGATATATGCTAATTACATCGATAGGTCCCACGGTTTTAATTAATTAATACAGATAGCATACGGTTATAGAGGAATCCGTCACTAAGACTCTTCGAAGTTTCAACCAATCACGTGAGATACTTCATTTATCTAGAAATTCGTCCTTGTACTCCATCAGATGAGGCAAAAGCACATGTGGAAAGAAGTTGAATATTCAACATTTCCTAGGAAAAAGAACATGAGCTTGCTGTACAAGTAGAAATCGATGCGATGGAGGAAAAGGGTGCTTAGTGCATCGGGCACCACTTTCGACCTAAAATCAAATCTCAATTTGGGATCAAGGGGTCTCGGTGTAATTCTTTTAAGCATGGGACTTCCCATGCGCTTTCTATATCCCTCCTTTAAGATTTGTGAAGCTCTTATATAACAAAACAAGAAACAGCTGAAGGGGGAAAAAAGGAAAATTCGATTATCTATAGCGCAGAGACCCGAGATCCACATGAATGAGCACTGTGTATGTTGATATACGAGTGAATTTATTCTCAAACAAGTCGGAAAAAATCCCTGTAATGAGTACACCCAAGAAACTAAGATTATACTATTTTAGAACATGATAAATTATATTAAAAATCCCATAAATTTGCCCCGCGAAATATTTCATTTTTTTTATTAAGCTTGATCATTAAACATGAATTTGCTTTGAACTTATCATTTAAAATATCCAAACAGATTATCACTCAAGTATTGCTTCGAAGGCTCGGCAACTACATAGAGTCAACATTATAATATATGTAATTAACTATGCCATATCACGTTTTCCTCAAACCCCTCAATGATAAAATAATTATCGGATAGCAACGCCAGAGAGAGTACGTGAGGATCATATATGTAATCGTATACTTGACTTTGATCGATGTAGGAGTGTAGCACTCCCTAAGAATATCGAATCTCATCTAGATACAAGCTCCTTTGCAACTTTCTTGAGATTGAGATTACTTTTGTAAATTGATGGACATTTCGAGATAGTTATATTCATGAAATACCGTATTTATCAAATAATAATGATAATAATAATAGTAACCGACTTTTTGGCAGGATGATGCTTTGTTTATAACCAAAAATGGGATTGGAGTTAATGATTTCATCGAATCCCTTTGGAAGATTCAACTTACTTATCGCGTGTGGACCGTTTTGAAATCAACTCCATGGTTGTCCCAAAAAGAAAAGAAAAGAAAATCATGTTTTATGATACGACTTCTTAAGACGGGATGATGGAAATATTCCCCCAGAGTGGTTGGGGGATGTCGATCAGCCAGGCATGGTAATTTTACGTGCACGACATGGGGAAGAACATCAAGTGCAATCGCTCATCATCCTCGACTGATTAAGCCCACGTGCCATAATTTGCATCTCCTCTACACGTAATCATCATTTCATCAGCTAGGCTTAAGCATGGATATACTCGGTATTTTTGTCATAAAAATTAATTAAACAAAAGGAACCAATTGGCTGGCAAATCATGCGACATAGGTACGCCGGTACAGGTCCATCACTTTTTCCGGAAGCGTGGCCATGAGGGCTCATTATGATCCTTTTTTCTAGGGCGTTATCAGGACCACACTGCTCGTCTTCAATCCCTGATTTTGTCTAATAGAATGGGCCCTTCGGCTTGTATTCAATCCACAAAAAGGGCTGTTGACTTGACATACATGATTTGTTCCACCCCCATCAATACTTGAGCTTCGTAACATAGTAAAAGGATGGAGACCAATGCCCTGTTTAAATGCTGATAATAATATAAAAGAGGGTTCATGTCGGTTGGGTGAGAAAGGGGAAAGGGGAAGGATACAGCCAGTAATTTCTATTGCCGTCTTATGGTATCCGTGGGCAAAACGGAGGCACATAGAAAAGAAAATATTCAAACTAGCCATAGCATAAAAAAGAAACCCTAATTCCCTGCCTTAGACAGCAATCAAGACCGAGTCTTCGGTTGAAATCTCAAATCGAGCGATAACACGTGTCATCGACCAATTGAACAAAAAAAAAGGAGTAAAGCCTATGTATCAACACCGCGGGCAAATGACATTCATCAATTCAACTTTTACGGGCAATAAGAGAAGGAATAGGTCTAATAGTTGAACATACACTTCATTGAGAGGCTGCTCAACAAAACAGACTCCATAAACAAGATGTTTCGACGACCTGCAATCGAGGAACATATGCTCGAAATACTGTCCCTTGTGCTTTTACGTGGGAAGGAAGATCTGAATACATTCCGTCGGGTAATCCGGCGGAAATTGATTATGATGAAGACAATCGCTTCTTTTTTTTTTGTTTTAATTGTCTGAGATTAAGTTCAGCCAATTCCACCCACAATCTGAACAGAAGAAAAACCGGGTCTCTACATGAAAATTATTTCATATGGCTTTATAATTAACAAGATTTCAATCTCTAGACCTCGAGGTGAGGGAAAGGCGAACACTCCCGTCATCCGAACCTATAAGCGAATGGAATTTCGCTCGTCTTCTCGGATATGTGCTAATCAGTATCGCATCATCTGATCCATCAATCTTGACGTTATGGTTATTCGGAGTTTGGAGTTTGATTCTCGTTTTCTCAATATTTCCCAGTGTACATTCTTTCGCCCATCTCAAATTGCGCATTCCTTCTAAATTCTTGAGTTAACTCTCTCAGGCAAAATTGAGTTTTTTTTTTTTTTACTTACAAGATTTTCTCTAAGCCCATGCCAAAGCTAGTTAATCAATTAGATAAGAGAACTAAAGTTTATTTGATAGGCTGATATCATTTTTTATCTTGAAAAATAATTCATGAATTTAATTTTCTTCGATCAACATTTTATATAATTTTATTCTCTCTCTCTCTCTTTTTGTGAAGACACTCTTTTATTTTATAACCAAAAAATCAATAAAAATGAAATGACGATGTGGCAGAATGAAGAGACCGCTACCGAGTTAATGGATAAGGCGTCATTGCTCAGATTATGCGGGGAAGGCGTGTTGGTATGATCACATCTGACTTACATGACAGCTCAACATGTCATGATTGTCCGACCTTGCCTAACACAACGTAGAGAATCTGAACCTTCTGCGTAACTGCGTACACGTACCTACATGGCCCGACAGCCTCTATATATATGCACATCTTGGCGTAAGATGGAATGACAAATAGAGATACACCGATAAGAGAGGAATAGACGAGCGTTTTGGGCCCTAAGTTTTCAAGAAAGAGAACTCAGAAGGCTCTCCGACATGAAGGCTTTCGTCATTCAACATTGTACAGCATTGCTGCTCTTCCTGAGCATCCTCCATTGCCACGCAGCCGGTTCGGCGATACACGTTTGTTGTAAGTGCTTAATTCAACGACAAGGGGATCGTAGATGAAAATATATGTCTGTCTAAATCTAGGGGACCCAATCGTTTACTATAACACGGAGAGAGCGATGTATTGCCTTACAAGCTTGTTGTGACTGTAGGTGGACGACGTGCCATACACAAGATTATGCAGCACCAAGAGCATCATGACTGTGAACGGGCAGTTCCCGGGACCAACATTGTATGCCCGCCAAGGCGAAACTATAATCGTCGACGTTTACAACAAGCCAAGTATAACGTCACCATTCATTGGTGAGTGTCACGTCCTCACCATCTGTTCGATGCATGTCTGAGCATATATTTATCGTCGAACATGGGCCGAACCGATGCTGTGTTATAACGAGTGATTGTTCACGCAGGCATGGAGTGAAGCAGCCGAGGTATCCCTGGTCAGATGGACCGGAATACATCACACAGTGCCCGATACGACCAGGAGCTAGCTTCAGCCAGAAGGTCATATTCTCCACGGAGGTAGGGACCCTGTGGTGGCACGCTCACAGCGACTGGACAAGGACCACCGTTTATGGAGCCATTATAATCTATCCGCGGAAAGGGTCAAGCTACCCTTTCCGAAAACCAGATGCCGAAGTTCCGATACTTTTGGGAGAGTGGTGGAAGAGGCCAATCATGGACGTCTACCATGAAATGCTTCGGACAGGAGGCGACCCCAACGTCTCCGACGCTTTTCTGATCAATGGCCAGCCTGGTGATCTCTATCCCTGCTCAAAGCAAGGTCAACCCCCTCTTCTGATTCATTATGTCTTCAAAGAGAGCTTAAAATACAATTACATGCATATATAATATCTCTATGAAGCAAGAAGTCAACAACAGAAACCGCTGAATTTTTCTACCAGAAACAAAACAACAAAGAAATTATAACATAATTACAGATAAAAAAACCTAATATATATATATAGTACCAGTTATGAAAAAACGACTCGAATTTATTTGCAATGTAGACATTTGAAACTTACTAGAAATATTTCATAAAAGGGCAAGGTTGATACTCGAGTAAGAATCACTGCCCAGTTTTGCTGAGGCAGCTCAACTAGCATAAGATTTCGTGTTTTGCAGGAAAGAAGAGTATACGTACATCAATACTTAATATATACACATAGTACAAGGTCAACATCTCCATTTCCAAAATGGAAGTATTCTAGATGATGACTTAATACCTATTATATTGACCAAATTAGCTACATATGCGTCAACAGTACAATTTTCCTTTTCGTTTTGTCGGTCGGATATTACTGTTTATCGGTGGTTGTTTTGTTATTGTCAACCTTATGAAATCGCAGATTTCTCCTCAAGAAATCATTTAAGAAATAGTTTTATCGTTCATCGAGCTGCACGGCACATTAAATTATTCATTTAAATTATGGTAATGAACAAAAAAAAAAGAAATAAATGAGATTAAAAAAGGTATGTTAATAATAATAAAAATTTTGAATATTCTAACATGATTTTGCTTAGGGATATCGCACATAAACTTGTTAATTATTGGTCCATAAACCAAACTCTACTTTATATCTTCAATTATCATCTTCGACACCTAATAACCCGGTTCCCATTTCTAAGGGGAAAGGGTTTTTCTAGAAAAAGGGCTCGTGCATTTGTAATAACTAATTTGAGAAAAAAGAAAATGTCAAAATTTCTTATTTTTAGATAATATCGTAGCATTACATATAAATTTTATTTGATAGATGAAATTGTTGATGGTGTATGTTTTTTCTATACTGAATAGATCAAATCAGCAGTAGCCGTTCAGTTCTTCGATTGACAGCTATGTCTTTCGTTTTTCCTGTAATTTAGACACTTTCAAGTTGAAGGTGGAGAGAGGCAAGACGTACTTGCTCCGAATGGTGAACGGAGCCATGCAGGAGCCTATGTTCTTCGGCATTGCCGGCCATAACTTCACGGTCGTTGCGACGGATGGTGCCTACACGAAACCCTTAACCAGAGACATCATGGCAATAGCTCCGGGCCAGACCTTCGATGTCCTGTTGGAAGCCAACCAGAACCCTGACCACTACTACATGGCCTCTAGGGTTTACTCCAGCGCTGATGGTGTGGAGTACGACAATACGACCACAACAGCTATAATTGAATACGCCGGAAATTACACTCCCACGTCTCCGCCTCCCTTGCCCGCTCTTCCGTACTACAATGACACAAGCGCCTCGGTCAATTTCACTGGCAGCCTTAGAAGCTTAGCGTCTGAGGAACACCCTGTTGATGTCCCTAAGAACATAACCAACCGGTTCGTGTACACGATCTCGGTGAACTCATTCCCATGCCCACGAAATTCATGTGAGGGCCCGAACGGGAGCCGACTTGCTGCAAGTGTCAACAACATCAGCTTCTTGAATCCCTCGATTGACATCCTCCAAGCTTACTACAAAGGAATCAATGGCGTCTTTGGGACTCGGCTCCCAAACTTCCCACCCTACATTTTCAACTTCACTGGGGACGACCTGCCCGACTACTTGGATACACCAAAGAATGGGACAGAGGTGAAGGTTTTGAAGTATAACTCCACGGTGGAACTCGTCTTTCAGGGAACAAACATACTTGCCGGGACTGATCACCCGATGCACCTTCATGGATACAGCTTCTACGTGGTTGGGTGGGGGCTAGGGAACTTCAACCCGGAGAAGGATCCAGCCAAGTTTAACCTCGTCGATCCTCCACTGCAAAACACCATCACAGTCCCGAAGAATGGGTGGAGTGCGATTAGATTTAGAGCTCACAATCCAGGTATTCGTCATCAACTCATCCCTGAGTTTGGCTTATTTCTACTTAGAATTTGCTGATCTGATTAGCTTATCCTCTTCCTGCACTTGACACAGGAGTGTGGTTCATGCATTGCCACATCGAGAGGCATCTGACGTGGGGAATGGACACGGCCTTCATTGTGAAGAACGGTGGACCGCCGGACACTCATATGCTACCTCCACCACCGGATATGCCACCATGTTAAGGCAGGAGCCCGGGTGTCCGAGTCAATCTCGGACACTTCATGTATATGGGGTGACCTGCGAAGACAAACACTTATCAGCCTTGTTTGCAAATTAAACTTACTTCAGCTGTAGAGTTATGGGGTCTCATGTCCTTTCTATATCTGTTCGAACTGAATAATTAGGACATCAATATTTGCTAAATTCAGCTTAATTTGATTTT
The DNA here is from genome assembly GCA_900174645.1 of Sonneratia alba. Classification (NCBI taxonomy): domain Eukaryota; kingdom Viridiplantae; phylum Streptophyta; class Magnoliopsida; order Myrtales; family Lythraceae; genus Sonneratia; species Sonneratia alba. The sequence continues at coordinate 1,523,020 of FWPY01000071.1, forward strand.
CACAACAATAAAGTCGGCGATAGCCGTTTGGGCTTGTAATTAATTTCCTACAACTGTATCATCTTGATATACATTATGGTCAATTTGCATTGTTATATTCCTTTTTTATTTATTTATTGATATCCATAAACCCATTGAACTAGATAAATGTTCTATATAGTTGTGATATGGTTAAAGATACCAATAGAGAAGCAACCAGCCACTGCAAAATAAAGCCATAGCAGTGATTTGTACCCAACAAAAGACCAACAGCGTGCGCGTGTCTGTTGTTGGTCTATTGTGCCTTGTAATATGTATTGCGGATGTACGTATGTTATAGGCATGTCTGAAATTATGTTCACTTGAGATTTGATCACGATCGAAGAGAAGAACATGAAACGCAAGTCGGGTTAAAGTTCCAGATGATGAAGACAGGAATTACTCGTCCTCCAGATGGTGCAGTGTGTCCTCATGTAGTGTGTATATACATATATCAGTTGCTTGTTAATACATTTTAAAAGTTTTCTCCAAGTTGCGGACGCCTAACCTCTTGCAAAAAAACTGGCTTTGCTGGTCCACTGAGCATCATTGCTGTGAAATGTCGTGAAACATGAATCATTTACCTAGGACCAGGACGGGTGTCGTTGGTTACGTGTTGGGTTGAGGCTGGGACCCCTGCAGAGCTCCACCGGGCTCCGGGGGTGGTCGCTTCTGATCTTGCCTGAGCTCTAAAGTTTTGGGAATAAACCTTTATTCCCTTAAAATTCTATCTTAGAATTCCCTGACCATTCTATCTCCTTTTGTACTGTAATTAAAAAGGGGGAAAAATGAAAAAAAAACCCGAATTTTGGGCTGGATCTACCCAAAAGCAATGGGCCGAGTCTAAATTCAAAGTCCTAACCCGTTATCATCCTTCAAGCAAAAATATTTAAAAAAAAAGAAAAAAATTATTGCCCTCGAGCAATCTCTCTGTACGCCCTCCCGCTCCCCTGCCTCCCTTCCCTCAATCTGTCGGCGGGCGGCATCCGCCCCCTTCCTTCCGTCCCTCTCTTGGCCTGCGACGCCGACGCAACTTGTTTGGCCCTTACCGCCATTGAGTTAACTGTACTGCCGAAGTGAAAGAGGTAACAGTTTCACTTGTATATCGCATGATGGTTCTAGGATTGTAGAAGCACTTGGTATTGCTTCAACCCTTAATTGGGTCTTCGGCTGTGCTTGTTACGAATATAACTTTGTTGAAAACGTCGAGCCTCTGCTTCTCTCCTTGTCTGTGCAGATTGTTGAATCACTCGGACCTTTTCCTTGGTGACAGGCAGTTTGTCAGGTTGCTGATTGTGCCATGGAGAACGGCGCTATGCCAACCGATGATGAGAGAGTGCTCAAGTAAGTAATTTATATCACTTGCACAGTCTCGTCTTCAAGTTAGCATGAGGATCTAGTAAAGGTTGAAACTTTCCCCGCCCACCACGACCCCCCCCCCTGTAATTTAAAGATTGAAGCTTGATTATTATCTGAACATGATGCAACATTGTCTATACGTTTCTATGTCATTGGGAAGCATTCTAAGTCTTGTAGACAGTAGTCTCCTTGTAGGAATTATTGCCATTTTCTGGCCCATCCTGTTTTCCGTAAAAGAAATCTTATCACGGGGCTTATTTTTGTTCTGCGGTCTCTCTTGGACTTTTTGAGGGGTTGTTGTCTTGCTTGCTGAGATAAGAGTCTTCTTTCCAGCGTCTTCAATGTAATTGAGATTTTTATGATGAATTTTTTTTTAATGGATCAATATAATTGAGATTTGGTTATTGACAGTTATGTCCATCGGCATGTTTAAGAAACTGTGGTCAACTGAGGATCTCTTAGTAGTTTCCTTTGCTGATTAATCTTTTTTTATAAGCATTGTTTTTATAAGTGCGTTTATTGACCAATTATGTCCTTCATACATATGTTTTGCTCTTCCTGTTCCCACGCAATACCCTATGCTCCACAAAAAAAAACAAGTCAATCAAAGTTTCGTCTTAAGATGGCATCAATCAAGCTCTGCAGTTTAACGACTGTTTTTATTAATACAATTGGAGCTTATGGCATCTCTCATTTATTCAACTGTCAGGACTATGCGATACTTGATGGTTGTCTCAAGGACTATACTAGACCTTCTTCTTGTTGATTCTTGTTTTTTTCCTTTAATTATTTTCTGTCCCAGAGAAGCTCCTCAGTTAACAATGGTGTTAAAGGAAATGAAAGAAGGGCTAGACAAAGTAAAGAGCAAAGTGAAAGACTTAACTGCAAAGGTTAGAGAAACTCTTAATTGAATTTTATGTATTGATTGTGGGGAAAACCAGTATATATTTTATCCATTTCTTTTCATTCTATGTTGGTAAAACAAGGGCAACGTCCATGTGATTGAATTGTTATTTTGTTGTTGAACTTCATCATGTTTTTCATTAACTCCATATGTTTGGGAAAATCTTATCTCAGGTTAAAGCAAATCAATATCCAACAGCAGATGGAATAAGCTTTCTTGAGGCAAAGCACTTACTTCTCTTAAGCTATTGCCAGTCACTTGCCTATTATCTTCTCCGAAAGGCCAAAGGATTGTCCATTGAGGGACACCCGGTTGTGAGGAGCCTTGTAGAAATCAGATTATTTTTAGAAAAGGTTTGAGAGGCCCCTGAGTGTTCACCTTCTTACTGTTATTTGGTAGACCTCTACACTGATTGTACATTTTCTTTTGAAACAGATCCGTCCAATCGACAAAAAACTCCAGTATCAAATCCAAAAACTCACAAGAGTCACTGACATCACTGCAAGCAATGGAGGTGTCAATGAAGAGGAAGCAGATGCTTCAAAGAAGTCAGAGGATCTATTAAAATATCGTCCCAACCCAGACATGCTTGTTAGCAAAATGGATGTGAATCCTGAGGTATTATGACTTGTCTTATTACGATCCATTAATTTCTATGTTGTGATTGTTGATATTGCAACTAAGTGTGCTTGTCTTCCAACTGCTGATGCGCTTTTGGTTTTTGTCTTTCCCCCCTAATTTTAGGATAATGATGGACTATATCGCCCCCCTAGGTTCGCCCCTGCTTTGATGGAGGAAGACAAGATGTCAAGACAAGAAAGAAATGCTTTGAGAAAGGAAAAAGAGACACTCCGTCAGGCAAGGCAAAGTGCCTATATGAGAGACCTGATGAATGACATTGATGGAAAACCTGAAGAGGTTAGTATTAGATTTCTATTTGTCACATTAAGTGTAGGCGCTTTGTTTATTGGCATAATGGTCCTAATATAGTTGGTTCCAATATTGCAGATTCGCGAAGTTATTGGGACTGAAAGTAGGGAGCTGATTAGGTACAGGGCACAGATGGAAGACCGTGCCCGTAGAGAAGAGGACCTCTTTATTCGTGCTCCTGTTACCAGGAAGGAGAAAAAGAAGGAGAAGCACTTGATGAAGTCAAGAAATGGGTATGCTCCATTGTGATTCATCTTATGCTTTCTTAAGCAAGATTGATCGTAGGCTTCTCACTCTCACATTCTCATGTTTGTGGGTGTTAGTTTCTGCAGATGTACGTTTGGATTTTCAATACTTTGACCTTTTTTACTCTTTCATATCAGGTTGCTTGGCCTAGCTGATAGCTTGTATGATGAAATAAAGTCATTACCTTTAGAGGAAGATTTTGGTGAACAGACAAGCAGCTTCAGCAGTGGGTCAAGAAAACTTAAGAAGCGAAAGGTATTTCACTCAATTAGATGGACATATATTTATGTTATGTTCTCAATTGCTACACTCGCCTTTGCCTACCAGATTTTTCTAATAGTATCTGACATTTATGAGAAATACTTGCAGAGGAAGCACTGAGGAAGAATTTATCTTCCATGGCTCAGCCATCCAACACAAGTATGCATGCCCCTAATTGTAGTTGGGAGCATCAAGCCATGATATTCTCAAGGAATTTTGGCCTGTCTAATTGAAAGAGATTTCATTGTTTTCCATTTTTAATCTTCTTTTTATTTGCTTCAAGGGACTTAGTGTAACATAGTCAAATGGTATAGCAGCCCGAGTCTTGTCGGGTGCTGAAATTAATTTTCCAAGCAATATTGAATTGCATTTTATAAGAAAAGACTACGTCTTGATATTGAAGATGGTTTTGTCTTTTAATGTAACAGTTCAGCTGAGCACCTGATTCCTGGTATGCGTCATGGTTGGCTCCATGCGCGCAAGTAACCGGGAGAAATGTGTCCGCACGTTGAAGCTCTTCTATCCTCAGTGGGGGTTCCTTAAAAATAGGAAATTTCTGGCCGGAAATATAAACTGAATAGCTTGTTCGCAACGGTGAGTGCCTATTAAAATGTGCATGGCCCTTTTTGGTAAGTATGGTTCTTCATTGAGGCACCTTACATCGCTAAAATTTATATCAATTTACAGAAGTTTCTCAGTTTCACTAGAGTTGCAAAGGACCTCGTACCTAGGCGAGATTCAATCCTATGCAATGATACACGCTACATTGAGCAAAATCAAGTGTACAAACTATATGTGATGTCCTCGCTTGCCCTTTGGTCTTGGAAGGTACTCAAATTCCTTTCAAATGAAATCACATAAGGATAGGTAGTCCGTATTAGTCTATACAAAAAAAAGTTCAAAGATCGATCTTTCCAACTTATAATGATTTGGAACTCCTCATTCTGGTCACCTGGTGAACGGAATGGTTGGAGTTGGTGTGGCAGTCTACCCCATATGTCTCTGGTAAATGAGCAAGAGAAAAGGAGGTGAGATCTTGACTGGTGGATTTGTCCACAGAAGCTGCAACAGCAAATTATGAATGGCTGACCAAGTGGATACTCTTTACTTTGTTGGAAGTTTGTCCAAATTGCCAACCAGGAAATAAATGACGCCTGGAGTATGTGCTCTCAAAACCATATAGTATGATGCCATGAAACTAGCAGCTTCCACTGTCTAAGATCCTCATAAGCACATCTTACGAAGAAGTGAGAATTACTATTCCATCTTGGTTTGTCTCCTATTGAGAGGATCCCTTGGGTATCAACATGGTTTGCATTTTCCTCAGCTTGCGGATCATTAGAATGAGGCCAATTCCATGTTCAACTCCTGAGGATGTCAACGACAGTAGCTTGAGGGCCATGGGAAGAGAAGCAAGTTCTTCCCCTTGGGCAAGTAGTAGAGAACCGTCTCATTCCAATCCAATTGTCACACCATAATGGGATATGATTACTTACGTCTACTTTCCAACTTACAAAGGATCTCGCATCCTCACGTATTTTAAGATGTTCCTCCAACTCCAAGAAACATTTGTAGGCATTAGCAACTGGCAGGTGCTTCAATACCCTTGCTTTATTCCACAGCTCAATACACCTTTGTCCTAACCCTCCTTTTTTTGGAGTGCACAACTCACTCCATCTGACCCTAGCTCACTGTGATAGGCAACTTTCTGAGCTTTGCACCAAGAGGGGATCGAGTGGGACTTAATCAGATGCTGAGAGAGGGAATTACCCCGAATGTGAAGGACTACAACAGGTGAACCACGCTGCACTTGGCTGCGAGTGAGACTGAGGGCCATGCCCCGATCGTCGAGCTTCTTGTCCTCTAAAAGGCGAACGTCAACTTCAAGGATTGCTGGCACCACACTGTAGTAGCTCCACACATTCATCTCCAGATTTATTCAAGTGTACTTGACTGAATTCTCATATACAACGTCTTCGGTTGCCAATATTCTCTTTAATGCGAGACTCTACAGACACCGTGACATATGCAGGATCCTCAAAGTGAATGGAAGCGTTGAATTTATCCCCGATCAACCAATGGCAATTAATCATTGTTGTAGTAACAAAAGAAGTCTGCAACTAAAAGTCTCCGCTGATTTTAGTCCTACTGCTTTGTTGTTTTACAGAGTTCAACACAAAAAGAACGAGGTGAACATTGATATCTCAGAACTAATTTTGCAGCATTCTTCCATCATAGATCAGTTATGGACAGATCATTCCAAGTAAATGAAATGTCACCTTTCTTTCCTTCCCTCGTGACTGTTTCCTAAGGTTCTGCTTTGCCAGGGCAAATATGGAGAATCCGAGAAGGTGACGTTGAGGGGAACGGGGGTCATAAAGACCATGATCAAGAGACAAATCCAACACTCCATCAAATGTGATTAAGTCGCCTGCAAATTCTCTTCTTTCCTCGGGCAGATTCTTTTGAACTTATGGAACAACATGTCCTGCAAATTCAAAGGTTTGAATAGATAGAAGCCCCCTTTTCGAGAAGGTTGAGAGATAATGAGTCTAACTTCAAATAATGCAGGGTATTGTCTGCTAAGGATAACACTCTCCTGAGAGAACTTCGACACCCCAGCATATTGCAGTTCCTTGGTTCAATCATTCATGTGGAGGAGATGATTCTCTTCACCGAATATCTACCAAAGGTGGGTCATAAAGGTCATGTGTTCTATTATTTCTTCCAGTGGCTCTTCACCAATCATCGACCTGATAGTTGTATTGACCACCTGACAAATCATCATGAATTCATTATTCTTCTATCCGTATTAACAAGATGTTGATATAATTATGGGATGCTACTTCACTCTGAATTATCTCCTGAGAAACCTCAATGATATTCTGAGCAAGAAACATAGACTTGACCTACAGACGGCTCTGTGCTATGCCCTCTATATCGCTTGGTGAGTCTCATTCGGATTCTTTCTCCTCTGATCTAATAATGTCCTATGATCCCTTGCGAATGAGCTCGGATCTTGACTAGAACAATGTCTGGTTCAATTGTGATAAATGCATGAGATTGCCATATGCTAAACTTGTAAGTTACATGTGATTAATAATATGCAGGGGAATGAATTACCTGCACCAGCACAAGGCATTCCCCATAGTTCACAATCATCTCAATCCGAGGCAAGTCTTGATTTTGTATGCCTGCCTTTTCAGCATTTCCCTCGAACTACTATGATCTCATAGATCATCATTTGAGTATCTCTGATTCAATCCAATTTTCTGATTGATAGAGCCTAGCTTATTTTCTTTTCTTGAAACCAGGAACCTGTGGCTGGACGGGGCGGACACTTGAAGATTGGGGAATACTGGGTCTAAACGTTGTTCAAGCCAGATACACCCGAGTGAAGACGACAGTATGAATTCTGCTGAATTAATCCTGGCTTTGTGTCCCATAAAGAGGAAAAATGAGGATTTCTCCTCTGATCATATTGGTCCAATGTTTTTGCTTCGAAGGGCAGAGGAAGGAGAAATCAGGCAGCAAGAGCAGCCCTTCTTGTAACACCATGAGAGACATCCATTCATTCCTGTTCATACCCTATCAGGCACATTTTCAAACCCTTTTCTCAAGATAAAATTGCTAACCTTGTCGTATACGGAAAGCGAGCTTCAATGTCATTCAGTAACAGCAAAAATTCAGTATTATGCGGTTGTGAATATCGCATTGTGGTCAAAACAGATGCTTAAAGGAATGCAGCAATTTCCCTACTCGAACTTTGACCCTGTACATGAAATGACGGTTGATTTCCAGCCGAAGTTCCACATTACCAAATGCCCTCCTAGAATTCTGGAGTAAGCGAAATCCCCGTCTCATTTTTCTTCTCCTTTGGCCTTTCCATTTGTTTAGTCCTGCAGAAACAAAGTCATTCGTATTGCACGGCTTACTCTCATAATTGACTCAATCACATGTTGCAGATCGATCGATCGGTGCACAAGCACAAAGCCGGTTGAAGAGCCTCCGTTTACTTCTGCTATAACAATTCTCGAGGGAGCGTTGGAGACGATTTCGGTGCAGGGAAGAGCTCCCTGCTCGGTCTGCTGATCCGTGGAAGTTTACTACATCAGAAACAACTAACTCTACTGTCCTTCTGCTATCTATTTCTCATCCTGTGTGAATGTGAACATCACAAGTTTTGGACTATAAAGAACTTGAAGTCGTCTATTTGTAAGTATTACTCTCTCTCGTCATCTCATCATCACCGTAGAAGAGAACCATTGCCCAAAAAAGGAGAGAAGATTACTGCAATGCCTCCCTTCTCAATGAGGAAATACATTTAAAGCAGTTTAAGACTTAAACAAGAGATTGCAATTGCTTAATAGACTGTACAATCGAGATCCCTCTCTCAGTTATTACATGTACCCGAATTCCTCGATCAGCCAGTGATGCGAGATGGCACAGAGCAAGACAGAGGTGACAGCTAATGGGTCGAGTTTATTAATGTGAGCTAGAATGGCGGTGGTAGATAGTGGCGAGGAGGCCCATGTTGCGGAGGATGGCTTGGTGGGCTGACCGTGGAGGATGGCCTGCTGGCCCCGATGGAGGTCCTCCTGCAGTCAGAGCATCGGTCGGCGGGGGTCCCGGTGGTGGTGCTGGAGGGGGCAGCTAGGGGGCCCATTGCCGGTGGCACCAAAAATCTTAAACACCAATAAATCTGCTGTCAACACGTAATGAGATCAAATCCTTTTTGTATCATGAAATTTTACATTACCACCTAATAATGTAGGAAAAAAAATACCGGCAAAATATTGTCAGCTAAACACATCGCATGTCATCATTTTGCTCAATTAAATTCAAACAAATTAACATTAATATTTATAAATTCAATAGTGTAAGTCAGATTTACTGGCAGCCCCATAATACGAATCGTTAGATTAGGTGTGATATCATCCATTAATTCTCCTTTCTCTACTTCATTGTATATTAAATATTAATTATATTGCATTGAGTCCACGCAACGCAAGTACCTCCGTGTTCAAGTTACGCAGAAATAGCAGAACGCCGAAATTATTACAATTCTGCCCCGCTAACCGTCACCCCACCCAGACCGTTTCAGGATAGCCTCACGCTTCTCGTGCAACACCGAGTCGCACCGATCACCACCTCTCTCCCCTCCCCTATAAATTCCATACTCGCTTCCCTGATATCCCAATTCGCCTCGGACCGATCTCTTTCCTTCTCTGTCTGTCTGTCTCTGTCAATGCAGATGAAGAAATCTTCACCGACGGCCATCCTCCTGGTGCCTCTGCTGGCGGCCCTGCTGCTGCTGGCGCCGAGGGCGGGGGCAGTACAGTGCGTGGTACAGGAGCTGGCCCCGTGCCTGCCGGCGATGACTACGCCGGCAGCCCCGACGGCAGACTGCTGCGCAAAGATGAGGGAGCAGCAGCCGTGCATCTGCGGATACCTCAGAGACCCAACCCTGAAGCCTTACTTGGACAGCCCCAACGCCCCGAAGGTCGCTACCGCTTGCCGCGTTCCCTACCCACCCCAATGTTAGTGAACGAGCTTTAAAAAAAAGAAAAGAAAAAGAAAAACAGAGAGTGGCAGAATCAATAACAGAGCAGTTGCAAAATTTGTCATGGGTCTGAGAACCATGTTTACAATTACTTATGTCTCACCCTGATGTCTATAAAGGAATTATACACAGACACATATATATAAGGATACCGATCTTCATCTTTAATAACCCTTAAAGCTAAGCACGCATTGTGGGAGGATGTTACTGATGGTGATCATGGCATATTGTGATCAAGATATAGGTACGTTGTGTTTGAATAGTTGCGAGTGTAATTTTACTATGCATCGAGCAAAAAGGAGTGCCCTTTGTTCCTCGGGGGCCCTAGTAAACGAAAGTCGATTTGACAGTTGAAAGAGATATAGTGAGCTTCCAGCCTCTTCACTTCACGGATTCATACATCCGTAAGATGCTTTCGCTATCTGAGAGCATTATCCACCGAATAAAGACAGGCAAAGGCACAGACAACGTAAAAGGTTAGTCCGACCCTAGTCTGTCGATCACTGCCGGAAGCAATGCTGGAAACACGGCATGGCACACACATAACGAAGGCGACATCAAACCGCCTCTGCTTTCTCAGCATGCCCGGATCGTGTGCAATGCACACTAGCAGAATATATGGAGGATGCCGTAATGGTTTTTTTTTTCGATTAAATAGAAAGTTTATAATTTTATAATAGTATAATATAAGTGATGAGTAAATAAATAGATATAAAAATTTTTATTATAATAATTAAATTTATAAAATTTTAATTATTAAATTAATAATATATTATCATATTAAATTTTACTTTTCTATGATGTTATGGTAAAGAAGTCTTGCTTTAAGGAACTTTCTTTTTTCTCATAGAAAATCTTAAATATTTTAAATTTTATTATAATGCGATGTGAAAATTTTAATTAAATTACTTAAATTAATTTAATGTGATTACATATGAATTATATGATATTAAAATAGAATATAAGGAGGAAGAAATTAAAAAATAATTAATTATATAATAAAAATTAAATTTATAATACTTTAATTATTAAAATAAAAATATTAGTAGTGCAGAAATTCTAGTTACCGAATATTTAATCACCCACACCGTCATTCACTGCAAAAAGCAACTTCATCTTCCTCACTTTACTCCATTCTCCTCTTCCTGTTCCACTGTGCAGAGAATCAAACTCTCTCTGTCACTCACTCTGTCAAAACGATTCCCACTGTAATGCCATTGAAGACGACGACGTATCTCTCTCTCTCTCTCTCTCTCTCTCCCCCCTGTAACTTAAAACTCCATCCGATCCCACGGCCATAGTATCTCATCTCCCTCTTATTATAAGTCCTTTTTCTCACGCTCGGATTGGAGTAAGGTCTGCGGATGGCCACCCTGCGGAAGTTTAAGCTACTGGCGACGCAGTGCGCCGTTGCCCCCAGCCCGACCCGGAGCCCCGCCTCCAGCCCGGCAATCCACCTGCGCCGCCGTAAGACCCTCCGCATGCTCCTCGGTCGAGCCGACCACCGCAAATTCCACCGAGGTGACCCCCCAGTTCCGTGCCGAGAAGACCCGGCGCGGGGCAGCCCCAGAGAGTTGAGGGTCCGGCACAAACTGAAGGACTTGTTCGTGTCATCGCCGCCACCGCTCGAGACCGGACCCCCGCAGAGATGCGAAGACCGCGATCGCTTGTTGACGGCATCTTCCAGCAGCGGGACCGCCGATGGGCTCTCAGCACGGAACGGCGGTAACGGCTCGCTCCGGCCGCTATCGGCAGCTCTCCGGTATCGGCTGCTTAGAAAAGCATGGCGACCGGTACTCGTTTCTATCCCCGAGTAGAGGCAGTGAGATAATACTAGCTCTAATCATAATTAAAGAAAATGTTTGATTTTTATTTTTTTTATATGTGATAATAACATTAAAAAAAATGTCATGGTAATTGAGAATTGAGAGCGAGAATTTTCTTCCCGAGGACTATGCAAATTTGTCAAATGCACCAACCTCGGCCAGCGCTGTGAGGTAAGTCAACGTCATCTTAGATTTTACATTTTTGAAACAAATGTTATTTATAGCATGCTCATTTGATATGGCGAGCTGAGGAATGAGATGCCCATTAGGATTCTAAATAGTGCTCTTTACTTGCCTCGTTGCGATGAGCTGCTACAGCTGTGCGGTTTGATGAAATCGGCGTGGTCTGCAGTTGAAGAGTTCATATTATACATTTTACAGGAACTCGTGCATTTCGCGCACCCTTTGAGATCCGAAACTCGTAGAAACTGCCATGGTAAGGAAAGGATTGGCCATGGCTAATGATGTGATTAAGGCTTATACTGAAAGAAACATCATATTACTTTGTCAGCTCAAGAAGACTTTAGTCAGAAAGCGGGAAATAAAAAAAAATTAAAAAAAAAGGGGTGGGGCAAAGGAATCCACTTTGCTTTTATCTTAGGTGATGTGGGCCTGCCAGGGCAGAGGAGGACGAGTGGATCGTACCGACTCTTCTTCGAAAAAGAGGGCTAGCTAGAAGTAACCCGTCACAGGACCAATCGTGAAATTCTTTCGATGCTCTTGGGTTACCCTGGTCCCGGAAATAATGTGGTTGGGTCCACAGACGGACTCCACCGTATTGCTTGTTAGGTCACTGTGGCTTGAGAGCATCGTAAAAATTGCCAGTGCCACGACGAGCCTGGGAAGGAGACTCAGAAACGGATCCCTCCGGCTCGATCCCATCCACAGGCCCATTTCTGGGTTCAGTTTTGAGGGTGAAAGCTAGCTAATCTACTCTTATCCCATTTCGAGCTTTGGTATAGAGAAGGGTAGTGGGTACTGGATCAAGCCATGCCTTCCCTTAATTCGGTTGTTTGGCCAGTGGGTAGAACAGTTAAAGGATTCGATGAGATCATCAGTTGAACAAAGATGCCACTCGATAACAAATTGTCGACCAAAAATTCACGATATCCAGAGGATCGGCAAAAACAAACTACCTTGTCACCAATTTCATTTCTTTAACCTGATATCCAGTAATTAGCAAAATGAACAAGGAGGAAATGGCTGTCATGTGATTCGAAGAGAGAATGCATACAAGTTAAGAGTAAATTGATGCCATGATCTACAGCATCCGCATATCTTCCTTGCCGATGTGCATCAATCACTCTCCACAAAAGATTATGATCTTCAGGGACTAGAAAGCAGTGGGCGAAACTGTGAGCACTCAGCTGCCCCGCAGGATATCGTCCACAATCTCTTCCATCATGCCCCGGAGTATCTCCTTTTCTATGTCGCATCCATTCTCAAATGCCTCGATATCAAAATCTACCCATGTGCCAAGAGAATGACTCATCTCCCACTCTATCATCTCATCAACACTCATCCCACATAAAGCAGCCCATGTTTTAAGCCCTCCTTCAACATCCCTAACCAAAATCTTCTCATTCAAGTGTGAAGGCAGTCTTGTCCACCTTCGGTAGCCAAAGTTACAGCAGGGGCGATACTTCGACTCTAGACATTCTAACAAGCAGTCAAAGAGAAACTCCTTGAGCTGCTTCCCCGTTTTCAAATCCACTATACCATCAAACCAACCAGTATTCATCCATGCACAAATGGCAACCGATTCAAGCTCGTCAAGCAGGGATGGGCTGATGATGGTGTCTTCTGTACCAACCCAGCTACGGCAAGTTGTGCCAGAAAAGAGTATCTCGGAATGCAGAATAACTTGCTTTGCATAGGAGAGCTTACTTCCAGATAATCTAATATCAGCAAGATTAAGTCGACTGAGCGCTCTACTTATGCAGCCAATGACATTGATCATGATGTCCTGGTGGGCACTACCCTTCTCCCGTGTTGTTGCAGAGTCCAAGAGATCGCCACCAGGTTCCAGTTGTCGTGGAAGACCCCAGGAGAAGTCCACAAAATCCATCAGCAAATTTAATCCTGAAAGGACATACAGTGCTTGAACAAATCAAAAAAGTAACAAAGGTATACTGGATATTACCAATAAGGGGTCTCTTCTGCTAAAGTCTACTCACGTAGAGAACCACAAATTCTATTCTTGAATTTCTCCAATTATATGCCGGTCTTTAGGATGAAAATGAGAAAAAAGCCACAGGATGATCCAGTCGTAAGAATCAAATTAAACTTGGAAACATTTTCGGTCATTATCTATAGTTTTCAGAGTTTGTACCTGAGCAGTCATCCAAACTGCTGGAAACACAACTATCATTCAAGAATGAAGCATCAAGAACTGATCCAGGGCTAAAATGATCAGTATCGCACGGAAGTTCATTCAGCGAGCCCTCTTTTCTTGATTTAACCTGGTGCCAGGAAAGACATGAGATGCAATTTTGTCAAGACTTGGGAAACAAAGATATACAACAATATAAAAGAAATGGCTTCAAATAAAAGAAAAATAAATAATGAAATCTACTTTTTTGCTGGGATACATGAGAAAGTAAATGCTTTTATTTTTTATTTTATTTTTTTCTGGTTAGTAAAGATGTGCCTTGAAACAAAAGGAAAAAAAAGACTTAGAATATGCTGTGGCAATATGAATGAGAGAAACGAAGACAGCTGCACCTGGAATGCCATGTTATTGTCAAGCATGTCACAATCTCGTGGTACAGTTGGAAGAGCGGTTAAAGCAACTATCAATTCTTGAAGAATCATAGCTGTAGATCGCTTCGGTTTAATGGACTCACTAGTGGAGTCATCATCTTCTTGGGACATCAGTTCTTTCGACTTCTGTTCTAGAATGGCACCTAAAGCATCCCCTCTCGCAGCCAAGTTACCCCGAAAGTCAGTTCTATTGTTGCTTCCCTCCGATGCAGTGATTCCCAGAACATCACTGTCATGAACAGTACAGGATTTGCTCAATATCCTATCCTCAGCTTCTGTAGAACTGATATTTTGCTTCAATGGAGAATTAAATGTAAAAGAAATAACACTACTCTTATCACTTGTCTTGCCATTCCCAGTGACTGCCACCGATGTAATTTTCCCCTGTTTTCCTTTCGCAGAATTGTGCAAATTTGTACGTCTGATTGATTCGTTTGAACTAGCAGTCCTCATCCTCCGAATTGGGGACCTTAGAGGAGAGATAGAATCATCTCTTTGGCCAGGTGATCTTCTCAATGCATCAATTCTAGAGCTCTCAGCCTTACTGAGGACCCTTGGCCGGGTCTGACCACTGAGAATTCGGTTCAAAGCCACAAAATCCTTTGTAGTGGAGACAGATCTTAACGCTGAAGAAACCCTTTTGCTCTTCAGTGTAGCAACTGGCGATGACTCACCCCTCTGAGAAGCACTCTTTTTACTGGGCAAATGCCACGGCTCTTGGCAATCTGAGGTATGTCTTTTTCCATTCTTAAGATATACAAACTCCTCTTGCCGTCTCTTACAAAACATCTTCCCTTTATCAACAGCAGGAACGAGTGGGGTCATTTTATCTCTGATGGAATCTCGATATGACGCATTGGAAAATCCTGAGGAACTCGAAGCAGCAGGAGAGAGTTCCATTCCCTGATCTTCCATGTATTGACACATGTTTGTTTTATTGACCATATGACCGCAGTTAATATAGGGATTTTGCTCCATAACTGAGCTTTCAACAACCACACCATCCCCAGAATCACAGTGCCTGGACGCAGAATAAGTTAGAGCACATTTTCCCACGCTTTTGGCCTGCAACCCTGGTTCCAGTATCTTAGTAGCTGCACCTATCAATCGAGATTTGTGAGAGCCATTCCTCGAGGAAGAAATCCTTAGGCTTTTTGCAGGAGATGCAAGCTTTGGGCCGTTCTGCTTCTTAGGTCGGGGTAAAACTCCCTTAATCTGCAGGGCTTCGGCCCCGAACCTTGTGACAGCTCGTCTCTCGGAGAGTCCAGTCTTCTGCAGTTTCTGTGGTCGTTCGTGTCTTGTCTGTCCCTTCTCCAAACTCATCTCTTCTCTCCCTGACCCCTTGTTGATAACCGCAGATTTACTGGCTTTCTCACAGCAATTTTTATATGATAACATATCATTCACCTTATCTCGGTGCACAGAGGGCATCGACTCAAGACCCATGAGCCTAGCAACCACACCAGGGGTTCCTATCTCATGCTCTTTTTCAACGCCAAAATTCTTGTTTTCTCTTGCATTGGGGAAACCACCCTTATTTTCATCAGCAATCTAACAGCCCATAACAGATACCAGAAAAGGGAAAACAGTGAATAAGACTCTGACCTGTATAGTCTTAGGGAACAAAAGAGAGAGAGAGAATAATCACAAATATAGACGGACAAAATCTCACATAATGAAGTTTAGCAACTGGCATCTTCTCATCTCGCTTGAAGTTCCTCATTACTTGTTTCAGACGTACTGTTACATTTAAATTGTGAAGAAGAGTTAACTAATGGCCTGAAATTATTTTGTAGGACAGACAAAACAAAAACATTATATCTTGGCAAATATATATTTCTGTTTGGAGCATACCCTGTAAAAGATCTTGTTGAAGGGTATCGAAGATTCCTATAATGGTGTACGATAATCAAGAAGACCAAGGTCAAGGAGACAGTACCAGGAGGAAGCAACTTCCTGGAGAAGAGCTTCTTCTTAGTGAACCTCCTGTGCCAGTCAAAAAGCTGAAAGAAGATCCCCACACAGCCTCCCATTGGCCTTGGAGCTTGCCGTTTCTCCACCACGGCCAACGACGGCACTGCTTTGGCTGCCTTGTCACCCATCATCATCTCCCCAAACACCATCTCTTGGAAACTCAAAGCCCTCGCTCCAGCATTGTATTATACATCGACAATCTGTATGCCATAGGCTCTCCCGACCTTCAAGAGTGGCTCACATTTACTCAACATGAAAAGCTAGAAAACGCGGGGACCGATGGATCCGAGGAGGAGAGTTCTGCTCCATCAGAAAAGCATTAGTCTCTACCTTGTTCTGCGGAACCCAGAAAGGAGAAAGCAGTGCAAAGCCTCAAACGAAAAACAACTAATGAACCACAAACAAAGGAGAAAACTTATCAGAATAGAGTGAAAGAACAGTTCTGAATATGGAGAGAAAAAACAGAGAAGAGCAGTAAAAAAATCGCACGTTTCAACCACAATATGACAGCACCAGTCGACTAGTTTCCACGAATATCCTTTGCCAAAAAGAGCGTCTTTGCCGAGAAAAGAAGAGCATTTTGCCCCGTCCGACAAAAAATAACTGCATTTTCAAATAAGTCAAGGAATTTCACGCTGTAGCTGAGAGCTTCCGCAGTCAGCATCAGTGGAAACTTCCTTAGATAAGGAGTTCACATTTGTATTTTGAACCAGACATGAGCATGAAATTCAAAAGTTGTTCAGAAATCCCAGCGTGGAGAGAGCTCTGAGCTAACTCACCAAGTATTTCAAACGAAATGAATCTGATTCCGCAGGGAGTGGTGACCCAGCAGGGGTGGAAGTGAAAGCTACAGAGGAGACGATTAGATGGAGGGATTTGATGATGATAGAATCAAATCAAATCAAATCAGATCACAAGGGCAAAAAGGCAGACCGAAAAAGCTAGAATTTATCACGGGATTCCCTCCCCGTCAATTTCCTGTGCAATGCGCCAACGAAGAAGATCGAAAAAGCTCGAGGCAGAGTCGGAGGGGACTTTCCGACGACTGACTCGTCCGCAGCGTAGCCGATTAAGTGAAGGCAAGTTGTCCCGCCCCTATGACTGTTCGCTTGTCAGTGACTTTGCAGTGGGGCGGAGAGTAGCGAGAGTGCAGTGAAATCGCGCGTGGGACAGAGTCAGAGAGTGCCACCACGCGCAGTCAACAGCCAAAGTCCACTTTCTTTGAAATAATCTTTCTTAAATTTACTAAAAGGAAATAATTTATATAATTAGGGGTGGTCAGCTAGCTGCTCGAAATGTGAACCAAATCGAGAATTTTGAAACTCTAGAACACTAAAATGGGGACAAAATCGTAAAACAGCTTTTTGTTGATACACTAAAATGCCCGGCCCTCCCAAGCCAGAGTCTACGGCTCCATGTCCGTAACTCTCCAGAAAGGAGCGTGTGTACTTTTTCATACCAAGAGAATATGGTCCCATGTCACGCGCTGCGAGTAAAGAAGCAGACCAACTGCTACGGGCGTCGGTGCAGCAGCTCTCTCAGCTCGGGCCCAGGGTCCTCGAGAAGGGGACACACCATTGGTTCCAGCGCTGACCCTCGTGGGGTCGTTCGCTGCTGAGGAGAATGAGACATCGCAAAAGCTACGTCCTTTTTACCGATAGTCAAGAGACAAGACTGTAAGAGTACGAGGCAAATGTTTTAGGACCGTTGTTTTCCATCTAATATTGGTCACGTGATTTAGAAGTATTAAATTGGCGGATTTGATACAGTTTAAAAAGGTCGAAGCCATTTGCTTCGATTACAATTCGGTTTATTAAGTAAGTATAATGAGTTCGTCTGTTTATTAATCATAGTTCATGAGAAAATGAATTTATTTAGAATCATTCATAAGTAAGTCGGTTTAAATTGTCAATATTACTATTCCATTTTTAGAAAAAATAATTATTTAAAATTAATATTTTTTATTTTTTAATTAAACTAATAAAATTTATCATTAATTTGTATGATTTTTTTACGGTTTAATTTACAATGGTTTCGAGCTGAATCAACAAGAAAATGTGTTGGGTTAATTCCGGGTTCAACAGACCTATTTCTTAAACTCAACCCGTAATTACTCATCAATATAATAAGAACGGTTATATGTTAGTTTGGGGGTAGTCCTGACTAATTACGGGTTTTGTTGGACCAATTCGGACCAAGCCATCGCGTTTAACAACTCTATCATAAATGGACCAAACTTCACATTCTCTTTAATCAAACAATTTATAATCAATGGTATATTAAGTAAAAAAAATCTACTTATTTATAATATTAACTACTAAAAGTGTAAGCATAGGGCCTCCGATGAGGACAACCCATTAATAAACTGACAACAAGTAATAGGTCAATTTCAAAGTTTTAAACTTTCAGAAATTGATGTTTGGGAATTAATGATGAGTTTTAAACTGTATAATATATCGTTTAATAGATTAATCGATTGTTATGGCGTGTAACACTATCACTATTAAAAAATGGTGTGATCATAGGAAACAAAGTAACAAATGTTATATGATTTCTAATTGCATATGCCATGGAGAGGGAGCAAAGCTTGGAATCAAACTCAAGTGAATTTTTTTTTTATCTATTTAGATTAGTCGATCTCATTTTATTTTAAGTAAATTCTCATATTCATGATTTTCGCCGATGGGAGGAGTGCATATTTTGAGAGTTGTCACTGATGGACGGGAACAAGTAAAAAATAGTCCCCCATGCAATTCATTCGTTCAATTGTGTGCATGTAAATATCTATGTATGGAGACTAACAGTGGAAATTTTATGGGTAATCGGAAAATATTTATTTATTTATTTTTAATTTCGCCGTGCTCCCAAGGGACCTTCACGTCACGGGAATAAGAACTGAATTTTGCACGTGTAATTATTTTACTGTAGTCTTTCTTTCGTCTGCTCAATTATGATAGTTTAACTTTAATTACCCTGGACACTAACTAATGCGTTTTCTTTTCAAAGAGTTGTTTCATTCATTAATCAAATTTGCACATAAAACAACATCATATGCGACAGATTAGATAAAAGTTGTGTATTTATAAAATAATTTTAAAAATTTTAAATAAAAATATATATCATCCTTATAAATAATTATCTTAATTAAGAATTATGTTAAATCATTTCATTTTTTTAATAGAACCTTCATTTGTAAGCTCACAATATTCTCACCATTTTTGTTTTCATAAATTATAATAAAATTAAATTACACAAATAAAACTAATAATTAAGTCAACTAACTTAATGAGTACAAGAATGGATAAAAAAAATAGGACGAGAGAATTATATAAATTTTTTTAATAAAAATTAAATAGATATTAAGTTAAGAACCGTATCACAATATTAAGCCTTATTTTTCCATTGGTTATTTATTTAACATTACATGGTGATAGCCGCGTTTGAATGTAGGCGTTATGTTTCAAGAAGACGATCGACCGATTTGCCGGCCGGACAATACATAGATGCCCTCAATGCGTATCATAAGTTTTAGCTAGGGCTTACTCTTGCACGACGCACTTATTATTTAGACACAAGGATCCGAGCCCGAATACATCTGCCGGAGGAACTCTGAGAGAAGGAGTTATCGAGCCTCTACTCCGTCCATTTCTCGATCCAAAGCTGATATTTTCTTCTTTGATAGTGGGAGAGGACTCGGCTTTCTGCAAGTATCCTTCTGATCTGACAAATCACTTGCTTTCGACGACGAACCGTTGGACCCGGTCGAGTGGCTTCTCCGCATGAGAGGGAAGAAACATAAGCTTGGCAGCTGGTTCGGACTCGCAGAACTAGAACTTCGGCTTCTGACGAACCGCCAGGGGGAATGACGGTTCGGCCTCTCCTCTGGTTCCTCTATCTCTACTAACCTGGAAGGCGTTGGCCCTGCGACGGCCCGCGGCTGAGGCTCTGGTGGTGGCGAAGGAGAATTCGGCTGGTTGATCGGTTCACTGATCCGTAACTTGGCAGGAAGATTCCCCGGCCTCTTGACCCCGACCGCGAGTATCTCGCCGTTGCTGAAAATCTCATCTGCCGAGGAATGACTGAGATCCGAGCTCCCGGAGACCGAGAACTCGAAATCGACGACCGAGTCCAGCAGGGTCGAGCAGGGAACTCTAGGGTCCAAGGAAGTATTCGGATCCGGCTGACACAGATTGTAAGAGAATGAAATCCTTGGGCTGCAAGGAGTCTCGACTGCCATCTCTCGATCGATATGCACTGATGGGTCGACGGATAATCAAAACTCTGAAAGGATCCGACGAGAGAGCGGGTAGGCGTCGATCAAGTCATACCTAAAGGGAGTCATGGAGAGAATCAGAGCAGACGTACCAAAAGGAGCAGGGAGGGGGGCATTGTCAGACTTAGAAGAGCAAGTCACCGTTTCACAGGAAACCCGAACTTCGTCACTGTAGGTACGCATTGGTGTCTTCTGGAAGAAAAGAGATCAAAGGACAGCTGATTAACTGAATTAACCTGTCATGTATTTTTCCTTTTGTACTTGTCCTCTTGGTGTTTATGAACACATTAATCAGACATAATTAAGCCTAATTAAGCAGATTTGTGCTAACAGCCCAAAAGGGGTAGTGTCAAGTGGAGTGATCATGCCATTGTTGTCGGATGAACTTCACCGGGTAAACTATGCACTCGGTTGATATTTATGGGATCAGCTGATCATTTTTTTAAAATCAATTTAGCATTGCATTCACAATTTTCACCGAGAATGCGAATATAGACCACATAAGATTAGTATTCATCTCGAACCAATTAGGGCTAGCAATTTTTTACATAACACAGAGTTATATACGTTCGAGTTAAGCCATCTTAAATATGTATAATTCGATAAGATACTATTAGTTTTATCTAATTAAATATATATATGTATCTTACATGCATTAATATATTTCATTTATTTAATTATGTGTAGTATTAGCTTAATTTGTTATATGAAGTTGTCTGTTATATTTTATTATAATAATAGCATCACAAATATTTTTATTGAAATATTATTATTATAATATTAAACATACTCATTATGTGCATGTATACTTGGACACATTTAAATATATTTATTTATACGAATTAAATGAATAAATTATAGATTAAAAGTTTTTTATACAAATCATTTGAACATAGTATACTTAAACATGACACAATATGAATTATCAGCCTTAAACAAACCAACCTTTGCTACTTTCTACTAGATAAATTATAAATTCTTAATCCTTTTTGGGAATTTAAATTCTTAAATAATTATATTTATGAGAATTAATGACGGTTTCATTAAAAAAATAGTTAAAATTAGACAGTTTTCAGAAACTAAATGGCAATGGATAATTTCTCTCACTTAATCAATCAAATCTATCCCTTGATTTTTTTAAACTGTAATCTACTATTTTTCATATTATTGGACCAAATTAACATTCACCAGCTTCGCTAATTAATCAAAACTTACAATTAATTGTTTAAACTCGTAATTCTCAAACCCAAAATTTGACTAATTTTTTTTTGTATTTTCTAAAAAGGTAAGATTTTAATTTAAAATGCATAATATTATAAATTATAAATGAAAAAAAATGAATATTATATCATAAATAGATGAAATTCATATGAAATTATTAAAAACAAAAAGGATTTGCTATAGAATAGAGGATGTAAGCAATGTCCACACAAATTGAAAGGCGAAACACCAAAAAGCCGCCCCCGCACCAGGGAATGTAGATAAAGATGAATACTCGACAACATGCCGACAGTGCTCTGAGTTTTTAACAGAATCAGAACTCAACCGGACTCTTCGACGATCAAACCCGGCATCTTCGAGATGGCACCATAGTTGATCAGTTGACGAGCTATGCAAGCAGCCCTTGGTAAAGAGATGGAAATAATAAACCAAAACCGATTTATTTGATCAAACACAGCCTTCACATAACGTGCTCCAAGGTGGAAGCGGAAAAGGAAAAACAAACAAGACAGTCAACCTTCAGATCACTTCCTCTTACCCTTGTCCTTCCCACTGAAGAACACTGAATTCAACCCAAACAGATTCCCAGGAGGCACATTCAACACAGGACTGACATTTATGCCACTCCCCTTCCTCAGCGGTGGCTTCTGGTAACCGCCATTGAAGGATGAAGAGGCAGCTTGGGACGGCTTCAGTGGAGAAGACATGTTGGTGGTGTTCTTCGGAGACTGCTTCTTGCTGTTGGGATGGCTGTTATCGCTGTTTTCCTTGGAAAAGGTTGAGCTCTTGACGTTTGGAGAGGACCCGGTTGAGTTGCTCCTTGACAGGAGAGGCAGAGGGCACAGGCCTAGACTTCTTCCATGGCCGCTGCCACAGTTCAAGCTCGTGCTCCTCTTGAACCTCCAGAAGGACCTCGAGCCCGAGCCCGAGCCCGAACCCGGGCTCGGCTTTTCCTCTGCTTCGCTGCTCTGCCCCAAGAACCTGCTCTGCTTCCCCGACTGATCGGCCCTGGAATGGCCTTTCTGGGCCAAAGACGATGAGGCGGCTGGCTTTTTCTTGATCTCGGTGGGGAGCAGTTTCCCGTCAGAGAAGATCTCATCTGCAGACAAGGGCTCCTGGTCGATCGGGACGAAGTCAAAGTCAAAGCTCGAGTGCGGCCCTGCGGAGTTTGATCGTACGGGGCGGTGCTCTATGGGCAAGATGTCTGAGAGGGAGAGGTCATGAGAGAATGAAAGCCGAGGACTCATGCATGAATTCTCTGAGCACAGGTCTATCGCCATGTCTCCTTAATTGATTACAGCGTATGTCTTGATCAAGCAAATTCAACCCCTGGAAGCAAACCCCACAATACGATCTGATCATCAAGAAGAGGGAAGTGAAGAAATTTCTAGGCGTGCAGGGAGGAAGTTCAACGGACTCACACCAAGGCTAGAAGAAACATCTCCCGGGGGCATAATAACACGAGAAAAGAATCAATCTTGAACAGTAACAGCAGAGAATTATCATCTTGGGTTCTGAATGAAAGTTGAAGTAGAAGAAGAGGAAGATGATGATGATGATGAAGAAGACGACGACGACTTCAATCTGAGGTCTTGCGACCAGTTTGCTCTTATCTTATGGTTACATTCCAAGGAAGCAAAAGGGAGATGCTCAGGGATTTTAAGGGCGGTTGAGTGGGGAAGCTCAGTTAAAGTTGGTTGCACCGAAGTTGAGAAGTGGGGAGTGGCTTGCTCGTTGATGAATTGGAGTCGAGAAATCTTGACTTCATTCCCTTTTTTTCTCATGAAATTATATATATGTCCATTAATGTTCATTATTCTAATTAAAATTTAATTAGTTCATAACAAGATAAAACTTTTCTTACTATGAATATTTTTTATTAGTAAGAATCCTTGAGTTATAAAATTTTTTAAAAAAAAAAAAGGAAAAAGAAAAAATCGTCCCATATAAGTAGAAAAGTATGATATCACAAAAGCTTTATTGGCACACCTTTCTTCCCATACCCCAGTAACAGCAAAGCATGTCTCTATGAGGTGACCTTGTTTTCTTTTTTTATAATTTGTTAGCTAGCTAGATAAGAAATTTCAGCCTCATATTTCATTCTATTATATATATATATATATAGACAGATAGATAGATATCATGTTTGTACATGTATCTACATGATGGTATAAGTGATAATTTGTGTCATGCTCGTCCAGACAAATATTGTACATGGGTATCAAACACCTGGTCCGTATAAGGTTGAAATGTTATTTAACGATGAGTTCACTTGATAGTCTTCTCTTCTATCTTCAACACTTGTTTCAACGGGTCATGAAATGACTTACCAGAGTGTATACTGACATGAGTACGGATCATATTTATAAGATAATTTCCTGTGCCACCATCCATGTGAATTATGAACAAGACATTGATGAGTTGTTGGCCTAGTTAGACTAGATGTCAACTTTATCTCTTGAAAACGAATGTGAATGATTGAAGACGTGAAAGAAGTGAGTTGATAAGCCGTGCCTCGTAGTTGCTATTCATTTAGCTCGAAATGATAAATGGAAGGTGAGGGAGAGCATGATTGGCTTTGGAAAACGTCTGGGGAACCCATTTTCCCAAATGGCTAATCACTCCAAAAACAAAATTCTGTGCAAGGTCTCATGTAAAATGGGATCGAATTATAGTTTTTGGATAAGAACAAGCCCAACACAGTAGTCGAATATCTCTATATATGAAATTTTTTTTGAAACAATACTAAACAGATTACGCATATTTGTACTACGATTAGATATAGGTGGTCCACTCGGTTTGGTTCCTAGAGATCAAGCCATTGTCAAGTTGAGATTCCGTGCATCCTTCTGATCATTCTCTGCACATTCTCATGGCTCTCTCATCTAGAAAGCCAGTCACTTTTGTGAAGGGTGGATTGTTGACAAGTCCTGCAAAGCAAAAGTCTCCTAAAGTTATAGAGGGCCCAAGGACATGGCACCACAAGTGCACCAAGCCTTCGATCATCCCCACTATATGCGATTCCTTTCATTTCCATGGCTCATCTCCAGCCACATGCCACGTGAATAGGGTCCCTCATATTCCTTTTGGGCTGTGATTTGAAGTAGACCTGAAAGCTAGAAGTAATTCAAATGGCATATGAATAGGCAAAGACGACTCCGTTACATATCTGTACTAGCACAAAGAACATCTGATGGGAAGAATCATAAGCTCTAAGCTTTTGTGGGTAGGTTCAAGTGCATGATCGAGGGATGGTCTTCTTCCATATCTAGGCCAAATCGAGGGGGACAAGGTGGCCCTTCCGCGGCGCTACATAAGATGGAAAATGGAAGTTCATGAGACATGGAGTGAAGAGGTAAGTGCCCCATACATTAGCATGGAATATTGATGCCACAAGCAAACCAACATATACGCTAGTGTACATTTGCTTGATCATGTCTATCGATATGGCAATTTGCAGAAAATACTTTCACGATCGAGCCGTCAACTGTCGGGTGCTTGCCAGATGATGTGATTAATGACATGCATCGAGAGAAGCCTTAGCCTTCAATGATTAGATAGCCCCAAGGTTAAACAGAGGTCTAGATGTCTCCATCATTAACAAAACGTGGTATAACAGTTGACATCATGATATCACTATCCCTGAGACAGCTCTCTGAACTCCATGAGCATATGTCAGTATTACCACATTCAAAAATCTATATAGATTTATGTATTTATCAATTTAAATAATTCGATATACCCTTTTTCTTCTAATAAAATTTTAAATTTTAATGTTTTAAATGTAAAAAATTTGTAATTAAGAAAGTTTCACCTCCGTACTCAAACATGAACTAATAAGACTTATCGAGCTTTACATTTATTAGGTGGTACACATCGAAATAAGAATTAGGAAACTCGTATAAGAAAAAAAAACATATGAAACCCACACTAATCCAAGTTTTAAACCGTTCTATTGAGTATAAGTTTAGGATAAGGCTAGATATGTACCATGAAAACGTGTAGTCCACATAGACACAGTAAAGTTAAATTCAATTTCTATTTAAGTTTTTTAGGGGTTGCAGATAAAAAAGAGAGAGAGGCCCCAACCCAAGCTACATGGGCTAGAGCTGGGCCTCATATTGTATCTAAGTGGGCCTCGGCCCACATTCATCTAGGAGAAGTAGGCCCAGCGACCTTCCTCGAACGTGGGCTTCTAACAACGTTGGTGGAACCAACCGGTCACGATCAAATAATCATTTTGAACCCATTAGTAAAGTTTTCATGCTCGAAAATGCGTAACAGTATCTAAACGACAGCAATTAAAAGGGGGAAAAAAGAAGGAGAAAATTAATTTGTAATCCGAAGTCAAAGTGGGTGAATTCAAACGAGAGAAGGAGATGCACCCACGTAAATTCAACTTCAAAATCTTCCGGTAAACACGGAATCTGATGACCCGCTGATTGATCGGCCTTGAATCTCAAGAGGGGTTGTGGGGGAAGTCAGCCGGTGGTGCGCCTTTCCTTGGATGCCTGCCACAGCCAGCTTTAGACAACAGAATAAAGGTCCCGTATTGAAAATTTTTTAATTTCTTTTATTAATTCTAATTGATCAGTTAAACTTTTTATAATATATAATTTTTATATTCATAATATTTAAATTCTATATTTTTATAAGATAAATTTAAAATTTTAATGATGCGGTTGCCTCTCAGTTCAGTCACGAGGATAATAACTCGGTCAAAAAGTCAATATCTACTTCGCCCCATTTTCTAAATAGATTTTTTCATTTCTTTTTTGCACCACAAAAGAAGTACAATAATCTGTATTTGAAGTCGTGGAAATTCCCTTGCCAGTGCTATTGACTAAATGAGCATTAATAATTTTGGCTTTAACTTGTACGTACAGCATATGCCGTATGATTTACTTGTTTACTGAGAATTGGTAATAAAATAAATTGATTATTTGAGAAATTTTATTCCTATAGGATTTAGAGGTCGGATAGTAAGTGTGTGGACCGACCCAAGCACGACGTCAACGCTTTGGTAACGGAGTCAATCGTATTAATAATTCGGAAACCATAGAGTTAAATACCAATACTACGCCGTTGACCGGCTTTAGTCCCGTTGAAGATGTAGAGCTCCCAATCGACCCTATAAATACCCTCAACTCACGCGGTTCTCACTGACTGGCCCCGTTGCTTCCCGTGCTCATTTCTGAAGGTACTCTCTCTCTCTCTCTCTCTCTCTCTCTCTCTCTGAGTTCGAGTGGATCTGTTCCCGATTTCTGTTGGAGTGATCGCGTTTCAAGCTTGTTTCTCATTCTCGAAGCTCAGTCTCGCGTGCTCTACAGATCGGTTGTTTGAATCTTCTCTTTCGGCAGTTCACTTGATATCTCATGCTCTTTTCACTCTGTAGTTTAATTGGATTTGGCAGTGGGGAGCTGGAATTTTTGGGAATGTGCTCCATCAGTTGAGAGGTTTTTTGTGTGTATATTTGACCGATTTTCTGCATAGATCTACGAGAGACATTTTCTATCGGATTTCTGATAGCGGTCTGAATGCCAATATCTCTTTGATTTTGCATCTGTTCTGACAGAGCTTCGCTCCTTCCAATGTTTATCATCGTTTTATTTCACTTTTTGTTCTATTTCCGGATTTGCACGCTGTGTCTGATGCCTGATTTATGTGGATCCATGAGAGAGATGATCTTTGAAATTTCGTTGTTCTACATCCGCATCCGCCTATGTGTGCAGTGCAACAACCCGAATGCAAACCTGGCGTCCATCTCGTCTTGATTTACATTGAAAAACATATTTTTATCATGACTGCGGCTTTTGATGTCTGTTATGTAACGAAGAATCATTGCGATTGATTATGCTCCAATATATGCAATTTCCTGTCGTTTTCTGTCCAGGTCTGCTTCTTCTTTTTTGTTTAAACAACTTTCTGCAGCCCCTGCTTCTCTATCTCTTCGCTTGACTCACACATTTCAGCAACTAATATGATTTGTTCAGTAGATGAGCTTATATAACTACTGATTGAATTGAGCTTGAATATTCTATATTGTGATTTTACAGATTTCTTGCAATGTAAACACAGATCTGCTGTCGTAATCAAAGTTTTGTTTTTTTTTTTTAATTGCTCAGTAGTTAGTGCATGAGAACTCAATGACATATTCATCTACACGTGTGTATTGGTGGATGAGCCAGTTTCAGATTGTGTATTCGTGATATATATATGGCTTGATCATGCCATTTAATATTTGTTCTGTTTTGTTGCTGTAGGCGTTCCAGTACCATAGAATGGAGCACTGCCAAAGCTTCCAACAGAATGCCTTCAGTGCATCTCATGAGGAGATTAGAGGCTTCTTGTCTATGTTAGGTCCAAAGGATTCCATTGTTTGCCCGAGGCCAAGACGAACTGGCCTTTCATCATTCAGTTCTTTGCAGCCTATTAGATGCAATATGAGGTGAATTCATGGTAGTCTTATTGCCATCTATTATTCTTGCTTTATAGTAATCATTATCAGTACTAAAATGAACGGCTTGCTTCCTAATGAACAGCCATGAGACCGAACAATGCAATTCGAAGGCTGGGCTGGAGCTGTTGGATCTTATTCTCACCAAGGTTGCTTAACTTGCCTGGTGTTCTATTCCTTACATGTGCTAGATATGGGATAATTGCTTTGGAATTTTCCAACAGCATCTGCTAGGAAGAAAATGGGCCTTCTGGCACATCTTAACTATTAAGCACTTTGAATTTAAATCTTCCCACAATGCAAATGGTCAATCTGCATTTAACTATTCTTAACTCGATTATAGTTGTTTTTTACAGTGTTCATAATTATTAATTGCACTAAACTGGTTAATAATTTCTACAGGAGGACTCTGTGGTGCAGCCACATGATGCATCTGAAATAGCTTCATCACCACCATTTTTATCTGGATCTCCCCCGAGCAGGGCTGCTAACCCCCTGACCCAAGATGCTAGATTCAGGTACAACGTGTCTGATCCAATTACAGTTTTTTCAGATGCTCCGCCACCAGGTTTACCTTCTCCACTACCATATGGATATAAAGGATGTGTCAGAAGACCATCTGGAGCCGAGCCTGCTGCTCCTGTTAGACTAGAAGGTTTCAATATTCTTGGCAGGGAAAGCAAAAATACTAACATCCCTGCAACTGTTAGAGTAGAGGGTTTTGATATTCAAAACAGGGATCTCCCAGGTTCTGGCATCCCTGCTGCTATTAGGGAAGAAGGCTTTGATATTCTTGGCCGAGATCACCGAAATTCAAGCATCACAGCTGCTGCTTAGTATCACATCTGCTAAGTTGTACATAGGGGGGCTATATTATCACCAATTTCCGCATATAAGGATCTTCACATTGTTTTTGGGAGAGAGGGAGGAGGCACTGCTTTGGCAAAGTAAATAAGATGAGATTTGTTGCATGTTGTCTGTAAGTAGGATGCGGAGGACGGAAGAGTGGAATCAGGACATCCGTCATAGTTTGAATACGGTCAGGTGTTTCAGAGGGTTCCTTGTAAATAATAGGGAGAAAATTTAGCGCCAAGAAACAACTTAACATTTCTTTGGTAAAACTGGGGATTTGGGGTGTATGGTTCTATTACTAACGGTCTGCAGTGATTCAGCTCTGTATGATTTGATTCTACAAATATGGATTAGTGAACCCCTTTGCCATGTACATCAATGAATGAATGCATCAGAAGATCTCGTATAATAGCATTTTTTTCTTCTAGAAATATGGATTGGTGGTGACGGGGGGTCGACTCAATCTTGCTGAATTGTGAATAAAGAAGCATCTAGATCTGCATCTGCACCATGTCTCATTCGGCCGACTGAATGCAAACTCCAATGCCTCTGAAATGTTAAATAGAATAAGATCGTTCTCAGAACTATTGGTCGAATCCTTCAAATTCAGGGAAACGCACTGGTAACGGTCAAACCACGGTCATTAATAAGGTCAACTGTGGGCCGATACTAAATGACATATTAAATTGACAAATGTTTTATATTAGTCAACAAACTCCGCTTCGATCTTTATGTCGTGTTAGACCATTGACCTATATAACCAATAAACTAGGAGGAAGTGTCTTGCCCTGACCAGTTCTCATAGAAGATTCAACGGTAAAAGATGGGCAAAGTCATCGTCAATATGATACAATTCATGGACGGGGTTCCTCGAGAGTATCCTTCGATTTTAGTTGTTCAATTGCCCTCCTTCGAACTATCTCGCTCTCTGCTACACAGTGAAGATCAAACTCAGCTGTCTTTGATCCATCAGCCAACTCGAAAAACTCCATGTTGGCCATGCATGTGCTGTATTTGTGTGCATTTATATTCATCGTCATACCTAGATATGTCAAAAAACTTCACCAGAAAACTAATAAGAAGAAGAAGAAGGAGAACAAGAAGATGGAGTTTCTGACTTCATGCACACCATCCTTCTAGAAATAACACAAAAATGAAAAAAAAAAAAAAAGAAGAGCCGCAAAAGATTGACCAGACTGGGTAACTTGGCCCATTCTGTTGACCAACAACCTTTGCATCCTCCGTATGATGATACATAAATGAACTTTTTTTCTGGCCTGATTCACGAAACTCCTGTTGAACCTTGCACATCAAGAAAAGTAACCCTCAGGACAGGAGTTTCTTCTTCTGTACTTTTTTCACAGAGGAAGGGAAAACCGGCGTGGCTATGGATTTTCTGCTCAGAAGAAGAGACGGGCGAACCTCAAAGATCAAGAGCCTCTCCAAGCTTGCCATCTCTAGGATCGCGATCCTCAAGAGGCAGAGAGAGGTCCGGTTCTCCCATGCACGATCAGACGTGATTGAGCTCCTGAACCTAGGACACCTAGAACGTGCTCTCCTTCGGGTCTTCTCTCGTACTTCTATTTATTTCCAGATAATATGTCAATGTCTGTCGCCGTTAGCTTCTGCATCCTCATGCTCGATCTGGATTTTTACCTCACAGACCGTGTACGTGATCGAGGAGCGGAACATGCTGGATGTGTTCTCTCTGACCGAAGCTTACTGCCACATTCTTGTGCAGAAGATATCCCTCATAAAGAAGCACGAGTAGGTTTCAGTAATGAACAAACTCAATATACCAAGCTCGAATTGACTGACTATAGCAAGCAGTGGATGTCTTTCTCTTTACTTATGGCCATGAATTTGGAATTTACAGCGGACTTCCTGATGAGCTGAGGGAATCGATTGCAAGCTTAGTTTATGCAGCGTCAAGGTGCGGGGAGTTCCCAGAGCTACAGGAGCTCCGATTGACCATCGCAAGGAAGTACGGCAAAGAGGTCATAGCTCGTGCAGTTGAACTGCCTGATCACTCTGGAGTGAATCCCGAGGTAGGTAAAGAGGAACTGAAACTTCTCCAACACGGAATAATAATTTGCCATATCGAAAGGATCAATTCAGTTAGTAACACTCACTAATGCCTCGTAGATTATACAGAAGCTATCGATGAGACAACCAAGCTTTGACAGCAGATTAATGGCACTGAAAGAAATTGCCTCAGAGAACAGAATACCCCTGCATTTGGTAAACACGGACAAGGTATGTTCCTCTTCTGAAGACAAAATTTTTACGTTAAAAGTGGATATCCGAATATTATGTTTGTTTTCAGAAGGATGAGCACGTATATGGTAATGACTATGCAGAAGAAAAACCAAGAAACTGATGGCATGCTCAAACAACCTGAGGCAAATTTGGATAGCGAGAGCTTGGAATTAAATCGTGTATCTAGAGAAGAAGCAGCAGCAAATGAGGATGAGCAGAAGTTGCATGGAGTGAGAAGTCCAGTGCAGAAGAAGTATAGGGATGTAGCTGGTGCAGCTTTGGATGCATTCGAGTCAGCCGCTTATGCAGCTGCTGCTGCAAAGGCTGCTGTCTCTCTATCGAGGTCCGAATCAGATTGCCCTGATCATCATGATGACCGTGGCAGTTCCCACGCTGGGCTTCCTTGAATGGGAAATATCTCCGGGCCGGGAATTACTCAGAGCAGTGCAGTGCACAACCGTTGCAGATCAGTAATTATTGGATGGAAAAGAAACTCTTGCTCATCACATTTCCATAAATCGAATGCAACAGATTCCTAGGAGCAGGTTTGATGATATATACTACGGAAGGGAGATAGTGCGGTCAACATTTTCAAGTGGGTGAGATCTAGACCGATTTTACCCACTGTGGGCGTGGCAGAGTGGTTCGGCACTCATCATCCCAATGGGAGGACTCGAGTTCGAGTCCCACTTGCGACAGAGAGCTCTTAACCCCTTAAATGGGCCAACCCGGAGCGATCCGGATTAGTCAGCTGGACAAAGTCTAACTGGATACCGGCGGTATATACCAAAGAGATCTAGACTGATTTTGATACAGTTTTTGTTTGTATTACACCTCGCTTTTTTCGATTGCTTCTATTGATTTATCATTGGTACACTATGTTCTGGATTTAGCTTCATAAGCAGCAGAATCTCTGCTGGATATATGTGTCCTTTAAGACACAGAGCCCTGTTGTCAGGCTAAATAATTCTTCTGAATAAGTAATTTCCGATCCATAATAACTGTTACAAGGAAGCGCATTATGAATATACAAATGGGAACACCAGAACTAGTACTAAACTGCAGCAATAAGAACATAGCAAAGAACCCCAACGACACATCTGATTCACTCGAAGTACTAAACAATTTTCCCACTGGGTAAACTCCTCGATGTTCTTCCCAGTGGTCTTGAAGAAATTTAGATGGGGAACGTTACTCTCTCCATAGTATCAATTTTCCTACAGGCTACTGATCAGGGACAGTCTTGAAATTTATGACCTTGTTTCCCTTGCAATTGCCTGCATTAGTGTTTAGTTGCTGCAATTTCTGGGAAGCATTGGAACTACGTAGGATTTGCAAGATCTTCCTCCGGTGCCCATATTACTTCAGGATTGGTTTTTCCAGTGTAATCATCCGATCAGGACAAATATATGTCCTGACCAGTTAAAATTGGACAGATCCCATTTTCTAATAGTAGATGTGGAATATCATTTAGGCTGTACAAGAGTATAAACGATTCTTACTTTTTCTATAAGATAGACAGATAAAGCAGATTACACTGTTGATGGACCAATCCCAAAAATCTAATAAGTTCCAACTAATTCAGGTTAGAGTCCTATAGGCCTGATGAGGGATGAAATTCTCATAGAACCAATTCGATTCGGTGATTTGATGCTATCAATATTTGCGGTTGTACCTTCCTGATGCTTGTTGAATAGAAGTTCGTCTTTTATTGATAAGAAAAGAAGACCAGAATCTGTGCCACACATCCAACGTAGAAAATATTCTTCAAACCTCAAAGAAAAAACCAAAAGAGCAGAGAAAAAAAGAGAAGATTCTTCCAGTACTGGCAAACTACAGAGGATGGAGCTATAGCTCTCAATGAGCTTACTCGCTTTACATGATACATACTTTCAATATAAACCACATATGCGTCTCAATTTAAAAGATGACATTCATTAATTTCTTAGATGAAAATAAACTAATTCACCAATTTGACAAGATATGACCATAACCGCGGGCAAACAGATATATTATGCAGCGGAAAGAGACCATAAGATTAATAATCGATCAACAAAAACTATTTGTTGATGAAGAGCTTAATATGGGACATCAGTTCCTGTGTCCGGCTCCTAGACAACGCTGAGTTGTGAAGGATTTGAAACGCATGACCGACTCCCTTTGAGATCACAGTCTCCACCGGCTTACCCGTTTCAGCAAGTGCAACGCAGAACCGGAGGGTCCTGTCCTTGAGAATGTCGAGCTCTGACACACATACCATTGTAGAAGGGACCTGCATGTTGCGCAAAGCACTCACTCCGGCCGATATAGGATTGCACCAGGGGTGATCCCGGTTAGCCCCGAGAGGTAGAGAGAGCCTCCAGTACGTGTCGGAAGCTGCTAGGGTTAGGGCTGAGCTCGATGTTTGAGTGGATGCACTGAGCCTCTCCGACTGGGTCCTTTCCTCAGCACCGAAGAACGGCTGAATTAAGATCAAACCCTTCAGCACCAGTGGGGCTATAGTACCACTTGACCCAACACGACTCGCTACATTATATGCTATGTTAGCCCCAGCACTGTCCCCCACTATGAACACATTCAATAAGTTGCACTGGCTCAGCCACCACCTGTGCTCGTTGCACCCCTCGGAACCAGCCCTCTTGACCCAGGAGAGCACGCTGCGTCCATCATCATAAGCCACGGGGAGCCGGTTCTCAGGGGCAAGACGGTAGCTTACCGAGACGATCACACAGTTTGCCTTGGAAGCTAGGGTTATCAGAAACTCATGGTAACATCTCCATGCGGGGGAGCCGACGCAGAACCCTCCTCCATGGAAGTAAATCAGAAGAGGAAGCAGTTTCCCTGGGCGTTTGGGAGCGTAGATTCTCACCCACAGGTTGGTGAATCTGTCGAGCACGACGTCCCGAGATGCCACGTCGGCACCAGGCGGTCCCGTGCAAGGGACGCTGGGAATGGCTGGAGGCCTTTCCACTCGTCCATCCTTGTAAACCCTGATGAGCCCTTCGATTTCTTCGACGAGGATCCCATGTTTGTGGCAAGTCTGGCCGAGTTGCTGGTTCAAGGACTTGCTGTGGTGTATTGCAGCCATCGTTGTTTCTGCAGAGTGGTGAGACAGACAATATTTTTTCTCTCGCTGTTCTTCGATCAAATTCTTTGGTGGGGATGGATCGCATTAATTGATGAGAGAAGAACTACCGGACGCGCTGCATCTTATAGGCAGAACTTAGGCAGTGCTCTGTACGGGTGGCTCCGGAAAGCGGAATAGAGACATCTATTCATTTTCAACGGGCAAGTGGGCAATGGAACTCCGTGCGTATCGTATGTCATCGCTTTGGATTCTCCCACGAGTTCGGCAACCGAGAGATTTTGATGAAACGGACAGCCCTTTTTCTAGATTCCGACTTCTAATATATTCAGTTAACAATTACAAGAATTTTACCTTTTTGACGTTCTACAAATTTAACCAACTCATATGTTTGGAAACTAATTGAAGAAGTCGAAAGTACTCTCCTTCATTTTGCGTGTGGGGGTAATAAATTGATACTTATCATAAACCATTCAAGGGACATGGAAGACCGTAACAAGAAGAAGTACACCGGCGTCATTACCCAAGTGAAGAGCGATGAATATGTTCCTTTTAATCTCTAATTAAGAAGTCTCACTCTTGCCTTTTGTCTACCCAAAAAAAGAAAAAGAAAATGAAGGATTATTATCTTTGACATTCCGACCGACAACAACACCATGACCACTACGATCGAGCACGTGTGCCCAAGTTGGTGGAAAAGAAGATTAACCGTATCGATTTGGGTCAACTCATCATCCTGATGGATGGCATATACGTGTGGGAATAGACCACCTGGGACCGGCTAGCCGACTAGTTTTAACACGTGGACTATTCATCATTATTCTCCTCCCCCCACTGTTCGCTGGCGCATCGCTTTCTCGAAGGGAATATATGCGTTATCATGTTCGTGTCAATGGATGAATTTCTACTCCCCGACGGGTACAATGCGCCGTATTTTGGATCGGCTACAAACTGTCATCGACAAGTGGACCATCAACTTAACCAAACTTGACATTTTTCCGAGCTTGGATGTCGTGGCTGTCTCGCATCCCCTAGTTCCATTCCCAAGTGCATTTACCAGATTTAAGGAAACCATTTCTAAACTCCAAAAAAATGTCTAGAATTAAATCTCCTTCTTCAATTCAACGTCGGTATTTTGTTATTACACACCTAATGACTTACGAGAAAGCATCATTAAGTATCCAGGAGAGCTCTATATATATGGCAACCTTAAAAATGCTCATCATCTACACTGACTGTTGACATGTTACTTCCACAATCGGGCCAAAAAAAGTACCCGAAAACCAAATCTGTGGTTGGACATTCTTCGTGTCCCCAGGTGACTCGGGTTTGCTGACGACCGACCCCTTGTACAAATACAATGGAAGAACCAAGAAGTCAACCGTGCAACATGTGAATCGCCTTAAGATTTGATCCTCATATCTCCATCTACATATCTCTTGCGATCAGATCTTCCTTTATATGAATCGAGGTCGTAAATCAGGACAAGTTGTGCAATTCATGCACCTGTATGTAGAGAGATAAGGAGGCATCTCAAGCGTATCCTTGTTGTTGGTCTGGATGCTCGTCCTGTAATTGGAATTCAATGGGCAGTTCTCTGGTCTCACAAAAGCGGGAGAAATGCAATATATCGTCGGAGGATAGCCTCGAGAACGACCCCAGATTGGATCGATCTGATCAAGATTTTCTTCTTCCAAGTAATTGTATCTCCCGGATGTGGTACGAGTAAACACCAATGCAGATACAGAAATTACGTATTTGTTGGGAATTCCACCGATGGAGTTGGCTCTTCCTTACCGTATAATTGTTGAGGAAATCCTGATAATGCGTGCAACAAACAGCTTTGCAATTTCTATCCAACGTAATGTTTGGTTTCTAAGATTTCACCTTTTAGTCGAATAGCATATACATGATATTTCACCAGAACAATCTTAGAAAATTGGGAAAGTTTGCAATATCCGATGGGTCCATTCGAAAGATTTTATACCCGCGCGTATCCGTGTAAGGATCCCAGTCGACTAGTGCTCTTAAATCCCCTGCCTGACTTCTCTAGAGACCTCAAATGAATCACATTCCAATGCCATCTGATTAGCTAATTACACCTCAGGGTGAAGTTCTCCTTTAACATCCTCCTTCCGTCTGTCCATGAGCCGTGCCCATCAACATGAATTTGAGCCTGCCAGAGAAATCGGAATGTGAGACTCGGAGAATTGGTGATCTACAGTGAATATAAAAGCTAATGATGGTTCACTTCATCCTCATTTCGAGTGTACAAACATCTAGGAGCCCTTGGTTATGCAGTTGGGATGTTAAAAGCAAGTAAATTCCTTCTTTTTTTCTATCCTTTTACCACACCATCTCCATATATTCCCCCGAGGGTATTCTATGAGATTCCATTCTAGCTATCAAGTGAAGACCAATACGGTCTCCCACTGGCATTTTTCTTCTTCTTGGTCAAGAATCTTTCGCTTTGCATTTTCACGAGTTAACTTTTGGGGCCGACTTTGGGCTGTCGAGGCAGTGAAATAAAGGAGCATGCTCACCAACGATAATCGAAAGCAAAGCGTACCCACCCGTATCTCATATTACCTATTCTTGGAATATTGTGCCGCGACTGACTACAAATGAAACCCATAAAAAGTTAGAATGGTAGAGAGAGAGAGATGGGGGAATTAATTGAACCTAGAAGCCCTCCTTTCTCTAGAATTGTGTATAGTTAGCTGAGGTGCCAATCCAGAATCAACTATAAGTGCTGTTAGCTTCGTTTAATTGTCTTTCAGTTCATTGCCAGTTGCACAACTTCGCCCAACAACGAGACCACCAGGCCTACTTAGTGTGCTTTTGATGACCGTCCATCCTCTAAGTCAATAAAAGCCATTAGTCTCACTGGAAACTGTCGGAATGGATCTGCCTTATCGCCTTATCCAATCTCTGTATAGTTAAACTTACTGTATCATTTATTCTATCCTTTTTCTTCCGGCCTTGAGGCTGGTTTAATCATCTGAAAAAAGGGTCAACGCCCGCTGGAGAAGCATCTCGTCACTGAGCCAAGGTGACACTTCAAGATCTATACGTT
Source organism: Sonneratia alba (assembly GCA_900174645.1). NCBI lineage: Eukaryota > Viridiplantae > Streptophyta > Magnoliopsida > Myrtales > Lythraceae > Sonneratia > Sonneratia alba. The sequence continues at coordinate 1,560,087 of FWPY01000071.1, forward strand.
GTTTCGGGCGATAAACGAGATACGGTGCTTGAACTCCCATCGACTTTCTATTATGCATGGACTCTGTATCTATGAAATGCAAGCAAAGAGTCAAGATATGCAACACGATTGCGTCAAAGGCACATCGTTCTTTCTGACATAGTTAAAGCTGAGAAAAAGAGATGTCTGTGATCTTCAGTGGACGATAACTTCCTATCTTAGCCTCTCAGAGTTTGGTTGATCGGAGGCACCATTTCGACCTGATACTGCCGACCATGGCTCCTGGCAACGTTTGCGTTCCACCCTAATCATGACAATGTAAAGAGGGAACCATTAGTGTTGGATCTCTTCTCGCTGCTCATCGGCAACTCGTAATTTATGCATCAACTCTTGTGCATTCGTATTGACAGAGTCTACATGCATGGGGTCTAAGGATGTCGTGTCCCACCTATTGAAGGATCAAGTCCCCTGCTCTTGAGTTCTCTGTATTCCTGAGAGAGAGCACAGCATTCGCAGAGGAAGTAGGAGATCCAGTCAGGGCTGGCCGACTCAACTAGGTTGAATCTGCTTTGGAGTTTCGTCCTGTAGGTGCAGGACAGTATGCATGGGCACCCGATGAGACAATGAATCGCGCCATAGATCAATCCACTCATTGCACAAGCTGCAGCATCAGAACGGGTTTCACGTTACACCCCAATAAGAAGTTTTAGTGACCTCAAGAGGGATTTGGATTCCTAGATGAACAGAAAAGAGTCCTCAATGTGTTCACTGTTGGTGACGTTAAATTTGAAACCTTAGGAACATGAAATCATACATGTGTTGCCACTGTCGATAATCTAGGCTATCTGCCCAAACGTCAAGCATGGAATGAAACATGCGATCAGAGCTGCAAAAAAGTTGTAGTTATCAGAGGAAGAGAAGCTAGTACCTTATTCATAAGATAAACTGACTTGCTAGAAATTGACGAGGGCTATGAGCCTATGACACTTATGTGTGGACCTTAGCGTGAGGATCTATATATTGTGCGGTGAAATTATGATCAACTAAGTAAAGGGTGATTCAGACCATTCATAGGATCACCCATACAGTCGAAGAGCCCAGTTGTCCAAAGCTCAGTAAGAGCCTGATGGACTGGCAACACTGGAACGGGTAGTAATTGATGCTGTTGATGATGGTGGCTGTGGTGGTGAAACTGAGAGCTCATCATATGATTGCTGCCCGCCAGAAAATTATCTGCCGGGTGCCCCATGTTGTGAACTGGCTGAGGCTAAGGCTGAGGCTGAGGCTGAGGCTGTGGTGGAGCCATACAAGTGGTAGGAATCAGTAGGTTAGGGCCTGGGGTATGATGAGGATATGATGGAAACGGACGATTATCGTGCCTCAAATGATGCTGCATCTGATCATGATGGTGAGGAATGATGGTCGATTGGTCAGGTGGGATCGGGAATGCATGTGGGTTCTGAGCTGGGAACTGTACAGCCTCCAAGTTCTCTACAGGTGTGTGAGCCAGCTGCTGCTGCTGCTGCTGCTGCTGATGCTGAGTTAAGATATTGGAAGCTTCTGATTCCAAATCTTCCATTCTCCGTTCTCTCACTGTATTACTTTCTCTGAGTATATGAAGTTGCTGCAGCAGCTTGAAGGGAATGTCATCGACAGAATTAACAGAGAACAAGGGCTTCCTAGATGTGCCACATACTCACGTATTATGTATGTTCTTATTGATTTTAACATTGACGGATGGTTTCTTTGAGGGCTCCACCGCCGGCCGAGTCCCTGCTCTTCTGACTGGGAGCCAGTGATGGAGCCATGTAAATAAGACAAATATTACCGTGTTGGTGAAAATGGTCCATATCGATAGAGAGCACCGATCATTTTGAGGTATGGTGATATGGTTGACACTGAGATGCTACTATACTTTCAGAGATGGGAAGGATCTGGTCAATTAACTGCAGGCAACCTGGGACTTTGAGCAGAAATGTGGTCAAGGATATATGTTTTTTCCTTCAGGTAATCCAAGATCTCTGCCATCTTCCATCATTTAAACATTCATCAGTCCAATATTTGGAGATGCATTCTTGATCTCCGAGAAAAACTCCGTACCAGCTTGTGATCTCATATGCAGCCATAGTTATCTGTAATTATTTAACTGAATTCTCAGCTGACATACGATTTGGAACCGCTGGAACTTGTGCTGCAAACATCGTTTGTCGGGCTTCTCTGTCTACGTGCTTTCCACGCCTTTGTAAGGCCTCGAGGTTTCGGGCGTTCAACTCGAACCTGGGCCTTGGTAGTAAAGGGCCCATAAAGTAATAGCTGGAGAGGCCCAGGTAACAGCAAATAGCCTGATGTCACCCTCGACAGGCCATTACCACGGTGGTCAAGATGCAGGGGGGTAGTGCGTGGGTGGGGGTGTGTTGGTGAGGAAGAAAAAGAGTGAAAAGTGGTCGGCCTTACCCACTACAGTGGGCAAAATACACGAATTTTATCTGAATCTAATTCCTTGAATATGGCCCAACTTGCAGCATCCATCGATTGGACCTATCTGTAAGATTATACCTTTTTTTTCATACGCGCAGCTGGAATTTATCATATGCAGGATCAGAATGCAACTTATCCACAAAAATACGCTCATGTCTATGTAGTCGAGCCTCAGTTTCCAGCTTGCACCCTACAATCCGTGGGTTTTTGCCCATTTCATTTGGGTTAATTGTAAATCACCTTGGTTTATTACATAACTTATATCAAACACTATAATACGAATTATTTCAAGATTAAATTTTAGTTTACACAATTAATTTTTTTAATGCTATATCATTTTAATTGTCACAAATTTAATATGACAATTTGATAATATTTTATATGCTACTTTTTCTATTGATGGTAAAGGAGAATTACGTATCTGAATTCTCTGAGGCTGAAGGAAGCCGATCCCAAGACCGAAAGTTCTAGTGGTGCATGCAGGGGGTTTATGGCAAATGACGAGGCACATTTTGAGAGACATGTAAAAGTATGAGGGAAACTTCGACACGTGCATCGAAATTAGGGGGTTAAATTGGAATTATCGGATGTTAAGTTACCTAAGCAAAAGGCGCCTACTTCTCCTCTGTCATTAAACATCTTTTCTCTGCTCTGCTCGCCACACTGTTCCCCAGCCTCTTCCATTAATGGCCTCCACAACTGCTGTTATTGCTTGGTGAGTCTGTCTGTCTGTCTGTATGTCTGTCGGTTTGTCCGTCTCTCTCCGTCGCACGTGCACCCTCGGAGAACTCTGTAAATGTTCCGGCTATTGAATCAGGGGTTCTGGAGAAGATGGGCAGCTGGGGATCGGTAACAACGAGGAGAAGGAGTGGGTCTGCGCCGTCAGAGCCCTCCAATCCGAGAACGTCCGCTCCGTAGTCGCCGGCAGTCGCAACTCCCTCGCCATCTGTGAAGATGGAAAGGTCCTCTCTTTACTCTTGCTTCGTCCCCTTCTCTCAATCGAAGTGATGATTCTATTAGGAGCTTATACTTTTAGCTTTGCTCCTGCTGACTGAATTGCCTGGTATGAAACCTAGTGGTGGATATAGGAATAATAAGTACAGTATGCACTTTCATGTTCTAGCCTAAGCTTGTGAACTGGTTTTTCGATAATGAGTGCCTCATGGGATGGGAGGTTACAGTTCCGAGCTTATCAGCTTTTAAATTTCCACAGATTTTGATATTGGCCGTACTATATATATATATATATATATATTTTTAATGAATATGCTAACTTTGTTGATAGAACGTTAAAGATAGCAATTTCTACATGAACTGCATTAAAATGCTCATACTAACGGGCATATCAAATAAAATAATTTCACGTTGATTTGATACGTCTTTCGTTTGGATATTTTAGTTGTTTACGTGGGGGTGGAACCAGAGAGGAACATTGGGGCATCCACCAGAAACCAAGACCAAAAACATTCCTAGCCCTGTTAAGGCTTTATCCAATGTTAAGATTGTGCAGGTAAATAATAGCCATCGCTTATTTGTCTTTATATCTGTTTTCCCCTTTGTTCAGGTAATTGCTTGATTTATGTAAAGTTCCACTTTTGGTTCCTGTTCTCAGGCTGCTATTGGCGGGTGGCACTGTTTGGCTGTTGATGATCAAGGGCGTGCTTACGCGTGGGGTATGCTATTAATCTCTCTCTTTTATCTTGTTCTTTTGTTGTTTTAAATGACCGGTTTCCTTCCTTTTTCTTCCCCAGAATGAGAGGTCTGTTAAGAATGCATATGCTTGACGCTCCTATATGCCTGAGGCCAATAAGTTGATAGACTTGATATCTGTGCATGCATATCATAATATCAACCACAAGCATATAGAAAAGAAATAAAATGAAATGAAGTAGCAAGCAATTGAAGGCTCAGGAATTTTAAGCAAAATATCTAATCTGCTATCACATCAAGATTCTTTATACTGAAAATTTTGAATGATCTGGAAAACATACATGTGCAGGTGGGAATGAATATGGACAGTGTGGAGAGGAGCCAGAGCGGAAAGATGACACAGGGAGACCTTTGAGGAGGGACATTGTGATTCCTCAAAGATGTGCTCCACAGCTTGTTGTCCGCCAGGTAATTTCCTCACCCTCATTCAAATGTTACCTTTCATGAAGGTATGACCAAGAATATTTTTACTATTACTAAAGAAGTTTCAGTAACAACAGCAATTTTTTTTTAAGCTTTCACTTGGCAAAACTATATTCAGAATGTGTGTTTGTCTTTTATTCGTTGTGTCAATGTCTTTCATGTAGGTTGCTGCTGGAGGCACGCACTCAGTCGTACTTACATGTGATGGACATGTTTGGACATGGGGCCAGCCATGGCCACCTGGTGACATGTATGTTCTGCCGTTCTGTGCTATTATGTTATTTCAACATTATTGTTACTGTAATTGGTAGACTGCTTGTGTAATGGATGTAAAGAATGGCATTGTGCAATGGATGGAAATAACATGTACCGTCTGTGTGTTACGCTAAACATGCCTCAAGAGTCTATTGTGCTAGTTTGCATTTTTTTTTTTCATGGTTGCTCTCTTGTGACTACCAATGATGAACATCTATTGCAGAAAACAAATATCTGTTCCTGTACGAGTGCAAGGTCTTGAAAAGGTAAAGCTTATTGCAGTTGGAGCATTTCATAATTTGGCTCTTCAAGAGGATGGGACTTTATGGGCTTGGGGGAACAATGAGTACGGGCAACTTGGAACTGGAGATACCCAGCCGAGATCTCAGCCTATTCTTGTTCAAGGGATTGAGGGTCTCACCTTGGTTTGTCTGACAATGTTCCCTTCCTAGATATTCATCCTATGAACTCTTACATTTCATAGTTGCTCTTTGTTCATTTCTAGCCCATCCAACATTTCTGAGGTGCTTAAGAAGTATCTGGACATGTGAGACATTTTTTAAATCAAGGTGGACGCTAAGCAATTGACAATTTAAATGTTGCAGAACTCTAGGTATATGATGAATAAGATGGATTAATAAATAAATTGATGGAGTGTATTATTTGACTTCAGTCTCTCAAGACATAATTCCATGTAACTTCTACTATTATTGGACGGATTGCTGCAGAGGAATTTTAAAAACAGAACAAGGCACAGAGGCCTTTTAAATTCTGCTAATATCTGTTCTTCGTTGTTTGAACCAAAAAGGAAAAAAAAGAAGGAGAAGAAAGGTGTTATGACTCACTATCTGGATAAGTAAAATAATGATTTTTTGTTAAAAAGATGCTAGATTGCACAATTTTATGTTACATTCTTACGAGATTTTGTCTCTTTATGTGAATATGAAGAAGATGTTGATTTTCTAAATTTCAATGTCTAGGTTGATATTGCTGCTGGTGGATGGCATTCCACAGCACTCACAGACAATGGAGAGGTGATACCTTTTCCTCTCCAAATTTTTCTTTGTCTTGAAAAGTTATTGACTTCAAACTCCTTTACCTCCTAGTATTGATAAAGCAATAAAAAATTGTGGTGTGTTATTTTATGTCCTGGCAGGTTTATGGATGGGGAAGAGGTGAACATGGGAGACTTGGTTTTGGGGACAATGATAAGAGCAGTAAAATGGTGCCTCAAAAAGTTCTTCTTTTGGCTGGGGAGGATATTGTTCAGGTAAGCTCTTAGAATCCATGGTTGTACAGATCTGAAAAGGACTGCAAATGATTGTGGTGAGATTGTTTACTGCCGAAATTTCTAGGTTGGTTGTCTGAGAGACCTCTCATAATCTTGTGATCAGAAGGTCCCATAGTTTCTGCATCAATGTAAATCTAGTGTCATCTCTTAGCCATTTTTTCAGTGAGTGTGCTTGAATAATTGTATATGGTGCTGGAATATCTGCTTTGAAACTCCATAGAATTTGCTTGTGCTTGGGCATAGTTCTTTGATTCTCACAAATATTTTCAAAATCTTGGTTTAAAGGTTTCTTGTGGGGGCACGCACTCAGTCGCACTAACCCGAGATGGACACATGTTCTCAGTAAGTTACATGCTTATTCCCTATTTTTTCATTCATTTTGGTGGAAGGGATGTTTCAGAGCTGTCGATATGCAAGGTTCTCATATTTGATCTGCAGCTTTCTGATTTCTCACGTGAAAATTCCATTTCAAAATTAATATTCTTCAAGTTCATCTCAGAAGCCAAAAGACGAGTATTTTTGGAAGTTCGGGAAACCATTTCCAAATTGACCTGGTTCTGCAGGAAAAAAACACAAATTGGTGTCTTTTTTCTCATCTAAAACAAGCATAAGCCTTCTAGATTTTATCAGTCATGAGCAGTGGGTTACGGACAGCTTGTCTCTTACTACCTTATTAAGTTGTCTGTTTTTTTTTTTTCCTTTCAAGAGAAGCAAGGAGTGCTTTTGACAAGTAAACAAACTGTACTGAGTTTTTTTTACTTCCAATGCAGTTCGGTCGAGGGGATCACGGGCGTCTTGGGTATGGGAGAAAAATCACGACCGGGCAGCCCATGGAAGTACCAATTAATCTCCCACCTCCAAGAAATGTGAGTGCTATTGAAGCCAAAGGGAAGTGGATTGCCAAGCTCGTCGCCTGTGGTGGACGGCATACTCTGGCAGTAGTCGAATGGTCTGACTCGTGAAAATGACCCTACACATCATTACTATATTATCGAGATGTTGGGTAACTGTAACCTTGGTCCAGATTCTGTAGTATGTGACAAGAATGAAGGTAATATAACATAATACTATACTAGCGTGAAGATTTCTTGCCCTTACTTCTCTATCTCCTCCAATTTTCTGATTCTTATTCTTTTGGAAAGGTAAATGGTATATTGACTGACAAAATTTGCTGTACAATACAGAGCAAACTTCAACCAAAAAGACCTAAAGCTCCTGCCAGCTCAGACGACCCTAGCTTATGCTGGAGTCGTGGCCACAGCAACCTCAAACGCACTGCACTATAATGTGCACTATATTGTCAATGCTATTTTGTGTTTTTAACCAAAAAAAAATTGCGACTTTCGCTCATTACACATGACATAAACATACTGTAACCAGAGGAGTCGACGGAATTCTCCCTCTCTGCAGCAGCAGCCAGCGCGTCTCTTGCAGCCAGTCCCCAGCTGTCCTGAAAATTCCAGGAAGTTGCAAGGCTTCCCTGCCAAATCAGTTTTGCGACTGAACAAGAGAAAAAAAGTGTGGTCACGCGATCCTTTGGCCAAAAAATGATAATCACACAGATTCGAAGGGAGCGACCTACAATGCATCGATCGATCTTTTGTGGTCGACTGATTGAGCCAGATGGAATATGCGCAGAAAACCATATAGATTTACACAGGTAAGACCGGGCTTATCACACAAATATGATCCCAAGCACTAGTGGAAGTAAAAAACACCTTATTTATTGGGAAGCCAGATCAACACATCACGATCTGCAACAGCAATGCATGCCGTCATCCTCACAATCTGCTGCCCCTGAGGATTAGTGCAAGGCGGCCAGACCCAATCACCATCTCGAAGGACATGGTTCGCCTTAGCAGCATCAGGTATTGCAGGGAAAAATCTCCCTGCCATGCTGAAGGTGCTCAATAAGAGGTCCAACTGGGAGCCATAGCCAAGGGTCGTGCCAAAAGAACACCTGGCTAGACAGCTCAATTCTATATCGAATCAAAGTACGAAATTGTGCTCGGAGTTGCAAAATCTTCCGCCAGCTCCAAGAGCAATCTCCCGGTATTGGAAGTGTACAGAAGCATCCCCCGCGGAAATTCAGAACGGTTGTTAAGAAGACAAACAATATGGGCAAGATGTCACACGTTCGATATACGTATCTGGAGCATGCTATTACATTTGAAGGAGTTATGGAAGTCTTCCCCTGCATAAGAACTCCACAGCTCTCCGGCATTAAAATTACAGATACTACTGAACCTTGAAGAGTGATCTGTTTCAGCTGCAATCGAGGTTTCTCTGTATCATTTCCCCTCCAAGTCTCCTGTAGTTCTCTACAGCACTTCCATGACATGAACATCTTCCTTGTTTATATTAATTTTTATCGGACACTAACTCGTGACTCGCATGGATGGAGGGAAAGAGAGAACTGGAACTTAATGAACATCTGGTTGGTGAGTGGTCGTCAAACGAACTCTATCTGAGCAGATTTCATGTAAGAGCAAGGACCGAAAACTCACAGGATCCAGTGGTCACGACTACCTCCATACATTAGCCTTAACTAATAGGTTGATATATGGGCTTAACCAGGCAACCATTGGGGAGAATAAAAGGGCTTTGAGGCCCATTTAAGCCCATGATCGGCCCAACAAGCGAAGCTTGAGAACGCTCAATACGACTGACCCGTCTCTCCTGCTTGAGTGAAAAGCCAGGAGAGGGCCATAGAGAGGAGGTAGAAGTTCGGACTCCGAGATCAGAGTCGCTGTTGTTAGCGGTAGACGGATCGGAAGAGAAGAGAAGAGAAGAGAAGAGAAGAATGGAAGCGCCGAAGACTATCGCGCACGAAATCGGGGGAGTGCAGAACGACGCGCTCCGGTTCGGCCTCCATGGCGTGAAGAGCGATATAGTCGGCTCTCACCCCCTTGAGTCCGCCTATCAATCTGTATCTCCCTCCTTCTCTTTCTCTCTGGCTGGGTTCTGTAATTTGTGTTTTTCTGTCAGCGTATCTCATATAGAGATGACCCTGAAGTTGGCGAGCTATTGGATCTTTTCGTAGGTTCATCGAATTTAGCCGACTGTATGTTTATTTGAGCTCAATTCCTGTATGATTAGTGCTTTTTCCTATGTTACAAATGTGCAATATTTCTGGTCCTTGTGAATGCTTCGACTTCCCGTAGCTTCGGACTGAGCTGGAAGGCCTGTTGGTTTTATTCGATGTTTGATGCTTAGGCTGAGTAGAAGATTATATTCTTTAGGCCTTGTTTTGCTTCTTTTAGCTGCTTAGTGGGGAGTTTTTACCCCTGAGATGGAGCTTCATGATGGATATGTACTGATCTATGAGAAATTGCTTTCATGTATGACTTCAGGCGAGGAAGTCCCAAGATGAAATGAAAAGAAGATTCCTTGCCAACACTTATGGGACGGCTTTTCCACTAAAGATGGACCTTGATAGACAAATTCTGTCAAGGTAGGAAGTTCAATAAGATTATTTTATATATATGGATCTTGTTAGTTTCATCCTATTAAATATTTACTGAACAATTGGTGAAAACTATTTTCCTTAATCGTTCCAGTTTGCTTGCATCAACGTTCATCTAGTGGTGAATATTTGGCCATACCTTTTATGGTGGTAACCTTTTTAGGGGATCAAGCCATTTAGTCTTTTAACTGTAGATCAATGGTAGAATTTGAAGTTACAGGAGAATATGGGCGCATGCATCTGACTGAATTTGCTTGTGCAAAAATGGTGGCTGGATTAAAATTTGGAAAATTTCTTGAGAGTTTTATTTCTATGTAGTGTTGGATAAGTGAAGATCCATAAGACTCTACTATATATCTGGATGGTGCTCTTATTGACCAGCTTTGTGTATATGATATGATTACCATCACTAATTTAAGCAATTGAAGTGTCTGATCGCTGGTTCAGTTAGTTTGTGATTTAGGTTATGTGATTGAAGCGAGCCTGTTTCAGCCCTGTATTGCCTCAATATTGGGCTCCTAAAATGTGTGAATTTTATCTTTTCTGTTTTATCACTTGAATGATCTTGCAGATTTCAGAGGCCCCCGGGAGCTATTCCATCATCCATGCTAGGTCTGGAGGCTATGACTGGAAGATTGGATGACTTTGGTTTTGAGGATTACTTAAACGGTAATAAACAACTATCCTCAGTGAAGTTTCCTTTTTGCTACTTATTTAAAATTGTCTCTGGAAGCCTTTCCGTAATTAGTTAGTAGTAGCTATCACTTTGGACATTTATATGATTCACAAAGCACATATTCTGACATATGCTCTAGTTGATTTTTCATATTAATGTTCTTATGCCATTGCACTTGGCTGGATATCGTATATCGATTTTCCTCTTACTCTTTAATGTTGCTGCTTGCAGACCCTCGTGACTCCGAAACTTTCCGGCCATTGGACATGCACCATGGTATGGAAGTTCGTCTGGGACTCTCCAAGGGGCCAGTATGTCCAAGTTTCATGTAATTCAGGGAGATTTAGGGGCATCTGGGACTGGTTCTGGGTTGAAAAACAAACTTACTGTCCAGGAAGATTCCTCTTTTTATTTTCCAGTGAGAACCTAACGAAGCAGCAGATGTTTTTCAGTTGTATTGAACTGCATGTGTTATCTATGCCCTCGTTTTGTTGCTGTTCTCTTTCTGCTGATGTGAATGATGCCCTAAGGCACCATTTCATCTCAATGTTGCGTTCGTAAACTCTTTGGAACTGTTCAGCCTACAATAATAAGCACATGCGCAGGATCCGACTCAAGTCTTGCTCTGAGTTTAACTCAAATGTGGCAGACCCCTTGTGCAAATGCCAAAACCAATAGTAATCAGTAAAGGGGAGTTTTTTGATATGGGAAAAAGGAGTTGATTAAGGCCCTACGTTAACCCTTTATTTTCCTGTGAATAGGTACCATATTCTTCATTTGTCGATGTTGACCAGGAAAACACAAAATATCCATATTCATTTCAGTGAAACAGCCTCATCGTGCAATGTTTCAGTTATTCAATCTTGGCAACGAGGAGCATTAGACGTCCATAAAACTCGAGTACAGCAGTTAGTTTCTAAAAACTGAAAGTCCGACAATCACAACCTCAATTAGGAAGGAAAACTCAAACGTCCATTGGAGATAATATTCTCTGATCAAGACCGAGAGAAACAGAAGTATGGCCTTACCTGAACACCCTATGACCACTATCAGACCAATGAATGTGTTATCATTCCTTCCTCATTTCCCTATTCGGCCGCACCTTTGTGGGTATCGCCCCTGCTACTGATCGGTGCAATGATCGCCAGCGTAACGAGACCACCCATCACCACGACCAGGATTCCGAGGGAGTTCACTAGGATGGCCTCCAAGGAGTAGCGCGATATTACCTTGTTTGTCTGAAGGAATGTGGCCTTCTCCAGGAAGCCTGTGGTAGCTGTAGCCACAGCAAGTGCATAGATGTATATACCGAGGAATACGTGCCATGGAAGTAACGCAGCTCTGCTGTTTCCCGAGCCACCTGGGTACCAGAATCTGCCGAATGCAATAGCCCACTGCATGGTAACAATGGTAAAAAAAAAAATATTAAGGGAAGGCCAATCTTGTTCGAGCATCACTTCGTGGAAACAACTGATTAACAGCAACACGGCAAACATATCCAGAAAACAGTTCTGAGGAAGCAAAGCAATATATAAGAACATTCTCCTCGACGACATTTTTTTTTTCTCTATCTTTTGCGTTTGAAAGCAATTTTGCAGCAGAGAGAAGTGAAAGTGAGAATTGTGAGCAGGACCTGAATGCCAAAGAGGAAAAGGCAAGCCAGTCCCAACCACGAATGGAGACTGTAGAAGTTTTCAATTCCCTTCTCATTGTGGAACTTCAATGCCGCCCAAACACCAACAACGCTTATACAGAAAGCCAGAAACTGTAGTGTAAGATGAACGAGTTTCTTGAATCTCTTAGCTCCTGATACCGTCTTGTATGCAAGCATCGCTGGATCAGTTACAAGAAAAATTTTACCAGGTGCTAATTATCCAATGATAGATCCTTGGAAAACAGATTCTACAATAGCGAGGAAGCACACGACCTCAAATTTATGGAGTACATGTGGGATGCACATAATTTTTAAGTAATCATGAGTAATCTATGATTCGGGTTATGCTTGCATGTAGCTTCCAAACCCCTTTGTATATGCTGCTACACATTTTTTTGATGCGAAATTAATAAAATTTCTCTATTGAATACACACCCCAAAAATAAAATAAAATCTACAGTAGAAAGGAAGTTCTTCAAAGTTCAGTGACTTCCCATTCATGAACATATGAAACAAGAAGAGAATAATTACCTTCGCCATTCAGGATTACAAGTCCGATCACCATTAGGACAGGATGGACCTGATATGAATATGACAATAGTCAGTAATTGTTGAAAATTGCTAATTGCTACCTGACATCAACGTTCATTCCCATTTCAAAAAGAAATTAAAGAAAACTTCAATGTCCATCCCATGATCACTTTCTGCAAGGCCAATCGAGAAAATGGAGGAGGAAAAAACCCATCGAGACACTTTTATCTATTGTGAGGCGAAGATGAAAGGTGTGGGTTTGTCTTTATTATTAACAACTTCAGAAAAAAAAATATGAAGGAAAGAGGGATAAACAGAAACGTCAAAAAGCACTGCTCTCAGCTAGAAAACATTGATAGAAGTGCATCTGAGGCTTGAGCATCAAGAAATGATCCATTCAGAAAAGTGATTCCATGTTAAATTGACGCAGGTTAAGATTGGTTTCACGCAATCTTAGTGAGCTAAGTAATAATAACCAAATAGTCTTAGTCCAACCTTATCATTGAGAAATGAATTATAGTAGTTTTATATGCTAATTGACTCCCGAGTCTCTGCAGTAATTGGACCATCATTAGGACCAAAAAACACAATCATCTTGACAATCTAGCTTGAAAATTTACACATGAAAATAGGGGAAAAATGATGAATGCTGGGATCAAATCAAAGTAGAATTTCAGATAATTATCACTTAACCCACTCTAACAAAATACTGTTCATATGGGTAAAATATATTAGCAGAAAGCCATCGCAGTCAAATGAGGCTCAATATAGCAGTTATGTAGCTGACGCGAAATTGCAAGATACAGATCAGAGCAGTTCTTTGTAGAGGCCCATTAGTTACCAAACAGTCTATTCTCAAAGCTTAGGACAGCACTTAAAGCACACATAGAAGCTACTTACGGTTCATCACAAGAAACACAATGGCTGCATCTTCAATGCACAACTAAAACACCAGTCACAAGTAACTGAAGAATCTCTTGCTCAGGAAATGGACATGGCCCTAATGAAGTTATTGGTGAGTCAGCTATGGGAAAGGGGGAGGGCAAGAGAGAAAGAACGTACATTGAAGATGAGATCTTTGTTGTCAGAGACAAGAGCAAGTCCTCCTCTGTAGTGCACGGCCCAGACCATCACAAGGGTCGCCGTGGCGACCCCCATTGCTCTGACCATCGGAATTATGGGAAATCGGACCACCGGCACCCCCATTTCTTGAGAGAGAAAAATGCCGCAGAGAGAAAGAGAGGCCGGCCCTTTGAAGATAGGAGAAAATGGGGCTCTAGTTCTTATCCTAAGCTGATTAGTTTTCTTCTGGATCGGTAGCGGGTCGATTCATATACGCAGGATTGGAACCGATACCCAAGAAAGGTATAATCTTTTGATTCTTGTTGACTGCTCGAAGCTTTGATATGGTGATGGGTGAAGAAAAGTATGAACTTTCTACCACGGCATGGGTTTTAGGATCGGATGATCTGGAGGGACGACTGGCTGAAGCAGGATCAAAGGAAGCACTTGACGTGGGGTAGGCTGGTCCGCGTGCCACGTGGCAGTTCTCAATTTGCCGCCCGTAGTGAGTGTTGACTTGATTTCCCTTCAACTTGTGCTCCCGCATGGGCATTGCATAACTTTCACCTTCCCATCAGACTCATTAGATAATCAGCGAATGTATATTCATAGTAGGATTACTTATGCACCATTTTAAATTTATAATTCTTTTATTTTATAAGAATTTCAGTTCTTATAAATAAATTCTTTATATTCTTTCCTTGGTATATTATCAAATTTGTAGCCCCTCATGTAGTGACACTTTTTTTTTAATTTTATTTTAGGAATTTGTTTTACCCATTTATTATTTTGGCAAAAAAATTATTCAAATAAGCCGACGGTATAAATATAGATGGGTGCCGATAACCTCGACAGGAGCCGTGCAAATAGAAATATAAAGATAAATAAATAAAAAGTAAATATAACCTATCAATATCAAAGTAGAAAGCATTTGTCTGAATTACCAAAATAAAAAGGGGTCCATTGCGGTGGCTGAGGCGGGGCCCACTGGTGTACGATGCCTATCCGCATCTCGCTATCGCCTCATTCCCAAAGCATAAAACAGCTCCTCTCTCTCTCCCTCCCTCCCCTCGCCAGCCAGCACGACAGGCAACGCAGACCTGAACTGAAATTACCGTACCATCCCTGCCTTCGGGCTATCTGTTCGTGCTGCGCTCGTGTACAATCTCTGGGCGACCTCGTCAGCGGAGAGCCTCTTAACATGGAAACCCACGTTTCCATGTTTGAAGACGCCAGCCTGATTCCCGAAACTACCCTTGTGGAAACGATCGTCTCGTGGGGGCATCCATCCTAGATTAGTCCCTCATCTTTTTGCCTTAGCCCAGTTCTAACCCCTATTTCAATTTTTGTTCCAAATTCAATTCATGCTTAAAGCTACTTTTGAGAGAATCAGTCTGCTGATAAATTAACAACATGCAGTAAATTAGGTTCATGATTTAAAATTCGTAATATTAGCATATGGAGATTAATAATAAGTTCTAAATTATATAATATATTGTCTGATAAATTAGTTTATTATTATGATAATAAACGCTATCAATATAAAAAAATCCTTGCTTAATGCCATTCCACAAGTTGACATCATCCTTGATGTGCCAAGTTTTTCAATCAAACGTATATATATGATGGAAACCGGCTCTTTGTATCACCCAATTGCAATGCGAAACAATACTTATTCGAGTTAAATCGAGCCTCCTTCGATCTAGAATTATCACATGATCTCGGATGTGTTACTTAAGCAGATCAGATATGCATCATAAAGTCATCAAATTGGCACACGCTCTTGGATTAGCAAACATTGTGTATTGACATGAACATATTAGGAATGTGTTATCAATACATTTATGAACTATCAATATGAATAATCTTTTGTACTAAATTATTTATGGGAAATATTATATCGATATTATTTAGCAGTTGCCAGTGTTGCCTGCCGAAACAAAATTGGCCACAGCGAAGGAGGACGGAAGCGAATGAATCTCCAAGTTCGCGAGGGACCCATTTGTCACCGTGCATGAAGTTGAGGGTTCTCTCTTGATTGTTTTTTTCCCGCAAAGCCAACCAGCCACCGGGGGGGCATAACTGTAATTTCATAGCCGCAATCGCTGTCCGCCCAAATTTGTTCCCATTTATTTCATCGGCAGGAGAATAATTGCGTTGCAAGCACACACGAATCACTGTCCCTTCTAGATCCATATCCAAGGACCACATCTTCAACGCACATTTTGATACAAGTACGACATTGATGAATTCGAAGCCGAATCTAAATTTTGGACTTACAGAATTGTATTGATAGAAATTTTGAACAATAAGATCACCGTGATAATAGTTGATAGCATGTGTATTTTTGTGGTTGAAAAGGAAAGAATTAATTAAATAAGTAAAATAAGGGGAAAAAGGGAGCAACGGGAGTGTGTTCAGCGAGGAAGAGAAGAAAAAAAGTGGCTGAAGAGAGAGAGAGAGAGAGAGAGGGGTGTCTCTCGGCGAAGTTTGCTTAGAGCGTTATCGGACTTGAAAGCCTCCAACTCGCCGGAATTCAGAGTCCTTGAAGAGTCCGCGCTCCTTTCCCTCTCACTCACTTTAGGAGCCCCGGGTACCGTCCACCGTAGAGAGAGAGGGAGTGCGTGCGTGCTCGGGTGACGCATCCGTCCATCCACGAGCCTGCCGGGATTCAAATCTCCGACTGGTCAAGCTTCGGTTGGATCACCTTGGGGACTGTTATATTTGGTTGGGCTTGGGAGTTCTTCCGGCTTCCGTGATTTTGGATCACTGGGTTTGTTGGGAATTCGGGAATTGACCCAACTCCTATGACGTTGAATTTGGCCGATTTGGTGGCTTCGTGATGTTCAGTCCCCAGAAGAAGGTCTGGTTGGATTGGCCCCTTTCCACACGGAAGCGCGGGACAGAATCGGGTGTCGGTTCTGACGGGCTGAGTGCAAACCCTAGCGACGGCAAGGGGAAGACTGTTGTGCTTGCCGAGCCCAGGACTCCTCCTTTGGGCCCCAATGGTATGGCAATTGATGGAGATGCTTTGGCTGAGAAGGCTTCGCAGCTCGAGAAGGAGGTTAGTTGGAACTTTTAGTTCAACGTCTTTCCTTGAATTGTTTCTTTGTTCCTTTCTTACAGTGCGAAATCCTTTTGAGCTGGTGATGTTAGTATGGCCCTCCTTCTCTCTGTAGTAGCCACTTTAAGTTTTAATGATGGCCCGCTAATCAAGTTTGTGCTGTTTGGCGGCAACTTGTGGAATTTGTCGGTGATCTTTGGTTAGAGTAATGGCGAGCAGAGATCTGTCTTGGTGATGCATTACTATTTGATCTCTCTTACAGCTTTTCGAATACCAGTACAATATGGGGCTTATCTTGATTGAGAAGAAAGAGTGGACTAATGAATATGAGAAACTGAAGGACGCTCTCGCAGAAACAACGGATGCCCTCAATCGAGAAAAAACTGCTCATTTAATCGCAATGTCAGATGTTGAAAAGAGAGAGGATGATCTGAGAAAAGCTCTTGGGATCGAGAAGCAGTGTGTGAAGGACGTAAGTATTTGTGGCATTCCCTTTCAATTTTCCATCTTCATTTAATGCTAGAAACAACTGCTTGGTCCTTCATTGCAGCTGGAGAAGGCTTTGCGGGAGATGCGCTCGGAGTACGCTGAGATCAAATTCACTGCTGATTCAAAATTGGCAGAAGCAAATGCATTGGTTGCCAGCATTGAAGAGAAGTCATTAGAGTTGGAGGCAAAGACACACAGTGCTGAAGCCAAACTTGCGGAGATAAGCAGAAGGAGTTCAGAAATTGAGAGAAAGCAACAAGATCTCGAGGCTCGTGAAACTGATCTCCAACGAAAAAGATTTTCTTTCATTACAGAGTATGTCAAAAAATGTAAAAAAGCTGCTATTGTTCCGTATCCATGTGCTCTTGGAATTTAAATTGGACTTTTTGAATGTGTTCAGCGTTTACCTTTCTTATGAAAACAGTGCTCATTCTTTTTCAATTTTTTGTTGACAAAGCTCATTCCTGTTATGTCAGGAGGGAGACCCATGAATCTACCCTCTCTAAGCAGAGGGAGGATTTACAAGATTGGGAAAGAAAACTCTGTGAGTCTGAGGAAAGGCTAGGTGATAGACAGAGGATATTGAATGAAAGAGAGAAGAGGACGAATGAGATGGATAAGATTTATAAGCAAAAAGAGAAGGACCTTGAGGATATGCAGAAGATGATAGATGAGGCTACTAAAACTTTGAAAGAGAAAGAAGATGATATCAGCTGCAGGCTATCAAAATTGGCAATAAGAGAGAAGGCAAGCCCTTTCCTGTTATTGGACATCTATTAGCTACTATACTTTATGATTTACTGTCCATTCATCAACTGACATTTCCTTTTGTTAACAGGAATATGATGGTTTGTGGAACAACTTGGAAATGAAAGAAAAAGAATTGCTTGTTAAGGAAGAAATGCTTAAAGAAAGAGAACAGGTGAGCTTTTACATCTCTTGGAGTTCCTACATGTTCTCTGTTGGATCATGGTGATAAGTGGTGGTAGTATGGTATCCTTTCTGCCATGCATCTTTTCCTTATTTGGTAATCTCGTGGTTGCATCATCCCTGTGTCTAGTCTCCTTTTTGCCTTATATTTACCTCCTTCCCTGCATTTGCTTATTTTTAGAATTTTGAGGGGAATGGGGATCGTGGAGTTGCCATTCACTAATGTAAATTTACTAGGATGAATGTCAGTGAGGCTAAAATCTACCATTCACTCATCTTTTTTCTAACGGCCTGTGGCATGTGTAATGGGATAGGTTGAAATTCAAAAGCTCCTTGATGAACACAATCAGATTTTAGATGCAAAGAAGCATGAATTCAAATTGGAAGTTGAGCTGAAGAGAAAGGCTGTGGATGAGGAACTAGAAACAAGGGTATTTGAATTGAAGAAAAAGGAAGTAGAGATAGACCACAAAGAGGAGAAACTTGCAAAGAAAGAACAAGCACTGGAGAAGAAGTTGGAGAAACTCAAGGAAAAAGAGGAGGATTTTCAGTCAAAGCTGAAAGATCTGAAAGAGAAAGAGAGATTGCTAAGATCTGAGGTGGAGATTCTGGAGGCTGAGAGAAAGCAGCTGCTTGTTGAGAAGGAGGAGTTGGTTAATTATAAGGCTGGTCTTGAGAAGATAAGATCAAGCAATGAGGAACAACTGCTGAAGATTCATGAAGAGAAGGACAAACTGAAGGTAACTGAGGAAGAAAGGTCAGACCATTTGCGGTTGCAGTCAGAACTGAGACAAGAAATAGAGAAATGCAGGGCTCTGAAAGAAATGCTTCTGAAGGAAGCTGAGGACTTGAAGCAACAGAGAGAAACATTTGAGAAAGAGTGGGAGGAACTTGATGGGAAAAGAGTTGAAGTTGAGAAAGGCCTAAGGGATCTGTTCCAGGAAAATGAGAAATTTGAAAATTTAAAGCAAGCTGAAGAGGAGAAGTTGCAGAAGAAGAAGCTGGAGACAGAAGAGGAAATAAAGAGGGAACTTGAAAATCTTAACATTGCCAAGGAAACATCTGCTGCCAGATTAGAGCATGAGAAGTCAGTAATTGCAGAGCAGATTCAGACTGAGAGAAGCCAAATGTTACGTGATTTTGAGCTCAAGAAAAAGGAGCTTGAGAGTGATATGCAGAATAAATGGGAAGAGCAGGAGAATGACTTGCGCAACAGGAAGAAGTCATTCGAGGAAGAAAAGGAGAGAGAATTGAGCAATATCAGCTACCTAAGAGAGTTAGCCAAAAGAGAAATGGAAGAAATGAAGCAGGAACGTCTGGTAATAGCAAAGGAAAAGGATGAGTTTTTAGCTAATAAGAAACACCTTGAAGAGGAGCAGGTTGAAATTCACAAAGACATTGATCAGCTCATGGTTCTGAGCCAAAAGCTGAAGGAACAGAGGGAGAAATTCACAAAGGAGAGGGAACGCTTCATTTCATTCGTTGAGAAACAGAGTAGTTGCAGTAACTGTGGGGAGCTTACTCGTGAATTTGTACTTACAGACATGCATTATTTATCTGAGATTGAAAACCTAGAAATCCCTCAATCAAAATTTTCTGTGGATGATCAAAAAGGAGTTAATCAAGATCTAGAAGCCCTCAAAGGGCAAAAAGATGATGTGTCACCTCATCGAGTTGGTTCCAGAACTCCGGTTTCTGCTGGAACCATGTCTTGGCTTCGGAAATGCACATCAAAGATATTTAATTTCTCCCCTGGCAAGAAGGGTGAGCTCCATCCTGTTCAGAATTTGATTGAAGAAGGAACTCGCACTGTCTATCAAGTAAATACTGTGGAGCAATCAAAAGCATCCAGTGAAAATGATCTTGAGGTCTCCCTTGCAGCAGCCAGTGCTTCCGTGGATGTGCAGAGGCTTCCATCCAGGCAAGATATTTCAGTTGATGAGCAAAGTAACATCAACAGTATGGAGGCACAGGAAGTCGCTGGAGATTCCCATCCGTCGGATTTAAGGAGTGGCAAATGCGAGGTTCGCAAGAGGGGGAGGGCTAGGGTCAATAGAACAAGAACCATGAAGGAAGTTGTGAAAGATGCAGAAGCCATTCTGGGGCAAGAATTAGAAAGAGATGAGAGTGGGCAGCAAAATGGAAATGCAGAGGATTCTTCTCATACTAATCTTCATAGTAGGGAGGAGTCCAGTCTTGCTGAGAAGCGAGGACGAGGAAATGGTAGAAAGCGGAATAGAGCAATTCGTGATGGTGATGAGAATGAAGGGCTTTCAGATAGTGTCAATGAGTGCCAGCAGCGCAAGAGGCAGCAGAAACCTGCTGGAGTGGTACAATCTCCTGTTAAACCTCGATACAACCTCCGCAGGACTAAGGGGTAAGCTTTCTGTCGATACTTTTAGGATGCTTCTTACTATGAGGAGAAAAAATTCTTTTCCAAGAAAAAACATGTTTTTTTGGCAATATTGCTGACATTAGTAGTATGTGGAGGGACTTCATGTACTTCAGAACAATAGCTGGTCATTAGCATATCTTTTCTTTCATGATTGTATAGCATGAATGATCGGTTGAATTGTCCATTGATATTTTATTTCATTCCTCAGTAACATAGATATGGATTTTCGGTATTTCTTCAAAACCCTGTTTCTAGGATTATGGATTTGTGTTTTTGAGATTGTCACTTGACTTTTTACAGAAGAGGCACGGCAGCTGCATCAAGAGCATCTTCAGACCAGAATGAAGGGAGAAAGAATGGGGTAGGGGTTGATAGGCAAGAGGAAATTCTCTATGTCAAGGCTGATCCCGCATTCTCTGTTACAATTGCTAGTGAGAATGGGGGAAGCACACACTTAGTGCGGGTGAGTAGTTTGTGAAATTCTATGGGTATGCTCTTGACGTTAGAAAAGTTTGCACTTTATGTGACCTCTCTCTCTCTCTCTCTCTCTCTCACATTCGTACACACTCTCAGACACACTAATGCACTCTGTCCTTTAGATGCCAAGACTATCCTAGGGGTAATGTTTGAGCTTCTCAAATAATGCCCTGCTCCCTGAAATTAACAATTTTGATACAATTCATGTGGAGAGATGGGTGAGATGTACATTTTTGGTAAGGCAAAGGGATAGTAATGGGACTTGTGGATTCGTGAACGTGATTGATTTTATATCATGTTCATGATAGTCCGTACAGCTTGACCTTTTGTATATGAATTTTGGCACCTATTTGGTGCATGATTAATCAAAAAAAAAATTTATACAGTATAATAAGTTTACCTGATCTGTTCATTCAGTCATTCAAATTCATATTGGTGAAGTTACCTATCTTAATCTTATTTGAATCTGTTGCATTGACAGTGTGGAACTGGGGCCAACGTGGAGGATACAACTAAAGAGTTAGACCCCAATCCTGTATTAAGTGAAGAAGTAAATGGGACGCCTGAGAGGGTTCGGGAGGTTGGAAATGGAAATGATGATGATGACGTTGAGGGCAGAGATGATGACAATGATGGTGATGAGTACGAGCATCCAGGAGAGGTGTCAATGGGGAAGAAGCTGTGGACTTTCCTCACTACATGAAGAAGAATTAATTGTCCTCTTCATGTCCTGAAGAATCCCTGTTCGAGTTCAACTGGTTTGAGCTACTGCTTCCATGAGCTATTTTTAGTGGAGTTTCTTGTAGTAAGCGTGTATTTTCAAGGCTTTTAAGGTAAGATTTTAGCAAGGAAAGTCTGGTTGGGTACCTCTTGCCTCTCTTTTATTGAATGGTTTAGGATTTTTAGGGGGCCCTCTCTCCATTTGTTCTTTTTTCTTTGTTCTATACCTCTTCTAGGTGGTTTGATGGGACAAATGACTAAACACAACAAACAAACCTCCACCCTCTCTGCTTGTCTCGGAATTAGATTTGTATCAAATGCTTGTAATTTTCTTCTCTTGTGAAACTCCCATAAATACTGACGAATTTAATTGCTTCCTGTTCCTCTTAGCACTGGCTTTATCCATGTCTGATATTCCATTCCATTTGTGTGTCATTCGGTCAAATGAGTAGTAAGTGGAGAATCGGTGCTCGTTTGCAGCAAGTTCTATGGGTCTATTATGTGAAGGTGCACCATTTTGTGTTCCCTATCAATTGACGGAATAGCTGTACAGGGTTTCTCATGTATTAGAGCTGTCAAGTTTGATCCTTACGGATACATGTATATTCCATTGAGGCCGATCAGCGGAGACGGTCACGGCCTTCTCGAGCAGATGTTCTCTGAGTACCAAGCTGCTGCCTGTGCCACACTGATCTCTGGGTCGGCCTCGGTGCTTGCCCACCTTCCATCAAGTAGCCCTTGTCTCCTCTGATGCATGTAAATTGTGGTTTGATGTGCATCTTTACGTGTTAGCACTAAGCAACACGGGGTGACATACGCTAGTTCCATTTTTACAAGGACAGCTAAGGCTCTGTACTATGATACTGTTGGGTAAATCCTGAAAACCAAACAGATAAAACCAGATTTGAAGGCTTGCGCTGACATGGTCCAATTTGGCACACTGGCCAACCCTATCACACGGTTCATTTTGGTATAACGTTTCAAGAACCTGTACAAACCGCATACCATCCAATCCATGCTTCCTAGTTGTTAGTGTAGGAATCAACCCGACATCATCCAGAATTTAAAGGAAACCCTCAAGACTGATACGTCAAAATGAGTCATACAACAGTTGAACAATGGTAGAATCATACAACAGTTGAATATGGTACAGCTCCCAGTAACCGAGGGCATTCAGTCACTAACTATCGAGTCTGACCAGTTAACACCTCTACCTCGAGCTATAATTCCGACGGGATTCATCCCTGCTGTCCAGCCTATAATCTACATCACGACTATCTCGAGGCTCATTGCTCCATCTACCTTCATACCTACTGCGTTCAAACGATCTGCTGCTAGGATATGAGTGCGATACAGAATCATATGGCCCTCGGTTCCTGGAATCTTCACTCTCCCAAGAGCTGCTGCCTCTCCAACTGTCCCATTCAGACTGGAAGCCCCCACCACTAGCAGAAGTTGGACTTGGTATAGGTATACCCCGGCTGCTCAAACTGGACCGGCCACCGTAATTACGTGAGTAGTCCTCTCTAGACCACCGAGTGTTGTCACTACCGTGATAGCTTCTGCTTATGGTCTGCTCTGAAGAATAACCTGACCGATGATGCAACCGGTATCTACTCGAATAATCTGATCGTGAATATCCCACGGTCCAAAGTCTCTCATCAGCTTTCTCTGGGATAGGAGCGTTTATTCCAGGGAATTCAACTGACTTTTTATGGCGCGGCTCACCTAGGATTTCCCCATCCTCATGGAGCTTCTCGTGCTTGGTCTCCCCATCAGAAAATATCACTATTCCTGAATGCTGATCATCATTATCAATATCTACAAGGATAAAAAATAAGAACTGAATTAACATATAAACAACAACAACAACAACAACATAAGTCCTAGAATTAACAATTACAAGAACTTGTATTTAATGGGATTAAGATAAAGAGAAGCGAAGACTGAAGCTATGTAGGAGAAAGATGACAAGCAACAAGGACAGAAGCTTCAGAAGTGCTCATAACAAACATGAGACAACTTAAAAATCGAAATTAGATATTACAGTTATAAAGCATGACTGATGAAACATAAGCATATTAATGAGAATTAAGTACAGCAAGTACCAAAGTACCCTGGCGGATAACCCAGTTCTCGCATCCTGTTTAGCCATGGGGGTGGATCAAGCTCCTGTATGACATAACAAGTAAAAAATCTCTCTTTAGAGGAAGATAGGTAACCAGTGCCCAAAGGTTTTCAACTTGATCAAATGTGAAAGGTAAAATTGTGCCCACAGTGTAAATGAGATTGAATCCTGAACATTATTGCAGGTTGTGCAACATAATTGTACTCGGATCCAAGTTCACATCCACAAAAGTAAATTAAAAAACATGTTTGTTAACCACAGTTTTCAACCTACATACCAACCCAACAAATCATCATCACAGCATGTTAATGACTGTCATGCTGCTATCAGAGGAAATGCAAAATGGGGGGAAAAAGGCTTCTTCAAAATCTCTTTGCTGATCCATTGATTATTTCAGAGTATCACAGTTATAACAGAAGGCCACATTACCCCTAGACATAACAGTTTCCGTGTTTCAGCATCAAGAGCACCAGGTTTTAGCCCATCAAATTTCCCAGGAGGAGGGGTCACATAGTAACGAGTAGAAGAAGCAGCAATTTGGTTTTTCTTGGATTTGTGTTCTTTGCGGGCATTATTAACTGCAACATTATCTCGAGGCCTTGGGCAGTCCTTCAGAGAATGACTGTAAGAACCACAGTTGAAGCAACGGGCAGCATCATCTACGATCTCCAGGCCCCTACAAGCAACGGATAACTGTAAGGCCATAATTAACAACATTAACACTAATGTATGTGATATAAGGGTCTTATATGAAATAAAATTATTCCAGGAAAACAGAGATACTAACAGGTCCTTGATACACAGGAATTAAACAAACTAGAAATTTTAGTTACTATATCAGCTCATACAAGTGACTGAGCCAAAGCATGGTGTGCTGGTGATATTCTAGATCATTTAAATTCATTTAAACCAGTACGCCAACCTGTAAGGAGAAAATATACATACTTATCCCAGAAAAAGGGAGAAAATATACATAACATTGCAAGCCAATCACGGCCTACCAAATAAAATCTTGTAAAAGATACTGTTCTATTCAACTGAACTTAAGCATAGAGCCTAGAATCCATAACAACATGGCTCTAATTCCAACAACATTCCAAGGAAGTTTATTAGACGTGTGAGCTGGGGATGTTCTAGCATATCCACTGGCCAGATTTTATCATGTTCATTTAACATAAAGCAGAAGAAAAAAGAATATAAAATTTTTTTTGCCAGAATTTGAGTAGGATCTAAGTAAGAATCGATTGAGCATCTCATACAACTCTGGCAGCACTGGTCATGCACATGAGAGTGTATTTGATTTATAAAGTTCTCTGTGATGGTATCTATGGGGGATAAAGAAGCCATCATGTGTTTAATCCAAATGATTTCTTGTTCTCAATAAGAAAAACTTTTGCTCACCCCTCTGCAGTACTTGAGCCTTCCCCTGCAGTTAAACTGAATCCAAAACCACGATCATAAAGAGGCACAGAGTTATCATCCAATACAACAAACCCATCGCTTTGTCTTTTCCTTGGTGGAAGGTCTATCCAGAATGGCTGTCAAATAAAAGTTCATAGCAACAGGTAAACATCCTAAACAAATTAAATGAACTCAGAGAAGCTTATTTTAACTTCAATGGAGAAAATCCCTCAAATTATCATGGAACTCATGCAATTATATTAGCAGAAGATACTAATGTCAATACTATAATTAAACAAAACCTATCAAATTACAAAAACAGGTAATTTAGTTACACTTATCATTGTCAAAACTCCAGCTAGTGCCAGTACTTCCAGTTGACTTTAAGAACCAGTTATTGTTTAAAGAACAGGGCCACATCAGTTGCCTGATGGAAAGAATTTTACTCACAACAGCAGATTGCTTCTCTTCACCAACATGCAAAGCAGGAAAAATTGTTTGTTCCCCAGATTCAAGCAATTCTCTTGGATCCTGGATCAAAACAAGTATATGATTCACCTAACTTTCAAGCTAATAGCAAACAGAAAGTACCAGATAAATTTTTCTTTCGCCAAGTAAACTTATAGACTTTGGATAATAGAGTTGGTTGAGAGTAAAAGTCCTACGACCCCAAGTAAAAACACCAACAGGCACCAATGTTTTATCCATGGAACCAAAGACTCATTAATCAATCATGTTGTTAGTTTTTGTTTCTCTGCTCTTAGTTACAAAACAAAAACTAAAATCTCAATAATGGAGATCAACCAGTACCATGTATCTTCAAGTAAAACTAAATGGTCTGAAACTGTGATCTAAATTCTAATCTAGCCAACATCCATTTCTGTCCTATAGAATAAGGATCCCTGCACAAAAGTAAAAGGAAAAAGAAAAAAGGGTAGAACTCTAACAACAATATCTGCAAATAATTCATATGACTAACATCTTGTGAAGGAATTTGTTGAGCCTGCCAGCCGGACCATTGCTGCAACAACTCCTCCAACTTTTGTTTGCTAGCTCTGAAAATTGAAACAAACCTTTAAGAAAGTATCCAGCAAAAATCTTCTGTTTTAACTAGCACTACTCTGACCATACCTTGTCAAAGAGTTATACACAACACGTACTGATGGTTGCTCTTCCTCATAAGTAATCCGTGCTCTTTTGGCACCTGCCACTGCTAGCATTTTCAATTATGGAAGACAAATAAAAAGATACAATAAGCACATAAAATACATCTTCAAATACAAAACTCATAGATATAAAGCATATGTCATGACTAGCCAAGTCTCATACAAAGACCAGGATCTGCATTCTCCTATTTACACAAACCATTACATGTATGCTTACAAGCAAACAAAGCTACAAACCAAAAGTAATATCAGGATACAGTTCCCATCTCTCACGTGAGTCATTTTCTGATGGTGATCTTCGAAAGCAGCAAATCCATTTCCAACGAGCACCTGAGAGCTCTCTGAAGCTTCAATTGATTCAATCAATTCGACATTCATTTGGGCCGTCGAAACCTCACCAGTCAAATCCTTATCAAGATCAGGATCGAGGGTGCACACTCTCCCTTCATTTTCGACCTTCCCTTCCCTCTGATCCAAATCATCCCTAATCAACCCTTCTTCATCATCCATACTAGGAGAAGAGTTCACTTCAGCAGGCCTGCCCCTACTGCCACAAGGTTCATTGCCCTCAGCACCAGATGGAGTCTCGCTCTTAAGCTGCAGCACATCCTCAGTTTCCATGGGCATGCAGTCTATCGTATATATTCAACCAAACTTCACATATAACCTGCAAAGACAGCAAACCCAAGAATGAGAAAACTCAATTCGAAATTGTAATGAATCCTTTCACAAAAGAATTAGGCTTACAGGATAGAGCAGGGACTGAGTGATTGATTTTTGAGTTATTCAGATTGGATATCGGCCCCTGCCTAGCTAAGAGAGAAACCCAGAAGGACAAAACCCTAATAAAGGAGAAATTTGTAATTTTTTCACTTCAATCGAGCATTCAACAACTCAGAGAGGCTATGAGGGTGGACCAATTAAGACTAGCGCTGCAGAGCAGACATCGCCAGCAGTGAAGGAGAGCAAGCAGGAGAGAGGATGCAGGACAGGAGAGCACGAAGACCGGGAAGACCGGCCTAGACACACGAGAGAGAGAGAGAGAGAGAGGAGGCGGGACATAATCTGACAGCAATGAGCTAATGCAGATCCAGACCAAGCAGCCCAATTCGTTTCATTTCCTTGTCCAAGAAGAAGGCGACCATCAGCCCAAGATTGAATTTTTATCAACTGTACCAACTGGACTTGGACCTAAGTCAAATACTTTGAATGGATAAATTTATGATTGAGAAATAGGCCGATTCGATTCAAATTTAGATTAACCGGTATTTAACCATGGTTTGCAATGGATAATACTCTGATTAATCTTCTTGACATTTTACATCTAAATGAAATATGTAAAATCAATTCTAACACGAGATCATAATAGAACTTATATCAAAATAAAAAAGGGGGAAGAAAAGGGTGGGAAAAAGAGAAGGAATCTCAATATCACCAATACAAAGAATAGATGTGTCTGAACATACATAAGTAGACGGAAAACAATTGACAATATAGTACATCTGTTGCATTGGGGGGTTGGGTCATTTGATTGGGAGAAGGCATGGCGTTGCCTGAGCTAAAAGGGGCTGATCTTGTGAGCCAACAAAAGTAAGATCTCGGGAACGAGCCGTCTCCTTGGCGATGCCATTGAGTCCCTGGCAAGAGCTTCTGGGTCATTTGCATGTATTCTAGCAACAAGGTGGTCAAATAACTCATCTTTCCCACCTCGAAGGGGATCCTGTGAGGTAATTTCATTATTGAGCAATTAATAAAGAAGGGCACAAGTGGGTTTTGCGATGCGAAACAAGAGGTGTTAGGAAGAATAAACCTATTCCAACTTTCTTACGATGCGATAGAGAGGAAATGAATAGCACGAAGCTGATGTCATGAGTTTGTCATAAGACATCTGTATCATTGCATACCTGGAGGAACAGATCCGTGTGTGTTTTGCCATCATACAGTATAACTTCAGCCGGAACCCCAGCTTTCTGGAGGGTCTCTACAAATGTTTTACTGCAAAAGAAAAGTGTACCAAATCTCAAAAAGATGCAGCTGTTTGCCTTGGGCAGTTGTTAATCAAGTTATTTCAGGCTAGCTGTTTCTGGTTCCAGGAAGCACCAATGCCGTATTCTGTCTGTGTTTTCACTTCTACCACTAACCTGGCATCTGCTGGTATAGAATAGTCACCAGTTCCATGGAAAAGGGAAATTGTGGGTAGCAGGGATGCCGAATTTTTGACGGCAGGTGCTCGTATGCGAACTTCAGGAGAAAATCGTTCAAATGACTTCTCTCCCTCCATTATGCTGAAAACAAGTTGCGACTTAGGATAGGAGAAAATAAAATTAAAAAGAAAAACAGAAAATGAAAAAGATGACAGGGAAGGCGGACTGTAGAGCAAATGACTGGGAAACAATGCACGTGCCAAGGAGTGGAGCTGGCTCTGAAGATACCTTAAAAAGATGGAGCGGTAGAGGCCTCGGTTGTGAAAGTGATCAACTAAATTGAACAAATTGTACCTGCAGAAACCACGTTCAAGAGAAAATTAGCAGCCTCAGATGTCTGAGCTCTAGATCAAGAAGATAATCCTCCTCATGCTAGCAGTTTAATTATTGTCCATGGAGATTATCTTGTCTTGATCTGAAGTTCTACTCTTAATCGGATTCAACATCTAGTGAAAAATTTGCTGGTGATGTGATCTTTCCTAAAAACCAAGGTTCACTGGTCAGTGAACTCAATTCAAGCACCAGAAATTAGACGTGCACCGGAATGTTTATAGCAGCTTAGCTTAGTAGACATACCCCCCAGACAAACCGAAATATGCCTTTATTTGGGATACACTCCAGGAAATGCTGTCCCCTAGAGATTCCTTAATTGCTTGCTCTATGAGTGCGCAGGCTGCAATATGAGCTCCCGCTGATTGACCCATCAGGTAAATCCTGATTCAATAAGCACGAAAAACTCAACACTGTTTCCTTCTTTTCCTAATTTAATCTAAACCATGTAACCAAGAGTATGGAGAATATATATTCTTTTTTTCCATCTCCACCTGTTGGGGTCACCTCCATATTCCGCAATATTGTTGCAAATGAAGGAGATTCCCTGAGATGCATCACTAACCATGTCGCTGATTGTTCCCTGGGGAAAATTCCTGCAAACACATTCAAACAATTACAACCATGGAAAGTATAACGTCATGAAATATACAGCTAGAACAGGTAATTAGATACTTATGAAACCAAGAACAGTTTAACCCAATCGCAGACATTTCATACACATAAATTTCCGGATATTCATATCAGAAAAACTTCAGTGCATAGCAAATGTCTATAAAAAAGATATCAAGTGCATTTGTATGGATTGATAGCTTCACAGTCCATCTACCATGAATCAAGTTTTAGAATGTCAACAAAGCGTCTGTCATTATCCCAAGTCATAATGGCATGATTTAAGAACTTAATCTTTAATCACCTGTAATCAATGCATGCCACAATGATATCTCTTTCTGCCAACTGTTTGCCCAAAAGAGAACCCCATGCTTTGTACCTGTAATGTCAAATAACTTGATGAAAAATGAGAAGATAAATAGATAATTCTGGTAGAAAACAGAATATGTAAATGTAGCTATCTAATTTGCCTAGAATTAGAACATAATTAAGTAAACCATCAAATATTTAAATTTTAGTAGAAGCTTAGGTCCAAATATTCAATTTTAACAATTGACATGCACAGAGATTCCATATCTACATCATGGCAGATGCTACTTCAAAGTTCAAACTAGGCTACCAGTATATCTTCTCTAGCTTCAGCTTGAGAAGGCTTTCCTGCAAAAGAAAGCCTCTATCCTGTGTCCGAGGGTCTACATCCAGGTTTCACTTATAGAAACTAGAGGAAAACTGAGCACTTTGAAACATACCATAAAGTCATTGCTGGCCTAAACTTACCCAATAATCCAAGCTCCACCAGTCACAAATGCTACAACTGGCTTTGACCCTTCATTATTTTTTGGTAAATGTAGATCTAACCTATATAATCGAAACAAATTTAACAAAAAAGGCATGTTGTTAGCAATTTTTTAAAAAAAAAGGGTTAATTTAACAAATAAATGAGGAGAGCTGAATACAATTGTGTTAAGTACCTATTTCTTGGTTGATCTCCATATATAATACTGCGTCGGACTTGATTGGAGAAGAAATAATAATATGCAACTGTACAAATTCAGAGTAAGAGCAATTATATGTGTAGCATCAATACTTTAAGACTTCGCTGGTTATTAAGTATCTATCAGGAATTTGTTGCAAGTAAAGAATCCAACGTTCATTAGCGCAATGCTAAGGCTGAGTATTAACAACAGGAAACCCCAAAAAGACAATGATAAATGCAGCATAAAATGTCAAATTCGTTCTCATTACAATGGGCTATGATCTGAAGCAGCTTCAACATTTCTTCTTTTTTTTAATTTCCCCTTCTGGATGCAGTTTTAGAAGCTAAGGTGATAAGCCTTCAGTAACACATCCAGGACTCAGGAGATCTAAACCAATCAAATGGGCCTTTAATCAAGAGACACCTTAGTTCCCAACTCATGAGTCAAAGGAAAATGAATGGACACACCTTGAATAAAACCAGGCATAAGAAGCATAGCATAGAAACCAAGAGCAAGCAGCTTTGTAATCCACCGGTAGCCTACCCTGGATAATACAGACAGTTAACAGTTGTTCATTACATGCATAAGCTGTTGTAAATACCACTGAATATATTCATAGAACTAATAAACCATAACAGAAAGTCAGGTCATCTCTTTGTCAATCTTTTTGTCGACATAATATCCAAATAGCTCAAATATTGACCGCAATTTTCATGCAAAACATGAACATTTCGCTAGTCTTAGCTTCAGGAAATTAGAATCGCTGAAGCCTGGGAAGGTTCATGATTGATGTAAGGTAATATGTGTCTGCTTCATAATTACTCATCAATAATTGCCTCCGGTGCATCTGGCACTCTAAAAATTTGGGCTTTTTCTTTAGAAAAGAAGCAGCTTCCCTGGCTATTTATAGACAAAAGAAAATGAATTCTTACTGAAAAGGTGAAATTCCAATATTCCTTCAATGTGGGTAAGTGCTAATGCAAAGTTTCAGTAAAGAGCAACACATTTGACTAAACTCAATGAGGTCTTGGATCTCAACATAAGCCATTCCAGTATCCACTTGGTGAATCTAATGTTTGCGCACTTACTGCGTGATTGATGCCAAAATTCAATGTTGAAAAGTTAAAAGCTATCTTGAACTTAGCTCCAGCCTGTAATTGTTTGTACTTTCAATCTAATTTTAGCCAATATATAGACAAACCCTAAAGCCTCTATAAATTAAACATCGATAACTGCAAAGCTTAGCACATAGATAAATCTAGTTCAGAGGTTATCGAACTTCTTCAACGTAGTTATTCTGGACCAAGTTTCAAGTCTTGCCGCCGAGGAGCAGCTTCAGATGTTTAGATTAACATTAGATGACTATAAATCGTACTGAGAGCGAAAGCCCGATAAGTACTTCTCCATCAGACTCAGACGAAGTAAAATCAGCCGGAAACAGCGAGCAGCAATTGTTCAACTCATTCAGAAATGGTACCCAAGATAGCGAAGAAGCTGGAAGCTGAGCCGGGTGACCAAGTAAGTCTCTGCCGCGGCATGCCCAATGTCCCTGCCGATCGACTGCTGCCGCCCGACATGGCATTCCCGGCCAGGCCTACCCGCGGCCCGCCGGCGACGCTGGCTCCTCAACATCAGGTCAGCCTCGGAAGACGCAGGCGACGAGTCCATCGCCGCCCAGAGGAGCGCGACCTGCGAATTTATCCAAATGCGGAGGGAGGGTGAATCCGGATCTGAGATCGAGGGGCAGCTGTGAAGCGGATAAATTATCACCTTGGACGGAGGCGCTGCAGAACTGTGTTCTTTTCGGGTTGGGTGAAGGACTCTTCTCTCTCTTGTCCCTGTTATGCGTTTGCGAATGGCCAACGGTTGAATGGCTAAGAAACCATCGTGAGCGTGGTAGATTGGTTCGACATTTATCATTCCAATTGGAGAATTTGAGTTCGAGTCATATTTGCGGCGAAAAACTCTTAACCCTTTAAATGAGCCAACCCGAAGTGATTTGAATTAGTCAGTTTGACAAAATCCAATCGGATACCGGTGGTTTATACAAAAAAAAAAGCCATAACGCGGATTGAATACGGTTTGTAAACACATAACATTACTAAGTCGCTCGGTAAAAACTGAGATACACTTGGCTCGATAAGTTTGTCTGCATGCGCTTCACGCAAAGTCCGACGGCGGACGATCAATCGCCAACTGGTGGACATGGACCAACTCAACAGCTGTCGTCAAATTTGCCATCCTGTGAGAACGGCTGGGGAGGGTGGATGTGGATTGTGGACCCCGCCATCGTTCAGCAGGAGCCCATGCAGTTTAGGGGTCCACCGATTTAAATTTTGAACATAGCGTCAGAATCATTTAAAACTGCGGGAATATATGCAATCATAATTAGATGAGTTTCGCTTGAAATCATTCATGGTGAGTGGTAGGATTTGCAGAGCAACTGAGGTTCCGTCCAACGACAGCATGGTCGGTAGTTTCAGGCCTTTCAGTTGCATACACGTGTCTGTCCGTGTTGTGCTTCCGTGTTGTGATTATTGATCGGATGATATCTCCGGAGTCCTCCAACGCTCTGGCATCGAAATCTAACAGAGACAGATAGACGCACAGACAGGCAGAATCGATCGAAAGCCAAAGAGAAGAATCGGGAACCATAACGCACGGACACAAAGGCTAGGCCGAGAATCGTCGGCAGGGGAAAAGATGTAATTGTCGATAGATGTCTGTAAGATTCGGTTAAATAGCGTATCTGAGACGGGTTAGGTCCACCGGGTGAAACTTTCTCTACCTACGGCTCTCGGGTACGAGAACTTGACCGACTCGGCTGCTGATTCGGGTCTCAGCCTGGTGGGGGATCCATTGTCAGAGCCGTGCAAGTAAGCAGATCCAAATCCTTCATGACACAACATCGTTATCCTCTCACTCACCGGACGCCAATTCGTCACTCCATCTGTCCTTCAATGGTAATCTCTAACGTTGGACTTCTCGCTCCGAAGAGCATAAGGAGCTCGTACATTCCGACTAACGAGAGACCAACCCGAAGAGTTGGGTTGCCCAACTCCCATCCTCTTTGTCCTACTCAGTTCATTATGATGCGAGTGTTCCCAAGAAGATGAACAAAACTATTTTCCTGGAAACAAAAAGCATCTTAAGTTGATTTTCTGGATGTGGAGGTAACAGAAAACGGGAGCTAGTGCAGGAATAATTGGGGCTTGCGATAATCTTCTCAATTCCATCATCGCCATCTCCCATAATACCGACCGCCAGTACAAAGATCAAAGCATATGAATAATTGGGATCACTTCGCAATACAAAAGGTTCCATTGCCAACTAACTTAACAAGGTTTGATATCTATTTCCTTAAAGAACTCTGAAATCTCTTAAGCATCATGTGATATCTTATTTGTAAAATAGCAGAATGAAACCATCCGGATAGTATGGGACATTGGATTAGAACCAAACGGGTCGTTATTCATGAATGAAATTACCGGCAACATTGTAATCCTTCACCGGTCTCAACAGTTGTTTTTCTCGATCTTCATTTTAAGGCAATTAGACTAGTCCTGTTGTTGCATCGAGCTATGCTGCCAGGTGAGGAATTTTAGCGAGTGAAGCCTGTATCTTCTCCTCTTCGAATGACAAGTCGACCAAGTTCCCCTGCAGGTACTTCTCGTAGGATGCGAGGTCAAAGTGGCCGTGCCCGCACAACGCGGTGAGGATGACCTTCGCTTCCCCAGACTCCTTGCACCGAAGAGCTTCCTGGATGGTTGCAGCAATGGCATGAGTTGGCTCCGGTGCCGGAATTATCCCCTCTGTCCTGGCAAATTTTATGGCTCCTGATGAGATCATGGAATGCAATTACTTGTGTCAGCTAGTCAAGCATCATTCCCTCACTTCCTTGATGATGATGATGATGATAAGAAATAAAAGAACATCGTGTCTGGTAAATGAGGGAATGGAATCATCTCGTTAGTGTCTACTCCACGAAACATAAGTACCTTCAAAGCATTCCTTCTGAGGAATAGCAATGGCTTCCATGAAGCCCTGTTCATACACATGGGATATCAATGGTGCCATGCCGTGGTAACGCAGTCCTCCTAAAAGAGGTACAAACGTCTCCCGTCAATGAGATGAAAGGAATAGAAATGTTCATCGGACTAAATAGATTGCTCGGGAAAGAATGCATACCAGCATGGATCGGATCAGGAATAAAGTCATGGCCCAGAGTATGCATCTTCAGCAATGGAGTCATCCCTGCAGTGTCCCCATAATCGTATGCATAGACGCCCTTTGTGAGTGAGGGGCATGCTGCTGGCTCGACCGCCCTTATGATCGGGTTTATTTTGCCTTTCAGCTTCTCTCGTATAAACGGGAAACTCAACCCTGCGAAATTAGACCCACCACCCGTGCACCCTATAATCAAGTCAGGAGTCTCCCCAATAGCCTCCATTTGGTCTATGCACTCCTCGCCTATGACTGTTTGGTGGAGCAAAACATGGTTAAGAACGCTCCCGAGGCAGTACTTGACATCGGGATTCGACGCTGCCACTTCCACAGCCTCTGAGATGGCTATCCCCAAGCTCCCTGGACTCACAGGGTCCGCGTCCAGCATCTTCCGACCTGCCTCAGTGATGTTTGATGGAGAAGGGTGGACATTCGCACCCCATGTTTGCATCATCAGTCGGCGGTACGGTTTCTGGTCATACGAAGCTCGGACTTGCCACACCTATACAGATAAATAACTGAGGAAACACTTTTTTTTCTTCTTTTGCCAGAGGAAGATATTGTCATCCAGATGCAACGGATAGGAACATTGTTAGAAAGCTTTCAGCTCTAACTCGATTTGGCAGAACACCTTCGCTTCCTGTTTTTAATGTTGAAACATGTTTAAGAGAAAAATGTTCATGCTTTCATGGAAAAACATGTCATCTAAAGTTGGCGTTAGATATTTCATTGACAACTGTCATGACCCAGGTTCAGGCTAAGAAGCCACATAATGAGCTGGCATAATTCAAAAAGATATATAAGGTTTTGATCCTACTTCACAGTCGAGGCCAAACAAGCTGCAGGCGAAGGCCAAAGCACTCCCCCATTGACCAGCTCCAGTTTCTGTGACGGCCTTCTTGACGCCTTCCTGTAGATTGTACCAGACTTGGGGGATGGCAGTATTGACCTTGTGTGATCCCGCAGGGCTGCCTCCCTCATACTTGTAGTAGATCCTAGCAGGCGTATTGAGAAGCTTCTCCAGCCTCCTTGCTCTGTAGACAACTCAGAGATCAAAGACCAGCACTCGCTTATGTTTCATAGAAGAAATAAAGAAAACAAAGGAACTATACTATCCGTGAATATATGGACAGCTGACAGTCTATTTGATTTCGGTTAATTGCAGTTTTCGAGTCCTTGTTCAGGAGAAAAATAATATGCTAAGGCATTAAGTGATGGAATCGTGCAACAGAAGGTATTTGTTGGATGAGAATATGAAAAACTGTCCCTACTTTCTTAGGGAAAGAAGAGAGAAATGGAACTGTTATCCCTGACTTGATTGAAATTACGACCATAAGAAATGTTGTGTTGGAAAGAGTACAGTTCCATCAAATAATGCCGGCCATTTTATCTGAACCATAGTCAATCATTCACTAGGCCAACACGGCAGATCATATAGAGGTGCCTGACAGGTGGGCACGTAAGGGGACGATTAACGTAGCTTTTCTCGTAATCAACAAAATAACATGTAAAAGTACATATTGTGCGTGGGTTGAGTCAGACCTGATCAAAGGAGTCGGGCGCCAAAGCCTGTATATGTCGATAACCTCATCAGGAATATCTATAAACCTATCGTGGCTTGCCTCCTGCTTGATTAACTCGTCAGGGAAAAGAGGAGACAGGTCCTCGGGATTGATTGGCTGGAATGTCCTAGGGTGCAATGGTGGAGGTGGTTTGACAGGCAGATCCGCAACTAAGTTATACCATCGGCTTGGAATCTCAGTCGCACTAACCGATGCTTGAATTTTAGTTCTAGAGCTGTATGGAGGAGGAATCGTAAGATTTAGCCTCTTATTCTTCAGCAAGGATGTTTTCAGCCATTTGTCAGAATCTGAAATGCAAGAACTACTTTAAAAAATGACAGAAATACTCGATCATAACAAGGGCAGACATGAACCAATCCTCCACAACCAAACAGATCCAACAAAAGCAAAGTTATCACAGAAAAAGGAAGAGAGTTTCCGTATGGGAAAAGGGAATGATCGCATACGCGAGCACAAACAGTAAGGCCGTGAAACATACGGAACAGCTAAAGCAAAACAGAGCTTTCAGATCCAGAGACTACCGGAAAGATCCTTAAAGAAAACAAAGTTCTACGAAAAGATAACACGGGCCAGCAGCTAGTAATCGAACATATATCAGGAAGTTTCGACTTTGTAATGAAATCTGGCCCTGGAAGTCACCTTTGACCTCAAATCTTGAATATGCAGGGGAAAGGTGGGAAGCAGCGGCCATGGCAAAAGCGAAATGGAGTGAGGTTATTTAGGGTTCTGTACTGAGAACACGTTCTTCAGTTTGGAAAAGTATTAAGTTCATTGACACTGAGTACGGGCTTTAAATAATTTAGGCGTTTGACAGGGACATCACTTCCAATCACAACAAACATCCCAACTCAGCTTTCTCAAAAACAACGTTTAATAGATTCCTCGGCCTTTTTGTCCTTTTCACTTTCTTCCTAACATTTCGGACCTAAGGCCTTACATAACACCACAGAGGTAACAACAATGATCTGATATGACAGCAGGAGCAGACAAGCCTTTGGATCTGGTAGGGAACCTTATCGAAGATGAGCTGAGAGTAGCAGGAGAAACAGAGGAAGCAGCCATTGTCTGGAGGGTCCAACCTCTGAGAAACTTGGAAGCTAGCAGGCAAGTAAGCTCATGATATTAGATTCAGGGTTATTTGGCTTCCTCCATCTTATTGCGAGCACTGTCGTCTCCATGCGTTGGACCGCGCAATTTGCGCCAAGGATTGAATATTGTCGCTTGGTCTGTACCAGGGAGTTACTGAGAATTGAACATATGACTAACCAGCATTAAATATGAAATCAGCGTGTCATCTTTCTGACTTCTCAGTGTGATGCTGCAACTTGGACGCAGCCCCAACTGAATTGTAATGACCCATTTCTCCATTCAAGACTTTCTCCAGCTCTGCTTCGAGCCAAATTCATCTTTCAATATGTTGTCCCTCTTAATGGTACGATTATAGAGCGCGCCCACACTTGAACAGGAAGGAAATCTGCCGTGATAGTGCTGCTGTTCGGTCGTGGCTGAAACTGGGAACTCCTGCTGATAAATGCACGAGCTTGACTTTGTGCTTTGACTTCATCTTGTCTTCTGCAATTAATGGGAGGGTTTGGAAAATGAATAAACAATGCAACGAGTTGGTCCATTTGCATGTTGTGCAGCGCAGGATGCCGGAATCTTTTCGGGCAAATACCAAAAACAATGTTACCTGCCTGCGCTAGAAGCCTCCCAGTCCACTTGCCTCACGCATCCGTTAGTCTCAGACTGACAGCTTGTATCCGTCCGTATCAGATGCAGATGCACGTGGACAAATTTTTTTCAACTAAACATTATTTTCTCCAACAAGTTATTGGTGTTCTCATCTTCTATAGATTATAGATGAAGAAATTGTTATTCATGCCGTGTTATCGTTGATATATCAAGGGAAAATCGTACAAAAGGAGGGATATCAGAACGTTTACAGAGGTTGCATTATTTGCCTGCTACATCTCAAAGAAAGAAAAGCAATGAGCTTTCAGTGACAAAAATACGTAGATCTTCTGTCAGGATAAAGATATCCTGCTTAAAGTTCTAATTCAAGAAACGACTTAATTATACCCATCATCTCCCCGCCTGGAAATCGCCCAAGACATCCTCTTGCAGCTGCTATCTCATTGAACTCCGCTACAGAGTCACCCTTTAAAGCCTTGACTTGTTCTTTCCTTTCATCTCCTAATTGACCTCCAAGATCT
The DNA here is from genome assembly GCA_900174645.1 of Sonneratia alba. Taxonomy (NCBI): domain Eukaryota; kingdom Viridiplantae; phylum Streptophyta; class Magnoliopsida; order Myrtales; family Lythraceae; genus Sonneratia; species Sonneratia alba. The sequence continues at coordinate 1,598,525 of FWPY01000071.1, forward strand.
TCTTTAAGGTCCTCGCCACTTTTGATGACTGGAAGAGCGAATGGGGCAAGAGAAATCTGGTTGAGAACCGTCTCACTGCCGACCGCCCCAACAAAGTCCCTCAACCAGCACATACTGAATGGGACAGGCTCGAAGCTGTGGTCTCCATACTCGACAGGTGTTGAATGATCGCCGGTAACGCAGATTGCATACTGGAAATTCCCAGTTGATTCTGCCTCCCAAAGGAACTTTGCCAATTGTCCTATTGCTTGATCAACACACTCCAGTCCTTTCACTTTGAAGATACTTGCCTTGTCATGCCCAGCATCATCTATCGCCTGCAAGAAGAACCTTCACATTCTTAGCTGTCAAAAGGAGCATCTAATGATGTATAGCAATTATTGAACTATATGGATAAACTTCCCATTGATCCGCCCATACAGAACAGGGAATGACTGGAATAGGCACAAAAGGGTGTAAATGAACACCACAACGAACACTACGTTAAGTGACTAATATTCCAAAAAGCCTTCTCCAATGTATGTGCCACCAATGCATTTCTAGCATTGCTGATGGAAAAATGATTATATGTCTAACATTGCCTTTCAAATAAAAATGTATTTAATTCTTGCTTGAATATTTTTCTTCACTACAAGTTTGCCTTTGCCAAAAAAAGATTTAACCTCAAAATATATCAAAAAGAAGCAATCAGAACATATCAGCGTCAACAAGAGTAACAAATCAAAACAGAAACCAATACAACATTGTGGCTGAGCTCGTAGAAATTAAAAGGCTCCATTGATATTGTTGACCAAGCATGGTTCACAAGCTGGATGAGTAGCAGGACTGGTTCACATGCTGGATGGGTAGCAGGACTACATAAGTGTTAGGATCTATGAATCCACAGCCTCAACTATAAAGGTTCAAAAGTTAAGATGAGGGGATCAACATTTCAATGGATGAAAGAAAAGGAATCACATGAAATCATTGATATGGACTACTCTCTCACTCACTCAATATATTCAATTCATGCTGTGCTCTAGCATGTGATCAGTGTGTCCACCTAATTCCAGTAAAGATTTCTCTGAACAGTAAGATCCAACAGAAGACAGTGTCCATAACTAAATGGTTCAGTGACCAAAGGAACTCAAGCAAGAACATAAATCACTCACCTTGATATGGAGAAACCCGAAATCATAGCCACTTGAGCAACCAGGTTTATATTCATCCTCCCCCGGCATGAAAACATTAGGACAAGGATTTAGAGGAGCTGATAGAGCCCGAGAAATGGCTGACGCCTTAGAAGTTAAGAGTGTTCTGTAATCTCCAGTGGCTCCACGAGCTTCAAGAATGTCAATACCAAGTGATAGGCCTAACCCAGCAATAATCTTGGTGGGTGCCACCATGCAGGGCCACAGACCATGTTTGTTTACAAATTGAGGGACCTATGGTGCAATGTTCCAAACTATGAGAGGTATAGCAGGGGCTTGAGTAGACATAAACTCAAATGTTTTAATTCATGAGTTATACATTCTTTCACTTCAAGGTCAAGAACATGCATAGTAAGAACTTCTCAATTTCCAAGGCCAGAAAAAAAGGGAAAACAGTCAAGGAATGGGATATCAATATCAACATGGTCACATGATCCCACCCCACCCCCAGCCAAAAAAAAATGGAAACAGAGAACAACTCTCAGGATTGAGATCTAAAATACTTCTAGCAACAAGTGTGTAACACAGGAACTCACCTCGATTCTTATACCACAACCTCGTAAAAGGACAACATTTGCAATGTTCTTCCCCTCAGCTGCCCTTTTTGCATTTACAGGATGAGAGACTAGAATTCGTGAAATCTCTGCAGACAACTCATTAACAAGGGCAGCTGTGTGCTTTGCTTCTTCTGAGTCATCTAAAGGCTGAGCTTTCAAAAGTAAACGATTATCTTTTAGTGGATCAGTCCCTGATATGTTCCCACTTAATTTTGGCCCTTTCACAACAACTCCACACCTGTGCTCAGTTGCATATCTACAAGAAGATGCAGGATGTTATATTCCATAATCACAAAGAAAAGAGGATTCATATATTTTCAGGTTCGAGCTTAACCAAATTCACAAAATTATTCACACATCTAACTGGCAAAAGCTAGGCAATTCATGGAAATATGGATTAGGGGGTCTTTCATCACTTGGAAAACTCAGTATGCACCTTACTCTGACTTCATATTCAGGAAATGATGGAAGCTTCATCCCATCAAGAGCAGTGCAGAGAATGGGACCTTCTTCTTCAAAATGTCGGTCAGCCCTCCTACTAACGACTACTCCAGTTTTCTCATCCAGTGTTGCAAAATTCGACTAGGGATCAGAAAATAACAGCAGAGTCATTTTATATAGGGTGCAGAAGCATCTCCAGGGAATATAGATGAAGAACTTCTAAGAATTACAGACATATTATAAATTTCTCAGCTAATGGACTTAACCTGTCCTAGCAAGGGTTCACACGAATTCTAACTGTAGCTCACAAAATTCTTGTAGCATATTTCACACAGTTCGTTATACTTTGTCAAAGATCAGCCTCATGAACAAAGCAACAAAAGAAAACAACAAGAACTCAATAGGAAAATCTATCCTCAATACAAAAGAGGACATAACAAAGCTGAAGTAGAAGTCCACCTTAAAAGCAATATCACCAGGGGACATCGCCAAACCTGCTCCCATAGACTCAAAGGCACCTCGACCACGGTAGTATACTCTTGGGTTGTAACCCAGTAAAGAAAGATGGGCAGTGTCACTTCCACAGGCCAAGCCGACTTCCACAGGGTCCATGAGCCCGTTAACACCCGCAGATGCAATTGCATCCAAGTGAGGCACTTTTGCTGTTTCAAGAGGAGTCTTGTACCCAAAACGTGGGATTGACACATCTCCCAATCCATCGATCAACACAAAAGCAACTCTTTTCTTAGGCTGCCCTAGATTTCCCATATCCTTTTACAGTTTCACGTGTTTAAACTGTCTTTAGCTTCTGACCTGGTCAAATTTAAGAAATATTGAGGCAACTTCGATAGTGAATTATAACCATTCTCATATACCCATCATACATTGCACAATCACTTGAAGATACAAAAGCTCTGCTCAGAAGCATTATACTGAATCTGGAAGAAAAAGCTAGACACATTTGATCATTCAATCTCCGATTGGAAACTGTTTTCCTCAAGCATTAAAACCAATTCAATCAAGAAAATTTAATCGACTTACAGATATGAATCGGTCAAGCACCAGGCAAAAGTCGTCTGATTATGCATGCAGGCACTCAGGCAGTACATCAATATGAGCAATTTAGATCTACTTATTGTTTATCAATAATCATGTAACTTTGAAAAGATTCAATTAAAGAGATGATCATGAAAGGAAGTTTGAGATTAGGGGAAAAAAACTCTAGCTTTTCAATATGCTCATATCAGCAAATTCCGAAGGGGCAAATACTGGGAATAAGGCTCCAACAAAAGCAAATTCACATCCTCAAGATAAATTAGCTCAAGATGACAGTAAAACTACCAACTATAATAATTTAGAAGAATTCTAACGGGGTCAGCACCAAACGAGCTTGAACTGCAGATGTACATGGAAAATCTGCGAGTAAAACGGAACGCAGAAGAGCAAGCAGTCGAAGACGCTGGATCCATAATTTCTCCAGGTACGATCAACAATCAGTTCACTCTACCTCAGGAGAGACGTCGTAGAAGCTTGCAGAATATCAAATTCATCGCCGACCAAGCAAGAGCACCACCCCCATTTTCTGCAGTTTGCAGCGTTGGATGGCAAGCAAAAAGGTTCAGGAGCTGAGATTCTAGCGATGGGAGAAACGACAACCGCTCGGCCCTGGGCTGGGCACCTTCACGTTTGGGCCATCCAGGCCCGCGGACCCATTATCCGTCACAAATGACCCATCATGACCCGCATAATGCAAATATACAGATATTAGATATGGAAACTCGTGCCGTGCTGGCACGGCCGGCTGAAATATATGGGCTTTACCGGCCGGCCTGGTGAACTTGTAGTCCACGAATCCACAAATGTGCGGCCCGGCAGGGAGACCCCATCAGCCTCCCGATCAGCATAGCAAAAGCACTGTAACTAGAAGCCGGGCAAAGGGAAAACGGGAGAAAGCCATGAATGTGCAAAATCTTGTATCTGTTTCCTTATCTAAGGAAAGTTAAATTTCCGAATAAATCCATCTATGAAATCGTATGTTGTCTGCTATGTTTGTCCTTGAATATCGGTTTTGGGATTGGAGCGCCAACTCGGTTTAGCTTTGATTTTAGATTTCCCGGCTGAGCAGGGAGAATAATTGCTTGCAGGTGAGCCGATCATAGAGGAGGAGGGAGACTAAGGAAGATGAGGTTAAAGGATTAATGATAAATAATGAGGAAAAATTATACAGTTGGTACAAAATATTTTAATAATGTAACACTTTAGTATAAAATTTTTAAAATGTAACTCTATGATACCTTCTTTTTTAAATATATTATATTTTAGTACATTCCATTAGTTTTTTACTAATATCGTTAATTTTTTATGATGTGAACATGTGGCACATGGTGGGACTCACTATTTTTTTATTCCTCTCTCTCCACACCCCTCTCTCTCTATCTCTCTCTCTCGGCTCTCTCTCTCCCTCTCTCTCATTCGACTCTCTCTCTGTCTCTCTCTCGCTCTCTCTCTCACTCGGCTCTCTCTCTTGCTCGGCTCTCCCTCTCCCTCTCTCTCTCTCTCTCTCCCTCTCTCTCTCTCGCTCGGCTCTCTCTCCCTCTCTCTCTCTCGCTCGGCTCTCTCTCCCTCTCTCGCACTCGCACACTCTCTCTCTTTCTCAATTTTTATGTAGGGGTTTTCACAATTTGGGGGAATTAAAATTAGATGAGAAGAGAATAGTGAGAATGTTCAATTAATTGTCAGAAAATTTTCAAAAGAATTTAAAATTTGGTAATAAGATAATAAAATTAGTACTAAATATTTTCTTGATCTCTCTTGCGTTAAAATTTTCTAACAATTAATTGAACCTTCTCACTCTTCTTTTCTCATCTAATTTTAATTCCCCCCAAATGGTGAAGCCCCCTACATAAAAATTGAGAAAGAGAGAGAGCGTGCGAGCGAGAGAGAGGGAGAGAGAGCCGAGCAAGAGAGAAAGAGAGGGAGAGGGAGAGAGAGCCGAGTGAGAGAGAGAGAGGGAGAGAGAGAGAGCCGAGAGAGAGAGAGCCAAGAGAGAGAGGGAGAGAGAAAGAGAGAGAGCCGAGTGAGAGAGAGAGAAAGTTGAGAGAGAGAGAGAAAGAGGGAGAGAGAGTCGAGTGAGAGAGAGGGAGAGAGAGGGAGAGAGAGAGTAGAAAGAGAGGGTGTGGAGAGAGAAAGGAAAAAAATAGTGGATCCCATCATGTGTCATATAGCAATCCACATATTTAAAATATGAAGTCACGTCATCAATGAGTGTCACATAAACCGTCAACGTTATCAAAAATTAACGGTGTTAGTAAAAACTAACGAAATGTACTAAAGTGTAGCATATTTGAAAGAAAATATATAATAGAGTTACATTTTAAAAATTTTGTACTAAAATGTTACATTATCAAAATGTTTTGTACCAACTGTGCAATTTTTCCTAAATAATGAACTCAATAGGCTGTTTAATGACATTTTTTTTCGTGCCTCGACGTGCCAGCTAGGCCTCGGCCTGACCTGACATTGCATGACCCGGGCATTATGGTCGTATCTTAATGGGCTTGGGCCGTGCTATTGGACCAGACCTGATATTGCCAGCTCTAACTCCAATTCATAACACCTTTTCAATTTCGAGTAATATATTGGTTTATTCATAATAATGGCAAATATGAGAGGGATGATCAAGATTTGTGCTTTTCATTTGTGCAACAGATGCTCCCTGGCCGTGTTCAGAGACCCAACCCTCAGGCAGTAGACCCGTTAAAAAACTGGCCCGGCCCGAAAGCACTTCATGGGCACGGCCCGGAAAATGTGCATGTGTGGGGGTTTTGGACTGTCCTAGATATTAAGCTGTTCTTGTCAAAAAAAAATACAAAAATAATATTTGTAATAAAAAATTATAAGAAAATTTGAAAAAATCATGAATTATATACAAATAATTATATTTTAAATACTTTTTAAATTAATATAAATTTTAGATTAATTGATTAATTATATCATATAAAAATTTATTTTAAAATATTAAATTATTTTTTAAAAACAGTCATTTTTGTTTGATTGGGACCAGGCCAGGCCGGGTCATGTGGCCTCCAAGGCACGAAATATTCATTTCCAGGCCGAGATTTCAGGTCGGTCAAGGCGATGGGCCGTGCCGGGTCGGCACGAATTGACAGGTCTATCGGGTATGGAGCTCTTTTTTGTTTACATCATGCCATGCGCCATCTCGAGATTAGAATAAAGATGGTATAACAGTACCGCGATGAACCCGACCGTGCCTTGCGTCTCATAATCCAAATCGAGAAGGAATTAAAGAAAGGAGCCAAACGAGAAGGGGAACAGAAAAACGTAACGCAAAGATGACTGATTGATTGATTATTCGACCCTTCTCCATCGATTTCAGCGAGAGAATGACAAAATCCAGCTTAATCATGAATTAAAAGAAAAAAAAAACACTAGAATTCAATTAATTCGCTAATTAAAAGAATTCTGGGAAGGGAGATGCCGATGGTGATGATTTCATTTGTTGGCCCCAACGGCGCTCTTGACAGCATCAGCTGCGTCCTGTGCCTTGGCCTTCATCTGCTGCCCTGCCTGAGAAAAAGACCGTAAATGTACCCGGCCGTAAAATCATCGATCGAACGATCCGATCCCGAGTGTGTATGTGTGCGCCGTGTTTCACTGGCTGTTAGTGTGTTCCGATCTGAGTGCGTTAGCTTTTCGTTAACAGTTCGACAGATAGAAGATCGTTGCTCACCTCCTGGCACGACTCCTTCAGCGACTGCGCTGTGCTCGAGACACCGCCCATCATCTGGCTGGTCTTTTCCTGCATATGGAGGAGTTTATGATAAGGATAATAAAAGCGATGGTACTGCGAGTTTCGGGCAAAACAGTTTACGCTCTTCTTGGCTATCAAGTTCGATCTTGAAGAGTAAGTAATTCGATGATATTGACGGAATGGAGCTAAAGGAAACCCCAGAAAATGCTCTTCTACCGGAGATTCAGAGTGTGGCAACCGGTTAATCACTACCTGAGCTTGACCCTGGACCTGGCCGGCCTGGTGGCTGATGTTCTGCGAGTTGGTGTTCATCTTCTGAGTTTCTTCTTGTGTATCCCTTGGAAAAATTGCAGATAGAGTGAATCGATGTGTACACAGACTCGAGCTTCAATGATCTAGCCGACACGTTTCGGGGTGTATTTATACTTCAAATTTCTCGACTGATCAGCGACAGCGATGGCATCTGAAACGCGACGCTAGGAAGTTGACACACTTGTCGCCATCCCCGAAAGAAGCTGGAGTTGACTCAGCCCTTAAGACCAGCAACATCTGGTATTTGCCCTGTTCCAAGTCTGATCGATCTAACTCCAGACTCTGATGTTGTTTTGTCGATTGTCCTCCTTGTTTCCCGATTTTCACCCCTGGCTATAGCTAGACCGTTTCAAAGATCAAAGTTTGGGGAAATGTAATCTTCCATTCCCCACCGAAATCGACTCCTCAACATCAATATCTATGTTTATCGCTTTTTAGACTTGATCTTAGTTAGCAAAGGGAATCTACACACGTCTCCATCAAAACCCGAGTACAGTACAATCAGTAAGTTGCTCTCGGTGTTCCGTGATCATGGTCGTTGCTGAAGAAATTGGCCTAATTCCTAAAGAACAGAAAATCTTCTCTTTATTACACAATTAAAAAAATGAAAAAAATTATGATTAGTAGAACTTTATTTTCAATAAATCCAACATGACATACTACGTACATAGTTAGATTCACTTACTATTGATACCGAATTCTGTACACGGAATAGGAAAAAAAAGATTCTACATTTAGGGGATTCCGTCGAAGGTATGAGATTCCGACAGATTCGAGATTCCGTTACAGCCGCAACACATCGAACAAGTGTTAGGTGAGTGGGACACAGCCACCTGGCTGTATTAGAGCGAACAGAAACATGACACGTGTGAAAGCGCAGGAAAAAAAATTCCAAACCGTGTGGAGAGTTGACGGAGGAAGTAACGGAGATGGGTTTTAACCGTTAAACCAAAAACCTTTCCTTCTCTTACTCTGCCTCTCATCACGCCGGTTGCCGTCTCTCTCACCCTTAGTCACTATCGCTTGTCCATCGATGGCCGTTCCTTGTTCTCTCTCGCCCCTTTCTCGTATCGCTAAGGTAAGTACCTCGTTCATCTGTCGCTCTTCTTAGGGTCAGGTGTGTTGCTATCTCCACTAGGTTGTGTGATTATCTCCCTATCTTACTCCATTGCTCCCGCAGAAAGCGATCTCTTCTCCCCACCCCAGATTTTCCTAGAAAATTCATGCTTCTCTTACTCCCTTTCGCTATCATTGAACTTCTCAGATCAATGAGGTAGATTTGGACAAGAAATGCCTCAAGGAGACCTGCCTACGAACCCAGAAATCTAGTCTACAAAATCATTCTTTTTATACTCTAAACTGTGACTGCGGTCGATTAGGGACTATTTGGTGACTGATTCATGGCTGTTTAGTGGCTGATCTAAGGCGCTATAAAAATAATGATTTTGAACTGAAAGCATGTGTTAGCCAAAAAAAAAAAGTTTGCTTTGTCAAGAAGGCCTTATAATCTTAGCATGTCATTTTGTTCTCCGAAGATAGAAAGCATGTAATCTATCCTACTGATGCTCTGCTTTTGATGGTGCAGTGATGATAACAATTTCATATTCAATCCAATTTGCAATTTTGTTTCAGGCACTGAATGATGCTATATCTTCGGAGAGTAGCTAGCCTTGAGGATGAGAATGGTGTGCGATTGCTAGTGTTTGATCTTGAGATGATTTCGCATGAGTTGCTAGTGTATCCTGTCATGTTAGATGCTCCAGGTCTTAACTATGCATTTTTGTATCAGGGGCTTGCTATCAACCATAACGCGAACCAATGCATTTCCCTTTCTGGTGGCATAGCTCAGAGTTCCCCATGTAATTTATTTGTTTATTTTCCCCTGCTAAGAGATGCAGGAGGATATAAAACCATGCATGTAGGACTTTGTGATGCGTAATGACATTGCTTCCTAATGCGAATGCTCTTTTGCATAGTAGGCAGGATTATTCTTTAAATGTCTACACTAATTATCTAAGTTTACAAAGTAAACATGACCATTTACAAGCTAATGAGTCTTTCTCATAAAAGATTTTACCTTTTAATAAATGAGTTAAAGATAAGATAATTGAATGGATCCTTTTGTAAGCACAACATTGGATTTTCTTAGATTGAATGCCACTAACATTAATAGGTCTGCTGCGATTTCCTTATGCTTCCTCGGAGTAAAAAGAGCAAAAAGAAGAAGTTGCCACGGATTATGCTACAAGAAAGCCTCTCTATGTTTATATCTGATGCTAACCATTTCTTGAAATTAAGCCCTCATAAGTAAAGTATTTGAAGGCAAAATGCAAATTCAAAAACATAAACAAAAATCCAGTGCTCGATGTCAGAATCCAGCGAATAACAAAAATCTCTACAAGCTTTAGAATTGTGAGCCTTGGAGGAGCACCTGAGGCAACTGTGAAGCTTAGTCGTGAGACCCACTCACAGTACATTTTCTAAGCTCACTCGCTCTACTCATTATTCCACTCATTGTCTCTGAAACACCACAGATTGGAGAAACAAGAGCAAATTCTTCACAAGATGTGTGTGTGAGAGAGAGTGAGAGAGGAGTCGTAAGTTGAAACTCAGGTGAGGGCCGATAGGGTGAGAAAGATAGAAATGGGCATCATATTAACTTTAAAAAAATTATTTTCGTTTATTCAGCCCAAAAAAAAGGGAAAAAAATCATTTCCGTGACCTCCTCCGTTATCTCGACGCAGTTTGAGGTTCAAAAATGTTTCCCACCAACCGGTGCACGTGTCCTTATGTGGTTTGCTCTAGGACAGCCAGGTGGCTGTGTCACACTCACCTATACTTGCTCCCAAAAGATCCCGTACATCCATCCACTGGTGCTGTCTTGGCAACCATGACGTAAGCAATTGCACAGCCCCGTCCGCGTGCCGAGGAGGCGCGTGCGTGACGCACGTGAAGATCGCGGATGGGATGCCCCCTCACTGTGACGTGTCAGTAAGCCTATCCGCCTGGATCCGGCATTTGCTTCCAACTGTGCGGCATGCCCGTCGAATAATAAAACAATAAATAAAAAATAATAAAAAAAAAGCTCCGGCGGCGCCAGCTCATCAATTCTCAATAGACTTTTCTCCTTTGATTTTGCACATTTAGCAATTTTCGCGCTTCATCCAATCAAAAATTAGACGAAAAAGGTATTTTATATAATAATTATATATTAATAGATATATTTATTTTCTTTTTTATCATATAATTATCTCTTTTTTTAAATATTTACTAAAATCTTTTAAAATTTTTAATAATTAAAAAATTAATATTTATCCTTTTTTATAATTATTCTATGTCAACAAAGCTGAAAATGATGACCTTTTGACACGAACAAGCTAATTGCTGGGTCAGGTACACTAAGCTATTTTTGGAGTACCACTAAAATCAGCAGATTATGAATCATTGCTGGGTCACCCACCCAAAAAGGGAACATACCAGAATAGCTTGCCAACTCTTCGTCTGGCATCGAAAGCCCGTCGGAAAAACGAGAAGAAAGTATTGCATGCCCCTGCCGCAGCTCGTAGTTTTGACTACGAGCCGCTTGCTGGGTGCACGTACGGCGAGTCAATATTAACTCTACGTTGAACTCTCTCGATCGATCCCGCAAATTTCGACAGTCCAGAGGCCATACCGGGAATCTCTCTCAGCTTTCCCTTCCTTGTCCTATATATACTCACTCACACAGCCTCTCATTTTTGCATCGAAGATTGAATCTTTGTCTCGCCCAACGGCACAAGGAACGTAGAAACCACCCACAAGGGGCACCGAGCAAGAGGATAAAGATTCGATCTTTCTGATCCCTTCTCCCGTCGACAGCATCGGATTCTGCCTCTGCGTCTGCCCTGTTGATGGCTACAAGGATCGTGGCCCCACCGAAGAAGGCCCTCGTCAGCCACCTCCGCATGCTTGCCCGGCCCCTCAACTCCGTCCCCGCCTCCATCACAGCAGCCGTCCCCAGCCAGTTCGCTGCTTTCGAGCAGAAGCACGAACCAGCTCCTACCGTCACTAAACCGTCTCCCCCGATCAACCTCGCGGACCCTGAGAGGCTCTTCTCATCGGTTCCCACTGCGAAGCTCATCCACTCGGTGGCCAACCTCCATGCCGCTGCTGTGGAGCCTGTGGTAGATCTTGGCATCTGGCTGATGAAGTCGAGGCTGATAATGGGCACGGAGCTGGCCCGGGGGGCCGTGCTGGGCGCTGTAAGGAGGACTTTCTACGAGCACTTCTGCGGAGGCGAGGACACTGTTGAGGCGGCTGCCACCGTGAGGCAGCTGAACGAGGCCGGACTAAGGGGGATGCTGGACTATGCAGTGGAGGATGCCGAGGATAACTCGTCGTGCGACCGGAATCTTGACGCGTTCCTCCGGACGGTAGAATCGACTAAGATGATTCCGCAGGGCTGTGTATGTTCCTCTGCCCTTGCCGACTTTGATTTATTTCACTGCTTTCATTTTATATGTGAACTGTATGTGTTTCTTTTCTGTACCAGGTGAGCTTCGTGATGGTGAAGATCACAGCAATATGCCCAATCCATCTGCTCCGGCGAGTTTCTGACCTGCTCCGGTGGCAAAAGAAGAACCCATCATTCCATCTCCCCTGGAAGCATTACTCCTTTCCGATCCTCTCCGATTCGACCCCGCTATACCACACGCCTGAGGAACCCCAACCATTGACCCTCCAGGAGGAGGCCGATCTCCTTCTTGCCCAGGAGAGGCTGCGTAGGATCGGCTCCAAGTGTGAGGAGTACAGCATCCCCCTGTGCATCGATGCTGAGTACACTGCAGTCCAACCGGCGATCGACTACTTCACATACTCCTCTGCAATGGAGCACAACAGGAACGAGCCAATCATTTACGGGACCTTGCAGGCATACTTGAAGGACGCCAGGGAGAGGTTGGTCCTGAAGAGTGAAGCTGCCCGGAAGATGGGGATCTTGATGGGAGTCAAGTTGGTCCGAGGAGCCTACATGGCGAGCGAGGCGAAGCTGGCTCACTCATTGGGCTACGAGTCCCCAGTCCACAACAGCATCCAGGAGACCCACGATTGCTACAATGACTGTGCCGCTTTCATGCTTGAGAAGATTGCCGGCGGGTCGGGTGCAGTTGTCCTCGCCACCCACAATGTCGAGTCAGGTTAGTATCTTCAGATACTCTGCCACAAGAATGAAGACCTAAAACCTCAGTCCTGCGGTTTGGAAGGTGTGCTTGATTTGTAAAGTGAACCGATCCTGACTTCAGTACCACACGTACGTTCCATGTCATATGATCGAACAAGATGGGTTTCATGTGTCCTATCCGATGACCAGATGAAGGGCTCTTGTGCTGTTAATCGTGGATGTTTTGTGGATGCAGGGCAATTGGCAGCGATGAAAGCGAGGGATATGGGGATAAGCAATTGGAACCACAGGCTCGAGTTCGCACAGTTGTATGGAATGGCAGATTCGTTCTCGTTTGGGCTGAGGAACGCAGGGTTCCAGGTTAGCAAGTATATGCCTTTTGGGCCCGTGGATCAGGTCATGCCCTACCTATTGCGAAGGGCCGAGGAGAACCGAGGCCTCTTATCTGCATCAATCCTTGATAGGCAACTCATGAGGTAGCCTTCTTTTCTGCCGGAATGAAAAATGAAATTGCATAACAAGTTGATGGTAATGTTGAATGTGGCTTATTTTTTGGACAGGAAGGAGCTGTGGAGGAGACTGAGGACAGCAATTCTTTGAATCTGAAGATGTTGTGTTTAACTTCAAAGCTGTTAAAAAAAATGTAAACAGGATAATCGCAGCCCTACTTGCTTCATGTGATAGAATTTCATTAAAGTATGTAAATAGTTTACTAACTTTATTAACCAAATGGAAAATTTTGTATTATCTGCCAGAGATCTGTCAATTCATGAGGTGTCCATGGAAAATGATTTACGCGCTAAATAGATTAAGATATCCCGACCAAGAAACATGGACAGAAACCCAATTCGAAGTCATCTGCAGGTTGCATTTTCATTGCTCTCAGAATCACCTTTGCAAGCACCATGAAAATGGGAAGAGCAGGTTCAGCCTTTTTCTGTATGCCTGCCAGGTTGTCCTAGAACCAGTCACAGGACTGTGATCTATACGAATGATTAATTATCAGCTCACGACCTATTTGAGGGATTTGATACAGATCATCATCTGTTAGCTTTATTCTCCACGAAAGAACAAGTCCGGAGATACAGACCTATAAGGATTTTGTCCCAAAGGGAATGAGGATTCCAAATAGTCCTCTGCAAAATCTATCTCCATTGACATGGTTTCTGGGCTGAGCAAGCTGTTAAGTATGGTCCGAAGTACCCACTGAATGCAGCAAAATTCAGTGCGACAAACAAAAATCAACGAGGAGTTGCCCATGCGTAAACCCTCCATCTTTGCTCTAAAATACCAACTGTTGATCATGAAATGAAGCATGATTCTTGGATGGAAAACATAATGGCAGTCTTCCCCCACTGCAACTTCTGCAAGGAAATAGCACTCCTCGATAAGCATTTTAAAATCCTTGGGTGCAGCAGCAAGGCATGTGTAATGGGCTCCCATGATAAAACTCAGAAGTGCATGACTACTCTGCCTCTGCAAAGAAAAGAGATGACTTCTGTGACAGATAAGGAGAAGGCAACTTTGTTCTTCAAAGAGAATGCTCGCACCACCTCCACCATGACCGAAGCTTTGGGCATCAGGAGGATTCTTCCTGAGTTGAAAATACGTGATTATGATTTTGACCCCTGTGGCTACTCCATAAGCTCCACTGAGGAAGGTAAATAACCATTCATGTGAGACTAGAGGATGGCTTTAGCTATGCAAGCTTCAAATCTGTTGGCTGTAACTTGAGCGTCTTGGGGCTGGGAAAGTGGTTCGAGAGGGGCTTGGCCTGCTTTGAGTTCTCCGTGGCTCTGGCTCTGAATCGATTTCCATGGATATTGGAGTACAGATCCCTCAGCTTGCTCTTAAGAGGTACAGGGCTGAAGAAATTACCCGTGAAGAACTCAGAAAGTGCAGATCAATTGTATGTGCAAGGTTTTCTGAGACTGCTGGAAACAGCTGTTTGGATCCTCCAGTTCTATTCTCAGGTGCCGTTGGAGGCTTGGAGCGAAGAGGATGAGAAAGACAAGGAAGTTGAAGAGAAACCGTTCTAATACCTTTTTATTTTTCCAGTTGATATGTAGTGTGAAGTAATCAAGTTCGGATTTTATGTGGTCTTGGTGATGGAGCCCAAGTCTGGTCATTGGCATGATGTCTAGTCAGATTGCTGCTATGGTTTTAGCCAGTATTTGTTGTACAAGTTGTTCTCTACTGGAAGGATGTCTGAACTCTATTTCATGAACAAATGAGTCTATTCCACAGTTTTATTTTGGTTCGTATCCAGCAATTGGTATTTCCTTGCTATCAGTCTCTGATCAGATATGAATGTTCTGTTGGCACCTCTTGAATTCACGCCCATCTTGATACTAGTGAACATAATTGCTTTGGGTTTTTGTTGATTGGAATAGCATTGCGAGCTTTGTGTACTATCAAATCAAGATAATTGGCCTTTAGTGCTCTTCTGTTGTGTAGCTGACGGGGAATAGTACTCCGGAAGTCACCCAGTACATTTGAAAATGAGCGGTTGCCGCTGAAGGGAGATCTAATGACTAGTATTACTCATTTAGGTCATCACCAAATAAAGAGATGCGCCCAGCTCGATCAAATGTGGTGCCTGGATTGACTGTATTCTGAAAAGAATGGGCAAATGACCTTGTTGGCAACCTAATGACAGGTCGATTGAAGGTCTATTTGACCCCCTTTACCTTATCTTAGCTAATGGCTTTGCTACCATGTCAGTATGATATGTGACACAAGCTTCAAGGTTGTTGGATGATCATTGGATCTGTGCTATGATTCAACAGACCCGATAGTTCTGCCCCATGATTCCATGTCCCGGGAGAAGTTCCCTTTCGTCCAAACCTAAGCTAATAAGTGCAGGCATTGTATATATTATATATCAACAAGTTTAAGATCTAATAGAGTACGCGAAAAGATACTGTATGATACCACATGTCTCAAGTGGTTCACTTTCTTGTTGTAAGATCTAATAGAGTATGCAAAAAGATACTGTATGATGCCGCATGTCTCAAGTGGTTCACTTTCTCGTTGCCTCTTTTTACATAGGAGAGATTACAAAACTCTGCATGAAGAACACTAATAAAGTATACTACCCGTGCATTGATTATATCCAACCAGTAAATCTCCCTTTTTATTACTTTTTTGGCAATGATATGTAAAACCGATAGATGGAAACAGAACTGTTCTTCGAGATCTCTCCCTCTCCATGTCCTTGGCTTTGGCTTGTTTGCCAGGTGTAGAGTTTGAGCACTTCTTGCTCTGGTCAAAGACTTTATCGTAGGCCCTATTCAAACGGCTCCAACTGCTCCTGAAATGAAGCAAAAACATAACACGGTTGTTGGGCTGTGCAACAAGATAGCTAGCTTGTGCTGAGGAGAGCGGCTACTGGGTTTCTGCCACTTGTCCATCCACATGTCGAGCAGCTGATACCTAGCAGGTGGCTATATATTAATCCCTCCAAACAGCAGCATGAAGATGTGTTACAAATCATTCAATTATTCACAGTTATTCATCATTCGTTCTTGTATTTGTGCCATAACTGAGGAAGGTTCACCTCTTTGAGCAGTTCAGCTAAAGAAATGGCAGACAATTCTCAGCAGATGAGCTTCAATGCTGGTCAGGCCAAGGGTCAGACCCAGGTAAAATGCTGTTCCCGATATTATGATTTCATTCTCTTCCAAGCAGTTTGAACGGAATCTGAAGTACAGGCTGGATATCTCGCATCTCTAGGCTTGGAACCATAAAGTTGAACTGGTTCTTGTTGATTAGATCTTCAATTAACTGTGAGATTGATCTCTTGCAAGTTTATCCAGTTCTACATGATACTGGATTGCACGTACAAATATATGCAAATTCTTGTGGGAAATTATTAGATACGGCTAAGTTCAGTGTTAAGATCAGCTTTGATATTTTGTGTCCATTTATCAGGAGAAGACCAACCAGATGATGGACAGAGCCACCAATGCGGCTCATTCCGCCAGGGAATCGATTCAGGAGGTGTAATATACATTTCTCAAAATTAATGATATCTTTATAGTGGGAAAATTGAAAAAATAAAATCGATCTAGTTTAGCTAAGTAGATTAATTGGTCTAGTTTCTGATATTGTGTAGACTGGGCAGCAGATGAAGGCCAAGGCACAGGGAGCTGCTGATTCAGTCATGAATGCAACAGGAATGAAGAAATGATCAGAAGAGTTTAAAATTTTATTTTACATGATTCTTAGCAATAATAATTTCCTCAGGCCCTCGATTCAAATAATTAAAGAACAATCCTCGAATTGTTTTTAGTGTACCCAGACCTTGTTGTCTTAGTTCTGGGCTGTTCGTGTTCTTCTTTCTCGTCCCAAATTCGATAAGAGACGAGAATTATTTCATGGAAGAAAAATGTTTGTCTCGTTATGTAGGAGGGAACCGGCCAGAGGCAGCAGATGTTGTTTAGTCTGAGTTGTGTTCTTCCAAATTCTATTATCCTTTTCCCCTAATCCTTTATGTTCTTTTTCCATCTATGAGTGTTCAGAAAGAGTCTTGTCTTCTTTTACCAAGTACCAATTTAGCATCAAAGCAAACTTCCAATGATGAGTGCTCATCCACTATGCATCTTGAGGATTCTCGAGTTCGATCAATCTGATGAACCAGCAGTAATATGGCAATAGCACTTCGAACTTATCAAACTTGCCATTGGCACACCCCAGAAGAACAATCATTCTGCAGTTTTGTTTGATCAAATAGTGGTACAAGTACTTGTTAATTGGGCTAATCTTCATTGCTGCAACTCGATGATGTTTTCCTTTTCCCTTACGGTCTTCTATTTTGAAGATAAGAGATACTGAAAAGTTGAAAGCGTTTCTCAGTCTAGGAATTGGAGTTTCAACATAAATTCTTGGTCCGTTCTTGGGATATAGCCTCAAGACTGCAGACAGAGCTAAAGGTTCCAAACCTGTGAAGTATCAGAGAAGAGAAAGCAAATTGCTGCAAGATTGGTGGGAAAGGTACAGTCACTTGTTTGAATAAGAAATCGGCAGTAACTTATTCGCGATCAGTCCATTGCATAACTATGTGGCAAGTTTCAGAAGATATGTGTCATATGTAAAGATGCAACAGCCTTGCAAGGAGGGGGATAAGAAACTGAAAGGGTCCATATTGTAGACTTACAGAGGCCAAATTATATAGAGGGTGGGAAACAAATGCGCTTTAAAGCCACAGAGTCGAAGAACAGGGCAGAGGGTAAAAGCTCATTTACAGTGCAAAGCATACTGTGAATGGTGCGGTCATAAGTGTGCTATGAATTGCAATAATCTCTTATCCACTCACAAACTTGGGACAACATGTGATCATTGTGGACAAAACACGCTTGTAATTGTGCCAACTGCATCATCAAATTTTATCCAAAACTGAGTTTTTGGGGAGTCTTTTCCAGGATGTGCTGTTTTGAAAGTTGACAGCAATGCATTATATGAGAAGGGGAAAGCAACATGATATAACGGTGGTGGGGGCCTCATTGTTCCTTTGATCAAAGCCCTTTTCTTTTGTGTAAGAGAAAGTAGTACCTTATCTTTTGTGCTTATGACACAAGTTCCACTCATTTGATCTTAGGCCATGTGAGCTACTTTGTACACATATTTGCACCAGCAGACACTACAAATATGTCAAGAGAGAGGGTCGACAGATTCTGTCTGACTGCCCAAACGTCTGAAAACCTCTTTATTGATCGTCCGGTTTCTTGGGTCCGGCCATCATTGTGTTGAGTATCGACTGATATCTCTGTAGACTTTCCTCCTGTTCCTTAGTTTCCCAAACAAAACTGTGAACAGGAACCTGATCCCTCCTCATGTGTTCCACTGCTCTGATCTGGAGTTAGGAGTACTCGCAGCTTAATTGAATCCAAAGTGTCCCGAATCTAGCTACAAGCAGATGGCAACATAATAAACCTAGCTCCATTCTCCATATGAATTACGATTTGAGAATGACTTTATCGCCATAAGAGCAGTAGTCCGACATCAGGACAGACACCTGAAGGCATTAAATGATGGGCCACAGCCATCAACCGCAGAATTTTCATGAAAGTCCTCTGGTGACAAAATCACTTGACCCTTATACCTCGACAGATAATAGTTACATTTAACTTAACATTAATTGAACTCTCTCTTTCAGTCTCTTTACAATGTCAGGGAAAAGCAAGTTTAGAGGAGATAAAATGGACATCACGCAGTCATTCGACATCAAGGTATCCCGTGTTTAATTCTCGCATGTGGACTTTATGTATCCATTTTTTTCCTCTCCCTGTAACCGGGCAAAAGAACTTTTTAGTCATATTACTGCAAAATCTGTGCTTCTCCTGCAGAATTCCTGGTCACTGAAGATTCTGAATACTCAAAAACACTTTCCAACACTAATGGTTGTGTTCATCATCAATGTTTCACGGCGTTGACAATTCGATCACTCTGTGGTCAGTGTTACTCGATATATCTCAATCATATCACCTTAGCAGTCGCAGAATATCATTGTTCTGGTAGCTTTCTTGGACAAGACATCAGAGAGACAAGTAAAAGGATCAAACTCAATCTTGGACAGTCCAATGACAGATGACCTAGCTGTTGACATATCAAAGGCGTGTCTCATCACATTCCCGATCGACACAAGGAGTCTCAAATTCATCTCTCCTGACCTTCTATTTAACTTCGGTGAGTAGACTCAGTAATTTTTACAGAACTCGACACTTAAGCACCAATTTTATCTTGCAGCATTCTGAATCAAATGTTAAAACAGATAGTCCAACAGACCTAGTAGGCATATGTACCATATGTTACCAATTTGGACAGCTGTTGGCCCGGTGTTTTTGGCCTATTACTGGGGGCATCTCTGTCTTTTCGTAAACATGAATGGCTTCTGTTTCTATTGCTCTGTTTGGTCAATTCCTCCCCCCTTTTTTTCCACTTGGTGGCAAATACCATGATTGGTCATCGTGTTGCTCTGCATGGGGATCCTGTTCATCCATATCTCCTCCAAGCAAGATGCTGCTTGGATATAGGCTTAGCTTGTCTTGCTCTTATTCAAGATTTATACTAATCTAAGGGCGAAAACACTCTTTCTTCCTGTGTATACTACCTGTCATATAGAAATCATACATATATATATGTTTACTGTTTCCATTCAGTCCACACTCATAAACAAAACTCTCTTAGTTATAGACTTCCTCTGTATGGGACATTGAAAGTTGAATATCATACGTGGAAGTCAATGAGAAAATCCCAAAAATATAAGAGAACTCGGTACCACTATCGAAAGATTAAATTTTCCGGTTGGAGATTGACTTGACCTCTAGTGAGCTTAGTGGATAGTTTACACGGTACTCCAGCAGCTCCATCTTCACCAAGACCTGGAAAAGAGAATGAGAAGGCAACATAGCAGTGGGCATTTTACATCCCATGCAAGTCCAAAGCAGGGCAAACCCCAAAGAAGTTCCTGTTTGGATCACTGGGTTATCGATAAGCTCGGTCCGCATGCACTTAATACATTAAGAAGGGTATCACATCATCTTTAGAAAAAAAAAATGTAGATGCATGCATCAAGCACCTGTAATTCTCAGCCTACCCGGAGCTTCACAGTCCTGATAGGGTTGAGAATTTCTGCGTTCCTTCTCAATTCAAAGGAAACAGAGGGAGAGGTGTCGGCTTTTGCCTTCAAAAGAGCTCTGTTAGCTTTATGATTTCTTGAACAATAATTTCCTGTGGAATTACTGTCGGCCCACTGCGTTTGTGATCGTTAGTTCAATGTGGGCGAGTGAATCAATCAGTAAGTAATGGTGGGGCTGTGGGAGTGGAATCAAATAAAGCAACAACGCCAACACCAACACCAAAAGTGACCACGCATGTCAGCTAAAAACAAGACAGCTTCAGTCCATGATTTGCTAGGAAGTCCATATTCACACCAAAGATCATACCCCCGAGTTTCCAAGCTGGTCTCACATGTGTTTTTCGAATGTAAACAGCCGGATACTCTTGAGGATAACTGGTACAAAATCCAGCCTGATACACCGAGTTGCAAAGTAACTACAAGCATGGTAAAATCTCACGTGGTTATGTCCTAATGTACATACCACTCGGACGGCTGGATTGCCCTCCTCGAGATCATGACATTCCTTTTGTGATTAAAGAAAGGATGGGGTATGGTTCCTTTCTTGAAAGGCCAAACCGATGGAATGTTTGTTGGACTCTCATCCATCCATCCATCGATCCACAAACATTTCAATAACCTCCACATCATCCAGTACTAGTTACACACTTTACACCCATTTTTGCATTATTATTGATAATAAAATGTTGTTATTAATTAAATCGCACACTAAACATTTTTGTTTTGAGCTGGGCATGGCAGAACAAAACAGACACCAGCAAAGCTCCCCCCGCAAGCAAAACAATGTGTCTCGCCGCAGATTGACCGCACTGATAGTTTTTCACCTGTGCATCCCACCACCTCCTCTGTGTCTTTTGTCTGTTTTTCCCTTGGTAGGTTATTGATTTGAGTTTTTACTCATTTAAATTCGAGTTGGATCACTCTATTAAAGGTAAAACTTTCACCGCATTCATTGGATTCTAACCCGAATTATTAGAGAAAAGATATGTCTGTGTACTTTGTTTGTCTGTTCTTCGGGACACTGTTAGGGAAGGAGTAATATGGGAGGAATTTACATGTTTTCTCATATTGTTCGTATGAAAATGCACGACTGACCGGAACGAAATTCCCATTTTATCCTCCATCGAAATCTTTCGGCAGATTTAGCCAGTTTTTAAGTTAAAGAGGACCTTGGGTTATGGAGGATATTCTTTTCTTGTAGCTTCTCCAGTCTCGACTCTCAATGACAGGCGTGCCCATACCCGCACCTTTTCATGATACGGGAGACCATAAAGCTTTTATCTTTGCGTCTCTGAGACAAATCCCACAGACAAATTCTTCTCCTCTTTCGCTGGGTGAGTGAAGAAGCTGAAACAGAAGGCATACAGCCGTTTTCCGTTGCAGTTGCCACTTGCCGTGGTTGAGCTTCAGTTTTGGGTCTGTTGTGGTTTGGGTGAATTTCAGAGTTCTTCTTGCTTCTCTTACAATTCAGTTGGGATGAGAAGATCACGTGGAGCTGGCGATTTTATCTTTATCATCACTTTGGGCACATTGTGGCTTTGGCCTTGTGCAAATGGGTTTCTTTCCCCCAAAGGTGTGAACTTTGAAGGTGAGCTGAGCTCGGGCATTCTGCTTTCTTGTGCTCCTCCTTCGTCTTACTGATGTTGGGCTTAGAAAAACTGAATTCATTCTTCATTTCAGTTCAAGCTCTGATGCACATAAAAGCTTCCCTAAACGACCCCCACAATGTGCTCGAGAACTGGGATGGGGACTCTGTTGATCCCTGCAGTTGGACTATGGTCACATGTTCTTCTGACAGCTTTGTCATTGGCCTGTAAGCCTTCTCTCTCTTTCTCTGCCTCTGAATAGAGACCATGCAGTTTTGGTTGAAGCAAAGGAGTTATAATTCAGTATTTCTTTTCCTTTTGTATTTTTTTTAATTAATATGAGTAGGAAGCAGAGGAGAAGATCTAAAATTTGGCAAATTTGTTTGTTTTTCGAATGGATCAATCATTCTACTGCAGAGGGACTCCAAGCCAGAACTTGTCTGGGACTCTATCTCCAAGCATAGGAAACCTGACAAATCTTCAGATAGTGTGAGCAAACCTGTTTTAATGATTTTGACGAGAGAAGAGTGTTCATCTGATGAGAGAAGAGCAGGACTTGGTAATTGACTGAATTTGGACAACAAACATGCAGGCTCTTGCAGAACAACAACATAACAGGGCCATTGCCTCGGGAGCTCGGGAGGCTCTCAAAACTCCTGACGCTTGATCTCTCCAACAACATCTTCAATGGTGAAATCCCATCTTCTTTGGGCCACCTTAAGAACCTCCAGTACATGTAGGTTGCTACTTCAAAGAGTTTTGCAATAGCTTCCTGATAATTCAAGCATCAAATCTGATTTTTATTTTTGAAAACTGGAACTTTAAGGAGGCTGAATAACAATAGTCTCTCCGGGGAATTCCCAAACTCCTTGGCCAACATGACCCAGCTTGCATTTCTGTAAGTTGTCTGCTCTCCACTCTCTTCAGCTTTGAATCTCCTGTGCTGACTGTTCCATGAAGAAAGAGAGCTTGAGCTGCCCCGCTTTGCATTTCTGTGATTTCAGTGACTTGTCTTACAATAACTTGAGTGGCCCAGTCCCAAGAATACTTGCCAAAACATTCAAGTAGGCTCTCCACTCTCGCTGTTTTAAGCAGTGAATATGGTTTTTCAGAGATTTTTTTTTTAAGATTTTCCACTGTTTTGCTCTTTTCAGTATCGTGGGAAATCCTCAGATATGCGCAACAGGAACTGAGCCAGACTGCTCAGGCACACAGCTCATGCCTATGTCCATGAGCTTGAATACTTCGCTAAGTAAGCCACTCATGATAAGCTGCATATTTCCCGAGAAGTTCTTCCAGTTACCTTTCCTCAGCCTGTCATTTTTCGGCTCTACTGTTTTTTGTAAACCCCCTTGGTGGCCTTGTCTGCGTTCATAATAGTTTCTCCTCTAGCCCTTGCCTCACTTAAGTAGCCAGTCAAAGATATGGAATGACGTAACTGTAGAACTGTCACTTTCCTTTTTCATTTGAGATGAGATTTTTTTTTTGTTTCTTTAAGGTTCTCAGCATCAATGATGCAAATAACCATTTCTTCTGCTTCTAAAGCAGCACTCCCGTCTGGCAGACCAGGAAATCACAGAATCGCCCTTGCATTGGCCTTGAGCATTGGGTGCATCTGTTTGTTCGTTCTAGCCTTTGGGATTCTCATTTGGTTAAGACAAAGGTGGAACCAACCCATTTTCTTTGACGTAAAAGGTCTGTAGAAGCAAACAATTTCTCTCTTGGAACTCTGTGTCACTTATATGACGAGAATTAATCATCTTCAAACATATCAGACCGCCATCACGAGGAAGCTCCTCTGGGAAACTTAAGGCGGTTCCACCTCCAGGAGCTTCAGATAGCGACCAACAACTTCAGCAGCAAGAACATCCTTGGGAAGGGCGGTTTTGGGAACGTCTACAAAGGCGTCCTTCAAGATGGCATGGTTATAGCAGTTAAGAGGCTTAAAGATGGTAATGCAATTGGAGGAGGGATACAGTTCCAGACTGAGATCGAGATGATCAGCCTTGCAGTTCACCGAAACTTGCTGAGGCTTTATGGGTTTTGCATAACACCCTCGGAGAAGCTCCTGGTCTACCCTTTCATGTCCAATGGCAGTGTCGCATCCCGTCTCAAGGGTATAAAATCATACTACAATTAAGATATCATGAGTAATGTTACTATTTGCTCCAACTGTAGCTTTCAGAACTGAAGATGCTGCTGATTTCTGGGTACAGGAAAGCCAGTTCTGGACTGGGGCACGAGGAAGAGGATTGCCCTAGGAGCAGGCCGTGGACTTCTGTACCTCCATGAGCAATGCGATCCGAAGATAATCCACCGAGATGTTAAGGCAGCCAACATACTTCTTGACGATGACTGTGAGGCCGTGGTGGGAGATTTTGGGCTCGCGAAGCTCTTAGACCACCAAGACTCACACGTAACCACAGCTGTTCGGGGCACTGTCGGGCACATAGCCCCCGAGTATCTCTCTACGGGTCAGTCTTCTGAGAAGACAGATGTGTTCAGCTTTGGGATTCTTCTGCTCGAGTTGGTCACGGGACAGAGAGCGTTAGAGTTTGGCAAGGCAGCTAATCAGAAAGGAGCGATGCTTGATTGGGTGAGCAAGAATTCCTCGAGCTGTAAAAACTACACAGCTCTTCTTAATTCGGCTAGCGAAGGCTGCTAAAAGTTCCACCGGGATGCGCTTCGATACTGATATTTACAGATTTTGCTTTCTATTGTCGTCTCAGGTGAAGAAAATCCATCAAGAGAAGAAACTCGAGCTCCTGGTGGACAAAGAACTCTGGAACAGCTACGATCGGATTGAGCTCGAGGAGATAGTCCAGGTGGCTCTCCTGTGCACCCAGTTCCTCCCCGCTCACCGGCCCAGAATGTCCGAAGTGGTCAGGATGCTCGAGGGAGATGGGCTTGCGGAAAGATGGGAAGCCTCCCAGAAAGCCGAATCATCCAACAAGTGGAAGCCCCACGAGTTCTCGTCATCCGATCGGTACTCCGATCAGATGGACGACTCTTCCTTGCTAGTCCAGGCAATGGAGTTGTCGGGTCCTAGGTGAAGTAGCCTTCTTTGCCTACCAAAAAACGAAAGAAAGATCGTTTAGGATCAACTATGTATACACAGTGTTGAGGCTTCCCTTCACTGGATGGCGCTTGCTAGTCAAAAAACAGGATTTACACTCGAGAGGGGACAGAAATCGTTGGGAAATTCATCTATTTTTCTTTGTTTTTTTTTTCCATTTTTTTCCCTTCCAAAATGTACAGATTTCTCTTCTTGTCTGAAATAGACCGTACTGATACGAGTGTTATGGACTTCTTACTATGCCTGGCAAATCGTGCCGGCCCGGTCTTATCGTGCCGGGCCGGCACGGCACGGTAAAGGGAGGGCACGATAAGGGTTAGCCCAAGCACGGCCCTTTAAGATATAAGGCCGGGCCAGCACGGCACGATAAGAAAGGGTCGTGCCCGGCCCGGCACGATAGCACGATAATCTCTATTACCCTTTTTTTCCCCTGGGCAAATCTTCCTTATCTTTCAACAATTCAACTAAACAAACAAACTGATAAGTAAAATCAAATGAAATAAAGTCTTAGCTAAATCTATCATAAATCAAAACATCTCAAAAAATAAAACAACAAAACAAGAACATTGCTCAAGCCTCAATCACATCCAATATTACTCCAAGCCTCAATCACAAAACAAGCTGCTTTTCAGGGACCTAAGCGTTCCAAGTCTCTCTTTGGAAGGTTTGCTGCTCAAATACACGAGAAGGGTTCAGTCAAGCCCTGATGCTGAACCCGTTTTCACAGCAAGATAAGCTCTGCCAATTGCTGGCAGCAGCAATTCCTTTAAAATTCCTCCAGCATTTTTTTAAAGCCCCTCTGCCTTTGAGAATGCACTGCCAGCATCTCTAATCCCATGTTTGGATTCAGAGGGCAATGGATTAGAAAGCTTTGGCGTACGTAAAAGGTTTAACGTTTGAGTTTGATAAACTGCAGTGTGGAGTGATTGTCGAGCGGTGTTGCCTTGTTTAATGTATTTCTCGGCGAGACTGAGACCCATATGCCTAGTAGTCAATAGGAGAGTGACAGGTACAAGAAAATTCCAATGGTGAAGATCAAACTTAATCCATCAGGGGGATCTCAAGCAA
The DNA here is from genome assembly GCA_900174645.1 of Sonneratia alba. Lineage (NCBI taxonomy): Eukaryota > Viridiplantae > Streptophyta > Magnoliopsida > Myrtales > Lythraceae > Sonneratia > Sonneratia alba. Next base: position 1,624,323 of record FWPY01000071.1, read on the forward strand.
CGTACCGGAACAAGCTGGGATTGTCCTTGTCCCGTTCAAGATACTTGCAATTGATCAGATCCTCAATCCTCTTCTTGATTGCTTTGAAGTCGGGCTGCAGAGAAGCAGGACCCAGTTACCCCCCAAATCAAAAGCCAAATCCAAAATGGCCACTAATAATACTAATCAAAGCTGCTAAGCAACTTATATTGGCTAAAAGGAACTTATATGTTCACCTAATACTTGATGTTGGACCTTGTGTATCTCATCAACATTGAATTTCTCCTCTAGTTTCTTCTGCAAATATATGTAAAAACTTAAAAAGAATCAACAAAGATGGCATCATTTTTCAGCATAAAATTGATTCAAGAGTATAAGAAATGAAATAGAGAAAATATGGCATACCAAGTAGGAATATTTTATACCCTTACCATTATGGCTTAGTGTATGATTCTTGTGAAGGTGCTAAATTCTCCTCATTTTCATTTAAATTTAAAACATTCTCCATATATTTTTGAAGCTCCTCCATATCTTCTAAAATATCTATAATGAAATAAAACAAACTATAATGAGCAATGATATCAACTATTAATTATAAACTACATTAAAAGTTTGTAAAGTTAAGATGTTACCTTGTTCTCTATAAACCCAATCTCTCAAACAAAGTAAGACCTCAGCATTATCAGTTTTAATGGAACTACGGAAACGAGTAATGATGTGACCGCTACAACTAAAGGCAGATTCTGAAGCAACCGTAGTTATAGGAACACACAAAATATCACGAGCCATAGAAGAAAGGATTGGATAACGATCCACCTGTTTTGACCAATATCGCAAAATGTCCAATTCCTCTGTCCTGTTTTTGCACTTCTCCTCCAAATACTCCTCTAACTCTGATTTTTGCACTTCAATTTGAATGTTTTGTTCAACATCATAATCCTACAGAAAATATACAATGAGATATCAAAAGATTATAATCGAGAAATGATGTACTAACAATTAAATAACAATATATAAAAGATTGGTTATTCATACCGTAAAAAAATATTGATATTCGATCCCGGTTTGAGTTTGAGATTTGACATTGATATGCACTTGAGTATTTGAAGATGAACTCGAGGCAAAAGATGAACATCGAGAATATTCATCAAATATATCAAACAACTTCTTACGAAAGTTATCAAGGTGAACTTGTGCATCGTCGTGTCCATAAAGTCTTCGATAAGCCCATCCCACAAAATTCAACTTGTAACGAGGATCTAGAACAACTGCCATGGCCAACATTTCATTAAAACTAGACCAATATTTCTCAAACTTTCCAATCATCTGAGTGGCCATTCTCTTCAAAGAATCATCATTAGAAACACACTCATCTTTCAAATTATGATAAATCACCACCACGTAAGGAAAGAATAAATTTGAAGTGGGATACTTTGTTCCAGAAAATAAGCAAGTTAAGTCATAATAAGGGCCCAAGAATTTATACAATTTCTCAATCCTCTCCCACTCAGGCACTGTAGGGCAATGTATATAACCAGTGTCACTCATCCCCAAATGTTCAAATGCAGCCTTGTAATAAAGAGCACTTTTCAACATAAGAAATGTCGAATTCCATCTTGTTGGAACATCTTGTTTAAGACTTTTCCTACTATCCAAACATAAACTCTTCACACATTCAATGAACTTTTCCTTTCTTGACTGAGAACCTCGAATATATCTAATGCTTTCTCGAACTTTTTCAACAACATAATCAATATGTTTCAACCCTTCCTGCATAATTAAATTTAATATGTGTGCGCAACAACGTATATGAAAAAGATCACCACCTGAGATGAGAGCTGTTCTACTTGCCAACTTCACCTTCAGATATGTAACACATACATCATTTGCAGAAGCATTATCTAATATCAATGATGCCAATTTCAAATGAATGCCCCATTCAAATAAAAGGGCAAAGATTTTCTCCGCTAATGCAGCACCAGTGTGAGGGGAAGGCATATAACTCAAACATAAAATATATCTTCTTAAAATCCAACTCTCATCAATAAAATGAACTGTTATAGCAAGGTAACCATCACTATTTATTGCCGTCCACAAGTCTGATGTTAGGCTAACTCTACTAGAATTCCTTGATAACATGCTCTCAATCTTCTTCTTCTCTAACTCATAGAGCTTCAACATATCAGCCTTTGCAGTATTCCTAAAAATATGTTGTATATTTGGACGCATATATTCAAAGCAAGCTCTAATACCCGGATATTCAACAAATTTGAAGGGCAAATTATGCATAGTCATGGCAGCAGCAAGTAATTCTCGAAATTTGTCATGATCAAATGATGTATCAGTTAGGCCTATGGTGCCATGAGAAGAGAATAATAACATTTGACCTATGTCTCGTGTATCTTTCTTCAAACATTTGTTCATGTGACGTAGCAAATGGCCAGTCCCACCTCCAACAGCACAAGTAAACTCCTTTCGACAATATGTGCATCTACACTTTTGTGTGCCATCTTTACCCAAAGGAAGCTTTTCAAAATGATTCCAGCATTTTGACCTTTCTTTCCTAGTCCTTTTCTTTTGTTTAATAGAACTGGTTAGATCTACTACTGTCGATGTTGGCGTTGGTCCTATTGGCATTGGAGTCGGAGCACTTTCTGCTTGTTCAATTCTGTCAACATCTTGTTCGATGTTGTTCATATTATCATCATTTATATAAATGTCAATATGGACTCCTTTTTCTATCCCTGCCATCTATGACCTATAAGAAAAATAAATCAATCAAATTAAGGCAAAAATAAGGAGCATCCAACAACCCAACAACAAATATATTGTAATCAACACAACCAAACACAATCTAACCCAACACAATATAATTCCAATCAATAATCCATCCCAACGCAATCTAATTCCAATCAATTAGGTAAAAATGTTGAATTTTTATGGTAAAAAATAGAAATCAGGCAGCAACAAGTCAATAACCTAAAAGCACATCACAACAACCTAGTAAGTTACCTTTGTCTTTCAGCACAACAATACTAACTATGGAGGAGCAATCGAGCTAACCCTTGTTGCCTTGCACTCTCTACAATCAGCTGGTTGAGCAAGAGAGGTTGAAACTCTGAATGAGCAGTGCTGTAGTTAGGATTGAAGGACCGAATCAAGCCTCAATGTTTACACTTTTGACTATGAAGTGATCTCTCGAAGGGGGCTAGGACTCTTAGCCTGAGGGTGAGGGACACTTAGAAATGGCTACTTCATCCAATCCCACTGTAGGAGGTGAAGGCCGCATTAGTTCACTTCTTGCTGAAGAAGAAAAGAACATAACTTAGGCCTCCAACTCAAGCAAAGCGAAAACCTTGTAGAAATTTTCAGGTTCTTCATTCATACACAGTACAGATTATAGTAATATGATCAATGAAAGAGTAAATATGGGAAGAGGACTCTCTGACCTGAAGTTCGTTGCTACTTCTCCTGTAGTAGAACACCTTCTTCGACTCTTCCCCTTATAATCTCTCAACTTCCTCTGAGCTGAAACTCATCAGTGCAGTCTCACTCGAAAAGGAGTTTACAGCAGCTGCCTCTTCTGATCGTCTTGGCCAAGACGAGAACCGGGAGAGAAGATCGATTACCCAGTGCTCGACGCCCACCACTCTTCTGTCAGAAAGGAGGTGCTGCAGCGATTTAGCCATATTTCCCTTCGATTGCGTCTGTCTATCACTCTGTGTGTGACTTGGTTAGGTTAGGGTTTTGTTTTTCCTAATCGGGCTAACGTGCCGGTACAGCCCAAGAATCATTGGGCCCAGCACGCCCGTTAATATTACCGGACCGTGCCAGCACAGCACGATAAGCTTCCGGCACAATAAGCCCTAGCCCAGCACGGTGTTATCGTGCCGGGCCCGTGCTGGGCTGAATTTTGCTAGGCATACTTCTTACCCCCTCCCCCGTTTTATGGGTATTTATTGGATTTATGGATTCAGTTTATTGGTATATTACACTGAAATGGTAATACGATCAATTGGGCCTAATAAGTAGTAGCCCTTGGGGCTTCAAATTTCAAGGTCACTTTTTTTTTTATATTCATAAAAATGCTCTCCTTTTTTTTAAATAAATAAATATATATATATATTTCACAATATCACAGTAGAGACAGCTGTGCTCTTAATTAGAGCTGTCAATTTATCTCGTCCATCCAAAATTGAAAAATAATTATTTTTTAAAATGAATTTAAATAATTTTATATTTTAAAATAAATATCTATACTATATAATTAATCTATTCATTTAAATTTTATATTAATTTAAATAAAATATTAAATTATTATTATTTGCATATAATTAATCTTTTAAAAATTTTCCCACCCCCTTCCTTTTTATTATAAAAACTATTTCCATGCCTTTGGATCAGGATGTCACGATTTTTTTCTTGCCATCCGGCTCAAGCAAGATTTTTTTTGTACTGTAGCCGACCAATACTAAATTTTTAGGGCTTTACTCTCGAGCATATCCACAGAGGAAGCCCTCAGAGCATCTTCCATTTCCATATTTTCCAAAACTTAATATCCGGAACAGATAATTGAGCCCATTAATTTGTAATAATTGGTCTGAATCAAAAGGAAAAAAAGGTTCTTCTAGATATGATAAAAATCATATCTTATTAAAGGAAAAAAAAACTGTGTACTGAGCCATCCAGCCAAACTCAAACTGTATATTTCCTTCAGTGACAGTGTCCCAAGCAGTGGCATTCCTGTGATTCGACCACAGAACTCCCTCCCATATAATAAGTTCGCCCATTCTGTACTGACGAAATCTCACAGGGAAAGAGACCATTAAGCAGAGGAGAGAGTGTCTGAGGGAGATGAGATGTGGGCTTCAAATTCTGCAGCAATGAGTCACGCGCTGAACTCACCGGTCACTTATCTCTTCAGCGGGTTGGGCCTGATGTCCTTGCTCGTCGCCGCCGCGCTGCTCATCCTCGCTTGCTCGTATGGGAAGCGGCCAGCGGGCCAAGCCCAGGACAGAGCGGTCGAGGATCTGGCCATCTTACCGCTGGACCCGGAGCCAAGAGCCGTCGTGATTATGGCCGGAGACGACCTACCGAGGTTCCTGGCCAAGCCTGCAGCGGCGGCCGCATGCGGAGGCAGCCAAGGCGAGACGGGCCCCCCCTCCAATTCCCAGCAGCTGCAACGAGAAAGTCTGAAGCCGTAGGCTTCAATATTATACCTTTCTCACCCCACTGGTTAAGATGACGATGACGATGACGGAGAGATCAGAACTCTGATGGAAACAAAAAATTTAATCTTTTCTTTTAAATTTTTTCTTTCTTTGCGGGAGTCTGTAATTTTATGAGAATCAATAGATAAATTATCATCTTTGATCGGTTGTTCCATTGAAGCAATCAGATTTCATACATCGACTACAGGATCTTCTCCATCTGAAATGCCTCTGCAAATAATATGCAGATCAAACCCGAAAAATCCTGACAGGTACTTTTTGTCGTCCACGAGATAGCCTGGAATGGATACAATGTTCTCCGGTGTGCGTCGCCGGTGGATTGATTAGGCAGGAGAGAGGAGGAAAGGCGGAGGAATTGCTTGCGGCGTAAGGCAGGGAAGGATTGGTGGAGAGAGAAGGAACGCTCCAGAGGACGCGGCGGAGCGATACTGCGGGAGCGGAATCATCGTTCTCACGGAATAATCTTGAAAGGTCTCAGTAGTGTCCCTATCTTCTCTGTCTGCCATTGTCAATAACGGGAGACACCATGGCCATGAATTTCTGTGGCTTGGACTGCTGATTCTCCCATCATCTCCTCTCTCCCTCTCCCATGGTGAACTTGACGGATATGTTCGAGGGATATTCCGAGTCAAACGTACGTATACGTATGGCATAATGGGTATTTCTTGTAAAAATAATTGTCGGTTTTTCCCTGCTAAGAATCCACGAGAGGTAACTCCGATGAACGGATCCTGGAGTGAATGCCCCTACTAGGTCGTCGAGGCGGGGGCGGATGTTGACTGGTGATCGGTCAACGTGCAGAAAATATCGTCACTAGAAACCAAGAACATCTCATCACCCGTGTCTGCAGAATGGTGACTAACGAACGCATTACCAGAGCATCGCATCCTCCAATGGACATCAGAACACATGCAGTTTTAAGACTTTGACAGCAAGGAAGGTCATAAGCTCAACAGTTGATCAGGCTTTGCCCACAGTACTCTTAGATTAGATCTCCGTGTCCATGACAAAGTTGATTCCCAACAATGATTTAGTTGGTCTGGTCTTGATGGTTTGAATTCGTGTTTGTTTTAACGGTAAAGCAACGGAGTCAAGATTTATTCTGTTAACGGTGCTCGAGTGATGAGATCGTGCGAGCTGATCTGACAGCTGAGGAGCTATGCCAATCAACTTATCTGTGGTATCTCGTGTGAGTTGTGACAACACAATATTAACTTTCTCACGCTCACCTGACTCTAGCACAGTAGCACTCCATAAGTAAAAGTGTCTCTCTATCAAGCCAAGCCAGAGATTTGTCACGCAAGTCCTTATATATGTATGTATGTATGTATTTGTGTCTCTTATAAATAGTTCATGGCGAGGAATTCTTCCCACATGTTGTCTCCTTAGAAGTCAAAATACATTCCCCTGAAGACTCTCTCACCTCTTTGAAGTCTCTCTCCCCGATGGGATCCCCTTCAGACATTCAAGGAGCAGAAGAAGAGCTGAGCAGCAGCGAGTCAGGTTGGACAATGTACATTGCATCTCCCATGGAAGAGGATGAAGATGATGGAGGAGAAGAAGAGTCCCCCGAAGTTAGCTGGGCAAGAGCGAAGTACAAGTTCGTCAGAAGAGACAACGGCGAGGAGGAAAGCGACGATTCTATGGCTTCGGATGCTTCATCAGGCACAGCTCATCATCGTCATCAGAAGAAGAAGAAAAACAGCAAGAAACTCAAAGAAGAAAACAGATCTTTCATCAAGAAACAAGATGAAAAGGAGAAGAAGAAGGGAGGAGGCAGAGCACCCAAACACTGAATGCAAGCTCTGTTCTTTATTTTTCCCCCCTCTGGGATTACAATTTCCTTTCTTTCTTGTTCGCCCAGATTTTCAGTCGGATCATGTGGTTATCACATTTGCTGTTTGGAGATTCATCACATTCAAAGGTTGATGCGAGAGGCCGACTTGTCAAGCCCTTCTCTGTTCTCTTTCTTTACACTCTCAATCAATTTCTTTGATGTGGGGTATCTGTAATGTTATTACCGGTTCATCGTTTAAGGGCTGAATATTCTTCGAAATAACCTTTGAGAGTTCTTTCATAGAGAAAGATATGACCGGTGAAGAAAACGGGGTTTCATCCAAGCTCCAGCTCAGCGTCTTGATTTGTTCGAATGGTTTCCATGGCTGGAGAGCTGTCAATTCATATCAGGTGTTCATTTCAGGTATCGGTCCATCTAGAGCTTTTTGCCATGTTTGTTCTACTTGAATAAAAGCATTCTAGCACCATAAATTGGATACGATTAAGGATTTCTCTTAAAAGGTGCATACATTGTGCAATCCCACATTTGGATCTTTTAGCGTTCAAAGAAAATGTGCACATTGCATTCAAGCTGGAAAGGGAAGGAAATTATCAAAAATCAGGAAAGAGTACAAGACTCTGCCAACTTTACCAAACTGCCACCAACAGACATTTGTGGTGGACACACAGATGGAAGATGATTAAGACATAATTTTGCTTAAAGATGGTAGGCGTTTGTGTGCACTAGCTGCTAAACAGCTTGGCATCTGTGGGTTGTGTGCTGGTGCTCATATGCTGACCATGTTCATTATGATCTGTATAAGATGATAGCATCAACTAAATAGAGCGATCCACCAATCAAAAGTAAAGCATCAAGTTCTCCAGTTTGGTTTTGGAAGTTGCTATAAGCGGCTGGGTCATTGCAGTCAAAAAAGGACTATACACATCATAAAATCGTGACTATTTAACAACTGAGCTCAAGCAGTCCACAGGTAGCATGTTAAGCAGTTCAATCTCTTGGGCTTAATAAGGATGTATGCGAGGATCACACTTGCACATGTAGCAACAGGATTTCCTTCTTTACCAATCCAAAATGGCTTACCTAACGTGATATTTCAATGATTTATACAGCATGTGAGGATCGAAAGGCCAAAGCATTTTCACCGTTCACAACCCAAAGCAATACAGCAAAGTAGGCCCATCAAACATGATCCAGTGGACACTTCAACAAATCTAAAAAATGTATTAACAGACTGTTTGATTAATGCTGTATAGAAATATTATCCTTTCCCTAATTCTTTTCCATGGGAGACGCTGCCGTGTATAATTTTTCGCAGGCAGGTCTTGGCCAACTTGTTGCAACTGTTTCTAGGATGGGTCAAACTACCAACTGAAGGGCAAATGGACATTTCTTCTTCATAGTTTTTGTTCGAGACCTTGTCCAATCTATTTGCCATAAAAAACCAGCTATACAGGGGATCAAAATTTGGTGGACCTCTCGGCTTGATCAGGCTCTCAGTGTCGCTATCCTGAGTCACTTCAATTATCAGTAGAGTTTCAGCTGCACTTCTTATCTTCTTGTGAGTTTCTGAAGCATCAAAGCGCGTGTTTTCCCATCAGGTTCAAAACCTTTATCACGCATTTTCCTGTACAAAGTATTCGCCAAATTGGTCTTCCCTCTCAAGCACATACCCTGAATTGCAGTATTATACAAAGACACATCTGGTGCAACCTGCATGGAATATCAAAAGGCAGCAAATCTAAGGGAGAACTGCTGCACAGAAGAAACAACACTCAGGAAAACCAAACCATTTCAGATGGGAGGAAGAAGCTCATCTTTACCTTCAGAATTTCCTCCACTTTATCCCAGAGAGATCCCCAAATGCAGCTTCTTATGATTGATATGTAAGTAAATGTATCGGGACTGCAATTTTTGTCAATCATGTGCTGATAAACTTGAAGTACAACTTTCGGCTTCCTTGCAACTTCGCAGGTAGCTATAACAAGGTTGTAAGTCGCAGCTAGGACTGGTAACCCAGAGATCTCCATTTGCCACAAGTATTGTACAGCTCTGTCCCATGATCCTAGCTTAGAACAGGACATTAAAGCCGTGTTATAAAGATGCAAGTTTGGGCGAAACCCCTTCTCTCTTGATATACTGTCAAAGAGCTGTAGAGCATCAGAGGGTCGGCCTGCCCGATACAAGGCACCAATCAATGCATTTAGTGTGAAACCATCCGGTTGATGACCAAGACTTTTTGTTATACCGTAGACCTTGAAGGCTTGCCCCACCTCTCCAGCTTTTCCTAGAGAATTTATCAGAGCATTGCAAGTAACAAGAGTTGGGTGCTGATCATAGCCCAACATAGTCTCAAAGACCCCTAGTGCTGATTCCCAATTGCCTTCTTTGACACAAGCTTTGATTACTGCCTGCAGTACATCACTTCCGGGTCTTAATCCACCCTGAACCATCTCATGGTAAACTTGCAGAGCAAGCTCATACTGGCTGCAACGAACAAATGTGCTGATCAGTAGGGAATAAGTTATTTCTGTTCCTTTATGACCACTTGCCTTCATACTTCCCCATAGCTTCTCGCACTGCATCCAATCATCTGTCCTTCCACAAATGGAGATCATCGTGTTATAAACAACTGTATCAAAGACATCCTCTGAACTTTCTTCCTCAAACTCCATAAACAGTTTGAGAGATGAATCATAACCTTGTGCATCTGCAACTCCCTTGAGTATCAGACTGTAACTATGACCTGTAGTAGCTCTCTTTGCCAACATAGATTTGAAAACTCTCAGGGCATCATCAGGCAGTCCTTGCCTGAGAAGACAGGATAACAGTGAGTTGCAGGCATGTCTGTTCGGATAAAGACCCGACAGTTCCATAGACTTGTATAATTCAAAAGCACTTCTGATCTTGTTTGTTCTACTAAGCAGTAAAATCCGATGTGATAACACTTCCTCATCCATTTCTTCAAGAAAATGTAGCCCATTTTTGCCAGATCCTAATTCTCCAGGCACTGCAGATGGATTATCAACATCTCTACCTGTTGTATCCCTCCAAGGAGCAAATTTCTTTTCAGACACCTGACTTTCCTTCGAAATCATTCTATCATCTTCCAGTTCACCATAAATGAATCCCGACTCAACACTACTATTACCAACAGATTTCACTAACACAGAGCTGACCATTGATTGCGAACTCAAACAGGATAATCTGAGTTTTGCGACGGGGACTACGTACACTGTGTGCAGTACCTCACTCAGTCTCGAACTCATAATATACCTATGGCAACAGCAACGATGCGGGCAGGGAATCCTCGAGGGGCTCCATATCGTAGACCCGCTAAATATACTCGCATTCTTCAAGGATTCAGCCATAACTACTAATCAGAATCGAAAAGCAATAAGGAGAAAACTTTGGCCTTAAAGCAGGTAAAGGGTCATCAATAACAGCTCGAACCAGAGGAGAATTTCAAGCCAAGGATTGTCCCAAACAAGGACCGAAGATGATAAGGGTAGTGGCAGAATTCCAGTCTAGCAGAGGAAATTACCGACAAGAGTGGGGAGAAAGCCTGGGGGGGTGGGCGGGCGCCGAACGGTAGGTGAGAGAGAGATGCTTGCTCCGTGAAGAATCTGCGCCTGTCACCGGAAACGGAAGGAAACAAGTCTGCAAATCACCCGAAGATTAGGAGTCAGAAAATTCCAGCAGTCACGGCGAAGCCAATGGACGACGACGAAGCGAATCCAGAATGTGTGTGTGTATATATATATATATATATATAATTATGTTCCCTCTTTATTTAAATTCCTTTCCTAATACAAAGATTAATTTGTTCTTCCCAATAAGAAAAAAAGGATCTAAAAAATATGATTCCAAAATCGGGTCTAGAACCTTAAATTCACATTGATGATTGATCCTTCTGTTACTGGTTTACGCAAGAACTTACTGAAGATCCAGTCTCGACCAAAATCGAGTTCACCATGTTAAGAATGTGTTTCATTCTCCCTAAAAACTGAAAGAAAAACTTCAAGCATCGTAGGAAAGATACAAGATGGATGGTGGTTTCCATTCCATCTCAATTCTCAAAACTATCTGGGCTGATTTCTAATGTCGTTTACTGCAACTTCTTGGGAGTGAAAAAAAGAACACGAAGAAGAGCATACACGGGCCGAAGAAACCTAACTATATCAAAGATGAGCGCAAGATGAAAGCCCACACTAGCTGTTGGCAGTTCAAGATGGTACAAATGGCTGGTGCTTCCTCTAGAAGTATTCGAATACTGACAAAGCATGCGATCCTTTTTCTGTACCAAAACTTTCCCATCCCCAAACTTTGCTGAATTGTCTGTGCATCCATCATTGGACTCTTATCAAAATCTCTGCTGCAGGCACAAAGCTTCCGTCACAAAAGCTCGGTGGCTGCATTTCTGTCCTCATATTGCTACGGTTAAAGCTGTTAGGAACTTGAAGACGTCAGACTTATTAGTACAGACAGAAGAACTTCTACATAATGAAATGTCCTACAGCTATATTATCTCACTAACAATCTCTTCTACAGTGGGGTGTAGACAGTTTCATCTTGAAAACAACTGAGATGCTGCTGCTGCAATCAACATGATTAGAGCTGCGATCAGGATGCTCTTATATGAGAGCACACCCACATCGATTCTCCGGGAAGTTTCAAGCTGAGAGATTGAACCTCCTGGAACCTGGTCTGCCGTAGATGTGCTCCCCATATTTTGTTCCATCTGAACCAATCAAATAAGGGGAAACCGAGGATAAACCAAACACTGTTCATCTGTCTTTCTGAGTATGTTAAACTTTATACACTACAATTGTACATGAAAAAAAAGGTGAATTCTCAAAAAAAATCCATGAAAAAGGAAATATATATGAGAAAAGTAGGCATGAGTTTTTCCCTTCAAGTTATCTTCATTTTGGAGTGCTAGCACCTCTTCTGATGCAGACAGATATGAATTCTTCTTTTTCATTTTTACTTATTAAGCAACAATAAAGATGAGCAAAAAGGGTACAAGAATGCACTTTTTGAAGAGATGTTCACCTAAATATCATCTTTATACCCTATTTGCATTTGTTTTATAAGAAAAAGGAAACCAGAAAGCTGGATATTGTCATTCAATTTGCCGAAACCAGAGAATAAGATGGTTTAACATACAAAACAAGCACCAACCTCATCTGATTTTGCTGAATGCTCAGTTACAACTTGTTCCTTATGTTCTCCAGTAGAAGTAGCAGGGGGAAAGGAACTATTATCAGCAGAAGAGAGTTCACCAACTTTTTCACGATCCTTACTCATTTGGTGCAGCTTCATGACCAAGATTCTGTTGTCCTTTACTAATGAAGATATCTGTATATGCAATAAAGAAGTATATTCTGGCTTGAAAATAGACCTACAACAGTCTAACTCCAGAACTTTGCTTCAATATGGGAACTTTACCTGCTTATGAAGGCGCTCTCTCTCTACTGCCAGTTGCATGACCAGATTTGCCATCACATCAGCCCGATATCTGATGTCTTTTGCATTTCTTACCTTCATATCCTCAGCTCGAGTCATTGATCCCTCAAATAATTCCATCTTACCCCTCAGAAAGCTGAGTTCCTCATTTAGCTCTGCATTTGCTTCAGACAATATGATACACTTATCATCAGCACTGTCTGCTCGACTCTCAGCTCTTGAGACCTTGATTTTCAGATCCTCGATTGTGTTCTCCATGTCATCAATTGCAGAGTAGAGCATCTTTTGCTTCTCTTCACTAGCCTCTGCTGACGCCACAGCGTGTTGTAATAGCATGTCTGATTCCCTCAACCTCTTTTCAAGCACATTCACCTTCTCCAGTGTAATTCCGCTTCCTTTGAGAACCCTCAGCTCTCCATCGAGTTCAAGATTCTTGTCAGACAGCAACTTGCACAGGGCCTCCGAGTTGGACAATTTCTCTTTCATATCCTCCATTATAATAAGTTGTTCTTGACTTCCACTACCAGAGGATCCGAATTCCTCAATCTGCCTCTTGAGTGAGCTCACAGATTCCTTGAGAGTAGAGACCTCGGAATTGGCCACAACTAACTTATCTTCAGCTACCTTCAAACTGGATTTCAAGCTGCTCTCACGCTTCTGATGATCATTCTCCTTGAATTTCCACTGCTTGGTGATATCCTCAATCTTCAACCTTAAGTCAGCCTCCCGTTGTGCAGAACCAATCAAGTTAAACTGCAACACTTGCAGACGACCCAGTAGTTCTTTTGATATACCCAAAAGGATTTCAGCTGAATTGTCGGCCTGAAAGAATCTTTCTAGAGACTCGACGATCTCTTCCTCCAAGCAAAATACTTCTTGCTCTGCTGACTGTAATTTTATCTTCAGCTCCTCCTCGATAAGCCTTGATTCAGATACCTTCTTCTCGAGATCTAACTCTCTCGCCAGAGATTTTTCTAGCATCCTCAAGAAATGCCTCTGTTGTTCAGCAGTTTGCATTTTGTTCCTAGTATTCAATGATTTACCATTCATGAAAGTACCCATGCCATTCTCTTTTTCCCCTGCAAAAGTACACATTTTAAACAAACAAGAAATGTATAATTCTTCCAACTTGAGAAAAAAAATTCGAGAAAGATTACCTGTTTCTTCACCACACAAGCTTATCACAGTCTTCTGGAGTGTGTCAGACTGTCCACGGAGTTCAGTGACCTGCTCCTGCAACTGCTGAAGAGTTTTCTCAGAATCCTTAAGCTTCTCTTCCATTTCTATGACAGATCTCCCAATATTCTCAGATGAAGTTATCAGCTGGCAGGTAAATAGAATGTCTCCTTTCAGAGAATTCAGGAGACTGTCCAATTCCGTCACCTCAGAAATCAGAAAATAAGACAAGAAATCAAATTGCAAGGCCTTTTCAATTAACTCAAACGAGCTTTCTCCCTCTTTTACAGAATCAGAGGCTTCCAGTTCACCTTCCTTAGTAGCCATATGCATCATAAGTATGTTTAGATTGCACAGTTTCTCTGATGCACAGGCCAAATCTAATTCAATTCTTGTAAGAGCTTCTCGAGCATTTCCTACATCTCCATTCAACTCTCCATCAGATAAAAGGATGAGACTTGTATCATCAACTTTGCTGGATCCAAGCTCCGATCGAGTAGTGTCAACATCATCAACTGAAGAACTTGCTTCAGGAACAGAATCTGAATCCATTTTAATGGTATAGAGAGCCCACTTGTCCTACAACCTGAAAGATAATAGCCCAAATGAAAGGATTCATTGACCAAGTTCAGATATGCGAACACAATCTACCGAGATGCAAACTACCATAGTGCTAACTTTGTGCTGTGATAAATTTTCAACCTTACAAAACTATTATATTTCTTTTAATTCATTGATAAAAGGAATTTAATCAGCACAGTGCATTTTGGAACAAAGATTGACTGACACCATTGGATCAGTAATCTAAATCAGACATTGACAAATGGAAACAAGCATAGGTCCCAATTGTTTGCATTGAAAGAGCCAAAAACAGAAGTGAGAGGTCCTTTCTTGATACAAAGCTCGTATAGAGAAAATTAGAAGTTTTAGCAAAGATCTAGGCGTTAAAACCAAACTGTTGATGATGCCAGGGATAACAGTGACCTTAAACTATTAATGCGCAATGTAAATGCAAAACTTCATGAGATCTTGCTTTTAGAAGGCAAATCACTAAAGAGATCATACATCCTCCGTTTCTTTCATATAATAAATTTCAAACCAGAATTAATCATCAAAGGGAGCGCCCAAATTACGCAGAAGCTAAAGTTTCCATCAAATTGTCAACAGTTTTCATCTTGCCAAAACAAGGAGCAGCCACTATTCTAAATTCTGATGATCATCTTGCTGCAGAATTGGCAGTATTACTCAGAAATTCATCAGCTCAGACAGCTGCTTCCATAATGAAAACGATATTAACTCATTAACAACCGCGAAACCCCATCTTACGGAACGAATTCATCAACGAAAACCAATTGCAACCATATCATTCCATCAGGATCTATTACGTGGTAAATTTCCAGCATACTGAAGAACGGTTCCGAACACCGATCCCCCCAAAAGACCCCGGCAATAAGAAGGAAAGAAGGGAGGGAGGAGGCAATATCTTGAACGTACCGCTCAAGAACCACCAGCAACTCTAAGAGCACGAACGAGACAGCACAGTCACAGAGGCGGTGGCCGTAACTCAGGGACAGAAGCAAGAGAAATGTAGAAAGTCGCTTCCTTCGAAGCGACAGAGCAGGCAAGTTAATTAGAGGTCGAAAAATAACCAAAACAAATAAATACTTGAGAGGGTGGAAATTTAGTAAATGACATGTAACTAAGCCCTAATTTTTGCTGCAAATAAAAATTTGAAAATAATAATAAAAGACCCACTTATCAAGCAAAATTGAAATTTATATGTAGAGGCATGGTCTTACTTTTATCCAATGTTGTCACCACCGGCCCTCGTGCCATTCATAGTCTATACAAAATGGTATTACAATGGTTTTTAGTCGGTTCCGGTTCAATGAGCCTATTTTTTGAACTCAACTTATAATCGCTTTTCAACCTAATAAAAGTGGTTACGGGTCAGTTTGATGATGTTTTGGGGGCGGTTATAGGTTTTAATGGTCGGTTCTTGACTAAACTGGCCCGTTTAACCTCTTTATCATTAGAATGAGGATGGTTGGGCCTAGCGTGGCCCAGCCCATTATCTAAGCCTAGTTGGTCGACAATTCATGTTTTCTTTATTTTATACTGGAATAAATTAAAATTGGAGAACCGTCTGTCCATCCTACGCAAGAAGCTTCCCAAGGTGTCGTTCTATTTGCTTAGGTTCTCTAATTTGACTGTTTCGGGAAATCTTGAGCATTCGGACAAATGATTGTTTATTTGGCTGAAAGTTTTTCTTACTTTTATGTTAAGATATACGATCTTATATCGATTAAATTTTAAAAAAAATATTGTGAGCTTATAAGAAGATTGAGTACCGCCATCTATCAGCTTAAACTTTTAAGAGAAAATGAACCATAATTCTTTATGGGCTCACAACGAATTTAACATGATATCAAAACTAGTGGGTTCACACTTTGCCTGACCTAAGTCCAGAAGCCTCACTCGTGGTCAGTTGATATAAACCCGAGTATGGAAGAAAATTGCCGACTTGTGGCCAGTTGTTTCCCTTATCCAAGATCGGAATAAGAATGCCCGACTCGTAAACAACTGTTGAGAGCGGATGTTTAATGGCATGTGGTAAAAGTTGACCACATTACCACGTGAGAGCGGGTGTTGAGATATACAATCTCATATCGATTAAATAAAGAAAACGCTGTGAGCTTATAAAAAGGTTGGGTACTGTCACTTATCAATTTAAACTTTTAAAATAAAATGGGTCTGATCTTTTATGAGATCACAATGAATTTAACATAAAAAAACATTGTTGGAGTCTGGAGTAAAAGACCAACTTTGCCTCCCATTTCTACATTTTCTTACATGCCAAGATGTCATCGATTCAACAGGAATATAGTTTGAGATGGATCTTTATTGTAATCTCCTCTTCGTGTAGTAATTCCGTCCCTAATGTGCCATCGAAGAAGGTCCAACTCATCCATGTGAAGAGAGCAGGCAATGATGGATCATAGAAACTTTGGATTTATTTCCTACTATTATCGACCAAGGGCCCCATCCGAAAACTCCAAGAACATTTCCAGGACATGTACAGTGTCCATTCATGTTTGGCTTGCAGAAAAGTGGGCCAACCGAAAAGGGAAATCTTAAACGTAAGGAAAGGAAAGGAAAGGAAGTATACGCGAATTATGGATATTTTGGGAGGCTTACATGCGGCACTGTTCGATAATATTACTGGATTATCTGTCAAGGAGAAGTTCCTCCTGGAAAAGAAGAGGAGGAGGACGAAGCGGGTGGAATTCTGGGAAATGGAGGGAAAGGGAATGGAAGGACTGCCGGTGGCGGCGGTGGAGTCAGCCCTGGAATTGGAGGCAGAGGAGGAATCAGTGGTGCAGGCGGTGGCTGAAGTGGGTTAGGAGGGAGAAGTGGTGGCGGCTGAAGGGGGTTGGGTGGGAGAAGCAAAGGTGGCTGAAAAGGGTTTGGCGGGAAGAAAAATTCCGGATGAATTGGCTTCTGGTTGGCCATTGAAAGATCCAGCTTTGAGCCGGCATTGAGTTTCCTGCCTCTGGTGGGTTTTTCTGGTTGCCTCGGGATCTTCAGGAGACTTGGGATGGAAGGGAGAAGGAAGCCTGTTGATTGTGTTGGAGGGTCATGGAGGGGAGGAAGGGAGTTCTGGTCATAATTTTGAGGAACCATGACCTTATTGGAATTGACTTCTTCTACGCAAGGCTTTTCATTGCACAAGATGGGCTGTTTCAAGGGCTTGAACGTGAAGAACCCGGCCATAAATCTGTGGATCCCTCGCCTATGCACCTGGAGTTGAAGTGGAGCAGATGAAGCAGCTGAGGCCATGGAACAGTTTGGATCATTACTACTGATGAGCTCTACCGAGCAGCTCTTGATCTTCCTCGTTTGCCTTCCAATAGAGAATGGCAAGTTGACACCAAACTCTCCCAGCTTGTTTGTCTCCACTTCTTGACGGAAAATCTGGCCTGACCGCCTGTCTTTGCATTCCACTGCAACCGATGCACCTGGGTGAATGATGGCATAACTTCTCCATTAGCTGCCATGAGAAAAGCTCCATAATGGAAAAGAACCCAAAAAGAATAGAAAAGAACGGCCAAATAGATAATTGATACTGTTGGAGACGATGTAGCTTCCGTAATTCCGACCCAACAGAAATGAGAGGAACTCTAAAATATATAAACATATGGTTGAAAGACAACAGTTATAATTAAGAAGCTGGTTGGGTCTAGACGGTCAAATTTCTAGGAATATTTTCTGAAACCAAAATGTAATTAGGAGCAGGTATATATGGAACCTGTAAGGAAGTGGCTGCTACTAGGGAAGCCTTGCTGTGAACAAGTGTAATAGTAGACAGTCCCAACAACAACTGCAGATGGGAGCTTCTTGTTATCATAGGCAGTGCCTTTGGCAACATCAAACACCGTAGAACTCAAGAACAGTGCAATTAGGAGCAGCGACATGATTTCCTGATGAGTCCTCTCCTTAGAGTGATAGAACAAGGAGTCTAAAAATTTTATAACTTCTAATATGAGGCAACGTTCTGGTCTCTCTGTTTGCTTTCTTCAAATTTTTATAAGAACAAGAGTTCAGATATGATATATGTACTCAAAGACAGGCTCAGAGAGAGAGAGAGAGAGAAGAGACCATGGAAGGCACATGAAGAAACAAGTGAACAAGAAACCACGTAACCGGTGAATGTGCTAATGAGATTGTCCTGCATCCTGCCACCAAATGTTGACAGAGAATGCAGAAACTAACTGAGGGACAGGACAAGGTAAAAAGGAAGGACGATAAGTTCCTAGAATACGTGTTATCTGTTTTCACTTTCATTTCCATGATCTCTGCAGAAATGAAACCGCCCAAGGGAGAAGCTGTTTCGAACACCGAGATCTGGTATAAGCTTTACATATTTTTGTACAATGTAACTGATCTGATCCAAGATATTGTTGGGTGGGTCACGAGACACGGACAGCAAGCACATGTTTCTGCAGAAGCTGACAGCACCATGATCAATGGACAGTGTCTATTACTGGACCCATGTAGATGGAGGACAAAGAAAAAAAGGCAGGAATTTGTACCTTCTTCACCGCTTGAGAAACCATCCAAGAGCCTCAAAAACCTTATCCACATGGATGGTTAATAATGTCAAAGGATTTGTTTGTGAAAATTTACTTCTGAGTGCACCTCACGAATGGCCTATTAGCTCAGTTGGTTAGAGCGTCGTGCTAATAACGCGAAGGTCGCAGGTTCGAGACCTGCATGGGCCAATATCATTTTTTAATCCTTTTTATTTTCTCTGTTTTTTTACTGGGCTCGAGATGGGCCAAAATGGGCTCCGGCCCATATTTCCCGTTCTCGGTTCGGGTCGTTACTTTCGGTTCTCAAGCTCCACAAACCGAGGTCCGACACGTTCTGCAAAAATCTCTCGCCAAAAATACGAGAAAATTGTCCCCCACTAACCCCCTGTCTCCTCTCTCATTGGTTAGGGTTTAGCAACCACCGTATAAATGGAGTCTCTGCTATAAAACCCTCCCAGTTTATAATCGAACCCCGAAACTCCATAACCGTCAACTGCTCTCGCAGCCTCGGCTCCCTCAGGGTCTCTCTTCTTCTTCTCGCTGGCAGTTGGCAGTGGCAAGTTGAGACAGGGTCGTGGGCTGGCGGTCCGGTGGTGTTGTTTGACGAGAGGATGTCGGCGGTGGAGCTAGATGACTTCAAGATCATCAAGGAAGGGGAGGCCGAGATCCTCATGCACGCGAAGAATGAAGTGTTCTTCAATAAGGCCCAGGTCCCAAAATCTCTCATTTTTCATCTTCCCATGCTGAAACAGCTCGTTTGGGGCTTGCTCGCTGGGTAGTGCAAGGGTTTACTGTTGATTCTATGGGTTTTCTGCTCAGCTTCTTATAATTGATGGTAACCCAGCTGCAGACTTGTCTTCAATTCGGAGTGCGGGGAAGATTTATACAGCTATTAGCTGAAAGTTCATATTTTGG
Source organism: Sonneratia alba (assembly GCA_900174645.1). NCBI lineage: Eukaryota > Viridiplantae > Streptophyta > Magnoliopsida > Myrtales > Lythraceae > Sonneratia > Sonneratia alba. The sequence goes on from FWPY01000071.1 coordinate 1,643,981, forward strand.
TTAACTGAAAGTTCACTTTTTTGGTTGTCTCGATTCCGAGCTTTCTTTCACTCTCTCTATTTCAAATTATTGGATATCTGAAAGTGAATTCCATTTTTTCATCGATAAAAGAAAGTAAACCCTTTTTACTTATTGTTTTCTTGTTGAGGGTAGTTATCCACTCAAACAGAGATGTGTAGAAGTCGATTACAAAGTGTTGAGAGCAAACGTCTCTGAAAAAACATATATTTCAGAGAGTAAAAGTGGTTGCCTTAAAGAGGTGGCTGGTGGCTTAGTGAAAATGGCAGCTATTTTTTGCCATTTAGCATCCTTGTTTCTAGTTTGCTTTGTGACATTACTGAGGTGATCCACATTCTTTGTTTTTCAGGTTAACAACAGAGACATATCCATTGCTGTCTTGAGAAAATTCATATCAAGGAGAAAGCAGGAGCAGGAGGCATACCTGTCTAGGAGAACAAAATCAGCCAATAAAAAAGGTGAGAAAGATGCTGCAGAATGCATTGCTGAAGAATCTACCGAAGCTCCTTCTGATGCTCCTGCTGACGAGGAAAAGCACAATGGAGAATGTCAAGTTCCATGTGAGACTGTCCAAGAAGAGTCATGCAGCACTCACGAGGAGAACTCAAGCAAGGGTGTGGAGAGAAATGCACTACCAGAGCTGAAGTCACCAAGAGTGCTTGAGGTTCTTATCTTGCACCTCTAAGTTTATTTGTTGTGGCACATCCACTTTTGTACTTGGATTTGACTTACAATGATGTCCATATTGTGAGGGAAGGCTCTATCAGCATCTGGACTAAGAGCCCTGAGATATGCCCGTGAAGTAGAAGGAATAGGCCAAGTTGTGGCGCTCGATAATGATAAAGGTTGTCATCTGTCTAGAATATTTCAAGCGCACCTTATCTATTCTTGTCAGTTTCAAGTTTCAACAAAAATTTTTATGTTCTTGCTGTATTTATTTGTCTCTCTTGCAAGTAAAAGTAAATCAGGATTTACCTGCTTCCATATTTTATCCTCCAGCATCTGTTGAAGCTTGTCGGAGAAACATAAAGTTCAATGGGTCATTAGCATGTTCTAAGGTGGAATCCCATTTTGCTGATGCTCGTGTATATATGCTCACCCACCCAAAAGAGTTCGATGTGGTAAGATAGTGCATTCAATGCCAAAGTCATTTCAGCTGATCAAGAGCTGTTCTTGATAGTTCATACTCATAGATGAACTGTCTTGATTAGAAGGCTCTTAAATTCTAGTATCTTAGTAGACTTTTTTTAAATCTAGAATTATAATATATTTCTCAACAGAATAGCTGTTGTTATTAAATGGAATCTCAACTTCTTAATGAAATGAAGTGATGGGTTTCTACCATATTCTTCCCTTTCTTGGTTACTTGGTTCAGGTTGATCTTGACCCATATGGTTCGCCTTCAGTTTTTTTGGATTCTGCAGTCCAGTCAGTTGTTGATGGAGGCATGCTAATGTGCACGGCAACTGACATGGCAGTCCTTTGTGGGGGTAATGGTGAGGTTTGTTATTCCAAGTAAGTTTCAAGGTTTTATCTCTCACTGCCTTGAATTAATTTTTTTAAAACTCTTTCTCTGTATTTTGTGCATATTTATCTATTAATGCTTTCCCCACTTTTGTATCAGGTATGGTTCCTATCCTTTGAGAGGAAAGTACTGCCATGAAATGGCTTTGAGGATACTGATTGCCTCCATTGAGGTACTCCATTGTCTAGTTGTCCGTCCTGTTTATCTCTGCATATATATGAGAGTGGAACTTTTCTAGAAGTGAGATAAGTATCTGCACTCTCCTGGATGATGATGATAATAGAAAGAAAAAGAGAACGTGATTTTGTCATCCAATCCAAGATATCAAAAGCCCTTCTATTTAACTAGTTCTACAAAGTGTAAAAACTGCCTTGTCTTTGTACAGAGCCATGCGAATCGCTACAAGCGATACATTGTTCCTGTGTTATCTGTGCAGATGGACTTCTATATTCGGGTTTTTGTGCGAATTTACACGTAGGTTGCTCCTCCATATATTTCGCTTTTAATAATTAATTTAGTTCCCTTATTTTTTACAGTGCATATCGTTTCATAAATTTCTTAATTGGTGTAGGTCCGCTAGTGCAATGAAGAACACTCCTCTTAAGCTCTCCTATGTTTATCAGTGCACTGGTTGCGATTCTTTCCATCTTCAGTCTATTGGGAGGACTATCTCCAAGGTCCTTGCCTTCTTCTTAATGAACCAAAAAAGAAAAAAAAAACTTGAGCTGCTAATTGCTTATGCCTTTCTGTAACTTAGAACACGAGCACAAGGTATCTTCCAGGCTTTGGTCCTGTCGTTCCTCAAGAGTGCACAGATTGTGGGAGGAAATACAACATGGGAGGCCCTATATGGTCAGCTCCAATACATGATGAGGAGTGGGTTGACTCGATACTTGCAGATGTGAAGTCCATGAAGGACCATTATCCAGCTTATGATCGTATATCTGCTGTATTGACTACAATTTCAGAGGTACTGGTATCCTTATGCTCCCCAACTTTCTTCATCCTTTTTTCAACAAGAGTTTTATCACTTATTATTTTGTGATTGTGGTTGGGATTTCTTCTTTGCCCTCCAGTTTCCTGTTCTTTGATGAGATGTTCTTATAATTCTCTTATAGATATATGTATTTTTCTGGCATTCTTTAATGCTTTTATCATAAAACACTTCCATTTAGATATTCCAATCGAGCACTTATTCCAACCCTTTTTCGTCCTTTTCTAGTGCTCTTGAGTTTTCTTCATCTTTTCTACTACTGTATATGATTGCATAGATAATAATCTAATGCTTAATATTTTTGCCTCTTCTTATTTAACTATGCTAATTTATAGGAACTCCCTGATGTTCCTCTGTTTCTGAGTCTGCACAACCTCTGTGCCACACTAAAGTGCACCTCACCATCAGCAGTCATATTCAGGTCGGCTGTCATTAATGCGGGTTATCGTATTTCTGGGACTCATGTAAATCCTCTGGGCCTGAAGACAGATGCTCCGATGGATGTCATTTGGGATATCATGCGATGCTGGGTAAGGGTTAATTTTCCTCACCACTTTCCTGAAAGTTGGGACATTGCATAGAATCTTTCCAACTATTTTATTGGTTCTAGTCAACTGTTTGACTTATCATTTATGGTAATCATGAAGTTATTTTCCCCCAGTACATGGGTGTCATATATAGAATCTTTCCCTTCTCATGCTGAGGATCTAGAGTGCCTGAAATGCCTTTGTATCACAGGTGAAAAATCATCCTGTCAAAGCTCAACCACCTGAGCAACCGGGAAGTGTGATACTCTCCAAGGAACCAACTCTTCAAGTAAGTTCTCTCTCTCAGAAATGAGCTGTTGGGCCTCATTTACGTGAACGGTGAAAAGCCATACAAATGAGCCCACAGGAGACCCCATAAGGCTGTAAATGATGTGTGCACAGTTTGAGCCCCCTTTATACAGCCACCAGACTACAAATAGCTGTAGCTGTAATTGAGCAGGAGATGAAGAGGATTTACAGATAGAACTTTACAAGATTGAAAATTATCAGGTGCTGTTGGAGCGCCGTCATATAGGAATCCAGAGAGACCTCGCCTGTCACCTGGCGTCTTGCGATACGTGAAACAATTTTACACCGAGAACACTTACGGGACCTGCTTTGTTGACAGGCCAATTTTGCACGGGCCGTTGCATCCTTGAGCAAGGCCCAGGCCAAGAAGGTTGCGCGATTCCTTCCGAATCCAGAGAGGCACTGGGGCCCAAAGCTGCGTGCCGGCCGTCAGATCACAAGCAAGCACGTCTCCCTCCTGGGTCCCGAAGCTGTGAATGGGTCCCTCGGACACCGGGATGGGGACGAGCCCGACCTTAAGCGCCAAAAGACGGAGCATGCTGCCTCGGATTCATGATCTTGACAGGCCTGTTCTGCCGTCAATGTTATGCGGGCAGTGGCTGCCCTGAGTTTTGTTTATTTCCTTTCTAAAGTAATAGATTTTCTTCTTTTCCTTGCTTTTCCCTCTTTCCCGTCTCGGGTGTGCAATAGAGGGTTTCTGGCAGATGTCTCCAATCTTTCAACTCACTTGTCCGAATCGCGATTCTAAAATTAATTCAATTTTCTGGAATTAAAATTCCGATTTGCTTATTGTTTCTGGGTAATACATCTCACGTGCAAAGCACGTGTCTTTCCACTTGTACATTACGAACGTAAATGCACGGCACACTCAACAGCAACCTTCACACGCTGAACAAACTCATAACGTTGCTTAACTAACTATTCATGTTTGGAGAAGAAGCGGTTGATGGTGGGCATGATCTCCGGCGGGCGAGTGCGGAGAAACTTGCGGAGCCCATGCTCTACGTACTTCTTACCTTCTTCCTCGTTATCAAGCACCGCCGTGCCCCGATGAGTCTTGTTGATCCTGCAGATTCCCCCAGTTGAAACCGATCAACTCGAAGAGAAAGGAGGAATTACGGTATTGCAAAGGAGGGCATCCGCTTGCAACTCTAACCTGACGTCGGGATTCATGAAGACGTTCCTCGTGAGCTGAAATATGCACAAGCTCGCCACGAAGCCCATGGCTGCCATCAGAGGATACACCTGCAATTCATGAGCTAGCCCAGCCATGTTAAAACCAGACAAAAGATGTTCGAGCATCGAAAGGATCGAGCGAAATGACTTCTCACGTCCGGCTTAACCCAGCGCCCCATGTTGTGACGTTGAATCGCGCTCTTTTTCTTCTTCTTCTTCTTCTTCGAGTTCCCGTTCTGATCCGCGCAATCGTACTTGCTTCGTCTCGCGCTGATGGCACGGCCAATTTCGTGCAGGGAACCCTGTTTATGTAGTGCCGTCACCTTGCCACCCCAGGGTGGTAACTAGATTGACCCTGGCAGACTAAGAGGAATTTTCTAAGATGATATTTCGGCTGGTCTCCCGATATACAGTGGGCTTTCTCATTGACTTTCAAGCGTATACCAGGGTACTGCCTCCTGTTTTGCCTATTATAAATAAACTCAACTGAGGATGTTTATTTACGTAAGAGCATGAGAATGACAAGTCAGACAATGACTAATAATGCTTTTTTAATGTATTTTTTATTACCAAAAAAACTTGTAAATCTAAAGGATAAGATCTGAATGAAAATTTTATTCATGATATTTCAATTATTAATATCTTAATCACACAGATCGAGAGTAATACTATTGTATAAACTTCGTTTTTCTTTAAAATTGATGGACTTAACCGTCCAAATACATGCCAGTTAGTATCGTTTATGACAAGGCAGTTGGTTGTTATTATATGTCATTTGTTATAGGAGACTTCTTGTTCTTGTGAATTTGCTATTATATTTTTCAATTATCGATTCCGTGATGTAAGAAATAAGAGAATATACAATATCAATAGGGGCTAATGGGCCTAGATCTAGATTTTCCCGGTCGGCATTAATTAGTGTACCCTCCACAACATCCAGTAGGGGTGGTGCTCGTCATGCTGTCGATGTGCCATTCGATCAATGTATCGTCAACAGCTTCTGCTAATTCAAGGAATTCTGGTAATTCTTCCTCAACCTGCGACGCCATGGCGGGTAGGATTGCTGAAGACTCTGAATCCTGTTTGCCATCATCACACGGACAGGATTCAAGAACAAGAACATCAGAACTCAAAGATGGAACGTTAACCGGATGAAACAACTATACTAATCTCCAACTTTTGGCCGTTTCTTTCCCCTGCAAAGTTGCTGCTCTCTGCAAATTCTTCGTTCCTAGCAATCTGCACCCTACAGATAACTTGAGACAAACTGTTCACATAATGCATCCTAACGGATTTTCTGCGTGTTTTATAGGCGGGATCAGGAATGCTTTCCAAACGTTGATATTGTCTATTGAATTATCCAACAAATACTGAAAAGTCACACTGAAAGGACCATTATTGCAATGTGAAAGAACTAGGTGCTGGGCTCAATGATGGGCTTCCACCACCTACAAGAGCCTGTGTTTTCAACCATCTGGGTTCGACAGCCAAACATTGCAAGATATTATTTTAAGGATCTCATGGTACTGAGATGAGCTTCACCGATTTGCTTAGACTGAACCAATTTCGACCACCAGATGTATGGAACACATTGATGATGATACTGCGAAGATCTGATGATTAAGATCTACTCAGTTAGATTAAATAAATGTCAACCGAAGAAATCTCAAATCATTTCACCTTACAGCAACATGTTAGGGAAGAGGCAATGTGGTCTGCTCATCAATGCGATGACTGTCACCTGTTTATTTGTCTCATGCAGGTATATGCCATTATATCAACGTCTCATTACCTGTTGAACCGACTGCCCGCCGTCCAGCATTCCTTAGAGGCACTGGAGAAGCTCCTGTAACAAACGGCATTGAACATTTTTGGCTCACAGTTTCAGTTCTCCCAAAGCAGTAGAGATCACTAAGTTCTACTTTAAGGAACAGTGGTGTCCTGAGCTATATAGGAAAAGTTGCAGAGTCTATTATCATCATAACAAAAGAGCATTAATTAATAAATCCTGCTTTCTATTTTCTTGTCTTGCCCCTGCATAGTTTACTTGTCCCTGACTCATTCTCCCACGTCAACAGTTTTCCGCCCCGAAAAACGACAATCTTCTCCTCATGGCCAGGTTCTGAGATACAAAGGGGTGAGTTTGCTAGAAGAAGATATATCGAGAAGATGGCAGAATATGCAGTTGTCATGGAAATGCCAGGTTTTCTTTTTTGCCCTTTTGCAGTGACCGCCATCCCCACTTGGTTGTTGTCTACTGATCCTATCTAAATACATCAAGAACATACACAGGACACAGTCTCCAGATGTATAGTGCTCGACAGCAATAAAGATGTTTGGTAGGATGAAGTGGAAAGTAATTTATTCATGAAGAAAAAGTTTCACTGGCTGGCAAAGTTAAAGAGGGGCACAACGGCAATTTTACCCTGTAAGGGCTAAGCTGTCACCTTTCAAATCAATGAGGATGGTTGGGAGGTTCTTCTCTGATCTATTTCTCTCCCACCATTCTCGGTTGAAGATACGGAAACCTATGGCTGACATCTCATGGCGATTGCAGGAGGAGAGAAAGAGAGTAAGTATAAATCTGTACAACCACCTGTTGGTGAGACATCTCCAAGTTCCTTAAACTATTCATGTTTGACAGAGCATTCAAATTCATTCTTTCGATTCTTTCATTCAAAAGTAAGAAGCACCATTCTCAGTTCCATCTTGTGACACTAGTTTTGAATGAACTAGAGACTTTTCAACTCCTTGAACACGAATATACTGCAAACCTGAAAAGCAGAAGTTGTACCAGAGTTCAACGCGGCACGGAAACGGGATTAACAATTTGGGCACACATAGATGAGGTCTTTGGTGGTTCTTGCTGTCATCGCAGTGTTCCGGTCCTTAGCTGATAATTTGTGACTTTTCCGAGTAGTTATTTATGCCTTTCTGCAGTTCATTGATTTTCTCTGTGTTTCCCGTTATTCGCAGCTGCACATGATCCTTTGGATCCCAACTGAAACATTACAATCAAATGGGACATCTTGTCTTGGACTCCCAATGGCTATGTTGTAAGTGCTGCTTCGCCTTGGGGTGGCATTCGTTTACTAGGGACATGGATCTGATACATATACCAGGAGAATCATCTGATTAGTGCACTGACAATTCTGGAATAGGAGTCCAGAATAAATTAATTTTACCATCGTTAAGACGTGAACTTGCTGCAGCTATTTGATGATTCGTAATATGAGTACAATTCAGGATTGACTCGAAAATCCTCTGAGCAAGGCTGGGATAACACACTTCGGAAGGATAATGTGCCATTGCAGCAGCGCACACACCACATGTGTCCCGTGGCGGCGGTGCACTCTGCACTGGCATGTGAAGCTCACCAACAAAGACTACTGGCGTGTGAAGATTGCCGTCACAAACTTCAATAACCGCATGAACTACGCGCTCTGGAGCCTCATGGTCCAGCACCTGAACCTCAACAACGTGAGGCAGGTCTTCAACTTCGACTATGAGCCCTTAGTCCCATTGAAACAAAGATTGTCTTCTTCAAAGAAATTGCGAGTCTACGGGGATGATAACTACATAGAAATTCACCTTTCTTTGAGTCTCGAATAGTTTCTGTAGAGGCATGTAGATAATGTTTTGTGAAGCAGAAAGAAAACAGGACTTTTTCGAGACTTTAATCTACCATCTCTGTTTCCCTCTGCCACAAGTCATCTTTCTGGGATACTCAAATTATGACATTTTCGTGAAGTTAAACAAGTTGGTAAAATCACGTGGATGAATGAAATTTCGAACACTGGTGATTGCCAAGAACTTGATTGGAGTCCTGAAACGCGTTATGTTCTGATGAAGTGTAAGCCACGTTCACACACATCAAAATATTAGAAAATGGCCAGGAAGCAACCCACCAGACACCAACAAGAAGCACAGACAAATGGGTTGCTCAGACAGTACGATTTACAATAAAACCGTTTCCCCTTTTGTGCCGTAATTTCTTTAGAGCTCAACATTCTTTGTCTTCTAACACCAGCACCATTTTAGAAGATATTTGTGCGATAGCTGTTGATGCGGAAACAGTAAGGGCAAAAAGAGACTCATAAAGAGGTTAACTCTTGAGAAACCAGCCGGCCCATCATTGGGCAGCCATGAATTAGGCATCCAGTGGTGGGATTACGCATTTACCCCCCATTCATTCTCAAATTGATTCTTCCCCGAAACGCCCGGCCGTTCTCGGATGTGAAGCTGGACGTATCCTTTCAGAAGAGAAGCTCGAACTGCATGTTCCTGGAGGAACCTGTCTTCTTGAGCAGGTAATTACATAGCTTGACTCCCCTTTTGGGCCAGAGTCTAAGAATCGCCACGGATTCCGATTAGTCTACAACCTCAATAAATTTACCAATTATGGTTAGAGTCGGCTCTGATACCATATGTAATGCCACGAGCTCATCATCCAAAGGTGCTATCTTAGAAATACTCTTAGGACCATCGAGGCTCACACATATACCAAAGATCTCCTCATCGTATAATGGATATGGGATCCAGGTCATTGCATCACATGTACAACAGAGTTATGCTGTACTGCACTCCTCTTTCTAATGGTACTCTATGTGGCGCTTCAGCCAATAACATCAATGTCATGGCAATCTCCTATTCCGGCACTACCTCTCCACACAATACTCGTAGGGGTGCCTACTGTCACAGGGGTCGGGATTGAGGGGCTTACACCTATTATTCTAAGAATGAACCTGTTACTATCAAATTTCTCTCTTTCTTTTTTTTTTCTCATATTTGGTCTTTGCTTTTCGATCGGGTACTGAAGTTGATGACCTCTCATATCCCACTAGAGTCATAGAGTTAACGCCACTCATGTACCATATTTGCCTAAGTGAAGAAATTTGCCTACGCGACGTTCATCATGGACCCAAAGGCCCACAGACGAATATCCACTTGCCAACCTTTTATCTATTTATTTGCTGATTTATCAAGTTATCAATAATAATTATTATTATTATCGTTCCTTATATTTTGGGAAGTCTACTATTTTATTTGTTTGTTTGTTTATTTATTTATTTTTCCTAATTAGAGCTAAAGGACGGCCACACCCGTGCATAGTGGTGGTTGAGGTTTAGCAGATTATCTATCCATGAGAAGACTAGCTTGTGTCTTACCTCTATCAAGAAACGTCAGTTAGCTTCCATTATTTCATTGGAAAAGTGAGTCTTCCATCAAGTTGGAAGTCCAGTCCCGTGTAATTTTCATGCAGTGGCTCACAAGTCCTTTGAAAAGTAAAGTAATGATTCCTTAATCGTGTCATAGCCAGATATTTTCTTTATCCCATAGCCGGCAATCATTCGCAGAGCTGTATCAGTTGCAGCGACCCCTTTTTACCCCCATTTCTTTTTCGCTCGTGGAAGCTACATTTGCCATCCTGAAGGACAAGACTGAACACACGGAAACGCAAGTGCAGATTTTTCGCAGGCAGCTTTGGTTGTTTCACTGGCCTGGTCTGCTTTATTGTCAGTGGACAAGCCATCTTCATTCGTTATTCCGTTGTCTCATGTATTCTCCTTCATGTTGGATATCCTCTAAGCAGTTGCTCCTGGAGGAGTAATCTTCTCCGTTACGGGCTAAATGCCAGGATCTGCACCCTCCACTACTCGGCTCTACTGTAACCGTGAACCGATCGTCCATATAGACACTAATTTGGTACTTCTACTGCTGGCTTTGTTTACATTTTGCGGGCAAAAAGATACAGATACAGATGCAAGATGCATACAAGGATGTGAACAATGTTTTATGCTTCATAATACGACCTCATACATCTTGGACACAAGTATAAAAGACTTACACTTCTCAGAGGTTTGAAATCTTATGGAAAAACAGTACCTAACAGGCAAACATATAATTTAACGCTTATCGGAAGCTAAATTATCCTCTAACGCCCTTGTGGATTCATAATCTCCGAGAAAACAGCTCCTGAGGCAATTAAATTCTCTGAATCAGTGCCCATTGAACTGCCGGTAGTGGTCATCATAGCGCTGCTGCCCGCGACACTGCTGCTAGTGAACACGCCGACGTTGCTTCTACCGTCGGATGTCCACTTAGGTAGGCCCGCAGCTACATCAACGCTGTCCCTTGCAACTGTCCCCTGGGGTTCAATACCCTCTTCGGCGCTCTCCTGCAACTGCAGTGCAAACTCGAGGAGCCATACCACATCGTTCATCGATGGCCTTTGGGCCCCCTCTTCTTGAAGGCAGCTCATCGCGATCTCCCCAAACTTCTTCAGGCATTCAGGGGCGATCAGTCCTCGCAGGTTCGGGTCTACAATCTTGTCAAGCGTCCCATTGCGGTAGCAGCTCTGAGCCAAGGAGGCCAGGTTGGACTGCTTCTTCTCTGCGTTTCGAATCACCGGGGGCCGAGCACATAGCACCTCTAACAGCACAACTCCAAAGGAGTAGACATCAGACTTTTCTGTGAGCTGCCCCCGGCGGAAGTACTCTGGATCCAGGTATCCAAAAGTGCCCTTGACGGCGGTTGTTACATGACCCTTGGTGTCGGCAATGTTGGTAGGACCGATCTTCGAGAGCCCGAAGTCGGAAACCTTGGCAACCCACTTGTCGTCCAACAAAATGTTGGTCGTCTTCATGTCCCGGTGGATGATCACGTTCTTCGTACCCAAGTGGAGGTACTGGAGCCCGCGTGCTGCGCCGATGCAGATCTGAAGCCGTTGCTTCCACGGTAGAGGTGGGTTCTCCGTGTTGTAGAGGTGTTCCCGGAGTGTCCCATGGGACATATAATCATACACGAGAATCATTTCTCCTCCATCATTGCAGTACCCTATCAAAGAAACAAGGTGGAGCTGGCGGAGCTGAGACAGCATCTCGATCTCTGTCATGAACTCGCGAGCCCCCTGTTGGGACCCAGGATTCAGCCGCTTGATCGCCACCGGTGTGGAACCGCCATCCACATAACCCTTGTACACGTTCCCGAAGCCCCCCACCCCAACAATGAAGATCTCATCGAAGCCATTTGTGGCAGCCTTGATCTCTGCCAGCGAGAAGCGGCGGCACAGATTGGCCGGCAAGGATGAGTTGTAGGTCTTGTTCGACTTAGTCGTAGTGTAAGATTGTGGGCCCCACAGCCAGGTCTTCTTGGTGTAAATCGACTCCTTGCTACTCCTCCCTCGTCGGTAGAAGACGGAGCACAAAAGACCCAGCAGCAATGCACCAGAAACACTCCCGCCCGCAATGGCAGCTGTCACCTTCTTACTGATGCCATGGGATTCTGAGGATGACGGGGTAGGAAGCTGATCCTGCCGAGTCTGTACGGGGTCCGGATTAGTTCCTGCCAGATTGCCATCGTCATGGCTTATCTTAAAAACCTCTACACCATTGAGAAGTGCATCGGCATAAACTGACTCGTGTTCTGGGGCTGGGTGCAGTGCGACGGTGAGGTTAATCTTCTTGCTCTCAGGTGGGAGGATACCGACGGCATAATCTATATAAATAGGAATTCCTGTTCCTTTTCCCCCAGTCCATCGGATGACATCGGCTCTATTATTAGCTACCTGAGAAGCTATGAAGATCTCAAAGACCCGGTCGCGGATTTTGGTTATCTCTTTCTGAAACTCACAGAAATGTAATCTGACGATGTATCTGAAGTTGGAATCGACCTGGAAAGACCATGTTAAATTGTACGACATGGTTATCTTCCTTTCGGTGCCCATAGATCTCGCAGTTTGGTAGACTTCCTGGGGGGCCGTATAGTTGGAAATAATTTCAAAGTTCAATTCGATGGAAGTGTTCACAGGTAAGACACCGCTAACGTCCTCAGTCAAGTATGGATCGTCTGGACCTATCCAACTCCGGAACATACCAGTGTCCTTTCTGGGCTCAACCAAATGCCCACCGACGTTGATTCGATATACCTGTCAGTTGAATGGGAAACACGGGAAAAGAAATAGGAAAATCAGTCATGCCCTACTCGTCAAAGCGTGCACATAAAGGATTCCTTTGTTGCATCCAAGTAAATCTTCAGTGGATTTCCAAAACTCTAGTTGATGAGGCTTCTTAAACTATAGCAGGCTTGCTGTAATGAAAAGTCTATGGTTGCACTAATCGGAAAATAAACTCTGTGGAGCAAATCAGAGATGAAAACCCCCAGGAAAACTTCTTCATTTTTCCAAATGAGGATGAGATGAGTTCCCAACGTACCGTCTCCAGAGCATTTTTGTAGCTCAATGCCAAGGGATTGCCATAATTGCCGAGAAACTCGAGATCGCGAGAGCCATCAGATTTGTTGCTGTAGTAAAGATCAGGGGGCATGGACACGATCTCGATCCCGTTGATGAGAGCGTACGCGTTCGGGCTTTCGGTGCTGGGAGAGAAGGTCAAGTTCAGTCTCTGGTTGTCCTTGACCACCACACAGAACTCCCTGAAGAATGAAGGCTGACGGAGATAATCGGCCACGAGGGAGACACTGAAGTTACGGAGGAGGATGAAAGGGCCGGTGGTCACAGAAAAGGTGGCATCGGATCGAGAGAACTGGCTGTAGTTGGAAGAGAAGAAGTGGAGGCGGACGAACTTGGGCCCTGCAGTGACGGGGAAGGAGTAGGAGAACTCGGAGCGGGAGAGTCGTGCAGTCACGTACGGAACTTGGTAGATGGTGATGGGCTGGCTGTCGGCCTTGGAGTTCAGAGACTTTCCGCTATCCAGCAGGAGGTACTTGGAGTCCTTGTCGCCTGCCCACGGGCGGCCGTCTCGTGGTGTTTCGGAATCCCCGGTGGAGCCACAGTCAAAGAAGATTTGGTCGGTGGGCTTATATGCGGGCACATCATCAGCAGAGCACAGCAGCAGGAGGAGGAGGAGGAGGAGGGCCCCGAAGAGGAGCGGAGGCTGTGGTGGTTGCTGCGGCTGAGTGCCGCAGATGTGGTATCTTTTCTTCATTGTCGCGGACCGGAGACTGAGAGATGGATACGCAGGGGGGAGGACATGTACTTAGATGAGGTGTATCAGGTGGCAGACGGCAAAGGTATCCGGGTCGAACTCCTGGTATCGGGATTTGGACCCGTTCCAAGTGATAGCTCCAGTGCAAGACGAGCTCTTCGTGTCGGGTTGACAACAGGACCCGGAAAAGTAAGGATCACAGTACGGTATTCGGATTGGGGTTGGATGTAACTTCAATAATTTAAGCATGAGAACTGTCCAATTATCTCATTCATGCCCGGCGGCCCGAAATCTCGAAGACTTGGACAAGTCGTTGCCTCAAGTCATCGTCTTCCTACTCCACTAGCCAGGCTGATCGGGGCAGGAAAAATAAATTATCTAACGTTGTCAGCATGTTGGACTCGTCTTCTCCTGAACACGACAACTGAGGTTTCACATTTTTTTTGGCTTACTATTCTAAAATCCTCACTGTAATTGAAAAATAAGACAGTAATTTTACCTTTGATAATAAGGATTCTAAACTCGATATTGTAATAAAACTTCATTAGCATTTTTATTATCATTTTGCTTTTAACTTCTAAAGGGAAATATCCGAATGGATGAATTTTGATCCACTTTTTCCTTCTTCGTCCTCTTATCAGATGATTGATGGCCCACTCTCCCGCAATGTCAATGTCCCTGTCCAGCGCTGTCCTCGTTCGGAAACAAATTGAGAAGGCAAAGATGACCAGTGAATATTCCTGCTTAGGTGTTTGTGGCCTTATTTTCAATCTTTGAATCGGTCCCACTAAATAATGTCTTATGTGATATACGTGTTTAGTATGGAAGAAAGGCACTAAAACGAGATTGGTTACGCAAAATTATCCCGTCATGAATGTAGTCCCCTTCCAGTTGCCCAAGCAGCCACTTAGGCTTTCACGAGTGGTAAATGTCGTGTATCTACAGCTCGAGCTAATGTGCTCTCTCTCGGCCTTGACCCGAGCAAAGCTGCGAACAAGAACGGCAACCCGATGTGATAAGCTGCATCTCGGAGCCGGATTTAGGCCAGAATGTGATCCGTGGACCAATGAGGTACCCAGTTTATCAGAGCACGGGCCTTGGGTTAACAATGTGGGCCACAGCCCAACCAACCAAATAATTAGTGCGACTAAAACATTAATAATTAAATCTCGATAGAAATATTGTGAAAGTAAAAAAATTTATAATCGGAAATTTCTATTCTTAGTAAGTGAATTGGATGTCGAATTGAACCAAGAAAAGGGTTGGTGGAAGTCAAAGTCTTCCACTTAGGGTGAGACTTTCGCCACTCCATCTTGACCTGTTCTTCCGTGCCAGATGGCTCCAGAGCTTGTTGATAAGACCTTAGAGGCTTGACTTAAGGCACCTTGACGCTGGATCCCTTCTCAAGTCTTCCTTCAGCGAGAGGTGTGATCATTCCCATGGGAATGATCCAAGCAACACGGTAAAACTCATGTTCAACTCCGGCAGAAGGCTTTTAATCTACTCCATGCAGTTCACGTTAATGTTTTTTCCTTTTAGCAGAATCTATATAATAATCCAGCATGATGACATGTTGCCTGCGCTTGGATGAAATTTTCGAGCAACTTTGGACGGGGATTCTCCAGTAGTGGGACTCATAATCTTTAATCGTTGTCGAGTTTTCCCAACCACATACAAGATGGAGATTGAGTAAACAATCCCATACGGAATCTTCCTTTGATGTAGATGGATAGGCAGATTCCACTCCCATCTCCAGGCAGCACTAGACATTCTTCTTGTTATCATCAATCAATGCGGTGGTAAAGAATTAGAAACAACCTAGAGATCCAAAGAGAATCGGAGATTTCTCGAAAGGGAAGATGAACTGAAGTGGTGTTGTGTTACGGTGAAGGCTCGTATGAAGATGTAGGAATGTGATTCCGATATTAGGAAAAAAAAAACTTGAGAAGTAAGAAGAGAAAGAATTATGTGGTAGTTCTAACGAGGGAAATATCCATAAAGCAAAGCAAACAGTCAATTAGGTCATAATTGGATATTACAATTTTCAAAGATATTCCAATCCCAATCCCAATCCCAAGCCCCCATTACAACTGCACCTGGAAAAGAGTCCTAGACTCAATCTCTCAAGCTTTCACGCCCTCATATTATCAAAAATTTTATCACAAAGAACTGTTCGAGTCACTATCGTCCTACAATACACCAATACTCTAGTACAATATATTCTCATAACTCCATCTACTTATAATTCTAATGTGTATCCCACAAATTATAATACGCATCTCTCATCGATATATTGTTACAAGGAAATCTTGTTTATCAAGGAAACCAACAAATATTCAAAGATATAGTAATCTTCATATTTTCATTAGAGTGCCATGGCATTGGGATTAATGTCATGACATGTTGTCCTCTCAAAGCATTCTAGTCAGCATTGTCATAGCGCTGTCTACTCCAAGAGCATTTTGCCCTCTAGCGTCGTAGCATATTGGCAGGGCACTCTTTAGAGGGGTCTTCCTTTTTGTCTTAAACTCTATACACAAGACTTGTAATGGATTTCCTTCACTTCTGGGTCTTCTCAAAGGGCTTCCAGCTTGATGCAAGAGACACTCAACAATCTCCACCTTGGCACGTGTTGAGCCAAGCACCATCAATCTTTGATTTGTTTGCTCTACTCTACCCATTCACGAGCTCCACCTCATTGTGTGTATGCTTCTCAAGTCCAAGCCGCTCTTGGACTTATTGAAGATTCAACGTACCAGGCTTTGTCAACACTCTTACAAGTTTCTAGTTGCCCGATCCACAAGCCAACTTTGATAGGCTTTAGTGTTCTCCAAAACCACCACTCCTTCAACCCATGTGTAAGCCGTAAAATTCTGGGCTTTAAGCCCATTAAAGCCCACAAATCCATTTTTTACTTTCACCGCCTTCAATTTCCATATAGCCAGATGTCCACCCTTCATCTTCCCTCGATTTATTTTCTAGACACTTCTATTTTCATGGAGAGAGAGAGAGGTTAACAGATAGTGATAGGGAGAATAAGGCGGAGTTAAAAGGAAAGAGGTTTTAGATTGTACTTCGAGAATTTATGATAATAGTAGTTAAATTCATTGCAATCTCCTTGATTTGAGCTTTCCTTAATCTTAATTATTTTTCCACCTAGCCATTTCTCTTTGAAGGTGGTGGGAGAAATGTAGGTGTAAGGTTTAAAGAAGAACTGGCTAGTGGTAGCCTTGTTGGGCTGCCTCGATGATAGGAGTCGGATCTTATATATCTTGATAGAAAGATTTGAGATTGAGCATGTTTATTATTTTTAGTCGAGGGGTGTGGGTGGAGTCGTTAAATTAGAGCTACAGGGTTCTTTCGCCCACGTGGCGATGGGCTAAGACAAACATGGAGCTCAACGGACGCCCAAGCTACTAAGCTCCTTGGCCGTGAAAAACAATCAGTCACTGGGGTCCTCTATTGGATTTAACTGGACGGGGCTTACACTCTTAGGGGGATTTTAAAATATATATATATATATAAACATATATAATATACCTAATTAGGTTATGAAACTTTTAAGTCTTATATATATATATATATGTAAATTCTTTTTTTGATAATAAGGTTCTTTCTGTAGTCAAAGTGCACATCATTATATGCTATGTATTAGTATTACAATGAATCAAATGATAGGTATTGAGAAGACCTAGAATATGCACCTTGAAGATCTTGCTTTGGAATTGGTAGATTCAAGGGTTGTAAGTACATTTTTCTATCGTGAAATGCTATATTTATGATTAATAATTAGTAAATGTCAATTATGAAGTAATTATTTATTATATCTAACTAATTATTGTTTCTATCAAATAAGTATATTTTGTATAAGTAACGAATAGAATAGGAAAAGAATAAATGGTCATAGTAGTTGAACGTGTATACATATATATATATATTCTGCATTACTAAATATGTTTGTACATAACTATGATGACCACTAAGCCAACGGACTAGAAATAGATTCTTTTGATTTGCCATGGGTTCCTAGTGGGATATAAATATGGGATATGAGTAACACTGGCTCTATAACCCCAACAAAATACGTGAAATGACCCCTTTTCAAGACCCAGTTCGAAAAAACAAAGACCAGAGAAAAGAGATAAGGAAAAAAGAGACTTGAAAAGCAATGAGTCCATTCTTACCACCATAGGATAATAGGCAACCCCGCAATTTCATGCGAAGAAGAAGGGCATCAGAAAAAGAATATTGTGATATGTATTGAGGTGTGGGGTCACGGTACCATCGGAGAGAGGAATATCGGTACCGCCATAATTTTGTCATATAAGTAGTGCGACTCTATGGTTATTATTTGATATAAATGATTTAATACATTGAATTACATAAATCGTTTGGAGTTAGTTAGGCCGCTAATAATCATCTATCCTACTTATTTGGTTAATTGGTATAATGGATACAATTATGTAAGAATGTATATCTAAACCAATACTATTTCACTTTGAAAATATATATTCAGTAAATTGTAACTTATATTCTTTTGCAATTTTTTTTAAGATAAGGAAGACACTCGGCTGAGCAAATCAGCCAAATTTTGATTCGAGGGTCAATTAGGACGAATAGTTGATAGGGCATGTGTAGAATAGTGTACTGTTCTACATACAATGTTATAACTCAAAATGTTTGTTAACAATTATAGTATGAGACGTGTGTATTGTTGTCTGATGATGATGATGAAAAACTGTTAGGTTAGATAAAATTATTATTAAATATATTAATTATAATGTTATATAGCATATTTGAAAAATTGATTTTAATAAAAATAGGGGAAAATTTTGACAAAATTTCCATGACACCGTGATTCTAATAGGCATACCTCCTTGCCCCCGAAGTATCAAGGCACCACTGGACAGCGGTGTGACGATTCCCATAATGACCCAAAGGGGGAAGGGAAAGGCAACAATCAACGTAATCTGCGGAGGAAATGCGAAGCGCAAATGGTGCATTGAGGAGGTGTATAGTCTAGCTTCCACCGCTAGGGGCTGCGAGAACACCTTCACGGATGAAGAGGTGGTGTTAGCCCCTTCCAGCGCTGTAGATGAAGCACTGGTGATTACAGAAGAGAATGTGAGATGCGATGTAAGGCAAGTCCCAATGGACAATGGAAGTTCTACAGACAATCGTCAACTATGATGCCTTTAAGAAGATGAGCCTAAAGGAGGCCCATCTTTCCCCTACTAACTCGCCCTTAGTGGGATCTAATGGAGGGATGGTCTACCTGTTAGGGTCAATAGCTCTAACACTCCAATTGGGTGAAAGGAGCAAGACCGCCAAATGTGTCTCTACCTTTTTGGTGATCAATGTGTCTTCGAGTCACAACACTATAATGGGTAGGCCAACCCTGAATGAATTGCAGGCTTTCCATCCACATATCACCAGAAAGTGAAGTTCCTGACCGTAAATGGTGTTGGAGTGGTGTTAGGGAGCCATCAGTTGGTTAAGAAGTGTAACATGGCCACTGTCATGAGTGCTCATTCCCATACCTCCCTACAGGTAGAAGTTGACCTAAGGGATGACCAGGCGCACCCTAGAGCTACTAATGATCTACTTGAGGCACCTCTTGAACTAGGCCGAACGGTGAAGATTGATGCTTCACTCCCTACAGAGTGTGAGGACGCTCTAGTGTCATTACTACAGCAAATATGAAGACCTGTTTGCCTAGGCTTTGTCTGATTATGAGTGCTGATAAACAAACACGCCACGGCAGCCGAAGAGGTAAACTGTTTGTTTGATGCCGGCTTCATAAGGGAAGTTCGTTGCCAAAGTCGGGTGGCTGATGTTGTTTCAGTAAAAAAGTCTAATGACAAATGGAGAATGTGTGTAGATTATATGGACCCGAATAAAGCTTGCCCTGAGGATGCATACCCCCTGCTGCGCGCACCGACCATTTAGTGACGCTACTGCTAGCTTCAAGCTCCAAAGCTCTGTGGACGCTTACCCGGCCATAATCTGATCCAAATGCATTCAGATGACAAGGAATATGACTGACATAGGCGCTTTTAGGTGGGCTGGGCCATTCCATCAAATCTTTGAGAAGAGGCCCAATCTCGTATTTGATGGTCCCTCGCTGCTGCGTTCTCTTAGGCTACGGAAACCGATTGATTTTACATCACCCTTCAATTAGAATTAGCAAAAGCAGTGTGTCATTGCATAATACGGATTCCGACTCCAAACATTCATGATCTGGATGTGGTTTGACACTGTTGCTAAAGCCTTTCTTAGCCTGCCTTTGGACTGGACATTGCTAGGTAATAAAAAACAAAAGAATGGATGAATAAATTTGAAGAGCGTGCGGCAACGAAAGGATGGTCCCCTACGCATTTCATTCTTTCCCAAATGCCCCGTAGACGAATTATCCTAAACCCACTAAATCGTTAGCTCACAACCATCCAGTACCATGGACCAATCTAGAGAGATAGTGGAATAACTTCTCACTATGTCTCTCTTCTTCTCTAGAGCGCAAATGTGCAAGAGAAATCCACCACCCGTGCATCGTGGCTGATGTTTAGCTGATTATCCATAAGAAGAACAGCTTGTTTACCTCTATCAAGAAACTTCAGTTAGCTTTTATCATTCCTTTTTGAAAAGTGAATCTTCGGTCAAGTTAGAAGTCCAGTCCCCTGTATATTTCATGCAGTGGCTGACAAATTCTTTGAAAAGTACAGTATGATTCCTTCATTGTGTCATAGCCAAATATTTCCTTGTCTCATGTACTGCGCTCACTTGCAGAGCTGTATCAGGTGCATCCACTCCTTTTTTCCCCCTTTTTCTCTTTCGCTCGTGGA
Source organism: Sonneratia alba (assembly GCA_900174645.1). NCBI lineage: Eukaryota > Viridiplantae > Streptophyta > Magnoliopsida > Myrtales > Lythraceae > Sonneratia > Sonneratia alba. The sequence goes on from FWPY01000071.1 coordinate 1,664,317, forward strand.
GTTACATGTGCCATCCTGAAGGACATGACAGAACGCACGGAGACTCGTAGTGGAGATTTTTCCGCAGGCAGCTTTGTTTGTTTCATTGGTCAGTTCTGTTTTCCTGTCAGCGGACAAGCCATCATCATTCCATGTTCCGTTGTCTGAAGTATATTCTTCTTCATGTTGGATATCCTGTAGCAGTTGCTCCTGGAGGAATAATCTTCTCCGTTATGGGCTAAATGATCGGCTCTGCACCGGCCACTACTCAGTTCTTCTGTAACCATGAACCGACCGTCCCCACAGACACTAATTTGGCACTTCTACTGCCGGCTCTGTTTACATTTTATGGGCAAAAAGATACAGATATAGATGCAAGATATGTACAAGGATGTGAATAATATCTTACGCTTCATAATACGATGTCATACATCTTCGACACAAGTATAATAGACTTATACTTATCAGAGGTTTGAAATCTTATGGAAAAACAATACCTAACAGGAAAACATATAATTTAACAATTATCAGAAGCTAAATTATCCTCTAACGCCCTTGTGGATTCATAATCTCCGAGAACACAGCTCTTGAGCCGATTAAATTCTCAGTCTCACAGCTCATTGAACTGCTGGTAGTGGTCATCATGGCACTGCTCCTCTTGACACCGCTGCTAGTGAACACGCCAACGCCGCTTATACATCAGATGTCCACTTAAGTAGGCCCACAGCTTCATCAACGCTGTCCCTTGCAACGGTCTCCTGGGGTTCGATACCCTCTTCAGCGCTCTCCTGCAGCTGCAGTGCAAACTCAAGGAGACATACCACATCGTTCATCAATGGCCTTTGGGCCCCATCTTCTTGAAGGCAGCTCATTGCGATCTCCCCGAACTTCTTCAGGCATTTAGGGGCAATCCATCCTTGCAGGTTCGGGTCCACAATCTTGTCAAGCGTCCCATTGCGGAAGCAGCTCTGAGCCAAGGAGGCCAGGTTGGACTGCTTCTTCTCTGCGTTTTGAATCACCGGAGGCCGAGCACATAGCACCTCCAACAGCACAACTCCAAAGGAGTAGACATCAGACTTTTCTGTGAGCTGCCCTCGGCGGAAGTACTCTGGGTCCAGGTATCCAAAAGTGCCCTTCACGGCGGTTGTTACATGACCCTTGGTGTCGGCAATGTTGGTAGGACCGGTCTTCGAGAGCCCGAAGTCGGAAACCTTGGCAACCCACTTGTCATCCAACAAGATGTTGGTCGTCTTCATATCCCGGTGGATGATCACGTTCTTCGTATCTGAGTGGAGGTACTGGAGCCCACGTGCTGCCCCAATGCAGATCTCAAGCCGCTGCTTCCACGGTAGAGGTGGGTTCTCCGTGTTGTAGAGGTGTTCCCGGAGTGTCCCGTGGGACATGTAATCATACACGAGAATCATTTCTCCTCCATCATTGCAGTACCCTATCAAGGAAACCAGATGGAGGTGGCGGAGCTGAGACAGCATCTCGATCTCTGTCATGAACTCGTGAGCCCCCTGTTGGGACCCGGGATTCAGCCGCTTGATCGCCACCGGTGTGGAACCGCCATCCACATAACCCTTGTACACGATCCCGAAGCTGCCCACCCCAACGATGAAGATCGCATCAAAGCCATTTGTGGCAGCATTGATCTCTGCCAGCGAAAAGCGGCAGCACAGATCGGCTCGCAAGGATGAGTTGTGGGTCTCGTTGGACTTAGTCGTAGTGTATGATAGCGGGCCCCACAGGGAGTTCTTGTCAGTGTAAATCAACTCCTTGCTACTCCTCCCTCGTCGGTAGAATAAGTAGCACATAAGACCCAGCAGCAATGCACCGGTAACACTCCCGCCCACAATGGCAGCTATCATCTTCTTACGGATGCCATGGGATTCTGAGGATGGCGGAGGAGGAATCTGATCCTTCTGAATCCACACGGGATCCGGATTAGGTCCTGCCAGATTGCCATCCTGACGGCTTATCTTAAAAACCTCTACACCATTGAGAAGTGCATCTGCACGAACCGAATATTCCTCTGGGGCAGTGTGAAGTGCGACGGTGAGGTTAATCTTCTTGTTCTCAGATGGGAGGATATCGATGGCATAATCTTTATAAATAGGAATTCCTGTTCCTTTTCCCCCCGTCCATCGGATGACATCAGCTCTATTGTTAGCTACTTGGGAAGCTATGAAGATCTCAAAGACCCGGTCGCCGATTTTGGTTATCTCCATCTGAAACTCACAGAAATGTAATCTGACGATGTATCTGAAGTTGGAATCGACCTGGAAAGACCATGTTAATTTGTACGACATGGTTATCTTCCTATCGGTGCCCATGGATCTCGCAGTTCTGTAGACTTCCTGGGGGGCCGTATAGTTGGGAATTTGTTCAAAGTTGAATTCGATGGAAGTGTTCACAGGTAAGACACTGCTAACGTCCTCAGTCAAGTATGGATCGTCTGGACCTATCCAACTCCGGAACATACCAGTGTCCTTTCTGGGCTCGACCCAATTCCCACCGACGTTGATTCGATATACCTGTGAGTTGAATGGGAAACATGGGAAAAGAAATCTGAAAATCAGTCATGCCCTACTCGTCAAAGCGTGCACAATAAAGGATTCCTATGTTGCATCCAAGTAAACCTTCAGTGGATTTCCAAAACTCTAGCTGATTAGGCTTCTTAAACTATAGGAGGCCTGCTGTAATGAGAAGACTATGGTTGCACTATTCAGAAAATAAACTCTGGGGAGAAAATCAGAGATTAAAACCTCCCGGGAAATTTCAACTTTTTTCCAAATGAGGATGAGATGAGTTCTCAACGTACCGTCTCCAGAGCGTCTTCGTAGCTCAATGCCAAGGGATTGCCGTGATTGCCGAGAAACTCGAGATCGCGAGAGCCATCAGGTTTGTTGCTGTAGTAAAGATCAGGGGGCATGGACACGATCTCGATCCCGTTGATGAGAGCATACGCGTTCGGGCTGTCGGTGCTGGGAATGAAGGTCAATTTCAGCCTCTGGTCGTCCTTGACCACCACACAGAACTCCCTGAAGAATGAAGGCTGACCGAGATAATCGGCCACAAGGGAGACACTGAAATTACGGAGGAGGATGAAAGCGCCGGTGGTCACAGAAAAGATGGCATCAGATCGGGAGAAGTTCTGGCCGTAGTTGGAAGAGAGGAAATGGAGGCGGACGAATTTGGGCCCTGCAGTAACGGGGAAGGAGTAGGAGAACTCGGAGCGGGAGAGTCGTGCAGTCATGTACGGAACTTGGGAGAAGGTGCTGGGCTGGCTGTTGGCCACGGAGTTCGGGGACTTTCCGCTATCCAGCAGGAGGTACTTGGAGTCCTTCTCGCCGGCCCACAAGCGGCCGTCTTGTGGTGTTTCGGAGTCACCGGTGGAGCCACAGTCAACGAAGATTTGATCGGTGGGCTTATATGAGGGCACATCATCAGCAGAGCACGGGCAGAGGAGGAGGAGGAGGAGGAGAAGGAGGGCGGCCCCGAGGAGCAGCAGTGGTTGCTGCGGCTGAGTGGCACAGATGTGGTATCTTTTCTTCATCGTCACTGCCCAGAGACGGAGAGACAGAGAGGCAGAGGAGAGGGTATGTACTTAGATGAGGTGTATCAGGTGGTAGACTGGTAGTTAAATTGTATACAGAGAGTTGGTCCTGCAAAGGTATCCTGGTCGAACTCCCGGAATCGGGATTTGGACCCGTTCCAAGTGATAGCTCCAGTGCAAGACGAGCTCTTCGTGTCGGGTTGACAACAGGACCCGGAAAAGCAAGGATCACAATGCGGTATTCGGATTGGGGTTGGATGTAACTTCAATAATTTAAGAATGAGAACTGTCCAATTATCTCATCCATGTCCGGTGGCCCGAAATCGCCGAAGACTTTTACAGGTCGTTGCCCCAAGTCATCGCCTTCCTAATCCACTAGCCAGGCTGATTGGGGTAGGAAAAATGAAATATCTAACGTTGTCTGCACGTTGGACTTGTCTTCTCAGTGAACACGACAACGGGAGTTTCACATTTTTGCTTAATATTCTAAAATCCTCATATTAATTGGAAAATAAAATGCAGTAATTTCACTCTTGATATTAAGGATTTTAAATTGAACAATGATTGATGGCTCACTCTCCTGCAATGTCCTCGTCCACCGTTGTGCTCGTTCGAAAACAAATTGAGAAGGCGAAGATGACCGGTGAATTTTCCTAATCCTCCTTGGAGCCAAGCTTTGTGCAGAGGCTTAGGTGGTTTGAATCGGTAAAACTAGATAGTCTCTCTTACGGAAGACAAGAAAGACACTAAAACGAAATTCGTCATGCAAAATTATCCCGTAACTGTAGTCCCCATCTGTCACGGGGCCGATGCGGAACACAAATTTTTTCGTACCCCGCTAGGCGTTGACAGCTCCGCCTGTCAACCAGCCCTCACTCACACCCGAGGTTTTCCGAAGTTACCTAGCACACGATCACACCACACGAATACGAGCAATATACAAAAGGGAAAAACTCCACTTGTATTCACAATTGTACAAGTATGAAAAACCCTTTACACGAGCAAACTCACTCAGCTTGTCGAGTATGTGTCTGACGACCTCCGCGCCGCTTACACTCCTCACTCGACACACCCTAACCCGACACACTTCGGCGTTACAAGGGTAAACGGGACTCACCTCCCACTCACTGCTGAGCTACAATTGTAGCAGCAACTCTATGCTCTGCCTCGCCTACTCTCCCTCGTGTTTCCAGCTCTCTCTAGCTGCTCTCCTTGGCTCTCCTCTCTGAGACGCCTTGAGACCTCCGTGGTTTCTCCTCAGAGAATTCTAGATCGCTCCTCCTTGTGCCCTCTCGGTTGTCCTCTCTCGGTTGTGGTCTTGAGAATGAGAATGACCCCCTTTATATAGAGGAGCCTAGCAAACCCGATATGGCAACTGATATATTCGAATCCCTTGATTCGCTCCATCAGGTTTCCAATCTGTCCAATCCCTCTAGGATTGTTTCCATAACAGTCCAATCCCTCTAGGATTGTTTCCATAACAGATTGATTGCCATATTCCTAGGGAAACTTTCCCCGATTGTTTGCTATCACATGATCTTCATCTTGACCATGTTCGTCCCACCTAGACAGCTCTTAGCTGCACCTGGACAGCTTCTCGGCCGCACCTGGATAGCTTCTCGGACGCACTTGGACACCTGCGCCCCACTTGGTTCCTGATTGATCACCAGCCGTTCCGCATATGGAAACAATCGAACCTTTCCATGTTGGTGTCAGCGATCCTTATCCGGTGAGCACTGATCCTGCGCTCCACAGCATCCCGTGCACCTTCTGTGAGTAGTCGCGCTCCACGCACTCGATCATCGGGTCCCGCATGATCAAGACTTCACTTGCGTGTCTGCATCTCCACTCATCCACCGTGCACTGTCGCCGACCAGCAACACATGGCTCCTTTGATCGTCCCTGGCATGAAGTGATCAAGCGCCTCTCGATCACTCTCCGCTCATGCCTTAGCATTCCTAGGCTGTCTTGCGATCATCCACCTTGCATTGGTCGACCAACATCGACCCCAAGGCCTCGGCACTTGCCTTCAGTCCACCAAGTCCTTGCTCCGCACCACTCCACTTGGTTGCTTGAGCAAGTCTCCTGTCCAGCTTAGCCTCCTCACCACAAACCTTCTCTTCACGTGCCCCACATAAGCACGTATGCGCTCCCGCAGTCCCGAGGTATGACCGGCGGTACGCATTGTTCCGGCTCATAGCTCATGGCCGTAACAAACCTCCCCCACCCGAGGAAGTTGACGCCCTCGTCAACAGGGCTCCATCGCGCATGCTAGATCTGGATCTCCGCCACCGTCGATCCTTCACAGCCACCGGCAAGGCTGTTCCACTCTCGGTCTTCTTGCCCTTGCTGCCACCATCTCGCTTGATTCCCCGCACAAAGCTCGGTTGTTTGGGATCTCCTATCAAGCATCCCCCTATACAAGGCATAATGGTAACAGAAGCTTCGACAAAGAAACTATTACCGAGAATCACGTCGTAGTCATCCAGCTCTACGACCATCACATCCAGCTTGCCTTCCCACTCTCCGACTTGGATTGGCACATCTCTTGCCATGCCTCTCATCTGCTGGCTCCGAGAATTCACCGCCTTCACACGGTTTGGGCACCGTTGCACCTGCAACCCCAATTTTGCCACCATCCGCTCAGAGACAAACACGCTTGTGGCACCAGTATCTACCAATGCTGCCACCTCAATGCCGTTTATCACAGCATTCACGTGCATCAAGTCGTAGCGATCTCCTTGGCGTTCGGTCCGTAGTGCACTCAGCAACTGAAGTGTCGCCGCCCTCTCAGTCAGCTCTTCATCGGATTCCTCCTGCCATCGACTTGTACCCATTCCATTCTTCTTCTTCGGGCACTCTCTCGCACGGGGAGGACCATCACAAATGAAGCATCCTTGGCGAGTTTGGGAGTTCTTCCTTGGCCCACCCTTGACCGCCTTTCCCTTGTCCTCTTCAGTCCTGGCCGGTTGACCATACTTGCCTTTCGCTCTTGACTTCTTCTCCTGCACCTTGTCCTGCCCCTTGGATCCGTCCTCCTGCTGAGCAGAATGCAAATCCACCAGTGCATCTGCTGCAGTCAAGGCAGCGGGTAAATCCCTCACGCCCTGCCTTCTCAACTCGAGTTGTGCCCACGGCTGTAGGCCCTTCAAGAAGGTATACAACTTGTCCGTCTCGGACATGTCAGTGACATCCAGCATTAGGGAACTGAACTTCTTCACGTACTCTCTCACAAAGCCATCGTGCTTCAGCTTGGCCAGCGCGTCCCGAGCAACCCACGAACTGTTGCTTGGTAGGAACTGCTCCTTGAGTTCCCGCTTCAAGGCCTCCCATGTCTCAATCCTGGATTGTCCGGCACTGATCGCATCCTGGACACGAGTTCTCCACCACAACTTAGCATCACTAGCCAAATACATAGTTGTGATCAATACCTTCTCCGAGTCTGGAACCTTTGCAGCGACAAAGTAGTTTTCCATGTCCCATATGAAGTTCTCCAACTCCTTGGAACTCCGAGAACCATCGAACGACTTCGGCTCAGGGATCTTCATCTTCCCACGAGTCTCACCTACCGACCCACTCGCGGTTTGTGTGGCCAATTGCCGCTTGACCAACACCATGTCGTCCTTCAAGGCATCGAGCTCTCGTCGCAATGCCTTGACGATGTCTGTCAGCGTCCCGCCGAGATCATCGCCTTCGCCCACGTTGTCTTCGAGGGCAGAAATCCGCTCCCCCAATCTGTCAATTGAAGGAGTCCTGGTTGTGACATCAGCCATCTGACCCTCAAGAGCTTGCACACGCTCTCGCATCGCCTCCATCGATCGGGTCCACACGGTTGCTACAGGTTGTGCTGTTGTGGCCACCAGCTTCGCTTGGATACCTCTAGGTTCTCCCACCTAGACTCCTGGCACCCTTCACACGACCAGCTAGGCAGTACCCTCTTCACAGTCAACCTTCCTCTGATATCGCTAGGCTCCTCCTAGGCGTTACCAGACCTTCAACTCGTCCCAACTGGCACGAACGTGGCTCCGGTACCACTTGTCACGAACCACTGTGTTCTGATACCACGATCACGAACCTTGGCTCCGACACCAACTTGTCACGGACAAACAAGTTCTGGTACCAACTTGTCACGGACCAACCAGCTCTCGTCCTGGACCAACCGGCGCTCGTCCTGGACCAACCAGCGCTCGTCCTGGACCAACCAGCTCTCTGATACCAACTGTCACGGGGCCGATGCGGAACACAAATTTTTTCGCACCCCGCTAGGCGTTGACAGCTCCGCCTGTCAACCAGCCCTCACTCACACCCGAGGTTTTCCGAAGTTACCTGGCACACGATCACACCACACGAACACGAGCAATATACAAAAGGGAAAAACTCCACTTGTATTCACAATTGTACAAGTATGAAAAACCCTTTACACGAGCAAACTCACTCAGCTTGTCGAGTATGTGTCTGACGACCTCCGCGCCGCTTACACTCCTCACTCGACACACCCTAACCCGACACACTTCGGCGTTACAAGGGTAAAGGAGACTCACCTCCCACTCACTGCTGAGCTACAATTGCAGCAGCAACTCTATGCTCTGCCTCGCCTGCTCTCCCTCGTGTTTCCAGCTCTCTCTAGCTGCTCTCCTTGGCTCTCCTCTCTGAGACGCCTTGAGACCTCCGTGGTTTCTCCTCAGAGAATTCTGGATCGCTCCTCCTTGTGACCTCTCGGTTGTCCTCTCTCGGTTGTGGTCTTGAGAATGAGAATGACCCCCTTTATATAGAGGAGCCTAGCAAACCCGATATGGCAACTGATATATTCGAATCCCTTGATTCGCTCCATCAGGTTTCCAATCTGTCCAATCCCTCTAGGATTGTTTCCATAACAGTCCAATCCCTCTAGGATTGTTTCCATAACAGATTGATTGCCATATTCCTAGGGAAACTTTCCCCGATTGTTTGCTATCACATGATCTTCATCTTGACCATGTTCGTCCCACCTGGATAGCTCTTAGCTGCACCTGGACAGCTTCTTGGACGCACTTGGACACCTGCGCCCCACTTGGTTCCTGATTGATCACCAGCCGTTCCGCATATGGAAACAATCGAACCTTTCCATGTTGGTGTCAGCGATCCTTATCCGGTGAGCACTGATCCTGCGCTCCACAGCATTCCGTGCACCTTCTGTGAGTAGTCGCGCTCCACGCACTCGATCATCGGGTCCCGCATGATCAAGACTTCACTTGCGTGTCTGCATCTCCACTCGTCCACCGTGCACTGTCGCCGACCAGCAACACATGGCTCCTTCGATCGTCCCTGGCATGAAGTGATCAAGCGCCTCTCGATCACTCTCCGCTCATGCCTTAGCATTCCTAGGCTGTCTTGCGATCATCCACCTTGCATTGGTCGACCAGCATCGACCCCAAGGCCTCGGCACTTGCCTTCAGTCCACCAAGTCCTTGCTCCGCACCACTCCGCTTGGTTGCTTGAGCAAGTCTCCTGTCCAGCTTAGCCTCCTCACCACAAACCTTCTCTTCACGTGCCCCGCATAAGCACGTATACGCTCCCGCAGTCCCGAGGTATGACCGGCGGGACGCATTGTTCCGGCTCATAGCTCATGGCTGTAACACCATCCAAGTGCTCGAGCTGCTACGGAAGGTAAATGTCGTTTATCTACAGCTTAAGCTAATGTCTCCGCTAGGCCTTGGCCCGAGCAAAGCTGCGAACAGAGCGGCAACCCAATGTGATCATCTGCATCTCGGTGCTGGATTTAGGCCGGAATGCGATCCGTGGACAAATGAGGCACCCTGTTTATGAGCATGCGCCTTGGGTTAACAATGGGCCACGGCCCCACCAACCATAATAATTAGTGCGATAAAAAAATATTAAGTAGAACTCAATTAAAATATTGTGAATATAAGAAATTTACTCCCAACAAATTAATTGGATATCAAATCCAAATTATTGGGATTTCTGCAGACCAAAAAAAGGGTTCGTGGAGGTTGGAGTCTTCCACTTAAGGGGAGAAGACGTGTACTTTCACCACTCCATCTCGACCTGTTCTTTGGTACCACGTGGTTCCGGAGCTTGTTGATAGGACATGAGAGGGTTGAGCTAAGGGCACCCTAACTCTGGAGCCCTTCTCAAGTCTTCCTTAAACAAGAGGTTTGACCATGCTCGTGGGAATGACCCAAGCAACACCATAAAACTCGTATTCAAATCTGGACGAAGGCTTTGAATCTACTCCTGCAGTTCACGTTAATTTTTTTTCCTTTTAGTAGAATCTATAATAATCCGGCATGATAACATGTTGCTTGCAATTGGATGAAATTTTTGGGCAACAACTTTGGACCGGGATTCCCCAGCGGTGGGACTCATGACATTCTATTGCTATCAAGTTTTTCCCAACACATACAAGATGGAGATTAAGTAAACCTTCCCATACGGAGTTTTCCTTTGATGTGGATGGATAGGCAGACTCCACTCCCATCTCCATACAGTACTATACATTCTTCTTGTTATCATCAATCCAATGGTAAAGAATCAGAAATAGCCTAGAGATCAGAAGAGAATCAAAGCTTCCTCAAAAGGGAAGATGAACTGAAGAGTTGTTGTGTTGTCATGAAGGCTCATACCAAGATGTAGGAATTTGGTTCCGATAGTAGCAAAAAAACTTGAGAAGTAAGAAGAGAAAGAATTATGAGGTGGTTCTAATGAGGGAAATATTTACGATGTAGAGCAAACAATCAATTAGGTCAAAATAGGAGATTACAGTTTTCAAAGATATCTCAATCCCGTTCCCAAGCCTCTGTCACGACCCCCTATGAAAAAGAGTCCCAAACTCAATTTCTCAAGTTCCCACGCCCTCATGTTATTGAAAAGTTTACTAGAAAGAATTGTCCATATCACGATACGCCAATACTCTATTGCAATATATTCTTACAGCTTCATCTATTTATAATTCTAATTTGTATCCGACAATTTATAATACCATATATCTCATCGATATATTATTATAAGGAAATCTCGTTTACCAATGAAACCAGCAAATATTCAAAGCTATTGCAATCTTCAAATTTTCATTATAGTGTCATGGCATTGAGATGAATGTAATGACATTCTACACTCTCAAAGTATTCTAGTCGGCATTGTCAAGGCTCTATGTACTCCAAAAGCATTTTTCCCTCTAGCGTTGTGGCACACTATCAAGCATAGTTTTTAAAACTAAACTGAACCAGGAACTAATGTAGGCATGGGTCATGGGTCAGACCAGGAATAATAATATAATATTATTAATAAATGCACTTAACATCATAATTTGAATATGATTTATAATAAAAACCATTAATATAACAACTATGTTAGACAAAAATTTAACATAAAATATAAATATAAGTCTAGTAAAATAAAATAAGTATATTATAATAAGTTTTTATTATTTTTTAAAACTTAAGTCCGCCGATTTTTCCACCAGTTTAATTGAATTCACAAAACCAACCGGTTCAATCGGAGTCGACCTCATTTAAAGTGCAATTATGATTTTTCTAGGAAATGGACCGAGTGAGTGGCCGGTTCCTAGTCAAATTGGCTAGTCCAGTCCAATTTTTACAACTATGCTATTAGAGCACTCTTCAAAAGGGTCTTCCTTTTTTGTCTTAAACTCCGTGCCCAAGACTTATGATGGATTTCTTTCACTCTCGGGTTTGTCAAAGGGCTTCCAACATGATGCGAGACACGCTCAACAAATCTCCATCTTAGCACACATTGAGCTAAACCCCCATCAATCTTGGATTTCTTTGCTCTACTCTGTCCATTCACAGGCTCTACCTCATTGTGCATACGCTGCTCAAGTCCAAGCCACTTTTTGACTTATTCAAGATGCTGGGCTTTGTCAACACTCCTGCAGGTTTGTAGTTGAGCGATCCACAAGCTGACTTTGACAGGGCTTTAGCGTTCTCCGAGACCACCACTCCTTCAAGCCCAATATGTTCAAGTGATCTTGACTACTTCCTCCACCTGTCCCAAGCATGCTCCTTTCATAAAGGTTGTTGCCTCTTCAAGAGCCTCCCCGACCTACCAATCTCTATCTCCACAGGCTAAGTTTTGGGAGTCTCATTCAACTCTACCATTCTCTAAGGTGCATTCACCTTTGCTTGGGTCCCATCAGTAAGCTACTTGACAACAATAGGTTTATCAAAGGACACACACATATTCACGAGGGGTTTTGAGGCCTTAACAATAGTTCACAGCATCCTACATCCATTCACCCTTTTGTGCATGGGAACATTGATGTATTTTTGGGGAGTCTCACAGTCGATCGCTCTTGTAGTTATGGCTTTTGCTTGCAAGACATTGAGCCCACTCTCTAGCAACCCTTTCATGACCACAAGTGCTATCCTTTGCCTCTTCTTCTCCTATTTTTGCTAACTCGACATGCATGCCCTTCCTAGGATAGTCTCGCCTGAGATTACTTTCCTAATTGCAGTTCCAGCAAATCAATCATTCATGGGATTTGGCCATGGTCCTTCCTTTGCTCCCACAACCATTTTCAAACCTACCTCTCGCAAGAAGCCCTTTGGTCATGTCACTTGAGCCCTCCATCACCCTCTTCTTCAACTCTTTCAAGTTCAACACCGCCGTAATGTCTTCCAGGGTGATACTCAATCTCCTATATAGCATTGTGTCAACAAAATTTTCATAGCACTCTGATAGCAAACACAATAGCATCAAAGTCTTATCCTCATCCTCGATCTTATGATCAATGGATTGGAGGTCCGTTACAATTTGATTGAACAAATCCACATGATCACCTATTGATGTGTTGAACTCATTGTCAGTTGGTACAACTGCTTCTTCAAGTATTACCAGTTAGTCAGAGACTTCATCATTTAGAGCTACTTCAGCTTGCGCCACAACATTGACATTGAATTTTGATCACACACCTCCCAAAAAACCTTGTTTGATAGGCTAAGCTGGACCATGCTCAAAGCCTTCGCCATGTTAAACCTCTTTTTTGCATCTTGCAGGGTTGGGGATAGTGCGGCTTTTCCATCTAGTTCTCCCTTAAGGTCATGTTGGACTGGCAATGCCTCAATCTTAATGCGCCATAATCAAAGTCGTTTGCACTATCAAACTTCTTCACCTCAAACTTTGTCACTGATGTCTTTGAGATCCACTCTGATAATAGCTTGTGATGCTCCAAAACTCTAATACTAGTTTGTTGTGGTGAAGGCTTGTACCATGATGTCAGAATTTGATTGCGATAGCAACAGAAAAACCTGAGAGAAGTAAGAAGAGAACATGGACATCAAAATTATGTGGTGGTTCTCATGAGGGAAATGTGTACAGTGTAGAGCAAACAATTCAGTAAATCAAAACATGAGATTACAGCTTACAAATATATCCCATTACTAAGCCCCCTTTACAACCCAACACAAAAACGAGTCGCAAACCCAAGGTCCAGCTACTCAAATCACGCATGTTACAAGCTAAAGCCCTAACAGATAGATTATCAATAAGGCAATAAATATAATAATCAATAGCGCTAATTAATGCATTAATGTACATAAGGGACAAGAGAGACAATGATACTCTTTTTTGTGATTTTTTCGACCATTGACGCTCTCTTGCCTCTCTCATCGATCATAAGCTAATTTTCCACTCATTATTTGGCACCGTCTATGGGAATCGATCAAAAAGCCATGGCTCGTAATCGATGTGCAGCTACCTTCACTGGTCTGCCTAATCCTTGGCGCTCCCTGTGATCAGCACGACGCGGCGCTCTGCTACAAGCCAACCTCCAGTAGGGGCTGCTTCACTCCAGTCCCCAGCCCAAGCACCACTAGCAAGTACCATAGTAGGAACCAGTGACTCCGCTCAAGAGCTAAACAACCTCCCCGCCGACACTCCCACTACCATCAAGCGCATGATGTACACTAGAATTGAAGAGTTGCTCTCTCGGTATCAATTGGAGCGGTGTGAAGGAGGAGCAACGTCATACTCTCAAGTGGCACTACGAGATAAGAGAGTCGCTGCTGCTGGTAACACCTACAGGTTTGGCCACTCCACCTCAATCACACAGGATGTGGAAAAAATGGTGGACAAGCGAGTGGAAGCAAAAGTGGCGTAACTGATAGATAGAGGCCAACACCAGGAAGAAGTATGGGCTCCCTTCTTTAGAGGAGGATGTCACTAGTCCATTCTCTGTCGAGATCTGTGTGGTCGTCTTGCTGTCCAAGTTCCCGGTCCCCCAAATCACGGCTTACAACGGCAAGACAAATCCGTGCCCATGTCACTTCTTTGCTCGGCAAGGGCGCCACTGATGACATCCAGTGCCTCCTATTCCTTGAAAAGCATGGCAACATACTGGTTCCATACTTTAGCTCCCGGTTCAATTGCTATTTTCTCCCAGCTTAAAGAGAAATTGAGCGATAAGAATTTGAAAGGACCTATGGAGCTATTCAGCATGGAACCACGTAAGAAGGAAACTCTATGCTAGTGGTGCGACCGCTTTACAAAGGTCGCAGAGGGATATAAGGAAATCACCTCGCGTGAGAAAGATAGCAGCCTTTCATCAAGAATTGTAAAGCTGTCAAATTTTGGCATGACATAAAAAAAAAAATCGTGCCTAGATTGAGATTTCCGGACAGTTTAAGTTTAAGATGGACAAAAAGTAAGAAAATAAATTTTAAAATAAAAAAATTTGATTAATTATGTACATATAATTATATTTTAATATTTTATTCAAATTCGTACAAAATTTAAATGCATCAATTCATTATATAAAAAAATTTATTTTAAAATATAAATTTATTTTTTAAAAACACTTACATGTGTGATTTGGGTCAAGTCTGAGTGGCTTAAAATATGAAATATTTGTGTTTGTGCAATTCAAGGGCCGGCTCAAATTGACAGGTCTAAACAACTGCAAGATGATGAGTTCTTGACACCCTAATCATCGATCCTCTAGCTAGCTCTGCGGATATTGCAACACGTGCTCAATGGTTCATGACCATCAAAGAGTCCAGGTGGAGAAATTGTGACGGGAAGTGGAAAGCGCTGGAGCCAGAGCGCGAAGCTCGTGAATGAAAGACCAAAAGAAGGAAAGGTTTACGCCCCTTTCCACGCCTTTATCCTTAGTCCTCACTGAGGGCGAGAAGTGGTCTTTGATTCGTCCGCCGCAGTTCACCAATGACTATATGGGGCCATATATGGTCTATACTGTCAATACCACAAGGCCAGAGGCTTTGATGCAGAGGACTGCGCCATTTGTGAGCAAGATTAAGGACCTCATCCGTGAGGGGCACTTACAGGAATATATCTGAAGGACCAGCCTCCAATTTACCTAGTGTTGCGATTCTAATAAGCATACCTCCTTGTCCCCAGAGTGTTAAGGCACCACTGGACAGTAGTGTGACGATTCCCACAATGACCCAAAGGGGAAGGGAAAGGCAGTAATCAACGTAATTTATGGAGGAAGTGCCAAGCGCAAATGTTGCATTGAGTAGGCGTACAGTCTAGCTTCTACCGCCAGGGGCTGCAAGATCACCTTCATGGATGAAGAGGAGTTGTCAGTTCCTTCCAGCGCTGTAGATGAAGCACTGGTGATTGCGGCAGAGATCATGGGATGCAATGTAAGGCAAGTTCTAGTGGACAATGGAAGTTCTATAGACAATCCTCTACTATGATGCCTGTAAGAAGATGAGCCTCAAGGAGTCCCTACTCTCCCCTGCCGACTCGCCCTTAGTGGGGTTTAATAGAGGGATAGTCTACTCGTTAGGGTCGATAGCTCTAATACTCCAATTGGGTGAAGGGAGCAAGCAAGACGACCAAATGCGTCTCTAACTTTTTGGTGGTCAATGTATCTTTGAGCCACAATGCTATAATGGGTAGGCCAACCTTCAATGCATTGCAGGCTATTCCATCCACATATCACCAGAAAGTGAAGTTGCCAACCATAAATGGTGTTGAAGAAGTGTTGGGGAGCGATCAGTTGGTTAAGAAGTGCAACATGGCCACTTCAAGAGCGCTCAATGCCACACCTCCCTGCAAGTAGAAGCTGACCCGAGAGAGGACCTGGCGTACCCTAGCCCCACTAGTGATCAACTCGAGGTACCTCTCAAACTAGGCCGGATGCCAGGTTCTGCACCGGCCACTACTTGGTTCTACTGTGACCATGAACCGATCGTCCTTATAGACACTAATTTGGTACTTCTACTGTTGGCTTTGTTTACATTTTGCGGGCAAAAAGATACAGATATAGATGCAAGATACATACAAGGATGTGAATAATGTTTTATGCTTCATAATACGATCTCATACATCTTGGACACAAGCATAGTACACTTACACTTATAAGAGGTTTGAAATCTTATGGAAAAACAATACCTAACGGGCAAACATATAATTTAACGCTTATCAGAAGCTAAATTATCCTCTAACGCCCTTGTGGATTCATAATCTCCGAGAAAACAGCTCCTGAGGTAATTAAATTTTCACTATCAGTGCTCACTGAGCCGCTGGTAGTGGTCATCATGGCACTGCTCTTCTCGGTGCTGCTGCTAGTGAACACGCCGACGTTGCTTCTACCGTCGGATGTCCACTTAAGTAGGCCCGCAGCTTCATCAACGCTGTCCCTTGCAACTGTCGCCTGGGGTTCAATACCCTCTTCAGCACTCTCCTGCAGCTGCAGTGCAAACTCGAGGAGCCATACCACATCGTTCATCGATGGCCTTTGGGCCCCCTCTTCTTGAAGGCAGCTCATCGCGATCTCCCCAAACTTCTTCAGGCATTCAGGGGCGATCAGTCCTCGCAGGTTTGGGTCTACAATCTTGTCAAGCGTCCCATTGCGGTAGCAGCTATGAGCCAGCGAGGCCAGGTTGGACTGCTTCTTCTCCACGTTTCGAATCACCGGGGGCCGAGCACATAGCACCTCTAACAGCACAACTCCAAAGGAGTAGACATCAGACTTTTCTGTGAGCTGCCCGCGGCGGAAGTACTCTGGATCCAGGTATCCAAAAGTGCCCTTCACAGCGGTTGTTACATGACCCTTGGTGTCGGCAATGTTGGTAGGACCAATCTTCGAGAGCCCGAAGTCGGAAACCTTGGCGATCCACTTGTCGTCCAACAAGATATTGGTCGTCTTCATGTCCCGGTGGATGATCATGTTCTTCGTACCCGAGTGGAGGTACTGGAGCCCGTGTGCTGCGCCAATGCAGATCTCAAGCCGCTGCTTCCACGGTAGAGGTGGGTTCTCTGTGTTGTAGAGGTGCTCCCGGAGTGTCCCCTGGGACATGTAATCGTACACGAGAATCATTTCTCCTCCATCATTGCAGTACCCTATCAAGGAAACCAGATGGAGATGGCGGAGCTGAGACAACATCTCGATCTCTGTCATGAACTCGCGAGCCCCCTGTTGGGACCCAGGATTCAGCCGCTTGATTGCCACCGGTGTGGAACCGCCATCCACATACCCCTTGTACACGTTCCCGAAACCCCCACCCCCAACGATGAAGATCTCATCGAAGCCATTTGTGGCAGCCTTGATCTCTGCCACTGAGAAGCGGCGGCACAGATCGGCCGGCAAGGATGAGTTGTGGGTCTTGGTCGACTTTGTCGTAGTGTATGATAGTGGGCCCCACAGCGAGGTCTTGTCGCTGTAAATCGACTCCTTGCTACTCCTCCCTCGTCGGTAGAATACAGAGCACAGAAGACCCAGCAGCAATACACCGGAAACACTCCCGCCGGCAATGGCAGCTATCACCTTCTTACTGATGCCATGGGATTCTGAAGATGTCTGAGGTGGAGGATGATGCTGCTGAGTCTGTACGGGGTCCGGATTAGGTCCCGCCAGATTGCGATCGTCATTGCTTATCTTAAAAACCTCTACACCATTGAGAAGTGCATCTGCACGAACTGAATATTCCTCCGGGGCAGTATGAAGTGCGACGGTGAGGTTAATCTTCTTGCTCTCAGGTGGGAGGATATCGACGGCATAATCTTTATAAATAGGAATTCCTGTTCCTTTTCCCCCGGTCCATCGGATGACATCAGCTCTATCGTCAGCTACTTGGGAAGCTATGAAGATCTCAAAGACCCGGTCGCCGATTTTGGTTATCTCTATCTGAAACTCACAGAAATGTAATCTGACGATGTATCTGAAGTTGGAATCCACCTCGAAAGACCATGTTAAATTGTACGACATGGTTATCTTCCTATCGGTGCCCATGGATCTCGCACTTCTGTAGACTTCCTGGGGGGCCGTATAGTTGGGAATCTGTCCAAAGATGAGATTGATGGAACCGTTCCAAGGTAAGACGCTACTAAGGTCCTCAGTCAAGTATGGATCGTCTGGACCTATCCAACTCCGGAACATACCAGTGTCCTTTTTGGGCTCGACAGGACCCGCACCGACGTTGATACGATATACCTGTCAGTTGAATGGGAAACATAGGAAAAGAAATCTGAAAATCAGTCATGCCTTACTCGTCAAAGCGTGCACAACAGAGGATTCCTATGTTGCATAGGTAAATCTGCAGACGATTCCAAGATTCTTGCTGATCCTTAAACAACTAGGGCGAAATTACCGCGCTAATGAATGACTACGATTGCACCAAATTTGTGGGGTGGGGTGTGAAGATTTTGGCCGGCAAATCAGTGATTAAAAATGAGATGAGTTCTCAACGTACCATCTCCAGAGCATTTTCATAGCTCAATGTCAGGGGATTGCCATTATTGCCGAGAAAATCTAGATCACGAGACCCATCAGTTTTGTTGCTGTAGTAAAGATCAGGGGGCATGGACACGATCTCGATCCCATTGATGAGAGCGTACGAATTTGGGCTGTCGGTGCTCGGAGTGAAGGTCAAGTTCAGCCTCTGGTCGTCCACGACCACCACGCAGAACTCCCTGAAGAATGAAGGCTGACGGAGATAATCGGCCACAAGGGAGACACTGAAGTTACGGAGGAGGGTGAAAGAGCCGGAGGTCACGGAAAAGAGGGCGTCGGATCGGGAGAAGTTCTGGCTGTAGTCGGAAGAGTAGAAGTGGAGCCGGACGAACTTGGGCCCTGCAGTGACGGGGAAGGAGTAGGAGAACTCGGAGCGGGAGAGTCGGGCAGTCATGTACGGAACTTGGTGGATGGAGGTAGGCTGGCTTTTGGCCATGGAGTTCAGAGGCTTTCCGCTATCCAGCAGGAGGTACTTGGAGTCCTTGTCGCCGGCCCACGGGCGGCCGTCCTGTGGTGTTTCGGAGTCACCGGTGGAGCCACAGTCAACGAAGATTTGGTCGGTGGGCTTATATGAGGGCACATCATCAGCAGAGCACGGGCGGAGGAGGAGGAGGAGGACAGCCCCGAAGAGGAGCGGTGGCTGTGGTGGTTGCTGCGGCTGAGTGGCAGAGATGTGGTATCTTTTCTTCATTGTCGCTGACCGGAGACAGGGAGACAGAGAGGGGGAGGAGAGGACATGTACTCAGATGAGGTTTATCAGGTGGTAGTTTAGCTGTATATGGTCCTGGAAAGCTATCCGGGGCGAACTCCCGGTATCGGGATATGGAGCCGTTCCAAGTGATTGCTCTATTTCAAGGCGAGCTCTTCGTGTCGGGTTTGACAGCTGGACCCGGAAAAATCAGGATAACAACACGGGGAGCAGGGGTTAGTTATAATTTTAAAAATTTTATAAATTCGATTTTCATCTAATTTTTTTTATATTTATATTTATATTTTTTTATTTTAATTTTATGTGTTTTGTATATAATAAAAAAAATAAAAATAAACTGTCAGAATTATCTTTAACCACATCCAATGGCCCAAAATCCCCAAAGACCTGTACTACAAGTCGTTGCCCCAAGTCATCGCCTTCCTACTCCACTAGCCAATTTGACAGGGGCAGGAAAAATGAAATATCTAACGTTGTCTGCTTGCTGGATCTGTCTGCCCGTGAACAGGACAACTGACATTTCATTCTAAAATCTTCCTAGTAATTGAAAAATAAAATAAGTAAACTTTATTCTCCGCCCTCTTTCATCTTCTAAGAAATATCCAAATCTATTAAATGAATTAATTTCCATCCACTTTTTTCTTTCTTGTCCCTTTATTAAATGATTGATGGCCCACCCTCCGGCTATGTCCTTGTCCACCGTTGTCCTCGTTCGGAAACAAGTTGAGAAGCCAAGTATGACCGGTGAATTTTCCTGCTTAGGTGTTGCCGTCTTAGTTCAACGTTTGAATCGGTCAGACCAAATAATACCTTCCTACGTGACGTCACTAGAACGAAATTCGTTGCGCAAGGTTAACCCATAACTGTAGTCCCCTTCCTGAGTGCCCAAGCTGCCACTGAGGATTTCACGAGTGGAAAATGTCGTTTCTCTATAGCTCAAGCTAATGTGTTCGCTCGGCCTTGACCCGAGCAAAGCTGTGAACAAGAGCAGAAACCCGATCTCATCAGGTGCAGCTCGGTGCCGGATTTAGGCCGGAATGTGATCCGTGGACCGATGAGGCACCCAGTTAATGAGAGCGTGTGCCATTGGTTAACAATGGGCCACAGCCCCCACCAACCATAGTAATTAGTGCGACAAAAATATTAATAATTAAATCTCCATAGGAATATCATGAAGTAAAAATTTTATAATTAAAAGATTTTTATCCTTATTAAGTTAATTGGATACCGGATTGAAATTTATAGAAATTTTATGGAGAACCAAGAAAAGGGTCCGTGGAAGTCAAAGTCTTCCACTTAGCGTGAGAAAACGTTCACTTTCGCCACTCCATCTTGACCTAGTCTTCCGTGCCAGATGGCTACAGAGCTTGTTGATAAGACATTGGAGGCTCTGAGTTAGGATACCTTAATGCTGGATCCCTTCTCAGGTCCTCCTTCACTGAGAGGTTTGACCATTCTCATGGTAATGATCCAAGCAACAGTGTAAGGCCTGTGTTCAAATCCCGAAGAAGGCTTCTAGTCTATATCATGCGGCTCACGTTATTTTTTATTTTTCTTTTAGCAAAATCTATAATAATCCGACACAACAGCATATTGCCTGCACTTGGATGAAATTTTTGGGTAACAACTTTGGATGAGGATTCCCCAGTTGTGGGGCTCATGATATCTAATCGCTATCAAATTTTTCCTGCCACATACAAGATGGAGATTAAGTAAACAATCCCATACGGAGTCTTCCTTTGATGTAGATGGATAGGCATATTCCACTCCCATCCCCGTACAGCAGGGGACGTTCATTTTTGTTGCCATCAATCAAGTGGTAAAGAATCAGAAACGGCTTAGAAATCAGAAGGGAACCGGAGATTCCTCAAAAGGCAAAGATGAACTAAAGAGCTGTTGGGTGATCAGAAGAAATTCAAAAACCAGGCAATGAGTAGGTCAAATGACAAAAAGGAACTCCAAGCAAGTTTAGCCTAATTTGACAATATCATTTCTAGAACCTTAGATTAATTTGTACCGTTGCGATTGCATTATTTATCTCTGCCTTACTTGAATCTAAAGTTGTTGTTGTTTTTCCTGCAGTTTCTTCCAACACTTTCTATCCCAATGTAGCAGGAGCATCTTTCAACGGTCTATTATATGCGTGATTCTTATCATAGTACTCTCTTCAGCCACTTCTTCATGACCACCTCTGCTAATAACCTAGATATCGTTGATATCGCCGTCTTTGGCCCTCACCATTATGGATCATAGACCATAATAGTGGTAACCGCTACCTGATAGTTCAGCAACCCAGTAATACAAACTATCACCTGACTTTAACCTGATCCTCACTGTCTCTTACTCCTTTACACGTCCCTCTCTATTAAAGTTTCACCTGCTCAACCTCTATGAACCCTGGACCTGAATTCATCCACTTCCAATTCCATGGAGATTTACTCTATCAGCAGTCAGGTCTTTAGGATCTTCTAGCCTCCCAGGTTGCTACCTCATACCATATATTAACCAATGGAGTGGAGAAAAAGAGATTCCTGTTTATTGAGACTATATCGTAGATATCTTCAATATTGTGAGCGACAAGATTAATCCTGCACTACACCTAGCATTGGAGTCGTTTTCACTTTTATGCCAACACGCTTCTGAACCTCTTAAGATCAGTAGTCAAGATAGCAGCAATCTGCACGGACCTTATCCTGATACAATTCAGGTTTTTCCAACATAAAATCTGCAGTCTATGGTACCAGCTGGCGCTATCCATGATAGAATTGGGGATGGCACTTTCAGCACACTGGTGTTGTCACTTCCTTCTTCATGGGGAAGGCCCAATAGCTAGGGCCCCGGGATAAAAGCTTGAGCCCACAAGAAAGCCCGTCACAGTAGGATAGCCCACGAGCAAAGTCCAGCTAATCAAATCACCCTCTTTACTAGCTGATTGCCTAACGGATAAGTGATCAATGACCAACTAAGGGAATTAAGCCCGGTTATTCAATAAGGAAATAAATGTAATAATCGATAATGCTCTCTTGCCTCTCTCATCAGTCATAAACTAATATTTTCATTCCCTATCACTTCTATTTTTGGAGCGGGTTCTATCAGCGTAGCGGTGCCGTCATTTCTCCACGCTTGATTTTCTTGCTAGGAACGGATGGATGCCAATTCGTACTCTAGAAGCAATAGCCGCTGTTCAAGCTCCATACTGCATGGCTCATCTGGGGCTTCTAAAATGCATGCCAGCCTATCTAGTCGAGTAAAATCAAAGCAGCTGTAGACCACTTTAATAATGGAAAATTCATCATTGGGGTTGATGGATCTGGAAATATGTGCAGAGCGCACAAAGACAGTGGATCAGTGTGTGTCACCATCAAGGGGCTGAATCCTGGGTCACAGCAAGGGCTACTGAATTCGCACGTGGAGTTTGCTGTCACAGCTCCACCACTTCCACCTGGTGTCACTGAGGAGTCTCTTACCACGAGGGAGGAGAGAAAGAAGTATGACTACGGTCCTGTGGGACTTCATGGACCATATGTACAACTCAAAGAACGATCCCCTTTCATGGAAGCCGCTACTTGAGATATCCAGATGCATACCAAGCACTCGATCATCCGCTACAGCATTAATATGACCAACACCTAGCTCAATGTGAACTGAGTGGGTAAGGTTTTTGGTTTCAGCCTCTGTCAGATGAGGACCCAACCCCAGAATTTTTCCGAGCCCCACAGTAGCTCTATTGTGAGGGGCACTTTTAAGTATTTGCACCCGAATTACTCTAGATTCCACTGGCTGACGAAGAAGTCAGATGTGCATTAGGTCAGTGTCATGCTGTTCGGCTTGCTGTTCGTTGTGCTGCCAGTGAGCGCTCAAGAATGAAAAGATCGGCCTTCTTGTTTGGGTCCAGAGCTGCTACCACAACAGGAGCCATAAATCCATGGCAATCAGTGCGTTGATAATACCATAAATCCATAACAGGGGCAATTTTACTTAATGGCGTCAATTGGCTTGAATTGAATCAGTAGACTCCAAGGAGTGCTGGCCAAGAAAAGGAACAATCTGAGTGTGATACATCAATTTGGGCCCGGCCTGGAGTTTGGACCCGGCCTGTATTGCCCTGACGAGAGTCAGCTGAGTCCAGGCCGAGCCAACTGTGCCCTTTGGACCTGTCAATAGCCGGTCCAGCCAGCTAAAACCTTGTCAGAGAGGGTTGACCTTCGTGAGTGAAGCAAAGTAGCATTGAAAATAACGGAGCCAAGAGCAGCCTTGTCTTAAAATTTCATTCTGTCAAGAACTTTTTCTGATTTTTGTTCACAGTACTCAACGAGCTGCTCCCCTGTAGAATGTCATGCGGCTGCCCCCGCTTGACAGGGACCCTTCGAGTTATGACTTAGACTGAAGAGGCTTTTTCCTTTTCCCAATAAAGCCCACTTTTCATTGGAAAGTTTTTTTTTTTATCAGTGAGTTGCACATTATATGATACGTAAATGTACGCCAAATTGTTACAGGCATACTGTCAGCCCCTTAATGCTCGGACACGGAAATGGCTGCCAAGCGGACCCTCGATAGCATGGCAGCCCGGGAAAGGATCGAGGGAAGGAATGCCAAAGGATTAATGGGATATATATAGGGCGAGGGCCAAGCTAAGTGGGAAGGCGAGCTGGACTTCCCCACTTCCCTAAGGACTCGGTCAGGGAGTGAGCTGGCCGCCCTAACCGCCCGGAAGACTTGTTCTTGGGCGAGTAAGGCGGAAGACAGGTGGCGGGCCGTGCGAGCCTGAGCACTCCCGCAAGACCCGGTCAAGGGCAAGTGGGCTGGACGCCCCAACCTCCCGAAAGACCCGTTCAAAGGCGAGCTGGCAAGCAACGGGCATGCGGGTTCTCCCGAAGACTCGCTAGGGAAGTCGCTCGGGGGCGAGCGACGCTAATGTTCCATGCAATTGATCCAAGGCAAGGGCGCGGTGCCCATGATCGAACTGAGTGCGGGTGGCACTCAGTCAGGCCCGATATACTCCGGTCGTGGAACGATGGAGTCTCGGTCAAGGTGCTGACCGAGGACTGTGCTGGCAGTCGATCTTATCCCTAGGATTAAGGGATAAGGGTGGTTATGGAAGCTGAGGTGTTCCCTAAAAACTAGGGATGAGGATTCCCCCACCTGCAAGTATAAATAGCCCCGGGTCCCAAGGCAGAAGGAGGCAGAAGGGGAGAGCAACTGGAGAGAGTTAGAGAGAACACTCTATCACCGATAGTCGAGCAAGGAAGTCCCGGCAACAGTGTGACCAGTCCCCCGACGCTGAGTGTGAACTCCCGGAGTAAAGTTCACCCGTCCAAGTGAGGAGTGCAAGTGCTGGAGTACGAGGCATATACTTGGACGTGGCCGTGCAAGGTCGAGTAAGGGTTTTGTGTGTTCTTGTAATTTGTGTTTGTGAATACAAGTGAGATTTCCCTTACCTTGCATTGTTCGATCTTGATCCTTGATTGCTAAACCTCGCCAAGCTATTTCGCTGCGTGTGTGTGCTTCGGGTTGGCTGAGAGTGCACGGGACACTGCTCAGCACCATCGCAGGAACGGAAAAATTCGGGTGAGTTCCGACCCCTGTGACAGCTGGTATTAGAGCCGCGTTCAAGCGGTGTGCGAGGATTGGAATAGTAAGCAACCGGTGACTTGTGGATGTCCCGGATGGATGCACTAAGAGATCGAGTCACGGCTTTGGAAATGTCCCTCGACAACACGTCTGGAGCCAACGGAACTGTGGCTGATGTTCTGGCAGCGCTAGTTCCAGATGTTGTTCGGTTGAAGGAGGAGGTGAGCGTCCTCCGACATGCGCTGGCTGCTGGAGTAGCCGAAGCAGAGGGATCTCGGGCGAAGGTAAAGATACCTGAACCCAAAGCCTTTACAGGCGCTAGGAGTTCCAAGGAACTCGAAAATTTCTTGTGGGATATCGAGCATTACTTTGAGGTAGGAAGAGTTCTAGAGGGGGAACAAGTCTCAATGGCGGTCATGTACTTGGCGGGTGATGCAAAGCTCTGGTGGCGAACCCAAGAGCAGGACGCTGCTACCGGCGGGCGGCCACGCATCAGAGATTGGCCGGTACTGAAGAAGGAACTCAAGGAGCAGTTCCTTCCCACGAACACTTCGTGGGCTGCTCGGGATGCATTGTGCAACTTGAGGCAGACAAGTACGGTACGTGACTATGTGAAGGAATTTAGTTCCTTATTGCTTGATGTCACAGAGATGTCCGAGTTGGACAAATTGTTCAACTTTATGCGGGGTCTTCAATCGTGGGCTCAACTTGAGCTGCGAAGGCAAGGAGTCCAAGACCTCCAGACCGCAATGGCGAAGGCGGATGCGTTGGTGGACATCCGTATATCAAAGAGCGACCCGAAGGGGAAGCAGGCCGAGAAGGTGAAGGACAAGGCGGCCAAGCCTAGCAAGGGTGCTAGCAAAGCCGACAAGGGGAAAACGTCTAAAGGAGACAAGGGGAAGGGGAAGGTGACGGAAGGTTCGTTCCTTAAAGACCCCAAGACCCACCCGGGGTGCTTCATCTGCAACGGCCCCCATCGTGCTCGAGATTGCCCGAAGAGGGAGAAGTTGTCGGCCTTGGTGAATAGGACCGACTCCGACTCCGATGATGAGCAAACTAGAGTGGCACCTCTCCAAGTTCTCGGTGCCATTCAATCGGGAAGAAAGGCGCAGGAGCAGGGACTGATGTATATACCGATGACCCTGAACACCAAGGAAGTGGAGGCAATGGTGGACACTGGCGCAACGCACAACTTCATGTCGGATCGTGTTGTGCAAGCTTACGGATTGCGGATCCAGAAGTAGGCCAGTCGCATCAAAGCCGTCAACTCTCAAAGCAGGCCGGTACTTGGAATGACCAAAGGCGTGCCGGTGCAGATTGGTGATTGGTCAGGGGCCATTGATGTCATGGTCATCCCGATGGATGATTTTGACATAATACTCGGTAACAACTTTCTTGTGAAAGCTTGTGTTTCAGTCATGCCACATGTGTCTGGTTTGTTCATTTCAGACCCGAGGAAGCCTTGCTTTGTTCGGGGATTTAAGGGCCTCAACCATGCGGAGGACATAAAGACCGAGAGGGTCTCGGCTATGCAAATAGCCAAAGGCTGGAAGAGGGGCCAGCCAACATACCTTGCAGCGATCCATGAGTCAGAGCCCGAGCAAGGCACGAACGCGGACGTTCCTGACGTGGTGCAAGGTATTCTAGGCGACTTTTGTGACGTTATGCCTGAGGAGCTGCCCAAGGGCTTACCGCCAAGGCGGGCGGTAGATCACAAGATCGAGTTGATTCCGGGAACAAGGCCACCAGCGAAAGCTCCTTACCGGATGTCGCCTAAGGAACTGGAGGAGTTACAGAAACAACTCCAAGACCTACTGGAATCGGGGAAAGTTCAACCTTCAAAGGCGCCCTTTGGAGCGTCGGTGCTGTTCCAAGAGAAGCAGGACGGCACGATGCGGTTGTGTGTGAACTACCGCGGGCTGAACAAGATCACTGTGAAGAACAAGTACCCCATGCCATTGATAGCAGACTTGTTCGATCGGCTAAGTGGAGCCGAGTTCTTCACCAAATTGGACCTGAGATCGGGATATTGGCAAGTTCGCATAGCGGAGGGCGACATGCCAAAGACGACTATGGTGACTCAGTATGGGTCATACGAGTTTATGGTGATGCCATTTGGCTTAACCAATGCACCAGCCACATTTTGTAATCTTATGAATGATGTTTTTCATGATGTAATAGACAAGTTTGTGGTAGTGTATCTCGATAACATTGTCATCTATAGTCGGTCCCTAGAGGACCATCTTGGGCATTTACGTTTTGTGTTCCAGCGGCTAAGGGAACACCGGCTATACGTAAAGAAGGAGAAGTGCGAGTTCTGCACCAAGGAAATCAACTTCCTTGGACACGTGATTGGCGGGGGCACGGTGAAGATGGATCCCCGAAAGGTGCAAGCCATTAGGGAGTGGGTGGCTCCCAACAAGGTGGGCGAATTGCGGAGTTTCCTAGGGTTGGCAAACTACTACCGCAAGTTCATTAAGGGATACTCGAAGTTGGTATCCCCTCTCACCGATCTACTGCAGAAGGGCAAACCGTGGACTTGGGATGCGGCATGCGCAGACGCCTTTGAGAAGGTCAAGTCCCGGATTGTGGCCGAACCCGTGCTGAAGCTGCCGGACTTCGATAGGGCGTTCGAAGTCCATACGGATGCTTCGGATCGTGCTGCAGGCGGAGTGTTGGTGCAAGATGGGCACCCGGTAGCATTCGAGAGCTGGAAATTGAAGCCGGCTGAGCAACGCTACTCCGCGCACGAGAAGGAAATGTTGGCGGTTGTGCATTGCCTACGGGCATGACGGGTATACTTACTCGGCACCTCTTTTGTGATCAAGACGGATAATGTTGCAAACACTTTCTTCAAGACGCAGAAGAAGTTGTCCCCAAGGCAGGCCCGGTGGCAAGAGTTCCTGGCCGAGTATGACTTCGAGTGGGAGCATAGGCCGGGGCGCCACAACCAAGTTGCCGACGCCTTGAGCAGGA
Source organism: Sonneratia alba (assembly GCA_900174645.1). Taxonomy (NCBI): domain Eukaryota; kingdom Viridiplantae; phylum Streptophyta; class Magnoliopsida; order Myrtales; family Lythraceae; genus Sonneratia; species Sonneratia alba. The sequence continues at coordinate 1,691,827 of FWPY01000071.1, forward strand.
AGGCAGTAGAGACGATTGCTGCGCTTACCCAATTGGAGTCCACCTTCGTAGGCAAACTGAAGGATCAGGCGAAGGAGGATCGGGTATACCAAAAGTTGGTTGCGCAGGTTCAAGATGGTACCGTGCGGAGGTACTGGCTTGAAGATGGCTTGCTTTACGCGAAGGGTGGTCGCGTATTTGTCCCCGGCGGAGGGCTGAGGACGCAGCTATTGCGCGAACATCATGATGCGCATTGGGCTGGGCATCCCAGACGGGAAAGGATGCTGGCGCTGTTGGCACGCTCCTACTTCTGGCCGAAGATGGAGAACGACGTTGAGCTTTACGTCAAGACTTGTCTTATTTGTCAACAAGACAAGGCGGAACGGCGCATTGAGGCGGGCTTGTTGCAACCTTTGCCTATTCCAAAGAAACCGTGGGTATCGGTTTCTATGGACTTCATCAGTGGCTTCCCTGAGGTTAAGGGTTTTGATGGAGTTATGGTTGTGGTAGATAGGTTCTCGAAGTATGGGATCTTCAGGCCTACCCCAAAGAATTGCTCTGCGGAAACGGCGGCGGAAGAGTTCTACCGCCACTTGGTCAAGCTGTTTGGGATCCCGACGGACATTGTGAGTGATCGAGACGCACGGTTCACCGGGAGATTCCGGACCCATCTCTTCAATATGATGGGGACGGAGCTAAAGTTCTCAACAGCCAACCACCCGCAGACGGATGGACAAACGGAGAGGATGAACCAGCTGCTGGAAGAGTACCTGCGACACTATGTCACGGCCAGTCAGCGGAATTGGCTGGAACTGTTGGACACGGCGCAGTTTTGTTACAACTTGCACCATTCCTCAGCCACTGGGTTCAGTCCGTTTGAGCTCGCTTTGGGCTATCAACCATTGACCCCTTCCGAAGTGGCCCTACAAAAGAAGGAAGGGCCATGTCCTGCTGCATACCGTTTTGCCCGGAATAAGCAGGAAATGCTCGATGAAGCACAAGACAGCCTTGCCAAAGCTGTCCGCCGCATGAAGAAATATGTGGACCAGGGGCGTCGACCGCTAGAATTTCAGGTCGGTGACAAGGTCATGTTGAAATTGACGCCCCAAATATGGAAGAAAGTGACGAGCAAGAGATGGCACAAGGGCCTCATTCAGCGGTATGATGGGCCATTCGAGGTGGTGAAGCGAGTTGGAGCAGTGGCTTATCGCTTAGCACTACCCGAGAGGATGAAGATTCATCCGACTTTCCATGTCAGCTTCCTAAAGCCCTACCATGAGGATGCGGATACAGACCGCGTTAGGGCAAGACGTGCGCCATTGAATGTACGCACGGAATTGGAGAGGGAGGTTGACCGTGTGCTGGACCGACGGGTGTTGGGTTACAGCAAGAAGAACCGGAGAACGGAGTACCTGGTTCTATGGAAAGGGTTGCCAATGTCGGAAGCGAGTTGGGAAAAGGAGGCTACACTCTGGCAGTTCGAGGACAAGATCCAGGAGTACCTCCACTCTATTCCGACGAGGGCGTCGGCTTCCTCAAGTGGGGGAGGTTTGTCAGCCCCTTAATGCTCGGACACGGAAATGGCTGCCAAGCGGACCCTCGATAGCATGGCAGCCCGGGAAAGGATCGAGGGAAGGAATGCCAAAGGATCAATGGGATATATATAGGGCGAGGGCCAAGCTAAGTGGGAAGGCGAGCTGGACTTCCCCACTTCCCTAAGGACTCGGTCAGGGAGTGAGCTGGCCGCCCTAACCGCCCGGAAGACTTGTTCTTGGGCGAGTAAGGCGGAAGACAGGTGGCGGGCCGTGCGGGCCTGAGCACTCCCGCAAGACCCGGTCAAGGGCAAGTGGGCTGGACGCCCCAACCTCCCGAAAGACCCGTTCAAAGGCGAGCTGGCAAGCAACGGGCATGCGGGTTCTCCCGAAGACTCGCTAGGGAAGTCGCTCGGGGGCGAGCGACGCTAATGTTCCATGCAATTGATCCAAGGCAAGGGCGCAGTGCCCATGACCGAACTGAGTGCGGGTGGCACTCAGTCAGGCCCGATATACTTCGGTCGTGGAACGATAGAGTCTCGGTCAAGGTGCTGACCGAGGACTGTGCTGGCAGTCGATCTTATCCCTAGGAATAAGGGATAAGGGTGGTTATGGAAGCTGAGGTGTTCCCTAGAAACTAGGGATGAGGATTCCCCCACCTGCAAGTATAAATAGCCCCGGGTCCCAAGGCAGAAGGAGGCAGAAGGGGAGAGCAACTGAAGAGAGTTAGAGAGAACACTCTATCACCGATAGTCAAGCAAGGAAGTCCCGGCAACAGTGTGACCAGTCCCCCGACGTTGAGTGTGAACTCCCGGAGTAAAGTTCACCCGTCCAAGTGAGGAGTGCAAGTGCTGGAGTACGAGGCATATACTTGGACGTGGCCATGCAAGGTCGAGTAAGGGTTTTGTGTGTTCTTGTAATTCGTGTTTGTGAATACAAGTGAGATTTCCCTTACCTTGCATTGTTCGATCTTGATCCTTGATTGCTAAACCTCGCCAAGCTATTTCGCTGCGTGTGTGTGCTTCGGGTTGGCTGAGAGTGCACGGGACACTGCTCAGCACTATCGCAGGAACGGAAAAATTCGGGTGAGTTCCGACTCCTGTGACACATACCATCCCAAGGCGAGCAATTCCTCTCTTTCAAGTTAGGCTTCATTTGCCATAAACAGTTTCCCAACTGATGTACAAAATTATGGCACGGAAGGGAAACCCGAACCAAAGAACAACCAACCAACTCATCAGACAATGGGAAAACGGTATACACGGAACTCATAGCTCCTTGGCCTTCTGCCTCAATTCATTGAGCTCCTTCTCTACCTCTGCATCTTCAAAGCGGAGTGTTCTTCCCGGTGGAAGCTTGCCTTTCTGTTGAAGACGACAAATAGCAAGGCATAAAGATCATCTTTTCACTCTTGCTATCCTCTCTTATTTGCATCAAGAGCCTAACCAAACCAAAATTTTTTTATTCCCTCAACTACAGAGTTATACAGCTCATAAAGAATTTTGTCCACATTAGATATGTTCCATACTTTCTGGGATTCTTTTAAATGAATTAGTTGATAAGATAAACAAACTTGGACGTAATTTTCCTTTCTTTCAGTGGTGCCCGCAGAATACTAGTATTCAAACTCCCCAACTAATTTTATTTCAGAGAAGGACCAACCTTTGTGGCACCAGAGAGTTGCTTCTTCAAGTTCTCTAGATCACTGTCAACTGATGAACTCTCCAGCAAAGCAAACTGCCAACAAGCATAAACAGCAATAGGTTAGAAAACTTCGTAAGTTTTGCATGTTTGGACATGAAAGATGGTAATACATGGTAGATTACATAACAACTCCGACATTTTGAGATTAAGAAAAAGAATAAAAGGACCATCATTTTGCAGATTGTTCGAGAAAGGATAGTTATCATTCTGAGCATCGCAGCTAAATTGTCCAATTGTCCTCTTTCTGTAGTGCTTAGACTATAGAAACTTTTGTACATTTTGCTATTAAGTTGACAGTTATGTAACATTTATAGCCTTATCAGCTCATGAGTGAAAGCTTAGTTATCTTTCCAAAACAAAAAGAGAAAGATTAGGAAGTACGAAGAAAGAAAATGTCTGAGTTAATTTCCATTTACCAGAACAAAATGCTTAAGAAATGCAGTTTCATGATTCAGAAATGAGAAAATAGTCACCTAGAGAACTGCAATTGTTGTTTCCCCTATATTTGCTAAGCTGATGATAGGCTCATTTGTAGAAGACTTGAGATATGAAGCAGTGCAGGTGTTTAATAAATCACGTATCCTCATTAACAAATATGAAAATTGTTTTCATTTTTCTTTTATCCTTTATCTGAAATCTTCAATAATTTAGAACTGCTAAAAGGGGATAAAAGAAAAGATATAAATGGTACCTTCCCCTCAAGATCATCACTAGTCAGCTCACCAAGAGCTTCAGCTTGAGATTCCATGGCCAGAACTATTTCATTGGATGAGAGCAATGCAAATTTAATATGTATTCAGCCAGCTCCTCAACTAGAATTATTGGAATACCAAATACAAATATTACTCACCTTTCTCTTCCATCTTCTCAAAAGCTGACAGGGCATTGCTTGTGTTTACATTTCCTAGCATCTCACTTACTTTGGTTGCAGTCCTGAAGAATAAGAAGAAATAAATGAAGTGATAAACAATGTAGAGGTAACAAAACTTAGGGTAAGTAAAATCATCAATGATAAAAGGTGGTAGATACAAACTTTGCAGACTGGGCACGGGCCGTTAAAGTGTCCTTTTTCGACTTGGCCTCCTGTATTTTGCTCTCCAATAGCTACAGTGAAATATATATTAGAGGAAAGCCACCCAGCAAGTATGGCTTTACTCATTAACAGAAGTTTGAGAAGCAGATGACCCAGTGTAAAAAGTAAAGGCTTAACCAATACTCATTGGGAAATCTGAATGCACTCTGATTGAAGATAAAATAAATGTAGGGTAGGCTTATGTTTTGTTTTTAGCAAAAAATCTTTTGTATATGATTTTACGCATCTTCTTGATGCGATATTAATGAAGTTTCTTATGGACTACTCCAAAAAGAAAAAGAAGATAAAGTAAATGTAGCCTCAGACATTTCTTTAAACATGCATCACCTTTGTTGGGGCTAATATTTCTAGAAGATTGTAAGAGAATAAAGTGTTTGATACTGTTTTCCTCCAAGAGAAAGCCTCAGATAGTTGAGGGTTCTGATTACTTGGTATAGGCTACGGTCTCTAAGGGCCAATATTGCTTGCTAACTTCCCACTAATACCGATACTTTAATACAGCAACTAAACAGTGCCAAAGCAGTGCATATGTTACATTTATCTGTCCATTGGTGTCATACATCATGCAAATATCAATGACAGTCAGACAACAGTCATATTATAGTCTAATTGACATACCCGTGTATTGGAGACCAGATTATCAACAACACTTTTCTGCTGTTCGTACTGAGCTTTCAAAGCATTAGAATTATCCTGTTAAAACACTTGAATTCATAAGCTTTTCAGGGGTATCAATATTGATAATTAGGATGCAGATAGATGGAGCTATGCTAGAATTCCTACATTATTAATTTGCAGTAAGAATGCTTTTTGAGTAAAGTGACAAATTATTCCATCAAAATTGCTGTATCTTTCAAGAAATTCAACAGACTACCTCTAGCCTTGATACTGAATGCTTATTCGTCATGAGGTAGATAGACTACATGCAGATCATGAGAGCTCTTCCAGGAATTTTATCTGCTTGTGAAAAATTAAATGCAAGAAACCATGGGTGTGAACAGGGGAAAAACCCTACCCTTGATTTTTGTAGAAATCATTATATATACATAATTTATCAAATTTTGACTTTGTAATAATTTCCGTCCATATATGATTTCACAAGGTCAAGCTTAGTCAGCATCAGAATAATTTTGCTTGAGTCCTACTTTAGTTCATGAAATAGAAAGATCAACAAATCATGCAAAGTGTGCTTACTTTAGGCAATCGATAACACAGTAAAATAAGTAGAACATAAAATTATAAAAGAGAGAAAATACAGGAGAACTCATGCCAACCAGCTCGCCGAGAATCCTGCAAAGACCCATGTGCAAAAACAATTTCAAAAACTCGTAGACTTACAGCATAGGATTTACGCCTTTTTAGAGCCTCACGAGCAAGATCTTCATCTCCTTTTTCAAGAGCCAACTGGGCTTTACGGTACCTGTATTGGAGACCCAATATGAAGATAACCTTAACGTCTTGAGGGAACTTTAGTGGCTGCACATTACCATTCCTCAGAAGCCTGTTGTGCAGCCTTGTATTTGTTTTCTAGTCGTTTTTGAGATGCTATAACCTGTACCCAAAGGAAATACAGAAACTAGTCAATATGGTTGATGCAGTTGCATCCTCGAAGATTGACAATTTGGAAATCATAAAGGAAACCATAATGGGGCTGCTTTGAATTGAAGAAATTCCCATTTTACATTTTGATAAGAAGAACTTCCCAATATGATAGCTGCCCTGTTTCAATATTGAATACAGAGCTAACCTTTTTCCATTGCTTATCACAAGTTCTGTTATTTGCATTGCCAGCAACTTATAAACAAAAAGGAGTCTGGGTCCCAAAAAATGAAAAATATAATAGAATCTCATAGGAAGAGATACAGAAACTTCATACAGTGTTAATATTGAGTTTACCTGAGCTGTAGCCTGCCTCATTTTTATCAGGTCATCATTCATTTCTAGCACTGTTTGCTCCAAAATTTTCTCAGGATCTTCCAAAGAACTGACAAGTGCATTTGCATAAGACTGCAATTAGTAAAGAAGGATCAGGTTGCTGAAACCAAAATCAAGATACTGCTCTTTTTTTTTGCATTGTCTTTTGATTTTTCATTTTTTTTGGAGCATGCCAGCAAATTCACAAAGCTAACCTTTATAACTCTAGCAAAGCGGTTGAATAGATTCATACGAGCTCCAAGGGCACCCCTACGCTTTGGACAGCTTATTCGAGCAAGTCTAAAAGCTCCAACTGCATGAATGTGGAAATTTTCAACAGACTAAATAGTTTCTAGAATCATTGCAAGAGACTGAATAGAGGTTACCAAGATGTAAGACGGGGGATGTAAAGGATAGATAGAGGGACTCAGGGAGAGACATTGAGAGATTCCATTATCTCCTTCCGTTAAAAAAAATCCAAACGTATGGCAATTAAACTAGAATTTACTTCAAAAATCAAATCCTAGCAATACTTAAGAAATTAAATCGAAAAAAAATGGATGCTTACGGTTTTAAGTTCCAACATGGAGCTGGAAATGGAATCCGAAACCCAACACAGCACACACATAATCAAGCAAAAATCGGACTTTCTACTAGATGACAACTAATAGTAACACAGAGGTAAAGAGACCAAGAAGAACGCACCTCCACCATTGAAGAACGGGGTTACCAGAGGTTTCTTCGTGAAGCAGGGGCCACCGGTAGAGCATGGACGACGATGCGAGAGGGATGTTGGCAGAGAAGGCGTCGACGAATAAATTAATCCCGTAAGCGCCTGCAGCTTCATTGCCATCGATGAGGCAGAGTGAGGTCTCTGAAGTCCACGAGCTGCAGCAGGAAAAACAGAGAACGCTTGAAAATGGTTTCCGTTTTCATTCAATCTTGGATAATATTTTCATTTTCCCCTCTTCATTTTTTCCCCTCGTTTTCCCATAAGAGAAAAATAAAAATACAAACAGTTTTCAGAATAATATAAATCACAGCCGTTGAAGTATAGAGAAAACATGATCAAAGGTCACGATTTCGACCACGTGTTTCTCCACCTCCGTGTCTCCACCCACCACCCCCCCCCTGCCCTCACCCTCGGCCGTCTCCACTCTGCCGCTGCGGCCTCTTCCGCCCCTTCAGCTCTCTAGGTCGTTGGTCCTCTGAAGTTTTTGGAGCTAATCATCGGCTTAAGGCCTGAGTTCAGAATGGAGCAGAGACTGGCGAATGCGTGGCGGATGACGGTGAATGAGAAGAAGTTCATAGAGACCGCTTTGCTCTCAGGCCTCCGAATCGATGGCCGGAATCTTTACGACTATCGCAAAGTGACTATCAACTTCGGCAGGTACATATGCTTATACTGCTCACCTTTAGTAGGTGTTAGAATGTTGTGACTCCATATGTCCGCTTTCATGTAGGAAAATTTTTTTTGGCCAATTTCCGTAGGAAAGGTCGGAGATGCCGGTTTTTTACGGTTCTCTAAGCTAGCTCTGTCTGTCATTTAGGCGAACGTTGCTTTGTCGGTAGATAGATGTTTCAAGAAAACATGTTTCATTCAGTCAGTTATTGGCTGGAACTTGCGAGCGGTTGTATACGCTGTCTTTTGGTTGATCGGAGCTAGTCTGCTTAATTATGATTTTTGCGTCCCAAAAATCCTCTCTTCTCTCCTGCCCGACTTGGATACTGTAGTTTTGCCTGGATTCCTTCGGACGAATGTGATGCATTTTGCTTTTCAAAAGAAAAAATAAAAGAAATTTCTTGTCGAGAAGCGGATGCCAGAGTAGATTACTGAAACGTCCTTTCTTCGATCATAATGAACATGTAGAGAAGATGGTTCATCAGAAGTGCTTCTCGGACAGACACGTGTAATGGGTTTTGTGACGTCCCAGCTTGTTCATCCATACCATGATAGACCTAATGAAGGAACGCTTTCAATTTTCACTGAGTTCTCTCCAATGGCTGATCCTTCATTTGAGCCAGGCCGTCCGGGTGAGTCTGCAGTGGAGTTGGGCCGAGTTATAGATCGTGGCTTGAGGTGTTCGACTCAACCTTCTTTTGTGTGATCATTTGTCACTCTATAAGTTTACTGCAACTGCTTTATGAATTAAGTAATCTTTTATGGCAGAATGATGTGATTTCTTGGAGCCGATTTGCCTTTTGATCTGAAGCAATCCTGCAATTTAGAAAATAAGTTATCTCACTGGTTGAGCTGCATGTCTTTGCAATCAAGAGTACCTGTGAAATTTTGGAGAAAAAGTTATTTCACTTTTTGAGCTGCATGCTTTTGCTCACATGAAGTGTTTTTCCATGAAACTTCTTGGAGGATCTGTGAACTTTGTGATTATAGGGGAAGTGTTCCTCCAGAAACCTGCTTGTTATTCATGTCAAAATAATTTGCAGGGAAAGTAGGGCAGTGGATACAGAATCACTATGTGTCCTTGCTGGGAAATTGGTGTGGGCCATCCGAATAGATCTCCACATTCTAGATAATGGGGGGTAAGTGGTTATATAATTTATCCTTTCTTCAGTGGTCATATTTTGCTTATATTAAGTTTTGATTTAGCATTCACCTTTTCTTATGTTATGTTTGGGGCAGTAATCTTGTTGATGCTGCTAATATTGCTGCTTTGTCTGCACTATCAACATTCCGGAGACCTGAATGCTCATTGGGAGGAGAAGATGGTCAGGAAGTGACGGTCCATCCAACAGAGGTTAGCTCCTTAGATCTCTCTACCTCTAATAATCATCTCTACTGGAATAGATTTGCATTGTCAAGGAGATTAGTCCCATGTGAGAGAAGCTTTAGTGTCTCTAACTATTTAGCTGTGAAGCTTGATTCCTCTCTCCAAAGTAACGAAAAATATTCTGGACATTTTATCCTGGTCTTATGTAATGTTTGGACCTTTTCGACAGGCTAGGGAGCCACTTCCACTCACAATACATCATCTTCCAGTAGCAGTAACCTTCGCATTCTTAAGTAATGAAAGCATTGTGGTAGGTAACTTATTCTGTGCTGCATCTTTTTTTAGTCTTTTTTTCCAGTCAATTCGGGGGCTTAAATTCGGTTTTGCAAAAAACCTTGTATCACCCTTTTCTCTTATGTAACAATTGTTTCCTTTTCTTAAAAGGTACTAGACCCAACCCATCATGAAGAAGCTGTTATGGGAAGAAGAATGACAGCTACACTAAATACAAATGGAGACATTTGTGCTATTCAGAAGGCTGGAGGAGAGGGTGTCCCACAAAGTGTCATCATGCAATGCTTGAGAATTGCAGCTACCAAAGCCACTGATATAACATCCAAGATAAAAGAAGCTGTAGGTTATTCTCATTGGATTCTTTGTCTTCGAGAATTTTCAGGTTTCTCTTTTGACAAAAAGGAAATGTTTAGGTGATGAGGTAGTAGAAGCAAGTTTTGTTGCTGACAATATAACTGGGAGCAGTTCCAATAAGATTCCATTCATGTCTTCCTGAAACATTATGTGAATGAATCTTGCTGTAGGTGGAAGCATACAACACAGAGAGAGCGCTTCGAAAGATTAAGCATCACTCTGTGCCTAATGTTAGTGTAGCTGCTGGTAAAGTAAAGGAAAATAAGAACCTTCCTCTTGATCACAAGGATGCTGATGATCTTTCAGGGAACCAGATGCCTGAAATTGCTCAACTTAAGCTTGAGAACGAGGGAAATGATCCTCATCAAAGTGATATTGTTGGAGGGAACATGAGAATTGGATCATTTGTGAAAGGAGGAATTACTGGTAAAGGTGGCAACATAAAAAATTTCCTTGGAGGTCCATCGAGTTGGTATGGCATAAACATTTGCATCCTTCTCTTTGATGTATAAAATCAAAATCATCTACTTTGCAGCTTCCATAAACATGCAGATGTTGAAGGAAAGATTTGACTTTGAAAAATGTAGCTTGGAGAAAGTATCTTTTATATATATATATATTAGTCAATTACGAATTAAATTTGACTCTCTTCCAGGGATCCATACTCCAAGGGCATTGATCCAGACCTCCTGAGATCTTCTCTTGCATCACGTGGTATCAATTTGCCCCCTTTTTCACCGTGACAGAAATTGTTATCTTTAGATGTAGTTATTTTCTTCTTCTGGATTGTTCCTTCAGCTAGTTTGTGCATATTTTCCAAAACAGAATATGACTTCAGACTCAAAACAATATGCAGGAATTTCAATGCCCAGTAAAAGGCAGGAAAACACGAGAGAGGAGAAGCATATCATCTCAGAAGCTAAAGCAGAAGTTCCTTCTATTGATAACAACCCAGCTTGTTTCATTATCAATTCAAAAGTTGGACAACCGGCCAATAGAGAGAAGACATTGAAAGATGCAGTGAAGCCAAAGCACAAGAGGAAAAAGAAGGGTTCCTCTTCCATAAATGGAAGCTAGTTTCATCTTCTGAATGCATGTAAGTAACCTAATTAATATTTATCATGCGTTGGTAAATTTCATCTTGCCTCCTCTTATTTAACCACAGCTCAGAATGTACTATGTACTATTAAATGGCCTAAGGTTGCTGCCCTTGCCGATCATAAATGTCTCTCAACTGTATCCATTGAGATAAACTATTTTGCATCTGGAGGCAAGGCATCACCTTGGAAGCAAATTGAAATTTAATCGTTTATTCTCATTGCATGACAAGTTCAAAAGTTAGCAATCAAATCATTATGTGAAGTCTTTTATATGAGAAAATGGAACATATCTGTTCTCTTTTGGCAGATTTCAGATTTCCAGGTTGATGACTGGAGGGGCTTAAATGAATTGACGAAGGCTGAGGTTTCAATTCTAATCTCCAACTGATCCCATGGTTCACGAGGCAAATATGGATGCTCAGAGAAGGTTTCTGTGGCATGGCTTGGGAGAACTGTCTGACTTGGGTAACTTTCATGTGCTAGATTAAATGGTATGTTAATGTTTCTGTCCCCACCGATATTTCACTTGCTGAATGGAGCATTTCTGTTTTTTTTTCCTGGGGACATTTTTGGCCAGCTATAGTGAACACAGGTTTAGGTTGAAACTGAATCTTGCTATCACTTATTTTGAAGAATATGTCCGATCTCCTTGGCTTCTGGCTCTACTCTCTTTTCCAAAACGTTGATGTGACCTTGTATTTATAACCTTACTGTTTCACATCCTTGCATTTGTAGAAATTCAGAAGTAGTAGTGTAATGGTCTTTCATACTATCATCCTTACAACCTGCTTTTGATCACAAAACATCCAAGATATCTGACATTGCAGAAGCAGGCCAAGCTCATGCTCTGGAGATGACAGCAGAAAATTCTCTATTCATAGTCAAAAGCTTGTCCCAGTTTGATCTAGAAAGACTGGAATCATGTGGTTCTCTTCCATTATTTTTAATCTGAAATCTGGTAAAGCAAGTTTCCAAGAACTGGAAAACGAAAAATCAGGGAAAGTTATTGGCATTTTCTATATTCAAAAGAAATCCATCTCCTCTCTTAATAAAGTTAACAACCTTTCAGGGGCACTCTCTGGGTAGCAGGTTGAATGCATCTGCCAACTGAAATTGAAGAGAGACTGAAACTGCATAAACCCAAAGCGAGGCAGGAAAAACTCTTAAAGTTTCTTTCATCATCCAATGTCCACAAACCTATACATTGCACTGAATCTAAATCGTCAAATCATAATCAACGGAAAATGGAGGAATGGGGATTTCCTCTTGAATGAATGGAGATCCAGCAAGGATCAACGTCAACGAGCAAATGTCCTGACCACATAGATTGATGAACCAAGCAATTAAATTACAACTTGATCATGAAGACCGGTCATGAAAAACATAATTTACAGATGACCGGTCGTGCTTATTGAATAGCCAGTTTGCTAGTGATCTTATTCTATTCAAATGATCCAGTCCACCCTTCCAAACATGTCCACCATTTTTCAATCTGACCTGGCCAGGTTGAGACTGAGATTTCCACATGCAAACATGTGTTGAGTGATCAATACATAATTTCGATGATCCATCATACACAAGAATTCCCCAGGTCCAGGCCGATGATCAGGCCAAACCTCTTTCCTAGACCACCAATGGAGAAACTTTGAGGCTGAGATCCATAAATTCCACACAACACTTGGAGAAAGAGAACTACCACATGAGTTTATCATTGACCAATGTAAGGCCAGGTAAGGACAGGTTCAGCAAATAGTGCTGGCCAGTCCTAGCTCTGTAGGTTTATTTCTTGTTAAACATGGTCTAATTCAGGTTGTGCCTAGCAGGCTGCTCCGTTCATGATCAGCTTTTGGTAACTCCAATCCATTTCACAGGTAAAGCATTACTGAACTAACAGCTCCACAACTAAAGAGAGATCCACATTACCTGCTCCACTTCAACGCAGTCTGATGGTATCATTAGGGAAGATAACGTTGGGATTACGTATGTGTGGATCAAGGGCAGCCAGTCCCTTCCACTTAGCTCCGGTTCCATGGACACGGGATGAGATGCTCCACAAGGCGTCACCAGGCTGAACCTTTGTACTTGCATTGCTAGTATTAGTACTAGATTTCTGGACAGGCTTCGATTTCATAAATGGATGCTTATTGCTCTTCCCCATTCCATTAGCAAGTAACCATCGGGACCCTGATTGTTGCTGGGTTGTAGTTCCCCATAGTTTCTTCTTCCCAGGATCAGTCTTGAGACCTGCAACATGAACTTCTGTGATCTTAAATTGCTGAATACCTTCCTGTTCAGAAACACACTCTTCTTTCTTCCCCTCTTTCACCTCATCTTCCTTTATCGACTTGGAGACCTGATCATCATGTTCATCATCATTGTGCCTTAGTTCTGACACCTTACAGTATATTGTTGGTTTTGGGGGAACAAATACTCTCTCAACTTGGATAAGTGCAAGCATTGGAGCACCAACCGGTTCATAGTTTCTCAGAGGGTCATGTAACTGAACCATGAGAGCTACAGTGAAGTTATTCCCAAGTAAGCCACACTTTCTACTCGATCCTTTACCTCGCTTCCTCTCGCCTTTTGACCCACAGATCCAATTCAAGGAGTTTGCATGATGAGCTGCGAGAATTTTGGAAGTTCTTTCACTAATCTGATCAACATCATCATCAATTTCCCCGGAATCCAACTTCATCCATTCACTGAGACTGAGTGAGAGTCCCATTAACCCATCAGCATCATCATTACTGCTTTCTTTTATGTCAAGAAGCTGCAACCCTGCAGCTCCATCTAAACCCAGGGACCCATTGAGAACATTAACCCCCTTGCCTTGGAGGGTTGAGATTTCTCCAATTGACCGTGCACTGATGTTTGAAGGTGCTTCCTCATCTGACATTCCTGATTGTATTCTGAGTCCCTCCATTGAAAGGGCTTCAATCTTATCAAGAGCCAAAGGAGCAAGGTCTTCCAAAGACACATATTCAGATCCCATCTCACTGCCTACTGAGCTCCGGTTGGACCTACTGGAATAGAAGTCTCTCTTGTGTTCAAAAGTTGCATCTTGAGGGACCATGAAATCATGCTGCTTATGTGGCCTGCATCAAGGAAGAGATGGCACGGATTAGATTTATTTGATATCAATATGCATTTGTAATGTTCAACAACACAGTCTTATCCAAATTGAAATTCAACTTCCTATTGTTCTATAAGGACCTTCGGAAAAATCTGCAATAATAAATGGGTAGCTGATGTAAATATACCACATGCCCTCAGGGAACACCTCACAAGACCCAAAAGCTAGTGTCATACAGGATAGAGTTAAAAGAGATAAACAGCAAACAAAAACCCAAATTAACATACCCAACTCCCTCCAGAGAAGGTAAAGCTTCCATAGCCACTTGCTCCATTGTCTTCCCAGTTATATCATCCAAAGGCATTAACCTATTGGCCTGCACAGAAAGCTTCTCAATTCCAACAGAAGCGAGACGCTGCAATATCTCCGCTATCTCGGAACCCATTTCTGCAGGGACCACGATAGGACTAGAAGCCTGCATGATTAAACTCCCACCGCTCTTAGCACCTCTAAAAAGAGAGGGATTCATGGACCGCAAGAACCCTCCATTTTGCGTTTGAAGATATGGCCCTAGACCATCTCCAATAGGAGGCAAATCCAGTGTCTCTTCACCAAATCCACTGGAGCTGCTAGCTGGAGAAGCGTGAAAAGCTTTCTCATTCAAGCCCCATTCTCTCATGAGAGCTTCAGTTTCCATGTCTTCCAAAATTTTCGCCTTTGTTTTTGGCGACGGGAGTTCGATACCAGCAGAACCATACAACTCACTATATCCAAGTTCTAAAGTTTCCCCATCTGTAGGGAAATCAAATAAAGAATAACCATTAGCCAGTGCTTCCTTCTCGAACTGCCTAAGAAGCTGCTCCCTAGGGGATTCTGGCTCACTTTCAGAATTCATTCCAAATGGGCTGTGCTCAATTCCCAGCATACTTAAGAAATCACTGGCCACAGATTCAGTGACATCATCTAGGCTAGGTGACTTGCCCATCTTGTTTGACATTTTATAATTTGATTCAACATCTAACTCACCTTCACATTCTTCGGGAGAACCAAGCGCAGAAACCTCTAAATCAGCCACACTGTCTAGGGCCAACTCTAGCTCCTTCATTAGTAATTCTGTACTGCTGCAGTCATTATCATTGATTGATTCAATCTTTTTCTGTAAATCAGCAGTAACTTCAAATTCATGAGACCCTGCTATATAAACATCAGTTGTATCTGCAATAATCTCTTCAGATATCACATGTTCTTTCTCAGACAACTCTACATCCTGCTCAGTTAAAGAAAATTCATTCACTTCACACACACTGTCACCGAGTCTTTTACAGTCACCATCCAAATCAAAAGGAATTGATTTGATGGGATCAGGGTCAAGTTCTTGCTTATTTGCAGTACTAAATCCCAACTTTTCTTCTTTTTCTTTGAGTTTCTGATACAATACATCAGCTGAACGAGCAAGCCCTGACCTCGATACAGGCAAAACTTCATGAAGATCTTTCACTTCCTCCATTGATAGACTAGGAAGCCTTCCACTACGTCGTACTGAATTCCTCTCACTGACTTTGTTAAATCTAGCCATAGGCTTCAACTCATTCTGTCCTGATCTCAACATGTCAGGAATGCTCTGTTTATTTCCAATGGCCATGGGATTATCCGCAATAACACGATATCCAAAACTAACATTTAAGGATGCTCCATGGGCATTTCCTGACAATCTGAAGCTCGTGGTCCACTTCCCCGAATTCTTGTCCTCCTCCAATTCTTCTAGAGTGAGTGGAAGCAACCTTGTAAGATCAACTCGGTGCTTACCAAAATCAAGCTCCGGGGTACCAAAAACTGCCACATAAAGTAGAAAATGCTTGGCTTCATACTTTGCCGAGTGATGAGGCCCGCTTCTACTCCCATAAACTGAACAAGTGTGCATCAAACTCTCCTCAAACTCGGCCATTCCTTGGAAAACCTTTGCTGGGCGAGTCACCAGAGATCCATCCCGCCGCTTCCAGTGCACACAAAGGCTAAGACCATCAAAACTAGCAGGGAGCCCATTGATTGTATGTACTTGAAGGGTGAAGCAACAGTTGAACCTGCAGCTCCGAACATGAGAGAAGGCCTTCAAGGGCCTCCAGTTCCAGATGGATTTCTTGTCTTTCTGTGATGGATCAGCATTCCCATGTCTGAGCTTTGATTTCGGATCAGGCAATTGACTTTTTCTGCTGATGGATGTGGTTCTGCAGTTGGACCGAGAAGTTGAAGCACCAGATGGGTTCTTGTCTATATAAAGTGCTTTGCTTATGGCTTCAATTTCACCTAATAGCTTCCCATGATCTGAATCCACATCAGTCTTCTTCCCACCTCCAGATTTTGATGACATCATCTTCCTTTGCTGTTCAACTTCTCTTGATTCCTGCACACTAACTCATGCCTGTGGATAAACAAAAGAAAATACAAAAGCTAATTGAATTCATCAGGTCATTCAATCCAAAGATTTTCAAAAATGAGAAGAACAACCAAGGAACTTAGTGTACCTGCAAAATTGGAGCCTTGAGGAGGGACGCAATATAAAAAACAAAAACTTTACAAAAGAAACAAAACCTCTGCAGTTCACGCATAATGGAACACCGGGAGACTACCCGGTGCTGGGAAATACAGCTTGGAATTCTAGCTAATGCAAAAAGCGATACATCTCTTCCCCTTTCCTTGTATCAGCCAAATTAACATCAATCCTGAGTGACGCACAATCCGGTGACATGAGTGGCAACAAAATCTCCGATAAAAATGATAATTTTGAATCACTGGAGTCTTAAACCCTGGCCTTTTACCCACTACGCATGCTAATTCAATCCAAAAATGGCCAAAATAAAAGTACCAGCGTAATCCCTACCTCCAACGAAAGAATCCTTCAGATTCCTCGATGTTTCGTGCAAGTGGAGGAACCCTTCATACTCCACGATCCCGATTGATATGCCCCGAGAAAACTCTGATCACACAATGCCCTCTGTCAAAAACAATCCCTCGCAGCCTACGAAAGGTCTATGAAACCGGACAAGGGAGGTGATCTTGTCCAAGAAATGAGAGAAGAGTATGACCCCGATTCCAGCAGAGAGACTCGAGCTGAGAAGAAGGGGAAGCAAAAGAATCGGCGGAGACCCAGTGAGAGTCAATATTTCGACCTGATGAGGGAGGTCAAAGCTTACTCAGACGAGAGGAGCGTCTGATCCGTAGGTAGCGAGGCTCTTGAGAACCTTCCAAATGTCATGTTTCCGACACGCACCCGGCAGGCGGAAGTTTTTGAATTGTCTTTGTTGTCTCTCTCGTTGGGCCCATGGGCTCTTACAGTTGTATAGCAGCAAATTTCATATTTTTACTTTTTTCTGGATTACATACTGATTTATGTTGTTCAAAACATGCTCTTTTTTGGATTATAGAAACGCAATTACAGAAACTTTCCTGCGTAAAAATAAGAACAACTAATTCAGATCGGTTTTCGATGATGTCGGCTTGTTCAAGAGAACAATCTGTTCAAGCTTCCTACCAGATACTGGTAAGCTAACCCTTCCGTATAGATCAAGTGGAGATACGTTTTGATGGTACAGGCAACATCGGAGATAGACTGCACAAGACACAGTGCAAGTACTTTTTCCGATACGGAACTACAAGAACAAGGAGGAAAGTTGGAGGAGGTCATCATCGCACATTTATTTCTTCTGCCTTTCATCCCACCCATCCCCCCGCTCTTTTTTTTTGGTTGAACAAGTGATACCTGTGACTACAATTCCTTCGCGCCTTTTCGCTGAGAATTGGAAACATCGAGTTTCAAAACTGTTATAGGTACAATCACCCGAAAACTGGTAAACTCATTTGTTCGACTTAACCAAACAAATCGTAGCACCAAAGCCCAACATCTTACTGGGTTCAAATATGGCCTCATGATCTTCGTAGCGCTGCTCAACTTTTCAGGTTTTTTTCCTGACTTGTAAATCATTTTGAGTCGACGCAACTCATCGACAATTCAGTTTACAAGAAAGAGGACTAGTAATAGAATGCTGTTCATGAATCATCAAAATGATGTGATGCACAAAGACGTCTTCTTTCAAACAGCAGTTCGCTTATAAAAGAAAAGGAAGATGCTGCACAGATAACATCAAGATAGTACAAAAAGAAACCATGAAACTCTAAGAAATCCAAATTCAGAGCATTGAAAATTTTCAGATATCCCAGAGATAAAATCATGTACAGAACAAATGAAATGCAAATTATCTTATGACATTACAATGAACATGACTAGAACTAGAAGAGTTGAAGAGGAAAAATGTTACCGTATACACATAGTCAGCTACTGTAGAGTCGGCTTTGCTGTTGATCACTTGCTCGTAAACTTTCAAGGGTCCGATCTTTTCTAGCAGAATGCCTCTTGGTATCTGCTCAAAAATGAAACAATTGCAGAGAAAATCCTAAATTCTGATTATAGCACCATAATGCAGCAAAATTGGGTGTGCTTGATCAATTAGATTTGCTGCAAGCTAACCCAGCCAAAAAATGACATGCTGCAAGCTATTTGAGGACCTGTAGAATATAGATGCTCATATGAAAACTGGGGCAGAGGAACTCAGGTTTTTTCCTGGCAGTTCTAATTGATTTTCCAAGATCCACACAGATGAAAAGGAAAAAGAAAGTGGTTAAGACCAATTGAGAGGATTACTCTGCATACGTGGATAACTATATGAATCAAGCAAGAAAGGAGAAAGATCAGATTTTCAACAACCTGAGTTGATTAAATTTCTAGCCGTAGTCTCCTGCAGTATCAAGGCAATTTAGAGCTCGTTTGTCAATGCTTTGCTTTCCTCCTAGATGGCATTTTGAGCTTTTCCCTCAACTAATATGTGCTATTGGGAATGCTTTTGCCTACAACTTTCTGGAAAAATGAAGAGCGAGATTCTAAATTCCTGGGGCATATGTAATATTGTGGCTAATAACTATACATTCGGCACTGATTGGCGAAAATAACATCTGTTAACAAATGAAATATTCACTCTACATGAACAGTAATATAAAGAAGATACATATATTACATCCTAAGATACAAAGCATGTGTTTTCCGCATTGGTATAAAACAAAAAGAATTACCTCCGATAACCTCACAGTTTTCAGAATGCAACCTATGAAATAGCCTGTAGCTGTATCACACTTTTGTCAGCTGATGATGATAAAGATTCTCTGTTGTGAGGACTGGAGAGAACTTCATGTTCACAAGTTGCTGGTATGACTGGCCTAATGTTACCCGGGTTTAAAGGAAAGAGGAACTGATAGTAGCCATCCATTATTGCTGTAAAATTGCATGTTGCTGCCACCTTTGGGATCTGCCCACTCAGCAAAATGATTTCATCAGATGTAAAACTATTAGAAGTTCACTACAGACTTCTTCATCAACATAATTAAGTCAAAGATTGCATCTCCATTGCTGATTTCTCCTGTCAGCTTGCCATGTTATTGCTGTGAATCAATAGAAAAAAATTCAATCACCTTCTACCATGTAACCTATCCCAACTTAATGTTTACGCTAAGATCCAAACTTTTCAGCAAGTCCAAACCCCAAAAAGAAATTAACTGTAAGAGTTCATGCAAATGATATAGTACCTGGTAAATGTCACGCATATACCCATGAAGACTGGGATACTCGAGTAGCTTCTTTTTCGTACATTTGAACAGAACATTGTAGACAAGATCAAACCGAATCAATGTAGTGAAAAGGCAAACATCTGCAAGCGTCAGGACATTCCCACACAAGTACCTTGACTTGCTCAGATGACTGTCTATATGATCCAGTGCATCAAACAACTGATTCACTGCAGCATCATATGCTTCCTGAGTCTGTGCAAACCCACATCTGCAAAAGAGAACTTCACCTATCATTTTATCTCCTTCTATATGTGATGTAATATGGGTCATTCGATAGTGAAGTACCATTACATTGTCATGCTTCAATCTAAAATCTAGACTGATAAGTGAGCATCGAAAAGAATTATTTCACTGGCCAGGACGAGCAAAAACAGCAGCCAGTCAATTGAAGCACTGACGGAGAGAGGAGATGCTACTAAATCATGAAATCAACCAAAGATCAGCTTTAACAGAATTATGTTCAAACCACATGGATCAGCCAATTATTCAAAACATGGCTAGGGGATCTCAATCAGGATAGCTTGGATCAATTTGTGGAAACACTTTCTGTGCTGCAAACGCAGTGTAAAACATCATGCTCAATCTGGCAAGCTAAATTCGACTGAACTTACCGCAAAATTCAAAGAAACTTGCTCGAGATAATAGTAGTCTAATGAAATTGTCAAATCTAAGTTGCTGATGAAAAAAGACAGGATAGGGAAAACCTCAACCTGTAAACCCCGTTATTCACATGGGGGTAAATGACTCGATTCCACTCTTTTATCTCTCCCTCCAATTCCAACGGAGATAGATCCAAATCAGGATTGGCCGCCAGCCCATTGAGACCAGAATTGAACAGCTCGATAATATCATAGCTCTCATTGCAGGCCACTTCCTTCCTCTCCACATCCCACAGCATTGGCACAGTGCATCGCCCGCTGTACCCTCCCCTCCTCAGCCCGTAAACCCCCCTCAGGTTACGGCAACCGTTCACCCTATCCTTTCCCGGGACAAGGCTTTCTTTGTCCGCTGATGTGATTGGAATATCAGTATATTTGAATTCCCAGGAGCCGTCAACGCCAGGAGAGGCAACCGAGACCGGCACAGAGTCCTCGAGGCCCTTGAGGGCACGGACTATGAGGGCACGGTGAGCCCACGGACACGGCAGGCCCACATACAGGTGGAGGCCGCCGGGTCTCCGACCAGCGAATTGGGCAGGGTCCGTGACCCGGAACTTGGAGCTGGGACGGGAGTAAGAGCCCGAGGGGTCAGACGGGGCGAGCTGGGACATCATAAGGCTCCACGCGGTGCTCCATGCCGATCGGACAGTAGAGATGAGGAGGCCCGGCGGGAGGGAGGGGCCCCAGAGCAGTTTGGCGAGGGAATTCATGGCGGAGGAGATAGAGAAGGAGGTTGTGGTAAGGGTGTCGGAGTTTTGGCGGTTGAGGCACAGTCTGGGTCTGAAGCGGGAAGGTCTGGAAGGTGGGCTGTTCGGTCCGTTAACGATGGAGTAACCGTCGCCGAAGAAGGCGGCGGGGGAGCTAAAGGGGCGTCCGCAGAGTGCCATGGTTGTCGCCGCTGCTTCTCTGCGCCAAGATGTAAGAGACCGTGGTGAAATACCCGTGGCATTGTCTTGGTACGACACCACCTGTTGATAAGCTATGACCAACAGATACATTGGAAGGAAAAAAATCTTCTTTTCTTTTTGGCCAATGGAAGAAAAAAAAAAGGACTTCTGCAAGTTAGGTTCCTCAAAGCCGCTCAATCGGACAAACTGGTACGCTGTCCCTCGTTTGAATTCGGGTCGAAAAACATCCGCCTGAACTAAAATCCAGAACTTTATGTAAGAAAAACCCGCTGATCCTTGTACATTTTTCTGTCTGCTCGAGAACATGGCCTTTCACCCTCATAGAGCTCTGCTTTTTTTAGTACGAAGCTTTAGAGTTCAAATCTTCACTGCTGTGTGCAACAGCAGTCTACGTTGAGAGGCTCACCCTCCAGGTTTCCCCGACCTGTACTCCACTCCACTTCTCGTGAAAACATGCAAGGATATGAAGTTCAACGCGTAGGGCAAGAGATTCCTTGCCAGTCTGTTTCTTTCTTTCGTCTGCTTCCAATTCTTATGGTTAGTTAAAACAGATATTTAGTTTAGTTTTGTATATTGCAGGGATTGCACAGAGATGATCTTGAGAATCCACAGAGCTGCTGGAAAGGGGCAGCTGAGGGTCACGTATGAGAAGTATGCAGGGTGGCCAGGCCAGCCCAGGCCCGGCTTTAGCTGGGTTGCCATGATTAGAGCCTTGGACAAACTTCCAGCTTTATATCAATTCACACAGAATAACAAACCAAAACTTAGAAAGGAAGCAAGGCAGGATCTAAAAATCACTTAGCCTGTACGAAAAAACAAATGACTCCTGTATAAATTACATATCTAAAATTTTACCAGCTTAGTAACTGTATACGTGACACATCATGGACAGCACTTAACCCTCCCTATGTACATATGCGATGTCCCTCGGTCCCAAGGAAGAAGGGGGGGAAAACAAAAGATTTATTTTACTATCAATCATATCACTAACACAAGCTAGAGTTCGATATAATAGTATGAGACCACGGTATATGAATGTTTGTTCTTAACTATGAGCAAGTGATCAAACCCTCACTGAGCAAGCTTCCCTCACGGTCCACCGTCTCCCTCACTGCTCGATAAAACTCGACCCAAGAAGAAGGTTGCACTTCCACTGGCCCCCACAAGAATGTCGGGTTTGGGCTCGCAGGGCCTGCAGTGACCAAGTCCAGGACTGACACTGCGGGCTTGGGTGGTTGCGGGAAATTGAAGGCCAAATTATCGACCTTGTGTTCATAGATCTTGCCGATTCGGTCGAGCTTGTACCGGGACGTTCCCTGGAATTGGCCTTGTGCCTCCCATGGGACCCTTGGCACACCCTTCAGATTCCACCTTATCAATATCATGTTCTCAGAGGGCTGCCACACTCTGAGCACCTCGAGGGATATCTCTCGGAAGAGGATTTTGCCATGGAATCTTAAGGCCCAGAAGATCAATTTGTAATTCTCGATTCCTGTGAAGGTGTTTAGTGGGTCTACAAATGTGATATCATCCCTGAAATACATAAATTCATCAGAAGAACGTATAATTCTGTCAGTAGATGTCATATCCAACCAAAAAAACTATATTTTCAGATTTCTGGCAAATGACTTTGCCCCCAAAAGTATTTTCTCCATTGGTTCCCTACAGAAAATCCTGGCTCTCTCCAATTCAGCCTCATGGATGACATACCAATCCTTGAAGACAAACATACTACCATGCAAAAACAAATAGCCAACTAATATAACTCAAATTACATTGATCAAAAAGGTCAAAATTGATTTTTTTTTAAAAAACCTCAAATGCCCATAGGTTGTATTAACCAATAAAACTAACTAAACCATCAGATGCCTTTGGCCAAAATAAGAAAAACAGTCAGCTGCCTGAATCATCAAAGAGTCGAACCCCTCAAATTCACCAAAAATCTCAAGTTGACTAAACAGAATTGCAGTTCTCAAAGGTTAATCCAACATGGAAAGGTTCATCAGTCATCACTATATGCAGTACACAATTTGACCTTGCACCCCCTAATGAAAAGCATTAAAACACTAATTCAGGAACTTTCCTGCAAACATACCTTTCCTAATAAATGATCCAACCTCGCCAAAAAAATTCATATGATTCCGATAACCAAAGAATCAAAATTTTGTGGCATTATCAGAATATTAAACACCTGTCAGAAATTCGTGTGCACCATATAGCCATCACCATATTGTTAGATTTTCCCCGTAATCAAGGAATAAATCTTCTTTCACATTTACCCAATAAAAAGGACTCATCTGGAAACGCTCATGACCCCCGCGTAGCCACATGCCATAGCATCAACAAAATTATCCGACTTCACCAAAGAAATCTACTTCTCAAAAACCAAACCGTCCTATCGAATTTCATTTCTCGAGAATAAAACGGTAATTCAGAGCCTCAGTGCTAAGACGTCCAACTAAGAACTTGAAATCTACCAATCACCCGGAAACAATCCCCACCAATCAATGGCCCCAAAAACGAACCCAGAAAGAAAGACATCGCCCAGAAGGGGAAATTACCTGTAAATTTCGTAATTGAGGTCCTTGGAGAAAATCAAGGGCATGTCCTCACGGAGGGTCCTTACGGCGAGGCCGAGATTGACATAGAAATCGTCCTTCTGCGACTTATCCGGGGATCCACTACTGTTGCTCAACTGGGAGCCCTGAGCTGTAGGGGTCTGGAGGCTCGTGGGGGCAGAGAGAGAAAGAGGAGAGAGGGAGTTGACTGACCTCGGAACCAGAGTCTGTAAAGAAGAAGATGAAGAAGGAGAAGAAGAAGTGGACGAGGAGGAACAAGAAGAGGACGAAGCTCTGTCTTTGGACTTGGGATGGAGAAGGGACGGGGAGAGGTTGGGCAAGAGGAAAGCCATGATCTTTATTAGGAGTCCGTCTGCCTCTCCCTAAATGTGTTGGAGATTTCAGGGAACGGGTTAGAAGAGAGAGATCTTGTGTGCGTTGTTGATTGAGCAACCGACCAAAACACGAGTGTCGAGAGAGAGAGAGAGAGAGAGAGAGAGAGAGAGAATCGTAATTTTAAACGTGGCCATGAGTGTGGCCTCTTCTTCTTCGGCTTGTTCTCTTCCTCCCCTCCGGTCCAAATGTCCATCCGATGACAGAGGTGGTCACCATTTTGATTTCTTGACATCCGAGTCGGATCACAACTTGATGAAAAATCACATTTTTGCTTTTAATACGCGACGATCCTATCTTAAAAAATCGATCTTATGCTATCCTTTCTTATTTAACCTTTCAAACCAAATTCAAAGGTGAACAAACTCACCCATGAGGACCAACATCTTGTAGAGATCCGCTGTTGAAAAAATCTTCATTCATCTCTCCATCAAACTTGGTTTGGAGAAACGATAGGCATGGTCTAGCGCAGAAGAATTGCCGTGACAATTTCAGTATTTCAATACCCTTTCAACATATGGTAGACCACATTACTTTTTATGGAGCATGATTAAGAGGATTTGATACTTGTCATGATTGAACGACACTTACCAATACTATGGACGTGAATTGTCTTGGTTGGGAAGGGGAGACATTCTGCAAAGACAAAGGGTGAAACGGATAAGGCATCCCAACTTGCCCACTGTTCAAAGTCGATGGCTCCGTTAGATTTGTATCAAGATTAGAAAAGTAGCACGTTCTTATCAACAGCCAAGCAAAATTCAAACTTTTATACCTTCACAGCTTGAACCCTGACTCTCAATGCTACTACGTTCAACGCAGCTAACTCGCTAGCATCATGGGTTGATTCAGAAATGCGTTCCAAAGTGAAATGAGACTACCGAGTCACCCCATCAGGAGATTAGGATTCATACGTTTCTCAATGTCATGTAAATGGTCAAATGCCTGATCTTGGACCAAACCGGGCCAGATCTCAGGCCCAAATTCCCGGCCAGAGTCTCAACCCCGGCAGTTACTGTCCTGATAGTACTTAATAATTACAACTGTGCCACCTTGCCGCCGCCGGTCGGTTTCGCCGGAAGTGTTCACCGGTCATATTTCAGATTTTCGTAGATGACTTTCAGCGAGCAAAACCATTTTTAAACCTGTCCTCTGCAGAATAGATGACGGATCAAAGGTTTTGAATTTCTTCACTTAGAGATCTCCCATTTTCGATTCATCTTTCAGAAAGTTTTGGACATTCATGACTTTGTGTACAGTTGGAGATGTGGGAACATCTGAATGCGTAAGCATCTGGTGAAGAAGAGGCAAACGCCAGAATCTCAGTTCCAGTTCTTTCTCGGCAACGTAAAGCGCTGAACACGCTATCGATGGAGCGCACCAGTGACTCTAATTTGTTGCCTTCGTCGGATATCACAATCGGAGTCCGATTGACTAATCACCAGAGAAAACAATATAATCATCAGACTTAAAAAAACGTAGGCTTTGAAATCGGCGACAGGAGAAGGCTCAGAGACTGTCGATTGGTGACATCAAAAACCTTCAGAGTTTGATGGTATTTCTTATCGGTCATCACTGCCCTTTCCGATTCGTTTTAGATGAAGTAAAACATTCAGAAGATATTTGCAGCGAATAACTCATGAAATTGCAGGGAAAACCAAAAGCAGGTTAAAGGAAGAACAAGAAAGGGGAAGGCCTCAGAAAGCTAGAGATGATGATTGCGTCGATCAGAGAAAGCTCTCAGATGGTACGGACAATTTCTCGCATCACAGGCCCCAGTCCCCTAAACCAAATCTTCCAGAGCACACGAAGAACACGAGGACGATGCGTCAATGAGATTCACTGAACTGGAGAACCAGCAAGTACGAAGATCTACCGTCCGGATCTGAGAAGAGCAAGCGTGCAAAATGGGAGCCAATCGCCGCTCCCCGCCGCTATAGGGCTTCCCACGAGCACCTTGCAACCTGACGATGGGTTATATATAGCCGAAGAAGAACCGCTCAAAGCCAACCCTAGCCATTGCTAAAGAGACGCAGTTACCAAAATGTCGGGAAGTGGGCTGCTATAAGTGGCCAGGGTCCATGAACAAGCCCAACGTCGAGCCTTCTGTCAGCTCACAATGTGAAGATCTTGGACGGTCTTAAAAGCTCCTCCCCACAACTAAACCCTTCCCAGTGAAAAAGAAGAAGAGCTTCGGGAAGGAAGATAAACAAAATGGCAGGTACTGGTCCGGAAACTGGCCCGGCCCAAAAACATAGTCCAGGCACAATCAATAAGTCATGCTGATCCAAAAGTAAAAAAACAAATAGTTATAATAAAAAGAAAATTTTGAGAAACTTTTAGACAATAATTGATTATACACAAATGATTATTTTTAAAGTTTTTAAAACCGAACCGGATCAAAAATCGATCAATGTATGAGTTCATGGGTTCCTAAATCAGATTAGGGGTTCAATAGGTCATATCGCATATTTAATAAATAATATTATTAATAAATTAATATAATATTATAATTTAACACTAATTTATATATATAACATTATTAGTATAATTACATCAAGTTCAACATATATAAATCTAAATATAGTAAAATAAAATAAATATTTTTTTAATTTTAGGTCGGTCGATTTTTTATTAGTTCAATTGGGTTCGTAGATCCAATAAAGAACTGGTCGATTCAATCATAACTAGTTACATTTATAATGTAATTGAATTAATTCTGAAAATCAAACTGGATAAATAGTTTATTCTAGTCGAACCGATTAGCCTAGTCCAATTTTAAAAAATTATGGTTATTTTAATATTTTTTTCAAATTAATACAATATTTAGATTAATTTGTAAATTTGTATTATATAAAAAATTATTTTAAAATATTAAAATATTAAATGATATTTTAAAAATATGGTTTTTGTTTAATTCGAGTTTGACTCAACAATACAAAGTAAAAAATATTCATACTTAGGCCGGGAATTTTTGGTAGCCAAGAGGTGGTATGGCCTGAATCGACAGGTACATGGTCCACAATCCCAAGCCGAAAGAGAGTTAGATATCCATGTCTTCTCCTCACTTATGCTAACTCTGTCCCCTTCCTAAGACAATGATTTCCACTTGTTCACACCCAAAAATATTATACATACGCATATCGCACCGATAGTTGTTCTTTTTCCTGCAATAATTACTCCCTTTTTTTCTATTTAGTCAATAAATTCTCACTTATTAGCAATGCGCCTTTTGTATTCAAAATCTAATTCTGGTCGATTTTTCGATTAATTTCATGGTTTTTAAGTTATTCTAACATAATATGTGACAACTTCAACGGTTGTATCCCAATATCACATATTATATACCAACTTGAACTATGGTTGGATTATAATTGCTTCCAAAAGGTCAATCATTAATTCTTATTCTTCCTTGGAGCTTTCATTGATTTAAGTTAGGACAGTTATTAAGGAATTAACCACCCCTAATATAATTATTTTTTTAATTTACGATATTTTGATTCGAGATTTTTTTAAAAGGGAAAATTTCCTAACGGACCATTGCGATTTACCGCCGACCCATGACCCGTGTTGATAGCTTGATGATTAAATTTGGTGGCAACCCAAGTGCCTAATTCTTCTCCACACCACCAGCCTGTCCTATCCATTGGAAGACACTTAGATTTTCTAATGGCCCACGTGCTGCAATATTGAAATTCACCTAACGTCATGCTAACTCACGTGACGGGAATCTAAATTAATGTCGATTCAAATTAACGTCTCGCTAAATTCAGCCAAAAATAATAATAAATGAACAGCTCTCAAAGTTGCGTCCGTCCAAAATGTTTAATATGCTTCTGGCTGGGCATTATTTCATTTCAGTTGGCGAATCTGACGTCAACATCACAACGCCGAATTTCTGTCCTAATAAGGAAATTCAAAAAACCCATAATCTCTCTCTTTTAATATAGTACATTTGAAGTATATAAACATAATATTTAAAATTGGATTAAATTAAAAATTAGTTCAGACTTGAGTTAATGAATTGGGTTGGAGATTAACTTGATCGAACTATATATTTAATAAATAATATTATCAATAAATTATTATAATAATATAAATTGACATTAATTTATAACAATAAATCAATAATATTATCGTCATATTAATCTCAAAGTCAATATAAATATAATTATAATTATAATAAGTATATTATAATATTTTTTTAATTTTTTAATTTTAAATCGATTAATGTTTTTATAGGTTCAATTGGATTCATTGGTTTGACTAAGAACTAGTTGATTAATTGACTACATTTATAATATAATTGAGTTAATTCTAGAAACTGGATGGGGTGAATAGCTGGTTTCCGGTCGAGCCAACTACCTGGTCCGGTTTTTAAAATTGCGACTACAAATAATAAATAAGGAAAATATGTTCACAAAGAGATACAAGAAAAAGAAATTTTGAATGATTCAAAAAATTATTTTATTGAAAGTTGAATTCATAAACTCTTCGTATTAGAGCCATACTATTACACTTACACCATTTTCCCTTGTGTTTACAGTTTATTATGGTACTTGGAGCCTGCATCTACTTCATCATTATATTTTTACCGAAATTAGTGAATGCAGTAAATTTGTGTGATATATCAGATCTGGTGAGAAAATGGAAACTTCGTGGAAGACCAAAAAAAAAAGTAGGGAAATGGGCGGGTCTTTATAGGATAATGGGACAAATTCGTGATTTTTACAAAAAAAAAGAGAAAATTAAAAATATGATCGATCATCTGAGAAATTATAGAAATTTTGGTGGCACCAAAAAAACTTAAAGGATGTATATATATATATATATATGCATGTACGGTGCACTTGACTTGGACTTCCAATTGCCGCTTGCCACGATAGCAATGCCATAGAAATGAATGATTCATAATATGAAAATAAGTATAGTGAAAATTTTATATATTTATTATTATTAACACTTAAATTTTATATTTTAAAATAGCTCTAGTTTTATATATATATTTAGTTTTGTAGTATATTTAAATCTTAATTCTAATAATACTCTAACGTGATTGTTACTTACTAATATGGTATAATAATATGTCAATAAGTAATTGATATGACATGTTGGTGTGGCAAATTTGGTTGATATTGTGTGATTACGTGGTGAAAATTTTATTGATGTATTATGTCACACAATACTGTTAAATATCATGTTAATAACGGTTAAAATTAAAATTCAAATATATTACGAAATTAAATATGTATATATCTAATTAAAAAAATTATTTTAAAATATATAAAATTCAAATATAAAAAACTATAACCATATAAAATTTTCATCTAATATAAATTTAGAGCGTTGTCCTCTAATTTCTCTTAAATATATTATTCTACGGCTTTTCGCTCATTGATTATTATTATTATCGTGTGGGCGGAATTTTTTTTCTTTGCTATTTTTAATTACAAAGACGGAACAGTAGGCTTGTTTTGGGTACTAGTGGGTGTCCATTGGATGCTTTTGCACAGGCTCTTCCCTTTCAGTACACTACACCCCCACATTGAGCCAAATGGATTCATTACCCGGATGGGGTTTACGGTGCTAAAAGCATTTAACAAGAAAGAGATCTGCTTTGTGTGTGTGTTTCCTTTGGGCTAAATTGACAAAACTAGAGCGGCAAGCTCAAAGCACACTTTTTTTTTTTTGTATAAATTGCCAGTTCTAGTTGGACTTTATCCAGCTGACTAATCCGGATCGTCCCGGGTCGGCCCATTTAAGGGATTAAGAGTTCTCCGCTATAGGTGAGACTCGAACTCCAGTCTTCCCATTTAGATGATGAGTGTCGAACCACTCTACCACACTCAGAGCACACATTTTCCTTATGATTGGGTACGGTTCACCATTAAAGGTGCTAATAGGATAGGGAAGCCACCCGGATGGAATTCCGGCCGGGATGAATTTATGATGGGACAAATTGAGCCATTGCTTCATGGAAATGGCATCAGAAAATCGCTATCCATCCCATCCCATGTATTTAGAGAATTTATGTATTCGATTACTTCTAAATTGCTATTTCTTACTCTTAGATGATCAACTTCCTGCTGCATCAATTTTTGATAATTTCTCTCAGCCGTAGTCAAATGCAGGGTATAAAGTGAACAATATTGCATGCCTTTTGCAAGCAATTTGGCGACTCTCATGGGGTGAAGAGCATTCCACGTTTCTGCCATGTCAATGGCGCAACTGGTAATTTTTTGCTGGCGGAAACCGAAAATAGGTTCAGCGTGCAGGGGTAAATCGGTCTGTTCTTAACACGCTGGTCCATTTCGTAAATTCCGCCATCGAACCCAACTCTCGGCTTCTCTCTCTCTCTCTCCCTGCGTCTCTCAACTTTATAAAAACTCCCACCCACTCTGCCCTGCCACTCCCTCTCTCCTCCGAGCATGCCTCTGCGACTATGACCGCTTTCTAGAGAAGGAGAGTGCTCTATTTGACTTCACAAGCTGAGACCCTGCGGGGTGAAAGAGAGGGATAGAGTTTGGTCGACGGGACTATGATGGCGAAGGAGGAACCATGCTCGGAGAGCGCTGAGGAGAGGAGGAGGGAAGTGCCAGCTAGTGTCATCGTCTTCGTCGGGGAAGAACAGCCGCAGCAGAATCGAGGAGGAGGAGGAGGAGAAGGTGAAGGGTGTTCGACGACGGCAGCGAAGAAGAATAAGAAGAAGGCCAGAGTGGTGGAGTGTCGGATATGCCAGGAGGAAGACGAAGTGACTGCCATGGAGAGCCCCTGCGCCTGTAACGGCACGCTCAAGGTCTCTCCGGTTTTTTCATTTTTTTTGACCTTCTTAGTTTCCACAGTCCGGCCTTCAAGCGTTTTCATTCAATTTCTGTGATCAGAGGATCATTTCTCAAGAAACATCGCGTCTTCCAACTGGTATTAATCTTTATCTGCTTGCAGCCTCCAATCGCCACTCATGAAGCTAGCAAATGGTTTAAAGTTTCCAGAATTTATGTTTCAGGGGTGGAAAACATGTTCAGTTTCACATTTTTCGAATTTTATTTTTTGCCTTGTAATCTTATTGTTTTGGTTGAATGTTTGATTTTATCTTATGGTTTCAGAGGAATATAAGTAGCTTTTTTTTTTCCAGAAAATAGGAATCTTTTTTTTCCTAAAAATTAGATTTTATTTTTCTTCTCACATATCCTTAGCCAGTCATTGAGGGCCTCGAGCTTCAATACTTGGAAGTTCATCGTTTTAAATAAGATGGTGGGTTCTCCTGGGAGTTGCATGCTTGTTTTGTTTCCACACGGGATTGATTTTTTTTCCCCTTCCAAGCAGCTTCTTGTAATGTTTGCGGGCACAAGTACTCATGGCTATATTGGACTGGACTGTTCTTGTTGTGCCCTTAAAATCTTGTTTTTCACATTTTTGTGTCTTGACTCTCTGACACTGGTGGCTTCTTCACATGCTTCCTTCACAACTGAAGAAGAAGAAATGAAATTGAAATTGATGAAAGAATGTTGCTTTGTTGATTTGGACTAAGATCCGTAAAGTCATATTAGAGCACAGCCGGTCTGAAGTTAGTGCATTTTATTTCTGGTCCATTGCCTGCAATATCAGGTTTCAGAATATGCTAGTATTCTGTCGGTACCAATAGCACATCATACATGCATAAACTTGGCTGGCTGTACGACGAGCTTGTTTGACATGAAATTGATAGTGGTATGGGCCTATCTTCGACCAAATAGATGGATTGATAATGATTTAGGCCCTCTGCGACCAAATCCATGCTCATTATAGGTATTAGAATTTGGTTTGTAACTTTGACTGTTTCCACAATCATCACTGCTCACAAGCGTCCTCAATCCTTAATGTGCAATCTCTGTCAATTTCTGACATATTTCCTTATACTCATCCCAGTTATCCATTACTTCATTAACAAACATTATGTATTATGCAAATAACAGTTGTGTATCCCTGTGCAATAGGTTTTTGGAAATGGAATTATGTAAAAAACTTCAGTCTTTTTTGGATTAGTATAAAGATAAACACTTTAAATTGATAATTGTATAGTCCACACTGAAGTTCTTCTGCTATCATGTGATAAGGGCAATCCATGCAAAAATGCTGACTTATGCTGTCACATTAATGAGATCTATTTGTTATTTAAATAGGATTTGTATGGGTTCTAGCTATCAGGATTTTGACGAGCTAGTAAACTGCATAAAAATTTCAAGTCTCTCGTAAAATTTGTTTACTTTTTGCTTTTGTGCATAAATCATCAATTGCTCCCTAGTTGCCTTAGCTTTGAACTTTTCAATTGGAGTTGGTTTTGACTGGGGTGCTTCAACTTTTTCTTTTCTTTTCTTTTCTATTCTTTTTGCTAATTTGTCTTTCAAAGTGATCCTACAGTTTGCTCATAGAAAGTGCATCCAGAGATGGTGCAACAAAAAGGGAGACATTAACTGTGAAATCTGCAACCAGGTAGGACGTTGTTATTAGCTTAAAGCTCGTCCTTTTTTCTGATTCCCTCTATGTGTATCTGAAGGATTGATCTGACAACTATCATTGTGTTGGTGGACCATAGGTCTTCTCACCAAATTACTCTCTGCCACCTGCCACAATCAACCCTGATTTTTTGGCAATTGATGTCAGGTAAGTTAGAGAGTTTCACTATCCATTGATCTGATTCTTGAACATGCATCAGATGCAGTTTGGAATTTGTGAATGTGTGATATGAAAGCTAAAACAGTATTTTCATAAATTGCATTTTCCAGATGTAGGTGAAAATTTTTGAAATTTGCTTTCTAAATCATGTTGATATGTTTGATCATTGTATATATTACTTGAAGTTCCATTGTCGTGACCTTTAGTGAATTAGCTTTCATGGGTTCAGAGGTGAAAATAAGAACTCATAAGCAACACCAAATAAAAGCTTTGTAGAATGTTGCTTCACCTGTTAGTCAGTCTGACCATTTATCCTTTGTTAAAATAATTTTTATTCTTCCTATTCAGCCAAGCATGGGGCCCTAACATCAATCTCCGGGATTCTCATCTTATTGCACTAGCTGCTGCTGAGCGTCAATTGCTGCAATCTGACTACGAGGACTATGCTGTTGAGGGTAGTAGTAGCATTGCCTGCCTCCGCTCTGTTGCTTTAATTGTGAGTGATGATGCATAATTGCGTTTCAATTTCCTGTACTCTCTCTTTTCTTATTGAATGCTAATGGGGATTTCTAATTGGTGCAGCTGCTGATAATTTTACTTCTTCGCCAAGCTCTAGTTGTTACCCAAGAAACTGGTATTGTGCAGGGGTCAACAAAATTTTTTGACGTGAGCTTTCTTTCCCAGAAGTGGAAGCTTGTTTTTCTCTGATAACTTATTCCAGTAAAGCTAACCAGAACTGTTCTAAGAGCTACAGTTATACACTGAGCCTGCATCTTCATACCTTCACATGAAAAGTTATTGATAAACGTATAGAGTTGCATATTCCCTTCTCTGAGGTGCAATATTTTTTTGCACTGGACTATTTCAGACGC
The DNA here is from genome assembly GCA_900174645.1 of Sonneratia alba. Taxonomy (NCBI): domain Eukaryota; kingdom Viridiplantae; phylum Streptophyta; class Magnoliopsida; order Myrtales; family Lythraceae; genus Sonneratia; species Sonneratia alba. The sequence continues at coordinate 1,725,314 of FWPY01000071.1, forward strand.
CAACGCTGTCTTCTGACTGAAATTACTTATAGGAAATTGTTGGCCATATCGTTAACTATTAGCTCAGCCATTAACCCTTGCTGGAATTAGGGAGTTAACAGAACAAACTCTTAACTTGTGATAATGTTCAGTTCCAGGTTTCAGTTCTGCAGTTTGCTGGCTTCCTTTTACCATGCTATGTGATGGCCCGATCGTGGTATATGCAAAGCCGAGGGCGACAGGTATGACCTTCCTGTAATTGCAATTTTTCATTCAAAACTGATAGATAGATAGATAGGTACGTAGATAGATTAACCAAACCAACTCATTGCAACTTGCCTTTGAGGGCAAAAGTTCAAAAGTTTCTTGAAGTTATGGTGATCTGGGCTGCATCTAGTTATATTTCACAAGCTCACTATTTCTGCACTAGACTTCCGATGTACTCGAAACCTGCTGTTTCTAAGTCTTTGGTAGTAGGATGATCAGTTTGTAATGAAATTCATACTATGATAGGTAGTTGTTAGCATTTTCTTGGTTGAGTATAACTTTTGTTGGGTCAAATGAAAATAACGTAGAGTTGATTAAACTAATCCATGACCAGTATAGTCAGACGAATTTGCATGTATTCCCACTTTGGCACATCATGACCTAGACTGCGGACATGATGAATGGCCTTGTAGCCTATTTCAAATCCTGTCTAGTTGTTGTTCATGTTAAATATCTTGAGACACTTGCTGTTTACTGTGAAACCACTCATTTAGTAGCTGCCTTTGATATTAAATATTTTTTCTCATCTATGATTTATCTCTTCCAGGTCTAATGAGTTGAGAAATGTATTCAGTCCCCGAGGGATCTGCCTGGCATATGTGCGGGTTATATTATGCTTCTCAAAGGGAAGCTCCTCTCTGTCTTTATCTTCAGGATAGTGTCCAAGGCTTCTCGACCGTTCCCTGGTCAAGTCACGAAATTGTTCAATCCCTGGAAAGAAAAATGGTGAAAATGGAAAGGAGTTGAGGAGTGGGAAATGGCCTTATGAGCTGCAGTTTCAGAGGAGCAAGTGTAAATGTTATGGTTGGATGTGAACGCTGATTTTATCTCCACGGTGATCGATTAACGAGCTGCTTCTCGATCTTGATTGTTCATGTTTTACTCCACTGGACCTTTATGAAATCGTGTTGATCTACGCGCATCAGAATGAACGACGCATGAATACATCTGCTAGAATTGGCAAAAACAGAGAAGTAAGAATTTTACACTGAGCACGGGCTTTTTATTGTCTTATGAGGATTGAGTTAAGGACCTTCCAAGTCTGAGAATTTATACCATCCGACAGGGGTCTCCATTTCTTGAGGGACTGAAGCATTTGATCATTTCGATGCTTACCCCATCGAACATGGAGCCTGGGCTTTACAAATTCCAGGCCCAGATGGACCGGAGCCGATATGCTGGCAAACTTGTGCAATAACGACAGGCTCGATGAGATTTACTATTCTACTGGTGATTGAATCTAGGATGCGTTCGTTGGCATGTCTGCTCTATATCTGTCCTAATGAGAAACCCAATAAAAAAAGAAAAAAAAATTGTTGATGAATATGAGTATGGAGTTTGATGGAGGAAGGGTACCTAAACTTCTAGTGCAGAAAAACCCGACAAGAACAAGAACATACTAGGGTTAGGTGTCGGTTTTGTTTGATACCTTTAAAGAAAACACTGGGTCCCTCGTCACATTTGTCATCGATTGCGGTTGTACCTTCTGGGAATCCCTTGGAGGTGGTACCCATATTTTTTTTAAATTGGACCGGGTTTGTCAGTTCAATCGTTTCGACTAGAATCTTGCCATCCACCCAATTTGATTTTTAAAATTAATTCAATTACATTATAAATATTGTTAGTGTTGGTTGAACTGACTAGCTTTCGGTTAGACTAACGAACTCAATTAAATCGACAAAAAAATCAGTCAACTTAAAATTAGAAAAAAGAAGCAAAAATTTATTGTAATGTACTTAACGCATATCTCTTCTTCTTTTACTTCTCATTTAGCTGTGAGATCTTTCTTTGATCAGTATGGCGATTTCTATAATGATACTAATGCATCAAATTAAGGTACAATAAACGATTTTGGTATAGAGTGGAGTGTTTAGAATACTCATTATTGAATAATTTTAATTTTAATCCTTATTTTATTTTACTCATATTTGATTATATGATACTTTTTTTTCTTTGAAATTAGGATAACGTACTTATTTTATTTTACCACATCTATATCTATATTTATATGTTAAATTTACGGTTAATAACATAGATGTATCAAAGATTTTTTGTTATAAATAAGTATCAAATATGTGATATTATATTAATTTATTGATAATATTATATCATTATTATTACTTATTAAATATATGAACTCATCATCTACTCATAAACTTATACTTTAACTAATTTCTAGTTTGATCCAATTTTAAAAATTATAATGGTCCCAGTGAGGATTGTCCAGTATTCACTCCTTCAACATTGTTCCATTTGATAATTTATATTTAGCAATAATGAAATTCAGTATAGCATATGTATGAATTTTACTAATTTGGGTTTAACTTAGTAGTTCTCACTAAATTTTCAAATGAATAATCTAATGATCGAATTTTATATTAAAAATATTGACAAGAATTTTTTTAAGAATATGTACTCTTCACAAATTAATCTTGAAATATATTTCAACTTATCAAAAATACTATCAAACAAATCAAACAAAAAGAGAACGGTGAGAATTTCCAGCTGGGGGAGACAAGGGCATGGAAATTTGGGTGTCTAAATAATCGTTTTTTTTATTTTTATTGTCGGGTTGCCATTTTTCACAAGTCTAAGTTGCGTGCTTTCACGATCGACCAGTCAATCAATCGAAATCTTAATCTCTGCTAAGATCAAGATCTTCATGTCTGGGCTTATTCAAACTTCGAAGATTTCCCTGTCTTCCTGATTGGATTTAATTTTTAATTTTAATTTAATATAATTTATAGGATATCTTTGCATGTCTCCCGGCACAATTTCCGGGCTGCTCAAACCTCATTCGACCGAGGCATTTGAATTGCTGCTCATGCTGCCCTCGTCAAACCGCGACTGGCCCCTACCGCCATAGTCAAGCCACTCTGTTCGGTCTAAACCAATTCTTTTTATTATTATTATTATATGATAAGATAAAATTACCGAAATAACCCCCCGCAACATGACCTTGGAGTGTGCCGAGCTTTGCATATGTTTAGGGAAAATTTTATGATTTCATTACTAAGATAATTCAGGGAATATTCTACAATTTTTTTTCATAATATATATCATTGATTATTAGTAATTGAATAAAAGCTGCAAGAGCCGATTAAAAAATAAATATTCAAAATTGCAAGAGAAAATGTCCCGTATTTTTTATAGGGTAAATGATCTGAAAAAATTCATAAAATTTTGTTATATTTTTAATTTTATCACAAATTTTTAAATTTGAAATATTCATTTATTATACAAATTTACCACATCATCGGTTTTCATTAAAAAAATCATTAATTTTAATAGTAGCGACTATTTTATCCCAAATTTCAAAAAAAAATTATTCTATCACCAATTTTCATTTTAAACTGAAATATTCATGACGGTAGACACCTCAGCTCTAGCACCAATTGCCCTAAAAGGAGGACGATTATAATGCCCACATGCAACCGCAATAGCTAAATTTACATTAAAAAATTTGAGAAATTAATTTTGGATCAATTTATCTCCGAGTCCTCTACAAGATTATCTATCCCATTGCCCGTGATTGCAACCATTTTTCTTCGATAAATTCAAATCTTTGAAAAAAAAGGGTTATACTATACTCCGCATTTATTGATTTTAGGGATAAAATGAACGGGGTATGCTGCTAAGGTCTTGATTATTGTTCCTATTGCCCATGGTCTGACCGATGTGCACCTTGAGGCAAGATCGGTATAAATAATTTTGTCTCGAATTAACTTAAGAGATGGATTAGCCGTAATGAGATTAATTTATCCCGAATTGATTTAACTAATTATTTCAATTTGCTTGTCGGCAGATCGGAGCTGTCATCGAATTCATTGGTGCACTGGATGCTCGAGCTGAGGTCTTCATCGCTCCTGTTTTTTTCTTTAAAAAAAAGTTGACAGTGAAATCGGATTAATTGAAAATTGGAGTAAAATAGTCGTTAGAATTAAAAAAATTAAGAGTTTAATACACTAAATAAGGATAAAAATTAAAAGGTAACGAGTATTTTTTTTTATCAAAATTAAAAATTCGCGTTAGAATTTAAAAGCATCAAAGTCTGTGACTTTTGAGATTATTTACAATTTTTTTGGTTTAATAACGGGGACAGGTGGAAAAGAAGAGCGAGCGAAGCGGGGGGCGGTGAGGGAAAGCGCGTGGGTCCCACATGCCGACTTAAATCCCCTGGTCGCTCGTGGACTTTTGCGCGGGCGCTCGGTCTAAATGCGGGCCCGGAGAATCGACCACACCACGCCCTCCCCCGCTCCCTCTCTCTCTCTCTCTCTCTATCTCGTAGATCCCCGGTCCCCCACCTCCCTCTGCAACACACGCACCGTTCACAAGCCGCCACGCGTAGCGCGTCCGGCTAACTCATCGGTGGATGAAGCGAGTAGTTACGGCGAGAGTGGGGTTGAAGGGAGTGGGCCTCCGGTGGGTCCCGAAACCGCCTACCTGAATTCGGCAACGTCCTGTACGATATAACCAATTTATCATCATGTACACTTATATATATATTTACTTACTTTAAAAAAATATTAAAAGTACATAAATATTATTTTTAAAAAAAAAATTAAAATTTCATACCATGAAATGCCATGCCCGGGAGTATGAGCTCCCATCAGCGCCTGCTCCGCTCTGCTCATCTGACAGCGATTCCCCGCCCTTGAAAAGGAGAAGATCAGATGCTCCCAATTCCCTCCTCATGCACCCCCCCCCGAAACCTTTTTTTTTTTTCAAAAGAAAAGTTTATAATATACAATTCATTTGACGGACACCACCGGAAAGAGATTCGCGATTATTTTAAGACGTGACGGTCTCGACTCGACTCTGACTTGTCCGGTTAAAAATTAAAAATAAAAAAAGAAAAGAAGGAGAAGAAGACGAGTAGGGATAGGCGAAGAATGGGCTTCTTAAAGCATAGACGTAAAGGGTCACGGAAATGAAGCCTTCCTTCCTATTGAACTGTTACGTCACATTACTGATCCCATCTTTAGATATTAAAAACAAAAAAAAGAGTATGAGAAAGTGGAATCTATGGTACTTATATTAAAAAAAATATTTAATAATAATTATATGTGGTGCACAAACTACATCCAATGTAACGTGGTTCGCATGTTGATTGGAGAGCACTTTCTTGATCGATCTTTCTTTCTTTCTTTTCTTTTTCTTTTTTGGATCTGATAATTGTATAATTTTGGGTATTGGGTAGGGGGTAAAAACAAAGAATAATTTTGTTTATTTTTTTATTTTTTTGCAAGCTACAAAGACAGAAGAAAGCTATCAGAATGTCACTTTCAGTGACCAAGCTTGGGAAAATAAGTTCGCATAAAAACAAAAGCTATCTACCTTCTTTTCCTAGATGGGGGCTGGATATTAGCTGTCAAATTCCCCATTTTCCCCCATTGTTTTTATTATTTTTTACTATGAGAGAAAAGAATTTTAAGAAATAGACTTTTTTCTAATAATTTTTAAATTTAATTATTATGATAAAATTCTTTATATCCATCCATTTATTTCTCTTTTCTTACCCTTCCTAATACAATGAAAAAACCCCTTCCTAATACAATGAAAAAAGAGGGGAAATTTGTTACAAATGCAATCAGAGGCATACGCTCAGGCGCCGCACAAAAAATCCTATTTTGAAGATATTTTATCGAATGGTGCGTCGTCACGTGAAAAAGGAACCGTCAGAAATTTTGATGTTAATATCATTTAAAAAAAATCAAACTACCAAGAGCAAGACATGAAGGCTGAATAACGAGAGATTGTGTAATTAATCGATAAGATTTTATTGGCACACTCATCAAATATTTAATGCGTACACGTGTTAAAGAATTGTAAGTAGAATTGGTTTAACCGATCTTATTGTGATCCCAATTACGTCTCGTGTGAATGTATTTTACCTGTTCTTATGCATTCACGGGGAGACGGGCCTTCTCGGTGCTCATAAGAAAAAAAAGGAGAAAAAAAAGGGTATGGTGATAGAGTTGACACTGATCATAATGGTTCAATGTGGTGACTAAGTCGGCTACGTGGATCGATCTTCTCGAGATTTAAATCTTAAGAATGAAATAAAATTTTATCAGTTGAGTTGTAAGAGTTATATATATATGTGTGTATGTATGTATGAATAAAGCCATCCATTGGTACTAAGAGAAGTGTCCAAGATGTACAACAATTCGTGTCCCTGCACTTCATCCCATCTCGCGTGGATGATGGGAATGGCAATTGAAGTCCCTAAAGCTCCTATATACTACCTTAAAAGAGGCAGCAACAACCAACCCAAAAAAAAAAAAAAACTCATCCAAAATATGATTATAGTCCTAGGTAGACAGCATTTTTCTAGCTACGGCATTGACAACTTATCGGGAATTAGTACAAAAAATGACCATAAACCTGACCTACTGTATATTGTCAGTTTACCAACGGGATATCACTATCGAGAGTAGTGAATTTGCCATGTTAATTTGTGAGATAAAAGCTCCTTTCTTTTGTTTTTTTTGTTTTGGCATGGTGACCATTCTTTGTTTTAGTCCAGATAAACTCATCCATTGAGTCTGGTATGCCAATTGCTACTACTACTAAGATATTCTGAACAGAGTTACTAATGTAATTCAGCTGATGCTAGAATTGAGTTGGTGCATCATGAATTAACAAAATATTATTATTATTTTCTATATGAACTATATTATATCTAAGAGCTATTGGATCTAATTAATTAGGATTCAAATCCAACCTATCAATTTAAATAATAAAACTCTCATAGTATAAAAATTTTTCATTAATAATATTAGACCTTATTCAAATATAAGAATTACTGAATCATTTTAATTCATAATAGAAAAATACTATTTTTGTCCGTTCCTAGTGTGTATATATATATATATATATGTGTGTGTAAAGTATGTTGTGTGTATATATATATATATATAAATATATAAAGTTTCCTGGTTGCTTATAAAAGAAAAAACATAAATATTTTGTTCAATTCAACCCCTTGCTCTCTTCTCTCTTCGTCCTGGCGAGAAAAGAAAAATTCCCGTTCTCATTCGCCTTTTTCCTTATATACGAGTCAGGTTTCACACATCATCCGCCCTCTCTTCCTCCGTGTGTCTGATTTTCTTGCTGAACTTCAATTCCTCCGTTGAAATTTTGGCTCTTGGGCCACTCCTCAAGGAAAAAAGAACCCGTAAAGTTTCCATCTTTTGCACCTGTCCGAGCTGAAAATCTTCGGAGCAAACGTAATTGCTTTCCTTGAGAAGACGCGGAGCAGAGGAAGCGACTGAGTCACTTCGAGCAGAGTGTTCGAAGAGCTCTCTAAAGCTTTCCCAAGTTCTGAACCCTTTTTGCTCTATCGCTCTCCGAAACAGCCTTTCTTTTGAAACATTAAGGTTCCTTGAGCTGGTCAGAGTCCATCTGCTTCTTCACAATGCAGAGCCCATGCACTTGGTGAGTTCGTATTTAGTCGTACTTTTAAATTTTGCCACCTGGGTTTTGCTTCTCGAACATTGAAGATGCGATTAAACGGTTAATCTCTTTGGGACGCGTCGTCTTCTGGCATTTTGAAACAGTGGGCTTAGAATATCTTCATGGTTTAGTCATAGTTTTGAAATTCACCACCTGGTTTTTTGGTTCTTGAAGCTTGAAGAAGTGATCAAGTGGTGAGGCTCTTTGGACCGCGTTTTCTTGTGGCATTTTGAAGTGGTCGATTTTGAATATCTTTGATGCTTAGGTTGATGTTATTGACTCTCTCTTCTCTGGGCCTCTTTTTATAACCTTATTTACCCCAAAAAAAAAAAATGTCTGAGTATGCATTACAAGAAGATTTATTCCATAACGTGGTTATTTTGGAGATCAGGTCTATTTCTTGATGTACTTGGGCATAATCTTTTGGCTTATTCTTCCTGCTAGTGTAATTTGCTTGTAAGTTGTAAAATATACTCCCCCGATAGGAATCTTCTGTAGTGTGATTTCATTGTACTTAACCGGCCAACAACATAATTTTACCCAGTGATCTTTCCAAAGAAACAAAGTGGCCTATTTGTGTGGCTACTGAGGTTACTGGAAGGGACAGTTGGCTCGTAACCCGTACAGTCTAAATTGAAATTTTGTCAGGCCCCTTAATTTGACCCATGTTATGTATGAATTAAACCCCTAAGCTGGCCTTGTCAGCGGTGATCCTTCTAAAAATAGCGGTCAAACTCATGTACATATCTCGGCTAAGAAGTTTTCCTGTTAAGAACCCCACCGCAACATGTGTCATCTTGCGGAGGATTTGCACAGCCAGTGATCTTGAGTTCATTTCTTGCAAGCTTTGAGGATCGCAGTAAAATATTTCAACTATGCCCCGATGATTGCGTAGTGCAATAATTTAAGCTACACTTGTCTGTTAGTGAGCTGATAATGTATAAATTTTGCTTGCTGGTGACACATTGGGAATTGACTAGTTATTATTATATATAGGTTTAGGTAAATCTGTTCTGTGTGTCATGCTTCGAAGTGTAGAAGAGAAGATTATTATCTGATCAAAAGCAACCACATATTATATTTCTAATGGGATTATTGTCCTATTCTTATCAACCTATATTAAAAAGTCATTTTGTGCATGGTTTCGTGCATGGATTAGTGTATTTTCATGAGTTTTGAGCGCATCACAAGACCTTTCATTTTAATATATTATGCTGCAAGTTGCTGTCTTCTAGTGTATCTGTTCATGAAGTTGGATCTTATTGGATGGTCAACGATATTTTTTGTGTTTCTACTTTGTTGTGTGTAGACATTGTTAAACGCGTTGATGTCATATATGCTGGGAATGGGACCATTAGTGTCTCTGCGCGCAATTTGTGGGAACTGCTGATCGAACCATGCAGATAGAGATTAAAAATTTGTTAGCTTCCCGACGTACATTCGATGGGTATTTAACTACCAAAAAAACAATAGAATAAAATAAGAAAGGAAAGGAGAGAGAGTAGGAGGCAGGGACAGATACACTACCCATTTCTCGGCCACAGAACGGGAACCTTTCCTTCTAAGATCTTCGTGGAGTGGAATTAAGCACGCGTTGGAGGAGAATGACCACTTTGGAATCTCGAGGAGACTTGTTTCTTTCAAATGGTCCATAAATCTTCATATCCATCATAGTCTCGTGGCATATTTTTTTATCGTTGTGAAATCTTGATTTATCTCTCCCGATAGGGTGAATGCATGTCTGAAGTTGATAATGATCATATCTTTTTAGTATATACTTTCATGAGAATCCTAACGACTGTTCTCTCTTTGATCCTCCGTACAAACTCTCATCTCTTCAGTGATATGATCATAGATTCTGAAACCAGCACTATGTGTTTTTCAATTTTTTGTTCCTTACTGGACTTGGGCAGTGCCTCTAGACATCTGATTCTCTTTTCTCACTTGTATTGTAGAATCTCGAGGGATTAGTTTTTTTTATGATCCTATATCTGGAATAAGAAGTGGTCGAGGCAGCAAACATGATGGAACAGAAAAGGAGCCCCTGCTCCGTTGAACAGAGTGCTCTGTCATCCCTGATGACGAAGAGACAAAAGGGCGATATATCCATCTCAAGCAAGGTTTTCTCATGCCTTATATTAAGATGAATTATATTCAGTGATGTGCTTCAATCAGTTTTTAAGTCTTAAATTCGTTTCCTCGCTTGCTTTATGGCTGTTAATAGGATAGGAAGGAGAAGCTCGGAGAAAAGATCGTGGCACTGCAACAGCTCGTCTCACCCTATGGGAAGGTAAAGTAGCCTTTTTTCTTGAATGCTCACTAAATCTGGCCATATCTAGTATCGATTTTCCTTTGACAGATGCTTGATGGATTTATAACTATGTCCTTGTTACGATCTTTAGTGACTTCAAACAGGGTCTTGCGATATTTTATTTGGACCTTTGGGTTCGTCATCAAAATGTTGAATTTTGGCCGTTATGCTGTTGCTTTATATGACACTACTTTCTGGTTTATTGGGCAGACTGATACCGCTTCAGTACTGTCAGAGGCTACTGAATACATACAATTCCTTCACGAACAACTTAAGGTGCGTCTCTAAAATGCATTGGCTCTGATGACACGGTGATTATTTATGTTGACATTATGGCTTCCCAGTTTTGTGGGTTGCACTTTGTTTCTTAAAATGGGTGTAAATTGAAGATTCTCCGAACTGTTATGATAAAGTTGATTTTATCATTGTCTTGATGATTTCAATTTTTACCGGCCGGCCTTCTAGGTCTTGAGTGCGCCCTACCTTCAGAGCGGTCCGGCAGCTCAGATGCATGTAAGCAAAACTGCAATGCATTATTCAATTGCGTCTATCTGGTTTTCCATACGTCCTCTCTGATGAATCCAATCTATTCCCTTCTCAAAGGGCTTGGAGTCTTATAGTCTGAGAAGAAGAGGGCTATGCCTCGTCCCGATATCTTGCACGACAGGAGTTGCCGGAACCAACGGAGCGGATATTTGGGCCCCGATCAAGTCCACCACTTCTCCGAAGCTTGAAAAGTCAATCCTACATTTCGACTGACGGTCTCACCCTACAAAAAAAAAAAAAAAACAATATATGATAGGGATGAACGAGGCAAGGGGGACGGTTGATGCGAATCAACTCTGGACCGACTGATACGAATTTTTTTCGCTTTTGAGAAGCTCCGTGGCTCCGGTATGAATGGGGCTATGCACGGGTAATGTTTGTAGTGTCATATCGTCCTATGCGTATAAGGGGGGAGAAATTGTATATTTCTAAAAGCTCGATATATATGAGGCTCCATAGAAACTCATTTCGGCAAGGGGCCCTTCGGCTTATGTAATTTGTGAAACCAGTGGAACTACAATTTATATCAAATTTCGTGCCCCCTTATATTTTTACGAGGTCCATCTGTTCGAGCAAGGGGGAACATCCCTCACGATCCATGATCTCGAGGGCTCGACGACCATTCTCTTTTCAATCCCTCAGACCTGTGAAACCAGGGATTTCTGCTGGAGCACTCTGCCCATATGTCGTGAACGTGTCACGGTCTTGTTCGGGACAGTCCTGTTCGGAGCAGGCTAGGAAAGGTTTTGAAAGAATGGTCAATTGCCCGAAGAACCATTCGCAGTCGTCAAGACGAAATTCACATCTCAAACTCAAATCTGGAGCCGTACATTAAGATACAGTCACGTGAAACAATGGTCTTACAGCCCCACATCTATCCTGAATGAGATGCAAGGTGAAGCGACAGAGAGATACTACAGCAGCTACGTGGACGTGAAGTTCTCTCTTTGTTTATTAACACTATCGGATCGTTAACACGGGACAGGAAAGTACGTACGTACAAGGCACGGGAACATTAATAAGTATATACCGGTAATACACGGCAGGATATGGGTCTGTTAGCTGCTTGATTCGGTTATGGAGGCAGAAGGAGCTGTATCTTCGATCTTGGTCCCGGATGTGGTTGATTTGATATATTCACGAGCGACATCTATCATCAGCTCCACCTCTTTCTTGTACTGAAATAGGAAAAGAGACAAAAATGGTGTGACGCATTAGAATGGCTTCTAAAAGAGACTTTGGTTCGGGAAGGGGAGAAGCCGCTGACCTCATTGATGGCCCCCGACTTGATCTTCGATTGCATTACGCACCACTTCTTGAAATGTGCACCTGCAGACGTTGTGAATGAGCTTCAAATAAAACCATAACCTGGTTGAGTTTAGCGAGTCTCAGGTGATGCAACACTTAGAATTATTGGTCATTGGATTCAGCTAAAAAGAGTTATTGGTCATTGGTATACCAACTCATTAAACATCTATTTTCAGTAGGTACAACGTATCAGAATGACAACAACGGTGAGCATTTTGGACGAATGCCAACAACCCATCTAGATAATTAAAGCCATGATACCTACCCACTTTTATGGTGATCGTGGAAGAGTTCTCGTCCTTCGTCGCAACATGCCACCGACAATGAATCTGATGCAATGTAACCACTATATGGCATAAGCAACAAACAGAGAAAAGAAGAGACAGGTAAAAGAACATGCCTACTTGTGAAGCAATATATACAATCAACATCAATTCAAATAAAGCCTGGCAGAAAATATAATAAATATAAAATACCGCAGGTGCATTGTTGTGTACATTTGATGATTAGTAAGTACACACTAACAGAATGTATAGTCAGCAGAGTCATAAGTATCCAGGACGAGGTAAGCAAAGCAAGATGAAAGAGTGCGAAAACCACCTCAAAGTAGGACCCAAATGGAACATCATGTGCCTGCTGGACTGTCTCAAACACCTTGAAGAAGCAGAAATCCTCATCAGTTGTAATGGACCATGAAGAACAGAGACAGAACACGGAGCTAAAACATATAGCACTTAAATTGAAAGAAAAGAATAATCTCCAAAAATTTGAATGCAGAGGAAAGGCATTGTTGAAAGTATCTCTCAATGATGAGGCGTGCATGTACCAGTGTTTTCTTATCAGGTGATAGAACCGCATGCTGGTACTCTGTCATGGCTGTGTCTGGAGGACACATTGGACTTGTACAAAGGGACCTAAAAGTAATCTCTCTCACTTGACCATCATATTCTTCTGCAGGGTGCCACTGTCCCATCTAAAGGTAACAAAGACAACAGCCACCGCATTAAAGGCCAAATTAGAGTCTGTAAAACACTTCTAAAAGCATAGCACATCAATTCTATAGTGAAGATGTTTATGCAGAAGAAAGCAACTGAGAGATACTTACTACTAGATTAGTATCTTTTCTTTGCAGTCTGTACTCTTTTGTAAAGCTGGAATTATCATCCAACAGGAGATTAAAGTACTCCTCAGCTGTGCATGGGAAAACATCCTAGAAGAAGGATAAATTGGTTTTTCCCTGTCATACTGAATGAGTATGATGACAATTAAAATAATGATGCTTACATTGTATATATCCACTAAAACTTCCTCTTTGATAAATGATTGCTTATTTCCACCGTTGGACACACCATCTTCAGGGTTGTTGGTGCGCCTTCTGCTGCCCCTAATAGAACTGCTGTGTGCACGAAGAGCTGATTCTACCATTTCCTACAAGCCATAAAAGAATAGAAAAAAAGTTATAACGTAGTAAATATTAGATTTATAAACAGAATATTACAAACACTTAGCATCTAGACTAGCCTAACAAATAATTTACAAGCATGTGTTAGTCCTAATGGAGACAACCACCACTGCCGAACCATTACCCGCATATATTTCATCTAGAAATAGATCCATACGGGGACAATTACAAAAACACTAACATAAGTACAGTTTCTGGTAATTAATATATCCTGAATGACTGGATATTCACATACATAAAAGCAACCAAAGAATGTTCTGGAGATCAGGAGTGAAATATTAGGAACAAAGGTACTGAAAAACAATTTCATGCATCTTTACAAATAGGAAGAAAGAGTGGGAGGGAAAGAGAGAACCTTCTTTTCAGCTTCCAGCATTGCATGGAAATTCTTCAGCGCACGCTGTAAAGCCCTCAGTGTATGATTCCTATTCCAAAATGATGCAAACATATATCTGACTCTACCTGACAACATGAAGGAGACAATGAGCACGTAGTCTAATTAACAATTGCACGTTGGTTCTCTTGTTCCATCATCTCAGATATCTTACAGTTATCAATGAAACATGCTATAGAAATCAGTTTCCTTCCAATGGACTAAGATCCTTGAATAAAGTAGTTTTATCAAGCATCAACAGACAGCTACAGAGCCTTAAAGCAAACCAAAAGAAAAGGATAACAAAGTGCAGAAGCATCCAGAGCAATAGAGAAGGAAATCCATTAGAAAGGCATCAAGTAAACACGCAAATTTAAAGAAGGTGAACCAAATGACAACGCAATCAACAGAACTAGAAACTTTCATCTCTAACCATCAGGACTCCCAAGTGGAGGTACACCATGTCCACCAGCACCTATCCGGAGTATAATTGTTATAGCAGGGTTTATAAAAGCATGTTGACTTCTTCGTATCTACACAAAACAAGAATATCCTCTTGGCTGTGAGTGTATGGATTCATTCTGCAATACTTGACTAAACAGAGAGTGGTGAGAGGCCACACCTCATCTATATCTTGGAATGGTATAACAATCTATCAACAGAAAAACATGTCAGTGCAAAATATACAAAATAAGTTACGGAGTGGAATATAAATAAAATAGAAGCATTCATCACCTCATGTAAACCAATTGTGGTCCAGTAAATTAAAAATAAAAAACGTAATCATGATGGTGCAAAGAGTTTAACCAGTTGTGAAGCTCAGATTCGGTTGGTCACTATAAGTTTTCACAGACAAAACATGCAATATAAGTTTGCCCCTCAATTATGATGGAACTAGTTCAAAATCCTATTCTCTTTGGCTCTCTTTAGAATATTAGTGTGTCTGAGGATGCCAGATCTTAACTATTTTTTCTTGCTCTATGTGATAGAAGCCTCTATATTCAAAAGTTCCCTCACTACCATTTCTTTGGATTTAATGGTTAGGTTTGAATTTTGAAACCGTTTGTTCTTATGGATTCACAGTGACAACATAAAGGTAAAAGCATTCCTAACTAGAAAAATTATTATTCATATTTACCCCATTTGAGTTAGTATAATAACATGTTCGAGGCTTTTATTTTCATTCATGGAACCTTTTCTGCAATAGAGATCCTTGGTTTGTGGAAAGTAATATAAAATCACACAAGAGGTTAGCTAACCTTCATCTGCTTTGAGAACACATTTGAGTGGAAGCAGATACGCCATGCTGAGACATACATTCGACCATGATACAAAAATGATCTCTCAACAGCACATGAATAACTACGCTCAACAACCTGAGATGAATTCATGTCTTAGGTCCTGGTCAATTAACTGATCCACAGGGAAAAGAAAATAAGCAAATAACCTGCTATTCAAAGCAAGGAAAGTAATACTATACCTCATCTGGTTGGAGATGAAATATAGTTTGCAAAGGTCCAGGCTTTTGATGCACAACTGTAGGCCCTTGTTTATCTATTCTCTTCCGGGCATTAGCCCCAGGAAACCCATTTATGACCCTATCAATTAAAAAGACATAGCCATGAACATTAAGAAAGTTAAGGATACCATCTTTTCTTTCTTTCTTTCTTTCTTTTTTTTTTGTGTGCGTGTAAGGATGGGATACCATTTTTTCACTGGAGCAAGCATCATATACGCTTGGCCAGTGCTTATTTTTCTAAATTTGTAATATCGATAAATATGCTGGATAGGTTAATATTATAAGTACCGATTGTTATCATCATTTTCTTCTCTTTTTGGCACCAATATCATTCCCCTTGAGTTTTACAAGTCTGTAAAACACTTTGAACAAAATAAATCCATACAGCGGACAATAACTTCCCACTTAGATGATAAACAAAATATTGTTTCTTTTCTCCCATGTAAAATCAATAAATACATAGAGATGATCTCAGTAACAAGAATATGAAACTACTAACATGCAGAGCAAGTAGACTACCTTGAAGAATTTACATGTAACTTGATTGTTCTAATATGAAGACAAACCTGGTGACAGTAGCAACTAGTAAGATCATACAGAAAGATGAGCTCTTGCAAAACACAGTAGAGAAATCAGTATTTAAGTTACCTGCCCTGATGGTCTATCCAAAGTATACCATACTGCACCAGTTTGAACTTCACTTTCAACTGGAACAGTCACGGAACCGAGAACAGCACTTTTCCAAATTATATCCCAATCATATATTGTAACATTTATCTGCAAAAGTAGTGTCTATCAAATGAAAGAACCACCCAGCAATCATAGTCTGCAAAGTCACATTTTTCCTTTGTATCTTATAAGGCTAGATAATTTGCTGTCTGGTAACTTGAATACAAATCAAATCTGCATCTTAAAAACCATTAAATGATATCCACAGGAAAAAATGCCCATCACAACAGGAGTTTGCTGTTAAAGGAAAATGAGAAAAAGAATCAGCATTGTTGCAATCATGATAATGTTAGTTAAAAGCTTACGGCCACAAAAGAAATTAAATGCATCATACTGCACATCTTGCGTTTCATAAAGAAACTATGCCAATTTAGTAACAATTCATTGCATTAGTGTCAATTTAGAAAGAGTACCACTACAAAAGCACAAATTCAGTTACCTGGACAGGGAGCTCATCAACAGAAAAATTGAACTCCTCTCCCCACATGGGATTCCTAGAACCAGGTATCATTGAGCTGCAGTACAAATGCAACCATAAGGTATATCAAACCAAAGAGAATTATAAGAAAAATAATGATTCAAGGTTACTTAAAGGATGGCTTCAGCAATTCTAAGAACTCATGGTTCACTCATGACTAAGGGATTTAAAGATGCCAGACGTTCTCACAAGCATTCAGAATTCTAAGCATGACAAAACAGAAAAACCGCTCAAAATGAATATGAAAAAATAATGGGCACGAAAACAATACTTTTCTGAGACGAGCATTTGTTAGCATTTCAGAGACACAGAACTTTCAAAACGTGTGATGAATAATACACAAAAAGATTATAAGGGTATCATGAGTAGTCTACATGCCAAATATTAACCTAGGTGTGCAAGAAAGAAAAACAAATATTAAGTAACCTGAATCGCTTTTCTGTACCACAAGTAATGATAGCATATGGATCTGATGTGCCATTTAAGTTTGCACCAATGAGATTCTTAGCTGCTAACAATTCCACCTGAGATACATGGCATAAACACTCTCCTCATTAAATACCATTTCTTTTCAGTGATGGAAAGAAAAGTATGAAAATTTTGGACGATTCAAAAATTTAAATGCAATCAAAACATTTTAACGCACTTCTGACCAACAGAAGTAAAATTATCCAACTGTAAATGTACCTTGACTATATAAGCAGAATTGATGTCCCCTTTCAAATTGCCCATCTACAAAATAAGTGCAGAACTGCCTGTCAAACAAGTGAAATATTACTGCAAGTGCACTAGAGTCAACCGTTTGCTTTCACTTCCAATTTTTATGCCCACAAAAAACAGCACATCTTATGCAAACTTGATATCCTAAGAGTAAAACTCATACCAAAGGAAGCAATTGATACAGGAAAAGGAAACATCCACTCGAAGATTCTCATTTTACATGCATACATTTAAGTATTAATGTTCAGAGAAGTGAGATTTGGATCAATAATATCGTCCTAAGACCAGATTATCATGGTTTTGATTCTCATCATTGAGCCTCCTATGCCTCCTTTATAAGGAAAAGAAAGTATAAATCTTCAGTTTCTTTCATGATACTTATAGCAGACAGAAAGCTTCAATGTTTTTAAGCATATACGGTGGCATATTTTGAGGGAAAAGTCCCATAAAATTGGAGGCTTCACTGAATAGAATCAGCAACCACCTACAATTAGGCATCTTAAAGATTATTCAGCTACTTGTCATTTAATTAGAACTTGTTTCCAGCATGTAAGTAGGGAAAAAAAACTGCAAAAACATTGACTTCGCTCAGGCAATTCTTCCGGTTCAGTGAAAGCATATACTCCTTTCCAATCTTTCAATTTTAGGATTTCACTATGCGTATGGATATTCTGATGACAAGAGAACAAGTGAGAACACAGACTTTTTTTTTCTTGAAATGCAAAACAGACTGACTGATATCCTTTAACTATCACGACTATAATGATTCCTCTTCAGACCCAAGCATTTCCTGTATTATAATCCCTTTTTCTGACAGTGATAAATTGACAGCAAAGCAAACTTCCCGAGCGGATCAAAATTAGAAGTTCCAATTAAATCATTTGGGCCGAAAGCTCCAACAAGTTCAAACCATTCCGTGCGGTTTGGCGTTGGACTCAACAGAAACCAGAGCAAAACATGGCATAAGACCAATTTCTCAACGGTCAGCACCTACCATAAACTGACAAACTGATCAAAATTACTATTTTCTAAGAGTGACATGTACAGGTTGCAACCAGAAGGTGCAGGAAAGAAAATTATAATCTCCGAGCGGATGAATTCGTTTCAACCAAGTTATAACCAGCAGTAATAAAACGAAAAACTATCCAAAAGTTACTCCAACTTAAGCAAATGACCTTGCTATTATCGTCTCCGAGACTAGCCGAGTTGTCAGAGAGCGACTGATCGGCGTCGGGACCGGCTTCTCCTCTGTCCGTTCCATAGGTGAAGTACCAGTACGCTAGGATCACGAACATCGAGGCGGCCACCGTCACCTTGATCTCCCACCACGAAGGCAGCAGAACGGCCAGGATTGCAGTTTCAATCATCTCCGATCCACGTAACCAACCCACGCCCACGCGTGCACACACACGAGCGCATGCGAGGACAAAGTTGCACGGGACTGCCGCTTCCCTGCGTCTCACAGGAGGCACCGATCGCAGGTCCGGGGGATGGCTCCTGTTAAGGTCTCGTGTAGGCTTGCTCCGACATTGTAGCACTCGCGATGGGAACGGAGATGGAGAGGAAGAGGGAGAGGAGAGACAGAGCCTAGTCAAAGTTGGAGGGAGAGTGGAAGATCGACGCCGGACCAAAAAATGCTGCCGGATTCATTACGCCGCCGCTATGACGAAAATGCACTCAACGGTTCCCATAATCACGATCATAGCCTCGCCCCGAGGGAGCGCGACTACGGCGACGGCTGGGGTTAACCCGGTCAATTCACGTGAGATTTGAAAGCGGATAACGATTTTGGGTTTTTTGGTTTTTTTTTTCTTTTGCGGGAGTTGCTCGGCCGTGTGGACCGATGCGATGCCCTCTTAAAATATTAAACACTACGATCGACCAGTTAAAAGTTAACTCCACACTTTTTCTCATTAATTAATATTTAGCATTCAGTCTTAAATGAAAAATATTTACTAAGAGATAATTACTTATTGATTAAGTTTAAATTTGAATTAGTTAAAATTTATTAAAATTTTATATATTTCGTGTGATGCGCATAGAAATACGGTTTAATAGATAGTCAATTGGAACAAAGGAGTGGTCAGAATTGTTCTCTCCTTTGTTTTTTCTTTCTTGTGACCGTCGCAATTCTCCATCTATTAAACTTGATCTAATCCCCTTCTTAGGTTCAGTTGAAGCAGGTCATCGATGCTGACCCGAATATATCCCTGGAAAATTCTTTGTACACGTGTTTTATTGAAAGAGTCTAAATGAATAAGTGGTGTTATTAACTATTTGTATTTTAAAGAATTTGTAGTGATTATAATATTTATATTAATTTATATATTTATGTTATGTTATGATATTTTATTTTTATTTTTATTTTTATAGTATGAGATTTTTTTTCTATTTTTGTGGCGTGAGATTTCATTCGTAAAATGTCATTTCTTTCTATAATATGCCTTTTAACACACGTCCAACAACTTACTTGAACAAGGGATTCTTCCTTATGCATACTTACCGTAGTTTACAAACTAAGATATGAAAAGGACTCGTAAATTCAGACCTGGCATGCCTCACCATTTTTTGTTTTTTTGCTGAAAATCTCAACCCCATCCTAGTCAAATAATTAATTGTTTATAAAAAATAAAATAAAATAAAATTTATATTTCAAAATCAATCTTTATATAATATAATTAAGTTATTAATATAAATTTTGTACATTAAAATACTATTAAATAGATAACTATTTGTATTTAATTAGATTTTCTAATAACTTTTTTTTTGTAAAAGTTATTTTCATTCTTTAGACCGATACGGTCCAATACGTTAGTCAACTCAAAATTTTCAATCTAAACACAGTTTTTTAATATCGTACTTGCTCTCCCCATGCCAATTTTTGACATGTGAAGAGGTATGCACTCTAACCAACCCGATTTGATACAGTAATTGTCGGCTTGCATGGCGCTGAACGTGCCCGCACGTATGTATATATGTGTGTGTGTGTGTCTTATGTTTACCTAGTGATGTTACCCTTCTTGTCCAAGGACGTGCAGAAAACGATGGGCATCGCAGCAAAACAAGCTTCTTGGATCCCATTATTGGTTCACGTACGTAGACCCAGTAACTTGGCATTGTCTTGACGGGTAATTTGGCTGTTCGCTTTGTGGAATGTTCAACTTCTCCCGATCAAAACGTCGACGAAGATTGGCCCGGGCAATCAACCGAAACGTGCGCCATCCTACAGCACATAGTAGTCTCAACGATCACACGGGCGACATCGACCTAATGCACGTTCATGATGAGGAGATGGACAAGAAACCCATCGTGAAAAACTGAGCTCCCGGAGCGGGTCAGAGTGCCCAGAATGCTCGGAGGATGCCAAGGCTGATGCAGTTGAATGTTCGAACGTCGGAAGTATTGCCCATTCGGTTGCCGGACAAGAAAAAAAGGTTGTTCAAAAGTTTCAGCGGCAAGGTTGGTTCCTTCAACGGGCCTGCGACCGTAGTGCGTTGGAAATTCATAGAGTGGACCTTAGCGCACAACTCGATCATATATTGAATGGGCTCACATCGGAAGTACCAACCCCGGGCTCCTTATAATGCTCCGGCGGTAGATTTTCCTTGAGAGGTTTGGACACCCGCTTAGCATTACTGACTAGCTCCGTGCTCAGTCGAGATCGATAAAACTGTTGCTCGAATCTGTAGGAGTATAGCCCTTCCCGGGCAACGACATCATTCGCTGTGGCGTGCTCGTGCATCCCGATCTCACCACACGGTGTTTCACGTTGAGGATGTATCACCGAGGAGGAGCTACATCTAGCCGATGGCGGGCTCGTGCTTGGGTCCGGTTCCGGTGGGGGAGGAGGGGATTTGTGGGCCCCGCAAACTAAGGCCCAAGCATGGAGTTTGTTTTTGGGACGGTGTGAATAGTGGTAGAGATATTAAATAGGCGGTCATGGTCGGTTCAAAATGGGCGTGTAACTGTTTGGCTGAGTCATGGTTCAACCCATTAAGTATAACAGACTAATTTGATTATAAGTGATGATTCAGGAAATCATGAATCGAGTTGGTTCACGGTTCAAACTAGCACGAACTTTTTTTTTATCATTTTTAAATATTTTTAAATTATTTAAAATGAATAATTTTTAATTTTTAAAATTGAACCGACAAAGAATTTATTATTGATGGTAGGGTTTTTAATGGTCCGGATTGGTTTCTTAATGGTTCTGAGCTAGTTTCCAAACATTTATGGGCTGGTTCAATAAAAAAATACCTACCGGTTCGTTCAACGAGCTTATTTCTTGAACTTAGTTGCCCCTCAACCTAATGAGAATAATTATGTGCTGGTTTAGGGGTGGTCTGAGTCAGATCGATCCATTTAACATCTAGAGATAGGAAAGTCATATTTAGGGGAGAAATTAATCATTGAGGGGATAATGTGTTGATGAGCAGTTCTGTCTACGGCTGGAAGATGAGGCAATGATGAAAATTACGAGAGGAATGAACCGAATTTTGGAAGTCGGTCTGTTTGGCGTGGGGAAGAGCTTGGGAAAGTGCATGCCTACGAAGAACGACAAACGGATCCCCGATCCTCCTTGATTGATGGCTATGTGAATCAACTCATCGCTCGATATGACATTTTAGATGTACTTTTGATTTACTTATTTAGCAGTGCATCATAGTAAAAATTTTATAAGATAAATTTCTTTTATATCGAGAACTTTGTCCATAGCAACCAATGAACCATCCATCCACAGGACTCCATGAAACATGTCTCTGTATCCTAGCAAACATGTGTCATTCATTTGCCGAGATCTTATGGATGCTATTGACTATTCTTTTCTAGTTTACACCATACAATATTATCGGATCAGGCGAAACATATCGTAAAACTAGTCTACGGTCGGACCGAAATCTCTGGAAAAATTCTCGTAAATTCTCCCAACCTAAGATTCGATATTTAGATCATCTATTTATTGTTTTCATGAACTATTCCTTAAAAAAAAAAAAAGCAAAGCAAAAGTCAAGTTGACGAATGAAGAATATCGTCCAGTTGCTAAACAGTGTATGGCCTGTTGATTTTGTATAACATTTATTGGGCGGTCTCTTTCTAACCATTAAGTACTAAATAATTCATGGAGGACCAATTTCTTAGTATGTTGACATATATATAGTATGTTAGATTAAAAATTTGAAAATTTTGAAGATTGATATTTAAATGTTAATTATAGGTATTAAACTGTATAATGTACCGTTTAATAAATTAATTAATTAGATAATATTAATATAAAAAAGTGCTAAATAATTCATCCAACAAAATGACAAAATTGTGGGTATAATATTTACTGTTGGATGGAAGATTGAATATCACATTAAATGAGTCAATGTACTGTTTAATAATAGTACGGTAACACAAAAAAACTTTATCAGTCATTCAAAATAACACCCTAAAAATGTTTATCCGAATTACGATATCCACACGGAGAATCGGGTAGAGGGCTTGCTTGTACGCTACTCCAACAAACTCAGCATATTAGGAGTAAATTCTGATGAATTAATGATTAAAAAAAGCCTTTTTTTTTGCCCTTTAGTTTGGTTGTCTAATGTCTGTCTGGTGCGTGGTGCGCTGAACTGACTGTCCATCCACGTCATTATTCCGGCTTCCAATATTTATTTCTTTTATTAATAAAATAAATTCGAAAATTGCAGTATATTATTTTCCATTATCCAATTTTCAAGTGGAAATTAATTAAGACAACCGTGTGAAATGTGAGAAAAGTCACTGAAACGGGGAGAGATCGGTCATTGTCATCATCAACATGCTCAGATAATTGATAGCCGAAAGTAATGATTGGTTGATGACTAATGGTCTAGGAAGCATTCATTTTGTAAGATGCACTTATTATCTCCATTATTCTCTTTGGTAATTAATCATGAATTATAACATGTAACACACATCATATAGATAATACATCAAGGTTGGTTTCAATTCCCATTTAATTAAGTAAATTTTTATTATATAATTTAAAACAATACCATCGGTATAATTTATATCATTTGAAAGTTTATAAATCTAATTTGGGTATTATCTCGATATTACGAGATTATTTCTTTTCTTGAATTGTTCTAATTTTATTTTAAATTTTCATTATATAAAACAAATTTTCCTTTGGGCTTTTTATAGGTGTGGCTGCCCTCTTCAATTTGCTTGTAACAACCAGACCACCTAACATAAATACAGTCATTAATCATATTCAAATGGGGCCTAATGGTGTGGGTCTTCTATCATGTCATCACGCTTAAAAAAAAGAAAATAATAGAATTAAACTGATTAGGACAACAATTCTATAAATTGGTTGGCCAACAAATTTAACTTGTGGATCCACACACGGCATCATATATACTAATTTATCAGAGTTCAACATGCAATATATATATATATATATATGATATATTCTAGCCATTCTCCTGTTCACGCATGATCTTCATTAACAAGAATATATCTACATATACACGTCACTCAATAATTAGCTAACTCCGGCATCTTGCATTAAAGAGATCATCGACTGTCCTTGATTAACCCTTTTGAGTGTAATCTAATAATAATCTTAGGGTTTTGACGAACTTGAATCGATCGCTGCGTGCCCGAGGTGACGCCCTGATATCTTGTCGTGATTTAATGTCTAGGGGCACCGATGAAGGACACGAGTTGTCGTTTTCGAGGCGAGGATCGATTCCACGATATGCCACATGAATCTGCGAAGTCATGTGTCCTGCGTTGCAGAATATTTACGACACACGCACGCACCGGATGGCTCGGATCAGATGATCACATGATGAGCATTCGAGTGCATCTGGCCCACCTCGCATCTCCTCCATCAATGGAAACCTCAGCTCGGACCCACATAGACCTCCGGAATCATGCCCCTTCCTTTATAGCATTAAAGATATCCAATTATTCGAGTCGGAGGAGATTTGATGTACGCAATGATATTGTCCGTAGTTTCGATTCCTATCTTACTAAGTTATCAGGGTTCGGGCTTCGAGACATTGCAAGCTAGTTTTTAAAATCATACTGGATCGATCAGTTTGATCGGGAATTGACCATTCACCTAGTCTGATTCTCAAGATTAATTCAATTACATTATAAATACGGTCAACTCCAATTGAACTGACTGATTTCCGGTCCGACCGATAAATCCAATTGAATCAGTAAAAAAGTTGATCGACTTAAAATTTTTTTTAAAATTCTATTATAATATACTTATATTATATATTTTATGTTAAACTTGACGTTAATATGATAATTATATTAATTTTTTTTGTAACTTAGTATCAAATTATAATATTATTTCAATTTATTAATAATATTATACTATTAATATTATTTATTAAATATATGATTTGACATATTAAACTATTGATTTGACCAATAAACTCATGCCTTGATCGGCTTCCGGTTCAGTTCGGTCTTAAAAACTATAAGTGCGAGTGAAAGATTCATAATTTGGAAAGTTTCACTAAGTTATTACCGCCTAAACCTAAATCTTAGTTGAGCTGTATTAATTAAATGACAGAATTACAACAAAAATCTTATATGTTTGTCCGTTTTTTTCACTTAAGTTCTACGCGTTTCAAATTGGATATTTCAGTCATATATATTTGATTCTATAATATACTTGAGTCTTAATTTTAACGATTCGCTTATTTAGCGTTTAACGGCATCACATCGGCAAAATTTTCATAATGTCATCGCGTTACGTTAGCCCAATTTTGTCATGTTGACATACCACAATAGTAATTTATCAACATGTCATTATGTAGCATCAGTAAATTACTATCACGCCAGTACACCGTTATAATTAATACTTAAGTAGATTACAAAACTATATGTATATGATTGAAAAAGTTATTTTGAAACGTATAGAATTCAAGTGTAAAAATGGTAAATATATAAAATTTTTATTGTAATTATCTCATGATTAAACTATCCATCCTTTTTCTAATCCATGAAAAGACATTCCAATTAGTCGCGGGGCGATTATTGTGAAAAATGTGCTGAAACTCGGAATTAAGGCATCTCACATACATTTTGCATAACTGTCGTCCGATTAAATATGTTAGTGACGATAATAATTAAAAAAATTGTATCTGTACTTAATTTGTTTCTGATCACAGGATGATGGCTAATGGTCTCTGATCACGTCCATTGGATGGCTCACAAAATGATAAAAACCATGGAAATTTTGCTTTTTGATGACCATCCATCACCTCGTCAGATAATTGACTGTATTTGATCGGACAGTATAAGTTATTCCCCGCCTAGACCCTTCTGTGGTGGTTCCGACTAGTACCGTCGGGGACTTAGAGTTTATTCTTAACAAAAATTTTTCATTTTTTTTTGTAAGTTTAGAATTTTAGATAGAAATGGATTCAAATTATTATGCGTACACAATAATTTCAATATGGTGTCAGAGTCACTGGACTCGCGCATTACTTGATTCGGGGTCGGAATCTCAGCTCGTGGTCAATTAATATTAACATTGAATAGGAGGAAAATTGTCCGACTTGTGACCGGTTATCCTACTCGTCTGAAATTGAAAGAAGAATACTCGGGTTTATGATTAGATTGTTGTACCATGGAGGATGATCATGCTTGTGATTTCGCAGAGAGCCGACTAAGTTGAAAACGTGTGATGGCCATTTCCTCGTACAAAAAAAAGCCCGATCCTAGCTTGAATTTTGGTTTGTTTCTTCATCTTCCTCGCAGCACACTTTCAACTTTCTTTCTTCCCAGTCTTCCATTGGTATGCGGATGGCGGATTCAAAGTCAAACGAGTTGATCGTTCAACGTGCACGTTCCCACTATTAGTCAAAGGGTACCTTTGGATTGAGGGACTAGTCCATAAGAATTAGGATGAGAGGTACAAGGAATCACACCTTTGATAATTTTATTTAAAATGTTAATGGAGAGATTTGAATGAATGAATTATCCTTTATTACTGCTTAAGCACCCTATTTTTTCTATCATTTGAAAAGCTAGGGATAGATAGGAATTCAATAATTAAAAATAAAAAAATTAAAAGTATAACTATCTTTTTTTTTTATGCATTTTCACCATCTCTTTTCCCCTATTTAATAATACTATCCGAATAAGAGTTAGGAAAGTAAATTTTACCCTTCCGTGACCCCTCCCAAATTGCTCGATCTAAACATAGTATAAATGATTAATGACAAGAAAAATTCAATTACATGATTCATTTAATGGGAAAAAATTACATTATCCAATTTTTTAATTTAAATAATAAAACTTTCAAAATAACCTATTCCCAATTCTATGATTTCACTTTTATGGCCTTCTTAAATTTTTACCATAATTGATCATTAAATTATCCAGATATGTGTACAATGATATTAGTAAAATGCTGACATAATAATAATAATAATACACTATATATCATATTATTATTTTAATGTAAAAAAAATATGATGCACCAATACAATGTCATTATTTTTGTTGACATCACTATATTCACGTCATCACAATTTATCAGCTCGTTACAACAATGACTCAAATGGGAAACGGAAGTGAAATTTTAGGATTGAAAGATTATTTTGAAAGTTTTAGAATTTAAGTTTAAAACGTCCAATAATTATATGATTCATAGTGTAGAATAGACAAATCAATCTTACTGAGTTAATTATAATCTATTCTATTTCTATATAGAAAAGGATATGCACTCCATATATATATATACAGGGTGCGAAATTATTTTACTAATTATCTGTCCAGGAGACAGTGTATCTTACGAGGAACAAATATTGATGGTCCAATTGTACACTTTCATGTCTGCATGGAACTTATTATGGTTAAAGCATCTCTAAAGATGGTTCGTAACTGGAGGAAGGCTTCGTAGCCCTCCTCATCACATCGCGAATTCCTCGTTGCATGATGCGATGTCCGGAGCTCTTACCCGTTCAAGGATTCCACAGGTCCGGATCGAATTCGTCTGCTGCTGTTGACGTGTACCGAGACACGGTTTTGGTTTGACGAGCCCCCGATGACCTTGGAACGTGGCGAGCGTCAGCTAGCTCGTTCAAGACGATTTGAACGACCCGCCGTGACGTTAAAGAACACGGCCGTATGCACCGAAAGCAAGAGTGGGAATGAGGAGGACGAGGACGAGAGATCAATTCAATACACATGATGGGAGCCGCTTGACTTGACCCGGTCTGCATACGTGACCGCCGGCTTGCCACCTGGGCGTCGCCGACACTCATAAGGCGAAGAAGCGCGTGGACTAAAAAGACCAT
The DNA here is from genome assembly GCA_900174645.1 of Sonneratia alba. NCBI lineage: Eukaryota > Viridiplantae > Streptophyta > Magnoliopsida > Myrtales > Lythraceae > Sonneratia > Sonneratia alba. The sequence goes on from FWPY01000071.1 coordinate 1,752,762, forward strand.
TTTGTATTTAATTTTTCCCCCAAAAATTTTCCACATTTATTCACGAATATCCCACAAGTTCATATATCGGGCTAATTCGACCTGGGCATTTGTCTAAAGAGAGGAATCGGATGGCTATTTCGTGAATTATTTGCACAATGTGTATTTTAAAAAAAATGCAATTCTGCAAGTCCAATTGGGAATGACTTCAATCCACTAAAATGTCGATATTTTTAGTAAACCATTAATTTTATTCCAAGAAATAACTCATTATATTACATTTACACGTTCTTAATTCTAGGGCGGAAAAAAGGAGAAAACTTTCTTTTTGCAGATAATAATTGTTATTAACGCAATTCTACTAGCAACCACGACAGCAGCAATAATAATATGTTTATTGATGATAAAGTAATAATGTGGGCGAGATTAGGATCTTCCTGACGTAATTCTGAAGATTATAATAACCAGCAAGCACCGTACCAAACCCAACCGTGCAGCGAAGGAAGATTCGTGTTGCTATTGCTTGCTAATTTAAAAATTGGGTCGCTCATAATAGTTCGATATCTTTCTGTTAAATAAGATTTTCAAATTTAAGACTTGGAAAGAGAGGAAAATGGGATAATTTATGATTATAGTTAGGGGTTAAATTGGATTTATGGAGATGCAGGATGAAGAGGGACCTCATGTTAGTGGTGCCTCTCTCGAATTTTGCAGGGCCATGTAAGGAAGGGCATTCTCATCTCCTAAAGTCGTAAGATGCTTGCCGTGTGTATACATGATGTATGTGAGCAGGCGTACTATAGTCTTCCAGCCGAAGAAATGTTGGTTGAAGGTGGCCGCAGACATTGAGTGACAAGGTGGCCAACTTCCATCTTCCTCTCTCTCTCTGTCTGCCTCGCCCTCGTCGCTCTCTCTCATCATCATCAGTTCAAATGGAAATGGAAGGAAAATAAAAAAGAAAAAAGAAAAGAACAAAAGAAAGGGAGCCAAAAATTTTATAAATCCCAAAAGGTGGAAGGTGGGGGGAGAGTAAGAAAAAGTTAAATTCATACAAGCAGAGAACCACTTTCAAAGGTCTCATCTTCTAGAGAGGGAGAGGGGACAGAAAGGATTCTGCTTAGACAACAAAGTTCTTCTCTTCTCTCTCTGTTTTTTAAGGTGCAGAGAGGTCATCAGAGCCCAAAGAGAAGAAGACATGTGGTCATATAGGAAGGGAGAGGGAGGCTGAGGGGAAGAAGAAGAAGAAGAAGAAGAAGAAGAAGAAGAAAGCCCCTCCCTTTCCTGTCTCTTGTTCTGTTTCCATTTTCTGCTCAGTATACTGCCTTCCTTCTTTGGTTTTTCTGAAGACCGAGAGCCTCATAAAGGTAAGAATTAGTTGAATTTTGCTGTTCGATCTCAGTTTCAGGTGGTTCTGGTTTTTCGGTCTGTCTCAGTCCTGTGAATTTTGTCGGTTAAACTGGTGGGGAATTCTCGATGAATTTGCTTTCTTGGATTTGTGGGGTTTGCTTGGCTCAGTTTCTTTCTTCGGATTCCCTTTTTATTGGCAACTAATTAACCCTTACACTGTTAAAATCACGGCCAATCTTCTGTATTAGAATCTGTATTCAGAATTCTTTTAAGGCAAACCACTCAGTAACAAAATAATAAGAGAGACCTCTTTCTCCGTGTCTCTGCATATCTTTGATAGGAAAATTCTGTCTTTCATGGCAGACATCCTTGTACCACAGCAGCAAATAAAGCTGGCGACTTTCTAGCATCAAGATGCGCACGCATGTATTTATTTTACATACATCATATTATGTATTGTTAATTTGGCAGTAAACATATCTGTATTTATTATCCGGATTTCCGTTCTCTAGTTTTTGGCCTCTAGTTGTTAGTATCTAGGGGGAAGTTGCAAGCTTTGTATATATATCCTCAATTTGATCTTGTGAGTTTGAAAAGCTCGGGAGCTTCTAGAAATCAACCTGGAAGAAGTTTGCTACCGTCTTTCTCAATCTTCCCTTCTGGGAAGTGATACCTAATTCTGCTTTCTGTGTCCTGTGGAATGTCTAATCTGTGCTGGGTAAGTTGCTAAATTACGTGGTCGAGGTACCGTACCATGAGATACTTCCTGATCTGCTGTCTCCTGTGATTAGATCTCAAAATAGTTGACCTGCGAACTTTAAGAAATGATCTGCATTTTGCTCAAATATGAGAAGGTCGAATGCCTCGGTATAGCATTTCTTTGTAAGAAATTTTCCTTTTCTTTCTGCAGAGAGAAGAGTAATGCTAGGAAGATGGGGAAGAAAGGGAGCTGGTTTGCTGCTATTAAAAAGGTCTTTGTAAGCCACTCCAAGGATAAGCCCACCAATGTAAGTTACATTATTAACTTCAGAAAAATGATTTAATCCGAGAACAGACTGGCTGAACTCATATACCAATTATATTGCTACCCGGAGAGCTATTATGAACCGATCTGTAATTTTGTTCTGCTCTGTCTTGTCAGTCAAATTTCTGTTACCAAGGAGCAAATATTTTTTATTCCCCTGCTTCATTGTGATGATGTCTAAAACTTTTCAGGAACCAGAGGAGAAGAAGGATAAAAAGAAGGAAAAGGGGCATGGGAAGCCAAGGCAAGGAGACAGAAAGTTGTTCATCCCGCTCTTCAGGGAGCCGAGCAGCGTAGAGAAGATCCTCGGAGATGCCGAGCGAGAGCATGGCATACTGTTTAGGCCTTCTTCGACTTCACCTCCTCTTGAGCAGCCCAAGACTCCATCTTTTGTGCCCACTCCCCACTCTGCTCCTCCTCGAGCTTCTCCTCGAAGGCCAGCTTCTCCTATAGAACATTCTCCAAGGCCTGCTTCTCCGAGGGTTGCTTCCCCGAGAGCTCCTTCTCCGCTGGTCGCAAATCATCAGAAGGAAATCAGCTACCGGCCTGAGCCCACTCCGCGGAATCACCATGCTTTGGCTACTAAGATTCAAGCGGCCTTCAGGGGTTACATGGTACTTAAGTCTTACGCACTTCTGATGCAGCCAGGGCAAAATTTTCATCACTGAGAATCTTCAGTCATCAGTCTGCTTGCAGGGCATGGCTTCCATTTATCTGCTTCTGGAAGGAGATTTTTTACTGGGAAAATGAAGAGAACAAATGAAAAATGTCCTCACTTACACTTAATGAGACATTTTGTAATCCAGTCTTTTGAACTGTAATCCAGAACTTCAACTTGTTTTTTTTTTCATTTTTGTATGAGAAAGAATTGAAATGAAAAAAAAATAAAAAACAGTAAACCGAACTTTTTCTCAGGTTTTCTCTGGTGCAACAGAAAATTAAAACAGTTCCTCATGTGTCTATTTCTAGGAAAGTTTTCACTATTGCCCGCTGGGTACCTTATCATTGTACTTTGCAATTAAGTTAGTTACCATTCATCAGCATATATTTAGAGTCTGAACTTCGTATTCTTTTGTGATGCTAATACGGTTCTTATTCATCTCACAGGCAAGGAGGAGCTTCAGAGCCCTGAGAGGCCTGGTGAGGCTGCAGGGAGTTGTTAGGGGACAAAACGTGAAGCGGCAGACGATGAATGCCATGAAATACATGCAGCTCTTGGTTCGTGTCCAGTCCCAGATACAGTCAAGGAGGATCCAAATGTTGGAGAACCAAGTAAGGCAGCAAGCGCAGCACAAGGAGGTTGAAAGCAACTTGGGCAAATGGAGTCTCGCAGTAAGACTCTTTTCTAAGCGTACAAAATGCATGCTCATTTTGCAAGAATGAACAATTCATACCTGTAGGACCTCCAGAGCATCAATTGGGGGACACAATTCAGGCCAAGGACGGTTGAGGACCTCTCTTGTTGAACACATTGGAAACTTCTATTAGTAGATATCCCATCTATTAACTGCATAAAAGAAAAACTGCACATAATCCTTTTCCCTGAATGGGGGGTAACTGAATCCTCTAGATTGCTGAATCTGTTCCAAATAACAGGCTGGTTCTTGAGGTGATATAGCTCAAATATGGACGCACTGGGAACTTACATGCTCTCTCTTTAGTACCAGATGACCGTTTATCTGTCACATTTTTGTTGAGTTTTAAATAGAAAAGTGTAGTTGTTAATCAGACGAATTTGGTTTGCAGTCCGAGGCTGGAAACCATGAAGACTGGGATGACAGCTTGTTAACTAAGGAGGAAGTTGAATCAAGGCTGCAGAGGAAGGTGGAGGCTGTCATCAAGAGGGAAAGAGCAATGGCATATGCATATTCCAATCAGGTAAACCTTGACAAAGACCCTAATGAATGTCTTGTTGTGAGCTGAAAGAGGAAGTTCTTCAATTCTGGTGTACTCAAATCTGCTTTAATTGTTCGTCTAGTATGTGCTGTACAGTGAATCCGAGATTCATAATCTTCATTTCCTTTGAGGGATCTGATATGTTTCAGTATTGGATGGTAAAGAATAAAATTTGTGTTCATAGCCATTGGTCTCATCTTTAATGGTTACTTCCATTGCAGTTATGGAAGTCAACTCCAAAATCTGCTCAGAGCCCGTTGATGAACATCCACTCAGCTGGATACCCCTGGTGGTGGAACTGGCTCGAGAGGCAACTTCCCCAGCCGAATGAACCTGAATCCCATATGCAGACCCCGAAGAATTACCGGTTCACTCCACCAAGGTCCAATTCTCAACTGAAACCCAGCCCACGGGCTCTGCCAAGCAGTGCCAACAAACAGCCCAGCTTCTGTTTCAACAATGTCGACCCCGCTGCCACCCCAATGTCTACGAGGTCTTCAGTCCTTGTCTCGTCATCAAAGCTCATGCACACCCCACCTTCAGAAAGGATGGGGCCATCCTCCAGTGGGCCCAGCGGAAGCAACAAATACTCCAGAGTTCGAGCTAGCGGGATGGAATCTCCTTTCGGTATGAAGGATGATGATAGCCTTGTCAGTTGCCCTCCTTTCTCTGTCCCGAACTACATGGTCTCAACTGTCTCAGCAAAAGCAAAAGTCAGGGCCAATAGTAACCCCAAGGATCGAGCTCCTGGCACTCCCACGGGAGAGACAAACAGGAGAAGCTCGTTCCCTTTGACGCAAGGGATTGGGTCGTTCAAGTGGAGCAAAGGGCCGCTCTTCTCGGGCAGCAACTCGAACTTGCAAAGAGGGAAGGGCTTTGATAAGCACCAGACACTGGACTCTACAGGGAACCTGAGTGTGGACTCAACAGTGTCTCTTCCTGCTGGAGCCATTGGCAGGAAGCCATTTAACAGATTTGTGTGATTTTTTTTTCCCATCTTCTTTTAGTTTTAACAACATTTTTTTTCCATTTTCCATTTTCCATATTGCTTTGGTGTTGCTGTTCTGATTTGAGTGTGGTGGTGATATTTAGCTATACATTTTACTAATGTATTGTAAGCTAATAAAAGGGAACACATAGGATGTGATTTGGTTTGAAAGGGTACATGAAACTCATTCTCCCTCCAACATTTCTGAATTCGATTTATGGATGATATGGTTTGGCTTCTACTGAGCTAGCGCTTTATGATTTTGCTCCCGAACTGTTATTCCCGGATCACGCCCAGGCAAAGCTGATCTGTATCAGCTGCAACTAGAGTCTCAAGATCGATCGGACGGACTGAGTGGGTCAGGATTTATGTAGATCAGAGTGTTTTCCTTGTTGTCCACTTCTACCTATAATTGGAAAACGTTCTACCTTCCATTTCACCAACCAACATATTAAGGGACATAAGCCAATGTTGAGGACAAACCATCACCAAGATAAGGGGTCACTAGCCATCGACGTCTTACCCAATTAGGTAGGGAGTGATCAAAATTCATCTCCGAGTCTAACCTTTCCAAGAAAATCCATCCAACACCACTGCGGTTGGTGGCACGTCACATTTTGTCGTTGGAATCTGTGCCGTCTAATCGACCCCGCTAGAGAATTACTATACAAGGCTGAGGCCCGAGGCTGACCGAGGCACTTTTAGCCACGGGCCCTAATGGCTGCTCCATCTCGCTCTTGTGCGCTTGAACATGGCTCCTGTATTTGATGCGGGTCGACCAGCTTGACTATTGATGGGTCGGGCCCCCCAAATGTGCACGCAGAGAAAGAGAAGCTGAACGTTAAACTATCGTGTTGAACACTGAATGCTCAGATCTGGACTTCATGGCGTGTGTCGACGTGTAAGTGGTCATGCGGTTTGTGCTTCCCCCACCCCTACACCCACTCCACCCTCCAATGATTACGTATATGGACTCTGTCCTAATTACGACAGTACTAATATAGGACTATACCTTACTCATGCTATGAAAGTTAATTATTTGAGCGAATAAGATAGTTATAATTGAGAGAATTATGCTAGTAAGTCTAAATTTAGCTGGAGTCACTTGAAATAGTAAATGTCATCGGGGGTATGAGATGGTAAAAATCTCCATTAGTGTTTTACACGTGTCTATCAAAAGGCAGCCCAATTTTTATTTTCTTTTCACGTGATAAACATTTTGAGTGCAGGGCTTCGTGGGGGTCAAGCTGATTCACCCTGGTACACTTTCCTCGTCCTTAGTTCCTTCCTTTTCACATAATTAAATTTAACCCTAATTAATTAATTAATACTTTGAAAAAAGGTAATTAAGGGATCCAAATATGGACGAGGACTAAAACCACTTGGATTATCTGCATCTTCTCAGCAGAGGGTTATGTGGGGAAGAAAGCAAGACGAGGAATATGGGGATTTTGGGTGGGGAAGAAAACATGCGATGAGTTCGGCCGGCCAAGTGGGCAGCTGATCTTTCGATTTATTATTTACAAGATAAAATATTAAAAAAATAAGATTGTATTAATCGGATAAGTTTAGATAAGTGACCGTTCGGCTCATGGGTTCGACCAACTGGCTCGACCTGGCATATCACACACACATTGATCCGGGCAAGCAGGGAGCAATCGGATTACTATAATACTTGCTTAAAGTAAGACATATTATATCGGTGGCTAGCACTTGTTTACCAAATCGCGACAATCGGGTCGGTACTTTCTCATGGAATATGATGAGATACTGCCATCCAAGTGCTCACAGAAAATTAAGCAGTGATGATTAAACCTTGATTTGCTTATGGACGTGTGGTCCTTGCTCCCTTGAAAGGAATAGTAAGGTCCTACCTAGGAAATCTCGCAAGTTCAACAATTAGCAATACCCAACGAAAGGGAAATTAATTAATCATTTATGAAAAATCCTTACTTTGCAGAATTTACATATGAATGGTAAGATCAACACACCAACAGTTGGGTTGTCCGACAAGTTACAGTCAAGAATGCAAATACTATGGTAGAGTTTGCTACAATTTTTCCTACTGAGGAGTGCACATCCATCTATCGATCTTGTCCCTTATGGATGATTATTTCAAATCTTGCAATTTTGTATTTTATGCAATTTGCAAGGCACCCTCTACTTTTTTTTTTCTTAGAATTTTCCCCGTTATAAAAGATCCACGAGGGTTTAAAATGGGATGGAACGAGGAGCGGAATGCAAAGACAAGGGAAATCCTATTAATGAGGAGAATATGGAACAAAATGTGAACTTTTGTGGGTCGGACAGGGAAAATGCAAAATATAGGATGTAACTAATGATTATGAAGAGTTCGGGGCAACGGTAGGTGACTTTTGTAGAAGATGGGTCGAAACAGGTCAAATATAAAAGGTTTTGGATCAAAACGCAAATAATATCTTTTCTGAATTTCTGTGGACATTAAATAATTACAGGCCCAGAGGTTTCTCCGCCGCGCTTCTGTGGAGGAAACTGAACGGCCATCCGCAGAGCTACGCCCCCAAAACACAGAGAGAGAGAGAGAGAGAGAGAGAGGAGGATCTCAACAGAAGTAGTAAAACGGACGACCATTAAGGGAACAGGAGACGAGAAGAAGAAGGGCGAAGAGGAGGACAGAGGAGGAGGAGGAGGAGGAAAGAGAAGAATAACCAGGAGAAGAGCAAGAGAGTGCGAGGAACAAATGGCTCTGAAGCTCAACACCAATGCCCCATTTCTCCAATCCCACAAATTGTCTTCCTCCGCGCTGCCGACAATGGCCAATAACCTCAGCCTAAGATCTCCCAAGTTCTTCATGGCCTCAACTCTCCTGTCTGGGTCCAAGTGAGTCTCATTTCTCCTTCCCTCTTCACTGATCCATTCTTCTGAGCTGACTCAAACGATCTTTTAAATGTCCAATCTTTTTCTAAATCTCTCTTGTTGGGCTTTTCCTGGATCTGGGCATTCGATTTCTCTCCCTCGTCTCCTTCTGTTCTACGTTCAATTGTTGAATTCGTGATTGAAGGTTACAAAATTTTCTACTTCGGAGCATTGCCATGTTTGCCTTTCTCATTATCTAATATCTTTTAATGCATGAATAAGAACATCACTTTTTCCCTTCTTTCACAATAAAAAGACCGGAGCCCCGGCTGTTGAAATTGCAATGAAGGCCAGAGCTTCGAGACGTGGGTTAATTCGTCGGTTGATCTTAGTTATCTTTCTGATTAATCAAGCATTGTGTCTCAGTCAGCAGATTGTTTTCTCGTTTTTTCTTTGCTGTCGAACGCATTCATCTTGATATTAGTTCTGATGATCGATTCATGCAGTGGGCCTGGATTATAATGCCTGTGTCCTATTTTCACATGCTATGCCGGTTGAATATCCCATTCAAGTCGGTCAGACTGGACGGTGAAGTTTCGGAGTCCCCAATGTGGGATCTTATAGTGATGCTCCGCCGAGACTTTTCAGCCCGAATAAGTATTTTCTTTTCTGGACTTTGAAAAGATTTATTGAAAATATATATAAAAAAGAGAAATGATCCAGCAAAATTTTCTGTCTTTCATCTATAAAAATAATATACTTGGGGGTTCCGTGGTAGATGTTTTTTTTTCCCTTTTTACTATTAATCATATAAAAGTACCCAAAAAAATGTTTTGCATGAGAAACAGTAGGAACTTTAATTCATTTTTTGATAGTGTGGTTTGTTGAGGGAAAAAAAAGAATAAATCACATCTTAAATTTTCAACTGCATTTCTACCTAACATGTCATTAAAGAAAAAAAAAGAAAAAAGAAAAAACCTGATGTCTGGGGACATTTGTCAAAATCAACACGTTCCTATTGCTTTGCAGCTCGGAAGAAAATTCTAGGACCATGTGATGTGTGATTGAGCATTAGTTGCTCATTTAGGGGATGTTTGGATTGAAGGAGAGGGGGGAGGGGAGGTAGGGTTTGACAGATAAGGGAATCATTGTCTGGATAGTATTTTGGGGGGGAGGGGAATAGAGTGTTAGGAGTGTAATAGGTTATTATACCCTTAAAAATCTTTTATAACAATTGAATCGAATGGTGAAGTTGTAAAATCACCAATGTCCATCTAAATCACTCATAAAAGAAATATCAAAATGAGAGATTTAATAATCCCTCCAAATCTCTCAATCCAGACGTATCCTCAGTGAGGGGAAGGCGAAGGTGATGCACATAGTTTGATCATTAGACAGTGATAGCTACTGAGCTCATTTTATTGTCCTTGTGGGAGCTCTCTTTAATGTTTATGGACCTTGAGAAGAAAAATGAGACTGTCGAAGAAACCGTCTTTCTGTGGATAACCCTTCGTGTGATGTGTCAAAAAGGTAGAAATAAAGTCTGGCCTGTTTACCATAGAACTCTTGATTTCTGGGTTTTCCTGGAGGAAGAACGGGTGTTTTCTCCCAGGTTTATGCTATTTTAAATGTTTTCCGAAAAATAGAAAATTGGCATTGGTAAACCAGCCGGAATCTGGCCAAAGAGAAAAAAAAAAAGTCTCTTCCAATTTTTTCCTAACAATGAAGTTTTCACTGAGTTGTCTCTGATACAATTAATGTTGAAGTTTGTGGGAGTTGTCTTATGATGAATATTAGTTTCCATTATTCTGAAAGCATTTCCATAAGATAGACCTCTTTCTCTCGCTGAAAAATTTGATCTTCCTCTTTTTAATTGTATACGAGGGTTGTTGTTGTGTAAAATATTCCATTATACCCTTATTTATTAGTTTTGTGCTTTCAGTGCACGCATGGCGTTGGCTTGTATCCCTTGATCGGACTAGTATGGAGTTGGTTGGAACATTTATTAGTTGGTCCACTCATGTAACTAAGGAGTGTCCTCCTATTACATTCAACAAGACAATAAAAATTCTTATATTACTCAAAAAGCATTTTTATATGGGATAGAATTGTCATGCTTCCTGCTATCATATGTAGTTAATGTTCAAGGATTTACATTTTTTTTTGTGGGGCTAGCGGTTTTCGGCAATTTTTGGTTTCAGTCAACTTATGGACTACTTTCCTGCCTTAAAACTCAACTGCCGTTGAGAGAGGATCAACTCGTGAAATTGATTCATTTGTTGATCGTTAAAAAGATACTGACTTGAATGATTATTGTCAGTCTATTGGGTGCATGAAAGTTCATATGCTGTGCTGTTACCTTGCACTGTTGCTAACGCTTCTGCCGCCTGGTGACTTAGTCTTCATCTGAAAGTTTCTTTCTGCTCAGACAAAGTCATCAACAATATGGACTTTGTGCAGTGTAATGCATGCTCCATGTGCGGTCTTCCCCCACAGTACCTCAGGCCTTGCATTGAATGTGACACCTGGGTCTAGTTGTCTTTCTTTAATTCATAGTTAATTCCTTAAAACAATGATTATATGATCAACCAACCACAAATAAGAATTTACCAGGACCTACGTTTGCATATTGTGAATGATTACGTATTTTTGTCTCTGAACAAATGTTTTTATTTTTGGTCAAAGAAAAGGATACATTTTTGTTTGAGTTGTAATATTATATGATCACTTCTTTTTCAGTTATTTGTTTCAACTTCTATTGTGGTATTTATTTGCGGATTTCCTAGAGCATATTCTTCAAAACCTCACAATTTTAAACTGAATTCTTGCATTGATTCATTTGATTCTATGTCCAATCACGGCTTGTAATTTACTGAGCATACCATGGCATTGTTGTTTTACCCATTTGTTGTTGGTGAAGCACATTATGAGTTATTTGTCTTATAATGTGGCTCTTTTTCCCCCTTAAGATTCCAATCCTGAGAATTTGCAGATTTTTCTCATCGTATAATCTCTAACCGGAGAAAATTGCATGGCAGGAAACCCTTTATGCCTCGTCGAGAGGTGCATGTTCAAGTGACCCACTCCATGCCTCCACAAAAGATTGAGATCTTCAAATCAATGGAGCAGTGGGCTGAGCAGAACATTTTGGTCCACCTAAAGCCTGTCGAGAAGTGCTGGCAACCCCAGGATTTTCTTCCTGATCCAGCTTCTGATGGATTTGAAGAACAAGTAAAAGAATTGAGGGAAAGGGCAAAGGAAATCCCGGATGATTATTTTGTTGTATTGGTTGGTGACATGATCACAGAGGAAGCCCTTCCCACTTACCAGACAATGCTTAACACTTTGGATGGGGTTCGGGATGAAACTGGTGCAAGCCTGACTTCTTGGGCTATTTGGACCAGGGCATGGACCGCAGAGGAGAACAGACATGGTGATCTTCTAAATAAGTATCTTTATCTTTCTGGAAGAGTGGATATGAGGCAGATCGAGAAGACGATCCAATATTTGATTGGATCAGGAATGGTGAGATCCTAATTTACTACTTTATATTGCTTTGAAACTGACAGCTCTTATAGAATCTCCATACAAAGTGGATGTGTCTTATAGAGCAGTTCTGTTATGAAAAATTTTCTCTTCTTCCATATGGGCGTGGCATCATGCATTTAGACTCTCGATTTTTGCTGGTCTGTTAGTAAGTTTTGTGCCTTGGGCTGTTTCTCAATAGGACCCAAGGACAGAGAACAGCCCTTACCTTGGGTTCATCTACACATCATTTCAAGAGCGAGCAACCTTCATCTCTCATGGGAACACAGCAAGGCTAGCAAAGGAGCATGGGGACTTGAAACTTGCCCAGATATGCGGGACCATTGCCTCTGATGAGAAGCGGCATGAGACTGCCTACACAAAGATAGTGGAGAAGCTCTTTGAGATTGATCCTGATGGCACGGTCTTGGCCTTTGCTGATATGATGAAGAAAAAAATCTCAATGCCGGCTCACCTGATGTATGATGGAAAGGATGATAACCTCTTTGAAAACTTCTCTGCCGTGGCCCAGAGGCTTGGGGTTTATACAGCCAAGGACTACGCTGACATTCTCGAGTTCTTGGTGGGCCGATGGAAGGTCGAGAAACTGAGTGGGCTCTCAGCTGAGGGTCGCAAGGCTCAAGATTATGTATGCGGGCTGCCTCCCAGAATCCGAAGGCTCGAGGAGAGAGCTCAAGGAAAGGCCAAGGAAGCTCAATCTATTCCTTTCAGCTGGATTTACGACAGGCAAGTGATGATCTAAGGTCGGTCCCAGCTTCCATCTCTTTTCAACTACTTCCCTTAAGTTATATATAGGGGCCTGCATGGTTTTAACTTTGAAAATAATTAGCCAAAGAAGGAGATTATTCAGTAGAGCTATTCATATGGGAGTCTCTTCTAAGCTGTGGCACGGTGGAGGTACAGTTTGCGTCTTTCAAGTTTAGATAATATTCGGGCGCGGGCTAGCAATCTTTGTTTAGTTGATGTCTGCTTTTCTCTCTTTCTGAAATGTTTTTTCTACTTCCATTTTTAGTCTGTTGCTTGCTTCCATTGGACTTGTGTCAGCAGAAAAAAAAGTTATGTTCCAATTTTGACGATGGGGATATTCTACGACACTTACCTGTTTTAGTACTGCAAACTTCTTATACTATAAAATCTTTTCGTGCTTGAATTTGCACTAAACAGCTTGTGGGCACTTAAGTTTCTGATGGGGTACCTGCCCAGATTCCCATCCTTTTCTTCTCCTCTTCTTCTCTCTCTCTTTTTTTGGCCCAGAAGATTCTCGTCCTTTTCACGAGCGTATTTCGATGCCTGGTTCTTTTCCTCAGTAGACCAATGGAGAATGAATGTACGAAAATGATGTTTTGCCTTCGGATGAAACAGCACCCCCGAAGGGTTCACATGATACCAACTCCACCGGCATTTTGGTCAGACGCTGGTAGTTCAACATACTTTACTAAGGGATGGTGTCGGTTAATTTTTTGCAAAGAAAGTACGGTTAACGTCTGCAGTGTGAAGTCTGTGCCTGAAATTGTTGGCCCTGAGGTCTGTATCTCTTAAGCACTATCGATGCGAACATTTTGCGTGACTCTGTTTAAGGTTGCTGCCAAGCTCCCCCGGAGTCTAATACGGGCAGCGGTTCTACTCAAAGAAAGAAATGAAGGAAAACAATGTTGGAGAATGTTAGATTAACCGTCTCCAACTAGCACCTTTAAGTTCTTCAGGCACGTCCATTGACAGGCTTAGAGCATCCTCTATCATTGAAGGTTAATGAATTTCATTTTATCAGTAGCATAAATCTTTACAAAGGAGCCTGGGTGTGTATAATGCTCATACGGTCGGTTAGCATTTGCAATACCCAACTCAATACAGATAGGAGAAAGATCATCATTTGGTGACTGTTTCAAGAGGAATATCACTCGACAGAAGCGGATCTTGAATTTTTCGGGTGTAAATCGATCACTTTTACAAATGGTCCATCCATCAGCAGATAAACTATATGCACCAGTGGGAACCGCAAGACCTTTTGCTGAAAGGGATCAACGTGATAATCTCAGACGCATCAGCCAAGAAACCCAACTGGGAGTCCACAATAGCCAGTTTTGACAATATATTACATCTCACGTCATTGTCTGCTCCTCCACTGAAGATCTTATCGGAAGCTTCGGAGAAGGCAACGGCCATTATCTGGTACTCATCAGGGAATGTTTGGATTGCTCCCCTCTGACTCTGTTCCCAGAGCTTGCAGTCCCGTCATCAGAACCACTAACGACAGGAGGAGGTCCTCTTCTCGGAGGGCAGCAAGAATTGACACAAGAAGAATGCACCTCTGTCTTCTTGATTGCTCTCAAGTCTCGATGCCCATGCGCAGAGGTCATTTTCTGGACTGGGTGACAATAGCTGGGATCCATCAGTTATCTGGCGGAGATCGACGACTGCATTCTTATGACCCTTCAAGACCATGAAGTTCTTGCAGTCCCCTTGAAAATTCCATAAGAAGATCTCCCTGTTGTGGAATCCCCGTGGTCCCCGAAGGATTGAATTTCATGGTGTACACGGATAGCAGTCCGGTGACCTGTTAATAGCATTATCGGAGATTGCAATCTCGAAGTTCGCTGCTTCACGTTTGGGCCAAGGCCTTGAGGAGCACTATGCGGAACTGTGGAGTGTGGACCATTCCGTTGTTGGCCTTGGACCGGCGGGAGACGAAGGCACCTTCACCCTCATAAACCTACACCGGCCAGCCTTGTCTCGCAGATGAATGAGACGAATCAGAAATAGGAAATCCTTGCTGTGTGGTCCTTAACTTGAATTAAATTGCCGAAAGGCTCCAACTTACGGACTTAGATCCGTGCTCAGGCTCCTTTTTCAGGGTGCACAAAGTATGTTATTATGGATTTTTTAAAAAAATTTATAAAACCCAAATCTCATATTATTCTTAACGAAGAAATGTCAACCCGACTTTACCAGCCCAGACCATTAATCTCGGTTTGAGGAGTCGGCTTGATCTTGGTCGTAACTTCCTTCTTACAGTGGTATGCTCCATGTCCGAGAGGCTCGAAATCAACTCTCACAGCCCATTATTCATATTCAAAGAGCAGCCTATAAAGCTGCACAACCTAATTTTCCTCCTTCACAGCGCATACATACATGCGACGAGCTTAATAAGTGATGCCATCTTTTGGTCTCTTGTAGCGTTCGGTGCTGGCGATCCCGTGCTAAGACTGGACCTGACACGAACAAGCAGCTCAAATACGACACTCCGATACCCCTCACTTTCCAACTGTCTCTTGTGGATGGTTCTGTAAGATCTTGCAATGAACGAAGGAAAGGAGAAAAACAGTGTTGTCTTTAAGAGTGCTAAAATTACACGTGTGGTATCCCTGAACTTGCTCGCTCTCCACCCTTCAACTCTGCAATGTCAGTGATCTTATGAGACCGGTCGATTGAAACGCTGCCTGAGATACACGACCGAGCTGCTTATGCTTCGGAGAGATCTCCACGCTCGGCGGAAGGAGAAATGGGCTCTGGAGAGAGCTCCCGAGACCCTTCGTCCTCAGATGGCTGGGATTCGTGCCTTGCAGCGGCCTGGAGGACGCGATTCTGCACATCCGAGGATGAAGGAGATGTTGGAAGGCCTAGTCCATTGGTCTCCAGCTTTCCAGCGGCCCACGAGAATGCTTGTGCCCCAAGTTTGACAGGTACCAGCAACCGCCTAAGAAAAGGACAGAAAGGGTATGAACATGGAGGAGTTGTATCTCCCCAGAAACATCAGTGCGTATGGGACTATATTGCGAATATATCACTCGGAAGCATTTGGACGAAGCATCCCTAAAGTTGGACAAGAAGGTGGAAAACGAGCTTCTAAGAAAGAAAAGAGGATATGGCTTTCATGACCAAATGCATCCAGGAAGAGGTCATCTGCTATTTTGGTTTACTTTCCTCGCATAAAGCACTGGACAAACAGATTATTTTCCTATTCATGAGTGATTTAGGTGTAGGCTCGTGTTTTTGCATAGCTAATTCCTTCTTCATATAAGATTTTATGCATCTTCTATATGCAATATTAATGAATTTTCTCCATTGAATACTAAAAAAAAAGGAAAATCCCGGTACTTTTATGAAAGAGACAGATGGATTCTCAATGGGCTGAGTGAGTAGAGAGAGAGTCAGGCTTCTGTACCTCAAATCTTGCTTAAAATCTTCAGGGTCCTGATATGAAGCAAAACGCCTATAGATTGTCTGTGACGTTTACAAAACCCAACTCATAAGAAGCAATAATTGGATGTTATTAAGATCAAATAAATAGAATAATTACCCTTCATCCTACGACATCAAATGGAAGATCACCTTGGAAATGAGCTTTAGTTAGCAATTTCTTGTTACAAGATTTTAAATTGATCAGAGTAAGCGGATGAAAGAAAACAGGCCAAAGAAAATTGGCTCGTCATAGCAGAGATTCATCTCATTTTCATACGTGAAAACTTGAAAATACCACTCATTCAGTAACAGCTAAACTAGAGATGTTCACTGTGTAACATAGCCCCAGTAGCAGGAACTCTAATTCATGAGCGATGGATGATCACAAAGAGAAATATACTGCTCTCTTTCTTTTGACATCATAATGCAACCACTTATCCTCATGCTCATAATTGCTGTCTTTGTCAATCAGTGGTCTGTGTACACCAGGTTAGTTCCTTCAATGAGCTTAAGCCTTCAGATAAAAGCATTCTTAGTGTTTTTTAATTGAGGGAAAAAATGTTTGCAAACAACTTGATGAACAAGAATCAGTATACCCAGAGAAGGACAAATACCTGACCGAGGCCAAAGACTCCAATAAGTTGCAAAGTCTTCTCCCAATCTGAAATTTATAAATTACAGGGGGAAAACCATTATATATTGAAGGTATTCTCTTATACAGAAAATGAAACTTCTTCAGAAAATGAAATACATACCTGTCAGACCATACAAAGCTGCAATGAGACCCTGTCATAAATATATGCTCTGCTCAATATTCCAAATAAGTAGTTTCATAACATGAGAGGAGAAATTTCCAAGCACATGTGAATAGTGAGCCGAAAGTGATGAGCATTCAGATAATTTCTGGGGTAGTAGTTTGCATAGCATGACAATTGAGGAAACTAAAAGCACACAAAGATCTTGGCCAGAAAAAAAAGCACCACAAGGATGGACTAAGTTTGATCAGTCTTACCACACCACTAGCAATGACTTGCAAGGGAGAAGGATTAATCTCCTCAAGAATTGCTTCAGCTTCCTGAAAAAATAAGATTGCGTCAAAAGTAAAAGTGTGGGTCAGCTATATATTCCTATGGAGTACATGAATTTATAGAGAGCCCTATAATTTAACAGTCATAATAAGCTCTGGAGCATTTGGGCTCATCATCTCAGTTCTTGTCCTCCTGAGCTTGACCTCTTCTTTTCCATTGGAGATATCACTGTATTCTTTGCCTGGGTTATGCTCCTTGTGATATTTATATTTTTAAGCCCAGTACTTCCGTGGAAAAAGAAAATGCATTCTAACAATGTCTACAGATAGTGTTCACTGATGTATCTAGCCAGTTCCATAAGAACTGCTTGAAACCTCAGTGAAGAGAAACTTTTCATAAACTTCATTTTATGAAGATCAATATTTGGCAAATATTGGCTGTTTGCAGAGAGATTAGAAAAAAGAAAGGGGAGAGAGAGGGGAGGGAGGGAGGGAGGGGCAAAGACTATGATGGTTGAAATGTTGTATGCCAAAACGAAAAAACATAAGACGTAAAATATTTCTCTTTCGATAGCATAAATGATGCATAGTGTTTAGGCCATTTTAGAAATCAACATTGCTTCAACAGCAGGGGGTTGATGATTTTTCATCTAGTTTTCTTTTTCTATATGTTGGCAATCTGATGTGTGTATATGTGAATATTATCAGTAATCCAAACATTTAACACAAAATATAAGCCAACTCATATGGGCAAGCCAAAGAGCTAGCCCCTGAACAATCTTCCAGCACAATTTGCAGGAAATGAAATATGCAGTACAAGTCAAATTATAGTGGCCATACTATCTCTTAAAGACTAGATGCATCCTGGAATAACTGGACTTAAGGACAAACATGCTCAAACTTTCAATCAAATAGAGTCATAAGCGGACTATGAGCAATACACATGGAATTATATTTCATGTGAATCTCCATTAGAATCCATCCTCAGTCACTTGCAAAACACAAGGAGTTTACTTTTCAAACGATTAAAAAAACTAATATTCCAAGGCAGTGGCACTACCTCATTAAGTATGGTGAGGGTAGTTTCAGGCTTCAATTCCTTGATACGGAGACCTTCATTCAGCCAAGATCGGAAGCCCCCTTTAACCAGGTATGATCTCTGTCACCAAAATACTTGCACATGATTTAGTAAACAGACCTGAATTCAATAATAAAACCTAAATTTATCAGACAGTTGCTGAGATGACGACATAGTCAATGGAAGGTGAAGAAAAATTGGTGATTTAATGATGTTTATATTCAGCGTTTCATTGTCTTATAAGAGCTTAGTATTTATAAATAAAATGCAATATAGCTTTAGGTTCAATTATACTTAAACATCAAACAAGGGAAGATGATTACTACATGAGAGAAGATAATCCATTCTTATTGATTGAAATTCTCAGCCACAGAAACTTTAAAATAACCAAAGAAAATGTCTCAAAAGTTTAAATAGCTCACACCTTGACCCCTAGCTTCCTTAAGGACCTCGCAATGCCCTTTGAATGAGTACCATCAGCATCCATAAGTATGACCTTGTACCTGTCCTACAGTTAGCATGGAAAAAGTATTACACAGGAAGCTTCATTGAATTCAGATCCCACAATGAAATAAGCTTTAATACAAAATGTGGAGTATATGCAACTAGAGTACTCAACTTATATTGAAATGACAATTATGACAAGAGATAGTCATTAACTCAGTGCTGCTAGCTATAGTTGATAATGGAAAATGACATAGAGATACAGTTAGGGGGCAAAAAAACTATCATATGAATTTCCTACAGCACTACTTATCCAAAAAAATTCCTATAGTAATGTGAACCATGTCTTTACACAATCAATCAACTAAAATTTCTAAAATACCAAGGATGATGGCTCTCAAGTAAATTTCAAATGTTAGAATGATTCACCCTGCCAATTCACTTATTAATTCAAAATAATCAGCTCCCTATAACCAGTAACAATGTTCTTTTTAACAAGGAGAACAAATTTGCATACCTCAACTATTTTCAAGTTCCGAATAACAGCTGCTATTAAGCCGTCTTCAACATCTTTTCCACTCTTTAGAAGCTTCCTAATGGAGCCATCAACCTGAGATAGCACAGGTATAACATTAATGTTACACATGCACAGTTCAACACCATTTTATTCCTCTCTATAGCAACTGCTTGTTGCTGACAGAAGAAATATATAAATACACCTGCAAAATTATAAAAACAAACACAGAAAGCCAACCTCAGGCAAGGAGACACTTGAATAGCGAAATCGTGCAGTTCGTCGAAGATCGGGAATGCCATCTGTTGCTCTAAGGATCTTAAAAAAGCAAAGCAAAGCAGAGAAATTAATTATCATATCCAAAAAGTATATTCAAAATAAATTCAGAAGACAAATTTAATCCTGGTACAAAATGTTTTTCTAGTCATAAAGAATTATGCACAATTATGTCAATGGATGAGAGGTTAGTTCAAAGAGTATATAAAACAAAGACAATTTGAGGCTTCTAGTATTCAAAATAGAGGATTTTATTATTCTACCCTTCAGATGGAATGAAACACATCATAACATTTTTATGTAACTGAAGGCCAGAACAAAATTTCCTATCTTGCCTCAGGCCGAATATCTATGAGCACTGCATTCTCCTTCCCCGTCAAGAGCTGAAAAGTTGACTTGGGAGACAAATCTCCAGAGTAACCTCTGTAGCTCCACACCCAGTAAAAAGCCCTGCACAAATCTGATGAGACAATAAATTTCGGATGAAGTGGAGGACATCTAAACAATTATTGATATGCAACAGAATATAAGTGCCTGAACTTCATACCACAGAGTGGAGGCAGTGCCAAGGAAAAGTACAAAAGACACAATTGGATCACTTGGATCCAACCC
The DNA here is from genome assembly GCA_900174645.1 of Sonneratia alba. Taxonomy (NCBI): domain Eukaryota; kingdom Viridiplantae; phylum Streptophyta; class Magnoliopsida; order Myrtales; family Lythraceae; genus Sonneratia; species Sonneratia alba. Next base: position 1,772,507 of record FWPY01000071.1, read on the forward strand.
AAGATTTCTCTCCAACACCTCTATGGCAAAGGAGACCTGTGCACAGCACATGTGAAGTAAAAGAGCTATCAATTGAGCTAATATTGACAGTAAGATTCCTCCTTAAATGAAGCTGCTCTGCTTAGGTCATTCTATTACTTGTTCTTGTTACTCAATGGTGCAGTATCTTAAGGTAATGGCATTCCAATGTTTAATCTGTGATGCATTCTACACTCTCCATAGATAGGTATGGTGAGTTTTTTACCGATGCAGATTCTGACAAACTATCTTCCTATATAAATGGGCATAAACTAATCATACCAATGACATTTACTCTGGGAAATCCAGAAGAAGAATTACCTGTTGGGTGACTGCTCCAATAGGCTTTAGAGTTTCTGCCGTTTTAGCTTCAGAAAGACTTAGTGTATCCTTTATGTCTGAAGGGAGAAATTCCTTGACAGAACTATAAGAATAAACAACAAAGGAAGCCCCTTTTGCAAATGAATCCTCAACAGCAACAATTGCACTCCTCAATACATCAACACCAATCACACCACCTTTACTAACAGCTCCTCTAAAATCACTTGAAAAACCTGTCAATCTATCACCAGCAGATTCTCCGATTTGATCAACTGTAGAAGACAGTCTGATTTTAGCATTCTCTATTGCATCAGTGGCACTTTTTATTACAGAAGCTATGGAAGAATTAACTGAATCTAGTGAGCTACTTAATGTGTTTTGTCCCTTTTCCACTGATGCATTGAAGGAATGGCTAAAACCAGAGATGATATCCTCAATACTAGTTTTCAATTCAGAAGATGGACTGCCGTCCATGAACTGTTGATCAGATGTTAAAGTGGAAGAGTCTGGCATCACATCAGTAGCTGGAAAGTTGTCCATAAACCGTGGATCAGATGCTAAGGTGGAAGAGTCTGGCATCACATCAGTGGCTGTTATTCCTTCAGCTTCCACAGGTTCAGGTGAAGTTGTAATAACATCAACAGGCTGTTCTGCAAAGTCCATCACTCCCTCTTCTGGGACAGGTATCTCAGAACTTTGTACAAATTTCAGATTCACCTTTTCCATGCTGTACAACTCATTGGAAGATTTAAGTAAGGAATTCGAGATTGATCTATCAATGCTGTCGTCAATGTCTCCAGTGGAGAATCTTGTCACCTGTGTTCTAAAGGAAAGTTTACCGTGACTCTTCGCACTTGATGATCCCACGAACACATTATCCATCATACATCTTGACTCAAAGTCTTTCCTAGGTGAATAAAATGTTCGCACTCCTCCATTCAGTGGAATCTGCAGAAGATGATAATCCAGAAAGAATGAACAGAATAACTATAGCTCGCACGAGAAAACTGAATGAGTGCAATACTTTCCATCAAATGCAACATGTTTTCTGGTAAAATTTACAAAGTTCCAAGCCATACGATAAGTCACCACTAAAATAACAGCGTGTTCAACTGTATCTACTGTGATCAAGCACACAAAACTGTTAAGTTTATATGGATATCTCGAGAGTCAGGAACATCATAATTTGTTAAATAAAAGATTTTCAACTAATGATCTGCTTCTGCTAGCCTAATTGGATAGTGAATCTCACCAAGAAAGCGGATTGGTGAAGCTTTCAGGTAACAAAAAGGAAATTTCACCTGGCAGTGAGACGAGGAACAGGATGTTGCGGCTGAGCAGACAGGCAGCATTGTCATCTCGGGGATGGCGCAGATCAATCACGTCCGCAGCCGAGTCACCGGCTCGTCGTCCTCCAGAGATCCGACAGAACGGCGTGGACTGTGGAGTCGCGACCTCCAGCGGCCTCTCTGTTGATCGACGAAAGTGATCCGCTGGTAGGAAAGGATATTGACGAGGAGGTGGCTCCTCCTCTGCCGTGCTTGCTGTTAGCTTCATCCCACCTGGCACCCATCTCTGCCTCCCGTTTCTGTTGGTCGGCCCCACGTGCTAGCTAATATCTCCTATCATCCGCATATTGCAAATTAGGCGTATCTGGATGATAGGCTGTAACAGAAGTCGAAACTTGCCCGGGGCCCAGAAAGTCAGTTTCCACCACTTGGGCCCAAAACAATCCAAAATACGACCCGATTCGCATGCGGGTACCCGAATATGCCCTGATATGAATACGATGATCTAGGGTTTTTGTCGGGGCTGGCCGCCGCTTCTTCACTGAAACTCCTGCGCCTTCTTTCTGTTTGGGCCTGCAATGGTGATCCTCTATCTTCCCTCTCCTTTCGTGGCATTTGTGCCTTTGATTGTTTCCTCTGATTACTTTATCTCTCTACATTCTATTTTTTCGGTCGGTCGGTCGCTCAATGTCGTTCGTTGCTCGTGACAGGCATTCGTCAAGGCTCAGAAGACGAAGGCCTACTTTAAGAGGTTCCAGGTCAAATTCAAGAGAAGGAGAGGTTGTAGTTCGCTTATTTCTTGTAACTGAACGAGCTATCTCTGGGTCTTTGATCTGTGCACCTGACTAGCAATTTTGTCTGAATCTGTCGGCAGAGGGGAAAACCGATTACCGTGCTAGAATCCGTCTGATTAACCAGGATAAGAACAAGTATAACACACCCAAGTACCGCTTTGTGGTCCGTTTTGTATCCTTCGTCTGCATTTATGGATTAGTTGCTATAGCTGTTTTGCCTGTTTGTGCTTATGACTTTAGAGAATTTGTTGCATGTTTGACCGTAACTGGTGCAGCCAGTGTTTGCTAGAAGAGAAAGAGCTAGCGATTGGTGAAACCAGCATAACCAAAGTATGTTGTTTGCTAGAACAATTCTGTAGATTTATTCTTCCCATGTATTCAGATGGGTACACATACATGATAGATCTGATTTTGCAGAGAAAATTGAACTAGGGAAGTAGGAATTTTCAAACTGTGTGACAATGATGGGATGAAATGGAATGAAATCTGTATTTTATTGTAAATCAATATGTTTAAACTAAGATGGATGGAATGAACGTTCCTTCAAAACAAATATGAATATATCACATTTATGTTAGATTCTTTTCTTGTTGTCTTCAAGATTAACACAAAAATTCACTAATTTTGCTCACTGATTATGCATTTTACTGCTCTATTAAACTTATTCCATTCCATTCCTTTTCATTCAGCTGTTACAAACATGAGGTTAATTGTTTTTGAGATTTGTAAGCACTAGCATCTGTTTGAATTAATTGCACATAGTAATGTGTGGAATTAATTAATGCTACTGGTTTCTGTTAGATATGATTAGTGATGGGGGGTGACTGTTTTGCCTCGAAGCTCTTTGTTTAGAACCTTAATCTCTCTTTTAGACCAACAAGGATATTGTTGCCCAAATCATATCTGCTACCATTGCTGGTGATGTGGTCCTTGCGGCAGCCTATGCCCATGAGCTGCCTCGATACGGGCTTGAAGTAGGTCTGACTAACTATGCTGCTGGTATGTAGGTTTTTCCTGTATCTTTTTTTGCCCCCACTCATGGATTCTTTTGAGGAATGCTTCTAATGTCTCGTCTATTACAGCATATTGCACTGGGCTTCTCTTGGCTCGCCGAGTGTTGAAAATGCTTGAGATGGATGGAGAATATGAGGGCAATGTGGAAGTATGGTGATGTATTTCTGTTTGTCCTATCTCACTGTTCTCTTTTGTTTTCCCTGTTAAAGTTGGTCCTTTTATTTTGTCATTAGGCAAGTGGGGAGGACTTTTCAGTGGAGCCTGCTGGAGACAGGAGGCCTTTCCGAGCCCTGCTTGATGTTGGCCTTTTGAGAACAACCACAGGCAACCGTGTGTTTGGTGCTCTGAAGGTAGTGCTCTCTGTCAGCAATTTTTTTATTTGGTCATCTATTAGAATTCATATTCCTGATGTTCTTCACAATCTTAGTCCGAGTGATTATATTGTATGACATGATCTTTGGGCCACATGTCTGAACTATAGATTCCTACTTTGTGTTTTTTCCTCATATTCTGAAGGGAGCATTGGATGGTGGTCTGGATATACCTCACAGTGACAAGAGGTTTGCTGGGTTCTCGAAGGATAGCAAACAGCTTGATGTTGATGTTCATCGCGAGTATATTTATGGCGGCCATGTTGCTGCATATATGAGAGTAAGTTGTCCTTTTCAGGGAGCTCTGTAAGATTGCCTTTAAGAAGCCCTTTTTCCCGTCTATGCTATTCTTGATTCTAATGTGTGTATTTTTGTATGATTGTCTCTGTGCAGACCTTGATAGAGGACGAACCAGAAAAGTATCAGGTCCATTTCAGTGAATATATCAAGAGGGGCATTGAGCCTGACAATATTGAGGCAATGTACAAGAAGGTTCATGCTGCCATTCGTGCTGATCCTTCAATGAAGACTGAGAAGCAACCACCCAAGCAACACAAGAGGTAAGGCTAACATACTTGTTCATTACCACTTTAAAGACTGTACTAAGAGATGCTGATTGACTCGAGATTCATCAGTTGTTCAATGTTCTAGAAAGGTGAAGGGCGTCTTATGCCTTGATTGTCTTTACAGGTACAACCTCAAGAAGCTCACGTATGAAGAAAGGAAGGTTAGGTTGATTGAGCGGCTCAATGCCCTCAATTCGGCTGCTGGAGCAGATGAGGATGAAGATGACGAGTGAAAGCTAGGCGGGCCTGTCGGAGCTAGGAAACTTAGTCTCCAATCCATCCACACACAAGCACTTACAAAGTTTTGTTTCTCTTTATCTATTTTACTGTCATGAGATCGTGTTTGCTAATCTTCTGTCACATTTGCATCCCCAAAAATTTCCTAAGAGTTTCTAGCTTGGTGTGGAAAGGAATCTGGAGTTTTGACATTTGTGCTATGTTCTTCATCAATTTCTTCATTATCTCCGGTGATGGAGGAAATTGCTCAGCAAAACGTATTTGACAAAACTGAGACTGACTTGGTGATGACCTTTGTCCGCTTTACCTTGTTGAATTTTTTGGTGGCCGCAAATCGGTATGCCCAGACAGCGATGCAGAGTGAACCTAGAACTCGAGAATGTGGTCGGTGTTGTTCACGTTTTCCGGTGAGTATGAGTGGGATGAAGAAGCCGAGGGTTACAGGTATCGTTTGTGCTGGGGGCTAAGAAATTATGGACCATTGGGTCCGGATGCCGCGAGCTGGTGCAACCTGAACTGGTGGTGAGGTCAAGCACCGTTCGCCTTATGGAGGAGGATTAGATCGGCTTGAGAGGACATCGGACCAATAATCGAACAACCAAAACAACACGAAGCGATCGCATTGAAACATCCCACTCTAATCATACTGAGTATCAAATGTATGTTATGTTTATAGGTCTGACAGAATCTACCCAACTAGGACGTAATAATACGCACGTATCTTACAAAGGGTAAATTTTTCTTTTTAATAATCTTGGAAGGACGACTACTTGGTTGTACTGCTGCTGCTGCTAGTCAAAAATGGGGTGCGTACCTTGCGTTCATTTAAATCACACAAACGGAGCCTCAAAGTTCATCGTAGTCCATGGGCTGAAAACGTTACGGTCGTGGTCTGTGGTGAACTCGCCCCTTCTGAGCGTCAGGGTAGGTGTACGAAGATTCCTTGGACTAATCAACTTACAACATTGTTTTAATTTTTTTTAAATTTTTACGATGCACGTTATGCCAAATTTCCATGATGATGACTTTTTTTTTTTCTGGGGTCAAATTCCATGAGGATAACCAGCCGTCAAGGTTAGAAAATTGTACCCATATGTGCATACACCTATTATATCCACATATCTACATTATCTTTATTATTAAATAAAATGTTGTTTTAAAATAATATTTGAAAATTTCTTTAATCATGGCATACATATAATTTACAATTCCATGCTAATCTACAGTCCATAAATTTAGCTAAAACGGAATAAATATTAAGTTGTAAAGTTGCTCCTAAGACTATAATTGCAAGCTTAAAGAGACAGTTAAATATTCCTTATATATTATATAACAAACTCGTTGTATAAGAACCGATGCAGAATTTACGCTGCGTTTTGGCACTTTATATGAGCTCCTTAGGACACTTCTAGTTTCTCCCCCCGGCGGCTACTCTAATCTTCTTCTTTCCAATTATGCACTTTATTTTTTTTTTTGGTTGAAATTTCCTATGAGATGCTATCGTACACGAGGAGTTGCGAATTCCTCTCGGGCTCACGTCTGCTGACCAAAAATTGCTAAATTGCAAGGAGGGGGAGAAGTCGACTTTACGCGGCGGCTGAGAGCTAAAGGAAAATGGTGCTCAACTTCCAACCCCACCGGTCCCCCCGGCTGAATTAATGAAAAAAGTTCAACAGTCGAGGGCGATTTCTGCACTCATCTTCCATTCTCTCTCAAATTATAGGTTGTGGTCTTGGTCAACTTCTTTCTGAAATGCAATTCATCATGCATATTCATTCATTTATATATACATATATCACAAAATTAACAACACGAGAGTAAAGTTTAGTACATAGATATTATTTTCGACTTGATAATCAAGAAAATATAAATTTGATTATTATAATAAAAAAATACCTTCAGCCAGGAGATTTAGGTTGGTAATTCCTCTACAGTAATCGATTATGAATCCAGCCAAGAAATCTAGAAGGCTCGAAAATTAATTAATATCAGAGTGGAGGGATCTAACCCCCTGCGAGCGCGCGCGCAGCCAACGTGCAGCTCGATTGTGGTGCCCAAATGTCGATGCCGGTGGTCTTGGTGGGGTCCATTGTGACCCACGTCATAGTTTAGAATAACGAACCTTTACAACAAGGATATTTTGCCACGGGTAAATTAACCAACACGACGACGTGGTGCTACTATGGCCTTTGGAATTCAGTGTATTAAATCTTTGGCAGCCTCATAGGGTTAGGAAAGGAAAATAAAATAATAATAATAATAATAGTGGGATGTGCGATGGGAAAGAGATGGGAAATTGCCGGATTGTGGTGCGCGGCAGATGGCTTCTCTCTGTACTGTTTATAATACGGCTTCTCTCTTAAACGAAAAATGAAAGAAAATTTTGATTTAATTTTAAAAATGTTGGAATTTATTTTTGGAGGACAAGTGATTTTGCCCTTTTCTCTCGGGCAGAACATCTTCCCGTTTGGTAATAAGAAAAATCAAGGTTTATTTCGATTATGCATAATATTCATTTATAGGCTTAGTTAGAAGAAGACAGAAGTTAGTGGAAAAAAATAATAAAAGGCTATTAATGAGAACTAGATTATTATCTATCAATTTTAAATTAAAAATAATATAAGCATAATTATACCATTTATCAAGGATGAAAGATTTTTGTGTATACCTTTCTTAAGACAAGTCAATGTCTCAGTCGTCAGCCTAGAGTACAATGCATGCATAGTCTCTTCAATATTACTTTTTTTTTTGGGAATATGTGTGGGCTAATAAATAAATAAATAAACAATAAAAAGGTGCCAATAATTCAAAATCTTGACGGCCAATTCAACTTTTCGTTATAAAAGGAGATGGCGGGTTAAAAAGGGAATTAGTAGAGAAGAGAGACGTGGAGGGAGAGAAGTTTGGAGCTTGATAGACTCGATAATTGAGGCACTTTTGGAATAAAAATGTGAAAAAAAATCTCATAAATAAAAAATTAAGACTATCAAAATTTCGTACAGTTGGGTATGATACGGAAAAAAAAGAGATTGGGTTAGGATTTCGGTTCGCTTAAGATATTATACTGTGTATAATTTTTATAATAAAAAAATATAAAAAAATTAAAAATTAATTAATTATATATATAAATAATTCCATTTCAATAGCCATTTCAATAAAAAATTTAAATTAATATATAAAATTTAGATTAATCGATAAATTATATCATGAAAATTATTTTAATAAATAAAAGTATTTAAATTAATTATTTTAAAATAATTACTTTATGTGATCCTAATAGTGTGAGGTGGCCTAAAAAATATGAGAATATTCGTGTTTAGACGGTGTATCATGGCGCTTCCTGAATCCACGGGTCGGCTTGGCATGTTTATATAGAAATATATGTGTGTGTGGGTGTGGGTTCTCAAAATTCAGCTATAAATAAGAGCTCCACCTTGGCCCAGAAAACCACTCAGCAACACACCCCTCTCTCTCTCTCTCTCTCTCACGCACACACACACACACACACACATCTGAAAACCCTAACAAGCTATCATCAGCTAACATACACAGAGGATCGATATGGCTGGGGCTAACGGTTCACAAACACCCACTGCCAGGAGGTACATGCGTATACAATTATACTTTCATATACTCATATGCAGATATCATGCATATCAACTTTCTAATTACAAATATATGACATGTGCATTTTGCTAATTGTTGAACATACGTAACTATGAAAATGAGTTTGATTTCGATGAGGGTATTTCCTTCTTGTTCTTCCTTTCTTATATTGGGTTCTCTTTCCCATGCGATTCCTTTTCTGTGTCATTTCCATCATTATCTAGCCCGTTATTAGTGCCGTTGATCGGGTGAAACATGGGATGGGACCAAAGCATGAATTGTTTGATATGTGATAATAAATAAGAAAGACGGTACAAATAAGAGTACCTAACAAAGGCAAAGTCCTCCCCGTACACATGTGCAGGTTGGAGGACAAGGTGGTGATGGTAACTGGTGCAGCCAACGGCATCGGTGAGGCGACTGCGAGGCTCTTTGCCAGACACGGTGCAAAGGTCGTGATCCTCGATATTGATGACGAGCGTGGTCTGTCTGTCTGCAAGGATATCGAATCCAACCCGAACCAGAGCGCTTCCTACATCCACTGTGATGCCACCAAGGAAGCAGAAATCCAGGATGCGGTCGATCGTGTAGTCAAGGATTATGGCAGGCTCGATATCATGTACAGCAATGTCGGGATCACGGGCGACCACGATCTCAGGATCCTGGACAGCAGTTACGAGAATTTTAGAAATGTTTTCGACACTAACGTGTTCAGCGCGTTTGCCGCAGCTAAACATGCAGCGAGGGTCATGATCCCGAACAAGAGAGGTGTCATCTTATTGGCCTCGAGCTGTACATCTGACGTCCACGGTGCTGTCCCCCACACATACTGTGCTACAAAAGCACGCTATCGTTGGACTCACCAAGAACCTCTGCGTTGAGCTGGGCCAGCATGGGATTAGGGTTAACTGTGTGGCTCCTTTCGGTGTGGCCACGCAATTTCTGACAAGCGGTTACGGCAACGTAAGCGTCGAAAAGGCCGAGGAAATGGTATGCTATATGGCAAATCTGAAAGGGCCCGTGCTGAAGGCGGAAGATGTAGCGGAGGCGGCTCTCTACCTCGTCAGCGATGAGTCTAAATACGTGAGCGGGGTGAACTTGCTGGTCGATGGGGGCTACAGCACCACTAATACTACCTTTGGAATGTATCTGAAAGACCTTTATCCATACTGAGACGAAGAGGGCGTACACGGTTATGCAGCTCGAATCCAGTGATGTGTCAACGTAAAAGTGATGACTCTAGCAAGAGAATAAGCAAAGAATAACAGTCATTCCCGCATCTACTTTTATCAGTCATAATATGTGTTGTGTTATCTTATGTGTCGTGTGATAATTAGTGATGACAAATCATAATAAAATTTTGTGTGCTTCAAGTTCTGTGTAAACAAAGGAACGCATAGATTGGGAAAGAATATTCGATGAAATAATATTATTTTATATTAATGATTAATATGTTTTAAATTCGATTTTTTAATGAGAAAATAACATATTATACGGAATCAAAACAAGCTATCGTAACACCTGTAAAATCACCAAATAATAAAGATTGCGATACCCAAAAGATAAATATTTAAACGGTGGAAATCCGTTGCCCAGTAAATCACCTCATTCATGAGCAAATTCGCACAAACATTTTTTTTTTCATGAAAAGCATCTATTAAGGCCACTATCCAATTTGAACTTTACTACCTACACATGTGACATGCATGAATTGTCCGAGAAAACAACTTGGTGTGTGCCTGTCACTGTTTTTGTTTTTTTTTTTCTAATCTAGCCAACGGGCCTGTCATAAGTTGAAATTTCAACGAGGTTTACTCTGAAAATTCAAGATATTCCCTTTTTTAATATAAAAATGATTTTTTTTAAAAGAATTTCGAAATATCTCCAACAATTAATAATCCAATGGCATGGCACGATGTTCCTCTCCCGTTCTGTCATTATCTTCAGGGACATAGCAAAATTACTAAGCACAGAGACACTTATAGTCATGATGACGGTGGGCTAACTTGCCCTCAAAATCAGTACTGCTTGCTGTTGGTTTGCCCAACAACTTGACTCGAGGGTCAACATGGATCGGTTCGAGCTGTGACAACCTAGATCTCAAGAAGGTGGAGGGGGGTTGTTATCACGACTTGCCCGGAAATTATCCTGAGGGGATGACGAAGTTGAATTCCGCCGGAGGCGGACATATCGCGGTGGCCAGCAGCACTCGGCTCGGGAAACTCTGGACCGATGGAACCAGATGCTGTGATCTTTGTACTGTTTTTCGCCCGCAGAGGTTGCGAAGAAACTACCTTTGCCCAGAGTTCCTCAAATTCGTAAAACCCTGCATGAATAATCGTTCACCCCACGATGTTAATATGTCATATGCATGTCCACTCCAAAACTTGTGATTTTTTTTGGCGAAAATTAAGGAAACGACAGACTTTTATTTATTTAACTTGTTCGAGACACCGTTATTCAAAGGAAATTCTATAAATAAAAAGCCTACTGGACACACAGGTTGCTCGGTCATGTCATGTTCATGGTAATCGTCCATGAGAAACAAATTACGGCTGCACGTAAATCAGTGTACGATTCAAAATTCATTGCAGATGCTCGTACGTGTTCGAGGTAACTAAGAGGGATCAGTCCCGGAAAAAAAAAATGGATCGAGAAGGCCAAGAGGATTCGGAGGAGGCTCCTTCGTGCCTGCGCCACGTGATCAAAGCTGTCCAGCTCTGAAAATTTCCCAGCTTTGACCTGTCAAACTCGTCAAGTCGTCTCAGTGAATTTCGGTACGAAGCGGGGTTTCACATGTGCCTTCTCATGTCCTAGTAGTTTCCTCGTTTTTCCTAATTGTTTAGAGGGTCACGATGCCATATGTCCAATCCTGGGGTCATAATAGCACTCTTTGAATGAGTTGAATATTGAGAAAAATATTGAGAAAGTGGACTTAGTGTATGGGCACCAGCTTTAACTTTAACAACTAATATCTTATAAATTTAATTTTTATCGTAACATTTCTTATATTTCTCATAAGTCTCATATATAATCGAAAAAAATACATTAACATATTAAGTTTCACTTAAAAATATAATAAAAGTAACTTAAGAATCTTTTAAAAAATCAAATATTACCCGCATGCTATTTTAAAATTTTAAATCGATATATCATAAATTATTTATAACTTAAAATTTATGGTAGCTAAAGTTAAATGATTAGCTAGATTCTTAGATAGAATACACTCTCGTAGAGTTTAAGTAGGTGCAAATTGAAAACTGTTCATCCCTTCCAAATTCATAAATGTGGCACGGAATAGTAAATATATTAAATTAGATATGGATTAATTGAGATCATTCATCTTCATCTTCCTCTACAATATATAGGTTTGAATGTGTAAATACAAAAAATTTATAATGAAGGAGGTTTTAATTCTCAATGGACCAAGCCTAATTGAACATGCACCATTAATAAGAATTCATTGAATTAGTGGATACGGTTGAATTTTATTTTTTGAAAATTTGTTGTTTTCTTCTTCTAATGTTGAATAATAAAATTCATATCAACTAATTAATCACTGGAATAATCTAAGATGATGCAGTTGCAGAGATGCTACAAATTTGAATAATGTCCTGTTTTTCTTGCTTAGAAGACGCGGTATTAGCTAGTGATTGGACCGATCTAATTAGGTACTGTTTAATCAAAAGCTATTTATTATAATGGGGGCCATTGCGATTTAAGAGGGTATTAAGTAATCCATAGTAATGAGTAATTGAATCCGCCCATGATGACATTAGTAAATTACTCTTAGTTTCTTAATTTTTCCTTAGAATATTCCGATCCAATAATTAACCTTTTTCCAACCAAACATTTCCTTATTGCAACTTGTCACTTTATATTTTGATTATAAAAAAATGAAAATTGGGAAGGACAAAGAGAAGAGGGAAGAGAAGACTGGCCGGCAGCCCTCGAGAGTCGAGACCCCTCGATGCGGTCACCGGTTACGCCCGATGATTCATCGAACGACCTTGACAAGAGAGCTGGTGGCCGTTTATGAAATGCACCAGCCACCAGCCCCCAAATACTGAAACCCTCTACTATAATTTATAATTAATCGATCGGCTGATTCGGAGAAAGCTCGAACTATTTGATGCGGTCGTGAAAAATTTTGGAATGCAGTGCGTTTTTACTTCAAAAACTGTGATTTTTTTTCCATTTTACGAAAAAACAGCTCTTTTCTTTCTTTCTTTGTTTAATGTAACTTGCGCTAGACATACAATTTTATTCGAAAGACAATCTATATGAATGTCCAACAACCACAAGTTTAAGGGCTGGCGCCTTCATCGGTACTTGGCAGCGCCCCCAGCGGAAAACCTGTCAATTCGCGCTGGCATTATAATTTTGAATTGTGTCGACACAATCCACCATTTTAATCGGCCCAAAAATTAAAGCATTAATACGAGTTTTTTGTGCTTCCGTCAACTTGAGCTCGCTCCGAATAAAATAAAAATAATTTTAATATTTTAAAATAAAATTTTATATTATATAAAATTATCGATTAATTTAAATATTATATTAATGAAAATAAAAAATTAAAATAATTATTTGAATATATTTAATTATTTTAAAAAAATTCATAAATTTTCTTTTATTGTTAACTTTTTTTCTTGATTTTGCTGATGATCCAAAAATCTCGGTTCATACGTTATTTTTTCGAGCCGTGCCATTTTTGACCGGTCATATAGGGGGAAAAAATCTCAACGTCTTTTGAATAAAGTTATCCCTGATCACTCAAACTACTAGTCATTATGACTAACTCTTAAAAACATTTAAGAAAAATAATTTTTCAGTGTGCATGTATCGATCAGAAGTCGGGTAAATTTTGGTACTTTCAAATAGTGTTATTTCGGATCGGTTTGATTAGCTATTGGTCTCACTTTTGTTAAAGATTGAGAAGGGAAAAAAAGGAGAATAAAAGAACCACTCTTTTTATATTTATTCGTTGAGAGAGATGACTTATTGTAATAATATAATTTTTAATTTAATAATTAAAATATTATAAAATAGTATAATTCTCCATACCCCTAATTTTCACCTTTCTCTATTTCTTTCACACAATTTTTGCTTGTTTACAAAAAAATTAATAAGGGCTCCCTCCCCATTGTCACTGTGTCTAGCTTCAGAACAACGCACGCGCACACACCTGTCAACCGTAATAAGCTAAGCTAGGCATCCTCGGCTAACGGGGAAGATCATGGCTGGAGCTGATTCTTCACGGCCTCCAGAATCTGAATATACCAGAGAGATACCGTGGTGGTGGCTGCTCGAGTGTCGACACTCTGGACCAGTTGGTCCGGATACGTGAGAGCTGGTGAATCTAAGAGGTTTAAGCATCACCGCATGCTGCAGCCTCTGGAAGTGGCCTGGGACGGAGTACAACCGACAAATCTTTTGGTTTGATTATTATTTTTTTAATAATATATTTGTTTTGTAGGTTTTATCTTAGTTGTGATCACCTGGTGATGATGAAGGATCAGATGAGCTTAAGGCGGCAATGGACCGACAACCCATTCAACACATGGGGATTACAATGCACACCAAGTTTGCTTCAAATGTTGGATGGATTCTGATTTGGTCATACTCAAGCCGTTCTGTGGTATCCTACTTTTCGATAGCACTCAATCTACCGTACTACGCTTGTGTTACGTTACGGGGTCTCAATAACTGACATACTGTCATATTTTGCATCAATATTTACACATGCTTATATACAAATTGTTGGGCTTCTAAAATCATTCATTCTACTTGTTGCAGTACATTTGCCACTTCATTCGAGTATAAAAGACGTTCAACTATTCACACACATTCCATCTATTAATTATGACATTCCAATCATGCCCACATTTTCTATCGATAATTGCTCATGATGACTATATACATTTTAATTGGTCACTAATGAAGAAACATCTACATTATCAATACCGTATATACTTTTTTTTAAAAATTCGAAATTGAAATATGGGTACTCCAACAAAAAAAAATTAAATATGGGTACAAATTAAGGAAAAATGGATTCTAAATCTTGAAATCCTAAAGAAAGGACTACTAAAACGTCTAAAATAAGAATAAGATCATTAGATGTAAGAAAATACTAAAAATATAAACCCTAAATTATTAGATCCTTAAAAAACCCTTGAAGATCGATCAAATCGTAAAATTCTAAATTTTAATTATATGAATTTTATCTACAGTTGAAGTTTTAATATTATTAAAGAATATTCTCCTCCTCCTCTTCTTCTTTTTTTTATAGTTCCAAATAATCATGTCAATAATTTTAGATATTGTATTTGTTATTAAATAGTAATATCATCGCTGCACCAATTATCAGTCCCGTCAACAAGCCTACACATCTACAAATATCAGAGTCAAGATATTACACCGCATCTTATCTCTCAAATTGTTGCAGTCCACACATTTAACATTTATGCTCTTGGTGGGTGCACCGCCCACATCATAATATAAAAAATATAGTTTTAAAAATTAGATTAGGCCGGTTAGTTAGATCGGTTTAATCAGATATTGACTACTCATTCAGTCCAATTCTTATAAAAAAATTTAATTGCACTCTCAATGAGGTCAATTACGGTTGAATCAGTCGGTTCCCGATTCGATCGATGAATCGGTGGAAAAATCACCCGACTAAAAATTTTAAAAAAATATATTATAATATATGTATTTTATTTTACTAAACTTATATTTATATTTTATGTCAAACTTTTATTTAATATAATGGTTACATTAATAATTTTAGTTATAAATCTTATTCAAATTATGATATTATATAATTTTATTAGTAATATTATTTATTAAATATGAGGTTCGATTCATTGAACATCCGGTCCGACCTATAAGCCCAATATCCCATGCCTACACCAATTTCTAGTTCGGTCTGATTTAATTTTAAAAATTATGTTTAGAATGACAAATATTGCGATAACGAGATCTTTTGTTATGAATATTTTCTAATTTATTATATAATCGATCTTATTATCCCATTGGTATGAATTTTTTAATAAAATTTTGCACTTGCATGTGTGTGTATACATATATATATATATATCCAAGTATATTCGACTATATATGTATATATAGTAGACTCATAATATGCATTACCCTGACCTGTAATGTAATCGAATAAATCATTTTTACATCCTTGCCGACATACCGATCAAACGATTGCCTGAATGCGTGATGGCCTCTCCTTAAGAGGAGTGGCCAATTTTGCATCAATACGTATATAATATATATATATATATACAAGTATATATGACTTGTCTGGTTTCTAACATCGACCGTTCTACTTGTTGCAGTACGTATGCGACTTCATTCGAGTGATAGGATTTCAACTTTCGACGCACATTCCACTATGACAATAATTTGTTGACCGTTCAACTGGGAAAATCATGCCCACATTTTCAACCGTTTCAGCAATAATTGCTTAGTATATACCTTTAATTGGCCACGGATGGACAAATTTGGGTGTGTATATATATGTATATATATATTCAATACCATATATCCCATTTTTTTAGTTTAGAATTGAATCTCCTCCACATTAAATATGAGTGCAAACCATAGTTTTAAAAACCGGACCGGGCCGGCCGGTTCGACCGGTTCAACCGGGAACCGGCCACTCACCCGGTCCGGTTCCTTCAAAAAACCCAATTGCACATTAAAAGAGAAAAAATCCGATTGAACCGGCCGGTTTCCGGTCCGACCAGTGAACCCAATTGAACCCATGAGAAAACCGGCCGACTTAAAATTAAAACAAAAACAAAAACATATTGTAATGTACCTATTTTATTTTACTAAACTTATATTTACATTTTATATTAAACTTTTGTTTAATATAATGGTTATATTAATGATTTTTGTTATAAATTATATTTAAATTATGATATTATGTAAATTTATTAGTAATATTATATTATTAATATTATTTTTTAAACATGCGGTTCAACCCATTGAACCCCCGGTCCGACCCATGAACCCATGCCTACACCGGTTCCCGGCCCGGTCCGGTTTTTAAAACTATGGTGCAAACAAACAAAACCAAATTTGAGAAATAATTCTAAAATTTTGAAATTTGAAAGAATTAGATCATCGAAAGAGTTTAAAATAAGATAATAGAAAATGATTATACATCATCATTAAGGAAATAATTATGTCTCCAAACTAATTGTTGGTCCAGTCAACATGTGGACGAGGGAAGATCATGAATGTCAGAGCCAAGATCGTGCGTCGCGGCCTATCTGTCAGAATGTCGGGGTCCAAATATCGACACTTAGCAGTAGGGCGGGTGGGTCCATCGCGCGCCCACTCCATAATTTGGAAGGATATGAGCATTCCGACGATGCCAGTCTCGACCCGTCATGGGAGACGTGCTACTTTTGAGTTGGAATGGAATTCCACTTACAGAATCGTCATTGTCCCTCAGGATCGAGTGGTTAGGGGGAATCCGACAAGTCGGGAAGGACGCGGGAAACTGGGCTGGCAGCTCGCCGGTCTCTCTCTTCATTATTCTAATCTACTAATTGAGACTGTTCCCTCCGCATCGTAATCTGACTATCCTCGAGAAAGAGTGCATGAAATTGTTCGATTCTTATCTTTTATTATTGTTTTTAGGGTTTTATCAGGTTTCTTTGGGAGTTGTTTCAAAGAGTCAATGATGGATGGAATACGTTTATGGCCAAGTGCGGCAAAGCTCCGCCGATCCAGCTTGTAGATTTGTATCTTTCCAACCAATCAATTTGAAGTAATTTATTCCAATGTTATCCGCACCAATTTAATTTGTCCATCACCATGTCCTATACATGACTATACAGAAATAGATTTCCTTACAAAGATTTTTTAATAATATTTTTTAAGCATAATTTCTTTGGGTAAAAAAAAAGATGGAAGAAAAAGGAGAAACAATAGTGGTTGTACATGGAGTCAAGTGTAAAGCCACCATCTGATCACTCTTTTGAATAATATTACCTTGAGTAAATAATATTTGAACATTTTAAATACTTAAATTTTAAATTTTAACAATTTAGTTCAAATATTTACGTTTGATTTAACACTTTGATCATCTCCTTAAATTCTTCAATGAAAATCTGACATAACATCGATGTGGTGAGATGATGATGAGTCATCTCGCCACATCAAGTTTGAAATTTAGATCATCAAGTGTTGACATTTGATAAATTCGGGAGTTGAAGTGCTAACCCACTCTGTAAATTATGTAAAAATATCTCTTTTCTTTTTATAAGTAGAATCAAATACTCCAAAATAAATAAATAAAATTAGTGTTCGGATTTTTTTGCCGATTTAAATTAAATAATTCAAAATTTTCTTTTTCCCAATTCAATTCAAGCGATTCACCACTTTCTTAAATAAAAAAATCGCCAAGAGGTGCATGAGGATTTTCAGTATTGGAGGCTGGCGCCTTCGTGGATGCACGGCCACCAGCCCTCTTAGCTAGTACGACCTTCTTCTAGAATTCATGGGAAAAACTTAATGTCTTTTGAATAATATTATCTCAGATGAATCCAATTACCGGTCAGTATAGCATTTAAAAGCTTTAAATTACATCCACTTAACTGAGCATGAAAAAAGAAATTATTTTCACTTTGAATATTAGGAATTTTAAGGTCTCCTAGTTCTCTTCCTCTTATTAATAATTTTGTACTCTTCTCCTAATTGGAAGATAACATCTTCCCTGACGGTTCGGTTATTGTCCGCTTAATAGTGAACATATTATAAACTTGATTCTGATTATAATATTTCATATATCATTTTATCTCACTCGTCTTATATTTTTTTTCTAAACTTACGGCATCTCATATAATAATAATAATAAAAGAGTTTGGTAGGAAAGAGGAAACTTTCCCAATTCTTGCTTTTTAATAAGAAAATAAAGGTTATTCTTATTTAGATTATATTCATATATGTCTAAGAAGGGATAGGAGGAAGAGGAGACACGGGAAATTAATTGTCAATTAGTGGATAAAAAGAACACTTGCGATTCCTTAATTTTTTTTTTGTAGTGATGACGGAAATATATTAAACAATTATAGGAAATATTACCAGAAAAAAGATAATTAAGCTTTGTGAGCAACATTAAGACGACAAACATAAAAGGTGTTAATACAAAGTGTTTCACGTGGGCAAAAGAATTAGAAAAAAAAAATATCCAAATTAGGTCAAACTTTTGACTACAAATTCAGTTTTTATACAAATAAAAAAAGAATAAAGAAGTAGATTGGCATGTCAATAGTCACGACATCGCATTTTTCTGAAAAATCAGTTCAAATCAGAACTCTCATCTGCCCACCAATGCCACCATCTCGCAACTCTATAAATAGGGGAGCTCGATAGAGATCAGAAATATAAGCAGCACATCTCTCTCTCTCTTTCTCTCTCACATCTGAAATAGCTAATTGGCTAGCTGGCCATCATCAGCTAACAGGGAAGACAATGGCGGGAGCTAATTCTTCACAAACACCCATTGCCAGGAGGTACATACATACGTATATATATCTACACTAGTCTATATGAATACCAAGTTTCTTACATGCATATTATTACATGTGCATTTTGCTAATTGTTGGACGAAGATAACAATGAAAGTCAGTCCAACTTCCATGTGGGTGTTTCTTTCGCTCTTGCCCATGTAATTTCATCTCCGTATTGTCTTATTTGGGTCTTTATAAGAAAGGCAAAGTCCTCACCATATGTACTTGCAGGTTGGAGGATAAGGTGGTGATGGTAACTGGTGCAGCCAACGGCATCGGTGAGGCGACTGCGAGGCTCTTTGCCAGACACGGTGCAAAGGTCGTGATCCTCGATATTGATGATGAGCGTGGTCTGTCTGTCTGCAAGGATATCGAATCCAATCCGAACCAGAGCGCTTCCTACATCCACTGCGATGCCACCAAGGAAGCAGAAATCCAGGATGCGGTCGATCGTGTAGTCAAGGATTATGGCAGGCTCGATATCATGTACAGCAATGTCGGGATCACGGGCGACCACGATCTCAGGATCCTGGACAGCAGTTACGAGAATTTTAGAAATGTTTTCGACACTAATGTGTTCAGCGCGTTTGCTGCAGCTAAACATGCAGCGCGGGTCATGATCCCGAACAAGAGAGGTGTCATCTTATTGGCCTCGAGCTGTACATCTGACGTCCACGGTGCTGTCCCCCACACATACTGTGCGACAAAGCACGCTATCGTCGGACTCACCAAGAACCTCTGTGTTGAGCTGGGGCGGCATGGGATCAGGGTTAACTGCGTGGCTCCTTTCGGTGTGGCCACGCAATTTCTGACAAGCGGTTACGGCGACGTAAGCGTCGAAAAGGCCGAGGAAATGGTATGCTATATGGCAAATCTGAAAGGGCCCGTGCTGAAGGCGGAAGATGTAGCGGAGGCGGCTCTCTACCTCGTCAGCGATGAGTCTAAATACGTGAGCGGGGTGAACTTGCTGGTCGATGGGGGCTACAGCACCACTAATACTACCTTTGGAATGTATCTGAAAGACCTTTATCCATACTGAGACGAAGAGGGCGTACTCGGTTATGCAGCTTGAATCCGGTGATGTGTCAACGTAAAAGTGATGACTCTAGCAAGAGAATAAGTTAAGAATAATAGTCATTCTCGCATCTACTTGTCAGTCATAATATGTATTGTGTTATCTTATGTGTCGTGTGATAATTAGTGATGACAAATCGCAATAAAATTTTGTGTGCTTCAAATTTCATGTAAACAAAGCGACGTACAGCATGAGAAATGATATTCGATGAAATAATGTTGTTTTGTATTAATGATTAATATGTTCTAAATTTAATTTTCTAATGAGAAAGTGATATATTACATGGAATCAAAATAAGATACTATAACACTATGAGATCACCAAATAATAAAGGTTATGACTTCAAAAGGTAAATATTTAAATGTGAAAATCTGAACTATAATTTATATTGATAATAATTAGATCAACCTATGTTGATATTAGTAAATTACTCTTGGTTTCTTAATTTTTCCTTCTAATATTCGGATCAAATAATGAACTTTTTCCAACCAAACATTTCATTTGGTCGTTAAATATTGTCGTGCGTCCTAGCTAGGCGGCATTATTGCAACTTGTCACTTTCTATTTTGATTAAAAAAAATTGGAAAGGACAAAAAGATGAGGGAAGAGAAGACTGGCTGGCAGCCCTCGAGAGCATAGTTTTTAAAACCGGACCGGGCCGGGAATCGGTGTAGGCATGGGTTCATGGGTTCATGGGTCGGACCGGGGGTTCAATGGGTTGAACCGCATGTTTAAAAAATAATATTAATAATATAATATTACTAATAAATTTACATAATATCATAATTTGAATATAATTTATAACAAAAATCATTAATATAACCATTATATTAAACAAAAGTTTAATATAAAATATAAATATAAGTTTAGTAAAATAAAATAGGTACATTACAATATGTTTTTGTTTTTGTTTTAATTTTAAGTCGGCCGGTTTTCTCATGGGTTCAATTGGGTTCACTGGTCGGACCGGAAACCGGCCGGTTCAATCGGATTTTTTCTCTTTTAATGTGCAATTGGGTTTTTTGAAGGAACCGGACCGGGTGAGTGGCCGGTTCCCGGTTGAACCGGTTGAACCGGCCGGCCCGGTCCGGTTTTTAAAACTATGCTCGAGAGTCGAGACCCCTCGATGCGGTCACCGGTGACGCCCGATGATTCATCGAACGACCTTGACAAGAGAGCTGGTGGCCGTTTATGAAATGCACCAGCCACCAGCCCCCAAAAATGGAAACCCTCCACTGGATCGACTTGATTAGGAGAAAATTCAAACTATTTGATATGATCGTAAAAAAATTTTGGAACATAGTGCTATTTTACTTCAAAAACTATGATTATTTTCCTTTTACAAAAAATTATAATTTTATTCAAGGGACAATCTATATGAATGTCCAAGAACCACAAGTTTAAGGGCTGGAGCCTTCAACGGTAGTCGGCAGCACCCCCAGCGGTGAACCTGTCAATTAGGCCGATATTGCTATGGTCCAAAAATTTCAGTTCAAATATAGATTTTTCATGATTTGGATGGTCTCTGAATCAAATAATTTTTTTAAAATAATGTAATATTTTAAAATAAATTTATTATATGGTATAAATTGAACAATTAATGAAAAATATTATACTGATTTGAAAAAAATATTAAAATACTTATTAAAATATAATTAATCATTTCATCAATTTTTTCTCATAATTTTCTTTTTATTATAAATATTTTCCATATTTTACTTGAAATTTGAAAATTTCAATCTAAACATAAATTGTTTTGGGCCATGCTATATTTTTTTATGGACTACCCCCATGGTTAAGAATGTATGACTCCTTCTAGAATTACTGGGGAAAAAAACCTCAATGTCTTTTGAATAATGTTATCCCCGATTACTCAAATTACTAGTCATTATGAATAACCCATAAAAAAAATTTAAGAAACATAAATTTTCAGTGTGCATGTATTGATAATTCAAAGCACGCTAGCTGCCGGTTTGGTTTGATTGCGCCAAACACAAGTGGGTGGGTCGACCTTGGATGGCTCGCGGTCAGATTTAATTGCCCTGTCTCTCCTTTCTCCTTGCTGGTGCTGGGACAGCGATACGGAGTGAACCTAGACGTCGACAAAATGGAGGGTGTTGCTGCCTATCACGACACTGCCTGCAGAATCTGAATGTAACAGAGAGATATCGTGGGGGTGGCTGCTCGAGTGTCCACACTCTGGACAAGTCGGTCTGGTTTCTAGCATCGACCATTCTACTTGTTGCAGTACGTTTGCGACTTCATTCGAGTGATAGGCTTTCAACTTTCGACGCATGTTCCATGATGACATTGATTTGTTGACCGTTAAACTGGGAAAATCGTGCCCACATTTGCAACCCTTAAAGCAATACTTGCTTGCTATGTACATTGAATTGGTCATTGATTGACAAATATGTGTGTACATATTTTTTTTCAATACCACATATACCCTTTTTTTTAAGTTTAGAATTGAATCTCCACATCATTAAATTAAATATGAGTACAAACTAACAAAATCAAAATTGAGAAATAATTCTAAAATTTTGAAATTCTAAAAAATTAGACCACCAAAAGAATTTAAAAATACGATCATAAAATCGATTTTATGTTTGTCATTAAGGAAATAATAATGGTCTCCAAACAAATTGTTTGTCC
Organism: Sonneratia alba; assembly: GCA_900174645.1. Lineage (NCBI taxonomy): Eukaryota > Viridiplantae > Streptophyta > Magnoliopsida > Myrtales > Lythraceae > Sonneratia > Sonneratia alba. The sequence goes on from FWPY01000071.1 coordinate 1,794,994, forward strand.
AGTCAGCACGTCTACAAGGGAAGATCGTGAGTGTCAAAGCCAAGATCATGCATCGCAGCCTCTCTGTGCGATTGTTGATTGTCGTAGTCAAAATGTTGACACTCACAGTCCCGGTGGGTCCATCGCCCACATCATGATCTGGCAGGATGAGCATCCCGACGACGACGGCGACGACGACGACATTCACGATCCGTCACGGAAGGCGGGCTACTCTAGAGTTGGAATTCCACTTACGGAATTGTCTTTGTCCTACCGAGTGGGAAAGGGGAATCGGACAGAGTAGGAAGGACACGGGAAACTGGGCTGGCAGCATACTGGTCTTTCCCTTCATTATCTTAATATATACTATTTGGGATGAGAAAGATGATTACATAAAATAATACTCTTATCCATTTATTAATTAAAATATTATAAATTTAATTTTTATAGTAAAATTATATATATATTTTTAATTCTCGTGTTTCTTTTACATCCTCGAGATGGAATATATGATCGTGTAATTAGGGAAAATTGTTCCATTGTTTTTTTCTTTTATGGTTTGTTCGGGTTCTGTCAGATTTCTTTGGAGTTGTCCGAAAGATTCAATGATGGAGAGACTACTCATTTATTGCTGAGTGCGGCAAAACTCCGCGGTTCCAGCTTGTTAGTAATTATTCAATTTGTAGATTTGTATCTTTCCGACCGACCAATTTGAAGTAATTTATTCCAACGTTTTCCTAGCAATTTAATTTGCCCATCATCATGTCCCATATATGACTATACAGAAGGGGGGAGTCATATATTAATGTTCAGAAAGAGCAAATTTATGATGAAATAGATTTCCTAAATTTTTGAATAATATGCATGATTTAAAAAATATTAATATCATAATTAAATACAAATCTTGGCTAATGTTTTTTTTTTTTTATAAAATTTGTCAATTACCGATCAGTGTAGCATTTAAAAGCTTTTGAATTACATCCACTTAACTGATAATGAAATTTTTTTTATTTATTGAAGACGGTTGCCTCTAAATTATAATATGATTTTATCCATGACATGGTCATTAAATATTTTCCGAAATTAAAATAAGGTATTGGATTTTCACCCCCTTTTTTTGTTATTCAAATCAAACCAAACAGCTAACTCCTCCACAAAAATTCCTCACGAGGCATTAAGAATTTTCAGCTTTCGGGGTTGGTGGCTTCTTAGATGACCACCAACCCACCATGGCCTAGTATGTATGACGTTCTTCCAGAATTACTGGAAAATTTTTGAACAGTATAATCTTAAACATATCCAATCACTAATTAGTATAATTTTTCTAAAGAGAATTTGAAATGTTTAACTTTGCATCCACCTGACTGAACATGAGAGAATTCTTATTTTCATTCTGTTCATTCCTTTGGCATGCATGAATAGAAAATTCCATAAACAAGACTAATGGCCATACAATTACACATTTTTCTCAAAAGTCAGCATTACCTTTTCATTAAATTTTGAAAATCAAGACCCTCCTCTTGCACCCACCATCGTCACTCTATAAATTGGAGCTCCACCAAGCTCAGGAAAATTAAGAAGCACACATCTCTCTCTCTCTCTCACGTCTAAAAACCCTAATTAGCTTGCTAGCCATCATTAGCTACCAAAGAAAGATCATGGCGGGAGCTAACTCTTCGCAGACACCCATTGCCAGGAGGTACATGCATACATATATACTTATGCATAAAAATCAAATTTATTACAAATATATGACGTTGTTCATGAACATACGCAGTTATGAAGTTAAGTCCAATTTGTATGCGGGTTTTATCCTTTTTCTCTTGCCTATGCAATATCATTTCCATATAGTTTCGATCTTCACGTAGACAGTAATTAGTTTTTCTGATCGGGTGAAGCATAGGATGGGACCAAAGCATGGATTGTTTGATGTATGACAGTAATTAACTAATAAAAATGGTACGAATGAGAGCAGCTAACAAAGGGAAAGTCGTCCCCATATAAATGTGCAGGTTGGAGGGTAAGGTGGTGATGATAACTGGTGCAGCCAACGGCATTGGCGAGGCGACTGCGAGGCTCTTTGCCAGACATGGTGCAAAGGTTGTGATCCTCGATATTGATGACGAGCGCGGTCTGTTTGTCTGCAAGGATATCAAATCCAACCCGAACCAGAGTGCTTCCTACATTCACTGCGATGCCACCAAGGAAGTAGAAATCCAGGACGCAGTTGATTGTGTAGTAAAGGATTATGGCAGGCTCGATATCATGTACAGCAATGTCGGGATCACGGGTGACCACGATCTCAGGATCCTGGACAGCAGTTACGAGAATTTCAGAAATGTTTTCGAGACTAACGTGTTCAGTGCATTTGCAGCTGCCAAACATGCAGCGAGGGTCATGATCCCGAACAAGAGAGGTGTCATCCTATTGGCCTCGAGCTGTACTTCTGAGGTCCATGGTGCTGTCCCCCACACGTACTGTGCTACAAAGCACGCTATCGTCGGGCTCACAAAGAACCTCTGCGTTGAGCTGGGGCAGCATGGGATCAGGGTTAACTGTGTGGCTCCTTTCGGTGTGGCCACACAATTTCTGACGAGTGGATACGGTAATGTGAGCGTTGAAAAGGCCGAGGAAATGGTCTCCTATATGGCAAATCTGAAAGGTGTCATGCTGAAGGCGGAAGATGTAGCAGAGGCGGCTCTCTACCTCGTCAGCGACGAGTCCAAGTACGTGAGCGGGGTGAACTTGCTGGTGGACGGAGGCTACAGCACCACTAATACAACCTTCGGGATGTACCTGAAGGAGCTTTATCCATATTGAGTCGAAGAAGGACGCGCTAACCCAATGGTGTTTTAGATCAATAAGGATGATGGCTTTACGCCAATAGAAAAAGATCGTTAAGATGATACTCAGTTCTCATTCCTACTTTATCATTGATCATATGTATTATGTTTTCACTTGATAAGTAATATAATAAAGTTGGTCGTGCTTCACTTTTGTGGCCAATTAAATGACTTAGAATTTCATTTTTACCTTCGATTTTCTTATTATTTTTTATACACTTCTAAATTCATAATATTTTCTCAATATCCAACAGAAATAACATATATCTAAGAGCTCTTCAACTGGGAGCAATGGAAATGACAAATGTACCGGACAATTTTTTTCTACTCAACGGCCTAAAATTCCGACATGGTTCAACTAGAAAATTAGAGTTGAAAATTTCCTCCTTTATTTTTAAATGGACATGTTAAATAATTATTTGAAATGTCTCGAATAATTAATTAATAATTCAATGGCATGGCAAAATTCGACCTTCCCATTCCCCCGTTTCGTTCAGTGACGCAGGAAACTACTAATTAAGCAAAATGTAATTCAACAGAAGCAGGCGAGACTAGCTGGGTATGCCTCCCTTCTTGAGTTGAGAGAATTTCTGTGAAGATATTATAGATTGAGATTGAACTAAGTTACAATTATTAATTAGAGAGAGAGAGAGGATTATCTGGGTGTGTCATTACATGCTTGTCTTAATTAGCCATGGCTACTTGTACCGCTATCTATTGATCAGCCCCCAACAAGTCGACTCCGGTGTGGACATGGGATGGTTTCACCGCTGGGACGGCGACACGGAGCATACCTAGCTGGACCTCGGAGTCATAGCGGCATGAAGAAATGTATGCCACTGCGGGAGCTAAGGTCAAAAACCAAAAAAAAAATAAAATAAAATTCATGAGCCGGCCCACAACGTTGCTCTACCTTGGGAGCTCAGGCATCGAATTTGCCGAAACTCGTTCCTATTTTTACAATTTTTAACTTCATTCCAATTCCAATTCCATCTTCAATGGACCGATCAACTCTCTACTTTTGACACGTACTATTCTTCCACTTCCATGGCATTTACGGGTCGACAAAATGAGAAAAACCACTCTCCTTGTATAATATAATATAATATAATATAATATATTATCAATAAAAGTCATGAAAGTGGAGCTTCCCATTTTATAGGTATCTTGTCAGTTTTGAGTGATCATCATGATTATATTCAACCACTCTACATAACAACAAAATAGGGTCAGGACATACAACAATCTCATCGACCCCTGTCCTTTAACAGCATACCCACCAACCATACAAGATGGCTTCTCGTTCAGAGGAGTGTTCAACTTTGCATCAATACATACATACATATATGTATATGATTAAATTCATTCCACTTCTTGCAGTACATATGCGACTCATCGTGATCGACTTTCCAAACTCTTGACTTACCTGAATTTTGTTAGCCATCAATCTCGGAAAAATCATGCCCGAGCCCGAATTATGTGGACATCAGAGTCAAGACAAATGAGTCAGCAATCCATGCATATCTCAATCCCCGAGCCCGAATTATATGGATATAGACTTATGGTGGCCGGTTGGTCCAAAGGTTTTAATTTAGAAGGACAAAAAGGACATCGTGTCCCCATATATATAATAGTTAATTGTCAAGACAGTCGAATCGAATGTATCGCATACAGCAATGTACAGCAGCATCAGGACACAGGTTTGTGCTTATCCTGACCGTGGAATCGAATGCATTGCTCCACCTAACCATCTTTGCACGTTGTTCTCCGATCGGAGGACGAAGGAAAAATGGGTGAAAAAAAACCAGTTACTCCCCTTCGGAACATAAATTCTCAGTGACAGATTGATGATTTAAATGTGTCAATCTCATAACAATATATTATGAAAGAAAATGTACATGGATAAAATAATTATTTTAAAATATATCGTATTCATTTATTCAAAATTACAAATACATAAAATTTCTATTGTATTTAGATATTTTTATCATATTTTCTTTCTCATTTTCACCATCTAGAATCATGTCATTTCACTGTATAAAAGTGTGACACAAACGTCAAAAACCTATACGGTCTATCCGTCGAATCATATTCAATAGTTTAATCATACGAATTATAATCAGGGGGCACATTTAATTAAAAAAAAAGAAGGAATACAACGACGTACTCTACTTTTTAAACCACCCAACAACTTGACCCTCAAACAAGGAAAAATGGAAATTTGTTGGCCAGCTGATGAGGTTACTCAAACTTCTGTAATTGCTTTGAAATGAGATTAAATTGCGGTTAAATTCGAGACTTTGATAATAAAAAAAGGATTATTTAAATGTAAATGGTCAAAATTTGCTCCCTAAATTATGGAAAAAGTGAGTCATATATCAGTATCATGGTAGACTTCCCTTTAAAGAGTTTCTTTAAAATAAATATTTTTTAATTATGAAAAGATATATATGCTCAAATTAAAGAAAAGGAGAGGGTAATGAATTTTATCGGTAAAAATTAAAACTTAAATAATTAATTTTAATTATTAATTAAATACGATATCACCGTATTAAATTCTCTTATTTTCTTTCGAATAACATCATCTCGTGCATGTTAGATGCCATTGAAGATGCAGCAGAGGCCACTCTTTTACCTTGCTAGTCACGGGTTCAAGGATGTGACTAAGTTGAACTTTGTGGCGGGGCAGGGCCTACTACACCAATGATATGGCAATTTCTGGGGTCTAGCCATCTATGGATCTTCATCCACTATATGAATCTTATCAACTGCAATCTTCCGACGTGACAACGAATCACATATATCACGTACTCTTAGTGTCTATCGTCAAGTGAACTCACGGCGGTAATATAATCCATATAACCCACCAAAAGTACAACTCGCATACCTCATAGCATAAACGACATAGCATAAACGATTCAGTGGACAATATTTCCACGAGAAAGAACTCATAATTATCCGGATCAACTCTAACAATCAATTACACGGACGTGGGGTTACTATTCTCTTGCAGCAACAGTCGAAATTTGCATTTAAATTAGGTCTCACGAGTGTAATTAATGGTCTAGTTTCCATTTTGCAATCCTGCCGATGTTAACACTCGATCCTTCCTGCTTCATATCACAACGGATACAACGATTAATCACCGTTCTTATTGATACAGTGGTCATCATGAATATACATTCGCATCCAAAATCATCATCATCATATACCATATCCTTAGTAGCAACTCAACAATCAGCTGAATGGTACATTCTTTGTTAAGAAGGGTTTTCATTTTGAATTACGTTATACGTTTATATATGTGAAAATCACCATAAGTATGGCTATAAATAGTCTTCACAGACAGATTATTGGAATAAGTAAGATCGATCCAAGTCCATACAAGGCATCATTTTGTTGAAAGTGGGATGGTCGTAGTTTGAACTTCTAGGTTTTCTGACTTCGTTCTACTTCCTTGGGCTAATCAAATTTCTACTCTAATTAGAAAATAAATAAATAAAGCAAAAAATAACTCTCAACTTTTGACACACATTCAACATCGCGGATTACCATATAAAACGTTGTTTTAAAATAAAATGATATATGATTTTTTTATAATGAGCTATATTACATCGAATTCTATTCAATATATGGGTTTATCTATTCTATACCCTAAGATTGCAGATTTAACTTTAGATATATACTATCATTAATTAAAAGAGAATCACAATCACGATACCAAAAATATCATTTTGTCCCAAGTTAGAAACAAATTATCTCTGTACACATTGTAAGACAATCTAATTAAAAACCATATTAATATTACAAATTTGAAATTAAAAAATTAAATAGTCCATATTCTAAAATTTAACATTCTAAAAAATCTTTAAAAAACAACTCAAAAATTTGAATTTAACAAACTCTATAAATACTAAATTCCAAAAAAAAACCCCGAAAAAACTTAATAAATCCTATTGATCCGTAAAACCCTAAAAAATTGACTGCAAAAATATAAAAACCAATTATTCTAACTTTTGTCATGGCATCAAAAGTGTAGAGCCGAACCTCCTAGCCGTGCAGAAGCTCATGCCGTTCCCTTGGCATCTACAATTGCAAAATAGAATCGCTTGATACACTCTACCTTCTTTACATGCTCTCTTGATATTTTTTATATGGTTCATAAGAATCGTGCTTATTCCTAAAATTGTATGAATACCTTACGTGGCCTTTGCATCCCTTATGAATTCCTCAGTTAATCAATGGAAATTGTGTTGGATTTCTAGAACTAAAAATAAATAGGCTCACCATTTGGCAAAAGTTGGAAGAAGGGAACCTATTCAAATATGTATATTTTGAATAATACCTAATGTCTGACACATTATTTATCCAGAAAAAAAGGAAAAAATATTAAATTTTCTCAATTAATTATTCACAATAATTATACATACGGTATGTGTTTTGGTCACTCCAATAACAAATAATAAGCTCATCAATGATGATCCGTTAGGACAAAAACATCATTGACGGATATGAAGGAGAATCGGGTTGGTGATGAGTCCAAATTTTGACACTCAGGGTCTCGATCGGTGGGTGAATTGCCCACATCACGAATTGGGAAAGGTGGGATGTACCTGCTATTTCATGGCATTAATTGGAATTCAATGTATCACTTCACGATTGTCCAATAGGGATGGGAAAGAGAATAGGACATAGGAAAGAGATGGGAAATTGGGGTGGTGGCGGCGACTGACCTTGCTCTTCATTTATTCTGTGATCATCAAATTTTCTAATGAAAAAGATTTTCCCTCTGCCTCCACCATTGGCCATCCACTAATCTATAAATAGGAGCTCCACCAAGCTCAGAAAAACAAGAAGCTCACCTCTTTCTCTCTCTCTCCCACATCTGAAAGCCCTAATAATCAGCTAGCCATCATCAGCTAACAAAGAAGATCATGGCCGCAGCTAATTCTTCACAAGCACCCATTGCCAGGAGGTATATGCATTTATTCATATTTGTACACTTATCTGTATGCATATCAACTTTCTTACATATATATGACGTGTGCATTTTGCTAATTGTTGAACATGTACAACTATGAAAATCAGTCGAAATCCTATGCGGAGGTTTTCTTTCTCTTCTGCCCATGCAATTTCATTTCTGTACTATTTCGATCTTTTTGTATCCAGTTAGTTTCTTTGTTCGGGTGAAATGTGGGATGGCGCCAAAGCATGGTTTGTTCGATATATGACAACAAATAAGAAAAATAAGAATACCTAACAAAAGCCAATATTGCAGGTTGGAAGGTGTCACAGGGGTCGGAACTCACCCGAATTTTTCCGTTCCTGCGATGGTGCTGAGCAGTGTCCCGTGCACTCTCAGCCAACCCGAAGCACACACACGCAGCGAAATAGCTTGGCGAGGTTTAGCAATCAAGGATCAAGATCGAACAATGCAAGGTAAGGGAAATCTCACTTGTATTCACAAACACGAATTACAAGAACACACAAAACCCTTACACGACTTTGCACGGCCACGTCCAAGTATATGCCTCGTACTCCAGCACTTGCACTCCTCACTTGGACGGGTGAACTTCACTCCGGGAGTTCACACTCAGCGTCGGGGGACTGGTCACACTGTTGCCGGGACTTCCTTGCTCGACTATCGGTGATAGAGTGTTCTCTCTAACTCTCTCCAGTTGCTCTCCCCTTCTGCCTCCTTCGACCTTAGGACCCGGGGGCTATTTATACTTGCAGGTGGGGAATCCTCATCCCTAGTTTCTAGGGGACACCTCAGCTTCCATAACCACCCTTATCCCTTATTCCTAGGGATAAGATCGACTGCCAGCACAGTCCTCGGTCAGCACCTTGACCGAGACTCCATCGTTCCACGACCGGAGTATATCGGGCTTGACTGAGTGCCACCCGCACTCAGTTCGGTCATGGGCACCGCGCCCTTGCCTTGGATCAATTGCATGGAACATTAGCGTCGCTCGCCCCCGAGCGACTTCCCTAGCGAGTCTTCGGGAGAACCCGCATGCCCGTTGCTTGCCAGCTCGCCTTTGAACGGGTCTTTCGGGAGGTTGGGGCGTCCAGCCCACTTGGCCTTGACCGGGTCTTGCGGGAGTGCTCAGGCCCGCACGGCCCGCCACCTGTCGTCCGCCTTCCTCGCCCGAGAACAAGTCTTCCGGGCGGTTAGGGCGGCCAGCTCACTCCCTGACCGAGTCCTCAGGGAAGTGGGGAAGTCCAGCTCGCCTTCCCACTTAGCTTGGCCCTCGCCCTATATATATTCCATTGATCCTTTGGCATTCCTTCCCTCGATCCTTTCCCGGGCTGCCATGCTATCGAGGGTCCGCTTGGCAGCCATTTCCGTGTCCGAGCATTAAGGGGCTAACAAACCTCCCCCACTTGAGGAAGCCGACGCCCTCGTCGGAATAGAGTGGAGGTACTCCTGGATCTTGTCCTCGAACTGCCAGAGTGTAGCCTCCTTTTCCCAACTCGCTTCCGACATTGGCAACCCTTTCCATAGAACCAGGTACTCCGTTCTCCGGTTCTTCTTGCTGTAACCCAACACCCGTCGGTCCAGCACACGGTCAACCTCCCTCTCCAATTCCGTGCGTACATTCAATGGCGCACGTCTTGCCCTAACGCGGTCCGCATCCGCATCCTCATGGTAGGGCTTTAGGAAGCTGACATGGAAAGTCGGATGAATCTTCATCCTCTCGGGTAGTGCTAAGCGATAAGCCACTGCTCCAACTCGCTTCACCACCTCGAATGGCCCATCATACCGCTGAATGAGGCCCTTGTGCCATCTCTTGCTCGTCACTTTCTTCCATATTTGGGGCGTCAATTTCAGCATGACCTTGTCACCGACCTGAAATTCTAGCGGTCGACGCCCCTGGTCCGCATATTTCTTCATGCGGCGGACAGCTTTGGCAAGGCTGTCCTGTGCTTCCTCGAGCATTTCCTGCTTATTCCGGGCAAAACGGTATGCAGCAGGACATGGCCCTTCCTTCTTTTGTAGGGCCACTTCGGAAGGGGTCAATGGTTGATAGCCCAAAGCGAGCTCAAACGGACTGAACCCAGTGGCTGAGGAACGGTGCAAGTTATAACAAAACTGCGCCGTGTCCAACAGTTCCAGCCAATTCCGCTGACTGGCCGTGACATAGTGTCGTAGGTACTCTTCCAGCAGCTGGTTCATCCTCTCCGTTTGGCCGTCCGTCTGCGGGTGGTTTGCCGTTGAGAACTTTAGTTCTGTCCCCATCATATTGAAGAGATGGGTCCAAAACCTCCCGGTGAACCGTGCGTCCCGATCACTCACAATGTCCGTCGGGATTCCAAACAGCTTGGCCAAGTGGCGGTAGAACTCTTCCGCCGCCGTTTCCGCAGAGCAATTCTTTGGGGTAGGCCTGAAGATCCCATACTTCGAGAACCTATCTACCACAACCATAACTCCATCAAAACCCTTAACCTCAGGGAAGCCACTGATGAAGTCCATAGAAACCGATACCCAAGGTTTCTCTGGAATAGGCAAAGGCTGCAACAAGCCCGCCTCAATGCGCCGTTCCGCCTTGTCTTGTTGACAAATAAGACAAGTCTTGACGTAAAGCTCAACGTCGTTCTCCATCTTCGGCCAGAAGTAGGAGCGTGCCAACAGCGCCAGCATCCTTTCCCGTCCGGGATGCCCAGCCCATTGCGCATCATGATGTTCGCGCAATAGCTGCGTCCTCAGCCCTCCGCCGGGGACAAATACGCGACCACCCTTCGCGTAAAGCAAGCCATCTTCAAGCCAGTACCTCCGCACGGTACCATCTTGAACCTGCGCAACCAACTTTTGGTATACCCGATCCTCCTTCGCCTGATCCTTCAGTTTGCCTACGAAGGTGGACTCCAATTGGGTAAGCGCAGCAATCGTCTCTACTGCCTTCCTGCTCAAAGCGTTGGCAACTTGGTTGTGGCGCCCCGGCCTATGCTCCCACTCGAAGTCATACTCGGCCAGGAACTCTTGCCACCGGGCCTGCCTTGGGGACAACTTCTTCTGCGTCTTGAAGAAAGTGTTTGCAACATTATCCGTCTTGATCACAAAAGAGGTGCCGAGTAAGTATACCCGCCATGCCCGTAGGCAATGCACAACCGCCAACATTTCCTTCTCGTGCGCGGAGTAGCGTTGCTCAGCCGGCTTCAATTTCCAGCTCTCGAATGCTACCGGGTGCCCATCTTGCACCAACACTCCGCCTGCAGCACGATCCGAAGCATCCGTATGGACTTCGAACGCCCTATCGAAGTCCGGCAGCTTCAGCACAGGTTCGGCCACAATCCGGGACTTGACCTTCTCAAAGGCGTCTGCGCATGCCGCATCCCAAGTCCACGGTTTGCCCTTCTGCAGTAGATCGGTGAGAGGGGATACCAACTTCGAGTATCCCTTAATGAACTTGCAGTAGTAGTTTGCCAACCCTAGGAAACTCCGCAATTCGCCCACCTTGTTGGGAGCCACCCACTCCCTAATGGCCTGCACCTTTCGGGGATCCATCTTCACCGTGCCCCCGCCAATCACGTGTCCAAGGAAGTTGATTTCCTTGGTGCAGAACTCGCACTTCTCCTTCTTTACGTATAGCCGGTGTTCCCTTAGCCGCTGGAACACAAAACGTAAATGCCCAAGATGGTCCTCTAGGGAACGACTATAGATGACAATGTCATCGAGATACACAACCACAAACTTGTCTATAACATCATGAAACACATCATTCATGAGATTGCAAAATGTGGCTGGTGCATTGGTTAAGCCAAATGGCATCACCATAAACTCGTATGACCCATACCGAGTCACCATGGTCGTCTTTGGCGTGTCGCCCTCCGCTATGCGAACTTGCCAATATCCCGATCTCAGGTCCAGTTTGGTGAAGAACTCGGCTCCACTTAGCCGATCGAACAAGTCTGCTATCAATGGCACGGGGTACTTGTTCTTCACAGTGATTTTGTTCAGCCCGCGGTAGTCCACACACAACCGCATCGTGTCGTGCTGCTTCTCTTGGAACAGCACCGGCGCTCCAAAGGGCGCCTTTGAAGGTTGAACTTTCCCCGATTCCAATAGGTCCTGGAGTTGTTTCCGTAACTCCTCCAGTTCCTTAGGCGACATCCGGTAAGGAGCTTTCGCTGGTGGCCTTGTTCCCGGAATCAACTCGATCTTGTGATCTACCGCCCGCCTTGGCGGTAAGCCCTTGGGCAGCTCCTCAGGCATAACGTCACAAAAGTCGCCTAGAATACCTTGCACCACGTCAGGAACGTCCGCGTTCGTGCCTTGCTCGGGCTCTGACTCATGGATCGCTGCAAGGTATGTTGGCTGGCCCCTCTTCCAGCCTTTGGCTATTTGCATAGCCGAGACCCTCTCGGTCTTTATGTCCTCCGCATGGTTGAGGCCCTTAAATCCCCGAACAAAGCAAGGCTTCCTCGGGTCTGAAATGAACAAACCAGACACATGTGGCATGACTGAAACACAAGCTTTCACAAGAAAGTTGTTACCGAGTATTATGTCAAAATCGTCCATCGGGATGACCATGACATCAATGGCCCCTGACCAATCACCAATCTGCACCGGCACGCCTTTGGCCATTCCAAGTACCGGCCTGCTTTGAGAGTTGACGGCTTTGATGCGACTGGCCTGCTTCTGGATCCGCAATCCGTAAGCTTGCACAACACGATCCGACACGAAGTTGTGCGTTGCGCCAGTGTCCACCATTGCCTCCACTTCCTTGGTGTTCAGGGTCATCGGTATATACATCAGTCCCTGCTCCTGTGCCTTTCTTCTCGATCGAATGGCACCGAGAACTTGGAGAGGTGCCACTCTAGTTTGCTCGTCATCGGAGTCGGAGTGGGTCCTATTCACCAAGGCCGACAACTGCTCCCTCTTCGGGCAATCTCGAGCACGATGGGGGCCGTTGCAGATGAAGCACCCTGGGTGGGTCTTGGGGTCCTTAAGAGACGAACCTTCCGTCGCCTTCCCCTTCCCCTTGTCTCCTTTAGACATTTTCCCCTTGTCGGCTTTGCTAGCACCCTTGCTAGGCTTGGCCGCCTTGTCCTTCACCTTCTCGGCCTGCTTCCCCTTCGGGTCGCTCTTAGATATACGGATGTCCACCAACGCATCCGCCTTCGCCATTGCGGTCTGGAGGTCTTGGACTCCTTGCCTTCGCAGCTCAAGTTGAGCCCATGAATGAAGACCCCGCATAAAGTTGAACAATTTGTCCAACTCGGACATCTCTGTGACATCAAGCAATAAGGAACTAAATTCCTTCACATAGTCACGTACCGTACTTGTCTGCCTCAAGTTGCACAATGCATCCCGAGCAGCCCACGAAGTGTTCGTGGGAAGGAACTGCTCCTTGAGTTCCTTCTTCAGTACCGGCCAATCTCTGATGCGTGGCCGCCCGCCGGTAGCAGCGTCCTGCTCTCGGGTTCGCCACCAGAGCTTTGCATCGCCCGCCAAGTACATGACCGCCATTGAGACTTGTTCCCCCTCTGGAACTTTTCCTGCCTCAAAGTAATGCTCGATATCCCACAAGAAATTTTCGAGTTCCTTGGAACTCCTAGCGCCTATAAAGGCTTTGGGTTCAGGTATCTTTACCTTCGCCCGAGATCCCTCTGCTTCGGCTACTCCAGCAGCCAGCGCACGTCGGAGGACGCTCACCTCCTCCTTCAACCGAACAACATCTGGAACTAGCGCTGCCAGAACATCAGCCACAGTTCCGTTGGCTCCAGACGTGTTGCCAAGGGACATTTCCAAAGCCGTGATTCGATCTCTTAACGCGTCCATACGGGACATCCACAAGTCACCGCTCGCTTGCTATTCCAATCCTCGCACACCGCTTGAACGCGGCTCTGATACCAGCTGTCACAGGGGTCGGAACTCACCCGAATTTTTCCGTTCCTACGATGGTGCTGAGCAGTGTCCTGTGCACTCTCAGCCAACCCGAAGCACACACACGCAGCGAAATAGCTTGGCGAGGTTTAGCAATCAAGGATCAAGATCGAACAATGCAAGGTAAGGGAAATCTCACTTGTATTCACAAACACGAATTACAAGAACACACAAAACCCTTACACGACTTTGCACGGCCACGTCCAAGTATATGCCTCGTACTCCAGCACTTGCACTCCTCACTTGGACGGGTGAACTTCACTCCGGGAGTTCACACTCAGCGTCGGGGGACTGGTCACACTGTTGCCGGGACTTCCTTGCTCGACTATCGGTGATAGAGTGTTCTCTCTAACTCTCTCCAGTTGCTCTCCCCTTCTGCCTCCTTCGACCTTAGGACCCGGGGGCTATTTATACTTGCAGGTGGGGAATCCTCATCCCTAGTTTCTAGGGGACACCTCAGCTTCCATAACCACCCTTATCCCTTATTCCTAGGGATAAGATCGACTGCCAGCACAGTCCTCGGTCAGCACCTTGACCGAGACTCCATCGTTCCACGACCGGAGTATATCGGGCTTGACTGAGTGCCACCCGCACTCAGTTCGGTCATGGGCACCGCGCCCTTGCCTTGGATCAATTGCATGGAACATTAGCGTCGCTCGCCCCCGAGCGACTTCCCTAGCGAGTCTTCGGGAGAACCCGCATGCCCGTTGCTTGCCAGCTCGCCTTTGAACGGGTCTTTCGGGAGGTTGGGGCGTCCAGCCCACTTGGCCTTGACCGGGTCTTGCGGGAGTGCTCAGGCCCGCACGGCCCGCCACCTGTCGTCCGCCTTCCTCGCCCGAGAACAAGTCTTCCGGGCGGTTAGGGCGGCCAGCTCACTCCCTGACCGAGTCCTCAGGGAAGTGGGGAAGTCCAGCTCGCCTTCCCACTTAGCTTGGCCCTCGCCCTATATATATTCCATTGATCCTTTGGCATTCCTTCCCTCGATCCTTTCCCGGGCTGCCATGCTATCGAGGGTCCGCTTGGCAGCCATTTCCGTGTCCGAGCATTAAGGGGCTAACAGAAGGCAAGGTGGTTATGGTAACCGGTGCAGCCAATGGCATTGGCGAGGCAACCGCCAGGCTGTTTGCCCAACATGGTGCCAAGGTTGTGATACTCGATATTGATGACAAGCGTGGTCTGTCTGTCTGCAAGGATATCAAATCCAACCCCAACCAGAGTGCTTCCTACATTCATTGCGATGCCACCAAGGAAGCAGAAATCCAGGATGCAGTGGATTGTGTAGTCAAGGATTATGGCAGGCTCGATATCATGTACAGCAATGTCGGGATCATGGGCGACCATGATCTCAGAATCCTTGACAGCAGCTACGAGAATTTCAGGAATGTTTTCGATACTAACGTGTTCAGTGCATTCGCAGCAGCCAAGCATGCAGCGAGGGTCATGATACCAAATAAGAGAGGTGTCATCCTGTTGGCCTCGAGCTGTACTTCCGAGGTCCATGGTGCTGTCCCCCACACGTACTGTGCTACAAAGCACGCTATCGTCGGGCTCACAAAGAACCTCTGCGTTGAGCTGGGGCGGCATGGGATCAGGGTTAACTGTGTGGCTCCTTTCGGTGTGGCAACACAATTTTTGACGAGTGGATACGGTGATGTGAGCGTTGAAAAGGCCGAGGAAATGGTCTCCTATATGGCAAATCTGAAAGGGGTCATGCTGAAGGCGGAAGATGTAGCAGAGGCGGCCCTCTACCTTGTCAGCGACGACTCTAAGTACGTGAGCGGGGTGAACTTGCTGGTGGACGGAGGCTACAGCACCACCAATACAACCTTTGGGATGTACCTGAAAGAGCTTTACCCATACTAGGAGGAAGAGGATGTGCTTACCGTCCTCCTCGTTTTCAAATGGTGTTTTAGAATAAGGGTGATTTTGGTGCCAAGAGAATAAATACCTTAAATAACAGTTGCGCTCATCGATATTTTCATATGTGTTGTGTTGCCCTTGTATGCCGCTTATTAAGTAATGTAATAATGTCGGCCAGAGCTCACTTCTGCGTAAAAACTGGAATCATGCGCTTGGAGAAACAGTAGTTGGTGCAGAGAGGTACACACGCCTGTAAACCTCAAATGCCCGATATTCGAAATTGCCAGAGCACCAAAGTTGAGAAGGCGATGATTAGGTCGGAGGACATTTAATGGCCATAAACTTTTGCGGCCGTAACTAAACCTTTGTCGTGACATTGCAACCTTAAAGAGATCCTACCATCGATTTTGGTACGTTTTTCCTTTCGGATGTTGTAATATTTGAGCCCCTCCTTGTTTAATTCATTCGTGAACCAGTCAAGGATCGAATGCACATCAATATACGTATTGACACAATTCTTATTCTCACTATTGCCTTCCTTTACAGTCTCCTCATCTCCAACAAGGCCGCTTATGTCGTGCATGTATTTGGGTCTGTGTGTGATTATCATGACTCGAACTTTTAGGGCCAATCGTTGGATTCACCGTATAGTGATAGATTATTTTCTTGTACTTTCTTATGAGTAATTGAACCTCTGGATGTAAGTTATCCCCTCCTGAGTTTATTGAAATCTCCTTTTCGTTGTAATTGTGACCAAGCATTTAGAAAACATCTAGCATTATGGCAGAAGTAACTCAGCTCGGCCAATGAAACTGCTATTTATGACGCAAATATAGGAAACAGAATTAAGTTCGATAAATCCTTGGATACTAGGAAACTGATTCATACTGTAAATGAACACTAGAATCAAAGTAGAATATACAATGAATTATGATCATAGAGTGAAGGATGGTAATCGAAAATTATTCTTGGTGATAATCGAAGTCCAAACTCGCAACGGTCCCATGAACTGCCTTTCTTATCGTCTGTTGTTCTTGATTGGTGCACCTCTTCTCTGATTCCTGACGGTCGAAACTCTCAAATGTTGGAGGACGAAAACTACGGTTCAAGGTCGAATTTCTGGGTTGTCAGGCAGTGGTGACTGGCAATCCTGCACAGAATCCTCCGCTTTCAAGTCCCGTCTCGGCCTCACGATGCTCTCCTGCACCAAGAAAAACCCCAGAAAAGTACCAAAATTCATCGAGATCACAAAAATCACAGTTGTCCATACGGGGAGCATTTTTGTTGATGGGATATCAGTGAAGGCGGAGCTGAGAAATGCAAACAAAGACTGAAGCAACATGTAAAGAAGAAGCAGCAGCAGCAGCAGGAGGGCGAAGGTTATTAGGACGATTGCCCGTGATTCTTGGATCGTGATTGCCTGTGATCCCGACACTGTTGCCCATCACGTACATTTAGCTCGATCGCCATAATCCTTAACTGCATTGTCCAGCACGTTCCGGGCATTTACTTGGCTGATCACAGGCAATCACGATCTAAGAATCTCGATCATGGCCTAAACGAGACGGCTCCCTTCCATGCCAGCGACCGAGTGCTTTAGCTATAGGACTCTATTTATACTGAGATGAGGAAGATTTGCTTGATTATGGATCCCAATTTTAATGGGAGTTCTAGATGAACATTGTCGGGCGTGATCAAGTTTCCAACTTTTTGACACACGTTATTCCAATTTAATGACATTTACTAGCCGCCAATTCAAGAAAAGTCATGACGACATATGTACATATGTATATGTATGTATGCATAGACTACCTATTGGTCATACCTCCAGTCACGAAATTGACCATTGATGTATGTAGCGGCTGCATTAAAAGGAAAATGAGGGCACCTCGTGTTGCTAGGAAGTTATTTTTTTCGCAATGTCTTGACCATCATATATCTGTTAAATTAACGTAATTAATTTAGATCTAATCAGATTTATATTAAGTTGTAAAAAGTTTGTTAATTATGGATTTCATCTGTTTATATAACTCAATAATAATAATAATAAAAGATTTTACTCAAGTAGAAAATGCACAGAACTATCACAATATTAATCGATCTGATATTTTTCCCTGTACATTAGCACAAGCTAGAGGGGCAAACGAACTTGGACTAAATCGCCGGCCCTCAAATTAGTCATTTTCGGGTATGCCCAGCATCATGCCGTGACTTAGTATGCACGTGAGTTTGCGAAGCGACTTAGTCGCACATCTCTCTTTGTTGGATGGATAATATAACTAATCACCGCTCCCATCAGCAAATCTAGAAGGGATGATCACGATGAGACATCAAAGTCAAGATAACATGGCGGCCGCCTATGTCTTGATTGATGCTTCCAAATATTGATACCTGTTGGTCTTGGTGGGTCCGGTGTGTGCCCACATCAGAATATATGTCAGGTGACAGGTGCCATGCAATTTGGAGCTGGCAATTCGGATCGGTCTGGTCGTATGGGACGGTGCCAGCAAGACCCGGTAATGTCATCATGTCGGGCCGATGCAGCCCGATAAGACATGGGCCCATTAAGACTAGGCTCGAGAGCGGCCCGAAAAATTATCAGGCAGCCGGCCCACTGAACCAAACTCTGTTTTTTTTTTGGGGGGGGGTTGAAAAATGAAGTGTAACTTAAAATTACTATTAGATATCCGACCCAAGTCCATTACCATATCTTTCCTCTTCCTCCCTCCAAAACCCATTAATATAGCCCAAGTCCATTTAAGTCCATTGTTTTATTAAAATAATAATAATAATCGGGCTATCAGGCCTGCACGGCCTGGTAACTTGGTGGCCCAGTAAGCCCAACAAATTTTCTCGCAGTTCCAGGCCGGCCCAATAAGCGACTGGCCCCATAATCCTTGGTCCTAGTACCATGTTATCTTGCCGGGCCAAGACCAGGCTATCGGGCCAGGCTGGAAATTTGCCAAGATTACAATGTACGGACATTAGCGATTGTCCAATGAAGTGTGAAGGAGATTGATTTAGGACATGGCAAAGAGATGAGGAGCATGCCACAACTGACTTTTTCTCTCTATCGTTCGGTCAATTTCCTTAGTGTAATTAAGTAGAAATACTCATTATATCCAATTTATTACTACTACTATTATTATTATTATTATTATTTGTTCAGTAATTCAAAGCAAACTGAGAGCTACCTTTCTTGGGCAGAAGCATAAAAAACAATACAACCCATTTACCTGGGAAGCTTTCCCCCTTGGACAAAGTTTATGTGTAGGTTGATTGCAATTTTCTAGAAATTCATATATAGTCAAAACTAACAAAAGAAAACATAGCAATTCTAATATAATGAATTAGAGTTAGAAGAGGAAATTGACCTCACTATCTCCTAAACGTTTGAAATGATCACAATATTTATTACGATTACTTACTATTAGACATGACATAGCAACATACGAATTTGAATCGTTTAGCGTTATGTGTTTTCATCGATTTAGTTTAATTAAGGATTTAGGACTTGTGAGGGCCCAAAAGTTTATGATAGTAATTTTTTTTAATGTTTAGAATTTGAAGGCACAATTTTAATTTGATTGTTTATATATATATATATATTTAAAAATGTCATTTGAGCACACAATGTCACCACCCTTTATATTACAATTGGTAAGACATGATAGGAGAGAATGCAATGGTTTTTATGAATAAAAAAACAACGAAACCACCTACATAAAATTAATGATTTTTTGGGTTCCTCTTATAAATATGAGAGGGTTTGTAATTGTAATAAAATTTTTCGTTCCATTAATAAAATTTGTAATATGAAATGTGACTTTATGATTCTCACTCCTTTGATTTTAATATTGTCAAGTGCAACATTAGATAATGCATGTCGAATCATGGTCACGTTAGAATACAAATACAATTGTCGGTTTTCTAAGTTCATCAACGCACTCCCCTTTGACTATCAACTTTCAACTTTTGACGCGTTCGTATGTGTTTGTCATTTAATAGTCCCTTTTCTTTTCTACTTTATATTATGACAATTTGAATTAATTGTCGTAGAGCTGAGAAATCATGTCCAAAAGTATATATAATCAGCTAAACTACTATATTGATATATATATATATATATAACAAGAGCATGTAACATCGGCTAATGGTTTGAGGGCCTTCCCTAGGCCTATATAAACCGGTAAGAGGTTGTAATCAGGACTTATGAAACCGGCCAATTAGCTGCTATTGATTTGTACTTTGTTTAAATTGTTCTCTCGCGTGTGTATTTATATCAGTGATGAATCCCAAATAGTCCGTCCATCCATAATTTCCAATCTTGTAATTTCCTTCGTACATAGCATTTTCTCATTTTTGAAGCAATGATAAGATCCTTATTATCTCTCAGTAAGAGGGCAAAAAAAAAAAAAACAATCCTCTGTCTCATTTTCACTAGCAGTTGGGTATAGAGGGAGAGATTATATCATATATATATATATATATTCCCAAATTCAATTGGTCCCCGACAATTGCAAAAATGGTCATATTCTAGAAACTCTAATGACAAATAATAGGGCTCTTCGGTGAAGAACAATTACTAGAAAGAAGAAGAAGAAGAAGAAACGTTGATGAATTCCATTTTCTTCCCATCCTTGCTGGCTTGAGGAACAAACTCTGAGTCTCCATCTGAAACTAATTTGATCGAAAGAACTAGCAAGTTCGAACTTCGAGTACTATATCTACCTTGTAGTTAAGCGGCTATATATCAGCACTAGTGACTTACTCGTTCACCCCACCGCGTGGGGGCGGGGGGTTGTTGGTGTTGGGTGTGCAGTGCAATTCCGGTCTCTCCACGTTCTCTCGTTTCTTTTGTCTGTCTATCCCTTTTAGGTAAATCGAGGAGCCAACAATATATATATATATGTATGTATATATATTGGGTCTTGAAGTTCCATAGCCCATATAATGACCATGGAATTCAACATATGCCAACATTATCACTTGATTAAATATTCAACTATTCACACACATTCCATCTACATGACAAAAATTACCGGTCAAACCGGGGAAAATCAGAATTTCGAAATAACTTAAAAAATCTTAATAATATTAAAAGAAGGTATAATTAATAATAAAAATTTCCAAACAAATACCATAAAAATTTGTGACTGATATTAAAAGTGTACATCTATGATGTAATAAATAATTGCCTTTGTTACACCACCGAGACATGATCATGTGATACGTGTTACATATAGAAATTGTTTTCCATAAATTCACCAACTGCAAATAAAATTCAATTCTCAATAAAGAAAATTGAGAGTGTACCGTAGAAATTTAGAAAACACTTTCCGTTTTCATTTTTATCACCATCTGTCCACTGCGATCCCATATTCTCTTGCATCATCCTCATTGTCTCTCGACAGTCCACCTTCTTTTCCTTAGTTTACATATACGTATACATACAATTTTCTATGCCCACATTGACGTTCTAATATATGATATGTGCATTTGCTGATTGTTGAACATATAGAACTACGAAAATGATTCCTATTTCTATATGGGATTTTCTTCTTCTTCTTCTTCTTCTTTTTCCCGCACACGTAACTTTAATTCCCTATTTGCATGTGCATTTCTGGTTTCCATACCTTTCTTTCCGGTTTTCTTTGGTAGAGATGAGGATTATATTTCATTCATAATGGCAAGCCCGAAAGCACCCCAGGTCTGTTACCCGGATATCCCTCGCGTGCACAACATCTTGCCAGCTAATTACTTCTGTTGAGATACGAGGGCACAGCACGGATTGTTTTATATATGAAGACAAATAAGAAAAACTATTACAAAGAAGGACAACTAGTTAACAAAGGCAAAGTCGACACTGTTTGTGCAGGTTGGAAGGCGAGGTGATTATCATAACCGGTGGAGTCAGTGGCATTGGTGAGGCCTCAGCCAGGCCGTTTGCCAAACATGGAGCAAAGGTCGTGATCCTCCATTTGCGAGGACATTGAATCCTACCCCAACAAGACGGCTTCCTATATTCACTGTGATTTCACTAGCTAGTGGTGTGGATGCCCATAATGCGGTGGATAGTGTCTTCAAGGATTATGGTAAGCTTGACGTGATGTTCAGCAATGTAGGGATCATGGGCAATTGTGATCTAAGAATCTAGGACACGGACAACGAGAATTGCCGAAAGGTTTTCGACACTAACGTGTACAGCACCTTCCTGATGGCTAGACATGCAGCTAGGGTCATGATCCCGACCAAGAGAGGTGTCATCTTGTTCACATCGAGCTGTACTTCCGTGATCCACGGTACCGTACCACATACATACTGTGCATCGAAGGACGCTCTTGTCGGACTGACCAAGAACCATAGGGTGGAGATGGGCAGTACGGGATAAGGGTTAACTGTTTGTCTCTTTTCGGTATGGCCACGCCGATGCTAGTACGTGATTATGGTGGTGTAGGTGTCGAAGTGGCCGAGGAAAAGCTCTGCAGCATGTCGAATCTGAAAGGGGCCATGCTAAAGGCTGAAGATGTAGCGGGGGCGGCTCTCTACCTCACTGGCGGAGTCCAAGTATGTGAGTGGGTTGAACATGGTGATTGATGGAGGCTATAGCACCACTAATACAACTTTTGGGATGTTTCTCAAAGAGCGCTATCCATATTGATATGAACCAAGAGAGCCGGCTAATTATGAAGCTTAATGTGCTTTAATGGTATCTTAGAATAAGGATGATCCATTACCAATATCATCCATCATTTGTACTGGTTTTTCTTGCATGTTGTCTCATAAGTAAATAAGACCATAAAGTTGGCCTTGTTTCACTTCTATGTAAATTTAATGGTATGGTCGGATAAAGAGTATTTAATACGATGGGAACTGTACTGAACCTAAAATTAACCGATTATATATTTGATTATGTTTGCAACTTTCCTGTTACTTCCTTTTACCCTCCTCTGTCTATCCTCTTCTTTAGATGTGGACGCACTGAGGCTTGGCCCCGTGACAGGAGCCAAGATGATGACCCTCACCCGTCATCTAATAATTATGATAATGATCGTGACAAAAAATCTAATTTTATGATTTAATTTCTTGAGCAAGTTGGCCTAGGCGAACAATTTTGTCTCCAACCCCTCAAATTGAATTCTTCACCAACCAACATCTCCCGTTCCTTCGATTACCTTCGTTGACGTAGAAAATTTAATGTTCGGTCTTGTGACTTATGAATTTTTTGAACTGCTGTATATTGCGGTTGGTATAAAATTGATGTTTAGAAGCTTAAACTAAGAATTCCGGATATGATCGCGGACAAGATCTCGCGTTTCCCTCGTGTGTAATTAGACGTAACCATGTTTATGATCGGTCCGTGGGAATAAGCGAGACCGATCCAACTCAACCAGAGACCTTACTGACTGGCTGCCAGTTTGCCTATGGAACAAGCTCTCTAGTTGAACTGTTGAAGTTTGAAAATTTCCATTCCTAACTTCATTAATTCGTTCTACCACTTGCAAGCTCATTATTAACTCAGAGCGACCAAGCAGTATCATTCCTCGAAAATGATAGCTGCCGACTGAAAAAAAAAAGTTAGTTAATTTTTCCATTTCGAATTAAATTTAAGAGTATATCTTAACTTAAATTTTTATTAATAAGATTTATTATATATATTTTTTAAATTTTCCATTCTTATATTTAACTATAAACATATGATTCTCGTATAATATCAATCGTGCATATATGATATATGTACTTACATACATGTGTACATAGACCAAATCCAAATGGTCTCGATTTCCGAAGGCAGGTCACCATGAATCGCTGTCAATCCATGTCTGACGGTTCGTAACATGTCTAAGTGGGACGGCTTTGACCAAAGGCAAATCGGTATCCCCGCAATTGATTTCCATTATTTATTTATTTATTATTGTTTGTGTTTGGGTCTATTTACTGAAATCGATCCATCTAAATTAACTGGTCGAATTGGACCCGAAGTGTTTCCAGATTCTGGTGAACCTCAAATCCATACTTCGACGGTGATTAATTGTTCATGAACGGTCCTTTATACCAAGTGCAAGTACGGCATCTGTGTCCCGTCTTAGGCTTATTCAATTTTTTGGTTTATATATATATATACATACATACATACATATATATATTTACTACTATTTAATAACTAATTCAAAAGTTCAAATGTCTAAGGTATTCTCCATTTGATTTTAAAATTAATTCTCACGACCAATTAATATTCTCTTATTATTAAGTATGAAATGTTCTAAACATAATTTCTAAAATCGGACCGAATTGAAAACCGGTTAAAGTATGAGTTTATAAGTTAAATCGCGTATTTAATAAATAATGGTAATAATATATAATTAATTATTATAAATTAAAATATAATTTATAATTTTAAATTTTAAAATATTTACCATAATATCTAAATTTAGTAAAAAAATATAAATTTAAGTTTAATAAAAATAAAATTTAATATTAATATTCTTTTTCTAAATAGATTTGGTGAGGATTTTTTTCTTCTTTAAAATAATTTTTAATTCACCCAGTTCAACCACCAATTTAATTGGATTTAACTGTGGTCGAATCGGAAACCGGCCGATTTAAATGAATCTAGTCATATTTAAAGTGAATTTAGATTAATTATGTAAAATAGACTCGACGGCTGCCCGGTTCCCACTCGAACTAGTCCCCATTCGAATCAGTCCGATCGGCCAGCCAAGTCCGGTTTTAAAAATTATGATTATAATTGCAAGCACAATTACATAAAATAATAAGAAGGGGAGATCTGAAATAACATTAAAACCTTAACACATTATAAAAATAAGAGTAATTAGTTTTCATATTTTTCTATTTTCGGTTCTAGGTGGATTTAGAATTCTTAGAGTTGGGGGTTTTCTAGGTCATGCATGTCGAATATGAACCCTACGATGTCATCTTTTAGCTAGGTAACTGTGTCGAATTAATTAAGGCCATCTCATTGGAATACAATTAAATACGTAGCGTTGCATTGGCAGTTGTTCGTTGAGCTTGTCGGATTCGAAGTTCATTAATCTTGCATCCTTCCCTTTTTCTTTTTTTTTTTTACTTTCAACGCGTTCACATTTCTGTGCCATTGACTAATCTTCACCCCACCACACCAAAATATAATCTAAACTACTATAAAGATATAGGAAAGTTGTGCCCCCTTGGTCTCACTTTCACTAACTAAAATTGTCAGTAGAAAAGAAAACCACTTTCTTTATAGCAATCGGGTTTAACACTTGAAAAGAGAAATGAGGGTATATCATATATATATATATATATACACACACACACATATATATATTATGTATGGAACCCAAATTCGAAAAGGTCTCCAACAATTGTAGAAATAGTCGCATTTTCTAGGAACTCTAATAACCAATAATAGACTCTAACTCGATTAAGAGAAGTAACAAGTTCGAGTGATCCATGTCAAGTCTAAGGCCACCGTGATTCTTACAGAGCGCGCTCCCCGCACTCATGGGTGGCCTCAGAGAGCACATGCAGTGCCGAAGGACTGACCGGAGAATGCACGAGAATTAATCAGGACTGAGCTTTGTTGCCTATATCCCATTACGCCATGGCATACGTGCTGCTGTAATCACCGAATTCAAACGTATGGTGCATTATGACCTTTTCAACGTTCAACTTCGACACGCACTCCATTTCTAGTATGCAAAATTTCAGTAGCATCTTAGATTGATTTCGAATGAGGTATATAATAGGAAATCTGATAAATTTGTACGACTGTCTACTTGTCAAATTTTCTTCCCAACTTTCTCCTTCTTACTCAATGCACATCCTTCTCTTATTGTTGCTCTTTTCAACTCAGATTATTAGAGGTTCCATGATTGAAATATGGAATACTTGAGATATCAGCATGTCTGTAGTCTTTTCTTAATTACACATGATCTTTAAGAATCTAAAAGGAGAGAGGACAATGAAGAATTAAATTGTACAGAAAAACTAATAATGAAAATTAAATATATAATATTTTAATTTTTATATGGAGAACAAACACATTATATCAAAATTTCTTTCTTTCAAGTTAGTTTTTAGTAAATCAAACATGTGTACTATTATATATGGCCTTGGAATTCAATTGAGTGGGAAAGAGAAATAAATGGAGGTAAGGACATGGGGAAATTCCAACTGCACCAACCCTATTCTCGACAAATATATGTAAGGTTTTATGTAATATCTCCACGTGGCAAAATTTCGCGTGGACTTTCCCGGCAATTAATCAAGCCTCGGAGTGCCTATAAAGTCAAACTCTTGACTTGACTACACAAGATTTCAAAGTTTTCGCAATGAAATTAATGATTTTCATCTATATTCTAATAAAAAAAATCTCCCTTTGCCTCCACCGGTTATGACTATAAATAAGAGCCTCACCAAGCTCCGACAATCACACAGCCAGCAAAACATCTCTCTCTCTCTCTCTCATCTGAAAACCCTAATTGGCTATCATCAGCTAACAGAAAAGACCATGCCGGGAGCTAATTCTTCGCAAACACCCACAGCCAGGAGGTACTTATCTACATGCATTTCAACTTTCTTACGTATATGACAAGTGCATTTTGCTAATTATCAAAACATATATAATAATGAATATGCGGGTTATCCCTTGCCACGTTTTCTCACTTCCATACTTATACATGCAGGATGGAGGGTAAGGTGGTTATCATAACCGGTGGAGCCAGTGGCATCGGGGAGGCCTCGGCCAGGCTGTTTGCCAAACACGGAGCAAAGGTTGTGATTCTCGATATTCAGGACGAGGTCGGCCTGTCCATATGCAAGGATATTGAATCCAACCCGAACCAGATGGCTTCCTACATTCATTGCGATGTCACTAGTGATATGGATGCCCAGAACGCGGTGGATAGCGTAGTGAAGGAATATGGTAAGCTTGATGTGATGTTCAGCAATGTAGGGATCACTGGCAATTACGATCTAAGAATCCTGGACACGGACTACGAGAATTTCAGAAAGGTTTTCGACACTAATGTATACAGCGCCTTCCTGATGGCTAGACATGCAGCAAGGGTCATGATCCCCGCCAAGAGAGGTGTCATCTTATTCACATCGAGCTGTACATCTGTAATTCATGGTACTGTACCACATACGTACTGTACATCGAAGCATGCTCTTGTCGGACTGACCAAGAACCTCGGGGTTGAGATGGGGCAGTACGGGATCAGGGTTAACTGCATGTCTCCCTTTGGTGTGGCCACGCCGATGCTTCTTAATGATTATGGTGGTGTAGGCGTTGAAGTGGCTGAGGAAAAGCTTCGAAGTATGTCGAATCTAAAAGGGGCCGTGCTGAAGGCCGAAGATGTGGCAGAGGCGGCCCTCTACCTTGCTAGCGACGAGTCCAAGTACGTGAGCGGGTTGAACATGGTAATTGATGGAGGTTACAGCACCACAAACACAACTTTTGGGATGTTTCTAAAAGAGCTCTATCCATATTGATATGAATCAAGAGAGCTGGATAATTATGAATCTTAATGTGCTTTAATGTTGTTTTAGAATAAGGATATGATCGATTTACCAATAACCTCGATCATATGTATTGTGCTTGGTTGTTGTATGTCGCATTATGAGTAATGATATAATAAAGTTGTCTGTGCTTCACTTCCTCGTAAATTAAATGATATAGCTAGCTAGATAAAGGGTATTTAACGCAACGATATTGCCTAAATTTAAGATTAAGATGTTATGAATCTAATTATTATACACACACATATGAGAGCAGTTTAGCCGGGCCCTTCGAAAAGAGCAAGATGATGATCATCGCCGGTCTTCCTATAAAAATATACCTAATGATTGTAACAAGAATCTAATTATATGATTTCTTGCGCAAATTCGCCCCTCAGGCAAAGAATTTTGGTTCTAACCCTTCAAATTAAATATTGACTAACTTACTTTCACAAGTATATATATTATTTATTTATTTACCAACCAACATCTTCCGTTCCTTTCATTACGTTCCGTGACTGAGGTGGGAAATTACTTAGCAAAGTATATTAAAACCAGAAATAGATTTAAGGGAAGTGCAGGACTTTTAGACTTTAAGAAGTAAAAAAAATCAGAAAATATTAAATTTTCATGATTAAATTTTTTTTAATCTTTCTTGTGTTAGATTAATTCTTATTTCATCTGCCTTATACTCTTACTCTTTGTCCTTTGTTTAACTTCTTTGGAGTGTTGTCTCCCTTAGGTGAGTTTTTGGGAGCTCTAAGTATCGCTAGCTTTTAGTTTGCTCATCAGCTCCGTTGTAGGCATGGGATGTTCTCGTTCTCGGATAGTGATGGTGAGTGAGCCCTAGACCTCGAGAAACTGGTAGCAGTTGTTCATGGAGGCAGTTCGAGAAACACATGGACCTATGGGTCCGGTTACTTGAGTTGGTGAACCTGACGTGTTATGTGCTTTAGCAACACTCGTGCTACCCCCCTGGAAGTGCCCGGAGAATTTCGTTGCGTATCAACATATATATATAATTTACACGACCTTAGATCATAATGACGCGTAGAAACGTTATTTTGGAGCACATATTCTATGCAAGGTACTTACTAAATTTATTATACAAATTCATCAAGAGAATGACACTTTATATATGTGTATTATCTATTAAAGGAAATTTATATAACGATCTCATTATATACTTACTGTAGCGGGCCAATGAAAAGATGTGGTGTGGGCTTCATGCCAAAGGAAGATCATCGTAGAATAAGAACGGGCAATGAAAAAATATGGAAGATTATACCATTAGAGTCAATTTACTAACACCACACAGATTGCAGCATGAATGTGTCAATTCTATCCTGATTTTTCTTATTTGCGATTTGAGTAGATTATTTAACTTTCAATTTTTGAAACGTCCCATTGATGTGAGATTAGGTGGCCGCTGAAATAGAAAATCATGTTCTCCCCGTATTATGTCAATGCCAAGATGCAGACAAGCTGAGGTAATCGTGGAGTAAGTATTTTCCGTGTAATGCACGCTAAGTTTATCATGTGAACACAAAGATCTATGGAGGGCAAGTCAATTTTTCGAGAGATGAACATTTCATATCAATTCAAGGTTGATATTGATGAGGAATATTAGAGATATTATATTAATTGTTACATTTGAGATTTTATAATATTATTTTCATATATTCAATTTATCTATTTTCTAAATTAGTTCATTCTTCCCATCCTTTAAATAGGCTGGCATTCTATGTAATCCATTGAGTTGAATAATATAATAAAATATGTGATTGTAATCTATGGCCCACTGTATTTATCTCTTCCATATCTTTTATTTCCCTCCCTTCACCTTACATTTGATTTTCTCCGGTTGTAACGTGTTAAAGTCGGTTGACTCTGATTAAAAGCAATTAATATGTTCATTATGTCAGATGACCTTGATCAAATGCAGATTGGGCTCATGGCAATTGACTTTGAGTTTATCTGTGCTTTGGACCTGTTAATTACTGAAATTTTTTTATACATGTATGCGAACTAGATGCTAAATTAACTTGTGTGGCATGTGCTGTATCATGTGCTAAATTATAAGATTAATTAGTCCTTCTTCCTAGTAAGTATGTTTCTTGTAATCACGGTGTCCCTTCCATTCTGCGCATAATTCGATCCACCAAATC
Source organism: Sonneratia alba (assembly GCA_900174645.1). Taxonomy (NCBI): domain Eukaryota; kingdom Viridiplantae; phylum Streptophyta; class Magnoliopsida; order Myrtales; family Lythraceae; genus Sonneratia; species Sonneratia alba. Next base: position 1,824,237 of record FWPY01000071.1, read on the forward strand.
AACCCCTTTCGTTCCCATAAGATCAATTTCAAATCTCTGTCATCATCGCATGCTCGGCCGTCAAAGGGTTCGTTTCTGCGCTCTCCGCTTCCTCTTCTTATTAATTTCGTTCACTGATTCTGCCCTCCTTGGATCCATTTCTTTGAAATTTCGTCTTCCTTCCGCAAAATTTTATCGATTCCTGTAAGTCTATATGTATCATAATTCAGAGGGACGATTTTTCTTGCCGTGACGTCTTGTGATGGGATGCATACTGGGCCAGTACTACACGTATATGACCATGGATGCGAATTCGACATATCTCAAATTGTTACCTTTCAATGTTCAACTTTTCAGGCGTGTTGCGTTCCTATGACAGAAACTAAGCGTGTTAGCCCTGGTCGGACTCTAGTAATCAAATATGTGCTGTGACCTCAGAGTTCAATCGGAGTGGGAACGAGAATAGAACATACATAGAGGAAGAAGGATATGAGGAAATTCCAACTACCCATCAAGCTCGTTCTCAAAAATGTACTCGTCAAGTTTTAATGGCAAAAGACTTTTGTCGACTTACTCGGTCTGCATTGCATTATTGCATGGTAGTGCCCATAAAGTCAAACTCTTGACTTTCAAATTCTTGTTATAAATGAATAATTCTCATTAAATTTTCCAATAGAAAAATCTCCTCTCTCTCTCTCTCTCTCTCTCTCTCTCTCTCACGCACACACATCTGGTCAAAACCCTAATTTGCAATCATCAGCTAACAGAAGAGACCATGCCGGGAGCTAATTTCTTCACAAACACCCATTGGCAGGAGGTACGAACACATACATATATACGTGCATATACTTATATATATAACATTACACTGCAAATTCTACAAATTAGCTACTTTCCACAAGTGAGTTTTATAAGTTTCAAATTGTCATATTAAACCCTATACGTCCAAGTTCGTTACATTGTTAAATTCAAGTCATTAATTGCCGTTAAACTTTTGATGACATTTACCAAACTCTGTTTATTTGTGCATAGTTGGCATAAACATTATGCTAATGTGGCATGATGTATTAGCAATTTTTTGTCACGTTAGTCAATTTTTACCACAATAATATAAAAATTGTCAATCAGTTGATAATAATCATATAAATATGATTGTTATGGTAATTAATGGGAATGACTCAAACATGTTAATGAAACAAACACATAATATTTAATGTAATATTTCAAAATTTATAGAACTTACAACAAAAAAAGTTAAATTTATGGAATTTCGACTTTATTATTCCCATATTTGTACGTATATCAACTTTCTTATATATATATATATATATATGCACTTGCACTTGCTAATCGTTGAGCAGATGTAACCACGAACATATGTGGGATTTCCTTCCTTCCCCAACGCCACCCCCATTCCGCCACGTAATTTCATTTCCATACTTGCACGAGCATCCCTGGTTTCGATCCCTCTCTAGAAAGTCTTTTTTATATATATAATAATCTAGCCAGTTAGTTTCTTCGATGAAATAGGAACCAAAGCACGGATTCTTTGACATATGACAACAGAAATGAAAAATAGCACAACGCTGGAATGCCTAACAAATGCAAAATTGATCCCATACGTGCAGGTGGGAGGGCAAGGTGGTCGTCGTAACTGGTGGAGCCAGTGGCATCGGCGAGGCCTCGGCCAGGCTGTTTGCCAAACATGGAGCAAAGGTCGTAATCCTCGATATTCAAGATGAGCTTGGTCTTTTCATTTGCAAGGATATTAAATCTAACCCAAACCAGACAGCTTCCCACACTCACTGCGATGTCATTAGTGATGTGGATGCCCAAGACGCAGTAGATAGTGTTGTCAAGGATTATGGAAAGCTTGACGTGATGTTCAGCAATGTAGGAATCACGGGCAATTGCGATCTAAGAATCTCATACACGAACTATGAGAATTTCGAGAAGGTTTTCGATACTAATATATATGGTGCAATCCTGATGGCCAGACACGCAGCTAGGGTCATGATCCCAGCCAAAAGAGGTGTCATCTTATTCACGTCGAGTGTTACTTCTGTGATCCACGGTAGTGTTCCACATACATATTGTGCATCCAAGCACGCTCTTGTCGGACTGACCAAGAATCACGGGGTTTATATGGGGCAATATGGTATCAGGGTTAACTGTTTGTCTCCTTTTGGTGTGGCTACATCGATGCCATTACATCATTATGGTGGTGTAGGCATCGAAGTGGCCAAGGAAAAGCTCCGTAGTACGTCAAATCTAAAGGGGCCATCCTGAAGGCCGAAGATGTGGCAGAGGTGGCTGACCACCTCGCCAGCGATGATTCCAAGTATGTGAGCGGGTTGAACATGGTGATTGATGGAGGCTACAGCACCACTAATACAACATTTGCTATGTATCTGAAAGAACTATATCCATATTGAGAAGAATTAAGAGAACAAGCACATTGAGAAGAACTCCTAATCTAGGAAAATTGATTATCCAAGGTTCATTTGCTACAGCGCGGTCTAATCTTTGTCTAATATGATGGTGACCAGAGCGATTGTTTCTTCACGTAAACTTATTGCCCCTGAACTCTAAGTCAGACAAGTCAGTCTCTGAAAGGAAATGTTCCAAAAATTTCCTACTGGAGCTACCCAGGGATCCAGCCCAAATTTCTTATCAGAATACAATACTTCATTCAAATCACCGATGATCAGCCAAGTTTCAACTATATTAGCAGGCACAGATTGTAAGAAGGACTAGAATTCCTTCTTATCCTTATTGTGCGGAGTGCCATAAACACAAGATAACAGCCATTTACAAGGCAGCATACCATGTTCAATGGACACATGAATAAGATATTTACTCTTAAAAAAATCGATACCGTAGCTCCTGACTCCAGAGAAGGCGGAGGCCACCACCAATGCGGACAGGATCCACTATGCGTGCCTGTTGGAGGCCACTTATGCTTATCAATTGCTGGGTACGATCAGCCTTTGTCCCCGTCAAAAAAAGAAAGCAAGGTCTGTATTTTTTGAGGAGGCTTTTAAGGGAATGACCTGTCGAGACCCCTCCGATACCCTCAACAATTCCATGAGAGCAGACTCATAGGAAGGGGGTTCAAGGAGTAAATCAGCAATTACAGACCGCAAAGTACACAGTACAAGCCACTGACTACCGAATACAAGTCCCAGACATTGAACCTGCACAAAGATATTAGGCCAGTGATTAAACATTACAATCGATAAAAGCCAGCTCTCAAGGACCACAATTAGTATTGACCGCAAACAGCGATATCAAGCTCACAGCCACCTAAAGTAGGGCTGTAAGTCTAACTGTTTTGATCACTAAACAAGGCAAAACCTTAGATGAATATAGAGCTACTTATCTGCACAGATACTTTTTAGCAGGCTCAATAACTAATATAGCTAGCATATAAAAGCTACATAAGATGATTAAAAATCGTAGATCAATCACCCACAATATAGGGCTTCAAATCAGAAAGTTGCAGAATTCAAATCTCCACTGACAGGGCAGCGAACATAGCCAACCTAAGCTATGACTATCAATGGCAAAACAACAAGCTCTTACCATGTTTGTCAACCCTAGACCGACCAATGACCACTCTACTTCTTCAAAGGAGAGAATAGGATTACCACGTCTTCAAGCACTAAGTGAAACTGTGGTGGAGTTAAAGCACTTTCAGTCCAGGAATGCTACCATCGAACTTGCCCGGGAATTGGTGACTCAATCTAGGTGGAATGCACCGGTCAGACTCGTCCCTAGGGCCTTCTCGAACTGTCATTGTTGTCCCACTTCACGGCAACTTAATGAGGTTGAGAATCGAGAGGACAAGAATGGGACGCTCCAACAAGGACAGCATGGTAGAAACGTTCTCAACAAAGGAGAAATTGTTAGTATTCTCAAAATGGGAGAGAAATCCGTGGTCGGATTAGCCATTTCCGGCGAGATTGGGTAAGATTTCGGCGAGGGAGGGTGTGGTGAGAGAAGAGAGGAGGAAACTGATCCAAGGTTGCCTCGATCCCTAGCTGGATAGCATTCAAACTGTCTTATTGTCCTCTCTCAGTACCTTCAGGACTGAGTCTACTTTTGTGAATCGCATATGGGAAATGGGAACTCTATACCTGTTGCATCCTATAACCGAGGGAACTTCCATCACCTTGAATAATAACGACCAGGATGAAACGTCCTAGTGGAGCCAGTATTTCGTGTGTAATACCTCAACGAGTTTGTAATCTAAATTTCATTTAGGAAATGACATTCGTACGTGTCATAATATTAAAATGCCTGCCAAAAATTCAAAGAAATCCTAGAAAAAAATCGCATGTATACTTCTCATTCCTTGATCATGTTATGTATTTAGTCATTACTGTGATGCCAACAAAGAAGTTGAGGCGAGAGTTTACTTTGTTTTTGTACATCTTCTTAGAGTTGTTAAACGGGCGGGCTGGCCTGGGACCGGTCCGTCCAAACCCGGAACCGGCCTAGACCGCCCCTAACCTGACCCATAACCGTTCTTATTGGGTTGAGAGGCGGTTACGAGCTGGGTCAGCAATATAGGCCCGTTGAACCGCAACCGGTCCGGATTGTTAACCTACTAAACTGGTCCGAACCGTGAACTATAGCCCTCCGCTCGCCAAGTGTCGCAATCTCCTAGACTTTGTGAAAAATTCAACTGCCACAAATGGGCAAGGCATCCAATCAAATGTTGATTACATCAGATCAAAAAATCAAAAATACTGTTCATCGATTAAGAAAAACAATGTTCAATGGCACTGTTAACAATTATAGGCGCGGTTCATCAATCAAAACACTGTTCAACCCTACAAATAACTTATTTTTTTAATTTAAAAATATGAACTGTCCATGGCCAAATCGGCCCGTTTATAAACGGTTTCAAACTGGTTCATATTTACATGAACCGTGACCCGTAACTGAACCGGCACTTTTAGCAAATGGGCCGAACCATAACCGAATCTAATGGCTTCAGACTTGTTTTGAACCAGCTTGGACCACACTTTTAACAACACTATATCTTCTTACGGGAAACAATGGTTAATATCCAATTAAGCACAAGTTTCGAAAAAAAATTTCAAATTTAGCTTTTTTTTTTGTGTATCATGATGAAAACTATTTTTACTTTATTTATCGATTTGATTATAACAACTTTTTTTGTCAAATTATTTTCGTAGCACGTTAAGTTTTCCAACGTATCTAACTATATTTTACGTGGCATAGTGTCACCCATAACAACTTAACGGAAAAATAAATTTTGTTGTATATTTAATAAACGACATACAGTTGGTGTCCGATTAGGATATACAAAAAAAGTTCATGCTGGAATTTGAACAAATAATTGAAGTTTACATTTAATTAAGATATTAACTCATTTTTTATTGCAACATATCTACTTTTTGGCACCATATATTTATGGTAACAAAATTATTAGTCACGAATTTTGTCGAAATAATCATGCCACAGAAGATATGTTGTGATGAACCGAAATTTCATCAGAATATTTTATCATTTATTTTGACAATATTGAACTAAAGTAATGTAAGACATTTGTGACAAAAGTTCCGGTCACGAGGACTCCAGTAATTTTGAGGCTATCGATCAACGTACATGGAACTACGGTTATCGTAGAAACCAATTAATAGAAAGCCAAAGGAAGACGGGAACTACTGTTCATACGTAGTCTAAACGCGACTAACTCTGTCGTGATTCTACTTGCTCGCCAGTTGACTGAATTGATAATCAACTTCCGAATTTTCACACGTTTTGCTGGAATTCTGGTTAGGTATAGCCGCCGGACTAGAAAGTCATGCCCAAATAGTCAAAATGTAATTACTAAAGAGAACGCAAACAAATTGAGGAGATGATCGAGTAAATATTTGCTATCTGACTGATGTACGATAACTTCTGGTGTAAAATTATCTAGTCGATGGCACCTGCATGTGTTCAAATCACTAGAGTAATTTTCAAAAATCCCAAAACTTATATACATATATATCATTTTCTATTTTATACAACAAATTTATCGTATACATTTTTGGGAAATATCAAGTCAAAGTCAAAGTCAAAGTCATGGTCAGGAAATGCAGCCGTATTCTTTCGTCTCGAATTACAAAGTTATAATGGACTTCGGGTCCACACGCATCTGTATATGTATGTTACACATAATAAAAAAATATATGTTACTGAGCTTTATAAAAAAATTTCCATGAAATTTAATCTTAATATCGGTACCCTAAACATCAACCTTTGGCAAATGTGTATTCAGGCCTATCATTGATGACTCATTGGTATACTACTTTATTCGAACTTGAATTTATTAGTTAAGTCTATATATAGATTCTATAATTTAAACTATAATGGTTGCCCACAACAAAAAAAGTCTCTTAATGGCGTATAAGGGGTTTGGGTTGATCTACCTAAAAAATTTTCTAGTATCCTTTTAACTTATTTTTGTTATTACGGCATCGTGACCATCTAAACGGGTAAGAAAATGAAAATTAGGGCACCGTAAGAGACGTGTTGAAATCCCTTTCGTACGGAAACTTATAGTGTGGTCTCAACGATTCTGACGTGCCAACGCTGGGAGATGATCTCTCTTTGTCCTTTCCACCAAAACCTGTGCAAGGTGGACAACTCTGATCGGAAGTAGCCAGGCCGGGGTGGGGGCGGGCGGTGTTTACTTTGAATCGGTCTAGTCTTCTCCATCAATTTTTCCGAGGCGGACCCCTCCAAGTTATCTACTAGCCTGGAACGCAAGTATTTAATGTGAATTTTATATTGTAAACTCCAGATATCATTCATTAAAATTTAGCAGATTTTTCCATGTCTAATGTATATGGATTAATGTTTTCTATCAATCTGTTCCTAAGTTATTCATTAGGAATTTTCAAAAATTTTTTGTCCATAATCATAGCCATTTCTGAAAATTTTGTAATTAATTTACAATTACCTTAAAAGGAAAGTACATGCTCGTGAATTAAATTTGAGATCCCCACTTTTTTACTACATACAGACATGATGTATTGATTCACTTAATTCATTAACTATTTCTTTTAAATAAAATTTCAATACTTTTTAATGTAATTATAAATTTTTCTCAATTTATAAGATACGATGTCAAGATATTATTTATCACCAATAGGATACTAACAATTCCTACCGACTCATGTTGAGAAGCACGAAACTTATCGTCTCTTGGGTTGAGACCAAGTGTGCCCACAAGTACGTTGGCGCCAATTTGAAAGATAAATAAAATTTTTAAAGAAAATCTCCACCACAGAAATATTGGTCCCTCCATTTGACCCGAACCATGCATAAGGTAGCTTCTTCACGAAGTCTATGGCCCGAAAACAAAACAAAGAAAAATCTCCTCTTGACTACGCATCCGTTAATGCCGAATTTCATTAAGTTTTCGGATCGAAAGTCTCCAATCTCCTCCACCATTGCAACTATAAATAGGAACCTCTCCTAGCCCAGAATATTAAGAAGCGCGCGCACACACACAGCTCTCTCTCTCTCTCTCTCTCTCTCTCTCTCTCACACACACACACACCTGAAAACTCTAATTAGCCATCACCAGCTAAGAAGATCATGGCGGCAGCTAATTCTTGCCACGCACCCATTGCCAGGAGGTACATATCTACATATGCATATATACACAAACTTATCCATCTACATATTAACTTTCCTACATGTTGGCAGCCGTATGTTGAACACAATTATGAACTCCAATTTCTATGTCGTATTTTCTTTTTCACGTGCTACATAATTTCATCTCCGTATTTGTGGGTGTGTCCGTAGTTTCGATCCCTATCTACTAAGTTATTTACCTCTGTTGAAATATGGGGCCAAACCACGGATTTATTTTTTCGGATATATGTGTATGTATCTATATGACGATATATAGAAAAGAAAAATAGTACCAAGAAGTACACCTAACAACGGCAAGCGCGACTCCATATGTGCAGGATGGAGGGCAAGGTGGTTATCATAACTGGTGGAGCCAGTGGCATCGGGGAGGCCTCGGCTAGGTTGTTTGCCGAACACGGTGCAAAGGTTGTGATCCTAGACATTCAAGACGAGGTAGGTCTGTCCATATGCAAGGATATTGTATCCAAACCGAACCAGACTGCTTCCTACATTCACTGTGATGTCACCAGTGACGCGGATGCCCAGGACGCGGTGGATAGTGTGGTGAAGGAATATGGTAAGCTTGATGTGATGTTCAGTAACGTAGGGATCACAGGCAATTACGATCTAAGAATCTTGGACACGGACTACGAGAATTTCAGAAAGGTTTTTGACACTAATGTATACAGCGCCTTCCTGATGGCTAGACATGCAGCTAGGGTGATGATCCCAGCTAAGAAAGGTGTCATCTTATTCACATCGAGCTGTACTTCTGTGATCCATGGTACTGTACCACATACATACTGTGCATCCAAGCACGCTCTTGTCGGACTGACCAAGAACCTCGGGGTTGAGATGGGGCAGTATGGGATCAGGGTTAACTGTTTGTCACCTTTCGGCGTGGCCACGCCGATGCTACTGCATGATTACGGTGGTGTAGGTGTTGAAGTGGCCGAGGAAAGGCTCCGTAGTATGTCGAATCTGAAAGGGGCTGTGCTGAAGGCCGAAGATGTAGCGGAGGCGGCCCTCTACCTCGCTAGCGATGAGTCTAAGTACGTGAGCGGGTTGAACATGGTGATTGATGGAGGCTACAGCACCACAAATGCAACCTTTGGAATGTTTCTGAAAGAGCTTTATCCGTATTAGGATAACGAGAACTAGCTTAATTATTATGAATCAGTAAACAAGCTTTAATGGTTGTTTAGAATGAGGAGGCTCGATTTACCAATATCATCAATCATATGTATTCTGTTTCTTGGTATGCTGCATAATGAGTAATAAAATAATAAACTTGTTCTCAATTAATTAAAATAAGATGTTATAGATTTAATTATTGTTGGGTGAAATTCTCCTCTCAGCCCATTTTCCCCTTTTCTATCACTTTATATTATCTCCATTATGTCTATCTATCTGATGGTGAAGAGCCCCTTACCCGAGCCCTCCTGTGAAAAGAGCAAGATCACCCATCATCCTACGACAACATACCTAGTATAGGATTGTAACAAAAAAAAAAAATTCAATTATATGATTTCTTGCGCAAATTCGCCCCGGCAAAGAATTTTCGTTCCAATCCTTCAAATTCAATATATATTTTTTTATTACCTTACATTCATAGAAATTATATATATATATATATATTATTCACCAAACCATCATCTTTCATTCCTTCAACACGTAACTTCGCCGGCGTAGGAAATTGCTTAGCAAAGGTGGGGCCCGTTATAGGGTAAATTACACTATTAGTACAAAACGTTTTACTAATATAACATTTTGGTACAAAATTTTTAAAATGTAACTCCGTGATACATTTTCTTTCAAATGTGCTACACTTTAGTACATTCCGTCAGTTTTTAATTAACGCCGTCTATTTTTTCTGACGTGGCCTGCTTATGTGGAGCCTTCTTATGACGTGGCCGACTGTTTGGACTAAGTGCACTCCTACGTGGCATAACGGTGGGACCCACCGCTCCATTTCCTTCCATTTCCTTACTCTGTTTACTGACATGAAAAGGAAAGGCCTTGACTTTCTCTCTCTCTCTCATTGCACTTTCCCTTTCCCTCACTCTGTCGTTACTTTGTTCATCGCAGGAGCTCATCCTTGTAGAAAATTATGGAGTTGCCGCTACCATTGTGCAATTATCGGGAAGTTATGGTGATGAAGACCTCATGGACATATGCAAATCCAGATTGAAGGTTCCTAGGATGCTGAAAATTTAGAGTAAGCTCACAAGACACATAATTTTAGGGTTAATTGAAAGTTTAAAATTTATTATCTTTTAAACAAAATATGTGAAAATGTAGGCTTTTGGAGCATGTTGCTACTTCCAATAGTATGACCCACCTCTGTATTCTTATCCTAAGGTAGTTATTGTGGGACTTTTGCCGAAGATTTCAAATTTGGATGTTGAAGTGGCCAAAGGCAGGAGGAGGGAGAAGCAAATGACTGTGATTATTATGTTGCTTCTTTTAGTTTTTTCATTTTTTGTTCTACTTATGGACTAGAGAGCTGCAAATTGACATGGAAGTCCTATTTTGTAATAAAACTTGAATGTACTAAGCTATAAAATTATCCAAGTATTGTTGATGTTCAATGTTCCAGTTTTGCTTAATAAAGTAATGCAAAATTTTCCCAAGCAAGTAGCAACTTCAATATTGAAAAGTTGATCTGTACATTCCATTAAAGTTGATTTGCAAACACATAATGACAAGCAAAATTATTCACTTTACTTGCAATTATCATTCTAGTTGTAAAGGGAGTACATGTAAACATATTATATAATTACACTATAGACAAACACATCGAAACCCAAAAAGAGATATACTAGTGGAGCCATGTGACTTGCACTGTCACTTGCAGGCCAAACAAGAGACAAAAGCATCAAAAGCATTAGAAAGTTAGGTAGCTGCAGGTTGACTGGAAGAGCCATGTGAGTCTAAAGTGCTACTTCTTGGAGGTAGCTCTTGGCTTAAAGACCTTGGACTAACTTCGGACCAACTTCTCTTTCTTCCTCTTCCTCTTCCTCTTCCTCTGAATTCTGGAATTCTTGCATGCACTTGTCCACCAAAGCTTGTGATTACAGCTTCAGTACATATGCCAATGAAAGTAGATCCAGACGATGAAGTTGTTGGTGGCTGCACTTGTTCACTGAAACCCTGATTTTAGCAACAACAGAGAGGAAAAAATCAGGGGCAATCTAAAGGGCAAATGGAAGAAACGAAAAGAAATGATAACTCACAGGAGGTGGAGGTAGATTATCATGTCCTGTTGTTGTCTCAGCTACTATATTACCTTCTGCAGCTCTCCTCTCACATGCCCTTTTGTTATGGCCTGTCTTGCCACACTTTCTACAAGTCATGACCATGGATCCCTTATTGCTAATTATGTTAACTCCTTCCTCATTGACCTGTTTTGTTGTTCATCTGGCCCTTTTCTCCTCACCATTTGTGGCTGACCCTTTCTGGGTTTAATAAGAGGTGGTTTAACTGGTTCCTGACCTGTAGGATCATAGTCATCCATACCTCTAATTGGGTTTATGACAGGTGCATAGGAGGCTTTCAAGTTTTGTAAACTGTAATACTGATGTATAAATAAGAGAAGACTTTTCTTTTCTTGATTAATACAAGCAATAGCATGGTTGCAAGGAATTCCTAAGAGCTGCCATTTCTTACAACTGGAGGTCTTGTCATCCAAATCAACAATGTAATGTTTGCAACCTGTTGCTACATTGAATTTGGAAACTGAGGCTTGGGTAGGCCAACAATTTGAACTCCACTCCTTATATTTCTCCAACCTTTTAAGAATGTTTGGATATATTGTTTCCTTGTACTTCTCAACATGTTGCCTTTTCATGCACATCCTCTGCATGAGCTTTGTCCTAATAAGCTCTAACAATGTAAGAATTGGCTTATTCCTTGCATCCAAGATATATCTGTTGAAAACAGAGGAAGTCAAATAAAGGAATTTGCATATACACATGCCATTGTAAAGTAGCATTTTAGTTGTCCATTTCAATACCTATTGAAGCATTCACACAAGTTATTTAATAGTGTATCACACTTAGGAAATTCTCTAAACTGTGACTTAGACCATTGTTCAGCTGGCTTGTCACTAAGCCACTTCCATGCAATTTGATCATGCTTCTTGATTTGCTCCATGCATCTATGAAACTCAGCAAGATAAGAAGCTCTTGCAGCTTGCCAGAACAAGTCCTTCAACTCTTTCCCTTTTGTGATAGTCTCTACTCTGCATAAATTCTTTCATAAATGCCGCACACAAAACCTTTTCTCTGAATAAGGCATTACTATATCAAGAGCTTGTATTAAGCCCTGAAAAAGAGTACAAATCCATCTATAAGATTACATTAACTGTTTCATAAACACAAATGTCAACTAATATGAATAAATCTGACCTTTTCTTTATCTGCCATAAAAGTCCATCCTTGTGAGCTTTTAATGTTTAGATCAAGTGCCAGTAGTGTAAGGAACCATGTCCATGACTCTCCTGACTCGATTTCAACCACAGCATAGGCTATGGGAAAGATGCAGTCATTTGCATCAATTCCTACTGCAGCCAAAAGTTGACCCCCCGTATTTACCCTTCAACCAGCAACCATCTAAACTAATGAATGGTCTGCAACCATTAAGGAAACCTCTTTTGCATGCATCTAGACAAACATATATCTTCTTGAATATCAAGTTATCACAACTTATGCCAATTGTGGACCCTGGATTTTTCTCCTTCTCCTCATTAGCATAATCCCACAATTTGGCATATTGTTGCTCATGAGAGCTTGATAGCAAATTCAAGGCATGTTGTTTAGCTCTCCATAATTTCATTCTATTACTTTTAGCCTTATAATCAGCATTCAATTGACAAGCACATGACTTGATTGACCATTTGGGATCTGCTCTCCATTGGTGTAGGTATGTTTCAGCCAACCATTTGTGAGTAATGTACCTATTTGGAATTTCCTTACTGCAAGTATGCTGGTCCTTATATTTTTTTACTTGTATAGCATGTAATTGCTTGTTCAAAGAGGCCTTTAGTAACCAGCCATCACAATTCCTACATTGAGCATTTACTCGATTTTTATTATTTCTAACAAAGCCAATATTCACCTTGTTGATAATGGCATATTGCTTAATTGCCTTCTTCAAAACTTCAGTGCTAGCAAACAACATTCCCTCTTCGAGTTTGGGATTCCTCATGTGCCTATCAGCATGAAACTCAGGCCACCTTCTTACTGGTCCTTCATCATCACCGGATTGTATGCTCAACATTGAATCTGACTCTTCACCAACATTTTCATTGTCAGAGTCCTCCAACATTTGACATGGTTCAGGTTGTTTTCCTTTTGACCTTGTTACTGGTCTTCTCCATGTATTTGAGCTTGTTCTTGCTTCTTTTGCTACCATTGATCTGGTTGTAGGCCTCCTAGTATGAGTAGATTCATCTACTCCTCTTCCATCTTCCATATTGACATCGACATCATCTATTATGTCAATGTCACTGTCAACAAAGTAGGTATCCTCACTCTCTGAACTACCATGATCAAACCAACCTTCATCTACATTCCAGTCCTCACTTTCATCACTATCAAGCTCATGGCCACTAGTTGCACCCTCACCTTCAACAGCATCAACCTCAGGCTCAACAGTTACACCCTTCCCTTTAGCAACATCAACCTTAGGCCCACTAGTTGTACCCTCGCCTTCAGCAGTATCAAGCTCAGTCGCACCAGTAGTATACCAACAAATATTCCTACCTGATTTGGGAGGAGGGAGAATCTTCCTTGCTTTCTTCAATGGTTGCTTCTTTTGTTGTGCATTGGTTTGCTCATCATCAACCAACTCCTCAATTACCACCGAAGAAGGATGTTTGTTGGCTTTAGCTAGCTCTTCTTTCACTTCTTCAACAGACCTCTCATGAAGGTAAACATGAACATAATGCCCATTTTCACATGCTGCATTGGCCATCTCCAATACATCAGTGTCATACTTGAGGGGTTTCAATTCCTTCTTCAACTTATTCACATCAAAACACCAGTAATAAGTTATGTACCCATCACATCCGAGAGCAAGAACATCTTCATCAATGTCCAAAAGACTAATACGATCCTTATTGCATAAATCCTTGATCTTGATACAACCTCCCTCATATGACAAATTACCTCTATCTCTAAATTGTCCACTATAATGGTACTCTATTGCGAACTCATCAGACCCTTCTGCAAACATCAAACAAATTGCAGGGACCACAACTAAATGAGAAAGATAATCATCATACGAAAAAAAACACAACACAAAGCATTTGAACTTACCATACTTGGGTGGAATGTCATGATCTTGCCTAAACAATATGAACAGTTTGCCAGCAGAAGAGGCAGTAGGAGAGCTCCAGCGACATGATGATTTTGACCCACTGGGAGACCTTGACCAAGCTGACATTCTTACGAAACTTGACTAGATGACAGTTCTTACCTCTTTGCTTTTTGTCGATTCTCTTGACAAACAAACCCTAATCGATGTTGGAGGAACTTGGTTCAACGGTTCTTCAACGTTCTCTCCACAATCTCAGCACGATTTTCAGTTTCAACACAAACCCTACGCCCTGCTCTACATTGATTTGGGGGAAAATTGTCGTATGAAGCAAGCCTTCAATTCATTCCCGCCAATGTGCCACGTAGGACTCCACTTAGTCCAAACATCGGCCACGTCAGAAAAAGGCTCCACGTAAGCAGGCCACGTCAGAAACAAATAGACGGCGTTAATCGAAAACTAACGGAATGTACTAAAGTGTAGCACATTTGAAAGAAAATGTATCGCGGAGTTACATTTTAAAGAAAACTAACGGAATGTACTTTGTCTCCCTTGTATTTTTATCCCTCTTGTGCTCATACTTCTGTTCCTTCGCCTAATTTTATCTGAGTTTTTCCATCTCCCTTAGATAAATTTTTGGTAGCTCTTAAGTATCGCTGGTTGTCGGTCTGCCCATCAGCTCTGTTGTCATCATGGGACGCTTCCCGTGCTGGGAAAGTGACGCGGAGTGAACCTAGGACTTCGAGAAAGTGGTAGAAGTTGTTCATCGCGCCAGCGAATTCGAGAAGGGTTAAGAAGCTGATGATACTTCGTGGTGTCGGTTTGAGAAATTCTGGATTAGTAATGGGTCTGCATACTTGAGTTGGTGAACCTGAGGGGAGTTGTGCTTAAGCTACACTGGTGCTGCTCCCCTGGAATTAAGTGTCCTCAGAAATTTGTTACGTATCAACACATTACCCTTTTTGTCAAAATAAATAAATAAATAAATACACGACCTCGGATCATAATGACCAGTACTGGAAACGTTACTGGTGGAGTGAATATTCCGTTATAATACTTAACGTGTTTGTTGTATAAAGTTTATTAAGAGGGGGTGACAAATTATATATTGAAACACTACAAATTCCAAAAAATTCTAGGAACCCTAGAGAGGGGAAAATATCACGTGTATGGCCATCTCTTGAACCAATTTTACATGGTGGTAATCTCATTCTGTATTAAAGGTCGAATATTTGGATGTTATAGTAGGGCTTACAAAAAACTGTGGCGTGGAATCACTATGTTATTTTCTGGACAATGCACGTCTAAGTAAAGGTCATTATAGAATGTAAACAGATAATGAAATTAAGGGAGATCGAACCATCATAGTTCAATTTACTGGAAGAACGTAGAGCGTCGTAGTTTGAGTATGTTAATTCTAGCTTGAGTTTTCTTATTTGCGATTCGAATAGATAAATCAACCTTCAACTTTTGACACATTCCATTGATACGAGATTAGGTAGCCACCGAACTAGACGATCACACCCATATGATACCAATCTCGAAGATCATGCAGACAAATTCCGAGAAAGACATGAGTAAACATTAATTTAGAGGATAACTTCTACCATGCCCCAAGTCTGAGGAAGCTTCATAGGATTGGTTCACCGTATCGATCTCTCTCTTTGCCATATCGACCCGAATGGTGACGGTAGAATAATCCATCAGTGGGTATAAGGAAGATCGATCCAACCTAACCAGAGTTTGGACTGCTACGTTTCTAACTTCAACTGTTCTACCTCTTCGCAATATCTTATCAACTTGGAGCGATCAAACGGTATCCTCCCACGGAAATTTCAGGTCACTGTCTGCTTCCGGAAAACAAAGCGGTTTAATAGAGTTGTAGTGCCCTCCGATTGGAACTAAGAGATTCAATTTCTCAATGGAAAAGATCATGCATGTAAACAGGGACCAAATTCTAAGTTGTCTCCACTTCCAACCGCAGCCAGAAGGTGAAGAAGAATCGCCGTTAAAAATTGTCCTAAGGTTAGACAAAATGGACCAACTTGATTATTACCTTTTCAATCCATTCTGTCACCGCGTTCTTCCCCATCTATCCATTTTTTTAAAGCTATTTTGCCCATGTGACATGCAGGTTTTAACCTGTCAAAGTATGCCGACTTTGATTATAAGTAAATACATTTGCGTACGGATGACTTTGATCATGGGTGAATTGGTCTCGCGGCAATTGACTTCGAATTCATATGTGCTGTGGATCTATTTACTGAAATTGATCCCTCTGAATTATCTGCTTGAGTAGGACATGAAGCGTTTGCGATGGATCTTAAATCGTGTACCTCGAGTGATTCTTCTCGTACGGACATACTAACTTTTGCCGAGTGCTGGCGCCCCTGTTCAGCCTCATCAATTTTTTGTTTTTCGACAGGTCGAGAGAGGAAGAAGCGAGAGAGAGTAGGTAGTATGAATTTGGAAAATTTTTATTAAATATTATATAAAAATTCGTCCATTAATTTATACTGGAGTTCTAACCTATTTAAGAAAAAAAAAAACATTTCTCGATCAGAAAATGTCCGTATCGTAATTTAGGATGAGGATGATTTGTCCTATACGGAGACATTGTCATAATTGCCCAACACATATTCCACGACAAAATGACTTTTCAACATTCAACTTTCCTCCGTGACCAAACCACAGCGGTCAAATTACTAACCTACACTAGACCTGGCAAATTTTGGCCCGGCACGATAGTCCGGCACGGGCCCGGCACGATAATACAGTGCTGTGCCATTGCTTATCGTGCCGGGCCGGGCCCGATGATCCCGGGCCGTGCCGGCACGATAGCCCGATTAGGGCTATTTAAAAATAATCATTAGATAATTAGACAATATTAAAGGATAAAAAAATCTCATTTGTGAGTTTATTTGTAGTTTCAAATAAGTTACGATCAAAACGAATTTTTTTATCGGATTATCGGGCCGGGCCAAGGCCGCCCATATCTTATCGTGCCGTGCCGGCCCGGAACGATATCCTAAAGGGCCGTGCTTGAGCCAGCCCTTATCGTGCCGTGCCATCCTGGCACGATAAGACCGGGCCGGCACAATTTACCACCTCTAACCTACACACTCTTAGAATAATTTGATTATAATATATGCATAGATTTGGGATTTTAAAAATCTTAAAAATTAAAAAAATAGTTAAAAATATACGTACAAAATGCTCTGAATTATTTTTATGCATAATAATATCTCTTTGTATATTATATATGAAATACTTAATCAGACACTATTCTCTTTTTCTTTTCTTTTTTTTTTCATTTTCACTGACGACCAAATTGAAATCCGTAACTCTGTTACTCCATTCGCAACATACTGAATTGCCCCCAATTTCTTCTCCTCAATTTATGAGGAGCAATTAAGAGATTGGAAGGGAACATAAATACTTGAGAAATTAGCTCTGATGGGCAGCGCTTCGTCATTTTCTTATATCCAGTTGACATTTTCCATCGTGGCAACGGAGGTCTCTAGAATTGACATTCATCGATCCCATCCATCCGAATTCGCGTTCTAGCTAGGCCTGCACCATCCATTGCATTCATTCTAAGGTCAAACTGTTGACTACACAGAGATTCAAAAGTTTATCAATAAAATAATGATTTTTTCATTACATTCTCTAATTAAAAAAAATCTCCCCTTTACTTTGTCCAACCTCGCAACTATAAATAGGAGACTCCCATGGCTAACAAAATCACGCAGCTAGCAAAACATCTCTCTCTTGTCAGAAAACCCTCATTTCCTGTCATCAGCTATAACAGAAGAGACCATGCCGGGAGCCAATTCTTCACAAGCACCCATAGCCAGGAGGTAAATACATTTACATGTATACGTGTATATATTTATGCATATGTATATCCACTTTATTATATATATATATACACGAAATTCACTCATCAATTGTTGAATAGATATAACCACGAAAATATGTGGGAAGTTCTTTTTACCCTCCTGCCACGTAGTTTCATTTCCGCATTCGCATGTCGTTTTGATGTCTATCTGGCCAGTAATTTTCTTGGGTAGAATACTGGACCAAAGCACGGATTGTTTGACACATGACAGCAAAATGGAAAATTGATCAACTCGATCCCTTATGTGCAGGTTGGAGGGTAAGGTTGTTATCATAACTGGCGGAGCCAGTGGCATCGGCGAGGCCTCGGCTAGACTGTTTGCCAAACATGGAGCAAAGGTCGTGATCTTTGATATTCAAGACGACCTTGGTCTATCCATCTGCAAGGATATTGAATCAGACCCGAACCAGACGGCTTCCTACATTCACTGTGATGTCACCAGTGATATGGACGCCCAGAACGCGGTGGATAGTGTCGTTAAGGATTACGGTAGGCTTGATGTGATGTTTAGCAACGTAGGGATCACAGGCAATTACGATCTGAGAATCTCGGACACGAACTACGAGAATTTCAGAAAGGTTTTCGACACTAATGTGTACAGCGCCTTCCTGATGGCTAGGCATGCAGCCAGGTTCATGATCCCGGCCAAGAGTGGTGTCATCTTGTTCACATCGAGCTGTACTTCGGTGATCCACGGTACTGTGCCACATACGTACTGTGCAACGAAGCACGCTCTTGTCGGACTGACCAAGAACCTCGGGGTTGAGATGGGGCAGTATGGGATCAGAGTTAACTGTATGTCACCTTTTGGCTTGGCCACGCCGATGCTACTTCGTGATTATGGTGGTGTAGGTGTCGAAGTGGCGGAGGAAAAGCTCCGCAGTATGTCGAATCTGAAAGGAGCTGTGCTGAAGGCGGAAGATGTAGCGGAGGCGGCTCTCTACCTGGCCAGCGAGGTGTCCAAGTACGTGAGCGGGTTGAACATGGTGATTGATGGAGGCTACAGCACCACTAATACAACTTTCGGGATGTTTCTGAAAGAGCTCTATCCATATTAGGATAACGAGAAGTAGCTTAATTATTATGAATTTGTAACCGACCTATAATGGTTGTTTAGAATGTGGAGGATCGATTTACCAATATCATCAATCATATGTATTTTGTATCTTTGTTTGCCGCATAATGAGTAATAAAGTAATAAATTTGTCTTCAATTTATTAAAACTAAGATCATTATTCGATGGAATTCTCCAGTCGGACCATTTTCCCCTTTTCTGTCATTTTATACCTATCTATCTATCTGAGAGTGAGAGCACCTCCCCCGGGTCCTGTGAAGAGAACAAGATCACCCGTCATCCTACGATAATAAACCTAATATAGTATTGTAACAAAAAAAATCTAATTATATGATTTCTTGCGCAACTTCGCCCCGGCAAAGAATTTTGGTTCAATCCTTGAAATTCAATGTGTGTGTGTGTGTATATATATATATATATATATTGATTACCTTACTTTCACTAATATGATATATATATTATACTATTTATCAAACGGTCATCTTGCATTCCTTCATTACGTAACTTCGCCGGCGTAGGAAACTGCTTAGCAAAGCGTATTGAACCAGGAATAGATTTAAGGTAGGGGGGGCCTGTTATACTTTGAGGCAACAAGCCAGAAAATATTATTTAAATTTCATGTATTTTGTCTCTCTTGTATTTCCATCCCTCTTGTGCTCTTACTGTTGCCCTTTGCCTGATTTTATCTGACTTTCAATCTCCCTTCGATAAATTCGAGAAGGGTTAAGAAGCTGATGATACCGGACATATCGTGGTGTCGGTTCGAGAAATTCTGGACTAGTAATGGGTCTGCCTACTTGAGTTGGTGAACCTGAGGGTCGATGTGCATGAGCAACACATCACTCTCTTGTCGGGAAAAAAACATACACGACCTTGGATCATAATGACCAGTGGAAACGTTATTGGTGGAGGGAATATTCCATTATAATACTTAACGAATTTGTTGTATAAAATTCATCAAGAGGGAGTGACAAACTATATATTGAAACATTACAAATTCTAAAAAATTCTAGGAATGCTAGAGATCACATGTCTATGGCCATCTCTTGAACCAATTTTACACCGTAGTAATCTCATTCTGTGCTAAAGGTCGAATATTTAGATGTTATAGTAGGGCTTCTAAAAAGCTTTGACGTGGGATCACTGTGTTATTTCTTGGACAATGCATGTCCAAGTAAATGTCAACGTGGAATGTGAACATGTTATAAAAATAAGTGAGGCCAAACCATCATATTTCAATTTACTAGAAGCACGCAAATAATCGTATTTTAAGTATGTTAAGTCTAACTTGAGTTTTCCTATTTACGATTCCACTAGATAAATCAACCTTCAACTTTTGACACGTTCTATTGATATGAGATTAGGTAGCCACTGAACTTGACGATCACGCCCGTATGATACACCAATGTCGAAGATAATGCGGACAAATTCCCAGAAAAGTCATTAATTTAAAGGATAACTTCCACCATGCCCCAAGTCTAAGGAAGCTTCATAGGATCGGTTCACCATATCGACCCGCATGTTCACGGTAGAATAAGCCACCAGTGGGAACAAGGAAGATCGATCCAACATAGCCAAGGTTTGGACTGCTCCGTTTCTAACTTCATCTGTTCTACCTTTTTTGCAATATCTTATCAACTTGGAGCAATCAAATAGTATCCTCCCACGGAAATTTCAGGTCACTATCTGCTTCCGGAAGATAAAGCGGTTTAATAGAGTTGTATTGCCTTCCGATTAGAGCTAAGAGCTTGTCAGTATTCTTTATTTTTCTCTCCTTATAATCATTCAAGAAGGCTTCTGATGCTTCTCATTTACAATGGAAAAAAAATCATGCATGTAAACAGAGACCAAATTCTAAATTGTCTCCATCTCTGACAGTAGCCAGCAGGTCAACATGAATCGCCGTTAAAAATTGTCCTAAAAACTGGATCAAATTTATTATTATCTTTTCAATCCATTCTGTCATCTCGTTCTTCCCCATCTATCCTTTTTTTTTTCTTTTTATTAAGCTATTCTGTCCGTGTGATATACGGGTTTTAACGTGTCAAAGTCGGTCGACTTTGATTAAGGGTAAATACGTTCGTTTACGGACGGCTTTGATTGTGGGTGAATTGGTCTCGTGGCAATTGACTTGGAATTCATATGTGCTCTGGATCTATTTACATACACTGATCTATCTAAATTTATCTGCTTGAGTAGGACATGAAGCGTTTGCAATGGATCTTAAACCGTGTACCTCGAGTAATTAACTTCTGCCAAGTGCTGGCGCCCTTGCTCAGTCTCATTAGTTTTTTGTTTTTCGTGTATACATATATATATGTGCTCATATGTATGTTTGTATATTTGCATATATTTTCTATCCACCTCTTTAAGTTATCAATTTTTTTAAAAAAAGTACAAAATTACTGGAGAATTCTTTCATATTTAATTTTTTGCAATTAATTGTTATATATTTTAAGATAATATATATTTAATATGTTTGAGTTTTATTTTTAACAACATGTAATTTGACTTCAGCATATGGCTATTATATTTTGACACATCTTCTACTTTTTTATCATTATTAATACATTATCATGATATGCCAGTAACATTTTATCATATTAGCAAACTATTAGAATTATAAGTGAAATATATTATAAAACTAAATAAATAGAATTAAAAGAATTATTTTAAAATATATAAAATTTAAATACCAAAAAAAAGTAAAAATATATAAGATTCCCACTTTGATTATCCCACTAAAAAAATAAGTTGCTTGGACGTCAAACAAAGAAAATCGTGCCCATACATATAGGGAAATATTATTGTATATTTGATCAGGAAATTATTATTATATATCATACGGATTTTTCTGTCATTCATTTAATACTCTCGAAAACAATACTTCTCATCTAATAAATTCTTTCCTATCAAATATAAAGACCTAAACACTTACATAACTGTAAAAATGCTTTTAAAATGTAAAATACGGATGATTTTAAAACGCTGTCCGTGGAAAAAGTTGAGTGATTGGTGTTTTAGACAATTATGCTAAGGGATTTTCGAGAGTTTTCAGGATTCTTAAGGTTTAGAATTTATGAATTTTTAGGGGTTTCTTATAATTTAAAATTCATTTTAAGTTTTTTTTTTGGGCTTAACGTATATTTGTTTAGGGTTTTCTAGAATTCGGTTGATATATATATTTCATAATTGGATGTTGGCGTGGTTACCTTCGCAATTAGTGTGGTAAGAACTTGTTTTTAAAATTAAAGAAATGGTTATCTGTGCTGTTAAAATGATTAATGATCAGTTAATTAGATACTAATCGGAATATATTTTAGTAATTTACTGTTGATTATCATCCTAGGGCACATGTTAAACTAAGCCACAGACTATTTTGTTTATACTGCCACATGCATGCGAGGAGCTATTCCTGTTAGTCTCATAATTTCCATTATCGAAATTATCAATCACAGATGATGCTCAATTTTCGGTAGCAATTACGAGTAACACTCCATTGACTTTCAACCCTTTACGCGTTCAACATTTCAATTACGTTTAACCGACCTTCATTTCGCCATCCCCACTTTTTCTTTTTATATTTTGATGGATTCTGACATTTATTTGTCGTCAAATGAGAAAATCGATCATGCCCATACATAAATAAGCATATATAAAGTACATACTAGATGTTAAACTCATATATACATATGATATATATCAACTTGTACATGATGGAATAATCAATTATAACTATTTATTTTTCCTTTTTTTAGTTGGGATAATAACCCTTTTGAAGATGATGGGAGTAAAGAGATTGAGATATTCAATTACAGCATGTTCAGCTCGAGCATATGAATCGGTTGATGATGATGAGGAGGACATGAAATGTGAGCGAGCCGAGGAGTGAGGTCGAGAAAAGAAGAGAGAGGGAGAGTAGGTAGTATGAATTTGGAAATTTTTTTTATTAAATATTATATGAAAATTCGTCCATTAATTTATACTCGAGTTTCAACCTATTTAGGAAAAGAAAAAACATTTATGGATCAGAAAATGTCCGCATCGTAATTTAGGATGAGGAAGATTTGTCCGTCCTGTCCTATAGAGAGACATTATGATAATGGTCCAATACGTATGCCACGACAAAACGACTTCTTCAAAATATGACTTTTTCAATGTTCAACTTTACACACGCGCAGAGTTCCATTTCTATGACCATGAACATAGCGGTCAAATTACTTACTTATATTGAGCTAACTTTTGCATACGAAGATACTACTTTATTTTCGGAGATATTTAGCCTGTTTTAGTATTTAAATACAGTAATTTATTAAAAAAAAGCCTATACACCTTTAGAATAATTTGATTATGTCATATGCATATATTTGAGGTCTTAAAAATCTTAAAAATTATTTAAAAAAATTAAAAATATACGTACAATATTCTCTGAACTACCTTTATGCATAAGAATGTCTCTTTGTGCATTATATATTGAATATTTAATCATACACTATTCTCTTTTTTCATAATTTTTTTGTCTCATTTCCACTGACGACCAAATTGAAATCCGTAACTCTGTTACTCCATTCGCAACATACTGAGTTGCCCCCAATTTCTTCTCCTCAATTTATGAGGAGCAATTAAGAGATTGGAAGGGAACACAAATACTAGAGAAATTAGCTCTGATGGGCAGCACTTCATCATTTTCTTATATCCAGTTGACATTTTCTATCGTGACAGCGGAGGTCTCTAGAATTGACATTCATCGATCCCATCCATCCGAATTCGCGTTCTAGCTAGGCCTGCACCATCCATTGCATTCATTCTAAGGTCAAACTGTTGACTACACAGAGTTTCAAAAGTTTATCAATAAAATAATGATTTTTTCATTACATTCTCTAATTATTATTTTAATAAAAACTCCCCCTTACTTTCTCCAACCTCGCAACTATAAATAGGAGACTCCCATGGCTAACAAAATCACGCAGCTAGCAGAACATCTCTCTCTCTTGTCAGAAAACCCTCATTTCCTGTCTTCAGCTATAACAGAAGAGACCATGCCAGGAGCCAATTCTTCACAAGCACCCATAGCCAGGAGGTAAATAGATTTACATATATACGTGCATATACTTATGTATATGTATATCCACTTTCTTATATATATATATGTGTGTGAAATTCACTTGTTAGTCGTTGAATAGATATAACCACGAACATATGTGGGAAGTTCTTTTTACCCTCCTGCCACGTAGTTTCATTTCCGCATTCGCATGTCGTTTTGATGTCTATCTGGCCAGTAATTTTCTTGGGTAGAATACTGGACCAAAGCACGGATTGTTTGACACATGACAGCAAAATGGAAAATTGATCAACTCGATCCCTTATGTGCAGGTTGGAGGGTAAGGTTGTTATCATAACTGGCGGAGCCAGTGGCATCGGCGAGGCCTCGGCTAGACTGTTTGCCAAACATGGAGCAAAGGTCGTGATCTTTGATATTCAAGACGACCTTGGTCTATCCATCTGCAAGGATATTGAATCAGACCCGAACCAGACGGCTTCCTACATTCACTGTGATGTCACCAGTGATGTGGACGCCCAGAACGCGGTGGATAGTGTCGTTAAGGATTACGGTAGGCTTGATGTGATGTTTAGCAACGTAGGGATCACAGGCAATTACGATCTGAGAATCTCGGACACGAACTACGAGAATTTCAGAAAGGTTTTCGACACTAATGTGTACAGCGCCTTCCTGATGGCTAGGCATGCAGCCAGGGTCATGATCCCGGCCAAGAGTGGTGTCATCTTGTTCACATCGAGCTGTACTTCGGTGATCCACGGTACTGTGCCACATACGTACTGTGCAACGAAGCACGCTCTTGTCGGACTGACCAAGAACCTCGGGGTTGAGATGGGGCAGTATGGGATCAGAGTTAACTGTATGTCACCTTTTGGCTTGGCCACGCCGATGCTACTTCGTGATTATGGTGGTGTAGGTGTCGAAGTGGCGGAGGAAAAGCTCCGCAGTATGTCGAATCTGAAAGGAGCTGTGCTGAAGGCGGGAGATGTAGCGGAGGCGGCTCTCTACCTGGCCAGCGAGGAGTCCAAGTACGTGAGCGGGTTGAACATGGTGATTGATGGAGGCTACAGCACCACCAATACAACTTTCGGGATGTTTCTAAAAGAGCTCTATCCATATTGAGATTATTTACGCGAGTTATTAGCTTATTGTGAATCTAAAAGTGGTTTAATGGTGTTTTAGAATAAGGATGATCGTCGATCACATATATATATTGTACTGGGTTTTCTTGTATGCTGCCTGATAAGGAATAATATAATAAAGTTTGGCCATGCTTCTCCTATTCCCTCCCTCCATTCCACTTAACCCCTTCTTTATATATATATATATATATATATGGGGGAGTGCTTTAGCAGGGCCCTATGGAAAGAACAAGATTATGACTATCATTCGTCATCCAATATCATACATACTGATCGTGATAAAAATCTAATTATATGATTTCTTGCGCAAATTCGCCTAGAAAAAGAATTTTGAAAAAAAAAATTACGTTAGTTTCACCCAATATATATATATATTATTTACCAGCCAACATCTTCCATTCCTTCGGTTTTGCTTCACTTGACCTTTTAAAAGTGTATTCAAATAGACTGAGGAAGGGTAGGAGACCTTTGATTTGTTTAAAAAAGAATCTGAGAAATATTTCATAAATTTTATCTAATTTTAATTACATTATATGATTCCATCCCTCTAATTATACTCTCGTTTTTTTCCTTTTTCTTTAACTTTCTCTATGTCTCTTAGGTAAATTTTAAGGAGCTCAAAGCACCGCTGGCTGTGGTTTGCCCAGCAACTCGATCGGGTGTCGACATGGGATGGTTCCATGATGGGACAACGATGCTGGGGCGAATCTTGACCTCGAGAAAGTGGTAGAAGTTGTTCTCGAATAAACCGCGAAAATTAGGGGGATGAAGCAGCTACATGCCAGGGCGGTTCGAGAAGCTCTCGACCAGCGGGTTCGGATATGTGAGTTGATGATGATTTTTCTTGGACAAATGCAGATCGGACCAAGGCTATCCCATAGAATTTAAACTCATAATAGAAATCATAAGCGACGTGGAATTAAGTCGATATCGGAGATCAATATCTCTACAA
This sequence comes from Sonneratia alba, assembly GCA_900174645.1. Taxonomy (NCBI): domain Eukaryota; kingdom Viridiplantae; phylum Streptophyta; class Magnoliopsida; order Myrtales; family Lythraceae; genus Sonneratia; species Sonneratia alba. The sequence continues at coordinate 1,850,325 of FWPY01000071.1, forward strand.
ACACACGTACCGTAGTTTGACGTGAAACACACCTACCGTAGTTTGGACATGTCAATTCTATCTTGATTTCTTCTTCGTCGATGTGAGATTGATTAGGTAGCCGCCGACGTAGCGAAGCATGCCCACGTACACCGATGTCAAGGGTAATAATTAGAGTATTTTTTCTCCAAAAAAAAAAATCAATGATGATGCAGACAGATGGACAAAGAAGATCGTGGGGTAATTTCAAGAGAGGGTTATGCCATGTATAGGGTACGTATCAACGTCCATACGAGTTTACTATGTGCCACAAGTGAAATGTTTAGTCAAAATCATGGCCATATATGTCAAATGTCGAGATAATGCGGCAGCAATCCATATGTCTCAGCATCTTCCACGTCAAACTCTTATGATAATGCTCTTTGACCGTACGTAGTCCAAATAATTTAAATTTAACTTTTAATACTCATTTTCACTTCATATTACGATTTATTCTTATTTTATATCTTTAAATATTATTCTTCTAACAAGTGTCCAGGAGCGGAGCAATATCTTCGTACCCGGGTGATGTCATTTTCTTTCCTTCTTTTTTGCACTCGGGATTATTAACGATAATTCTCAAGTATTGATAGTTATCTTTTAAATATGCTGGATTTATCGATGATGACGAATTGGTCGTTTTCTTCCTTAGTTGGGGATGGATCACTCTTGATATGTTCAAGCCGGATAACTTTAACGAGATGCAGCTACCAGGAGTTTACCTTGAATCCTCCTACAAGTCATGTGAGATTATTCCCCTTTTACCTACTTGCTTGGGATCGAGGAGGAGGTGTATAATCTCATATCACCACTTAACAATTTAAATTTTGAGACTTCTTTATAAATTTTTAATGAATTTAATATATGATTTAATAATCGACTACATATGTTTATAAAGTTAATTTGTGTGCATTTTTTCCTTTGTACGAACAATTCACGCAAACATGCCATGACGTGGTTATCAGTCGTAAAGTGAGAAGTGGCAAATTTCAAACTTTTTCCCCTTTTTGGACAAAATTTTGGAAAAACACTTATCTTTTATGTAATTTATCATATTAACTCGAATTAACCTAATAACTTTGTCAGTATGGATTAATTAACAACTTTTCGGTACGCATGGGCAGCCACAACAATAAGATAGATTTTGGATAATTAGTATGTTTGGTCGGTCCAACAAAGTATTATCTAGCTTGACGTCTTCTAAAATTACCAATTGTATCAACTCAATCCGTCTTAGCTAATTCTTTAATTTCACGGCCTAATATATCTATATATATATATATATATATCTAGGAGTAAAACAAGTTTTGATTAATAATTCACGTCTACTGATTAGATGCTTGATAACATAAAATCTTGATGATCACAATTTTTTTTTTAAATTCGATTAAGAGAAAAATGATGAATGATCTTAACAAATCTATATTGATACCAGTGTAATTATTGCTACGCATGTCCTGCAAGTGGGTACAAGAAGAACAGACTTGATAAGAACTAAACTCGTGATCCTTCTATTCGAGGCTTAAATGTAATACAAATGGACCCATAGTGGGCGTGGTCAAGTGGTTCGATACTCATCATCCCAATGGGAGGACTTCAGTTCGAGTCTCATCTGCGGCGGGGAGCTTTTAACTCCTTATGGGCCAATTCGAGACGATCCGGATTAGTTAGTTGGACAAAGTCAACTGATTACCAACTGTTTATACCAAAAAAGTAATGCAAATGGAATCCATCCATGCCTCCACAAACTCAGTGGGCAAAGAAACAAAAAAAAAAAGTCTATTATGGACTAAGCATCCATTGTTTTTGAACTCAATAGTAAGTTTTCGAATCGAGACTCTCCTCTTCCCACAGCCATCTCGTTACTCCATAAAAAGGAGAGCGCCATCGAGCTCAGCAAACGAAGAAGCACAAGTCCTTCTCTCACATCTGAAAACCCTAATTAGCTAGCAGGCCAGCACCAGCCAACAGAGTAGACCACATGGCTTCAGCTATCTCTTCAGAAACGCCCATTGCCAGGAGGTACATGCATATACCTATGTTCTCACATATATGAGATGTACATTTTCCTAATTTATTCAACATACATATATAAGAAAATAAGTCCAATTTCTGGAGGGTGTTTTATCTCTTTCTCGTACCACATAATTCTGTTAAACTCGTTGTGAGCCCATAAGGGATCAGGCCAATTTCCACTTAAAAGCTCAAGTTGATAGGTGGTGGTACCCAACCTTCTTATAAGTCCACAACATTTTCTTCATTTAATCTATGTGGGATTGTATATCTCAACATCCGCCCTCACGTGGCAACATGGTCCACTTTGCCACATGCCATTAAACATCCGCCCTCAACAACTATCTACAAGCCGGACATTCTTCTTCCGGTCTCAAATGAGGGGGACAACTGGCCACGAGTCGGGCAATTTTCTTCCGTACTCGGGCATATATCAACTGACCACGAGCCAGACTTCTGGACTCGGGTCGGACGAGGTGCAAGCCCACTGGCTTTGATACCATATTAAACTCGTTGTGAGCCCATAAGGGATCGGGCTCATTTCCACTTAAAAGCTCAAACCGATAGGTGGTGGTACTTAATCTTCTTATAAGCCCACAACATTTTCTTCACTTAATTTATGTGGGATTGTATATCTCAACAAATTTCATATCCTTATTTGCCTGTGTATCTAGCCAGATAGTTACTTCGGGTGGAATTAATATGGGGCCAAAGTACAGATTATTATATAAGTATGTATATATGAAATTATAGAAAAAGAAAGTATTACAAACAAAGGACTTCTAAGAAAGGCAAACTCGACCCCGTTTGTGCAGGTTGGAGGGTAAGGTGGCTATAATAACTGGTGGAGCCAGTGGCATCGGCGAGGCCTCCGCCAGACTGTTTGCCAAACAAGGGGCAGAGGTCGTGATCCTTGATATTCAAGACGAGCTTGGACTTTCCAGTTGCAAGGATATTGAATCGGACCCGCACCAGACGGCTTCCTACATTCACTGTGATGTCACTAGTGACGTGGATGCCCAGAACGCGGTGGATAGTGTCATCAAGGACTACGGTAAGCTTGATGTGATGTTCAGCAATGCAGGGATCACAGGCAATTACGACCTGAGAATTTCAGAAAGGTTTTCGATACAAATGTATACAGTGCATTCCTGATGGCCAGACATGCAGCTAGGGTCATGATCCCAGCCAAGAGAGGTGTCATCTTGTTCTCATCGAGCGTTACCTCTGTGATCCATGGTACTGTACCACATACATACTGTGCATCCAAGCACGCTCTTGTCGGACTGACCAAGAACCTCGGGGTTGAGATGGGGCAGTATGGGATCAGGGTTAACTGTTTATCTCCTTTTGGCGTGGCCACACCGATGTTGCTACGCGATTATGGTGGTGTGGGCGTCGAAGCGGCCGAGGAAAGGCTCCGCAGTATGTCAAATCTAAGAGGGGCTGTGCTGAAGGCCGAAGATGTAGCAGAGGCAGCTCTCTACCTTGCCAGCGATGAGTCCAAATACGTCAGTGGGTTGAACTTGGTGGTGGACGGAGGCTACAGCACCACCAATACAACTTTTGGGATGTATCTCAAGGAGCTTTGTCCATATTCAGAGCGAGGGGACGTGCTTATTCTAGATCACAAATTTGATGGTGATGATGATTAATTTACCAAGAGAAAATTTATGTTGTGGTTATTATATGTATCATTTTACCTCCTATGTCGCACAATAAATAACACAATAAAAATTTTGTTCTGAATGACACTTGCACTTTACCTCTTAAATACCCCTAAGATAACCAATTTATTAGATATACCATTTATCTTGATAGAATTTCTTAAATCTCCTTAATTAACTCAGATAATTACCAAACAATTTATGGGTTGATGGAGTACCTTCCTCATAGGGTAAACTATCCCACAAGACCGTTGCAAACTGGAATTATTATCTCTAATACCATTTATAAGATAATAAATTCGTAACATCATACTTTACACACATATATATACGAAAAATTTCTCCTTGTGTACACAATGAGTATAGAATAGGGCCGGCACGACACCCAACCTGTTCAGCTCCTGACCTCCACTGCCATGTGGTGCACCTGCGTTGTTTTCTTCGATGAAGAATCAATAATTTGACTTCTTTATGTGTGAGACATTTTCACCCCCTTTATTTCTTTCCTATTGTTGCTGTCATCCCTTTTTCTGTACTTGTATTTCTCATTTATAATAAAAAGGGATAATTACACAAATATATATACATTTATATTTTTATTTTTACTTGTCAATATATATGTATATATATAACTCCGACGGCAGGTCCACATGAATTTTCTCTTGATTACGTCCAACGTTTTTGACAAAATAGATTGATTATTAGCTTTTTACTCCATCACGTCACCACTTTTCTTCCCTATCTGGCTCTGGCTTTTGACTATTTTGTCCATATTACGCACAGGTCTCAATGAGTCTAAGTCGGACGAATTTGATCGCAAATATGTCTGATTCGGACCATCTTGATCAAATTCATGCAAATCGGTCTCGCAGCAATTCCGCCTCTAATTCTTCTGTGTTTTGGGTCTATTCACTGTCCATCTAATTAAATTTTCGCCGTACATCTCGAATCATACTGTCCGCAATAATTGTCCGAGCTAATTATGAGCTTATATATAAATATATGTGCACACAGAGACACACATACATACTGTAATCTTTTTTCCACTGAGCTCTTTTCAATTATTTAGTTGAATTTAATATTTTTTTTCCCCATAGTCATGTCCTCCCCTAAAAATACTGTATAAAATTGCGGGTCGGACAAACAATGCATTATATCAGATGTGAAGAGGAGAATACAGCCAGGGGCTTGCACGGGGTGAGCTTGGCGGAAGAGAAGAGAGGCGTGTGAACAGTTATGACAGAGACACCGAGAGAGCGGGGCATGACTCTAATATTCATTACTAGCTCGACGTGCTACGGCTCTATAAAGTTGTCTCAATTCTCTCGTCTGTACCTTGCTCCGTTTCTCATGGCTAGAACAGAGCTACACATCTGATCGGGTTGTGATGTACTAATAATACCTTAATCACTTTGCAAAACTGCAGGAAAGTTCGCATAATGTTTCATAATTCTAGGAAATCGTTGGAAAATTCCCTCACATTTGATAATTGAATGGAATGTTCTACTTACAGATGAAGACCACATCAAATATTGATATAAAACTAAGTGTTTGCTATGTAATATGCATTGATTTCATATAATATAATATATAATATAGTATAATAATAACAGAGACGCATTTCAAGATCACATCGAATCCCTGCTAGACCAACCCCAGTTGGACCTCAGCCGAAGGAAGGCGGCCCCCTACTGGAGGTGGACCATAGGCACATGCGACCCCTCCGACCTGGTACGGCACTGGCTGCCTCGACTGACACCGAATCTTGTAGAGAATGCTTTTTATTTAAAAGTAAAATCAGGATTGTGCAATAATAGTAGGAATATTATTACCAGTAATTTCCGCTATGCATAAGAGGGATAAATTGACATTGAAAAAAAAAAAAAGAAGACGAAACCGTCAATAAATTTTCATATAATAGTAAAATTTCAAATATGTAGATGTTGATGCTCTCCAATAATTGATTTGAGAAGGTACGGTGGCCCAAAAATTTTATCACATCATACCAAACCCCTAAGAATCTAGACATCATATGTTCTTTTCAATGCTTTCCACGAGTGCAATGCGATACATTTCATGTGTCATAATTTGAACGATGTTCAAAACCCATGCTTTTATGGGACTCAGCTGATTTTGTTGACCACCTCTCTTGATGACGTGTCATGTCATGTCATGTCATTAGTTAGGTGTGCTCACCGGGCACGAAGAGACACCGAAAGCTGCCAATGTGAAAGAGACAATTGCATTCGGTATGCAATGCACCAAATGAAATGCTTCGTGGAAGTAGTAGGTACATAGAGGCCGTGACGACCGTTCTTAGTTCAAATTTTCAACGGAAGAGAGAGGGGTACTGGAAATTTTTCCCACGCCTCAATCGGTATCTGTAGGATGACCACATATTAAATATTAAAAAAATCAATTTTCATAAAATATAAAATACCACGCCTAATAAAAAATATATATATATAGATTCTTTTGACTTATTTTAAAATAATTGTGGTAGTATCAAATTTCTTGATATAATAATAAAAAAAATTATAAATTTAATTATTATTATAAAATTTTTTATCACTTTATTTTTTCTAATTTTATTTTAATTTATACTTATAGAATTACTATATAATAAAAAAGTACTTAATCTCTTAATAAATGTGGCACCACGTGAAGAACATGGGACGACGAGGCTGGACGACAATGTCGGGCCCAGGTGAAGATTGGAGATCGCCAACCACCCCCGATGCATCCACGAAGACACGTGTAGAAAATATGGGGTGCATTCCCCAGGCCGACATATCATGGTACCATTTTCCACAGTACAACTCTATAATATTATTATTATATTCTGATTTTATGGATATTTTTATGTCCAAAGCAACCTCTATAATTTTAGATAATTCAGATCGATTATGTTTTGGACTTGTTTTTTATTTTAATTTTTTTCCAAAAATTAGTAATTATTATATTGCTTAAGATACTGACGAAATTCTTCCAACTATTTTCTATATATATATATATATATGTATGTATGTGTTCATGAATGTAATTAATTATACTTGAATCAGCCGCTGCTTCTCAGTTGGACATTTCTATTAAGCTCTGAGATGAAAGGAGCTTCTCCTCTGTTAGCTCCCATCGCCAGAAGGTTGCAGGGCAAGGTGGCTCTGGTAACTGGAGGGGCCAGCGGGATCGGAGAGAGCACGGTGAGGCTGTTCGCGAGGCACGGGGCGAAGGTCTTGCTTGCCGATGTTCAAGATGAGCTGGGCCGGTCCGTGTGCGAGGATGTCAGCTCCGACCAGACCAGCGAGACAGTTTCCTACGTCCACTGCGATGTCACCAGCGAGGCAGACGTACGGAGTGCGGTGGACAGTGCGGTGAGGAATCATGGTAAGCTCGACGTGGTGTACAGCAACGCGGGCATCTTGGGCAATGGTGATGCAGCTGTGTACGACTACGAGAACTTCAAGAGAGTCATTGACGTTAACGTGTATGGTGCATTCTTGATGGCCGAACATGCTGCTAGGGTCATGATCCCGGCGAAGAGAGGAAGCATTCTCTTCACGGCGAGCACATCTTCCGTGACCTATGGTGACGTTCCTCACGCGTACGTGGCATCGAAACACGCTGTTGTTGGACTGGCAAAGAATCTCGGGGTTGAACTGGGGCGACATGGGATAAGAGTCAACTGCATATCTCCTTTCGGCATAGCAACACCTCTGGCCAGGAATTTTTTGGGCGGCGTAGACGCGGGGAAGTTCGAGGAGATGTTGTCGGAGGCAGCGAATTTGAAACATGCCGTGCTGAAGACTGAAGATGTGGCCGAGGCAGCTCTCTACCTTGCTAGTGATGATTCCAAATACGTGAGTGGGGTGAACTTGCTGGTGGACGGGGGCTACTGCAACACCAATGTTGCCCTTGGGATGACGATCAAGAGATTTCTTTCGTAAATGGCAGATATCGATTGCATCCTATGGTATGAGAGGGTCGTATTCCCAGCAGAATGGTCGTATTCGGACATGGAATTTGCAATAATATTATGACCCTAGCTATTGGGAAAATAAGGAGCCTAATAATCCATTCTCTTGGGCTCAATTGAGAGTAGAGTTCAGATGAAACTAGGGCTTAATTTTCCTTTCCGGTGGTACCGCTATGGCTGTGTTTAAGTAGGGGCTCCGCCTCCGTTGAAGTCGACCTTGGCCCATGGATGAAGTGTTCGTCTATGTAGTTCCCATGGGGTTTCCTTAATGATTAATAAACTCCCTTACCTTTCATTTACACTCTTATCACATTTATTTTATTTTATTTTATTTTATCAATAACTCTCATCATATTTCTCTTATTTAATTTTAAAATTTAAACAGAATAAAAATGATACCATCCCCTCTCTTTTATCTTTGTTTTCTTATGAGGTCCTAATGTTAGTCATCTTACATATCCTGCTAGTGTAAGAGGACCAGCCTTCCTGGGGATGCAAGAGTTGAACCTCCTCAACCCGTAAACATGCAGGAACGATTCTACCACAAATGCCTGCGCACAATAAAATAACATCAGCTGAAGATGTCAGCAGCTATTTATTCTTCTAAATGAAAATGCAAAAAATTCCTTAAATCGAGGAGCCTCCTAACCTATATCTCTCTATAATGGTGTCCCATCTCCCAATTCAAACTAGCAAGTCAAGGAAAGGAAATCAACCACTACCCGAGCTACTACTACCATAAAGATGTCACGATCTAGTTCAACAGTGCAACTGACAGATTCTACCCTAGAATCCAGACGAAACTCAATAATTGATAAGAAACTGATTCGTTTGCTCGTCTTCCTGGCGTTTTTCTTCCTTCCTTCCTTCTTTCTTTCTTTCTTTCTTTCTTTCTTTCCTTCCTTCTTTTCCTCACAGCCCTCCGCTCCTAGTTTTAAAAATTGGACCGGGCCGGCTGGTTCGATGGAGAACTGGCCACTCACCCGGCCCGGTTCCCATAATTAACCCAATTGCATCTTAAATACAATTAGCACCGATTGAGCCCGCCAATTTCCAATCGGACCGGAAAACCCAACTAAACCGATAGAAAAATCAATCAACTTAAGTTTAAAAAATATATAAAAACATATTATAATATTCTTATTTTATTTTAATAAACTTATATTTATATTTTATGGTGAACTTGAGATTAATCTAATGGTCATATTAAGGATTTTTATCATAAATCATTGTCAAATTATTATATTATGTTAATTTATTGGTGATATTATACTATTAATATTATTTATTAAGTATACAGTGCGATCTATTAAATCTCCGATTCAACCTACAAACCTATACCTTGACTAATTCTTTGTCCGGTTTAATTTTAAAAACTATGCCTCCGCCTCCGCTTGAACTTCTTCTCCCTAGCTTTCTTTCCCCCATCATGCAAGTTCTCCTATTTCCCAATTTCTAACGAGTTTCAGCAAAGAACCGATCTCTCTCTCTCGCCCTCTCCCTCTCCTCCTTCCTCCACCTGTCGCTCTCCCTTCCTCTTGCTCAGATACAGCAGCCAACCCGCCCGAGAGAAAACCAAAAGGGTTTAGGCAATCGGTGGAGATAACAAGTAGAATTATGGGGCTCACGGGCTTGGTCTTTATGGGTTTTGGGCTCTTGGCCTTATTAATCTTATAATTTATGTCTAGCCCCCAAATAATTTTTTTTTTCTTTCCATATGCAAACTATGAAAGAAATTGACTAAGTAGCTATCGTCGAAATTCTCCCCCTATACTGTCGAAATTTCGTCCTCGGAATTAATCACTTGTGTGCGAGGAACAGGCCGCTATATCATCTCCTATGATAAACTCTTGAAGTCTCTCGTAACCAATCACTAGTAAACATCACAGTAGCAGAAAGACAAATTCAAATTATGCCACACAATATCTCAAGAAGCTATTCATCCATTATACACGGTTCAGTAAGTTCGAGCAAGATACGTACGATACACCATAAACTGCAATATATATCCTTCAACACAGTATCTACCTGCAGCAAAATTAATTAACAATACGCATTAATAAGATGATTAACATCAATACAACCACAAGTAGTTCAATCACTTTCTAAAGCATCTTGATGACCCACCCATTAATTTCACTCAAACTTGCCTACTGTCATATATACTAAGCATATGTATATATATATATATAATTACTTTGGGAATATCGATTGCAGCTAAATCCATCCGGGTTACATGATAAATTGTGGAGGGTAACTAAATCCACCGGCAAAAAGCACAAGCAGTAAAACGGAGGAATTCCTTTTCTTAACACGTCGCCATCCAATAATCTAAACAAAATATTACCCTTAATAAAATAATTAACAACTCACCCTTACCAAATAAGGACATGCAGACCAACAAAATAGAATAATTAATTAATCGGAAACCAATTAAGAATATATGCCCTAGCTTGATAAACTCAATTTTTTTTCCTTTAACGAAATAATTTTCGTAATTTCTCCGTGTAGTAAGTTTTCGTCTCTATCAATCTTTTGTGGTGCCATCCGGGTTTAGTCTGTTCATAACACCATTCACACTCAAAGAGAACACATCCACATGACCACCGTTGATAATCACGTCTATGATCACAAGAGTTCTCTTCGCAGTCATACATATGGCCAATCTAACGACCACAGTGTCCTTTCTCAATTACATAACTCAACTTCTTTAGATCATATAAAATGCAGATCATCTCCCAGTTATAAAGATACATGTATGTGTTCCTATTCATAAAAGCAATTATAGAACAATACCGTGGCAATACATGCATAACAAATGTTGTACCTATTTGGCAAAACAATATAAAGGGCTATTGCCTAAGATTCTCGAACTTTCCAAAAATTTGGGGATTGAATAAAGTTTATAGAATGCTCTGATATCAAAATTTTCACGATCTGAAAATTCAATAAAATATCCAAATTATTTGAGAATATTCTAGGCCCTACATGTAAACATGTTTATATTGCTTAATATGTGCATATATATAATATAAATAATTCAAATAGACTATGCAAAAATTTATGGGTCGTGATTGTACGCAACAAATTTTGAGTCTGAAAATCGATACATGAGAAATATGGTGACAAATAGTTTTGTGTATTAATTTAATTGGAGAATAATTCTCAATAGAATATTTTGTACAATAATACAAGAAAAATCCATTGATTCTCCTTTACTATTCGAGTCCTAATCAAGGGTTTGGATAGTGTGTTCTTGATCAAGATAGAACCATCGAGACTTGTGAGCTTGATCCGATGAGTTTGAACATTATCCTAAATCAGGGCTTCACAGCTTGTTCTTGTTTGTGGGCTAGTTGTGGAGTCATTAAGGCATTTAGGCTTGATCCGTCGAATGCACTAGAGGTGTCAAATGAGGGCTGGAGCAAGGTGTTCTCAACCAAGGGGGGAGATCGTTGAGGCCATTGGGCTTGATCTGCCGAATCTGCTGGTGGACTCAAACAAATGCTAGAGCAGCATGTTCCCATCGAGGGGAAGGTCATTGGGCTTTTGGGCTTAATCTGCTGAATTTGCTGGTGGTCTTGAACGAAGGTTGAGGCAGTGTGTTCTCCATTAAGATGGAACCGTCGAGGCCTTTGGGCTTGTTTCATGAAATCCACTAGTGGTCTTGACCGAGGGTTGAGGTAGCATGTTCTAGTTCATGGATTGGTTTTGGAGTCGTCAAGGCCTTTGGACATGATCCAATGAATCCAATGGTAGTCTTCAATGAGGGTTGGGACAACATGTTCTGGATTAAGATGAAGAACGTTAGGCCCTTTGGGCATAATCTGTCGAATCTGCTGGTGGTCTCGAACAAGGGCTGGAGTAGCATGTTCTTGTCAAGGGAAAGATCGTCAGGGCTTTTGGGCTTAATCTGCTGAATCCATTGGAGGTCTCAAACGAGGGCTAGAGCAGCGTATTCTCAATCAAGGGGAAGATCATCAGGGCCTTTGTGTTTGATCTGCCAAATCTGCTATTGGTCTTGAACGAGGGCCAACGTAGTGAACCATTGGGGCCTTTGGGCTTGATCCGCCGAATCCATTAGTGGTCTTGAATAAGGGTTGAGGCAATGTGTTCTCGATCAATATCGAACCATTGGGCCTTGTGGGCTTGATCCGATGACTCCAAAGTGGATTTCTTTCATTCTTCGATTGGCAGCGTTTCAAGCGTTTCAAGAGAGTTCTTGGAGAGTCTTGATATTTGCAAGGTTTCCTCGGGTCTTTGTGTCTCCGTTCTATGCTTCTCTTCTCGTTATTCATCCTCCTCTCCTCCCGATGTTCTCTCGTCTTCTAAATGAAAAGGAGCCCTCTATTTATAGGAAAAAGGAGGTGATATGTCAATCCTCGTACTTGCATATGATTGGTCGATTAGAATTAATTATGACCGTCCATTTTATATGTAATATGTTATTACCTAAATTTATTTTTATGTAATATTCACTGAATAAAAAAGGAAATGCCATATAAATTTTTCTTAATTTCTAGATAACATGCAATTTTTATTAATGCGTTGAGAAATTGTGATGTTTGGCTTCTTGATATATTAGCACTTGGATGTATAGAATAAGGCCTTAGACAACACCGAACCTGTTTCAGCTTCTGACCTCCATTGCCATTCGGTGCACTCGCGTTGTTCTCGATAAAGGATCAATAGGTTGACTCCTATCTAATTTGTGAGACATTTTCACCGCTTTATTTCTTTCCTATTGCTACTATTATCCCTTTTCTGTACTTATTTTCTCTTTTATGATAAAAAGGGATCATTACACAAATGATAAAAGAAGTTTTCAAATTCTTTTTATAACAAAAAAAATTATAAATGTGTTTTCGATTAATTTAACTGTCAAAATCCGGTAATGCCGTTATAATGGGATATTAATTTTTTTGATGGTACAAAAAATTTATGAAATTATTTCAGACTTGTAAAAAAAAAGAAATTTTAATGAGAAATATCATGTAAAAATTGTTTTCCAATGTGATAAAACTTATTTCATATTATTATTATTATTATTATTATTATTTCATCATCTTCAACCATGTTAAAAATGTTCACCGTGCTGTCCTTGACATCTACAAGGACAGAGGCAAACCAGAAATTTTCAATCATCCTCTCCTTTCCTAGCCCTCCAATCCGCCATCCAAGCGAAAGTGAGTCTACTCTTATTAAGAATTAGGGAAATTTTTACAATTTTTTTGTATTAATTTAAAATATTTTCAAAAATGTTTTATGCCATCTATGCAATCAAACACTAATGACGTTATAACAACGTTACCATAACTTTGATGGTTTATATTAATTGAGAACACATTTGTAACATTTAATTTAAATTAGCACAAAAATTCTTTTTATACTTATTTTTAAAATATGATATATCATTTGTATAATTAACCCTAAAATAAGATTATAGATATATATATATATATCATGACTCTGCACCAACCGGATGCATATAGCAATTGGCAAGAGATAGTTTGGTCTCTTATTTTAAAATAACCGTTTGATCTATTTGTTGCCAACAATACTACCTTAATCACAAAGTAAACTCAGATGGCAATACATAAAATAAGAAAAGATGAAACTCATTATACGAAATCGTAAAAACAGTGAAAAAAATTAATATAATTCAAAAGGTAATCGAAGTCGAGATCTGTAGTAGTCACCATATCCTTAACACAAATTCGACCCCTCTTGGATGTGCTGAAATGATTTGGTCAATTGTCTTCTAGGATATAATGATGAGACGAGTCGAGAACAACACCAAACCTTGAGTTCAAAGGTGAACTAACAGATAGAAGAACACCAAGACATAAAATTAGAGAAGTAGTGCTTTGTTTTTGTTGAGCAATTTGTTCAATATATAAGAAGAAGATAGGGATAATAGCTTAGTATATTAATAAATACAAATAGCATTTAATTGTCAGATTAAACATATGTTATCATTAATATGTCCATTAAGGGTTTATTCATTATTAATTCAAACATTAAGAATGATTTAAGAATCTAAGCACTAAAAATGATTTAACAAATCCAATAAATCATTCTTAAATAACTTTTAATTATATATAAATAATTTCTCATTCATAATCAAATAAATATTATTAGTCAATACCATTTATATGGTAACAGGAATAAGAACAGAAACGAACAGCTGGTTGGGCCCGAAACCGGCAACCCCAGTTGACGTCCACTGGACACAAATTGGTAGATCCCATGTTATTTCAGGGGCCGGGGGCAGCTGATTTGGATCGTCACCCCCACATCGGTTCGGTGGGCCCACCCATCGAGATTCTAGCATGGCTGGAGACTCGAGTAGTGCATATCCACAGACATCAAGTTGATGATACGACATAATAGTTACACAAAAACGTTGGTTGTCCCCTTTGCTCAATTCAAACACATAAAATTAACAAACGGGCTATAAATTGACAAAATCCACGTGCCAAATAGTGTAGAAAAGAAAAATTACTTCATACGATGCTTTGGTGATTAGTATTTCTTTCATTCGATCAACTGTTTAAACAAAACTGCTTCACTGTATCTGGAATATTTTACTAATTAAAGATTGAATTAATCGTGACATTTTAATTTTAAATTCTTTTTAATTATTAAATATATAATTAAGAGAGAGGGAGGGAGGAGGGAGAACGGAGGGGACACGTGGAAGAAGTACACCGCACGCAGCTGAGCAGTGCAGACGTAGCTGTCAGTGGGGAAAATATAAAATAGAGTCAAGCGACGCTCCTCTCCCTGCCGTGCGTCAGACCTCTGGTGCAAGTGGGACATACGGTCCAACCTTATCTCACTTCCCGGTGTCAATCTTGTCGTGTTAGGGAGTATGCATTGAGCACGTTGATAGACATATTTGGTCATTTCTTTATTTTATTGTTATGGTCATAAGCCATCAAGATCTTGAAAATAATAAAAGACTGAATATGTACCATATTATGATAAGGTTGATGACTAAACATGTCAAGAAAAAACAAGTTTATTAAAAAATATTAAAAATTGAAAACCACACTTTACCAGCACAACAATTTATCTTTTCGCACAAGAGAGTTACATTCCTGCACGTAATCTTAATATTTTCCAACCATTATTTTTGGGTCGGACCGTTTTTTTTTTCTCAAATTTCCTGGTGGGGGTGTATTTGGGAGGGCGCCCCTTGCCTAACTTTCGGGGCATGCTTTCTTGTGGTCTGGCCGAGGAACATGAGATTGTTGTTAAGAAGGCATAGGCGGTTGGATTTGAGCAGCGGGGCCAAGCGTGGTTAAAAGTGCGGTTTGGATCGGTTTAAAACGAGTATAAAATCATTAGATCCGATTACAGTTTATGGTACAGAAGAATATAAACCGGCCCAAACGGGCGGGTTTGTCCTGTAAATCTTCTATCTTTTTAATTTTTTTTACGGAAAATATTTTAAATGAATTTTTAAAAAAATTTAGATTAACCCAATAATATTTGACCGTTGACTTACATGATTTTTGGTGATTCGTGCTAGTTCAGCAAGGTAACGGTCTGATCCAGTTATGGCTCAACATATCCATATTTAAGAACTTATCCATAACCGCCTCCAACCCAATAAGAATGGTTACGGGTCAGGTTAGGAGAGGTCTGGGTCGGCTCCAGGTTTGGACGGCCCAATTCCGGTCCTATTACGGGTCAGCTCGGCCCATTTAACATGTCTATCTCGGTGTGATGACATTTTATGGTTCAAACCTATCATTCCATTTTTTTTTCTCACTGATCCAAGATATCTCTTTCTTGAAATCGACCATGGAATTCCGCTGCATCGGCGCTTCGAGACATTTTTTTCAGTATTCCATGACCATCGTTCGACGGATGCGGGGATTCCTGGGGTCCCGAGATCCGATTCCGTCGCTCACATGCGTAATAGCCCCACCAGATGTTACACCGACTGATGAACAATTAAGTGAGAGGTGCCCTGTGTTGGGGATTAGTTCCTACACCTCTCCCTACTTCCCTATCTTTTTTTTTTGATAAAACACGTGAATTATTGCATTTAATCGTAAAATTCGCCGCCCATTAATACTAAAACTATTGGAAACATTTGGATGCGGCTGGTAGAATTTTTATATCAAAAGAACATGTAAATAATTCAAATTTAAAATGTGGGGGTTTCTAAATTACGTCGAAATTAAAAATCCTTTTCACATAATTTATGTTCATGCATTCTGAATCGTAACACAGGAAAATTGTACTGATGTAAAAAAGCTTTCACCTAATTCTAATTATTCCGGTAATCTTACAGTAGTTAAATTAAACAGCCCCTTGAAAATTTAGTGTATAATTCTTAATATAGAGGGAAAAGAGGAATTATTATAACAAGGACTAATCATTAGCTTTGCACCCACCATTTCTTCCGTGGGAGAATTCTGGTAATTAAACATAAGCATGGATAAATGAGCTCAATGAGTATTTTTCTTATGGGTCTCGTGTTAATTTCTTCCTGGACAACTGTTTATCTGACCCAGTTACAGATTGTTATTGTATACTTAAAAAGTAACAAAAAAAAAGAGATTAATAAATAAATCTAGTTGTAATTATAAAAAATTGAAGTCACCATCTTTTACTCTCACGTACAAGTAATACTTGCGTGATAGATTTTTGTTTTCCTAAGAGATTTGCTGCTACACTTCCAATGATTCACGGCACCAAATCCTTTTTTCTCTTCCTGGAGTTGCGAAATTGACGAGGAGCAACACAGGATAGGGTAAAGGTAGAAGGGAGTGGAATGGCCTACCACGAACTTCCAATTGCTATATGCATCCGGTTGGCACGGAGTCATGGGTGTATCCTTTTACATATCTATGTATGTATATATATATATATATAATTCCGACGGCAGGTCCACATGAATTTTCTCTTGATTACGTCGAAGGTTTTTGACAAAATGGATTGATTAATAGTTATTAGCTTTTTACTCCATCACGCCACCTCTTTCTCCCGGATCTAGCCTTCCCTTTTAAGTATTTTGTCCATATTATGCACAGGTTGTAATGAATCTAAGTTGGGCGGCTTTGATCGCAGATATGTCTGATTCGGACCATCTCGATCAAATGCACGCAAATCGGTCTCGCAGCAATTGGCCTCTAATTCTTCTATGTTTTGGATCCATTCACTGAGATCGATCTATCCATCTAATTGAATTGTAGCCGTATACCTCGAATCATATACTCTCAGCAATAATTGTCCGAGCTAATTATTAGTTTATATATGAATGTATATGCACACACACACACACACATACAGAGACACATACACATATCGGGTGGGACAAACGGTGGGTCATATCAGATCGAGTTGTTATTAACTAATAATGCTTTAGTCACTTTGTAAAGCTAAAGGAAAGTTTCATATCATATTTCATAATTCTAAGAAATCGCTGGGAAATTCCCTCGCATTTGATAATTGTATGGAATGTTCTGTTTACAGATGAAGAACACACCAAATATTGATATAAAACTAAGTGTTTGCTATGTAATACGCATTCCAAGATCACATCGAATCCCTGGTAGGCCGCCCCCATCGGACTTTAGCCGAAGAAGGCGGCCCCATACTGGAGGTGGACCATCGGCCCATGTGGTCCAGCACTGGCTGTCTCGACTGACCACGAATCTTGCAGAGAGTGCTTTGATTTGTAGAGTGAGCACATTGACATACATAAGATTAGAAGATATTTTTCTACCTCACAGCTGACGCATATAGGGTAGTTTAATTTCTCCCGAAATTTACCAAATAAGATCAAATCCCCCGTTATCTAGGATATCATATACTCTCTCCAGTACTTCCTGCTAATGCTATCGGCTGAACAGCGGTTAATACCGATGATGCCATGCGAAATGGAGAACGCACAAGAGTTGATTAAGTTGTCCTCTCGATGAGACATTTCATGCTATCGGCTGCATTCATCGCAAGACCCCGAGCCACCAGTGCGGAAGAGAGAGCATTCGGTACTAGCACGCCAAATGAATACTATGAAGACAAAAGGCCGTAACCACTGTACTTGGTCAAATTTTGATCGGAAGGAAAGAACTGGGAAACTTTTTCTTAGGTTTTTCTTGTATTAAAACCTAAGAAAAAAAAGATAATATAAATTAATAGAAGATAGTTGAGATTGTCCACCTCATATTACCCTTGAATAAGCTGTCAAATTTAGAAATTTTGTTGTTCAATATAATTTCCTTTGATGATTTACTTTTTTTTTAGGGTAAAATCAGGATTGCGCCATAATAGTAAACTTTCAAATATGTAGATATTTATGCTCTCCAATAATTGATTTGAGAAGATAAGGCGGCACCACGTGAAGAGCCTTGGACCGCCTACCGCCTTTGCTCTATCCTATTTTTGTTTGTTTCGAAATTCTTCCAACTATTTCCTGTATGTGCGTGTGCGTGTATATAATTGATTACTTAGATCCCGCATCCAAGTTGCACATTTCTATTAAGCTCTGAGATGAAAGGAGCTTCTCCTCTGTTAGCTCCCATCGCCAGAAGGTTGCAGGGCAAGGTGGCTCTGGTAACCGGAGGGGCCAGCGGGATAGGAGAGAGCACGGTGAGGCTGTTCGCGAGGCACGGGGCGAAGGTCTTGCTCGCCGATGTTCAAGATGAGCTGGGCCGGTCTGTGTGCGAGGATGTCAGTTCCGACCAGACCAGCGAGACAGTTTCCTACGTCCACTGCGATGCCACCAGCGAGGCAGACGTACGGAGTGCGGTGGACGGTGCCGTGAGGAATCATGGTAAGCTCGACGTGGTGTACAGCAACGCGGGCATCATGGGCAATGGTGATGCAGCTATGTACGACTACGAGAACTTCAAGAGAGTCATTGACGTTAATGTGTATGGGGCATTATTGATGGCCAAACATGCTGCTAGGGTCATGACCCCGGCGAAGAGAGGAAGCATTCTCTTCACGGCGAGCACAGCTTCCGTGACCTGTGGTGGCGTTCCTCACGTGTACGTGGCATCGAAACACGCAGTTGTTGGACTGGCAAAGAATCTCGCTGTTGAATTGGGGCAACATGGGATAAGAGTTAACTGCATATCTCCTTTCGGCATAGCAACACCTATGGCCAAGAAGTTTTTGGGCGGCATGGACGCGGGGAAGGTCGAGGAGATATTCTCGGAGGCGGCGAACTTGAAACATGCCGTGCTGAAGACTGAAGATGTGGCGGACGCAGCTCTCTACCTTGCTAGTGATGACTCCAAATACGTGAGTGGGGTGAACTTGCTGGTGGACGGGGGCTACTGCACCACCAATGTTGCCCTTGGGATGACCTTCGAGAGATTTCTTTCGTAAATGGCATATATCCATTGCATCGTATGGTATGGTACGTACAAGAGGGAGTTGTATTCCCAGCTGGAGGATGATCGTGTTCGGACATGGAATTTGCGATGATTTTATGATCCCATCGGGAATTTTAGCTAGGGACCTAATAATCCATTCTCTTGGGCTCAATTGAGCGTAGAGTTCAGATGAAACTACGGCTCAATGTTCCATTCCGGTGGTACTGCTGTGGCTCTGCTTAAGTCGGGCTCCCCCTCCAGGGAAGTCGACTTTAGCCTACGAATGAAGTGTTTGTCCATGTAATTCTATGTGGTTGCCCTGATGATCAATAAATTCCCTTACCTTTCATATATATTCCATCACATTTATTTTTATCAGTAACTCTTATCATATTTCTCTCATTCAATTTAAAATTTTAAACCAAAATAAGATGGTATCATCTACCATTACTTAAAAAGTAATATGACATTATAATTACAAGTAAAAATACAGTGACAGTTTTTTTTATCAGTAATAAAAGAAAAAAAACTAATAATTGTATTACATGTCGTAGTAACCATGTATCATGTCACTCGAGGATAAAAAGAAAAGAAACTTGAGATTCACAAAAGCTATATATGCTATAGGCAGAGGAGTAATAAGAGGTTCGTCACGATCCCCAAAATCCGGCAAAATTTCCCCAAATCCGGCAAAATTTCCTCTAAATTTGATGATATCCTAAGCCATATTCATACAATATAGAGACCATGCAAATAAACTACACAAAAAATTTTCAGATCATACCAAATAATATCCACTCAATTCATTCTAAAACAAAATTTATAATAAAAATTTTCAATCAATTCATACTATCAAAATGCTACGACATTAAATATATTAGCATATATATATATATATATATAGATGAGGTGTGATCATCATTTTAGTGAGCACAAATATACAAAGAAAAAACAATATATTAATATACTGTTTAGAAAATCGATTCCACCTCAATATTTGTACTTAACACAAGTTCAGCTCGAGTTCCCTCTTTGAGGAATAAACTATTCACAAAAGATGAACTTTGTCAGCACAATCATCTTCCCATATCTTAACATACTCATGATTTGAATCATTCTAGCAATTATCTTCTCTACAGTAAAGGTATTCATATTCATGTCATAACCAAAAATATAAATCCATATAGGGAGATTACATAATTGGTACAAAATATTTTACTAGTATAATATTTTAGTGTAAAAATTTTAAAATATAAATTCATAATACATTTAATTTTAAATGTACTCTATTTTGATAAATTCCGTTAATTTTAATGCCGTTAATAGTAATTGATATCAATTTGATCATGTGATAATCATAATGATTTTAAATTGTATAAAAAAAACAAAACTAAAAAAAAGAGGGGAGACAAGAAGGAAGCTCACCGACGGCCATTTCCCTCCACTGACCTCGTTGATGGCCATTTCTTCTCGACGGCCTCTCTGACGGCTCGAAAACTTCCGACAAGTCATCTCCGTCAAAGGGTTTGGTGGATAGCCCATAGCCAATCTCCCCTCGTTCTTCTTCTTTCTTCCTTCTTCTTACGGTGAGATCCCTATCGATATTTCCAGTCTTTTATTTTTTATTTAAAATTTTATATAAAAACTTGAGGATGGGAGACTAATTGGGGCTCCCCACCAACCCCCTCCCTCTCCAGTGAGGTTGCCAAAGGCCTCTCGACATCCAATGGAGGCTTCCAAAGGAGCTTTGGCGGTCATCAATGAAGGCGGCGCGTCGGGTTTTGAGGTTGAGGAAGGGGATGGAATAAGATATAACAGATATATTATAGCGAATAAAAAAACATATATATTTGGATTAGGTTAATAATTGGGAATACAATGAATAAAAGGGAGATCAATGGTTTAAATCCCATTTGGGACATTTTTTACAATTTTTTTTAAAAAAAATTATTGCTTGATAGAGTCTCCAACCCTTCACTTCTTGTTTAAAATAAGATTGTCTAACCATTATACTAAATTTAGCATATAAAATATATTTATTTTATATTTACTATGTCTTACTTTCTCTTTTATCTTCTCCTTCCCAAAATTCTACGACTCGCCTACATAGGCGAAGAAAATCAATCGAGGCTCCCAACAGTCCCCTCCCTCTCTGATGAGGCTGCCAATGGCCGATGGACCTCCAGCGAACTAGCCGGAATCGGAGAGGGCATGTGGGGAGTTGTCAATTAGTCTCTCCCTCCTCTTTCTCTCTCATATAAAATTTTTTAAAAAATTAAGTTAGGAGATCGGTAAGGGCATATTCTCATTGGTTCCTCTCTAGACAACCTCATCGGCTACTAGAGATCTCCGATGAGGTTGGTAGAGGGAGGGGGCCGATGGCCTGCTGCCCCTAACAACTTCCCTCGTTCTTTCATCGTTTTTTTTTTGTTTTCATTTAAAATATGAAAAATTATTTGTATGCTATATTAGCATGTGTTATTTAGTCCGCGGTCACGTCGTATGACATATCAGCTACCATTAGATACTAATAGAAAATTAACAAAATATACTAAGATATAACACATTTAAAAGAAAATTTGTTACATAATTATATTTTATACTAAAAGATTATATTAGTAAAATATTTTGTACGAACGGTGTATATATACATTATTTACGAACAAATTGCAATAGAACCTATGAAATGCATTGAATAATATTTATAGCATAGAGAACTATGATTCCTATAAGTACATGCCATAGCCATATCCTTTTGTAATAACCGAATTTATGCAATATAAAGACATCATCAAATGTAATCGATAATATAGCCATGATGTCATGCTACCTCTACAACACATTTACCCGATACCGCCACTTCTCTCTCCAAGCACATAAATAATGCAGGATGCAGAATGAATGGTGCAATGACGCAAGAATGGAAGCACATTGGCTATCAATATATTTATAGATGCATATTCACATATAGTCGTACATACATATATGTGGTACCAATATTATAAGACGAGCGGTTATCATTTGTATACCATATATCAACAACATATATATGTTAAATAACAATTATATTTATATATAATATTCTCAACCTAGTTGAATCCACCAACTCTTCCCTTAATACTTTTAACACATTCAACAAGTTTCTCAACAATTTAAAATATATTTATATGTTTAGGTTATTTCATAATAAAAATGATTAGTGACAATTTCCCAGTAGCATCTCACTGCTGCATGCAAGTCTAATTCAGGAAGCAAGAGTTCAACCTCCTCGATCCTATTCATTACAAACATGCAGGAATGATTCTACCACAAATGCACAATAAAATCACATCAAAGAGCTTCCTAACCTGGATCTCTATAACAGTGTCACATCTCCCAATTAAAACGAGCGAGCAAAAGGAAATCAACCCTTAACTAGCACCTAGCACATCAAACAGAAATTAAGAAAAGAGCCCAAATGCACATAGTTCATTCTGAAGAATTATATCTATCTTGGACTCAATTAAACCACTACCCGAATCTAGTTCAATAATTGATAAGAATTTGATTTGTTTGCTTACCTAGCTTGCCATACCAAACCAATTGCAGATCAATCCTCGTCTAACAGCCCTCCGCTTGCTATTGAACTTCTTCTCCCTAGCTTTCTTTCCCCCACCATGCAAGTTCTCTTATGTCCCAATTTCCAACGAGTTTCAGCAAAGAACCGACCTCTCTCTCTCTCTCCTCCTTTCTCCACCTGTCGCTCTCCCTTCCTCTCCTTCGGATAGAGCAGCCAACGCACCCGAGAGATAACTAAAAGGAATTAGAAAGTGTTCAGGTGAGCGGTGGAGATAAAAATGAAGAATTATGGGCCTCGCAGGCTTGGTCTTGATGGGTTTTGGGCTTTCGGCCTTGTTAGTCTCGTAATTTATGAAAGAAATTGATTAAGCTACTATTGTTCAATTATATATATATATATATATATACTACGATTGTATCTAAATCCATCCGGTTATATATTAAATTCCGGGGACAAACTAAATCAGCTGGCAAAAAGCATAATTTTTAAAATTAGACTAATCTGGTCAATCTGACCACGAACGAACTATTTACCCTATACAATTCCAAAATTAATATAATTATATTATAAATGCAATCGGTTTCAATTAAATCAGCCAGTTTCCAGTTAGATCGTTAAATCCAATTAAATTAGTAAAAAAATCGGCTTACTTAAAATTAAAAAAATAAAAATAAAAGCATATTAGAACATATTAACTATACGCCTTTTCTTCTTTTACTTCTCATTTATCAGTTAGACCTTCCTTTGTTCGATATTAAGATTTTTATCATAACACCAACAGACCGAATCAAGATACAATAAATGATTTTGGTATATAGTAAAGTATTTAGAAGGTTCATTATTGAATGATTTTAGTTTTAGTTATTATTTTATTTTATTCGTATTTGATTATGTGGTATTTCTTTTTCTTTGAAACTTGGACGATGCACTTATTTTATTTTATTAGATTTATATTTATATTTTATGTTAAATTTAAGGTTAATATGATAGTTATATTGATAGTTTTTTTTATTGTAAATTATTGTCAAATATATGATATTATATCAATTTATTGTTATATTATATTATTAATATTATTTATTAATCTTCCACTCATTAAACTCCGATATGATCTATAAACTTATAAACTTATACCTTAATCAATTCCTATTTCAGCCCGATTTTAAAAACTATCGTAAAAAGCACATGCCATAAAACATAAAACGAAGGAATCCCTTTTCTTAACACGTCGCCATCCAATATTCTAAACAAATTATATTACCCTTAATAAGATAATTAACAACTCACCCTTACCAGATAAGGACATGCAGACCGACAAATAGAATAGTTAATTAATTAATTAATCGGAAACCAATTAAGAATATCTAATGGGGGTCATTGTACTAGCATGTTGTGGCGTAACATAGTTCCACAAGATTCCCTCGCCTAGCCATCCCTCAATAGCACCTCCATCTGAGAAAACCCTGATCGATCGATCGATCGATCGACCAGCCAGCAGCTATCAACGAGATGGAGCGGCCCATGGCCGAGAGCTGCTCATCTTCGTATACACACACACACACACCCAGCACGTGTACATGAATCTAGAGCCTGACTCTCATGCGTATGTTCTTCTCATACAACTGCAACGACTATAATGCTTCTCATGGATTGATCTTGAAGAGATACTTGCGGTATTGATTATCACTCATCATGCTGTTTTCAAGATCAATTGTGTTTTAAACATAGTTTTAAAAATCGAACCGGGCCAGCCGGTTCGACCAGTTTGACCTAGAACCGGCCACTCACCCGGTCCGGTTCCTACAAAAAAAATCCAATTGCACATTCAAAGAGAAAAACTCCAATTGAACCGGCCGGTTCCTGGTCCGACCGGTGAACCTAATTGAACCCGCGAGAAAACCGGCCGACTTAAAATTAAAACAAAAACAAAAACTTATTATAATGTACCTATTTTATTTTACTAGACTTATATTTGTATTTTATATTAAACTTTTGTTTAATATAATGGTTATATTAATGATTTTTGTTATAAATCATATTTAAATTATGATATTATGTAAATTTATTAGTAATATTATATTATTAATCTTATTTATTAAACATACGGTTCAACCCATTAAACTTCCGGTCCAACCATGAACCCATACCTATACCGATTTCTAACCCGGTCCGATTTTAAAAGCTATCATTTTAAACCTTTCTTTTATTACTTCATATTCATTTACATACACTCTACTAATTTGTATTCTGCCAAACTTTTCTCTCCTTTTTTTTCTAATTATGTGTTATCTAACATAAAAAAAATTAATAAATTTAAACTAATTTAAGTTCAAATAGCTAAATCTCTCACGTTTAATAATTTTTTCAAAATCTTATTATTGAGAAAAATTATTAATAAATGAAGATATATATTAGTTTGTCCCAAATATTTTTCACACGATACCAAATTCCTAAGAACCTAGACATCATATGTTCTTTTCAACGCTTTCCACGAGCGCAATGTGATACATATCAAAACCCATGCTTTTATGGGACTGAGCTGATTGAGTTGACCTCTTCATCACATGTCATGTCATGTCAAGTTAGGTGAAGAGACACCAAATGCTTAGTGGAAGATAGATAGAGGCCGTGACGACCGTTCTTAGTTCAAATTTTCAACGGCAGAAACAATTCGATAGTATAATTATAAGAAAATTATAAATTTAATTATTATTATGAAATATTTTATTATTTTTTATTCTTTTATTTTAATTTATGCTTATAGAATTACTATATAATAAAAAAAGTACGTACATATTTAATCTCTTAATAAATCTGGCACCACGTGAAGAACCTGGGACGACGAGACTGGACGACAATGTCGGCCCCATGTGAAGATTGGAGACCGCCAACCACCCCCGATGCATCCACCAAGACACGTGTAGAAAATATGGGGTGCATTCCCCATTCCAAGACCGACCGACATATCTTGGTCCTATTTTCCTCAGTAAGATTCCCTGCCACTATGAATTATATTCTAATTTTATGGGCATTTTTATGTCCAAAGCAACATCCATAATTTTAGATGGCTCAGATCCGTTATATTTTGGACTTCTTTTTTATTTTATTTTATTTATAAAAAAATTAGTAATTTTTTTTTATAAACTGTCGGTATCCAGTTGGATTTTATCCAGCTAACTAATCTGAATCATCCTAAGTCGGCCCATTTAAGGGGTTAAGAGCTCTCGTCACAGGTAAAAAAAAAAAAAAGTAATTATTATATTGCTTAAGATACTTACCAAATTCTTCCAACTATTTATATATATATACATATGGATGTGTGCATGAATGTAATTAATTATACTTGAAGCAGCCGCTGCTTTTCAGTTGGACATTTCTACTAAGCTCCGAGATGAAAGGTGCTTCTCCTCTACTAGCTCCCATTGCCAAAAGGTTGCAGGGCAAGGTGGCTCTTGTAACTGGCGGGGCCAGCGGGATCGGAGAGAGCACGGTGAGGCTGTTCGCGAGGCACGGGGCGAAGGTCTTGCTCGCTGATGTTCAAGATGAGCTGGGCCAGTCCGTGTGCGAGGATGTCAGCTCCGACCAGACCGGCGAGATAGTTTCCTACGTCCACTGCGACGTCACCAGCGAGGCAGACGTACGGAGTGCGGTGGACGGTGCCGTGAGGAATCATGGTAAGCTCGACGTGGTGTTCAGCAACGCGGGCATCTCGGGCAATTTCGATGCTGCCATGGCTGATTACGAGAACTTCAAGAGGATTTTCGATGTTAATGTGTACGGTGCATTCTTGGTGGCCGAGCATGCTGCGAGGGTCATGATACCGGCGAAGAGAGGAAGCATCCTCTTCACGGCGAGTACTGCTTCCGTGACCTCCGGTGTTGTCCCTCACACGTACGCAGCAACGAAACACGCTGTCGTCGGACTGGCTAAGAATCTCGGGGTTGAATTGGGGCAACATGGGATAAGAGTTAATTGCATATCTCCTTTTTGTCTGGCCACACCTATGCTCAGGAGATTTTTTGGCAGCGTAGACGTGGAGAAGGCCGAGGAGATAGCCTCGGAGGCGGCGAATCTGAAAAATGCCGTGCTCAAGGCCGAAGATGTGGCGGAGGCGGCCCTCTATCTTGCTAGCGACGAGTCCAAATACGTGAGCGGGATGAACTTGGTGGTGGATGGGGGCTACAGCACAACCAATGTTTCTCTGGGGATGACCATGAAGAATTATCTTCCGCGATGATGACATCCTCAGCACTTTGTCCGTTGCTCGTAGAAACATTTCCACTCTGTGGATAACGTTTCTTCCTGTAAACTCGATTTCAAGAGTCTCCACTCCTCGGGGGCCCAATCTGCTAAGGTATCTTTGATCTTTCTAAGTATTTTAAAAATGAAATAATAATGGACATGGTTGGTGGAAGTATCCTTGTACCTCTCCTCTCCTCTCCTCTCTTGAGTCGCGTATGAGATCCGAATAATGTGAATGAAGAAAATCCATACTTTCGAGACTTTTGCTTTCCTGTTAGACCGATCTCTTGACGTGAACGTGATAACTGACATTTGAGCGCGGCCTCGTCGGTTTTCCTTTATGCTCGTGTTTAAGTCAGAGCCATAATGAAGCCGACTTAGCCGAAATGAAACACGGTCTACTTATGAGGGACGAGACTCTTCCCTGAGAAACCGGGTCGATAAGCATAGTCTTGCGGGCATCTGATCAGGAGGGGCCGAGTGCGGTTCTGTCCCAGATCCACCTACATGAAACCGACGAGGCCGCGCTCTCCTGGCTATTTTTTTCGTGCCAAGCATAGTCCCCGTAGGCCCAATTGCTGATGGTGATGTATAACTCGCGTCGGGAATCGACAAAGATGCAGTCCCCAACTGAAAATGAAGCATTTTACGGCTATGCCTCGCATCGTAAGTAAAATCAATCCCAGTGAAGGTAATCATCTATTTTTCTGAAAGGGTCATATGAGAATCTGCATATTAAGAACATGGAAGAACTCTGTACTTCATATTCTCACGGAATCGGGATAGCCGCACTGGACCATCGCTTTCTTCCCCATCGCTGCCACTCTGCTTCCTTCTCCGGTGCTTCCCGTCTTTCCTTCTCCTAGACTTCGGCTTTGACCTCTTCCTTTCCATCTCATATTCACTGGAACTCGAAGAATCAGAGGATGAACCGGGGGGAGCTAGACGACGACAAGTCCCTCCTGGACCTCTCTGGCAAGGAAATGGAACACTTAACGATTATAGAGCTAAAAACCTGTAGAACGTAATTGAAATTAGCAGTTTTGCCATATACTGAAGTGGGACGAAAATAATGTTATTTAAAACGCTTATTATGCATTGAAAAGGGTGAGAGACATAGACTTTCGATGTGGTGGTGACGGCAACATTTCTCACAACCCTAAAGAGCGAAAATAGGAATCTCTTGCAAAATCCAAAATTAAGGTCTCCCTGCATTTATGACCTTGCACTCGAGACTTGTACAGGAAAATCTTCAGAGTCGCATTATTTTGGAACATGCAACTAAAATAAGGTGAATGTAGCCGCTGTTTTTAAGGCCTAACACGTCGGGGGTGAGACCTGGGTCGCGTACTTCATTGGAAGTAAGCTTTTAAGGTATCATATCGTGAACCGAAGAGAAGCAGACTTCCCTCTCACTTGATGCCAGAGCAGCTCATCAAAGGGAGAAGGCCTTAGTGGGTGCCACTTAATCAAGAGGACACTGATGAAGATTAGTCCTTTTTGGTACATTAGGGGAAAGGGAGGCAAGTAGGAAGAGCACTGTCAATGCACATGTTGTGATTGGTCTTTGAGCAGATTGTGGATGTGAACATGCTGTTATCCCTACCCTTTGGAGTGCATGAACACTACCGGCTCCATACTTGAAAAAGAGAAAAATGCTTGGACAGAAACAGGGATAGGGAAAATAAAAACATCAAGTTCCAAAATTTGTGCAGAAAGAGCAGCTGACCCTTTCATGGGGGTAGACTCGATGCCCATTTCTTCAACAGGAGACTTGGAATTCTATTTCAGGCATAATGGACAGGATCTATGGCTTGAACTACCTTTTCTTCAAAATATAGGCATTTCTCTAATTGTTTCAGCTTTTGCTTTGTATGCACGCTGAGTAGAAGAAGCAGAAGATACGAATAACCTAACAGTAAATTCAAAAGAAAACCCAAGTACCTTCCTTTTGCCGCTGCGACACTTTGAATCTTTCTCCTTCCGATCTGCAAATGTTTCGAATGGTTCGTAGCGTACCCTTTTTACACTTTTACTTCAGCACTGGAGTGGTATCTTCCCTGACCTGAGCAATCTTGCGGACTCTTTCAGCATCAAGTTGTGCTCTGTACTCTCTCATCATTCGATCTTTATCTGCGTCCACTTCCCCCTTTCTCATTTCATCTTCCTATTACACCCAAATACCACAACAAAAGGAAATAATTTCTGGTAAAAATTAACCTTGGAGCTAACAGAACGCTTGGCATCTGGATCCCATCTTAATAAATTAAACTGACTCTTTGCTCGCCTCTGAGCTTTGAGTGAATTAAAGTCAACTTGATGTGATTTTTTTTTGAACAGTTTAACAATCCCTTGAAGAGAAATGAGTCTCAAACTTAAGAAAATTTTAATATAATTAAAAATTTTCAAATGATTTTAATATTTTTTTTATAATCACAAAATAAAATTAAGAACGATTTGCTTTTGTCTCCTCCGATTTTCTAAGAAAGCATCGGGCTACTTACAGGCACCTACGATTCGAGAGAAACTACCATTAACTAATGGCATTCGAGCTTGCAGTCCCATGTGCCAGATTCCGCGGATTTTTCCCGTTTCACTAGAATTTGGGAATCGTATACCAATAGCTCAGATCTTACAATCAGCCTGTTCTTGGGCAGTCCTGGGGACTCCGGCAGATCAATCTTATGCAGCATGCAACGCATATGGATGCCAAGACATCATCTTGTCTTAGGGATATATTCCTTCAGTTATCCCATTGATGTTCAATCAAAAAACAGTACAAATCTCAGCAAACAAACCTTGAGCTGAGTTCATCCCATTACATCATTACTCGGGCTTTCACTACATTCTCCATCATACCATTCGGAGCTAATGACACAATTTCCCCGATAAAGAGCACCAGCAACAAAGGATTACACCTAACAAGTTCACCTAAAAAATAGGCAGATCTGCTGGTGAAGAAGGTGGACTACAGAAATGTAGGGAAGAATGCTTTTTGTACTTCCAGTTCAGATCACCTGGACTTGGATTTGCATAATGAACTCATCGCTCTCAAATCGGTTGATTACAGTACTTGCAAGTTACTTTACCGAGAGCTTTCAGCATCCATGCGTTCAAGGATCTGCTGAGCTTCTTCCTCTGTGGCGGGGACTACTTTACGAATTCTCAATCCATCGCTCAAGGCTTCAGAGCGGATTGTGAATGTGAAGTAGAATTTGTTGGACACCTGTAAGACGACATTAACAAACATTACTCAAGCAGCTGCCGTACTTAATGCAAGATCAAGCAAAACAAGAATCAGAATAAAATTATGAAGCGTCAGAGATCAAGAATGCAAGCATAGTTCACAGCCATCAAGATTCCTGTTCGAGCTATCATTCTGAACCAAAGTTTTATGATTCTCCTACTTTCTCATGAGTTCAACCTCAAATACAGAGGGTGTCCTCTAGGTTCTCACCTCGCTTGATCTCTGCTCAGGTCTCATGACATGGGCCACAACTTCCAGATTTATTAGTGGTTCATCTGGGTTATCAAGCTCTGTATACAAAACACATGATTTGAGTCGCAGAAAGTTGCCAACGTCCACCTGCATCGTGTTAAGAATATTCTCAATACCATTGTTATTCACCAAAAGAAGATTATCTGAAGGTTCAAATTGTCAGTTTGCCACTATTATCAAACCCATGAGACAGTTTCTCTGGCCTTATGAGCAATGGCAGGTCATTTGAGGATCAAATAGATCTCACAGGTTGGTCAGAGCAGTCAAAGGATTGGATCAAGGCATAGGAAAACTCTCTAGGTTCATTTGATGCACCACACCAGCACAGTAATTACAGAAGAGGTCATGATCAGACTCTTTTCTACAAAAAAATAGAAGATATGAGAAGCTAGTAATTCTATTAAGTAACACTCACGGGCTTCAAGAAATCGACATGATCAACTTCCACAAATCGAGGAGCAGCACCAGCAAAGGTGTAAGTAGTTGAGAAAGCCAATTCGAAGGCTTTTTGCATAAGAAACCCTCCAAAGATCCGACCGTGGATGTTCCTCTGCTGGGGCTGGCATATAAATGAGTTCTCAAAGCATGTATCCCTTAATAGAATGCTGTCTCGATCTGCTAAAGCTGGCATATCACAGAAGACCCGACCTTCAGAGAGCAATGTCTGGAGCCTACTTGAATATTCCTCACTCTTCTCACTGCCCCCTTTGAGTGCTTTCATCTTTTTCCTCAGTTTGTTCCTCTCTTCAGCCTCTTCCCATAGCAGTTTTTCTTGTTCTGTTTCAACTGAGATTTGGTTAATAGGAGCTGATTTCCCAGTCTTTGGATCACGAGCCACAAATGTGAATTTGGCAGAAAGAGCAAGTGAGTCTGAGCAGTTGTAAGCCTCTGCAAATAAAGTGTCATTACTAAGGAAGGCCTCCGGTAGAAAGAACTTGGCAGTGATATATTAGTCAAGGAAAATAGAGAAGCCACAAGGAATACTGTACTGCTACCAGTAGAAACAAAAGTATCAAAACTGTGACAGAGGAGAAAAGTGGCAATTAGCCACAAATTCATTGAGCACACTAATGGACATGCAAATTCATAAAAGGTATGAGAAATTCTTAGATAAGTGGACTAATCCGCTGCCCATTTTAGATAGGAATCTGACAAGATCACACCTTTCTACCTGAACTTGCAAGAATAAGACACATTATCTATTGAGAATTCCTATTGCAGGTGATGCACATAAAAGAATCTTCAATCAAATGAATACTTGCACGTTCTCACAATCATCACATTACATGTCAATCAAGCCTTCTGATAATTACTATTTTTCAGGGAATTTCATTCCAACCATCATTCATACCAGGCTTTAGTTCTTTGTTCTCCAAGGGATCGATCACTTTCACTTTTGCACAGGGCTTTACTGTACAAACCTGCAGACTCATGAATGCAATAGTTATTGGTAAGAAGAGTACCTTCCATGGACTGAATAACTTCGAGCTGAATCTCCATGGAAGACCTCCCTACCCATGTCACAGCACCCACTATCTTCAAATCAGTGTCAAGAAGGATTGGTTTCTTGAGAACCATCCTATCCACAGCAGCAGTTACCAGTAGAAGAGGCCTTGTGGTGCCATCATCATTGCAGCAATGCTGCAACATGGTAACAGAATCAATTTACAGAAGACGACAACAACCAACAGCATATATTATCCTGCTCGAGCATGTAAAATGAACTTTTTCATACATTGCCCGATTAAAGGGACCATATAACTTGATAAAGTTCAAGATTAGCACCACATAATATTCAAAACAATATCCCCATCAACTGAGATTTTTCAGCACGAGTTTCCACTTTTCTCTCACTTTGAACACATTCTCCGAAGCACCAATCAGATCGACTCGAAGGAAACAATAAAATGGTGAATTACATTCGCTCATTTGCTTTCCATTCTTTCAGTTTCTACTCTAAAGGTTCAGCACGAAGAATACAAGGACTCAAACATTCCAGAAAAACACTTCAGAATCTTACCTTGAAGCTGATGGTTCCAGCCAAAGCATCCAGATCCTCCACCAGCTTCCCCATCCTTATTTCATCCCAAGGATTCCTGTACTGTTCCCTCAGTATGTAATCCTCGGAGAACTTGTACAGAACACTCGTCCTGCTCATCGACGGAGGCCAAGCAATGAGTTCGTCACCACCACCGCTCTGCGATGGAGCTGCAGAATCCCCAGGTTTCGCGAATATCCTCGACCTCGCCTCCCACAGGGCGTTGGTGACGGGAGAGTGGTACATTCCGGGCCATAGGCTGATGGGTTTTCGGATGGAAGAGCCAGCATCGATGTGTTGAGACCTCTCATGGGGTGACGCCACGGTGGAGACCACGGCGATTGGTCCTGTCAGATCGGTCTTGGAGGCAGAGAAGGACCGGATTCGGCTGAATCTGAAAAGTCTACCGGGGAATCCCCTCCGAAAACGGATCATGGCGGCTTGCGACGGATGGCTCCTCGGAGAGGATGATGGCGGATCCGGGCCTCATCGATGATTATCCGACAAATGTTCAATCGGCATTACGTTGAGGATTCTGAGGAGACAAGTCAGCGATAAACTCTAGGGGGCCTAATGAAATTATTGTACGAGTTCCAGGACTAAATGCAGAAGATGAAAATTCTGAGGTCTTATAAAATAAACTTTGTAAAGTTAAGGGCACAAACATAAAATGATGCCGCCAACGTCGAACTACAAAAGGGCTCTAGGGCTTCTCCTATTGCACTCACCTTCCCTTTCTGATTCTCGACTTCTCCTCTCCAATTCACCGTGGGGAGACTCGGCCGAGCTGCAACTGAAGATCCATTGGCGAATCTCTGTCGACGGGTGAGCATGAATGCTCTTCTGTTTCTGTTTCTGTTTCTCTTGAAAGTCTTCAAATCCTCCCTTTTTTACTTCAGAGCCACGTATTTTACCTTCACCGTTGCTGCTTCCGCTCCAAGGGTTGTATTTATTATGATATGGGACCCTATTTAGTGTCAGTTGGGGAAATAACGATCTGTTGAAGCAAGTGATAAAGTTTCTATGCAGCTTAATTGAGGTTTCTGACTCAGTTGCTCTATTAAAAATTAGGCATCGTTCACCAAGTATTAGCTGCCTCGAACTGATTTTACGGGTTTGAGGGAGTATTAGCGAGAAAGTCCTGTGTTCTGGTTAGGAAAGAACTGTTCTTTTTTTTAAAAAATGAAATTGCAGATTTCAGCTTTGCAGCTAGGATTTGGAGGCAAGCAACATGAGTGGAGGAGGAGAGAAAGGATCAACCACCACAAAAACTCCTGCAGATTTCCTGAAATCTATTCGTGGGAGACCCGTCGTCGTCAAGCTTAACTCCGGTGTTGATTACCGAGGCATGCGGTCACTCGCTCTCTTCTTCTTAGCCATTATTCTTCACTGCCTTTTTATGTCTCAGGCTGATTTCTCTTCCATCAGATAATAGATTGCACATTTTCTACGTTTATGAAGAGTAATCTAAGAAAATTCTGATCCTATGAAGAGTAATCTAAGAAAATTCTGATCCTAATAGCATGACAAGAGAACTGCCTTTTTTTGTGTATGTTGGTTCATAGTATCTTCGTACAACAGTCCTATGTCCATAACTCAAAGGATTTGTGTAGCCTATCTGCTTAGAACACATCCTATACACATTGCTTTCCACACGGCCCCTTAGTTTATGTTTGAAAGATGGTTTTTTAGGGTAATTGTTGGCAGGAGAGATCATTAACACTGTCCTTTTATCTGAAACACAACCTTACGTTTACTGCAAATGCTAAGCACGTCGAGATCATGGAGTTAACCCCTTCATCCATACAGGTATTTTGGCCTGTCTAGATGGTTATATGAACATAGCAATGGAACAAACTGAAGAATATGTGAATGGCCAGCTGAAGAATAAGTACGGTGATGCTTTCATCCGTGGGAACAATGGTAATGATTTATATATTTCACCATATTTTTTTCATACCAGTTATGTCACTGATTGGAAATACCCATAATGTGATGCAGTGCTGTACATTAGCACCTCGAAGAGGACTCTCGCGGATGGGGCCTAGCATTTTCTGTCAAGACTCTGTTCATGGTTTTTGGTAGAATCGGAATATGTTGTGTGAATGTTGTGACTTTGTTTCACTAATTTGTGTCAATTGGTATTGAGCATATTCTTGTAGTCATGACATTCTGCTCGGAAAACTTGTGCTCAGTATGCGGGTTAGTGACACCATAAAATAGACTATATAGACCAAGTATTAGAACTGCCAACTCTTCTTACTCAGCCAAAAAGGAAAAACAATTAACTATCAACTTAATTATTGCGAGGAAGATCGACCCAGTTGTCAAGAGAGCTGCATTAATATAGTTGATGCATTGGGATTTGGCAAATATGTAATTCCTGACAAGGATTAGACTTTTATTGGCAAATCCTTAAAATTCTGATGCATTGGGAGAAGTCAGCATCTTTCTTCCAAGGTATGATGAGGTGCGTAGTCTGATACATCTCATAACTATGTATAATGTACATGTCCCGTATAGCTCAAAACTATGGTATGTATGGGGATGCATGCTTGCATCTTCTGACTAGCAAAAAAATGATGATCAGAAGACGGGGGAGCGCGTCATTGGAAACCTGTGTGTTTGGGTGCAAATGGCCCTAATGAAATCCTCGCTGCCATCACCTTACTGGCCAATGTCCTCCACCGAGCCTCGTCTTTCCTGCTGTGCTCCAGCATCTTTACCTTAAAATGCCTGGTAACAGGAGAAATCAGTCCGTGTTGTCAAGCTCTGGTTATCAAATGACATTATGGTGGACATGACAAATAGAGCGCAATGGTCCATTCTTCAGAATTGATGCAAATGAACACTTCAACCAAGGATGATCGATTGGCAGATTGCAAAAGAGATTCTCGTATCAATGCAAAATTCAGCGATCAATGTTCAACATGAAAGACTTTAGTACGAGCTCATCAGCCAGTGGGGACTCGACTGGATCTAGAGATTTATCTTTGGTAAAAACTAAACTCTTATCTGACGTCCTCTCCTCTTCAACCTTATAATCAGCCAGACAAGCTCTCCCCTTTTATTGCTCACCCTTTTGGTCACAAGCAAATGATAATGCAAGAGGTTCCAAGAAATGCATACCTACAGAGGGGGACTTTGCACATGTCAGGCTCATTGCATGTGCGTGAATGCAGCTCAAGAAGCCGCCACATTCTTTTGCAGTGTACACATCCACCAGGAACTCTAACCTTGCAACTGGAGAAGTGGCGGACTAAATACTCAAGCCCTTTGCAAGCAGGGAAACTGCAGGTGCCCTGAGATCCTTTAAGGACTTTGTCACGAGGCCCAATTGTCCGACACCCGTCCTTGCATATGTGGAGAAGAGCTTCCATTGCCTCATAAAGTTGCAAATACACCTTTCTCTCTTCCCTTCTCCTCAACCTCTCTTGTTTCCTCTGGAACAAAACCTTATGTAAGATCTCAATCTCCAAGGAAGGTGAACCTACAAAATCTTGAAAGGAAGTTTTGGACTTACAGAATCTGTCTCAACAACAGCCTCTAGAAGCTCTTGTTCAAGATCAGGATTGGCTTGCCTCATTACTTTCCAACCTTCAGTTGAAGAGATGCTCTTGAAATTCTTCAAAACCATACGGAAACAGATGAAAGAGAGCCGTGGTGCATCACAATCCCTAGCCAACTGAAGCGCATCTATTACATTTTCTTCAGTAAGCCAGCCATATTCCAGATAGGAAGAGCAGACGCTTTTCAGTGAGGGAACTAAATAGCAATGTGACAGTAAGAGCAAATGGAGAACAAATTTGTCCATTGCTTCTTTGTCATAACTGCACCAAAGTTTAGAGAATCAAATAAACTGAACCCAATAGACATCAAATATATTAAATGCTGTTGGCATTCCAACAAAGATTTTAATGCATACCACGATGAGTAAAGAAAACGAATGAAAGCATGAACAGCTCCATGGGGCATCCCTGGAACCTTGATGTACCTCATACCGTTCTCAACTTTTGCTTGCAGCAAAAAGGTGCCAAGCACTGACGATGCTACACTCTGCTCATTAAGACTCAGATTGTTATGCAATCCAGATCCAGCAGCATTTCATCATTTCAGTTAACAGATTTCACGGAATTGCATCCCAAAAGACCACCTCCATTCTTCATTATGTCCTTCCCTGATATATTTTATTCATGCATTTACAAAATAAACAAGAGAGAATGGAATAAAACTACAACATGATGGTTCATACAGATCTGATTCCCAATAGACAACTTCACTATATTAATTGAATCAAAGAGGCAGAGACTAGCTACTAAGTGCAATCCGGTCATTTCAGAAAATTGTTTCCCAAGGGAAACCATCTAAATTATGGGCATTTCTCAAGTCTTAATCAGGTTAGCTCACAGCAATGGGAAGAATAAAAGTTTTGAGCTCACCAGAACACAGTAATGAGCAAGAATGCATGAGTTCTCCTCTGTTATGATACAAACATCAGCACCATGTCCATCCTTGAAAATTTGATCCCATACATTCTTTGTTTCAAGCAGGACAGAGGCAAATTTTTGAAATTTCAGATGAAGAGTTCCTTTACAGACATTTCTTGGGAGAGGAGGTGGCTTTGGGATATAACAATGATGGAGTGATGCATTTGGAGTTTCCATCATTGATATCTCAGCTGAATAATCATCCTCAATGTGAACATCAATATAACCGCGGAATGTTTCACCCATTGATGATGGTGAGGTAGAATAAAGCTCTGCTGCAGCCATTGGTTGGTAGTTATTTGCCAAATCAAAATGAGACCTAGTTAAATATCTGCAAGAGGAATGTATACAAAAAAAGTAGAATGAAGCTTGAAACTCATTTGCTGATAACGGTGAGGAAATGGAACACTTTTATTAAATTTGTAGCAATTACAATATTGAAAACTTGCTTCATTTAGAAATTCAGTTAGGTTGCACTGCCACCAATGATGTGAAATTTCTTCAATTGTTTTTCCCATCTCCACCAGGAGGTCGTTTGCCATCATGCATAGATGTATACAAAATAAGAGAGGGAAAAAAATTACATCTAAGAATGTAATCCAGAAGAAAAGCATGAGAAGGCAAGAGAACACTAAAGATTTAAACAAAAACAAAGAATTAATAAGCAGAAGAGAATCGAGAAGAACTTGTGATGGGTGGATTTTATGAGAACCGCTATATGTGCGACAAGAACAATGAGAATTCATTAAATGACCGACTATATGTGTAGAATCGCCATTACGTCAAGATAAACACCAATACTCAATCACAGAAACAATTTACTGATTGTGCAATCTTGATGAGTAATAGATGTAGTGGAAACATCCAACAACTTTACTTTATCACTACACAAGCTGGTAGATTGCTCTCTTACAGCAGACTGAAACGTTTGAGTGGTTAAGGCTTCTAAAGGATTAAAGAGCTATAGGGGTGGGAAAAAAAGGACAGGCAGCTCCAAGTAAGCTATTATTTCATCATCAACAGGGGAACAGAAGAAGAGAAGCAGCGAGCATACCTTTAATAGGATGCGAATCTTCACAAAAAGCCAGAGGTTCGTCTTGCTTATCGTTCCACTGTGACCAAAGGAGACCAAATGATCAAAAACGTAGAAAGCAGGCCTGCGGACTCAGAAAGCTACAATAAGATATAATTCATCGATCCTACAGTCTTCAGCTCAGAATCATACACCACAAGCACAAGATAGAAACAACTGCAATCTTGAAAATCCCGTCAATTGGCTAAATGAGATGATTATTAGCATTGGAATACTAGGAGAGCGGTCATAAAGCTGAATATGCTTCCGCCGGAGGACGAGAGGCAGGGAATATTCCATCCAGTTGTTGAGCATGCAAAGGATGAATCTACAGGAGGAAAAAAAACCTTGCCGGAGATGTCACGGGACAGGTGGCAAGAACTGCCAGAGCTCCGCAACAGAAGTCGCTCGCGAGGGGGCGATGACGATGAGCCGAAAATTCGTGCGGCTTCACAGAAAGAGAAACAGAGAGAATAAGAACTGAATGTGGAAGAGAGATGGAGGGAGCTTCCAGAGAAAGGAAGAAGGGGTGGGTGGTGGTGGTGGCGGCAGGCTGCAGCGCTGGCCGGCGTGCATGTCTGTCTATAATTTTATTTCCAAAATAAATATTAATAAATAAAATTCCAATTTTTCGTTTTTCTTTTTTTTTTTTCCCTTGCTCACTCCGCCCATTATTTCTACCTGAATTTCCATGTTCTTCTCTATTTTACGAATTTATAAATCCAGGCCAAAAGTTATCCAAATTTGGCAAATTCAGGTAATTTACTACTGAATTATTAATGACAATAATGATCAACTCATAATTTTTTTATTATATCTCAAATTAGTAATTTAAGAATTAAATTTCATATTGAAAGTCAACAAAAATTTTTTTAAGGATGTCGTTCTAATTACAAACTAATTTAAACGCACAATTCAGCTTATTAAAATTGTATAGTACCCAAAAAAATTCGCAATAGTGAAAAGAAAAATGAGCTGATAAATAGTATTTAGTGTGTACGCATGTCTTTATTAGGGATTGGAAATCGTACTTTAAACTCATCGCGAGACAAGCCAGGCGACCAGATTCGGACGGCGACACGACAGGGGCGGTGGGGGTGGGCAGTCTACGGTTGGGCCCACATTGGATCACACCGAGGACCTCTCTGAGTGAATAACGGACCGCCACGTGGCACGGATGATGAAAATCAGGTTGGGCGGCTACTGGACGACGCACCGGGCCCCCTCGATGGACGCAAGGAGTCGGAGTTAACCAGTTACCACCAATGACCTTTTTTTAATAAATAAATTCACCTTTAGTAAGCTGAGGGAACTAGACCAGAATAGCCTTCAAAAGTACGCAGGTGGACTTGCGAATTCGGGCCGGCTCAACAAATTTGGACCATGTCGGCATGGTCCATTATTTTGGGCAATCCAAAAATTTTGAACTGAATATGGCCTACATTATATAAATAATTATTTTTTTAAAAAATAAATTTGAATAATTTTTTATTATAAATAAAATATTAAAATATAATTATATTATATAATTATTTTAAATATTTTTTATAATTTTCTTTTATATTATAAAAATTATTTTCATACTATTTGCACAAATATATATTTTTTTAAGTTTATTTTTGTGCCATGTCAATACGGGCCGATATCTTATGCGACTTGAAAGCATTGGCCCAAGAACGGTTTTCTCATGCCATACTTGGATCATGCCAATTTTTCATAACTCTATATATAGGTAACCGTGCTTAGGCCGTGCCAAATTTTGATAGCTATGTGTATAGATAGTGAAATTTGATTGTCTCACCTAATTTACATAGAATGTGAGCTAGAGTTTTGCACTCGAGAAATCCAAACCACATCCCAATTTACAAGAGAGGAGGCATTATAGAGAAACTCAACAGCAATTGATCCAGAAAACCGAGGTGCAGGATGATGCTTCCTCACAGCATAAGTGGTATCCTGTGAATCGGTGAAGAAGACCGCTTTTTTCTCCATCAAAAGAAGGGCACAAGCTTCTACATGTGATGCTGAATATGAGTCCTCCTTTTTGATCCAAGAATTTATGCAGTTTCCTCTGCTGCTAGCCACACCTGACAGCCATGAACTCGACTCTTTCTAGCTTGCATCCAAAAAAATCTGCACAGTTTCCTCATCAAAATTATATTGATTATTATAACTGGGGCTCTTGGTCATTGGACGACTTAACAGCAGCAGAAAAGGTCAAATGTTCATCAAAAGACTGACTAATCCTACTTAAAAGAGGAGAACAAATCAGGTTGCACATCAGAGTAAAGGGTCATAGTTCTTTCCTTTCACAGATTATAAAGACAGTATAGCTCCACATAATGATCCTTGATGGTGCTGTTGAGTGGAAGAACATGGCGGATCACAAAACAAAATGAATTAAAATCACGGATGTCAAAGGATATAGAAGGAGAGGGAGAATTTCAGTCTGGCCACTTGCACTGTCTGCAAGCAATTCTGGTGTAGCCATTCTCTCCGAACAGATGAATGTCCTCGTCAGGACCTGCCTTGCATAAATGACAATGTTAACACCAATAACTTGATTTTCCAAGCGTTAGGCTGGGAGGTGATCGGAGCCTCCTCGGCAGCCCACAGCAGGGCCTACTTAATATCATAATTTATTCAAATCCGCAAATGTAACGTAACTCGATCAAAGTTTACTTTCTGCATCAGAGATGTTCCATTGTCCATCGGGTGAAAAGGCAGAGTTAAAACACGGGTATTTCCCTTTTTGGATCTACAATTACAGAAAGGATAATGAAGTATGAGTCCAGACTCTCTTTCGATCACACGGGGAAACATCTGATCAAACGTGCGGAGTACACACGTCAAACAGAACTTGAAAGGAACTGCTCCAGGCCCTTCAGTAAGAAGACGAGCATAGGTGCTAATAGCTCGGACTCAGTTTACTATATTCTTCACCTCCAAAGTATAAACAAGGACAGCAATGCATGGTGCACGGCAGAATTGATGCTAAAGGGTTTCTGTTCTCCAACCCCACTTCCACCGGCATAGCCTGAGTTTCTCTTCCTTTAGCTGCATTGTGTGTGTCTCCAACTTATTTCCTACACGGAAGGGAGGGTGGGGAAAACACAATTTTACGGTGGAGTTTTGCAGGGAAATGAAAAAACTTCACGAATCCAACCTCTCAATCTCATACAGACATGTAAGTAGTGCTACATAGGATGTGCTGATGTCTCCTTCGTATGAGATGTATGAAGAGAATTGAGGCCTACCAGGGAAGCTTGAACGTGTCTTTCCACCAACCCTGCTTTGAACAGTTTGCAGCAATCTTGTCCAGCCTCACAATAATCTCAGAAAATGTAGGCCTCACAGCAGGCTGCGGATCCCAGCATTCCTCGATCAACCTAATCAGGTACCCCGAAAGAAGAGACACGTTAATGCGCACATAAAAAGAGCACTGGAACAAGAAAGTGGTTTGAAAAATCTGCAGGGTCCGAGTGCGAGACAAAATGAATTACAGGTCTTGGGCTGGCGATTGTCAAAAACTCTTCTTGATATCACTTAGGAAAAGCCAGTACAATTTGCCTGATGGCAATGAAATTGTGGGCTGATTTAAAAATCCTGAGCTCTAGAACAAGAATGATTTCTGATACTGAATTTCTTACTCTTTTAAGCCGGGATTGTAATTTTTTGATTTGATCCTGAAAGGAGGCCGCAACCCTTCTGAGCATATCATTCTTGCTACTTCTTCTGGGGACTTGGGATGGAAAGGCTGCACTCCTTCCATCATCTGCAGAATACCGAGAAATTAAGGCAAGCCCTTGAACATAAATAATGGAGGAACATTCTGTCCCTGAAAAGAGAGAAGATGATTCTATGGACCATATTTACCTTGTAAACTATGAGGCCGAAGGAGAATGCATCAACACTTCTGTCAAATATTTCATTCCTATAGACCTCAGGTGCAGTGTATAGATCTGCATATTCCCAAATTTGACACTCATTAGTTACAACTATACAAAGTTTAAGGAAAAAAATTCATTCTCATTTCCTAGAAACCAGTGATGTCAGCGGTTAACAAGCAAAGCACTTCATCAATTTAACGAGTATTAGTACATCTGAAGAAAGGTTCTAACTTCATAGATGATTATGGATCATAATTCTAACTTACTGAGAAGTTCAGCTTGGGCTTCTGGATTTGCAACCTTTGCTTTATCAGGAGAGACTTTTGTCAACCTCACTATACCGAATCCAGCTACCTTTAGGCGACCACTAGTATCCAGCAAAATATTTCTGGCACCTTACCAAATTTTAGATATTAAAGAAAAGCACATCTTGCATGATTAACCTCAGTAATATGTACGATAATGCAAAGGACAGACTCTTGCATTTAGTCATCTTACTTTGGCTTTAAGTCACAATGGATGATCGGATCAGGTTTAAATGTGTGAAGATAATTCATGCCCCTGTAGATAAGAAACGCACTGAACAGTGTAATTACATGAGCCAAACATTGAGAAAGCTTGGAAAAAAGCCATCTAGTTTACCTGGCAATATAAAGAGCAAATGTTAAAACTTTAGCTGGGGAAAGGCGTCCTTTAACTTGAAGATAACTTTCAAGGTCACCCTAAAATACCAGTAAAAGTCACATAAATATACATGGAAAAAGGACAATCCTGTCAGCTTAGGATACGTTTACTTCAAATTAATTGCCTTTGGAATCTTTTCCAATTAGCAATAATAGGGCCCAGCTAAAATAAATCTACATTACCGTAGTCTCTGTCTAATCTCAATTGGCCTGCTCCATAAGATTAATACTTATGACCCAGCACATTTTGACTTTTGGATCAGAATGACAGCCTATGGCCATTTTTTATTCTAACTGGCTTCAGTTTCTATCTTTTCTGTTCTTATTAGATTGGTTCCTGTCTTTAATCACAAAACCTCTCAAGAAGCAATAAAGAAGAGGACAGTGAGAAGGGATAGAAAACCAAGTCCAGAAGGCATGAGAAATGGGCTAAGAGACAAGTAAGAATACCTTGGAAGGATACTCTAAAACAATCATCATCGGGGTGTTCTGGGTAACAGCTCCAACAAACTGAATCACATTAGGATGCCGTGCCTTTTCTAGCAACTCCAACTCATTCTTGAAGGCATTTCTGCAGTAACAAATGTATGATCAGTATGACACAATCAATGTGGTTTATCATGATTAGACAAAACAATTTCTGACTGGAAAAACTCTTCATCCTTGAAATGAAAAAGAGAGAGGCAAAATGGAAAATAAGTGCATGTGGACATTGCTAGGAACTATTAGTATGCTGTCTTGAATTGTTACAAACGAGGTACTTGAAAACTGTCCCGAATTATTGCACTGGAATTCATGCGATTATTTGGCTAACACCATGGAGGCACTTAACTGCTATGGGAAGCTATATTCCAACCCAAGGAAGAGAAAGGACAATGGAAAGTGATAATTAAGTGATAAATATTATAAATATCTCCTTCTAAAAGAAGCAAATTCAAATAGAACATGGGAGACGATGAATAAAGGGAAAAGAGAAGAAGCAGAAGCTGAGAAGTGTGGAGAATATACAAAAAAGGATGTGCATGTTTTAACTAAAAGAACTCAATGGAATTTCAGCAAATGATGCAAAGGTCTTTACGAGGTAAATAGAAAAATGGCATTCATTGTCCTTTTCTCATAAATGCCTGCAAAATGAGAGAAAACCTACACTGTATCGGGTTGTGAACAACTTTCCTTATCCAGTATCTTAACAGAAACCTTTGTGCCATTCCATTTAGCCACTTGATAGGTCCCCTGTCAGAAATAGAAAGACAGGTTGAAGGTTCTGAGCAAAAAATCTCTGAGAAGAGAGGAAAGGTGCTCATCAAAGGAAAACAAAATATAAAATCAAAGACTAACAAAAAAAATTGCATCCCAGAGCAATACAAAGGATGGTTCAAATTAATTTAAAGTTCAGAAAGCCGAAGAGGAATAAACTTATGGCAAGAGAGTGCTGGGTGTGAGAAAGGAAAGCATTCCTCAGATAATCAGTGACATGTGTGTTCCAAAAAGGTTTGCAACAACACGCCTCCACAACAATGTTTTTGTTTAAGCAAAGACAATTCATAAGGAATCAATGAAATTGCTTAAATATACATAATATATACTGATGGTGACATGCCTTTGTAAGACCATCTGCCCTCCGAACATGAAGCTCCAAAGGATTAAGCTCATATTCTGGAACTTCCTGAGGATTTGCTACAGCCATAGGTGTCTTTCTCATTTTCTGTACATACAGAAATAAATCAGGCCAGTTTTGGTGAGTGACTAAGGATAAATGCTGAAGGAGAAAATCTTATCATACGGGCAGTCTTGCACCACGAGATTTTAGAATGTTGTA
Source organism: Sonneratia alba (assembly GCA_900174645.1). Lineage (NCBI taxonomy): Eukaryota > Viridiplantae > Streptophyta > Magnoliopsida > Myrtales > Lythraceae > Sonneratia > Sonneratia alba. Next base: position 1,894,627 of record FWPY01000071.1, read on the forward strand.
CACCTCTTCATTCCCATAGTACTTTGCATCTGCCATTGCCTGCATGCGTATATTCCTCCATCGTTAGATCAATGACATAGTTACATTTATAAAAGACCATAGCCTTCATGCTTTATCTTCCCCTGCACCTTTTCTTCCTGTTGACTAACGTATTTTCATAACTGAATAATCACCAACAGCTATTCTGTGAAAATCAACCTACAGATGTTTTATGGCCATATGGCTTGTACAATTTAGTTTGGAGAAAATGCTGTAACTTAGCGGAAAAAATGTATTAAGAGAACTGAAACTGAAGCATTCAGAGTTAAAAGGAATTTGGTTCTCTGTAGTCTGTTCCATAGCACAATCGCCAGAAACAGTAGAACTTCAGAGTAAATGATGCCCTAGTAGACGTTGCACCAGAGAAACACCTCAACTGATTTGCTTAGTTGTTGCTAGTATGAAAGATGGAACTCTCGACTTCACATTAAATCAGAAACTGCTGAGCATAGAAGAACAGACAATCAGAATACACAGAAAATGAGCTCCAGATGGTACTTCAAGAAACAGAGGTGAGAACAGCAAGCTTAATCAGGATACAGATGGAACCAACTATTGGGTATGTTTGGGAGGGGAAAAAAAAACTACTGACGGATATGAAGGGTGTGAACATAATAGAGTAAGAGGGAAAACAGGATTACCGTACTCCCCCAACGATCACGAGCATCGATATTGGCCTTCCTACTTAACAGCAACTCTACAACCTCTACATGTCCCTCGCATGCAGCAATATGCAAAGCAGTCCTATCATCCAAATCAATGCTATTCACATCAACGCCTTGATTCAATAAGTCCTCAACTCCCCTCACGTCACCTCTGCAGGCCATAAAAAGCAATTGCATGGTCGAGTCCAAGTTCTCTGGAACCGTGAGCCCATCATCCTGCTGAGGACTCCTCCTTATCGGGTCAAGAGACGACTGCCTCCCAATGCCAAACCTTAAATTGTGTCGCCGTGGATCTAGGGACGTCTGTCTCGTGAATTGCCTGCTGAGGGTTCGCTTTATCGAGACAGTCGAGAATTGGCGCGATATCCCTCGCCTCAACTGTGCAACTACGTTCATTTCAAGAGTCTTGGGAGGGCCAGTTCAGACTTAGGGGTGGAAAGGCACGATCTTGAGCTTACAGTCAGCGATGGACGAGTTAATCTCAGGAAATTATTGCTTTCCACCTAAAAATTGGTGTCAACTAGAACTTCATTCGAGCAGACCATCAAGGGAAAAAGAAGTATCTTACTGCCAAACATCGAAGAGCAACTTAGCTAATTGAAATTCCATTTCAAAAGCTCTATCATAAGGTAGGTAAAACCCATAAAGAAAAACAGAAGAGGACGATTGAACTTGAAACCGAAGTGGGCCCCCTATTACTTAAGACAATCGAATAGTGGTCATTGGACGATTCAAAAACTGAATGTACAAATGCCAAGATTCTGATCATGAACCGATCACAAAAAAGAAAAATTGCACATTTAAATCAAAGTCAAGCAGCTGGAGAAGATAGAGTTGACATGAGAAAAAAAAATGAGAGGCCAGAAAACAGTCGGCAAATGGCGTGCATTTGTGGAAGGAGAGCGAGGAGGGATCGATGGAATCGATTGCTAGAAGATAGCTCCGAAGGTCGAGCAGGAGGGAGGCATTAAGATGAAGAGGATAGAATTAAGTCAAGAATGCAGATTGAGACCCGAGCAAAGGAATCGTTGACTGAAGAAGAAGAAGAAGAAGAAGAAGGAAAAGGGCAAGATGTCGAGCGAATTCGGAATCTAGAGAGAGAGAGAGAGAGGGAGGGGGTGGAGAAGTGAAATGCGAAGGTCGTTATAAGCGAGGGAACCGATTGTCTCCACAAAACTGAGAGAGAAAGCTGCAGCAGTCAGCTATTTATATACTGCTGGGCGGCATCGCAATTTGCACACACACGGAGAGAGAGAGAGAGAGAGAAGCAGTGAGCTGTGACTGCAATTATCAGAGAAGGAAGGAAGGAAGGAAGAAGAAGGGAGGAAGGAGGAGGCACGCGGCAATGGCTTCTGTCTCACCAGATTGGGGCTTACTTCCACTGCCACTGTAACCGCAAGTGGATTGCTGACTCGGAATATGAACTCCGCCTATTTATTTAATATCCGTGCGATGTCCATTGAGGAGTAATCATCTCATGACTCACGTAATTTTGAATTCTTGTTATCTATAAAACTCAAATCTGTCACTCGTACGTAAATCAACGTCAACCTCGAGTGAGTCAGGAGGCCCATTACACAAGGGTGTGAGAGTCGGCACGCATGCAAGTGGGGATCCTCATGGTTCGGCTCGGTCTAAGTAGTTTGATTTAGTCCGAATATTATACTCTTGGACTATAATTGTTATATAGTTATTGAATTAAATTATTTTAAATCAATTTATATTATCCAATTAATCGGTTCCAATGCTTTTTTTTTTTAAAAATAGTAAGGAATTAATAAATTGAATACAAATAAAACTAAAACAAAAAAATGGTATCAAAACGCAATAAAATGAACCAGAGAAAAGTATTTAATTTATAAAATTTTAATTAATAATAAACTAAACATATAAATTTAAGATAAATTTTAGTGTAAAATAATAGAAAATATGTTATAAATAATCTAATATTTTTTATTTTTTTAAAAATTTATAATAGAATATATATAATGTTTTTAATTTTTTTTAAATATATAAACCGGTAGTTCAGATCCATTAATTGAACTATTTTTTAAGATTTAATTTACAGTTCGATATGATTCTTCGGTTCTCTGTGTGCAACCCTACGGCAAGAGCCCATGGATCAAGTCCGAGGCTGAGAGGATACGTCAAGCCTCTCGACAGTCCGTATGGCGAGAAAATGGTGGAAGTTCGGTTGGGATTTTTTTTTTTTAAAAAATCAAACTGTATGTGTCGGGATCGGGAGTCGATGTCGGCGGGAGTGAGTGGGGTATTGGAAATCAACAAGAAGGGGTCAATTGGCGCGTGTTGTGAGGCAAGGGTTTTCGTGTTAAATGGGCGCAACGACCTCATGCTTCTCCACCCATTTTTTTAATTGCGGTCAGATGTACGAATTTAGGCGTTGCTTTTGTCTTAGTACCAATTTGGGCAATATACCAATCTACCTTGGACAAGCCTCTGTTACATTGCCACTGGCCAAATTAATATTTTCTTATTGTAACCTTTCTCTATAGTACACTTATCTTGTTATTGCACACCCTATGATAACCATTAAAAATTATAATATTATATCAAAAAATTAGAAAAATTATATGAAAAACCACTACAATTCTCAACTCTCTCTTAAATATATATATATATATATGAGTTCTATTATTCACCTATTTAAACATTGGGTGTAATGATTTGGTTACGAATTAGATGAGTACAAATGGTATTAACTTTTTCCACTAATCTCCAGCGTAACGCATCCATCTATTATAACGTATTTTTGACACGTAACAATTTATAATAAGTGCCACGTATAAAAATATATCAAACCATTCCCGCTACATTATCAATTAATAAAAAAAATATTAAAAAGTTTCTATCACACGGACAAATTATTATTGAAAATCGTGCATATTTTAGGTAATTTCACCAGAATGTCATGATTATCTGAACAGTTTCCCAAATAAATAAATAAATAAAGTTATTAGATGGGGGGTACGAACTATGAACCCAACCATTATAAGACCATCCCGCCTAAATTTAACGAGATATATGCATAATATGACAAATACATTACATGACTTTTCCAATTGTGTCAGATAGCTATTTGTTTTATAGGTCACTTCTTGTCCTTGACGGCAGCATTGAAGACACATTCAATGTTTGATAAAAAACTGGGGGACCGGTGAGGTGGATGTCCACCCACCTCGCCTCTGTACTGTGTGCTCGCATCGACTGATGGGGTGGTGGGCAGTAAACTGCGAAGACTTCGTCCAAGCTCCGCGTCGGCCAGTGCTTCCCCGGAGTCCTTATCGCATATATCTATATTCGATAGCAGCTTGCCACCTTTATCGAGCGGCTGGATTCTCTAAGAGCTTCATCACGAAGCCGTCCGTGTGTCATGCTGTGAATAGGAAGCTACGCGTGACACACACAATATTTCAGGTTGCAATGACCCATCACCCAAACCAGCCGAGTCGAAGAGGACTGGGCAATAGGAAGATTCTTCCCTTGGAATGGCAGGTTTACCCTCGTGACAGTAGAGCAAGAGTTATCGGTCTCAGAGCAACAAGCAAGGTTGGGCCCAAGACACTGTTCAATCATTAGTACTCAGATACATAAAAATACACCAAAAAAGAGCAGAATTTCAGATCTCATGTAACAACATCAGATTCGGAAAACTTGGTTTGGAGGGGGAGGGTGAGGGGTTGGTCGTGGGCACGGGCCTGGGCCCATGAAGATATATCAAGTGATTCATATGGGACAATCGCAGACAGCCGTCGGGTCAAAATGTCATTCATTGTGCAGTGGAGTATCATTTTAACCGCCTAATAGGCAATCATGGATAATTGACAGTTGACAGGATCGACACAACAGCTTTCCCAATACTTTCTCAAAACAGAGTGATTAATATGCTGTGATTATAACAGACGCCCTAGAGATATGTTAACAGGCAAAATTTGACTTAGAGGGAAGATGGCAGAAAACAAACACCAAACATGGGATCAAGCACTGAAACGAAGAGACCTATTTCCTACGCTTAAGAGGTCCAGTCTTATACCACGATTTGGTAGGCTTCCCACAGGGTGTGCGAGAAGAATGCCCATAGCTGCCGCCACTTTTGCTCTTCCCTTCACCTCCTCCATGAGGACGATCGATAGGATTCATTGCGACACCCCTAACTACCGGCCTTCGACCCAGCCACCGGCTCTGTCCTGCCTTCCTGAGCTTCCGGGTCCCAAGGCTTGGGTTGGAGACCTGACCAATTGTTGCCCGGCACCTGGCATCGATCAGCTTCTCGTTCCCAGAAGGCAGCCTCACTAGGACATATCTCGAGGTGGGCTCCTTCAGGATCTTAGCGGAGGTCCCAGCAGCTCAAACAAGCTTCCCACCCCGATCTGGCCTAAGCTCGATGTTGTGGATCATGGTTCTGATCGCAGCAAGAGGCATGCAGCTGCCAATTTGGGAATTTATGTCGAGGTGAAGCATCTGTTTCATCATAGTGTCACGCAAGGATTGATAATCAGTATATCCATCAGCTGCAGCTGCATTTTACAGGAGAAAAGAGAGTATATTTGAATTAGGATACCATGGGAGCTGGATTGCTGAGTTTAAACATTTATAATCATAAACCCAGTTCGCTCAATAAAGCTTAAGAAATTAATCGTTAAAGTTAGTAAATATTTAATTGAAGAGGAAAGAGTGGCGAATAGCTCAACAAAGGTTTGGAGCGCGAATTTGGTCAAACAAATGCCTAGCTCATGAAGTCCGTTTCGACCAGTTCAATGAATTTAGCAGACTATCACATAATTGGATCTTTAGATATCTCCTAGACTTCAGTCTTCCTCCATTCTCCCTTATTCTTCTCACTCCTAACTATCTGGTAAATCACTTTGAAACACTCGATGTACTAAAACAGGTTTAGGCTCTGAAAGATCAAAATGTATACAGTCATTAGCACAGCAGAAAAACACTGAGCCTTCAAACATACAAAATGGCCAACCAACATCCTAAAACCACACCCACAGGTCCGACACCCTGTGAGGCATTGTCAAGTTTAAGAGAGAAACTGATCCACATTCAAGGGAAAAATAGGTGCAGCACGAGTATTCATTACTGATGGACACCTATCAAGTTTTTCCACGACAGAACTATGGTGAAAATACTGCACTTCTATTCCGTTCATTGCTTTGTCTTTCAAGAGCAGAGAAGCCGCCTGACCCCGCAAAGGATTGTCCACATTTGTCATTCAAGGCTCTGATTATCCCATCAATCAAATGAAAAGGGACTTGATGTAACTTTGTAAGCTGCACGGAAGAAGAAATTACCAGCGGACAGACTACGAAAGGCTTGATGACTACTGCAGGACCCATTGACAAGCTTGCTCATTAAATTCGTTGAAGCTCTGCCACATCTCCACAGCGCCATCTTGATTTGGATCAACGTCCTGTAGTGCCTGAAGAGGAAGACGGTTCTGGCGATTAGGGTTTCGGCATGTAGAAGCCAAACAGTGACACTGACTGTGTCATTGATCCTCCAGAACTGCGTCGTTTAAGCCAAGGTAAGCCACGGTGGCCGGCGGGAGGACGAACAAAGATCTTACATCTCGAAACGCAGCGTTTTGCACGCGGACTCTACAATTTTTCGGCCGGGCTCTCGACCAGTCCGTTTGCAAGAAAATTCTTCTTTTAGTGTGAATTCCTAGACCAAATTGTCAAGTTGTTATAAAGTATAAAAAGAAAAAAATTCACAGTTTTTAAAATTTTGAAAAAATTATATATATATATATATACATTTGATGATTTTTTAAAAAAATAGGAGACTTGGCAGATTATTAGGGCTACACAAAGTGAACCAAATAACCAGATCGAACACTGAATTGAATATAAAAAATCAGTTCTCATATAGCATGATTTTTCAAGATAAAGCAGTGTAGTTAGTTATTAAATTCAAACGATTCAATTAAGCATTTAAACGGTTGAACAATATTTTTTAGAAATATATTTAAAATATTGTAAGCATATTAAAATAAAATATAAATATATTATAAATATTTTTTAAAAGTTAAAAGATAGTTAGTTTTATCATTATATAGTATATTTTTTATAATTTTATATTAAATTTTGTTATAAATAAGTTCACTAGTCTTAATATTATATATTTAATTTATCTTTAATTAAAATTTTTATGATTTTAATATTTTATTTTTATTTTTATATTTTCTTATGTTTCAATACAATTTTATCCCATTTATATTCAATGTGTTAATTTATTATCATTTTTTTAAAAACGGTTTGAATTAGTTAATAAACCATAGAACCGATTTGAGATAATTCGATTTGATGACCATGTAATGATTATGATTCAGGGATATAGTACCTTAACTAAACCAAACCGAACCGTGAGCAAGCCTACAAATTACATGAAATGCAGCGTCTGCAACGAGGGGCGAGGTGTCAACCAACTCTTGCAAGTTAGAGAGACCGACCTATATGGGCTTCCTCATGAGAAAGGATTCTTAACTGTCGCCGGTGCATGGCATTCTCCACGGTTGAGGGAAGAAATGGTTCCCTGGGCTAAAGCTAGTGTGGGCTCAGCCAACTATCCCAAGACATTGCTTCATTGCATGGCTAATGTTGAACAACAAGCTGAGCTATGAGATGGGACCATAATGCTATGGGTACTTGTGTTGTATGTGGCTAAGATCAAGAGAGTCATGACCATTTGTACTTTCGATGCAATTGTTATCAACTTGATCATATAAAATCATAAGATTATAAACTAACCTTTTTTATTGTTATGATCATATTCTAAATAATAACTTTCTAATATGTAAATATGATATCTCTAGTAATTTCAAATTTTCTTTAATAGTTCTGTGAATACTTTGTTACATATCTGAGACTACTCAGTTAAAATAAAATGTCTCGGGAGTTTGAAATATCAAAGCTTGATCCAAGGCGCTCCTAATCCCAGTAATGCTCAAAAAGAATGAAGGATCTAAGCAATGGTCGAGAGATAGTATTTCAAGTGAACTGCTCATTTTAAGAATTCTTGCATCTGTTGTCTGGTAGCTTTGAAACAGTAGAATCAACTCGAGAGTGCAATCTATGGTTGTTTCTTTTCATTGAGCTATTCTTTTAAGCATGGATTATGATATTGGCATGTTCCTTTGCTGTAACAGTAGAATGAGAGGTGCCATCAGCTTGATGCTTTTTTGGCCAATCTTCTCACTTAAGATTTTACTCAGTTGCCTATGGTTATGTGGAGAATGTGGACCTTCCTTATTGCTATTTCCTTTTTATCACCTGCTTAAGTAGTTGAAATAGGGGTAGTAATGGGGTTTCGACAAGGTGATATCTTGTCTATTGAGACCTCTTGCAGAGAGTTTGAGTCTAAGATAATAGTATTGTTTGCCTCAAAAAAAAAAAAACTTAGAACTTCCATGATAGCTTGATGAGTCTGATTGTTGTTCATCTCTCTAGGTAACTGAGGAACCAGAAAAGATGGCATCTGTTCAGAGAAACTTCAGCAAATTTGGCATCAGGGAAATTGCTCGCACTAGGAAGGTTGTAAGCTTATTAGATAAATTTGTTAGTTTCTAGCTCTTAATGATTGGTTATTCTGCATAGATGTTGATAATACACATCCCTTCGTGGAACTTTTTAATGTATGTTTCTATTTGTTATAGACTGCCTTGAGAATAGAGAAAATGGGTGCATCTGCTCCATTCTGGCGATTTTCAGCATCTTCATATCCAGATCTAGAACGGCCTCAACCAGTTGATTCTTTGCTGGCAGTTACTAGGGATAGAACTGTTAACAGTAAAAGTGATTATGTTGGGGTACGAGTTTCTCAGAATTCCTTTTTTTTTTTTCCTGCGGAAGACTGGCTAACAAATCTCCTTGTTCACGTTATTTACACAGTGTGTGTTTTACCATTTTTTATGGTATATTGCACAAGGTTTGTGCTTAGGCTTTCTGCTTTTTGAATCTGTCATGTAGAATCCAGCATAATAATTTAAGGACTATTTTATTTTCAAATATTTTGGTGGATGCAAGTTTTGGAAAGCTACAGTAAAATTCACTGTCTCTATCTTTAATTTAGCAATCTTACCTGGGAAAGAGTTAAGTTTGTGTGGAATTTACTGGACAAAATTCGTCAATTGCTTCATTGTTATGATGTATATTATTCATTGTTCTGTTTGTTCATGAAGGGAGATGTTTATCCTGTGGAATCATACGATGGCTCTGCTGTCAATCATGTCCTTGATGCACACAGGGTTGTCCTCGATGACAAAGATATAAGTGACCCTTTGCTTGGTTCGTCTTCGAGGCACCATAGTAATGTATGTATATGGCGAATGTTGCATTCAGTATTGACAATTGAAATGGTTGACATTATAGTTGAGCCAGCTTGTCTCTTCGAAGTTTATGGGAGGGTGGGCTGTGTAAAAGAGTTCGCATAGGAGTTAAGCAATAGAGATCCAACTTTAGCTCACCAGGAGATCAGTTGTGGTTGAAGCATCAAATGAGAAAATAAGGAAAAAAGAGCTCGCATAGGAGTAAAGCATAGAGATCCGTCTTCCCTCTATTGTTTAGCATTATCGAATGTCTTGAACATGCTTGGTGGAGAAAAGTCGAAGATCTTCTCCACATGTTACCTTTCTCCTCCTATCTATCATGCTGATTGAGATTCTAATTGTTCTAAGATGTGATGTTGAACTGGTTTCCTGAACACTCTTTGCTATTTGCCTCCCATTGATCATGATTTGATCAAGCCCCTACATTATTCTGTTCATGAATTGACCTGGCAGCCAACTGAGGTTCCATAATTCCAGGTTCATGACATTACACACACTCCATTTGTGGAGCGTGAATTGATGTTGATAAAAATTGCAGCAAATGCTGCTGCTGACATTATCCTCAACAGCTCATAGAAGTTTTGATTGGCAGATGAAAGATCGAAATCAGAAGTTTACTGCATCTGTTAGCCTTTTGTTTCATCTACCCTGTTACCTTAGTCACTTGGGTTTGTTTGAAAATAAATAGCAAGAATTGCAACATTACCATTTCTGACCTGCTGAAATATTGGGTTTACTACAACAAAATAACATAGTTTGTTTTGATAAAAGAGGAAGTCATCTACACGTGGGCCACTCCCACCACCTACTTCCCAACGTTCCGACCTGAGAAGAGCCCAACTATGAGTGCTGGGGCCACTCTTGAGCCTGAAGGTGATATCTTCAACGTAATCAATTTTTCCTTCTCTTATCAGAGGCAAGACTAGCTCGAGAAACTTCAGGTAGAGATAGAAGCGATCAGAAGTCGGGAAACCTTCCACTCGGATCTGTTTGAGGACGATGTTCATCAGGTTGTGGACAGCATCATGCCGGTCGAGATTGTACTGTGAGATCATCCTGCATGCTGCTATCCAGCCCTGCGTCTTCATGTTGAGTAGCATGGCATAGATCATCTTCCCTCCGACATTGTCAAAGTATATGTTAATCCCTTCAGGGAAGCATCTAAAACACAAAAACCACACGATAAACAATCAATTTGATTCTGAAGCGCAGAAGAGAGAAGTGGGCACGAGAAGCCCTTTTCTGCCTGTAAAAGAGATTGACCTCTTGAGGGCTGCATCAAGATCGGGTTCGTCTTTATAGTTGAAAGCCTCGTTGAAGCCAAATTTGCTCTTCAGCAGATCAACCTATCTCGGTGTTGAGCAGTGTCAAGAGATTAGAAAAAGCTACTCATGATATTATATCTTCAAGAGAGTTGATGAAGAGATCATACAAAAAGTCGAGCAGGGCTCTTGACATTTTACCTTCTCTTTGCTTCTGGCAGTCCCGATGACATAGCAACCAAGCGACTTTGCAAACTGACTGACCAGCTGTCTGACTGCCCCTGAAGCTGCTGAAACGAAGATAGTCTCCCCTTTCTTTGGAGAGCATATCTTGAAAAATCCGATGTAAGTGGTCAGTCCCAGCATACCTATGCAAGAACATAAGAACCCATCCCAATGAACATATGCGCAGGTAAAAGCTCTCAAATAATGAGAGCCGGGTAGAACTTATACGAGAATAAGAATGAAACTGTTATTGCTTGAAGATGATCGAAGAGCAAGTGTACTGAGTAGACCAGTATAGTACGAAGGAGGGACATCAGTATGTTCGACTCTCAACAGGATCTCTGGTTCAGTGATGAGACTGTACTCCTCCCATGTTGTCAGTCCCCAGACAAGGTTGCCTTCCCTGAAGTTCGGGTTTCTCAAATCCAGAACTGTGGCCACTCCGTATCCCTTTATCAGCTGCCACAGATTTCAGACCGTAAGGTATCCGTAACTCTGGCAAGCATTTGTTGATAGCACGCGTGACTTCAAGAATTATGCTGCACCAAAGAGGAACCCACTGAACCGGGCTCGAAGAAGAGAGGGGAACCGGGGACCTTTGTGTTCCTCATCCGGATGCCCAACGTGGGATTGCAGGACAGCTTTGCCTAAGCCTTCTGGGACCTTCAGCTTCGCACTTCCCATCTTCAGTAACATGTCTGATACCTTCAGGGAGCCCGATACGACAAAGTCACACTGAATCACCTGCTTATAGCTTACCATTTCGTTTGGTTCACTTCCCGCGATGATTTTCGTCTTTCAGTATGAGAAAGCTCGGGAGACTGATCATTTGTGTAAGAGATGAAACGATTCCAAGGCCTGGAAGAGGCAGTTACGTTCATGTATTTACAATTGAACGCATTTCCGAGACCCAATCTCCGAGAGAAGAAAATTCATAAGTTGCAGAAGTTAGCAGTAAGCTCATCAGCAGGAATTAGAGTTGCCGTCTTCCACGTCTTCTGGCAGCATTTTGACAATGTCCGATGATTCATAAGGGACGGTTTTGATTTGATCTCTCTCTCTCTCTCTCTCTCTCTCTCTCTCTCTGAGCCTCTATCACCAATAATGACTTCAACTTTTCCTTTACCGGCAGATAAAAATGTTTCTACTTTATCACGACCTCGTCTTGTACCATAATCCGTGGTTGAAGTGCCGGGAAATGTCAACGTGGAACTGCTAAGCCTATATATGCCGGTTTAACAGCCCAATTCAGCATGATAGACAGTTCACGAGTTTCAAGTTGGCCATCATGTACTCTAAGTCTCTGGCTGCCTTCATTCTCTGTGCTGGTCTATGTGCCGTGCTGTATAGGCTGGTCATATGTCACAGTAGTAAGGAACAACTAGCCGTTGACAGGAGCTTGACGAAAGGTTCTAAACCCAACTCAAATGACTTGGTGTATTCTGTTTCTTGGCAACAATAAGAAGTATCCATGATAATTGCTTGGAGTAGCGAATCTACATCATCTAAACAAGTTGCAAATCTAAGGAAGCTGCTCCAGTGATATCCGATGTTTGGTACATGCAATATAATATGTAGAGCTGATGGAACTTGTTACGAGAAAGCAACTGCTAGTGTCGTCACTGGTCAGGTATTGCTTAGCGAAGCATTGTCTATGGCATCCATGACCGCTTCTTAGTTCATATGATCACGTCAAACATAATTTACCGATATAATTGGAAAAAATGAAAATAGAAGAATGGCATTATCCATTGAAAATGTCAGCGTTGCAAACCCAAATTTCCATCACTCAACAAATCAGGCTCAAAGAAAAGAGTGGAACCATGAACCCTCATGTTTCTCATCAGCTCGTGGGTGCAGGAAAAGTTGAGATTCTTCATCAGAACAGCATTCCCTAATCTTTATGGGAACTTCAGTTTCATGGTTGCTACCTTCAGGAATATGTTCTATTCATTCGGGGAATCTGGCAGGGCGAAGTCCTGTAGAATCACCTGCTCGTTGCTCACCATTTCATTTGATTCGGTTTTCAAGACTAATTTCCTCTGTGTTCATGGATACTTTAGAAGCAAAATGATTCCAACACCAGGAAGAAGCTAGGCCTTTAATGTGCTCATAGTTGAACACATCTGCGAGATTCGACTGAGACAGGGGTAGCATTTAAAAACAGGACGGTTCTGACTTGAATTCTGTCTTTGCTACCTAAAGTGATGTCTACTTAGCTGGTTGAAGTGTCGAGGAACCGCACTGTATCTGACTCGAACAACTAGGTTTATAGGAAGCTAAACATAGTAAACCGAGTAAATCCTGAGGGCCTCGCAGTGGGTCGCTACTCTCTTTCCTGAATCTTTGACCAAAAGCCTGAAATGGGTCAGAAAAGTTGTTGCAAATGGTTGCAACATAATATGAAAAGCCATAATTCAACTATCCGTTTTCATTCCAGAGTACTGGATAACTAAAGGGCAAACAGATGATGCAAAGACACCATATACAAGGTGGATCTGAAGTTTCTATTTGTAGTCGATGAAACCTTCTCTATTGGTAATGATTTTTTTCTCCAGTCACAAAGTCACAATAAAGGCATGGACAGTCCACTGATAAGAATTGAACATAGATCTCTTGGTACCAGGGGAGGATGCCGTTTCACTGATCCCTCTTTCTCAATCGACAATTCTTACTTGTTGAAGTATCTGAAAGTTTCAATCAGACAACATAAAAGAAGGTGACAGAGTCTGCACTTCCTTTAGTTATCCAGAGGATATTTATTTGTAGTAAGAACTAAGAAAAGGAAAACAACTGACTCAAACCGATTTGTGGGAGCTGGATAATAGCAGAAACCGGGCTGCTTATTCACGGGCCACCACGACCACCTGCTTCCCGACGTTTTTGCCCGAGAAGAGCCCAACAAGTGCTCCCGGGCCATTCTCGAGGCCCTCGACCATGTCTTCCAGATAGACCATCTTCCCTTCTTTGATTAGGGGCAGCACCATCTCATGGTACTTCGACTGCTGCGGGAAATACTCATCGCCCAGGAAACCCACCATCTTGACCTGTTTCAAGATGAGAGCGCTGAGTTGATGAACCCCCTCGGGCTGCTTGAGATTGTACTGAGAGATCATCCCACACAATGCAATTCGTCCGTACATCTTCATGTTGAGCAGCACCGCATCGAGCATCTTTCCCCCAACATTCTCAAAGTAGATATCGATCCCGTCAGGGAAGTATCTGTGAGAAACCATTGCAAGTGCTATATAACCAATGCTCTCTTGGATGAATTTTATGGTCGGAGAACTTAAGACACGGCAGCATTTCGATGTCAAAGAAATTTGAAGATCATACTAAATAAAAGACTAAATTTTTTGATACAAAGTTAGAAACCTTTTGAGGGCAGCGACCAAGTCTGTCTCTTCCCTGTAGTTGAAAGCGTCATCAAACCCGAACTTGTTCTTCAGCAGGTCCACCTTTTTGTTTTTTGTGTTTTTTTTTAATGCAGAAAATAAGAAGGCACATGGAAACAATGATCGTATTATAACAATTACGTGATGTCCGATAAGCATAAATGATAAACAGATGTATATAAACTGATTGGTTACCTTCTCTTTGCTACCTGCACTTCCAACGACATAGCATCCTGTCAACTTCGCAAACTGACCAACAAGTTGACCCACTGCCCCTGATGCAGCAGAAACGAAGACGGTCTCTCCCTTCTTTGGAGAGCATAGCTCGAAAAACCCAGCATGTGCAGTAATCCCTGCCAGTCCTGTCAAAACCTCGAGAAGATCAGTCTTTTTTTAACCGGAAATTGCAAAATGAGTGCGTATTGGGACCGTGGAACAGAGATATGCAGCAGAACATTCAGAAAAATACTGGACGACTTGTTAGATGAAGAGTTTGCCTTATTCCTTTTTGGTACTTTCTTTTGACATGATTGCATTCCGTCGAGAACATAGCTAATACTTCTTTCCTTCTATAGTAATGAAAGAAGATTGAAGCATTCGTACCAAGGAGACCGGTGTAGTATGAGAGGGGGATATCAGTGTGCTTGATCTTGAACAAAAACTTTGGTGCAGTGATGAGGGAGTACTCTTCCCATCCAGTAACCCCCCAAACCAAATCTCCCCTCTTGAAGTTTGGATTCCCCGAATCAATAACTTTGGACACCCCAAAACCATGCATGGGCTGCAATCAATCAACCATGTAAAGACAGTTGAAACTAAAGCAAGACAAGTACGAGCGAGCATACTTCATCTCCACATTATCATAACACCAATACAAGAAAAGACGTTTCTAGTCGCCTTCCACTGATGCTAGGTAGAACAGAGGTAGTATGATTGATATATATATATAATTTCCAAGAAGAAAACAACATTAAAATAGGTTCCCGACTTAAACAAACTATTGGGAGCCGGAATTGACAGTCTGTTGCCTGGCACTAAATTGTCAATGTACTCCAGCTCAAGTCTGCTCGATATGGCAGTCAGGCAACTTTCATATAGCTTTTGTTTGGTGATGGGTGATTCAGGGTCACTGTCCAACAAAAGCGAGGACTTCCTTAAGGAGACGAATCCTAACTAATAATACTTCATAGGCTAAGACCAAAAGTCGTTGACGAGAGAACCAGACAACCAACACATTCTTAAACATATATTATATCCAGCAAACATTAAAAAAGAAAAAACATCAACATTTGCTTCGTATGCACCAGGTTGATCACAGAATTTGACCTTCAAGATCATGAATTCCAATGATTGGATGACAAGCTCCATAAGCCTTTGCTAGATCATTCCCACTACTAGTCTCTGTCGTTCCCCAGTTACCCTCGATACTAAGCAGGACTATGCCAATTGAAGCTAACTAGGCCAAGACGGTGTTCTTGGTATTGTTTCACCCTGTGGAGGAACTGGGAAGGAACCGATAATTGAAAAGTGCTAAGAAAGAGGTAACTGAATGTTAAGAGGTTGAAGGTTGAAGGGGCATGATTGTGACACGACTAGGAGAATGAGGGGAAGTCCATAATTAGTTGTCAAGAAGTCAGTTAAGTCGTTAAAAGGTCCAAGAGGCAGATACAAGATCTGTAATCTGATTGATTTGGCATGAATAAACGAAGTGACGATACCCCTCTGACCTTCCTTCTTCTCATCTACTTCTTCTTCTTGATTTCTCTCTGGGGTTCCTCTCTTTCTCTCACTGTTTTTATTCTTCTTCATCTACTACGTACCAAAATGGCTTCCGAAAATAAAGTAAGATAAAAAAAAATGCGGAAGTAGGGGGCTCGTGGACTCACGGAGCCAGGCTTGAAGCCTTCGCTATAGGCTCCCGGTGGTAAGTGCTTTCTCATGAGGGTCACCATGAAGGGATCACAGGACAGGTAGAGATTCTTCACCAGCACAGCATTGGACCCTTCCGGAACCGTCAGCCTCATCGTCCCTGATGTCACGTCCATGTCAGACTCCTTGGGGAAGCCTCTCACGTAGTCTCTGAGGATCACCTGCTTGTTGATCACCACACCCGCCATTGATGATCGTTATCCTTCCCTCCTCAGTCACTCCAGACGAAAAACCCCGAAGAGTAACCAGAAGGAGATGGCCCGACAAGACGTGGAAGAGAGAGCTGATTAGTCTTTCTTTCGAGGAGTCGAGACAGGACCAGACAATTGCAGTGGGCGGCATTTATACTGGGGAGCAAAGATGAATCCTCGTTAGGTAGCAGCTTGTAGTTAATGTCCATTCTTGTGACCCGAACCGCTTCATCACATAAGGAAGAAGAAACAAAATAGGTAAATAGTTAAACTACCGGGGACCTTTACTGCAGTCATGTATCACATAGTCTGAAATCTGCTTGAAGAAACTATCAAAAATGAAATCTGCTTCAACAACTGAGTAATTAGGGGCAAGCCAAGCATGAGCTGATATCAGTCCCGCTCGGGCAATAGGTCAAGTGGAGATAGAGCTCGTGTTGAGGTACCACTATCTGGAACAGTACAACTGGCGTGCCATATCTTTACCTGCAAGATAGTTCGAATATCAGGTCTCCTATGAAAACGTGACACATGAGCTTTGCTGTTTTCAACCCAGTAGTACGCAGATTATTACGAATCAGCAACAGGATTTGTGGAGCCACAGAGAAGCATCGTATGCCTAACTGCTACCTACCACGTCCATTTTACCAATAATGTCACAGTGCCTCCATCGCGAATACAAGTTCGAATGTCATGAAACTGTTACTCCTGCTCCCTGCAGGGATGATGATAGATAGCCCATGTAGTTTCCGACCCAATTCGGTGACACATCAATCCGATTCAGGGCAGTCCCATATGAGTGCCTCCATGGATGCACAACTCGGGTTCCCTCATGTGATCATGTCCAAACCAGTGTTATAACTCCAGAATGCAGATCTGTAGTTCCATTAAATGGTGATTCATAACATTGCTCAGTGGACACCTTCTTCCGCTCCTTCACCTGCCACATGATCCAACTACCCCGTCCACATATGAGACCTGGTCCATTTTCTGTCTATCTAGCTCCCGCCACACATCTTTCCATTACTTCGGTTGCAGGTATGGCATCGAGCAGTCATTGGTCGAGCTGATCGACCATATATCCATCCAACTACCCGGGACTATTTTATATATATATATATTAATGGAAAAATATCTGAAACTAAGTAGGTACAAAATATTCTATTCACCTTCTATGTGTCTACCCAATGAGATCACTTGAAAAAGAAAAATATGAAACATGATGGTGGGCTGTGCGTTATCGACTAATATCCTATTATATAAAATAGAAGTGGCAAATCGTGCCGGCATGATCTTATTGGGCCGTGCCAGTACTGTACAATAAGGGGAGGGCACGATAAGGGTTGGCCCAAGTACGGCACTTTAGGATATAGGCCAAGCTGGTATGGCATGATAAGACAAGGACGGCCCGGTCCAGTCTAGTAGCACGATAATCTCTGTTGATCGTAACTTGTTTACAAGTACAAGTGAACTTATAAATGAGTTTCTTCCATATTTCAATAGTATCTAACATACTATTAAGTTTTTTTTTTTAATTTTCCTAATTGAGCTATCATGCTAGCCTAGCCCAGGGATCATTAGGCCTAACATGTCCGATAAAATTACCAGGCCGTGCCGGTACGATAAACTTCCAACACAATAAGCCTTGGCCCATGCAATGTGTTATCGTGCCGGGCCGGATTTTGCCTTGTGCAATATAAAATAAGCTTCCAACCGTTACAGACCAAAAAAATTAAAAAAAAAAAAAAGAACAAAGCTTTCCGGCACTTCCACTGCCCCCTTCTTCCATCACTATAGCTTTATGGTCTACTTTCACTTATCGGGAGTTCAATTGACACAAAATTGAATCTAAGACTTGATTTCAAACCAAACTCGATAGCAAACCCTTTTTCTCAATAAATCTTCTCTATTGACAAGTATTATCTGTTCTGAGCAAAATAGACAATTATTACTTTGTTCAAGCATCCGCAACTTTAATCCAGACAGCAGAAAAGAAGCGACGGTCTGCAGTCTCAAGTTTAGAAACAGACATCTATTTGCAGGGAGAACTAAGGAAACTAAAGCAACTGACTCAGTGATTTGTTGGTGTTGGAAGATAGCAGAGAGTGAGTTGCTTATTCACGAGCCACTACAACCACCTGCTTCCCGATGTTTTTGCCCGAGAAGAGCCCGACTAGTGCTCCTGGGGCACTCTGGAGGCCCTCAGCTGTGTCTTCCACGTAGGTGATCTTCCCTTCTCTGATTAGTGGCAGGACCATCTCGAGATACTTTGGGTACTGTTGGAAATACTCGGTTACCAGGAAACCCACCATGCGAATCTGTTTCAAGGTGATTTGAGCGAGGTTGTGGACCCCCTCAGGCTGCTCGAGATTGTACTGGGAGATCATCCCGCAAGCTGCAATTCGCCCATGCATCCTCATGTTGAGCAGCACTGCATCAAGCATCTTTCCCCCAACATTCTCGAAGTAGATATCGATCCCATCAGGGAAATATCTGCGAGAAACAAATCATTCAATATTTAAACTGTAGAGCAATCAACAGGGAGTTCGTGCAGCAGTCATAATAACCCCCAAAAAAAGAAAATCAGTTGGGCCTATGCAAATGGTGGAATGTGATCACTTTTGAAGGGCCATCACTCATCAGGATTGGCTGCTGTCACTGATAACTTTAATGACTGGAGACCCTGCCACTTGTAAGATATCAAAGTGATTCTCTTGGAATATCAGTTAAATTGGACATCTTCCTTCAATATAAATTGACAACAACGACAAATGAAGTTTATTGTGCACCCCACATGCTCTTTTGGATGAATTCAATCATTGAACTTAAAGAGAAGCAACACAGTGATGTCAAAAAAAATTTTAAGAATATATTATATAAAACAAAATTTTTTAGATCAAATTATAAACCTTTTGAGGGCAGCATCCAGATCTGGCTCTTCCTTATAGTTGAAAGCATCATCAAACTTGAACTTGTTTATCAGCAGGTCCACCTATTTTTGCAGAAAACAAGAAGATTGATGGAAACAGTGATCATATAATGGTATTTATGGGATCTTGAATGAAAATATATATAAATGAGCAAATGATTACCTTCTCTTTGCTACCTGCACTTCCAACAACATAGCATCCTGTCAACTTTGCAAACTGACCAACAAGCTGACCTACTGCCCCTGATGCTGCAGAAATGAAGACAGTCTCTCCCTTCTTCGGAGAGCACACCTCGAAAAACCCAGCATATGCAGTCATCCCAGCCATTCCTGTCAACCAATTTCACCTTGAGTATATCAGCCTTTTAAACGCAAAATTGCAAAATGAGTGCATGTATAGGCCATGGTACAAAGAAGTGTAGTGCTCATTCAGGACAAGGTGGGACTACTGCTTAGATCTAGAGCACAGGGGATTTCAATCGTCTTTTTTCTTGTTTTGGCTCAAAGAGGATTTCAATTGTCTCATTCCTGATGAGGTGCTTCCTTCTGATGTGATCACATTCATTCGAGAACATGACAAATACTTCTTTTTGTTCATAGTAGTGCAAAAAGATTGGTAAATACATACCAAGGAGACCAGTATAGTAGGAAAGGGGTATGTCAACGTGCTTGATCTTGAACAAACGCTCTGGTGCACTGAGAAGAGAGTACTCTTCCCATCCGGTTATCCCCCAGACCAAATCTCCCTTCTTGAAGCCTGGATTCCCTGAATCAATAACTTTGCATACCCCAAATCCAGATATAGGCTGCAATAAATTGACCACATAAAACCGTTGAAACTAAAGCAGCACAATTATGAGCAACTTCATCTTCATGTTGTCACAGTACCAATACAGGAAATAAGGTTCCTGATCGCCTTCATGTAGTCTGGATAGGATAGAGTAACATAACTGATATGCATAATCCCCAAGAAGAAAATAGCATGCAAGGTTTCCGCCTTAAACAAATTATCATGGAGTCAGAAAATCGAATCTTCCTTGCCTCACACTAAGTTCTGAACATACTTCACCTGAACTCATCTTGACTCCTGCAGTCAGTCAACTATGGGTTGAGGAATATCATCGAGAATTGGTGTACCATTTGACCTTTGACTAATAACGGATAATTCAAGGTCATTGTCCTAGAATTCACAAACAAATGAAGCAAAGCAGACCAAAATGAATCCTAGCTAATACATTATTAGGTAAGACCAAAATGTCGTTGACAAAAGAACCGGACAACCAAATAAACTGTTAAACATATATTATATCCAGGAAACATAAAATATCAACTTTACGATTCCTAAGCATCAAAATCATCCCAAATTTTGACCCGTGAGATCATTGATTCCAACCATCGGCCGGCAAGCCTGTCAGTCAATTCCTGGATCATTTCCACAACTAGTCTTCGTCTTTCCTTAAACATCCTGGATTTGATATTAAACAGGAGACAGCCAGTTGATCCTAACTAGGCCAACACAGTGCGCTTGTTTGCTAATGTTTCAACCGGTGGAGGAACGGGTAAGGCGCTGACTTCTCAATTCCCCAACAAAATCTCACACAAAGACGCACCGCTCCTCAAAGTATTCAGTCAAAGATGGACCCCAAATGCTCCCAGAAATATGGCAGTGTGAAATAGGGGGCTAGTGGACTCACGGAGCCAGGCTGGAAGGCTTCGATATATCTGCCCGGAAACTGGTGCTTCCTCATGCGGGACCTCATGTAGGGATCGCAGGACAGGTAGAGATTCTTCACCAGCACAGCTGTGGACCCTTCAGGGACCGTCAGCCTCATCGTCCCCGATGCCACGCGCATGTCGGACTCCTTGGGGAAGCCTTCCACGAAGTCCCTGAGGATCACCTGCTTGTTGCTCACCTCAACCGCCATTCCCTTCTCTCTGTCACTCTCGATCGAAACCAACAGAACGACGCGGAGGAGATGACCAGATAAGCGACAGAAGAGAAGGTTGAAGTCCTTTCACCGATCAACGGTCAAGTTGGCTCCAGGTGGCCGCATTATGTAGCAGCCGTAATATTTTTGTGTAATGTAAGCGTTGTGTAATATTTCACGTCATCACAGTCATCTGAATTGAATAATCTGATTTACACATTTATTCATTAATGGTCAAATTAGGGTGAGTGATGGCCTTACTCCCCTTTATTAGACCCGGCAAAAATAGCATTGCACAAAAAGAAAAAAGCAGACCTATCAAAAATTGGTTTGGCCCAGTATGGTACAAAAATAAATATGACTATATCGGTCCAAAGTGAAAAAATAATATTTATGATAAAAAGGAAACTTTTGAAAAAAATATGAGTTATATATAAATAATTGTATTTTTAATAATTATTTTTAATTTAATATAAATTTTATATTAATATTTTAGTTATATTATATGAAAAATTATTTTAAAATATAAAATTTTTAAACAATTATTTTTTGATTGGGCCAACTAAAGATTTTCGAGTTGGCCAAAACGAATTGATAGGTCTAAAAAAAAAAGGCATGCTTGAGGCAAGGTTTTCAAATCACTTGAGATGGCTAGCCTAAAGTATGGAAAATATTTTTAAGATACAAGGAAAATTGTAATGATAATTGTAAATTTATATAATTATGATCAATATAATTATATTTTTAATATTTTATTTCATATACTTTCTTAAAATTAACATAAAAATTAAATCAATCAATAAATTATAAGTTATAACACTTAAAAAGTCAATACCAAATCCAAAATTATTTGGACTTATTTTAAAACATAACTATTTTTCTTAGTTCGGATCGAATTAGGTGATCCAAAATATGAATAAACCTCATATGAGCTAAGCTTTGCGGGCCACCCGAATTGCCAGGCCCACCCATCTCATATGGAATTTGGCCCGATTGAGGCAGTCCCTATCTTCCGCCCTTGGCAAATGGCAACCTCCCCTTTGTCTCAAAATGGACCTTGCGAACCGCGTATCAGTGTTATTAAGGATTATCTTAAATAAATTATTAAAAAAAGAGTCATGGTCCGAAAATTTGCTCGAATTTAAATTAATGAGACGCTATTAAATTTATAAATATTAGGAAGTGAATACTAGATATGTTAAATGGACTGAGATAACCCGTAAATGGACCATC
Source organism: Sonneratia alba (assembly GCA_900174645.1). NCBI lineage: Eukaryota > Viridiplantae > Streptophyta > Magnoliopsida > Myrtales > Lythraceae > Sonneratia > Sonneratia alba. The sequence goes on from FWPY01000071.1 coordinate 1,916,776, forward strand.
CAAGCCCAAAATCGGCCTGGACAGTTCCTAACTTGGTCATAACCGTTCTTAGTAGGTTACGGGGGCTTACGGGCCTGTTCCGAAATATGGACCAATTGAACTGTAAACGGCTTGGACCTATTGAAAACCGGCATGACCACCAAAAATCATGCAAATCAACGATCGGATTTTATTAGGTCATTTTAAAATTAAAATAATTAAAATAATTTTTTAAAAAAATTAAAAAGACAAACGGTTTACTGGCCAAACCGGCCCATTTGTAAACAGTTATGGGCCAATTTATATTTGTCTAAATCATAACCTATACTGGACCGGCCTATTAATTAAACGGGTCGAACCATAAACAGGTCAAACGGTTTCAGGCCCATTGTGAACCGGCTCAGACCGTACTTTAACAATACTAGTGAATACCAAAAAAGGGAAGGCAGCAAAATAAATATATGAACAAATAAATGATAAAATTACATCACCAAAATTACCTTTTACATTGTGAAAAGAAATCCCGCGAGCTTGCTGGAGAAAATCACTGAAGAGTACCAATACATGTTGATCTTTGCGTGGTAATTTGGGTCCGCGACCATGTATGGAAAATTCGTATGAGAGGTGTAGAGATTCGGAAAGTTTATCATGGCACGACGAAACTTGATAAGAAAAGTATCGACGTGGACCAATATTTTATCGGACCATATAACTTAACTGGAATAAATAAAATCCAGTAAAATTTAATTAACGCTTCACACGTGGGTCCTGTCTCTTTCACATTGTGTGTGCCCATCTATGTGCATGTTAAATAGAGCTGGAAAATTGGGCCTGCCCGGTCTTGTCCTGACCAGGCCAGTACAATCCAAAATATTATCGTGCTAGGCCGGCACATCCCAGCATAATGTTGGCTCAATAATGATAAGCACGAGCCCAACCAGCCCCACTAAAAACCTTCGTTGTGGAGTTTTCTTTAAAAATAATTTGAAATAATTTTTAGAAACTCAATTCGAGTTAATCATCACATCTTTCTCTCCCTACCATCTAATCCCATTGATATAATCAAAATATATTAGATATAGTTTAAGGGTGTTACTTTTATTTTTAATATAAATAGCTTTTTTTCAAATAAAAATATATATATTCGAGGTTATCAGACTGTGCTAGACCAATAATTTTTGGCCCGGCACGCCCATAAAATTTATCAAGCCGTGCCAGCCCCTGCCCGATAAGCCTTGGGACAGGCCTGGTCTTATCATGACGGGCCTGGGCCGGCCTATCGGGCTGGCTAGAAATTGCCAGCTCTAATGTTAAATTCTCAGCTTGTGAGAAGGGAGTTTGATATAATCACCTCACGGTTGACTTAAGATCGAGAGTCAAGTCCAATGTTCGATTTCTCTCCTGTGAAACCGTTGTGCCGCCCAGCAAGCCCCCCACCAGCACGCCCCCCCACTATACATACTGTGAAAAAAAAAACTTAGTCCACATCTGAAGTTACATCCATTAAGATCACATTTATTTTGGATGCGAAGACGCCAATCGAACCAGATGCTAGTTGCATCGGATGGTCCTAAGACTCGTGGCGTATTTTTATCACGGCCCGAGGCATCGAGTCTTGTGATCTAAGAAATCTCGAAAATGCGTGGAAGTGCAGCACATGGAGTGGGCAGGCCAATTCAGAGCTTATATATATATATAGTTATAATAAGCACCTCCTTTTTAAAGCCGTCTGAAGAACTCACATAAACTACTCATACAGACACCTTGATCCAACTGTTTTTCCTCTGGCTACGGGGCAAGCACGTGCTCTCAGACACTAGCAAAGCTTGACTTCCTAGTCCAGTGTACGTACAATCGACCTCCTTCAATACGACCATGCTTTTTTTTTTTCTAAAAATCTTTTCCAAAGAAATCCCCAAACTTGCGGCAATTTTCTTTAATTACACTAAGAGTTTTGAATTTATAATAGAATAAAAAATAAAATAAAATAACATAAAAAAATTTATAATAAAAATTAAATATATATTTTAATTATTAATTAAAAATAACATCATTATAATAACTCCACTTTCCCTTCAAACTTATTACACATGAAAATCCAACGAGAAGCAATTAATGAAACATCGTGAATTTGACGTAATCTTGGGAGGACGCGAAGTTTAGACCGTACACACAGTACCGTGTCTGTGTGTGTGCGCATATGTCATCAGCGTTTACTTGCCTGAGATAATTGTGCGCTCCTCGCGTTGCTCCGCTAATCCTCCACGTGCCACGTGGACCCATCCGAGAGCTGTCCCTGTATATTATATATATATATATATATATAAAATATTGTAAGTGATTGATTAAACAAAAAAGTTGCACGGAGAACCATAGGCACGAGGAGCCAGAAGACTCCGATCCCAAGCAAGAATTAAAGAAAAATACACATTTAATCTTCAAACGTTATGATTTTACCATTCATATCCAAAACTTTAGATTTTTTTGTTAGTACCGTTGACATGATATTTTAAAATTTTAAAATATTCCAAAAAATTAATTAATTAAAGATAAAGAATTTTGAATCAATTACAAATTAAGAAATTTATTAATAAAAAATATAATTAAATGAATTACTAGAGACTAAAGATGCTCGTTGGAGCCCTGGTTGGCTCCGGAACTGATATTTGCATATGAGACCTATTTTTCTTTCTTTCTTTTTTTTTCATTTTTTATTTGATTTTTTTTCATTGTTTTCAATTTTTTGTTACATTATTTATTCATCGAAAATTTTTAAAAATATTTTTAATTTTTTAAAATGCCACATCAGCGTTACAGAATGAAAAGTCCTACGAGAAGACTGCAGAGCAGTGACAAAAATAAAAAAAAGGTCAATAATAAAATATAAAAACTAAAGATTTAAGATGTAAAATATTGAGATTAAAAATATCATTTCTCTCGATAATTACAACACCATTTAATGCTCCTGTCTCCCTCGCTTCCCACTCCCCGCTCTCTCTCTCTCTCTCTCTCTCTACGTTGTGTAAATCACTATCTCTACCACGAGAAGAATTTTTAAAATCCGATCCAATTGAAAATCGGTATTAGTTTATGAGATAGATTAAAATTTAATATGTTGAATGGTATATTTGATAAATAATATTATTAATAAATATATAATAAATTATTAATATAATAATTATATTAAATAAAAATTTAATATAAAATATAAATATAAATATAATAAAATAAAATAAATACATTACAACATATTTTTATTTTTTAAAATTTAAGTCAGCCAATTTTTTACTAGTTCAACTGAATTCACTGAACAGTTCAATCAGAGTTGATCTCATTAAAAATTTAATTGGATTTTTATAGGAATGGGACTTGGCAAGTGGCCAATTCTCGGTCGAAGCAGCCAACTCGGTCTGGTTTTTAAAACTACGAGGACATGTATGAAAGTTTACTCTTTTAAGACCCAATCTCATGGGTATAAATAAGGAGTAAATGATTATAAAAAGATCTTGTAAGTAAAAATTTCGTATAAAATCTATTAATTTGTAGTCGATAATGAATACATTGAAGTTTTGTGAAAAACATGGGGTGGGCAATATCTGTATTTCTTTATCGTTTTTGCATAGGACATTGGTAGACAACATAAGACTACCCCAAATCGCCACTCGATTAGCTGAACTTGTCCAAATATATATACAGAGACACATATACATACATACATTGCACACACATATATATAATGTGTCATCTTGGTGAAAGAAGATATTGCATATCCAATTGGAACCTATTAGCACAGTGAATAATCATTTCATTCATTCGTAGAATGAAACGAATTTAATATAAGGCTAATAAACTAGTGTTAGACCAATAATTAATTAAGTGTATGAGTAAAAATACTTTAACATTTCTTATATTTAAATAAAGTATAATTTTAATTTAGAGTTTTTTAATAAAATATATATAATTACAAAGATTTTACTTTTTTTAACAAATAATTGCATATGGGAAAAAAAATAATTGACCAATAAATTATGAGATCTCTTAGACTCTTACCCTTCAAGTTCGGGGACAACGTGAAGATCGAGGGTTTTGTAGCGCAAGTGCATTGGGGTTGCTTCTGATCGGCACAAACCCTAAATGACCACAGCCCATTGTTATAAATGGACTCCGCCCTTCAGGACATCGCAACACCGGCCAGATATTCATTAATCAAATTAAAGATGGCGCCATCGCTCGTTGTCGATGACCGTCTCCGGGTTATCCTATTACTATCAGTGTTCCTCGCCCTGGTCCAGTCGTCGAGCGCAGTATACAACGTGGTGAGCTACGGTGCAAAATCCGACGGCCGGACCGACTCCACAGCGGCGTTCTCCAGGGCATGGACCGCAGCTTGCAGCTCCGCGGTGCCAGCCACCATCTACGTGCCCAAGGGGAACTTCCTGCTCGGCGCCATAACGTTCAGAGGCCCGTGCAGGAGCAGGATCACGTTCTGGCTCACCGGCACGTTGCTGGCTTCGTCGAACTACTGGAGCCTCGGGAACAGCAACGACTGGATCCTGTTCCATTACGTGGACATGGTCACAATCTATGGCGGGACTGTGAATGCCCAGGGAGCCACTTACTGGGCTTGCCGGATGGCCGGGAGGAGCTGCCCGAACCCTGCAAAGGTACGTTGACTTTACGAAGAAGAATAATTACACATGCATTGTTAACAGCCAGCTTCTTCCTCATATTGTTCTGATATCCCTAGCTCTCCTCTTCAGCATTCATATTTCGTAGCTCCCTAATTCCTTTCGGTTTCAATGCTTTGAATTCAATCTGCAGTCGATTTCGATCCAGAGATCGAGCAACGTGTTTGTGAGAGGCCTGACTTCGGTGAACAGCAAGATGTTCCACTTCTTTGTCTCCCAGAGTGCCAACGTCAGGATTCATGGCGTGAAGTTATACGCACCGAGCTGGAGCCCGAACACGGACGGCATTCACATCCAAAACTCAAACGGCATAACCGTCACCTATTCGTTGATAAAAACCGGAGATGACTGCATCTCAATGGGCCCCGGCTCCAAGAACATATGGATCGATCGGATAGCCTGCGGCCCCGGCCACGGAATAAGGTAACAACGAATAACTTACAATAAATTATATCGGCAGTTTCAGCAGCTGTCTTAGTTACGTTTACATAATCCCCATCCGTATTTCAGCATAGGGAGTCTTGGGCAGGCAGCCAACGAAGATGCCGTTCAGAACGTGACCGTCAGGAACACGATATTCACCGGAACTCAGAACGGAGTACGGATAAAGACATGGGCAAGAGCTTACACCGGCTATGTCACCTCAGTTTCTTTCAGGAACATTGTCATGAAATACGTCTTCAACCCAATCATCATCGATCAGGAGTACTGCCCCAACAACATAAACTGTCCCTCCCAGGTATTGCTCTCATTGATTTTCGGATTACATAGAATCAGTTGCCGATACGGGAAACACTAAATTGGATGAAATTATTTTATCGCGTCTCCTATCTGCAGAGCTCGGGGGTAAAGATAAGCCGGGTGACGTTCAAGAACATAAAGGGAACATCGGCCACGCAAGTAGCCACGAACTTCCTGTGCAGCTCGACGAATCCATGCCGGGGCATCAAATTACAAGACATCAATCTGTCTCACTACACCAAGAAACTTACCACCACTTCGTATTGTAAGTACGCAGTAGGAAGCGCATCCGGGACCGTTCGCCCTCAAAGTTGCCTCATATAAAAGAGAAAATTCTCCGATGTGGGAAAAAGTGACAAGCAACAAGTAGTGATCGATACCATCATCAGCTGCTCCGCAGAAGATCGCCGAACGGCCATTTACAATCGCGATCTCCAGTCTCATTCTTAAGTTTGATATCTTTCCAGAGTGAGTCAGTCATTTCTATTAGAATATCATTTTCCTTAGTTTGTCATCGTTTACTTGCATCGATGATTCGTGATACGAGATGAATGAATAATAGGAGCTGCGGGTCACTTACATTTATTACCGTCTGTAAAGTGACCTTTTTAACTTTGACCCAATTGTGCGACAATAAGAGCTCTTCCCTTCTCTCTCTCTCTCTCTCTCTCCCCTAATTAAAATACCATTATACCGAAGTCTATCTATCCGTCGAGTGTCTTTCTTCTGACTTAAGACTTATGCCACCAATCTGAGTTTTCTATCTTGACCAGTCATGTCGATGATCTGATTTCCTCTTTCCCTTTATAAGATTGAAGAAAACCTTCAGAGTATTAACTCAGCAAAGCCGGGTTCTCAGAGTCCGGCTTCTTGAGTGTGATCTGGTCAGTTTGAAACTTCATTTACGACCGTTCGATAGATAAAAAATTTGAACCGCGAATCTCGCCAAACCATAAGAGTTGGGCTTTCTTTTAATTCAATTTTCAACAGAAGTGCAGTCTCATCCTGGTTCGGACCAAGTTTGCAGCATCGAAATGATCAGTGATGGATGATGCAGTGTCCTCAAGATCTACCATCCAGCCATTTCCTCTGCCATATTACAGCAATATTGTCCATTTAGAATTCCATGTACAAAGAGATAAGAAGGGGAAATTTTTTTTTTTCTTCAGCGTATCACCAAGAGGCTGGTCGCATTGCACATCCCGTAAAGGAAAGAATTCGGAAAACGGGTTTGTCATTCAGGGCCATCATCAGCTCGAGCGAGCTTGAGCTCACTTTAGATTGTATGCAGTAGGGTCACTTACTTCACTTCATTGTGATGCCCAGGTTAGCACACTGATTGGCCTCAACATAAAGAATTGCTAATCCAAATTATCAGAATTTGCAGTAGTCGGAGAGTTATATATACAGGCATACCAGAATTCTAGCTTGCACAAATTCAAAGATTCACCAGGTAACTTTCGTCTTCGGACGGAAAGGTCAGGAACTCCCATCACAAACTTTTTGTCAACCACCACTACAGCACGAGACCGAGCACCACATTACTTAACCTGATTTCTAGTAAATCGCATCTTCCTTCATGTGAGAAAGGAGAAGCCTTCTCAACTATGGCGGTCAGCTCTCACATCCACTGGAATTTGAAATGCGAGTCGAACATCCCACCTTTTCTTGACACGGAACACCATGACTGATGAGTTGATGTTGTCCCGTGGCACCATGGCACCTGGGGCATGAATTGGACCTTCATCTTCATTGGCGCTGTCTTTGCTTTCCCATCTTCCTCTCCAACCTATTCCACCAATAAGCTTCCTGATGGTCTGCTCCGTGATAATCAATTGGGAGACTTTCCCACTTTCTTTTTTCTATATTTCCTCACTTTGGCTAGGACAAGTAAGCAAACAAATGACTCCCAAATTGCAAAACCTTTTCACCTTTTTATTATTTTTCATTTGCTGAAGAGTTGAAAAAGGAGGATTAAAACTACACATCCTCTTTAGAGATGCTTTCACAGAACGACTGCCTACAAAAAGAGAACAATAATAAAGTTCTTGAAGATAAGGAGAGATTAGAGTGAGATCACTTACCCAAAGAGAAGCCCAGCCAGCACAGACCTCTGAATCGTAGCCTGCTTTGAATTGAAGTCTTTCCCATAAGTATGCTTGTATACTGCACTCCAGTGGTTGGTATCGAAGTTGTACCAGTAACTAGCACAAAGAAACAAAGGGAAAGAAACACTGATGTTAGTCAGTTGCCACATGTAGCAGTTGTCTTTCTAGTCCAAGGGAGAAGGAAGTGGATAATGCTCAACCTTAATTTATTGTTGGAATCAAATCGTTGCTTGAATGCAAATGATAAAGCATTTGAGGGTAATGAAATGCTTGGGATGAATGACAATGCTTCATCCTGAAATTAAGGGGACAACTGTTAGCAAAAGCAGGGTAGAATCAGAGTGTTCTGTTCAACAGTGGTTGTGAACGTGATATTGACCACCTCAAAAGATTTGCAAGTGAAATAAATGAGAGAACTACCTTATATGAATATCCCAGTTTCAGCTCCTTTTCATCATATTGGGCAGTGCAAACCCCACTCAGAACATGACCTTTAAGAATCCCATTTAGAGACAGTATTCTCTTCACTCTTTCCTCATCCTCCTCCTCTTCCTCCTTCTCTTGCAATGAAACCTCACCAATGGGGACTTAAATGTTTCTCTCAGCTACATAAAGATGACAGACGGTTATAGCTGGTGCAACTCTCACTATAAGCAAATCTAGGGAAATGAACAGGGGACCCCAAAAAAGTGATCCCAATACAACAAAAGAAAACTTTCTTCATAGTCAAGCAATTCAAGCAGTACTCTTTCCAAATTGTTTCAGTAGGGGATAAAATTTTATTTGCTTAAGACTGTAGCAAGAGATTTCCAGCAACAGAAGACATGTCTCTACTAACCATACAGCTTGGGAAAGTTAATATACAGCTTATTGTAACTACCCAGTTTCTTACCCCCAAGAAAACTACCCAGATTGATTAGAGAGACCAGTGACCATCAGAAAAACACTAAAAAGACCAGAGAACTTTGACAAAAGTCCAGTATCCATGGAAAATGCAATCCAAATTTAGAAAATCAGGAAGCTGAACGATACTGGGTTTTGAGCTACAGCAAAGTAAAATTGCCATTTATAGTAAAGGAATGAAAGCAGTTCAACACACTGACTATCAATATCACAAGTTGAGAAGTCAGTTGCAAATGTTCCAAAGATGGACTAGACAGAGTGGCCTAATTTTGTCACTCCAAGAATAGGTAGGAGAATACTTACAAGACCAGCAGATGAAATTTCCCAGCAAGCACAAACAATCTCAAGGGGAAAAAAAGGTGGCTACAGTAGAAACTGCAAATACTTACAAGATAGAAGATGGAACAGGAGATGAAAACTCGAGAGCATAGTCAGGATCAGCTAGATCTGCAACCATTGCCACCTCTCCTCGTTATGCCTTACCAAATGGAGAAAAGGTAATGTCTCAGAAAATTTCCAGCATGCACAAACATTCTAAGGAAAAAAAAAAAGCGCCTACGGTAGGAAGTACAACTGGATCCACCCTGTGAATTACAGACTATATCTCCTATCTGCAGCCCCGAAGAACATCATCAGCACAGACAAGAAGGGGACAAGTTCATCATGTAGATAATGATGCCATTGAAGTAAAAAAATTCTATTCCTGAGTAATCCTCCTCAGCCCAGCAGAAAATTCAATTTCAAGCACGACCCACTTCTCTCCACGATTTCTTCAGTTCTCAGGTTGAGATATTTTGGTACGAAATGAGAAGCTGCTAAGTTAATTATTCACCAATTTCGTGAATTTCCGGGTGATCGATGCGTCTGAGCAACGAAAGAGATCTAACCTTGACATCATGAGTGGCTTGGGGATGTAGCCTCGGGCCAACATCGAAGGTTGATCGGACCAGAGCGTTCTGCTCCTCCACATCGTATTGTATGGAGAGGTGCTTGGAGTTGTTCTGGAAGGAGAGTCTGAGCTTGGCGAGGCTGCCAAAGAGCTTGCATGAGACAATGTGGAAGAAGATGGAGCTTTCGCTGTCGTACTCGGAGGTGACTCGGATGGAGGGCCGCTTCGGAAACGGGAAGAGGAGCCGAAGCTGAGGGTCGGGGCTCGGAGGCGGGGGAGCCAGCGAATCCCGTGGGAGACTGGGCGGGACTACGTAGTTAGTGATGGGAGGGTTCGGTGCGGGAGGAGATGACTCCGCCCCTGATGCTTCTGCTGGGCTTTCTTGGGCTCAATTGGAGAAGAAGAATGGGGGAAGAAAACAAATAAGACGTAACATTGGGATCAAAATGAAAAATTCCAGAAAGATTGGCCCATGCAGGTCTCGAACCTGCGACCTTCGCGTTAGAAGTCCCAGAATGCACAGGGATAGGACCCATCCACTCAATCGACCAACTTTTATAGTATGAAAGTCATGAAACATGGGAAAATTTTATTAACTTATTGAGGCTTATCAGAGACAGTATCCCGAGATGCTCCTAGCAGTTAGAATGGGAGTTTCTCCTGCAGTTCTTCCAGCCAGCTTCTTTCCCTCTTTCTTATTTTTTACTTTGATACTGATCGTAGGTGTTGGAAATCTTCACGAATCAATGAGCCTCTCCATCACCAACTTGACAACAGCATGAGCATCAACTGTCACTGCGACCTTCACTGCAGGTTTGCCACACCATTCTGAGACTTCACCAAATCTGAAATGAATAAAAACAACCAGCAAGTCGATTGATAACAAAGTTAATGGGCCACACAATAAATTCATGGAAAAGTTTCGCGAAGATTTATCTTGTTGCCAGTGATGCAAAAACACAAAAAATATGCCTCTGAGTGCACGTAATTGGCAGGGCTAAGATGTTTCTCAATCAGGCAATATAACTATTCTTTCATGTCTTTCATAGCATTTTGACGTAAAATTTAGCCAACTGGTTATGGAGGGTCCTTCTAGTACATTTAGATGAGTTGAGTAACTCCCTCAGGAGAATTGAATTTGAAGGACCTCCTGCCCATGGTCGACCATATTCTGATTGGCGTCCCTGAATTTGTGTTGTTGTTGTTGATAGAGGTGTTTGATAGGGGATGGTGAAAATGCAATAGAGGTCAAGTTATTGCTTTCTTATTTTCTAGAGGTCCAATGTATATCCTACCTTTTCTGCATGTTGTACAATATTGTAAGACCCCTTGTGATGCCAGTGGTTTGAACTCTTACGACACCCTTGGTGTAAGTTATGAGTGAAGGATTTATGGCTGCAAGGATCGCTGTCGGGTCATGAAGGTATGCTCCTGCATACATACATACATATAGTATATATCACAAGTAAGATTAAGGAGTTTCTTTTGTTGCTGATGACAGTAATTTCCTTTAGGAAAAATGAGATTAAACCTCTCATGGAATAGGCCTCATGATGATAAGCAAAGTAGACTTCCAAAATTCGGGACAGAAAGTGAGCAATTTTTCCACCCGACTGTGCCAGCTTGTCACGATCAGCATCTATACCCCGAGAAAACAAAACAAATTCAGTCACTATTGCAAATACAAGTGTTCTGCTTAACTTGCAAATATTTCCTGTTGGGTTCGTCATACTTGTCTTTGTTAACAAACCCAATTTTCCCAAGAAAAGAAAGAAAAATCTCAGTTCTGAATTACTCAGAAAAAGTTCTGTCTGCAATGTGTTCGCAAAACTTTGCTCAAGGATAGAGCATAAGGATGTTGTTGGCGGTGCACTGAGTAGCAAAGGTATCTCCTTGAAGGGGGTGATTGTAACAGCTCCATATCTCACTTAAAAGTTTAAGATTCTACAGTATTTACATATAATGTTCAGACTGTTGGGTGAGATGGATTACCTGTTAAGATAACCTGATGTGTGACATTTATCCCAACAGCTAATACATCTGCTCCACTGGTGAAAACAATGTCGGCAGCATCTGGGTCACCAAAAATCTGTAGCCAATCAAAGATCAGGCTCCTTTGAGTTTAACATGACACTAGTACCATCAGTCCTCTCAATCTCTGTCTCATCTTGCTCTTCACTCTCTATAACTATTTTCTGGAAAATTAGTGATCCAGCTTCCTCGACAAAATATTAAACAAAGACATAAGAAGAATTGAAAAGAGAATCAAAGCACAAGAACAAGATTGCATAAAGTTGTTCAAGGTAACCTGATAAACATGAAATTCGTCGATTAGAGAAAGGGGAAAAAGACTATTAAGGCTCACATTTGCTTCTGCTGCAGGGTTGACGTTTCCATTGACAGAAAAGGCTCCGCCAAGAAGAACAACTTGCCCGATCTTCTTTACAAAGGATGGATCTTGTTTCATGGCCTAATTGCATACAGCAAGTAAATAAGATGTAAAAATCATATTATAGATCTAGAAATTGAAAAGGATCAAGAATATGACCAGTGCAATGTTCGTGAGTGGCCCCAAAGCCACAACAGTTACTTCCCCGGGATAAAGGTTTGCTTGCTCTATGAGAAAATCAGCTGCCGACTGTTCTATTGGCTTGCTGTTTGGTGGAGGGAGGTTTTGATTTCCAAGTCCATCAGCACCATGCACAAAATCAGCAATCCGAAGCTTTGTACCTTTCTTTACATATAACAAATCAAGATGAAATCAAAAGATAAATTGTGCAAGAAGTAAAGTCAAAGAATGAAAACATGGGAGAGAGCACACACTGTTATTGTGACCTGGGACCCTTCAGCTACAGGGATATCAGTCTGTCCTGCAATCTCTAACTGGACCAAACAAGTAAGAAATGGGAACAATTCAATCAAGTGAGTATTTAATAGGACGAATACTCGAGAGAGACCTCATTCTTTAGAAACTCATGCCAAATTACCATTCGATGAATTAACTGAAGACAGGATTAATGCGTACCAAATGCAAAGCATTCCTAGTGGCTAGAGTCGTGTAAACATTGCCATATATTGTCGTAAGCCCAATAACCTCCACTTCTGGTGATCTTAATGCCAGAAATATTGCCAAGGCATCATCTGCAGCAACAAATCCCAATCATAACACCAAATTTCAGCTAGCAGTTCTGCTCAAAAAATGAGGGTACAAGGAAAAGTTGAAGGGTTTTCACTTGGCCATGACTCCATATTAATACTCTTCTTTCGAGGAACTGAGCTACGGACATGAGCATTTGACACAAAACCGCTTACGGAAATCTAGGGAACCGATCGAAAGGGAAACTTTCTCTGTGTCATGGGTCATCGAGAAGAGTGTAAAAGGTACATAAAAATGCGAGCTTTATCAGATGCTTCAATTCAAACTGAAATGAACCAACAGAGGTAGCAGCTAAACTGAGCGTTTAATTCAACTTGGGTTGAGGCAGAAAATCGCTGGGAAATCCCAAAATGGCAGCCCCAAAAAAGATAGGATTTTTTTACTCCATAATTGTTAATTCCATTCATTGACTTCAATATTTACAACCAAGCTTGCAAAACCTCAAAAGCCAGGGTTTGAATGCCCAAAAACTTGATAGGTTCCCAAGAAAACAATACCCCAGCGAGCTCGAGAGAGGGGAAAGGAGAAACAATCAACGCAGGCAGCTTACCGATGCCGGGATCGGTGTCGATGATTAGCTTCTTGGGCGTCGTGGCCATGGCCTTTGAATTCAGGAATCAGCAGAGGAGACCAAGGAACACAGCAGCTGCTCCTAAGCTGGTTCCGCGATTCGACACGTTATCTTCTTTTTGTCGCAATAGCACCAGGCTGCGTTATGAAAGAAAAGAACATGTCGGATACAATTGTTGACACGAAGAACTGACTAATCATATGACTATAGTCAATATAATTTCATATTACAACTTTTCCATCAAAAATCTATAAATTTGTATTGAGTTAAAATTATTGTATCAGAATTTTTTTTACACTCAAAAAATTTATGAGATAGTCCCATATTCAGTTTGGTTTATCATCATCGAATCAAACCAGCCACGATTGGAGAAAACAATAGAGGATGTATTGGTATGGATGCATAAACTTTAGTGATCAGTATGTAATTTTCTAAAACGCTGTTGCAACTGACGGGTGACCGTTGGTGTCTTTGACTTTTTCCCCGGTCTAACCGCAAGTTTTCGAAGCCTGGAGGGGCAAAAGTGGCAAACAATCACCCCATCCCTCTCTGTTCATTTCAAATCAGCGGTCGTCTTCTTCGTTCTTCTATGTTTGGCTCCATTTCTATCTCACAATTCGGTCGCTTTCATTCCATTCTCTGTATGCCAACAGAGATATAATGAAGAGACATTCTTCTTCTTCGTCGTCGTCGTCGTCGTCGTCGTCCACTTCTTCATTGGCTAATCAGAAGAAGCCCTCTGCAGCAACGAAAGGAACAGCAGCCTTGGTGCGGAGGAAGAAGCTGACGAATGCACGCAGGCCTCTTCGGGATCTCAACGCTGCGGTTTCCTGTAGCAATGGCAACAATGCCTCTTTTTCTTCCTCTACTTCCACGTCAATGGAACGTCCGAATGGCTGCCCCAGGTTCTTCCTCTCAAACTCGTCTTCTTGTGCAAAAGCAAGAGCCCCTTTGAGTAACAGATTAGGAGCTCTCCCGGGAACCCCCAAATCATATCCTGCTCCGAAACCCAAGAATAATTCAAAACCATCAAAGTCCGTGGGGAAGTCGAAGAATTGTTCTGTTTCGGGTAACCTAGAGGAAGGATCCTCGAAGAAAAAGCAGGATTTTGAGCTCGATTTATGCCACGACAATGCCGCAAATTGCACTCCTAATAGGAAGATTACTGGAAGCTCAGGTTCAGGGCTACAGCTGCACTGTAGAGCTGATGAGAATAATGATAGTAACGAAACTAAAATCAAGACTCCCCCAATCGAAACTTCTGATTCACCAGAGATACAACGCGGCGGTTCGGATGTGCCTTCGACTGCAAAAATGGCATCAGGACAAACATCACTGCAGCCTTGTTATGGAGCTGGGCATGTCCTTTCTGGAATTACTGACAAGAGGAAGTGCAAGCCTGGGGGCATTCTGACATTGAAAGACAATGATTCGGAGTATAACATTGTTTGTAATGTATTTGAGAATGTTGATGCTTATGATGATGATAATGAAAGTGGCGCTCTTGGGAGTGGCAAGACTTCAGGGCTCTCCCCAGTCCCTTTACCCTGCGAAGCTTTGTTCCATTGGTTATCTCCTTGTCGTGAAGAAGGTGAGAAGGATCAGAAGAGTAATTCTCCTACTCACAGGCTACATGAATTGGTGTCAGCCTCTCTCTCTTCTTCTGATGTACTCTCTAAGTGCAGTCTATCCAGTAGTGCTACTGATTGTAGAAGTGGGAATAGTCAGAGGGAGAATACTGCTCCAAGACATTCTTCGCGAGGTCTTGTTGACTTCCGGGGATTTTTTGTGCCTGCAAATGAAACGTTATCTCCAAGTCACATGACACTGATCTTCTCCAATTCCACTTCAAATGACAGGCAGGAATGCAATTTCTATGATAAACGAAAGGATAATGCCCTCTCCACCAGCTCGTTTGATAGTGGAAATGTTATTCAGACCCCAAGTTCCAGCTCGGCATCAAAAAATCCTGGGGAAGATCAGAAGGATTCTGACTTGAATTTGGTAGCTCAAGCCTTTGATAAGGTAGACTTGTCTACGGTGCATGATCATCAGTTGATGTGGAGCCCTGCCAATCTGAGAAATTCAATTGATCCAGCACAAGTTCAAAATGTTGGAGACAGAAAACTTGCTTCTTGGGTTTCAAATTCTACATCAGATTTTGCATCATCACAGGATCCTTTAAGGATATCATGGAGGGATGGACTAGGTAGTCGGAATTTTGAGATGGATGAGTGTGATTGCTGCAGATGCTTCTCAGATGAAGAGGAAGATTCCAACTCAAAGCTGCATCATAGTCCGGAGCAGAGTAGTGGAGTCGTATATAATAATACAAAGCTGGAAGCTAAGCAGAAGGTGGAAATGGATTCTGACATTCAATGCATGTCCTTGGATTCCATAAGCTCTGATGGAAATCTCTTGATTGCTTCGGATGATTCCAGTTGGAATTTATGCTACAAGAACAATTTCTTCCAAGTCTAACTTATGTTTCTCGCCCCGTTGTCCTATGTAACTCTTAGAAGACCATTTCTTCGTCACTGATTTTTTCTACTAGTTTGATATTTTACATTTTCATTGCTCCCGAGACCTTAAACAGTGGTTTGGTAATTAGTACAATCATCAAAATGCAGCTTCTGCTTCATTATAGAGACATTCCAGAAGGCTAATTATGTGTTCTCTGCTTGCAACCTTATATATCCGGATCTTCCTGAAGTCAAGGCCATTTAACATGAAACCTGCAATACTCTGACTCAATCAGTTTAGAGGGTTTCAGTTTCATATCCAGGATACTTCTGCAATTGGATTGATCAAGTTAGTGAATCTTAAATATGGTTCTGATGGCTTTTCTTTTTTAAAATCAAATACAGCTGTTCTAAAAGGAGATGAAATATGTTGCATCTCCTCTGAAAAACAGATGAAATAATCTCAGACAGTCAGGATTTTTTTCTTTCAATGTTTTTCAAAAACATAGTGCCATCAAGTGAATTATAAATCGTCTTGCAAATTTTGGCATTGAACTTCTGCCAGGTATAGGTACGCTGAAGGAGCTCTGTAACTGACAGTGCGCAAACTACTTTGAACATGAGATATGTTATTATGGTCTATTTCCTTTGCATGATCTATGCATGAGAAGTTCAATTTGATGATATAATTAACATTTTGCTTTGATGCTAACAAGTTTCATATTCAGCTTTCCAACATCTTTGGGTGAAAATGACTGAAGTTTTTAAACTTTTGGATATCAACATTCTCCAATCAGGTCCTAGGCTTTATCTTGATTGTGATTTCAAAACAGCTGCTTTCCTTCCTAAATCTAAAAACCACCAAAAGCTTCCACACTTTTGGAAAGTTCTTTCTTGTTTCGCATTGTTTTTGTTGGTGATGCATCTCTTTTGTTAACTATGACAGCGTGTTGAGATGGAAAATCACATTGCAGAAGAAACTGAAACTGCCATTGGTTTGGACTCTGATCATGATCTTACCGATGCCTATTTCACTCTAGAAGAATTGACAAGGTCAAGCAGAAGCTTGTCTATGTTGGTTGCGTTTGAAGAGATGTAAGAGTTGCTGGTGGTCTTTTGGTCCTTTTGAGATCTCAGTTTAGGACCTAGACAGGAGTACTGACTTGTCGGATAATAAACTCTAGAAAACTAGGAAATTTATTGCAGAGAACTGTTTCAGAAAAAAGAAAATTTTAACATGCTGTTTCATTAATATTTTCAAGTGTTCATCTGTTGTCAAAAAACTCATCTTCTGAGTCTAATACCGATCACAGCTTGTCTGTTCCTATCAGCGACTGGATCTTCATAAATTTCTCGTAGGTATATTATACATACATACATACATATATATATCTACGAATAATAGGGAAAGAAGGAAACAATCAAAAGCTAAGTTAAAAAGGATATTGCTTAGTTATTTATTTATTTTATCTTTTGAGGATCCGTCGGTTTGCTTCTAGAAAAGGGGCTCCAGATGGCATCTCGGGAGGCTATCATCCATACCTCAACTACTTACAATCGTTATACATTATACTTATGGACTTAAAAAAAGAATACAGTATTATGAGTTTTATTTATGAGAGTTGAATTTATATCACTTCTTTTGGTCCTTTTGAGATCTCAGTTTAGGACCTAGACAGGAGTACTGACTTGTCGGATAATAAACTCTGGAAAACTAGGAAATTTATTGCAGAGAACTGTTCCAAAAAAAAGAAAATTTTAACATGTTGTTTCATTAATATTTTCAAGTGTTCATCTGTTGTCAAAAAACTCATCTTCTGAGTCTAATACCGATCACAGCTTGTCTGTTCCTATCAGCGACTGGATCTTCATAAATTTCTCGTAGGTATATTATACATACATACATACATATATATATCTACGAATAATAGGGAAAGAAGCAAACAATCAAAAGCTAAGTTAAAAAGGATATTGCTTAGTTATTTATTTATTTTATCTTTTGAGGATCCGTCGGTTTGCTTCTAGAAAAGGGGCTCCAGATGGCATCTCGGGAGGCTATCATCCATACCTCAACTACTTACAATCGTTATACATTATACTTATGGACTTAAAAAAAGAATACAGTATTATGAGTTTTATTTATGAGAGTTGAATTTATATCACTTATGATTATACATTGAAAATAATATTATTGTATGAAATTTTCTTCCCTTTTCGTGATAAGAAAGTTTAAAAATATGGTTTTTATGAGAAAAAAGTTAAAAAAATGGTGTATCGATACTAGGAAATTCCAAGAGGGTGACTTGGGGAATGGGTTGGTGCAATGTCATATGTCATATGTCATCTTATGTTATTAGATAACAGCAACTCAATAAACACCTCCCCAAGTTGTCACCACATAAAACATGAATTAGTTTGGTCCTTCCCTCCATTTACCAAATGCCTAATTTATATATATATATATATACACACACATATATACAAACAAAGGGCACATTATAAATGCATTACCTCTTCTTCCAAATCCACGTCGTGCCAAGCAAAAGTCCATTTTTATATTGCACTAAGTTGATTGTTCTTTGACATACTATACAACTGAAGGCTTGGACCAGATATAAGGTGAAGGGCCAACAGTGCCATGGTGGAGCTGTTAGCTGCAATAGTCTATCTTATTTTAGGCGTGAAAGAAAGTCTCCAAAACTCGAATTGTTCAGAGCAATCCTCTCCCACGGTGCAAAGAGTCGACTTTAGACGATTATTAGAACTGCTTGTGTGCACTGTATATCGCACCTGAGGTATCGGCCGAGCAAGCATCTATCTTCATTCAACTTCAACAGTTCTAAATCTGCAATTCTTGCGCATGGGCTTATACTCACTCTCCAGCGATCACTCCGACAGCTTTCAACGCCGTGGAATTCGACCACCCATGCAACGATGAAGGGTATCGATCATGAAATCGGTCGACATCGTTTTCTTTGGAGGTAGTCTCATCTTTTGATAGGGCAACATGTCATAACTTATAGACGAAGCTTCCAAGAGGACCAGGCAATGGCTGCAACGTCAACTGAATGTGCCAACCTACCCACTTCTACTTGACCCATCGCTGTCATCACCATCGACCTTGAAATAACCCGGTGCAGTGCGTCGTCTATTGGCAAAATCTCCTTTCCTTTCCTTTGTTTTGGAAGGCCCCAGAATCGTATTTCGTCCGGGGGAAGAGAGTAACTTTCTCGGAACCGTGGCCGGTTGGACTACATACATTGCATATTGGATTCGGTTTTATTGAGATAAGCATGAAATGAAATGCACAGACTTGTCGAATTGTCCATTGTATATAAAATCACGAAGCAAGTTAATATGGTACGCAAGCAATCATCAGGTGCTACACAGACGGATATGACCCGCAAAGTCAAATATGGAGACAACTTCTACAGGATGTAATCATGTTGACAAAACAACAATAACAAAAGGAATCCTCATCCAGATTGTACATGACTAACTAAAGATTTCTACTCTCTTTGCTGTAAATAATGTTGTCGGTAACGGTTCGGTTCCTTGCTGTCGATTGATTCGTCGTGCCACTCTTCTTATGGGTGTTGCACTCTCGAATAGTAAGACCAAGATCTCACCTACGGGAAGCGCATGCTGATAACGCCATGGCTTCTTAAGATGTAGAAATATTCCCGACCCCAGCTGTCTGTCCCTTCCCCTGCATTACATCAGGCAAAAATGTTCTTGGTCGTGGGGGCACTTTGGAGAAATTAATAATGAGAAAAACACTGCGAGAAGTGAATTTAGCTGCTGTTGGCATCTCCTTCGATCTCAAAATAACTACAAACAACTCTCGATCTTCATATGCATCTTTATTTATATGTTCTTCTCACCCATTTATAATTGAAAATCGAATAACAACCAGGGAAACAAGTCGATTCTTAGCTCTCTATTCATCAGTCTCCGTCTCTATCCGTCTCTATCTCCTCCGCAGAATAATCGAATTGCCGTGTTAGACTGCCATATAGCCATCAGTTCCACCACCTATAAGGATATTATTCTCCTTTTGAAAACTGCCCCACAATCTTCCGTTCGAAGCCCACCACTCCTCCTCCTCCTCCTCCTCCTCCTCTTCCTGTTCTTGGTTTTCCTCTCTTCATCTGCTTCTTCTTCGACGAATAACAGAAAACAGAAGGTGGGTCTTTGTCGATCGGAGATGGAAGGCCTGATACCGATGGTTTACAGGGCAATCAAGCGCACGAGAACCCGCAGCCATTACGAGTGTCTCTCTTCTGGTGCTGCTCAGACTTACAGCATCGCCGACTTCTATGTCAGCAGTCATGGAACATCCGAGACACATCTGTATCCCAACGGTGACCTTGAGGCTTTGGGTAGTGGTGCCACCGGCAGATTCAGTAATGGGCATCGCCGGTATGGCTCTGTAGGTGATTTATCATTCTCCCAGAGAGACCGTGAGTTCGACGGGTCAAAGCAGAACCACAAGCAGCTCACAAGGTTCCGGAGCAGTAGAATGCTCTCTTGTTTGACGGGTGGAGCTTAAGATGTTTCTGTCTGAAGTGGTCTCGGGTGGGTGGATTTGTTGTTGGACTTTCTGCTACCTTCTTATTTTGTGCCTGTAAATATCCATAACGGAAATAGCTCCTTCTGTAATGTGAAAAGGATCATCCTGATGGAAACTCGACTCACCGGCAGATGAAAGAAGAGGAGAAGCCGGAAGAAGTCTCGTGCAGTTGCCGGTTTTCTTCTCGCCGGTCTCACACAACCCCATAAATGTGCATTTGCGTTCTGGTTAAGGATTTAAGATTGAACAGTCTTTATCAAATAAGGTTTCCGTTAAATGGTCATTGTAAGATGTCTCCTCAGCCTTTTTATTTGCTCTTTCTCTGTACGATTTCTTGTTTTCCTTGATAATATGTTATTCGGCTGAGCAGAAGTCAGCGTAATGGGAAGGTCTCTGATTTTTCCTCGTACCATTTGAACAAATTTTCAAGAAATAGTGCTCCCGGTTTATATTCAAAGTACCAATCATCTTCCATCTATTAGATGATATATTGGACAATGATGAGACAGATTGGATATGCTCTAAGAAGCACAGACGCTCCAAGCGACTTAGGCATTATCTGATGCTGCAGATTTTTCCTATATGAGCTTATTTGCTTTCACTATAATATGTAAAGCAAATTTGGTAGAGCAGAAGATATTCATGGCTCCCAATTCCGACTTCAGAGCACCTCTACAAACTGAACTACATCTATCATGACCTATTAGTGTATCCACTCAAATTGATCAATAAGGAAGCCATTAGACAAAAAAAAAGTCTGGAAATGAATAATGTGCTTATGTAAGCAAATCCTGGTCCTTGAGAACTTGCTATATCACTGCATTTCGCCTCTGCTCAACACATTGATTACGTTGCAAGTCTTCTTGTCTGGCTTTGAATTGATCTGCATATTGAATGGTGAATTAGTTTGCAGAATCTGAAAGCTGAATGAGAGGTTGGTTTTGAGGAGAGTTTCAGCACCTTCTTAGCAAGGAACAGCACAGCACTGACCAGCATAGATCGATCCACTGAACACATTGTGCTGAAAGTTGAATCAAACTCCATTGACGGGAAGCCACTGTGTCCCTTCCCCCTCTTAAATCTTTCCCTGTCCCTAGCAATACTACAGAAGTTGAGGTTCTTGACAGATAAATACCATAACATTGCATTTGGTGCCAACATCATTATGTTTGTGCCAAACTCGTTTTACAAGACTAAAACCAGCTAGCCCACAACCAATGTCGTCCCTTTTGCTGCCCAATATAGCCAAGAACTCGACTTGGATCGAGAGATGCAACTACTAACACAGCTGGTTGGCTCTGGTTCTTGGTACCAAGAACAGTATACTGGGGATTTCCGCAGGGGAAGTTTAAAATTGAGGTAGCTGGATTTATTATTGAATTGAAAGAATCGAGACAAGAGATGGATTACGCAGTGCACATGATATATCTGCTATTCGCACATTCTCAAATTCCCACTTGTGCCACATAATAACCTTCTATTAGATTTATGTCCAGCCTGCAGAATCACGATTTATATAATTTAACCCCGACTCTTCCTACACTCATCCATGAAAATCGAACCCGAGATGTTTTACTTTGGCACTGATGAGGTGGACTCACCAGATTCAGATCGTGGTCCCGCATCCAAACTACTTAGATTGAGTTTGGGTTGCTTTGAGGTTGTGGCCGTCTTCAAGAACCTACAAAAAAGTCGAACCTGGGCATTGTGGCCCAGATCAACCCTCCAATGATTAAGTAGGTATATTGATAGAATGAGAGGGAAGAAGAGATGGAGAGGACCAGCCAGAGAAGAAGAACTCCCTTTCCCTACAGGAGATATGTGTTTTATGGAGTTACGGGTCTGACGATTCATTTGGGCGAGTCGGGTCGGGTTGGGCTGGAAGGCCAGCAAGCACTGTCCATAGCAGGCACCATACCAAGATCCTTCCCTTCTCTCCTATTGTCGAATACTGGTTTTGGTGATGACGGTCTCTTGGACTTGCTCGGTACAAGGTCACCTTGCAGATCGGACTGAGCGAGCAATCCGATGACTCTGATTATTCCCCATGAACTCTCTTATGTAAAAGGACATCGAATCTGCCGAGTGAGATGCGTGCTCACAGCAAATGAACATTGCGAATAAGTGCGACGGCTAGGTTCTTGGAATGGTTACCTTCGCGAGAAAAAAAAAAAGGAATCTTGTAGGCGCTGATAGTGCGGAACATGGATCCATGGCTTCGGCATGGTGATGCCATTACTCATAAGCTGATGCATGCTTGCTTGCTTCTCCAGTGGGCAATTGCCAGAAAGTGCACCTGAACTGCTTTCCATTCCTAGCTCGGGGCTCTAGCTTCCTTGCATAGGCTTCTGAGTATGACACTGATCAAAATCTTGTAAGTATAATGAAAATTTGAGAGATTAATTCGTTGTGGAACTTATGGTCCGTAGGTCCAAGTGCGGATGAGAAAGCCTGCCTATAGTTTGTTATCTCATCAGCTTGAGCAAACAAGGAAGATAAAAGATGAAATGAGTTTTGGAGTTGTTGCACTCTTGATCCTTGAAAATTTACTAGAAGTAAGTCGGTTTACATCACCATCAGATGATAAGATAGCACCGAGACGGTGGTATAATCTTGTACGCTCTAATCGGATGAGATCGAGATAGAAACTTACAGTCTCATACAGTATGATTAGACGAATGCATTTACTTTTAACCTTCTTCCAGACCAATCCAATGGCGGTGAAACGAAAAATTGAGCCATTTGGTGAAAATCGGGTTAATGACCTCTTAATCTCATCTCTTCTAAGCTTAGATTGCATTAAGAAAAGTGAGTGATTACTATTAAGCAGGGGCCCATCCTCCCCCCTTTTCCTCTCTCAATGATGAGTACGCACAGAGAGAGAGAGAGAGAGAGGGGAGAGATTCCAGAGAGAAACAGGTATTTCATCGACTAATAGATTAGGCTGCGCGATTCCTACTCCCACGATAGGACGTGAAAAGTACAATTTGAACTTAAAATTAAAAAAAAAATCAAAGTAGATAAACATGTCAGTAGCATCTTGGGGGGGTTGGAGGATGGTCAGGGGAGATGGACCTTGGGAGGCATTCCAATACTTCTTTTCCAAAACCACCAGCTTGGCATCCCGACAAACAATCAACTTTCGAATCCAGTGTGCGGCTGTTCAATGAACCAAACCCAGAGTCTCCTGCTTCTATCTCTCTAGCCCTCCCCGTCTGTATGTGCGTCTATTTCAATGCCAAACCAGCTCCAGCTCGGATTTAAGCAGAGGAGGAAGAGCCAACCAAACAACGGATAACTTGTGTACAACAAATCCCCACACTGCCCCCTGCTGGCAGTCGAAGTTCCTCCCGACATCAGACCAACTATTTCAATCGATTAACCCCCTTCTTATTCTTCTTCACCAGCTCCCTTGATTCGTTGTTTCTTGGTTCTCTGATGGTTGGAGCCCTGAGATGCAAAAATTGCTTGCATCCTTTGACTCTGTTTCTCCTCTCGCCTTGGAGTCTTCGCATTACCACGGGTGAAATCACAAAGTCACCTGGGTCTGATCTTTCGTCAATTTTGTTTTCTGGGGTAGCGGCTTCTATCTGTAAAATGGCCCAATAGTCTGATCTTTTCTTCCTTCCAAATCTTGATCCCATTAGCTGTGTCATCGGTGTCGACGTTTCCTGGAACCATCGCTGCAGAAAGCTTGGGACTTGGGCTTGAACAGATAAAAATTTCCTTAGGGGAAGATCAGGGCGTGGAGCAATTTTGCAGCATTCACGGTTGTGGAGTTTCTAGGTGCATTCCGGACAAAAAGTTTTCTTGGGATTGCTTAATCTCGGCATGATCATGGAAAGAATGGAGAGAATGGCGGCTTCCACTGCGTCGATGAGGAAACCGAAGAAGACCGTCCATTACAGTGCGGCCGTGACTGATCTGGGGAGGGCTGAGTTTAGGAATAGCGGGAGTCAACTTTCCCAGAACAAGAATGGGAAGAGGCTGCTGCCAGCGAGTTACTTCGGCTTGGAATCTTTCCTTCTGTTGATATGCCTCGCGGCATCGCTGTTGATACTGCCGGTCATACTCCCGCCATTGCCGCCGCCACCATTCATGCTGCTTCTGCTCCCCGTAGGTATCCTGGGGCTTCTAATGGTGCTTGCCTTCCTGCCCTCTGATGTCAGAGGCTTGACTCACGGATACGTAATGTAAAGAAGAAGAAAGAACAAGATGATCGCCCAATTTTTTGTTCTGAGTTATCTTGCTTTGTCTTGCCTTTGTTTTGTGGGCGAATATGTAAAATCTGAGAAAGATGGAGGATAAGCAGTTGTTCAATTATCATTTCAATCTCGTCTTAGATGTCAATCTTCTGATAACGACTGACGGACGACTGCACGATTCATTTCAGTTCAATCTCGTATTAACTGTAGGATAGGGAAGTTAAGACATAAGTGGAGGTAAGCGCAGCGCAGTAAGTTCCTTGTTTATGATAGAAGAAAATGGGCATTTAACTTAAAGTTTTATGATGAGATTATAGTAATGGAAGATCTTGAATTCTCAAGAGACGAACTTAAGCCAAGAGATAGGTAGGGCAACAATGTAGTTTAGAACAGATTCAGGCGAAGAGGTCGATGACATTAAAGAAAAATGCCAATCCCACCATCAACCCTCAACTAGTCAAGAAAATTCTCAAAGTGACAGATATGTAAACAGTGGTTCATGCTCACCAGACCCAAATTCGCCCATATGATGGATGGGACCCTAGCCCTCTTTCTTCTCTTCTTTCCTCATTTCATCACTACCCACCACCACCACACCCGTGGTGTGGTTTCATTCTCGAGTCCCCTTAAAGTTTTTCTATCTTTTACAATAACAGAGGTGGATTATGCAAAATCTTAGTAATACAAAAGTCAGCACATCCATGGCATTTGTCATGGGCAAGCTCATGGCTTTCTCAGCACCTTCACCCGAAGCTAAGGCGTAATTATTACCAATGACACATATTCTATGATTTGAAAGCCTCGGAAGTGCAGCAGAAAATGGAGAACCATGCTAAGGGATGCTGCTAGGAGCTCGAACAAGAAATGAAGGAAGATGGAACTCCAGAACAGCTAAGAGATCTCTCCAAGGGGTTGTCTTTTCTTCCAAGGAGGAGCTACTGGGAGTACAACTATTACTTCCTAGCCTTCTCACAGCAGCAACAAGCTGTCCCCTCAGCCTCTGTGACAACAAATGCCCGCCTGCCTCAACACATTCCCTGTACAGGGGCAAGTAGGCGACTGCCACCCTTAATGGAGCTGGGATGTCTAGCAAGTGCAGAGGAGACTCTGCTCGCTTCAGTATCCTCATGAAGTTCATGTAATGCGCTTCTCCTTGCCTCAGCCCATCAAAAAAAGCAGCCTCTGACCAGTGCTCACGAAGAAACGCCCTCAGCTCAGGATCCACAGATGAAGAATCATCATCAGATAACCGGGCAATGGTGTTGGCAATGGAGTAAGTTGCAGAAGGGTCACACAGGAAATCAGAGCGGAGGAGGAAAGCTACACCTTCTAGAGAACCACCACACCGCTCACCAGCAGCCTTGATCATCTCAATCCCAAGGGCAGAGATGATGTGGTGTGGGACATGAGGGAGGAGATAGGCAGCAACTTCAACCTGGGTGCTGGCAGTTGCTGCCGTGAGGGCAAGGCAGAGGTCCATGTCTCTGCACCTCTTCTTAACAAACCACTGGACAACCTCCAAGCAACCCCTCTCAGCTGCTCTCAGCAGTGGACCTAAGAAGGCCATGGCATTGCCCTCTTCCACAAGGCACTCCATTGTCCCAATCTTGCCGTAGTGAGATGCAAAGCTCAGAGCCAAGTCCACATCAATGTCCAAGCTATTACTCTTGGCAATCTAAAAGGGGAGAAAAAGACAAACAACTAGGAGTGAAGACAAGACACTGGTACAAGAATTTGACCGTATAGATGAGTGTGTTAGTAGGTAACATGGAAAAGAATAGTAAAAGAATGTACACGGGCTTTTAGACAATTCAAATCACCACATGTAACAGGATGCAGATATCAAGATCCAAGTAACTCCGCACTGATAACTCATGGCAGGTCTAAATCTTCCAGCAGCAAAAATTTGAAATTTCAAAATTCTTATATATTTTCTCTATTGTACAAACTAAGCCTTCAAGAAGAGTTGGCAGTGTGCACAGCAGTCAGTGACAAGATCTGCAAGTACTAGCAACCAGGAACATCTCAGCAGATCAATTAAAGAGCAGAAGTAGTGACGCACCTGTAAGAGGATGCACACAAGTTCAGTACTTCCAAAACGTGAGGCTTCAAGAAAACACTGATTGACATTATCAGCACCACCCTCTACTAGCATACTAAGCAGCCCATAAACAGCAGTTGCTGATATACCAGAGGCCCAGCCCGGATCAAAAGTGCTGGAGAAAAGAGTAAGAGGAAAACAAGCTGCATCAAAGGCCTCAGTGAAGTCCTTCCCAGTGAGATGATTACTGGCAAGTTCCAAGAACATCTTAAATGCAGCCAGTCGGAGTTGAATCTCAACAGTCAGGTTGTGGCTGATTCTATCTCTATTTCCCTGGCTCTGAGAATGTAAACCAATGCATCTGAGTGCCCAGTCTGTGAACTTCTGCGCTTTTGCACCAGCTTCTGCCTTCAAAACATCATCAACATTGCATTCCTGGAGACGTTCATGCAACCTAAAAGGAGGAAGTAGAGAGAAAATGGCCTACAATTAGCGAAATCGCAGAGTACGGTTAATAGCACTTGTTAAAATCTTCTTTGCTTGCCTTTCTTTTCTATCAGCTATAGTCAACACAAAGATTACATCTGTAAAGGAGTTAGCAGTTTGGACCATCTCAGCATACACAGTGCAAGTCAAATGTACAAACTTCCAAATACCACCAGAGAAATCAACTTAGCACGCATCCATTGAAAGAGAGGAAAAAGCACAATGCAAGACATGCCAACAATTCAAAATCTTCAAATTAAATAAAATAACAGCTTTGGGGTATTATAAAAGAATGATATTAAAGAGACCAGGATAGAAATATAAGTCTCCTCAGAGGAATGCAACCCGAATGCTCAAAGAAGTCAATTCTACTTAGTGTTTCAAACAAGTGGCCATGGGATACATGACATGATTGATTTTTCTTGTTCTTGATCTTTTAGTTACTTGGTCCACTTGCCTTTATGTAGCAGCTTAATTGGGAGTTTCTTTTTGTTGACTTAGGAAGACTCCAAAAATACCTTCTGCAGTGATAATATGGGGACTAAATGCGAAGAAAATCAAACAAGCTATATTTTCAAACGTCATGTAGGTGAATATTGAATTCTATTGAATTCACTTGGAACATCATTAATACAACGCAATGTGCAGCCTCAAACATGAATACCCTACACATAATCTAGACACCATCTAATTCAGCCAAAATAATGATTAATTAGGTGTGAGATAGGGAGTGAAGCATGCCTTTGATCCATCACAGCGACTGTATCCACTAAGCTCATATTAGGCCGCTGGCAAGCCGAGACACAGGAAGCCAGGAATGAAGTCCTCATGGCAGCTCTGGCAAAGTCATAAGCACCATTGGAGATGATCTTCTTGATTAACCCTGTAATTCCATCCAACTCCTGGCGCGTTCCCAGGAACCAGATCGAGTCCAATGCAATGCATAACTCATCATTGAGAGTCGGCGCATCAGCTAGCAGAATCAAGCTCTCTGCAAGGTCCCAATCGTGGGAACTCACAGCGCCTTGAAACAACCTGCAAAGCTCGATTCTGTCTTGCCTACTCAACCTCTTCTCTTGGATAATCTTATCGTTCTTAGAGCTCCCCCTCTCCAACCTCTTTGAACTGCAACTGCACCCACTCCATAAAGTACCAGGCTCTCTGCTGATCAGAGGAGCTTCTCTGCAGAAGACGACTTTATTAGCCATCTCACTGTTTCCACCCGCACTATTTCCAGGCATACACTCCTCCATCCTCACCTCAGGCGATGCCGCATCTCCAAACCATTTCTCTT
The DNA here is from genome assembly GCA_900174645.1 of Sonneratia alba. Taxonomy (NCBI): domain Eukaryota; kingdom Viridiplantae; phylum Streptophyta; class Magnoliopsida; order Myrtales; family Lythraceae; genus Sonneratia; species Sonneratia alba. The sequence continues at coordinate 1,944,873 of FWPY01000071.1, forward strand.
CCTCCATTAATTTATTCAAGAAACTCCTAATCCAGCAAAACAAGCCTAATTCACGAACATACCAAAACTGCTACTTGACCACATAAATCTTTCAGCGGAAACTCCTTCCCCAGAAGCTCAAAGTCGCAAAGAGGAATCAACCATCCACCCTCAACAAGCTCCAAAACCAGTAAAACCGAATCTCATAAGCAATCGACAAACACAGGAGAGAGAAGAAGAAGAAGATCAAGAGACCTCACTACGATGATGTCAGAAGGATCCGGAATCCCGACAGAGCGGGGGGGGGGGGGGTGCGGGGGGATATATGCCGAACCCTCAAGCATAGACTTTCGGGAAAGCGGAAACCGGAAACGCATGAGAGAGCTCAGAAACAATATGGGCAAGATCAATATCAATGATACGTGGGAAAGGACAGCGACTTGGAACCAAAGTTCCGTCAGAAACCCTCCTCCATCAATTGCACCCACAGAAATTTGAGATTCCGCGACCTACCCTCCGACCGAGGGACCCATGTGTCTGCTCCGGCGATTCAGCACGGAGAAAAAGGCGGGAGATTGTAGAGATTCACTCTGATGGCATCGGAGGAAGATCGAGGAGGAGCGGAAGCTGGATTCGAGCTCAAAATGAAAGGCAAATGGATGAGAGAGACTGCGAATGATAAAACCGAACCAGAATTTATTGAGAGGGAGAGGGAGAGGGAGAGGGTGAGAGAGGTCTCACTGGGCGTCTCGAGAATTTCGGATGGCACACTTAAGAACAAATGAATTTTCCTTTTTTTTCTACCAATTAATTTTTTTTCATAATTTCTTTTCAGAAAAAAGGAAAATATCACTATCACTGCCCCAATGTTTTGGTGTTCTTGAAATGTCCCCAAAATTTCATAAAATGCGAGTATTCACTCCTAAAATAATTACAAAGAAAGAATTTTCCCTAAAAAGGCTGGAGCTTTTCGTGAAGATTCGGCAGCTAGATAAAAGAAATCTAAAACCATAAGAAATTAAAGATTTCAGTTACGATCGCTTCGGAGAATCCCTGATTGTTACGGCATACAATTTTCACAAGGTTGAGACATGATTAATGCCCTAATTTCAAAATGTAGTTGTCGGGGAGGCGATACAGAGGATAGACAATTTTCGGTAGAAATTCAAGCAAAATGCTCTATCATGGAAGTTGGGGGGGGTGTGGAGGGAGGAAACTTTGGGGGTGATTCCTAAATGTTAAAAGTGAGGGCAGGGAGTTTGGAAGAATCTAATATTAGTGGATCAAAGTGATACCTTTGGGGCTATTTTGCTCAGGTGGGCCAAGTGGGACAGGACTGATGATTCCCATGGAGAACATACATGATACAACACAGTAATTCATATTATTATATAATTTTAAAAAATAAAATTACACTAAAGACCTTATAACGCCATCAAATGAGTTTTAAGAATTTTAAAATATCTAATTATTTTTTATGTGTTTGGTTTCCTTTACCAAAACATCAGAAGGGGAATAGATTAGTCCGATTCTGATTCCAGTACTAATTTTTCGCTAATTAAAGGGACATGAAATTAAATAGGGAGAGAAATGTTGGAGGATCATAAATTAAAAAAAAAAAGGGGTGGAAAGGCAGAGTAAGGTGGAAAATAGTAATTTACTATTAAGTGACGGAAGCACGAAAGCGAGAGTCACCGCTAGAGAACAAAACAGAACACAACACCTCCACCCACCAGATACCCCCACCCCCGCCCCACTACCACCACAACTTGATTAACATAAAGCAACGTGCGGGCCCCACCCCTCCCTGCCTTCCAATCATTGCGTCTCCCTTGGCCTGCCTTCTGCCTCCCTCCCTACCCCCACCTCGATAATCCCGCAGATTCTTCTCCATGGATCGAGACCGACCGCTGTGTCATTTGTGAACTCGATCGATCGGTGTCTATTCTCCGGGGGAGTGAGCGGCTATGGTTCATACTCATTGAATGTGCATATGCCATTGCCAACCACGCACTTATATAGCTTCCCCTTCCTTCTCATCACTACCTTACATTGTAAAAATAACACATATTAATTATTAATATAAATCTATTAAAATAATTTATATTTTATTTTTTTAAGTAAATTATTAGATCTTATTTGATGTGGTGATTAAGTTCGAAAATCCTTCTGGCAAAAACTCCATAGAGCCTTTCCCTCCAAGTAACTATCGGAGCCACAAATTTTGCTAGGTGAATAGTCAAAGTCTATCCCATGTGCATGAGACGGAGGTTCCACCACAGCAGTCAGATCATCTCAGTCTTCGTCTTCAGCTCGACCGGTAGATCATTCTCCAAATGTTGCTCGGGGTCCTCGGCCTGCCGCATCTGTGAAGGTGTTTGTCGCCATGGATGAAGAGTATGACGTCGTGGTGCTCGGGACTGGTCTCAAGGAGTGCATCCTCAGCGGCCTCCTCTCCGTCGATGGCCTTAAGGTCTCTTTACTCCTGCTTTCTCTCTATATGTCTCCACCCTTTCTTTGAATTTTAGTTCGAATTTCCTGCTTCTCCATCTCTGTCAGATGTACAGATTCCGACCATCATCGATAAGCTCTGTTTTGTGATCGAGTTCAGAGAAAAAAAAAAAGAGAAAAAGAAAAAAGATTATTGATGAGGCTCCAGTTCCGCTAGAAGTTGTCATTGTCACTGTCTTCTATTCCATCCTCTAGCTGTAGAAATCTAGCCTAGCTCTCCTGTCGAGGTTCTCCAGTCTTACCTCCTGGTTCCATAGATGATGAAGATTGATGGATACTTGTTCCATTTTGAATAGCTTTTTGATGAACGGTATTGAGTTGAATGAAACTTGCAGTGCCCGGGTCTATCACCGAAATTCACTTGAGTAGTAAGTTCTGCTCCTCTTGCTATTATTAGTGACATGATAGTTTCATGATCCAGGTACTGCACATGGATAGGAATGATTACTATGGAGGAGAGTCAACATCATTAAACCTCATCCAGGTCTGCATTTGGAAGGTCTTAGCTGCGGTCTATTGCATGATTCCGCATCCTTATTTATGTTTCCCATTGTTACTACAAATTTCAGCTATGGAAGAAGTTCCGGGACGCTGATAAGCCCCCAACACATTTGGGATCCAGCAAAGAATACAACGTGGATATGATCCCAAAGGTAGTAATTTGTCCTTCTCAAATCTGTTCTATTCTTTTTAATTAGCTCCACTCCTTTTCCTCATTTTAAACTCAGTTTTTGATGTCCTGACTAATGATCATACGTGCTAGTTTATCATGGCAAATGGAACTCTTGTTCGTGTGCTTATCCATACAGATGTGACGAAATACCTGTACTTCAAAGCTGTTGATGGAAGCTATGTCTATAGTAAGGGGGAGGTATAGCATTTTTTTTTATCAAGTTTGTTAATGGGCTTCTAGTTCTCTCCAATTTTCTTCATTCTTCTCCTTTTCTATGCATTAACTTGCACCGCATCAGGTTCACAAGGTGCCTGCAACTGATATGGAGGCGATTAAATCTCCACTTATGGGAATGTTTGAGAAGCGTCGAGCCAGTAAGTTCTTCATGTATGTGCAAGACTACAATGAAAATGATCCAAAAACGCATGACGGGATGGACTTGACAAGAGTAACAACCAAAGAACTGATTGCGTATGCTCTTACTCCCATGAGTATGCTGTACTAGGTCGTATTAATATGAATCGGACCTCATGACTTCTTGTCAATTCTAACAGGAAATATGGACTCGATGACAAGACTATCGATTTTATCGGTCATGCGGTGGCACTTCATAGAGATGATAGGTATTTGAATGAACCTGCCCTCGACACTGTCAAGAGGATGAAGGTGAAAGATTTTTCTTCACACTTCACCACAGTTTCTATGTTGTTCAAAAGAATCGCAGACTCCCTTGATTAGCTTAAGTTTTCACTTACTCTCTAGTGATGCACTCTTGTAAAAGCTTTATATGGAGTCATTTGCTCGCTTTCAAGGAGGATCCCCCTACATCTACCCATTGTACGGACTGGGAGAACTCCCTCAGGTAGCCTTCTCTGTTGAATATATATTCAATTATTGACGGCGTCTTTGGTTCTTTGGATGTAACTCCATTCTTATATGAGTAAAATTTAACTCTTTCTATTTTCTCGAGGATCAGGCTTTTGCTAGGCTTAGCGCCGTTTATGGCGGTACATACATGCTGAACATTCCAGAGTGCAAGGTGAATCTTACACTTAATGTTGGATATCATCTTGAAGAGAATATATTTTGGTTACGACAAGTCTGACCTGCTGAGGAGAATGCCTTTGCCAATGTTACTCAGAGCTTTGTCGAGTTTGATCCTTGTGTATTCCAGGTTGAGTTCAATGAGGAAGGCAAAGTCTCTGGTGTCACATCAGAAGGGAAAACTGCTAAATGCAAAAAAGTTGTCTGTGATCCTTCCTACTTGCCTAACAGGGTAACAGTAAACCCAAAAAACATGCATTTTATAAATCTTGTTTCGATACAGTACTTCTCTTGGCTGAGTGAGGAGCGGGAATGGGATTGCAGGATTATTTGTTGTTGAATGGTGGTCTATTAATCAGCGGTTTCTTGTTTCGTGGTTGATCAAGCTGTGATATTCTGTTACCTTTGCATGCTTGGCTAAAACATGTTGAGGCTTTTGTAGGTCAGAAAAGTTGGGAAGGTTGCTAGAGCAATCTGCATAATGAGTCATCCAATCCCGAACACAACTGATTCTCATTCAGTACAGATTATCCTGCCCCAGAAGCAGCTGGGTCGCAAGTCTGATATGTGAGCCCCTTTCTGCAGCTCTTGTTCCTTAAAATCTATGCTTCTTACTTGTCTGATGTGCATTTCTAACTGGAGAAAAACCCAAGCATGAATCAACCAAGTTCCCTGGGTGTTGATATCTGTCTGACAACTGTATAGCAGACATAAACTATATGAGGAGTAAATTCATTATAGCCTCATTGGCTCTTCCAAAGAAGGAAAAAAAACCTATAAAATGCTAAGTTTAAATATTCATATGGCTAAGTGATTGTTTCTGATTAGTTCTCTAACTAACTTGCTCTAACTAATCCAATCCCTTCTATGAGCTACTTTAGAGGAAAGTCGATGCTCTTGATCTGGACTATTGATGTTTGATTAGATTGTTGTGGGAACTGGTAGAATAACAAGGTCTATTCCTTTTTATCACACTACCTCTCCACCATGCGTTTGGTCAGGTACCTTTTCTGCTGCTCGTACTCCCATAATGTCGCACCAAAGGGCAAATTTATTGCATTTGTTTCAGCCGAGGCCGAGACCTACAATCCCAAGCTAGAGCTGAAGCCAGGAGTCGACCTTCTGGGTTCAGTTGATGAGATATTTTACGACACTTACGACAGATACGAGCCTGTCAATGAACCCTCTCTAGACAACTGTTTCATATCAACAGTAAGTTTCTCCATCATTTTACTAGCAATCTCCATTTTCTTAGGAGATACCAGTGGAATTTCTTTCTATTGTCACAGAGTTACGATGCCACGACCCACTTCGAGTCCACTGTCATGGATGTGCTGAATATGTATACCATGATCACTGGAAAGGTAAACCTACACTCTTTTCTTTGATAAACTCTACCGGTCATGCATGCTGCTCGGTTTTGTCACAATTTGCTAGCGTATTATAAACTTCACTGTCAGGGGAATGCAAGCAGGCAATTATTTGCTTCAACCGTCTCTGAAATGTGAATTTTTTTGAGTGACAACGTGGTGTTTTGCTGAGAGTAGGTCCTCAATCTCAGCGTGGATGTGAGTGCTGCCAGTGCCGCAGAAGAATGAGCAAGGCTGCATCCTTCCCGTGCTCCACTTTTTGGTTTCAAGCCGAATTGAAATCATCTCTTTGACTCCATGCTCCCATTGATGCTTCCTTGCTGCAGCATAGTTGTGATGTTTTCTAATGGTTTCTGTAAGTTTTTCTCTGCTTTACATTCTACCCCTGCAAACCTTGCATTCTAAGTAGCAGCACACCGCTGCTCATGCTCATGCCCTTGCATGGCACAGTCGTAATTTCGGGAACATCTACGGGCATTTGGAATATTGGCGTTGGCGTGGCATATCGCCGAGGGATTGGCGAGGTGAGAGGACGGGACAGGAGGGGACGTGGCATCCCCTCCGACTAATCGGCGGGGTAGGTTCTTGTGGGCTCCTTGCCACCAACCCCCAGAAGGAGTCACTTCTCGATGATTATTAATTACTTAATCAATTATTTCACCCAAAAAAATTAAGGTGATTAACTAATTAATTGATTGATTAAAGATGATGATGATGATGATGCTAGACCGTGGAAAATTGAAATGCCACTCTCCCTTCAGGTCAAAGCTAACTCACCCATCTCATGTCCTGATGATACAAAGACACACATGACAACAATCCGCACCCGTAGCGTGACAATGGTATACGACAGTTAGCTCTGTTCATAAGCCAATGTTTTATCTGTCAAATCAAAAATCAATCCCGAAAGATTACTTGCTCCGACCAGTCACTGGTCTTACTCTCGCGCATAGTCATTGAACTAAATTCCGCCATGTATCGATGTCTTACCAGTACAGGGAACCAGGGACCAGTCTAAGGAACAGGCAAAGGCACCCACTGGGTGGGAGGTTGGATGAGAGGCTAGGTGGCTAGGTCGCACCCCAATTGGAAAATATGCGATGACGTGGCAATCCTCTATTGGATTAGGAGATGCCGTGATGTGAATAAGTACGCGTGGAGAGGAGAGTGGGGGGGCCACGGGGGCATCTACATATATATGTATATGTTACAGGCATGCCTTCAAGTGGAGTAGGCATTATACTGTTATTGAAATGCATAGGGTATCGTTTTGTCAACCTTGAATAAGAAATATTTAATTACGGTCCGAATTAATGAAGGGGCATAGCAGGATCAGCTATTAATTATGATTAATTAAGAACAATTAGGAAATTTTATGGTATTATATATCATACTTTCTTTTTCTGGTTTGTATCGGGTAGTATTTCCAGACCAATCGAAATGCATTTCGAGACTAGTCTACGGTCGGACTGGAATCATTGAAAAAATTCCCGTCGACTCTTTCAACCTGGTATTTAATTTTTGGATTGCCCATTTGAAATTTAGTGAGAAAACCACTGGTTCAAACTCAAGTTCGTGGTATATATAAGATTTTTCAATGTTAGGTTATATAATTGACACAGAAAGTAAGAACTTAATTTGCATGGTGCATTTTTAAGACATGCAATAACATTTGGGATTTATTTATTTATTTATTTTTCACGTGCACCATTGTATGCAGAATTTTCTGTATATTTTAACTATATTGAATTTAAATTAAATTAATATAATTTTTTAATTTAAAAGGGCATATATCCTCAAGGAATTGGATGACAAAAAGATATGAGGATTACTTAGTGATGGACGGTTCTCTGTCTGTAATTTTGTTTTTTTTAACCCTTTTTTTTTTCCTAAAGTTGCTAACTACAAAGGTGGGTCCCACTCGGTCAGGCTCTCCCTTTATACCAACTCTGAGAGCTTCGGATCTCATCTGAGGGTGAGCTGAGTGAGATTCGTCGGCATTCAGCAGTGAGGCAGAGGGACAGAGAGACAGAGATGAAGGTGATAGACAAGATCCGGGAGGCGGCGGTTTGCGGCAATGGGGATGCCGGAGCCGGAGGCAAGGTCGTGTTCTCCTTCGAGTTCTTCCCACCGAAGACGGAGGACGGGCTGGACAACCTCTTCGAGCGGATGGACCGGATGGTGGCCCACAACCCTGCCTTCTGCGACATCACCTGGGGCGCCGGTGGCTCCACCGCCGATCTTACCCTCGAGATCGCCAACAAGATGCAGAACATGATCTGCGTCGAGACAATGATGCACCTAACCTGCACCAACATGCCCGTCGAGAAGATCGACCACGCTCTCACCACCATCAAGTCCAACGGCATCCAGAACGTCCTCGCCCTCCGCGGTGACCCTCCCCACGGCCAGGACAAGTTCGTCCAGGTTGAGGGCGGCTTTGCGTGCGCCCTGGACCTGGTCCGTTCTCCTTCGTTATGCTTCTCATCTTCCACATTCACTCCCGAAGCTTAGATCTGACCCTTCTCTTGGCAATCTACAGGTGAAGCACATCAAGGCCAAGTACGGGGAGTACTTTGGTATCACTGTTGCAGGATACCCAGGTCTCCGTCTTGTCCTCCCCTGAACTACTCGCTTTCTTGCCGTTCATTTGATGCGATTTGATAGCCGATAATAGTAGCTCAAACTGGCTGCGTTCTGTCACAGAGGCGCACCCTGATGTCATTGGCAGTGGCGGCGTGGCTACGGTGGAGGCTTACCGGAATGATCTCGCTTACTTGAAGAGAAAGGTGTGCTTAACTTCTGTCTCATCGTTCCCAAATTCCTGGAATGGAAGTTCTGTCCAATTTGGGGTCTGTTGGGTTCGGAATTTCATTCTTCTTCTCTTTGGTTGTTTGATTGGTAGGTTGATGCGGGAGCAGATCTCATCATTACTCAGCTGTTCTACGACACTGACATTTTCCTCCAATTCGTGAATGACTGCCGCCAAATCGGAATCACTTGTCCTGTTGTTCCTGGCATCATGCCCATCAACAACTACAAAGGTTTCCTTCGCATGACCGGATTTTGCAAAACTAAGGTATGAGCTATCTTCTCTAACATTATTTTGGTATGCCTGCTAATGCCCTTTTCAGGTCCATTAGCTTTGTTTGCTGTTGGAGGAAGATAGCTTGTTGAATTCGGTGCTGACCTTTGTTGTTATATTGGGATTCAACACTCTCCAGTTATTTGATTGATATGCCGGTCTGCTGTGTATTATTGTATATCTCAATCCATTTTTTAATAGAGGCTGTAAAGTTTTAACATGCTCTCCCGTTCATTACAAATGTTATCCATAACAGGTTGTTGTATTGCATACCACCACTTTCACCAAATTATTTTTCCACTTGCAGTAGATTTTCTTTTCCTCCTGATGAGAAGACTGAAAAATAAGCACTTTTCCTTTTAAAAATGATGAAACATCTTACTGAAATGGCTTTCTGATCCTGTAATTTGGCATCAGTAGCTGAGATGGTGGATGTAGAATCATTCATTGAACACACTACCAAAGTGGCTTTGTATACGAGTATGTAAGAGTTGCAAAGTGCTTGTTTTATTGAATCCTGCGTTTTATGTGCATGTGGATGTGATATGAATTTGTTACTGTTTGATACCTTGTAGATACCTCCAGAGATTATGGCTGCATTAGAGCCAATCAAGGACAATGAAGAAGCAGTCAGAAACTATGGAATCCACTTGGGAACTGAGATGTGCAAGAAGATCTTAGCTAATGGAATCAGGACCCTCCATCTTTACACGCTCAACATGGAAAAATCTGCACTAGCTATACTGATGGTTAGTTCTATGATCCTTTTCTCATCTTCCACTGACATGCTCATGACCTGGGTTGCTTGATAGATGTACATGTATCCTTTGCTCTCTACTGACATGAATATTTTGTCAGAATCTTGGTCTGATTGAAGAAACAAAAATTTCAAGGACTCTACCATGGAGGCGTCCTACCAATGTTTACCGAGTCAAGGAAGCTGTGCGCCCAATATTCTGGTACAGCAAATTTCTTGTGCAGGATAGATTTACAAAACTGCAGTAGCAATAGTCAGATTGGGAACATTAAGGTTTCAAAATTTGGCTGTGTTGTAGGGCAAATCGCCCAAAGAGCTACATCTCAAGGACCATGGGTTGGGAACAATACCCTCATGGGCGATGGGGTGATTCACAAAACCCATCATACGGGGCACTTACTGACTATCAGGTACTCCCCAATTTCTTCTCTGGATAAGAGCCTTAACTATCATTTTCATGTGGGGTTGTACGTTGGATGTAACTGGTTTGTCTTCCTGAGTGTTTTTATCGCAGAAGAACATGCTTGTCCAGTTTATGATGTATCAGGCCTATGTTGTGATGGTTTTTGTTATTAGTGCCAATGAATCTTTACTCATGGGTTGCCATCACTGTTTTAAATAGTTCATGCGTCCTCGTGCCCGGGATAAGAAGGTCAATGAAGAATGGGTCGTTCCCTTGAATGTTATTGAAGATGTCTGTGAGGTAAACGCTTCCCTTATTTAACCTCACCGATTGTGTACTGGTTTCAACCCAACTATATGCTCACATGTGAAAATATGCGTCATGAATTTTCTTTTTTCAGAAATTTAAGAAATTCTGCCTTGGCAAGTTGAGGAGTAGTCCTTGGTCAGAATTGGACGGCCTCCAGCCCGAGACTAGGATCATAAATGAACAACTTGGCAAAATTAACTTGAAAGGCTTCCTCACAATCAATAGCCAACCTGCGGTTAACGGGGAAAGGTCTGATTCTCCCTCCGTTGGTAAGCAGAAATCACGCATCGAATGTTATTGTATGAGTTGCAAGCAATGCGGTGGAAAAACCAATTTCTTCTATGCACTTCTGTTTCTGCAAACTTGTGCTGACCACCGATGATTTGCTGCAGGATGGGGCGGCCCTGGTGGTTATGTGTATCAGAAGGCATATCTGGAGTTCTTCTGTTCTCCTGCAAAGCTGAATGCACTTGTTGAGAAATGCAAGGAGTTCCCTTACCTGACCTACCTGGCTGTCAACAAGGATGGGGGCAGCTGGATATCCAATGTTGGGAAATGCGATGTGAATGCAGTGACATGGGGTGTTTTCCCAGGGAAGGAGATTATCCAGCCTACTGTGGTGGACCCTGCGAGCTTTGAGGTTTGGAAGGATGAAGCATTCGAGATCTGGTCCAGAGGATGGGCTTCCCGGTACCCAGAGGGGGACCCATCCCGCAAATTGCTTGAAGAGGTTTGTCGATTTCTTGTCTCAGTCTGTGTGTAGTCATACCATGTTTAGTTAGCTAGATGGTGTCAATTCAACTGTAATAATGTTTTCTTGGTTCTTCTGCAGATCCAGAGCAGTTACTTCTTGGTGAGCTTGGTGGACAATGATTACATCAATGGCGACCTATTTGCTGTTTTCTCAGACATCTAAACAGCAATGCTCTGTTATGTTTCTGTTCACGAAGCCCGGAGTTGGTCCTCTGCATGGTTGTCTGCCTCCCCAGCCTCGGTCTTGTTTCATTGTAACCTTATTCTTGCTTCGGGATATTGTCAAAAAGAATCTCATAGTTCAATGCTGCTTTCTTTCTCCTTATTATAGCTGAGGTGGGCCGGTCGCAGAATTATTTGTATCGTTCAATATGAATAATGGACAACGTGCGTAAGATGCTAATGCAATGGCTGCTGAATTGTGATTCTAAGCATATCAACATAGAGTCAAAGATCGATAGTGATACCAATCCGTTACATACCAATCACCTTTACCTCCATTTTTTCAAGTGCATATTTGTAATCTAAGAGTCTATTACGTTTGAGCTTAGTTAACCAACGAAGTGGCAAAGCTTTCCCATAGTTAGATCGATTTTACTCAAATCCAAGTTAGTTGTAACCCGTTAGTTTGGAGATAGAAGCCGTGTATAAGCCTATTAATTAACCAGGAGACGCCTGACCCCATCAAAATGATGACGAATGGTCGGAGCTTGAAGAGCTCGTCTAGCACTAACCTGAAGTCGAGCTTGTTCTCCATCCCCTTCACATCATTCCCTACTCCCGAGGTGCCATTACCACTGTTGGCACTGCAGGGGGCGGAGCAGAATGAGGGAGCCGGAGCAACCCCGCCTGCCCCTCAGCAGCAGAGCACTGGCGCCTCCGCACATAAATGATGGTTGGGGGGTGTGGCGGCGTTGGTGTTGGGGCCGTTGAGTGGAAGAGGAAGAGAGACCGAAGCCAGAAGGTGAAATGGAGTCGACTGTCGCAGCCATTGCTGTCGGTAACACTCAGAGCTCGGGTCAAAGCTCAATGATCAATTGCACTGAATGGTTGACGGACGACTAAGTACAGTTTCAATCGACCCTATAAAACGTTTTCCTTGTTGACAGTTCAATTTTGACGATCTATTAAGGTGCTTTCTATGCTTTTGTTCTTTGGTACCCGACCAAATAGACTCGAGCAAGAGATTACAGTACTCATCCATCACCAGATCTCACCTCTCCTATCACAACCAGAACCCACCAGTGTCAGTCCCTCTCTGGCAGAAACCAGTTTAAGCTAATCATGGCAATTGGACATTATTTTCCGGCGCCTCATTCCGGTGGTCAGCCTCGGCCAAAACAAACGTCCATCCGGAAATTCCTTAGTCTGCTTCTCACCTGTAAAATTCTGCAGAACATTTGGCCATTTGGAAGAAAGTACTGCACATCTACGATCAATCAATGTATTCAGGTTCACACCTCGGTTGTATCATTCCCATGCGTCCAAATTTCCGACGACTTGTATAACTTTCTTTTTCTCATAGGACTCAGCTTCATCTTCAATCTTATGGAGTAGTCAAATAAACACAATGATGTTTTACTTGCTGCTTATCATGGTGATCATACACATTATCGCATAACTTAGAGCTCTTTCAGAATACAATTTCAAACATAATGGACGAGCAGTGAGGCATAAAGCAAAGGAAAACCAAAAATGGAGGGGGAGAACAAACAGAATCGATTTCACCCAAAACTAAAGAGCAGCAGATGCACTACCTCAGCAGCTCGGATATTTACTGGGTGCATTCATTCACTGTGATCATACTCGATCAGTAATCCTCTCCCCTGGAGATAACCTCCTTGCAGGTAGGACGGAGCAGTATGGTATGCTCGAACTGAGACACGTAGCTTCCCTTCATGTCGCATAGTGGGGGACACGGCTGCAAACCACTAAGATAAGAAATTATCGCCTGAGAAAGGCTCCCAGAATTATTCACCAAGCAAAGGAAAGAAGGAAAGGAATCGGCAGCAGATACCTGAACAATGCCAACATCACACAGGTTCTTGAGCGCCATTAGGTACTTGGTCTCCCCCAAGCAGTCCAAATAGCGTCTGCAAAAAGCTAAGGTTGAAAAGTTCTTGTTGATTGTTGCCAAAAGCTGCTTTGCTCTTGGCAGTCTCAATGGGCTGTGTCCTGCATCAACGTTCTTCATATAGTGGCTGCACTCTAGATCCTCTCTCACATATCCCTTCCCTGAACCCCAATGAAATTTAAGATTGGTCATATTTTTAGCTTCAACTGCTCATATTTTGAAATATAGTGCACTTACCAGTGGATCCAAAAGTTTCTATAGCATAATATTCACCCTCTTCCAATTTTGTCTGCTCACCTCCCTTCACAATTGGAACAGATTTTCCGGCATGTATCTGGTAGGGACCAATGCTGTGGCCATTCAAGTTCCTTATGCTCTTTACAGTTAGGGAAAGAGAAGAAAATAATCAATCACATGAAAGCTGAACGTCAACATACCAATAGTTTATATGCACTCCTAAATGCCAATTGTCACACAAAAGGTGAAATTTTTTAAACTCTGGACCAGGACACGGGGCAAATTATGCAGGTCAAAATAATTACACAAACAAATATTTATAAAATCACTGCAACATCAAACCCAATAGAGTTAATTTATATTAACTTTTCTATTACACTGCCATCGTCCATCTGCACCTTATTGATACCTGTCAAAGGTTACATCTTCTAATGTCACAGGGGATGGCAACTCAAGGACGGCAAATGTGACAAACTGAAAGCATCTAGTAAAGTCTGCAAGAGTTATAAATATCGTCTTCATATACATATATTTCATCTCTTAAGAGTATTGACAAGGCCACAAGAGCAGAAAAGAATTTAAACAAATAAGTTGGAGCACACAGTCATTATTGAACAAACTAATCACGTAGAGAAGCAAACATAGCACCAATCGAAAAGGACAATGGTAACCATAATGAGAATATAACATTGTAGTAGCCTGATCAAGCAAATCTTGCTATATGGTAAAAACTACAAGCTAAAAGCCTAAAACTATTCAGAAAATCAAGCCCTGTGTTAATGATGAAATTTTCTTGTGCTGTTCCCTGATCCTCAAGAAACTTCTTCAACCAGAAAAGGGGAAAGGTACTACCTCAAGTGGACACCAAGTTTTTCACTAGAATTCTTACCTTGATACACCTTTCCACTGATTTCCACTTCATATGATTCCATGACTTTTTGAATTGCAGCACCAACATCGCAAAGATGGACATCTATTCCAGATTCCTGTGAAATTTAGAATACCAAGGCAATTCAATGGATTTGCTGATTTTTTTTCCTGATGAAGGAAGGAAATACTGGCAAAATGGAGATTTCAAGTCCTTTTGACATCTAATAAAGTCCAACAAAGATGCAAAGGTCAAGTATATGTCTTTAGAAAGATTCAAAAAGTTTTACAATGACAGACTAAGCAGAAAAAGGCAGGTTGACACAGAACATGGAGCTGCAAGGAGGGAGAGATATACGCATATAGAAATGAAACACACACACACACACAAAAACAATTCCACCCAAGATGTCTGAGTCTGAGATATCAAATTTCTGGTGGCAATGCTGATGCAATGTACTCCATGTTTCCCAATATAAGCCACAGTGCAATAAGTATGATCCACAAAACTTGTCAAACTAATAGCATTACCAAAGTTTCATTGCCAAAATACCAAAATAAGACATCATTAACAATAAACATAACCATCGGTGCGAGAAACAATAAAAAAGAGGGGGATACCAGATCAATGATAAAATGACCAATCAACAAAAGGAAAATTTCCCAGGCATCAATCCCCGGCACAACTACTACTCATCTAATTGCATAATTACTGGTGATAAAGGAAAAAACTTGGCATCAAGCAAGCTAAGGAGAACCGGAGAACCCCACTAGTTTACAACAAACACTGCTGTGATATGGAGTACCATAATTCCCGCATTGGTTGCTTCATGTGAGGCTTCAAGCAGGGGGTTAAACATGGGATAGAAGGCCACAGTAAATGCACAATCAATAATATGTCCTGGAAACCAATAATATTACTACGGGTAAGAAAGGGGGGCAGTAAGCATCCGAAGTGCCATGAAATAAAGCCAATACAAGACATGAAGTTAAGTGAAGTAGTGTTACCATCAACATGAGTTCCAAAATCCAGCTTCATAACATCATCATACTCTAGCACCGTTTTATCTCCTGTATTAGGAGTCCAGTGTGCAGCAACCCTGGAAGGATGTGGCATAAAATCATACCCATATAGTGAATATAAAATTAAACCAATAAAATTAACCAAGCACAGGCCTGAACAATACCAGTTCAAAGAGCATCCAGTTGGGAATGCAATCCCTGCTTGCAAACCATTTTCGGATATTAGCTTATGGACAGTGTTTTCCAATGTCTCACATATATCGGTCATCAGCATCCCTGGTTTTAAAATCTGTCTGATGTATTTTCGAACCTGCACAATAATGGGGTAAATAGGAACATCAGTAAAAAAGAGAGAATTTCAAAAATGTTAGAAAAGGGGGGAAAAAAATTTTTCCCCACAACACACACTTTCTCCTCAGTGTTTGATGCAGGTATGAAGAAACAAGAGAGCAAATAGGAGCAATGTTCAACCTGTCAGTGAACTTCAGCTGCTTGGCGAACAGAATTATGCAATGGTTTTTCCAAGCGCTCCAACTCCCTCTTCTCTTCAGATGTTGTCCTCCAGAGGTTACTGAAGACAAGGCATCATCATGTCAAGTAAGACTTTGATCCCTAGATTCCCTTGGGAGAGAAGAGACAGAGCAACTTATAATTATGATAAGATAAAATTTGAGGACCACTGGAAGAGCTTGAACTGAATCATTTCAATATTCAAGAATTACACTCCATCCTTCAGAACAAACTATCAGTTTCCATCATGAACTACCTTCTCTTCCATGGAAGGTTAACACCAACAACCCAAGTTACAGCATATAACAGACAGAGATTAAGAGAATACACTCACTCATCTTTATACTGTTGGATTTCACCCTCAGGAAACTCTCCAGATGGAAAAAGTTCAGTAACAGGTATAGAAGGTGGATTGGTCTGCTGGGGTAATTCTTTCTTTTTCCTAAGCCAACAAACAGACAACACTCCATTTATTTAGTTAATATTCTCAACTTCGAGCAAAATGTATTCAAACTTCAAGAGCCGGCGAAATGATCCATACTTGCTTTTATTTTTCTTCTTTTTCTTCTTTGTAGCTTCAGCTGAGGAAAGTGGCCAAATGAGAGAAATAAAAGCAAAAACCAACTAACCAAACGCACTGCTAATCTCACCCGAAAAGGAATGCAGTGGCAATGACCATAATCAATATGAACGAAAATGGAAATGGCTATGCATTTCCTTGTGACTGGTAAACCATTAGAAGCTCCATGGACGAATCTATGATTACCTTTACTGCCTTCTTCGTCATTTGGCAAGGGTGAGGAAAGGTCAGAAGCTTCTTCTGCGACATTTCCAGGCTTTGCATCCCCACTTGCCTCACCGGCGACTACTTCATCATCCTTGTTTTCTTTCTCCATTGATGAAGGTCTACAACAAACAAGACGATAGATACAAAGACCAAAGAATTACAGCAAATCAGTCGATCAAGCGGTGAAAACTAAGGATGAAGCAAAAGAGGCGTTACAGAGATTGCGGAAACATGAATTCATTGGGAAGGTCACGGAGAAGAAACCCTAGCCAAAAGAAAAGTATAAAACAGACAGAGTGCAAAAACAGCCACAAAAGCTCGTGTCGATCAAGCATCCTCCCACCTGCCAAAGCGCTAGCAATCACTCTGTAACGCCCGCCGTGCCCGGACGGAGGTTGTTAGAAGCTGCTGCCGCCGCTGGTGCTCAGCCACCACCGCCACCGCCGCCGCTCTCAGCTGTGCCTATCTCCCCCTTTTCCTCTGCAGCACGTCAATTTTGGAGCTGACTGAAGGGTGGCTATGGGGTAAAATTTTCAATTGTATATATCTCATAATAATTCAAAAGATAATATAATTAAAATTCATGCATTTTTTAATAGGAGACATTATCATAAATTAAACAAAACATAATTACCCATCGTGGCCATCGTGGGCGTAGTAGAGTGATTCGACACTCATTATTCCAATAGGAAAACTCGAGTTCGAGTCTCACCTGCTGCGTGAAACTCTTAATCCCTTAAATAGGCCGACTCATTGGCGATCCGGATTAATCCAACTAAATACCGGCAGTTTATAAAAAAAAACATAATTTTGGAAATATTTATAATTATGTAATTAATGGTACGGATTGAGGTGAGGAATTGCCATCGAATTGATTGATTATAAAGACGATTCCATATAAAATTTAAAATTTAGTATTATAAATAAAAATATATATACATATTAAAAGAATTTGGGTGTTTTGAAATTAAATTAGTTATTTTTTATTATTAAATTTGTTATGAACACATAAAGAATTGAGATCTATTTCCACTTAAAAATTCAAGCTGATAAGTAACGGTACCCAACCTTCTTATAAACTTACAACGTTTTTTTCATTTAATCGATGTGGGATCATATATTTTAACACTTACCCTCACGTGGCAACATGGTCTATTTTGTTACATGTCATTAAATATCCGCCCTTAACAATTGTCTATAAACCGGGTGCTCTTATTCCGATCTCAGACGAGGGTGACAACTGGCCATAAGTCGAACAATTTTCTTCCATACTTGGACTTATATCAATTGACCATGAGTCAGGCTTCTGGAGATTGGATGAGAGTTGAGATATACGATCTCACATCGATTAAATGAAGAAAATATTGTGAGCTTATAAAAAAGTTGAGTATCACCACCTATTAGCTTAAACTTTTAAGTAAAAATAGACTCTATTCCTTATGAACTCACAACAAATTTAACAATTAGATTCTTGGTCAAGTCAATGGTAGAAATTCATATAAAATTCTACAATTCAGATAAAAAAAAAACACCAAATGATTTCTTTCTTTCTTTTTTTCTGTATGTATCCCACATTTTCTCTTATCAGAACGGTATCAGTTATCGACAGGAGCTGCTCTGTCTACACTCCTGTTCGTGCTGACAACGTATAACATTTGGCTAATCTCAGAAGAAGCAGAGGAAGAAGAGAAGACCCGAAGTTCGTTCAGATTCAAAACATCGACAAGAAGAAATGACTCGGCTCCTCACCGCCGACACGAAATTATGCGTTTCAAGATTGTATTATTTATTTTCCCGAGGAGATTGACATATGACGGCCGCTCAAAGTGTTCGTAGGATCGCACGAAGCCGAGGGCTCGGGCAACTGTATGTGGAGATGCAGGATGGTGTGGAAGAGCACATTGTATGTTACAAAACGATCCGCGAGTCCCAGAAGAAGATGTGAAAGTCTCGATGTAGTTGAGGAAGAATGAAAGAATTCTCAAGGTTTCCATGGAGGTGGAGGCGGGGGCTGCCGGGGTAGAGCGGGGGAACCGACGAGAATATCGTGTTCTTGTCGACTCCAAGCCCGCCGCTGCTCGTGAGCGACACAAGCGCGGCCACCAGCCCTGCGTTCCCAGCCAGCGTTGGTTCTGTGTAGCTGTAGTTCCTACGCACGTCTCGGAACTGGTCGAACCGGTCCGGCCCGCCGACCATGGCCCCGGTGATGTTGTTGGGGTTGGGGTTACGGGTGTCCCGCCACTTCCATCCCCCGGTGCATGAGTACCTCTTCTTGTTGTGTGGTATCGACGCCGCCCGGTGGTGCACATGTCTTGGGAATTTAGTCCCGTATCCCACAACGTAGCTCGTCTTCATCGGGTTGTCGCCCAATATGTAGTTCACCTGCAAATTCATCAGACAAAGCCACCAAAGAGACTGCAGATTCTTAGTACATAAACGAAAAACAATCGACACGCTGGCCAAGACTCCAGGGGGAAAAAAAAAAACATACTACAACTACAGAAGTATCCATGGGGTAAGCTGCTATGGCAATGAAACAGTGTCAAGAGACCGAGACCTGAGAAGTGGCAAAACTCCGGAGGACATCGGAGGAGATGAAAGTGGGGCCGCAGTTCCATCCGGGGATGCCGGTAGCATTCAGATAATCGACAAAGAGGGAAGACAGGAACGCTGCGTTCGCAATGTACTGCAGCGGTTGCGGTTGGCCACGGTTCAATTGGATCATTCCCCCTGTAAGTAGTTCAATAGGGAGGGAGTTGAGAACTTGAAATGAAGGGAGATGAAACCGATGTCTCGAGCAACGTATGAACTCGATGCTTACCTTTGGTCCAGTTGAAGACCTGGTACTGATGAAGATACGAACACATAGTGAGCCCGGTCACGTTATGGTACATCCTCAGCATGTCCTCGTACGGGTACCCAGGGTTCAGCATAATCCGCATCCTCGTCAGCAGCAACATGGCCGCGGGCAACTTGTTGTCCCAGCTGAGGACGCTCATGTCACGGGCCATGTAGAAGGCCTTGGAGTTCTTAGGCAGGCCTGGGTTCGTGGCAAGTGAGAAGTAGGAGTCATTCCCGGTGGCGTAGTAGAGCCAAGCGGCCCCCCACATGTACTCATCGAAGTAGCCCGTGGAGTTGTAGTACGGGTCGATGTAAGGGTTCCCCCGGCTGTAAGGAGCCCGTCTGCCAAAGTCCCTCGCAAAGGCAAACACCGTCTCAGCGCCCTTCACAAGCTTCTTCTTGTAGGCAGGGTTGTCCTGGAAGACTATGGACGCCGAGGCCAGCGCTGCTGCCATCTCCCCAGCCAGGTCCGGCCCCGAGGTCGTTGTCTGGACTGGCCTCGGGTAGTCCATGTCCTCCGGCCTCTGCCAGCAGTAGTGATCATCCGGCGTGGTGGAGCCATTTTGAGATCCGCCAACCTACCGCACCACAAAACAACCGTAAGGGACTAACAGGCCATATAAAGTCGATTTTGCGACTCGTCCACCCAATACAGACTCTATATTACCGCGAAGTACCTGACTGTAGATCTTGTCGATCCTGCTGGCGGAAGAGTTGAAGGTGAGGAGCAAGTAGTCGGTGCCCCACTTGATGAGCTCCCGGACATGATCATACTCGTCGATGGCCTTGTACTTCTGGCTGTACTCGATGACACTCCAGCTGAGCATGGTCATGGCGAACGACATCGGGAAATGGAACTTGGTGTTGTCTCCGGCGTCGTAGTAGCCCCCAACCAGCCCTCCCTTCGTGTCCGTGCCATTCCCGTCTGACAGGCCGGAGTTCCCCCGCCACGGGATCCCGTTGTTCTTGGGCAGCTTACCAGCTGCACATCGTTCCCACCATCACAAATGATCCGACAGTGGACATCTTACCACTTTATAATATCGTGAAATCTCGAGAAATTCTCTTCGGTCTGAAAGCGATGGATGATATATTTGTATAGATCGTTATTAGTCAGAAAATTGGCATCAATAAATGTATTTGTCACATGAGGAGAAAGCCGAACCATCCGATTCCCCCTTCGAGCAGGTTTGGACCCCATCATCTCTTCGGAGACGTTCGATCAAATAGAAACAACAGAGACCTTCCGATCTCGTCGCAAGGAGGACTACAAGTGCGCGAAGACAACGACCATAGAATGATGGAAAATGGAGTCCAGTGGGTCCCACGCGGTTCGTAGATTTCCTAATTCCCTAGGACTATTCCTCCTCATTGGACATTGGACTGTCCAAAATGCCCCGAAACGTCAATAGAAACTGGCAGAAATCAATGGATTGCAATCCGGTAGATTGACTTGCCTCAGTATATTATCAGATTCACGAATCAGAGTGCTATTAATAGAGAAAATCAATATCCAATGTGTTTGAATCCTTTCCGGGGATTGGAATTCCGCATAAAAGGGATTTTATGGAGCCACGTATGGATTGACTCGGGAAGGGTACCGCTGACTAAACAGTTCGATTCGAACTATAACTGATGTCCCTATTGAATGAATTTAACTTTTTAATGGACGGCATCAAAACAACGACATCTAACAAGCAAATCCATCGAAACGAGATGCGCGACCGGAGCAATCAAGATGCATGATCCGGGAGAAGATGAGAGAGATGCAGGGTGCTTACATTTCTGGGCATTGAAGAAGAGGAGGGCCTTGTGGAGGGCGACGGTGTAGTTGTCGGGCGGCGGAGGCCGAGACTTGTGGGAAGGAATGGACTTGGCGATGATGATCGGCAGGGCGACGAGGAAGAAGGCGGCGGCGACGCCCCACAGCGTCCACTTGAGGGCCTTGCGGCTGCAGACTATGCAGCCGAGGTCAACGTACTTGCTCTTCTTCTTCTGGTCGTGCTGCGACCCGAGGAGCCAGCTCTGCTGGGTCTCGTCGAGCTCGTGGTGGTGGCTGCTGGGCGGCAGGGCGGCCCTGTCGACCCAGTCCATCTCCCGGCTCCGGTCGTAGTCCGTGTTGTGGCTCGAGTTCGTCTCCCCATTTATCTCGAACGAGCCACCCCAGTGGTTCCTCGAATGCATCCCGCTCTCCCCGACAGTTCAGCCACGAAGAAACGGCTCCCGGCGCATCTACAGGGCTCGAGATCAGTCCTCGATGAAGATGAGAGAGAGAGAGATGGAGGCACGGAGTTGACGGGGATGGATGGATGGACGGTCGGGTTTTGTATACGCAGAAACGGTGGGAAATGGGAATGTTTTATATAATATATTTACAGTCACGACGGCTAACTCTGTTAGTATAAACGCACCAACGCACACGGTTTCTAGAATGTCAATGCTCCGTAGTGACAGCAGGCGCACCGTCACCGGAAGAAAATGGGAAGTCCCTTATTGCAAATCACCAAATTAAAATATTTATTAAAAAAGAAAAAGAAAATGGTCACCAGATCACTGCATAAACTATTGCCTAACGGAAATCCCAATTCAGACCCTAAACTTAATACTTTGTCACGGGGAACATCTTGTCTCCTACCGTTTTATTGACTTCAAAGATGCTTCTCGATAGCACATGTTTAGTAGATCATAATCGAGCTCTATAAATCTAAAAAAATTTATTATTAAGTAAATCGATCCGATTCAAATTTATCGGTTGATATATAGCAAAGAGATGGGATACGTACATAACAACTGCTCCCATGTGAAGCAAAGTTATATTATACGGTACAGAGACGACAGGGATATGTGTTCCGACATCATGCCGAAGCATGGCCGCCGGCTTAAAACTAGAATGGGGAAGCCTTCAAGGGACGGCGATATTCGGTCGTTACGGTTCGCTTTGGGAGCACGTTCAGCTGATTTGCCCGACAGTCCTGGAAGCATCATCCGGGGAAGGCACCAGCATCAGCTCGACTATAGCCAGAACTCGTACCCGGGGGATCTACCCGATGGACGTGGTTCGCTGGCTAGATGACGTTCGAATCTCGATACCGTATCGGTCCCCCACCCACTCCGTGCAGCATGTGATACCGCTCTGAAATCTAATATTTATTGGAATTTTGGCTGTCACCGGAGATGGCTCCTAGAAAAATATTGATCCTGCTTTTTGATTCATTACGATCGCGATGAACAGACGAGTAAAATATGAATAGAATTTGCGACGATCGAGAGGGGGGAGAGGATGGGAGAGAAGTCGGGGACCGGGCTGATTAGGTCTAATGGCGACGCCTTGACAGCTCTCCTTCCGATCACATTAATTAATCCGAAAATTGTCGCAGAAGATAACATGTAGGGGCCGGCGCGTTCGGGTCATTTTCGCTCGGCTCAGTAATTATTAATTCTAATGGAACCGTTCAATTAATAATCCGACTCCATCTTCTATAACCTATCCCTCATCTAAGACATGTCAAAAATCGATGCGCCCGAAAATTATAGTATGAAGTATCTTGTTAGCATCTAACGGCAGAAAAAAATACTTAAAATAAAAATAAAATTATGAATTTTTTTTAAAAATTAATTATATAAAAAATATTACAATTTAATATTTTATTTTAATTAATATGATATTTAAATTAATCTATTAATTATATAATATAAAAATTATTTAAATTAAAATTTCTTCGGATGACGAAGATAATGAGTCGGCTGGCACGAATTGTGAGATGAGATCTACTTGGTCCCATTCCCCGAACACATAATATCCCTAGTCCATACTTCTCTCTCTCTCTCTCTCTCTCTCTCTCAAGTGATAGGTTCCCTATTTAATTATTGGATTTGTAATTTTTTATAGGGTAAGAAAAGATACTTATTATATACTTAAATCATCATTAATGACTAAATAATCGGGATTATTTTTTTCTTCATTAATCTACGTGACATTGTCCAGTGCTATACAGCTTTAATATTATTTAGAGGCAATTAATTAAATGGTAATCATTTTCAAGTTAAGGGTATATTGGGTATTTAAATTTTTACTTTCGTCCATTAAAATAATTATACATGAAATGAAAACTAACTAATAAATGCCCTTAATAATTTATTACTTAGTTAACCATCGCAAAATTTAATTTTTTTCTGCCATATGCAGTAGACTACTCTCTACTAAAAATTTCAATTTGGGACGAGTTGGTCAGTCCACCCAAGTAACCATCTGAAAATTTTGTCTAAGATGGGATAAAATGAGGGTTTTAAAGAAGTGAAAATTTAATATAATTTCTTTTTTTAATATGATTTAAAATCTTATTAATAAAAAGAAAATTTTATAAAAATTTATTGGTAAATTCAACGAAAAAGACCACTTTGCTAATTCACGCAAGCAGCCTTTACATTCAAAGGGACAGCTGGTCAGTACACATCGTGCCAGTTGAATGCCACTAAACAATGGCTAGAAAAGTAAAGAGTCGTGCTTTCTATGTGCCCCTTATTTATTTATTCATTTAAACTCACAGATCTCAATCCACAGTATTATATTATATATACCCATCAAACAAAAGATAATAATAATTAAATTCTACCATCAACTGGAAACTGGCCATTCATTCGATCCAGTTCTTACAAAAAGTTCAATTATATATTTAAAGAGAAAAACTTCGATTGAACCGGCTGGTTCCTGGTCCAATCAGTGAACTTAACTGAACTTATAAGAAAATCGATCGATTTAAAATTTAAAAAAATAAAAAATCTATTATAATATATATTTTTTTTATTTTACTGTACTTATATTTATATTTTATATTAAACTTTTTATTTAATATAATAGTTATATTAATAATTTTTATTATAAATCATATTTAAATTATAATATTATGTAAATTTATTATTAATATTATTTATTAAATATAAGGTACCCGATCCAACCTTTGAACCTATAAACCCATACCTATACCGGTTCCCAGCCTAGTCCGATTTTAAAAACTATGCCCTCAACTTTTGACTATCTTCACGTCAGACCAGTAGATAATTGAACTCCAACGACCATGACATCTCTAGACACACGAAAGAGAGATTATCGAATGCGATGTGCGAGGTCGACATGGTTTCCATGTCAAGCGTTCGAGGAGCGATATTGGGGTCGGGAGAAATGTATAATTCGGTTCTTTTTGTATTTAGGAATTGAAATATTTTTATAAGAAATTATTTGTATGATGCAACCAACTGCAAAATCCTACGGGTCATTGCTTGCCCAAGAACTCAGAGCTCGAACCCGGCTTCTGCTTGAAGACGATCCCCGAATCTGTAATATGAATTTTGGAGGAGTTCGATCGATCCCTTGTTTCCGTACGAGCGAAGGAGGGAACTCGCCGGGTGTGGCCTGAAAACCCTATGATCTATGCCGGGTATATCTTGTTTGAATAATACAAGTTGCATAAACCGATGGATCTGTCTTCCAAGTGAGTTTTGTTGTCCAAATCAATTTTTCCATCAGAAACGACAGAGCAACCCTTTTTTCGAACAGAACAACATCTGGTACTGCTCTGTCGTTGTCGAACAGGGCAAAGCAAAGCAACTGTCTTTGTCTCTTTCAGTCACATGAATTTTCAATTATTTTTGCTGCATTCGATGTCTCGTTTTCAGTGCGGAAGCATAAGTTAGCAATCCCATGGATTAATTCTCCGCTATTAATGACAGATGATACATATAATGGAACTGTCGCACCTGAATTTGCCGGTATCTGTGGTGTTGGTGCAGCTATCGCGATTTAGTATACCGCCCGATAAAGAGACAACAGAAGGCTTCCACACGGGCTTTAAGCAGCTCGACCATGCCTGGAAGAGTCATCTCGGACCAGACAATTCATCGTCGCGGATGCGAGAGGTGGAATCAGGATAAGGGAGGTAAGGGTGTGGCATCGGATAGGTCGACTGTTGGAGCATTTCCACTCTCTGCCACTGTTCCCATCTCTCCGCTAAGCCCTCTCCTTCAAGCATCCCTACCACATTGGACATCTTCGGCCTTTCGGCTGCATTAGCTTGTGTGCACAGTAGTGCAACTTGGATCAGTTGCTCCGCCTCCTCCTCGGCATAATCTCCTTGGATGTTGAAATCCACCAGCACTTCCAATCTCCCCTCTCTGAGGAGCCCTTTCACCTGATAATTCGATCGTGAGCAGTTCAGTGGTGGGATCAAGTAGAATATGAAGAAAATTTTCGAGTGTTCCATTCTCATATTCCACAAGACATGCTGGGCTGCTAATATCTCCTGAAGTGCAAACTGGTATGTTCTCTTTTTGTCTTATGGCATGAAATTATGTGAGGCTCGAGAATTCGCAAAAAAGGGGTGGAAGGCCCTTGATTCAATGCTTACCCAGTCGAGCAACAGGACATCCTCGCTGTTTGCAAGACGGGCGAGATCAAATGCACCCTGCCCAGTAATAAGCTCAAGCAGCATAACACCGTACCCAAACACATCGGTCTTATCAGATGCCACTCCCGTGGAGAGGTATTCTGGGGCGATGTGACCAATCGTGCCACGGACAGCTGTAGTGACGTGGGTGTCTCTGTAGTCCATGAGCCCTGCGAGCCCAAAATCTCCAATAACCGCTTCAAAATCCTTGTCCAGTAATATGTTTGCTGCCTTCATGTCCCGATGGATGATCTTCGGGTTACACTGCTCGTGCAGGTAGGCTAGTCCCCTCGCTGCCCCAAGTGCGATCTGCTTCCGGATAGGCCATCCGAGTGGGGGCTGTGAATCTCTGCTCTCAGTTGCTGAGAGTTGACAGGAAAAGGGGAGTGGTTGAGTGGTGGATCAAGCTCAAAAAGAATGGAGGGAAGTCGAGAATAACTAGATTGTAGTGTAGTACCCCTGAGACGTGAAGCTACACTTCCGTTGGCCATATATGGATAGACAAGCAACCGTTCTGTTAGAGTTGAGCAAAACCCGAGTAGCTTGAGAAGATTACGGTGGACAGCCAAGCTGATAATTTCGAGCTCCATTTGGAACTGCAATTCTCCGCCCTGAGAACGCTCCTCCTTTAGCCTTTTCACTGCTACCAGCGTCCCATCAGCCAAGCGCCCCTTGTAAACCTTACCAAACCCACCTCTTCCAAGAATGTTCCCAGCGTTGAAGCTATCGGTTGCAACTTGCAGCTCACGCAGCGAGAATTTCTTCAGCTGCCCGAAGAGAATTTGGGGTTCCTCTTCTCCTGCAAATCACACAGTCAGTTAAAAAATGTATCGTAGAAAGCCAAACCAGCAAACCAAGTGATAGAAGGTCACAACATTTCCCAGGACTTGATGAAATTTCTGCATAAGCAATTCATCCATTTCGTGTAAGTTAAAGTACGTTACTTTCCCTTCAAAACTTCATTCCTGACCTGGTATATCAAAGAAATGTGACCGCCTTCTTCTCAAGATGTAAAGCAAGAATGGGGGAGCAGCAAATATAAGGACAGCACAGGCAGCAACGACTCCAGCAATAAATCCTGTTGTTCTCGTTATTGCTAGGAACAAAGGGATAGAGATGAGATTGCAGAGTAGCAAGATTATACATTCACTAGTCAGACAACATGAAAGTTCGTTCAAAGTGTGTACAAATGTGCATAATATATACGCACATGGAGGAGAGGATGCAGGAACTGGTGGAGGGGGTGGTGGTGTTGGAGCATAAGTATGGTTATTACCCTTGAAACTGGATTAGCAGCGGACAAAGAAGTTAGCTTACTGGAAATGCAATAGCTCTGCTCTGAAGAGCTAGCAAAGAACAAACCTGAGAGAAGTGAAATTTGAGAAAGAGCCATTGATTGGAATGATTCCTGTCAGATTGTTGTAAGAGAGATCACTGCAAGTTTCCACATTGAAATTCAAGTTGAGCGACTAGTTGAGACTTGGAAGACATGCAAGATAAAAGATTGTAAATTCCAATGGCATACTCACAGCACTGTTAGAGCAGCTACTTTGGTTAGAGACATCGGGATAGGACCACTCAAGCTATTGTTGTTGAGACGCCTGCATATTTCCGTAACAGCTATAAGTAATGGCAAACGAACACTTCTAATAGAGATAACACACTAAAGGAAGTGTTCGATTACAGGTATCCGAGCGATGTGAGATTCCCAAATGAGTTTGGTATAGGACCGGTTAAGTTGTTCAAGTAAAGATCCAAGCTCACCAACTTCGACAAGTTCCCAAGCTCCTGTGGGATTCCACCACTAAACTGGTTGCTGTAGAGCTCCCTATCACAAGTATCAATGGTGAATAAGAGAATTGCAATGGATGAAGCATGAGCAGAAGTCACAAGAATATTAATGAGCAGTGACAATCTCATTACATCTCCTCCAGTAGTAGAGCAGGAGAATACAGGAAGTCAGCATCTACTGCTGGTGGAAATTACCAACATTATTATACATATCCAACCCGGAATGCTTCATAATAAATTGATTCTTTGCCAAGCATGTCAATCACTGATCGTGCAAATGTTTGATTAAATAGTGAGTAATTGCTAGGAGTCGAGTTTTCAACATGTAGAGACCGTCAACTCTCAAAGTGCAGCTTGAAATTAAAGCACCAAAGAGAAGGATGTCGACTTACAAGTACTGTAAATTGGGGAGCTGCCCAAGCGCAGGAACCAATTGACCAGATAAATTTGCATTTCCAAGATCGCTGGGTCGCATAAAAATGCAATCAGGTCCCATTAGAAAAACACATAATGGAGTTAAGAAAACACCACGATCCACTGCAGAAGGTGGAGCAGTATGTGCAACTCACACGCGTGTCACACTGCGTCCATCATCGCAGGTGACATGAAACCATGTGCAAGGATCGGGAAGGTTAGAATCCCAGCTCTGCAGAACACTGTTCCCGTCGACTACAGCATTCTTGAGTGCATTCAATGCTTCACCTGATCAATTATCGGAAAGGATGACTTTGTAAACAGAACCAGTGGAAAGCTTCGAATAGGGAAAATTCTCAACTGTAAAAAATGTTTTCAAGCGAGAAAACTTGCTAAATTTCACAAAAGGTTGAAATTTCCAAATTGTCTGCCTGAGCATAATCATGAACAGCATACTTAGTTGCAGTACCCAAAAATCGAGATAATAACAGATGCAAATAAAAATGGAGAGAAACAGAGAACCCACCTTCAGAGATGCCTGCAACTCCCAGCCAGGAACGTAGAGGAACCAACCAAAGAAGAAAAAGGAAAGGGTTCTTGATGATTTTCATCAGAAATTTTTGCCATGAAAATCCCTCAAACAAGCGAACCCAATGACAAATGAATGGATCATGTCCATCAAAGGGGTTGTCTCTTCACCAGAAGAATAAGAAGAAGAAGAAGAGGAAGAAGGAAGAGGATCAAACTAAGAGAAGTTTGGGAGGGAAGAGAAGAGATTATGTTCGTGGAGAATTCTGGGAACACGATGATTTAGCTCAGTGCATGATTATTTTCTGCTAACCGGCTGAGGTTTCTCTGCTGATATTTGTCTGCAATTGTGCGGAGAGGGATCATCTTTGGTCCTTTGCCTGGCGCAAACTCGGCCTAGCAGTGAAGTCAAAGTCTTCCCGTAAAGTAATCGTCATGACTTCTATGATCATAAGCCGGAGATTCACTTTTTCTACTTCAGAAAAATGGACTGCTTGAGAGAAAATAGAGAGCTTAACGGGTCAGATACGCTTCATCAACTTTATCTCTGCGTTTTCCAGGTCCATGGGGACTCGGAGAGAAGGGTGAGAAAGCACTTGATTCGTAGTCCACGACACAAAAATTGCAGAACCGAACCCCAATGTTCCAGTTGATGGACTATGAGGGATTATCTCACCAGACCGTGTAAGATGAACATGTTCGCTACAAAAGGAGCTCGAATTGGGAGGAACAGGGACAAGGACCTTTGCAGAGTCAGTGGACACAGCTGAGTCACATTAAACACAATGTCGCTTAATGTCCACTTCAGTCGGCCCACCGCCGGCATCTATCCCCGTGTTGACCAAAGACTGCTCCGTTTCCAACTCCAGCAATTGAAACTGATACAGATTTGGAAAAGAATTTTCCTCGAAGTGCAATCTTAATCTTATGCGTTATAAAGGAGCGCATCTGCTTATGTTCCAGCAGTCAGTTAAGAACACAGAAAGTATTAAAAACTTCGCTTGGATTCAAATCTTTAATCTTCAAACCACTTTGGGTACATCAGCGGCTACTAAAACTCTCGAAATTTCCCACATTTACTTATTTAGAGCACTCTTAATAATTCCCATCTTCGGGAAAGAGTGAAACCCCAAACAATTTGATGACAAGAGTTACTAATCGTCTCGCTTCATACCCCCACGCTCAAAGAATGTTTCAAGTCCCCTATGTGAAGCACATGCTGTCCTAGCGCGATCTTCCGGGCCCCAAACTCATCGACCAAACTTAGGTCTTTGCACACATTCACCGTGAACTTCACTGGAGTCTCGCTCCCGGCCATGACAAAGACCTTTTGAAAGCCCAGAAGGTGTTTCTGGGGTGACCTGTGGACCGAGGGTGGGCTGCTGAACAGGAACACGGTGTGGCTTCCACTCATAGTGCCCGAGTTCTTGACCCCCAGATGGACGTCAAATCCTAGGTCCTGGCATGTCTGTTCAAGAGCATCCACTGACATGCACTTGTTCGAAATTTTGCAAGCATGATTCAATTCTAATGGGACAGAGACAAGCTCAGGTGCCTGAGCTAGGTGGTGGGTAAATGACGAGTAGCTCAATCCATCACCAAAGGAATAGACCGTGTCGCCGGTATAGAATCTGTAAGTCCGTCCTGGGTAGCCCTTGGACGGGTCGGGCCTCATGTTCATATTTGTCATAGGAACTTTCTCAACATACGATTGGGGGTACCATGTCATCGGCAGTCTTCCACCTAATTAAATAAATGGCAGTGCCAGAAATGTGAGCAATATGAGTTGGAAAACAAATCATAGCAATCTGTAAATCCGAGACAAGCATCGCCAAGCTCGATTTAAGCTGGAGCTTTATGTCAAGTCACGCTCGAAATACCGAGCTCACTTTGGGTCAATCCAGTTCCTTCGAGGACTCTAGTTGGACCAAGCTAAAAATTCAGCAAAGCTGGAGATTGGTCGAACTATGCTTGAGTGCCAGGCTTGAGACCACGAGTTTCTCAACCCAAGGTCGTGGAGCCCGAGCTCGGAAAAAGGTGACAATACCCATCTAGCTTATTAACAAGTTGAGTAGCTCGTGTGTAAGCTGATTAACTCGGTATCCTGCACGAGACTACAGCGCCCATGGAACATTGTCATATGTAGGACCATAGAGCTAAACTTACTTGGATTGTAGACCCCGAAAACGATATCAGCCATTGCAGCTCCTCCGGCTTCGCCAGGGTAGCCGACCCACATAATGCTCGTAATCTTATCATCATCCTTTGCGAATTGGATGTCCATTCCCCCTCCTGACATGACCACAAGGATCACCGGTCCCTTTGACACGTTCGCTACTTCTGATATCAGGAGCGGCTGTTGCCCCGGTAGAAGAAGGTCGACCCTGTCTCGCCCCTCTGCCTCGATAGACTGGTCGGCGCCCATCACGAGCACTGTCGCATCAGCCAAGGCCGCGAGTTTCTTAGCATCGTCGAGCTGGGCAGTGCTGCAAGCCACGTTGGCGCATCCCGGAGCGTAGGTGGTCGAAACATACGCGGTTAAGCCCTGAAGGGGTGTGACGTACTTGCAGGGAGTACCTGAAATGTCCAAAAGACGCACATTTCATCACGAAATGGGTTTCCTTGGAAACATTTTCAAAATCTTTCAGGTGATTTTCAGTAGTTTTACCTTCGTAGTTCCCAATCATGGTCTTGGTGACGTTAGCGTTGGGTCCGATGACCGCTAGGGTCTTGATCGACGCTGGGTCCAGGGGCAGGGAGCCGTCCGAGTTCTTGAGCAGCACGATCCCCTGTCTCGCGGCCTCGCGGGCAAGCTCCTGGTTCTCCGGCGTGCAGACGTCGGAGGGACCGAGCTTGCCGTAGGGCTGCTTCCTCGGGTCGCCGTCGAAGAAGCCCAGCCGCATCAGAGTGGCGAAGTTGTTCGATACGGCCTTGTCGATGGCGGCCTCGTCCACGAGTCCAGCGTCCACCGCCGCCTGCGTGTGCTGGCCGAGGAACGACCCGCAGTTCAGGTCCAGCCCTGCAGATCGGGATTTCGCGTCAGTCAGCCCGTCGGAGCTGATCGGAGACGCAAGTAAAATGTTGAAACTGTAATTTGCCCCTAAACTCTTAATGCATTTCATTGGACCCCTCAAAAGTTTGAAGACCGTTTCATTTTGCCCCCGCATATGAGTCACCTGCCAAAATGGCTACAGCGGCAGCCTCTTCGGGTGTCTTGGTGTAGTGCTGGGACTTGTACAATACGTCGACCGAGTCACAGTCCGAAACGATGTAGCTGCAGAGCAAGGAGAAGCTCATATCAGCAAGACCCGGCCATAGACCAGAGGACGGGACATAATAGTGACGGCGTATAAGATCACATACATACCCGTTCAATTTCCACTGGCCCCGTACCACTCCGGAAAGGAGGTCCGGGTCGGCGCAGGTGGGCTTGCCGTTGACTTGGTTGTACGAACACATGACGCTCGCAACATTCCCGTCAATCACACAGCTCTTGAACGGCGGTTGGAACGTATCATCCATATCTTGTTGAGTCACCTACTCATACGCAGAAGCACAACAGCAAGATCACCCATTTGAAATGCACAAGCAACTCGGTGAAAGAGAACAAGAAAATCGCAGTTCGGTCCGTGATGAGATGCGCCAGCAGTCAAAATTCTCATTGCTCTCCTGATACAGATCCGCACGCAACGTACTGGGAATTCGGATGGGATGTCGTTGTTGCTTTTTTGGTTGTAAAAGCTACTTGCGTCCTGCATCCGATATGATCATGCAGCTAGTGCGTAAACTGTGATTGGGATGACAGAGATGAACTCACGATGGCGTTGAAGTGGAACCGGTCGACTCCCTTCCAGTTATCCAAGTCGTAGGCGGTGTAATGCTTGCAGCAGGCGGCGACCTTGAGCCGATCCGTGTCCTGGTCGTCGGTCTGTTGCAGGCCTCTGACGTAGCCGGATGCGTACTTGCCCGAGAGCAACGGGTCCTCTCCGGGAGTCTCTTGCCCTCTTCCCCATCTCGGGTCCCGGAATATGTTGACGTTCGGTGACCAGTAGGTGAGGCCCGCAAGTCCCACATTGTGCATCGCCCTGGCTTCGGTCGAGACCACCTGCAGAGACGTACTGAAACTCGGTCACATGCTACAACCACTCCTTTGAAAATGAACAGGCGGCAATAAGTTCGTTTTAATATGCTCCGTAGTTTGTCAGTAACAATCCATGTCGAAAGTCGCATTCTACAACCACTCGTTTGACAATGAACAACCCAGCAACAAGTATAATTGATCCTGCTCAGCCTAAAGGCTGCGTCGTTGCTGAATCTGGTAGTAAGATCATATGCCCGTGTTAAGCAGATGAATTCGATCCAATGTCGATTCAAGAAAAGATCACTTACACCAGGAAACAGATCTTTGTTTTAAGGGAGGTGGTCGAGGATGGAAACCGAAACGCATGGATCTGAAGAGATTTTCAAGAATGAAGGCGCCTTTTGGAATGCATTGACGAGCCAAGAACGAAACGGCTTCGAGCCTCGAGAGAGATGAGTTGTGTTCATACCTTTCCGATGGCTTCGAACAATGTGGCATTGAAAGAAGCTGCAGTGAGGATAACCTGCGGGAAACTAGTGGCTCCAGGGACTAAACTAGAGAAACGTGTCCCCGGACCGACGTAAGAGACCCCGTGTAGAG
The DNA here is from genome assembly GCA_900174645.1 of Sonneratia alba. Taxonomy (NCBI): domain Eukaryota; kingdom Viridiplantae; phylum Streptophyta; class Magnoliopsida; order Myrtales; family Lythraceae; genus Sonneratia; species Sonneratia alba. The sequence goes on from FWPY01000071.1 coordinate 1,977,950, forward strand.
CCTCGGACCACCACTCATACTTCGGTATCCCGAGCCTGCTTACGGAGCCCGCGCTGTTCACCAAGAACCCAATCTTCTCCGGCAGTGTCAACCTCTGGACTAAGTCAGAGACTCTATCCTGAACTCCCAGGCTCGCATTGCAGAACGGGAAAGACCCCAGGCTCGAGTTTGAGTCGATATCGCAGGCGAATACTGGCGTCTGTGCTGAGACCCGAGAAGGGGCCAACCCAGTAGAGATGAGACAGAGAGCGAGAAAGAGCAAAAAGGAGGAGCTGAAACAGAGTCCCCTGTTTCTGGAGGCCATTGAGAGGCCTGACCTCCTGGAGACAGAGGGAAAAGAGAAAAAATGGGTTTGCTCTCTACTTGGATAATGGGCTGAATGGAATGTTAAATAAGCCTAGCACACGCAAACACCCGTTTGTCTTGTAGCGGCCCGTGATGGGTACTTGATGACTAGGAGGGAAGGAGGAGGAGGAGGAGGAGGAGGAGGAGAACGAGATGAGATGGAAACTTAAAATCAACGTTGGCTGCTTCTGGGGAACACTAATAGGGAGAATCTGCACTATTATCAGTCTCCTAGTGCGTTGAAGGTTAAAACCCTTTTAAGACAAGCCCGTGATTCGTCTCTCTTCCTTTGCCGATTAGGCGAGGCCTCTGTTTTGTCTGGTTTCGAAAGGAGCCCTGAGACTGCGAAGAGAACGGCAAGCTGAGGACCTCCAAAAGTGAAAGAACCCACACAGAGAGAGAGAGAGAGAGAGAGAGGGAGGGAGTGAAGCTGTAAACGAAGAGGCTCTGTTCCCGCTTTTAACCAGAAGGATAGGGGGGCAAACCTGGTGAAAGCAGGGGGCAGCTGATGAATCGGCTAGATAGTCGCCCGATGCCAAGAACGAGAGTTTGTGGACGACAATAAAAATTAAAATCCGTTGGTTCAGAGGTCCAAGTGGTAACGCAGGGTCGCATTCCCCCCGCAAAGACAGATTAGTGAAATTAGACAGCTGTTAACTGCGACTCGGCGGTATACACGGCAATGCTCTTCTCAGCTTCTCTTTCTACATCTACACTCGAACTCGAACTCCAACCCGAACCCGAACCCGAACCGGGACAATATAATCGTTCAAGGGGAAGAAGAAACACCGCAACTGAACCGACCCGTAATCGGTAACCCGGATGTGCACTTACTAGCACTATGCATCCGTGTGCGACATACAAACGGCGTTCCTCCGTCTGTGCGGAGTTGTAACGGATTGGACGGAACTTCCTAGTCCGTCATTGGAAGATGGCACGCCTAACATCACTGCAGCAAAGTGAGATGAGATTCCTTTCCGATACCTTATGGTGACCTTCGCGTTCGTTCGGGAGGGCTGCAGCTGTGTCGTTTCTTGCGTTTGACATGAAAGACGAGGCAGGTTGTACGTATATCACTTCGGAGGTTACTAGGATCGGTCCGGCATCCTAGTGGATCGATTTGAAGAAATTCAAGTGGCGGTGCCCGGCCGGAGCTTAGGCCATTAGAGCCTGTCGCTGTCCAACGCGACGTGAACTGTGAGGCACTGCTCCCACAACTACGACGCCGTATCCGTCTGAAGCCGCATCTCCAGTTTTTATTGTACCTTGTTTTAATTAATTTATTTATTTAGCTGGAAATTGGCGAAACAGAGCCCCCTTTTTTTAAAAAAACACAAAAAAAACTATTTTTTTGGTTATGGGAGACCGTGGATCTTACGCCGCTTCCTGATTGGTCCGTCACTCGGTGAATAACTGGGCCCCACAGATAAATTATCCAATAACCTACGGCTCACGGGAGACGCGAGCGGTGGGCCCCCGGTTACAAGTGTAAAGGGGCAGGTTTAGGTCACGGCTGTAAGCCACCCCGGGCGACGTGGCGGAGCGTGGAAGACAAGGCGCGTGGAGCCTTGCTCTTGGGGATCGCAACTTGCATCGCCAGGATTTAAGTCACGTGACGGTTTTTGCAGGTCGCCCATGAATCTTACGTTAAACACCATCATCATGCGCTGCTAATACATATATATATATATCATCAGCAATATTCAAATGGGATAATCTACGTCGCTTACGATGTTATACACCATCGTGCATTACCCATCGTGGGCGTGATCGAGTGGTTCGATACTTATCATCCCAATTGGAGGACTCGAGTTCGAGTCCCACCTGCGGCGGGGAGCTCTTAACCCCTTAAATGAGCCGACCCGGGGCGATCTGCATTAATCAGCTGAACAAAATCCAACTGGATATTAGTAATTTATACTAAAAAAAAACACCATCGTACATTCTTAACAGAGATAGGGAAAGGTGCATCCTTCATTCTCTTTATTTTCAGTTGTGAGACGTGCTTGGAATGACGGGGACACGATCCGTTAGCTGCAGCCTGCCCCCTAATCCTAAGTGGTCGGACCGTCGTTTCTCTGACATAATGTCCGGTTCGAGTCTTATGAGTGGGTAACATCCGTGTTAGAAAAGCTTCTACCCATTTCTTGACCCACGTGACTCGAATTTGAATAATAAAAACACCTACCCATCACATTTTTGTACCGCATAAATCGAAAAAAGAAAAAAGAAAAAGGTAAGAGTGCCCACATATTGCTTTAATGAATTGGCACACCCGAACTCATTTAAAAGGGAAATCTAATCCTGTGAGAGGGCCAACCAACACATGCTTTGGTGTAAATTAGAAGGTAAGTCACAATCCCTTCTTCTTCTTTCTTCTTCTTTTTTCCTTCTAGATCCGGGCGTCCCCCAAAAATCACCAACCGCTGCCTGTGCCCGCCAGCTTTCACTCATCCCGATTTCGCACTCATTGCCCGCAAGAATTCCGCTCCGATTTTATTGCTGTGATCGCGTGTGCTGCCAGCGAAATACCTTGACCCGTATGACCTTGGGGCTTGCATCTCTACGAGGTTAGATATATTGACCTAGACATATCAACTCCGCCATGCCAGCATGGCCCGGCCCGAAAATATTTGCCCGGCTCGAATCGAATTAAATAATTATTTTTTTAAAAAAAGATAAATTCAAGTAATTTTACACTTCAAAATAAATTTATATGTAACATCATTGACCGGTATATCTAAATTTTAATCTAATTCTAAGAAAGTAATAAAATAAATGTTAACATATCATTAATTGTTTATTATAAATATTATTTTTAACCCTCAGATCAGTCATGACTTTTTTTTAACCATTCCCGACCTGCCCAATTTTTGACAGGTCCACATCGACTGATGCCTCGTAGTTGTTGCTACACCAGAAAGCGCATTTTTTTTTTAAAAAACATTAATTGTTATTTTCTATTATGTACGGCCGATGGGCCCCCGGAGAGGACGCATTGTTAGGCCAGTCTTGGCATTAGCAGAAGTCAACCGGGCGGAGGAATCACGAAACGATATCCTCTAATTTCCGGCTGTCTCTTCCCTCGCAAAATGGAAAATAAATAAGGTGCTGTCGTGGTGGGGGATGAGCCGGAACTAGGATTTTGCGTGTGTGTGGGTACTACGCTTTCAGATTAAATAAAGGGCAAAAATACCACGTCAGCAAATGTGCAACTTGCACAAAGCTGACGTGGGGATGGGCCCACATACCGGTCAGTGGATAAAATATTTGGTACGGTGCCCAAAAAAATTTACCTTTCAACAAATATTTTCGAGTTGCTTAGATATTGTATTGTGCTATTAAGATTTTCGAAATACAAAAAAATTTGTAATAAAAAATTATGATTTTTTTAAATATTATTAATTATACATGTATAATTATATATTAATATTTTATTTAAATTAATATAAAATTTAGATTAATTTATAAATTGTATTATTAAAATTTATTTTTAAAAATTAATTATTTGTGCAGTTCGTACCGAGCCGGGCCGCCAAAGCACAAGATATTTGTGCCTAGATCAGGATGTTCGTGCCACCCAAGATGATAGGCCATGCAGCACGGCCTGAAAACTTCGTGCTTGCATGAATTAGTAGCCCTGGTCGTGGATAGGACGTTATACTCGGAATCAAAATGTGTGAAAAATTAAAGCTCCATAAAAATGAAATTTTTTAATTTTTTAATAACATCAAGAGATTATGAGTGCGATGTTCACTCGGACCTCAACACTATTTATGTTCGGTTCTTATTCTTTGTCTTTTGTTGGATTTCCCGGTTTAATTGAGGGAAAAAACTGGATATGGTGAGGAGAATCGTGAATTTCGCCGAGGGCATCGATGGCTCATGATTGAAAAGAGACCAATATTTCCTTCTGTTTTTTTTTTGTAAATTTATTTTTTCGTAATGTTTAAGTTTCGTCTAATATTTCCTTTTTAAATTTTCCATTTTCGATCCAAAATAGCCAATTGACCGTCGAGATCAATCAATTCTATGCATGCATGGACAGCAGAAACAAATAATTAGAGGAAATTTTCAAAATAAACTTTGGCTTCTAGCTACCATTTCGATCCAACATTTACTGAGTCCCCATCAAAATGGTCCGGCCATCAAGAACGTCGTTACATGCCACTTGATGAAAATATGACATGGCCGCCCACGTGGCTGGATGTCATCCGATATGGCAATGAAAACATTGTTTACTCATATGCGTGGGATAAAATGGTAATCGGAGACAAATACATCATGTTTCGGAACCCTAATAGAAGTTCTCTTCACTATTCCTTCTCTTTGATCTCACCATCTTCACCGCCAACCCCAACAATGTCGATCGTGAGATTTTAATCCCTAATTACCGGCGATGAGGTAGAGACCGACATTGAGAAGTGATACTGAGTGTGCCGTCGAAGCCCTAAGTGTGTCACCTCTCTCTTTCGCCTCTCACACAAAAATAGACCTCTACTTTTATGAGTAGTTAGTTCCTTTCATTGCTTGATATTGAGTAATTGGTGATTATTGCTGATGAAAGTTTAATCAGTTTGAGGAGTCAACATCGCTGTAAAGTGGATGATATCTTCACCTGCAATAAGTCTCGATGGTCCCCCGTTCAATGCTTTAAAATCAAAACTGGGGTCCCCCATCTACATTTGTTTAATACTTACGAGTCCTCACCTGCATTTGTTTATTGTTGATGAGTAATTTTTACCTTTATATTTGTTTATTTAAAGGGAAGAGTGCAGCAGTACACGTCAGTTTTCCGCCATGGCAGTAAGTTCGAAGCTGCACCAGAAACATAATACATAGTGGGGGGGTGAGAAATTGATGTATGGGAAGGAATAGGAATTGACTTTGCGGTAATAGGTATTCTACTACTAATAATGCAATATGAAGAACATGGATATAAGGATTACAGGAAGTTATACTTATTGGAACCCAGGCAGCTGTTGGAGGAAGGACCGAAGGAATTGAAGAGTGATAATGATGTGCACATCTTATTAGCTGAAATTAAAAGTGTGCCAAACATTCCTACATTAAGTAGCTGGCCTCCCAACAAGGATAATGAGATAATGGATGGTGTAAAGGAGGACTCACATGTTGAAATTGAGAATGAATCAACTCATTCAATGACAGTTGTAAAGATGAAGTGTGTAGACCTAGTCCACTTCAAAGTGAAGATGATGGTGTATTTTTGGCTTATGTTGACTTTGAATTGGAGACTAATGAACTTGAAAACGCGAAGGACTCATCTAGTATGGCAAAAGAAAAATGGAGAGTTCATACTGCGAAAGCAAATACTTAAAGGGTTTCGCATGCAGATGAAGATGAGATAGCTGAGATGGCAACAAGGGAAGAAGTTGCTATCTGTCAACACCAGTGTGAAGAGGGTTATCAATATGAGGAGTTTGAGAGTTTGAAGAATAATGGTGATGATGATGAGGCTGGAAAGAAACCTCCAGAATTTAACCAAAATGCAGAGTATGGTAAGGTGCATTGGAGTTAAACACACTTCTCCCAAATCTAAATATGTTCAGGAAGGAGGTGAAAGATCACACCATTGCACTCGGGAGACAAGTGATATTAGGGAAAAATGACAAGACTAGAGCCAAGTGCATATGTGGAAGTGGTTGTTCTTGGGAAATTTTTTGTTCATGGTAAGAACCTTGTGGCAACTTTCAAATCAAAAGCTTCAATCCCACACATATACGTAGCAGGAAATTGAAGAATCCACAAGTAGACAGGAAGTGGATAGCAGATAAGTTGGTGAAAAGGTTGAGGATTACACCAAATATGACTGCAACAGATGCATGTAAGTACGTTGCTGAGACATTCCAAGTTCAAGTGGCTGAAATCAAGATATATATATATATAGAGAGAGAGAGAGAGCTTTGCGCATTACAAAGGAAATGGTCTAAATGTGCAAAGTTTTGAGATTATTGTGTTGAATTTAAAAAAAAAAAAGAAGCAACCTTGGATCAATAGTGGAATTAGGAGTTAGTGATAGACTGAATATTGGACAAACCTCCTAAGTTTGCTAGTTGTAGGCCTTTGATAGGGCTTGATAGATGTTTCTTGGAAGGTTATTATGGAGGCCAATTATTAGCAGCACTCACACAAGATGGAAACCATTCCTTCTTCTTCTTCTTCTTTTTTTTATTGTCATGGCATGTGCCATAGTGGAGTATGAAGACAAGGAACACTTGGAGTCAATTCCTCGCAAAACACTTGAAAGCTAACGCTTGAAAACAATGGAGGAGCAGGGATACCATAGGGAAGTTGCGAGCATGTGCCAAGTCAAGAACCACGCTAGTTATGGGCATTGTCTCTGCGGTGAAGAAGAGGTCTCTACAGACATCACTCCTCACCGTCGGTCTCCACCTGGTCACTAGTAATTATGAATTGAAATTTCACGATGAGCATTGTTGGGGTTGGTGGTGAAGACGGTGAGAACGAAGAGGGGGAATAGCGAAGAAAACTTCTGTTAGGGATTTTGAAAGCAAGAGGCGATTGTCCCGATTTTTAATTTGTTTGTTCTTTTGCCACGTAGCCAGTGATTAATTTATTTGTTACCTGCCACATCGATCCTTTTATTGTCGCTTTGCGACGTGAGACGATGTCCAGCCACGTAGGCAACCATGCCATGTTTTCTATCGAGGGGGGCATGTAACGCCGTTGACGGGTTGACGGGTGGACCATTTTGATGGGGACTTGACAATGTCGGATCGGAATGGTGGCGAGAAAAATAGGAGAGCTGACAAGGTGGTCGGCCAAAATTTTGAGAACTATCTTGACAATTTCCCCTATGTTCAAGGTGGATTCCAGGAAGGTACAAAATATCCGTTCCTAATGTGGGTTGCTAATGGGAATGTTGTCCTTGGAATAATAATAAATTCTCTGTTGGCTCGAGAGATTCTCGATTCAGACTCGAGACTGATAGGTCCATCAAAAGTTAAAGCTCTCCTATCGTGATTTTTTTTTATTTATAAAAATTTAAAACCAAGAATCAAACTTAATTAAAATATCCATGAATTACTCTACTCGGACTGACCTGACCTGTGCAAGTGCTTGATTATGGACGAATCCCTCTGGCCTATGGCAGCGACAGCGAAAAACAATGGACAATATGGTCTCACTCGTGGACAGGTTGTACGTTACCATTTATATATATACAAAAAGCGTGTAAACAGATATAATGTATGATATAATTAATAATTTCAAGCAAGCCAGGCCACACATCAGACAAGTTCACGTTAGAGAAGAAACATGTGATACATTATTTTACGTGATCCCTCAGTCACACCTTATCATGAATACAATCGAATAGTATAATATGTTAATTGATGATGAGAGGCTAAGGGATGGCGCCACTGACCTTGGCCGAGAATCTTCCCCACCCCCACACCGATCCATCGACCCGACCCGACCCGATTGTGTGTCTCTCTGTAGCCCTACCAACACGAGGAAAAGACAGTTTTGCCCTTGTAGCTTTAATATCCGTGTCATTAATACATGTGAAAGTGGAATTGTGTAGACCAAATAACGTACGAATAAATTCGTGAGGGCCGACGACGTGGCCTTCCCTCTAGCAGAACTTTTCAGCTGATACGAGCGTATGGATGGGAACGCTTCGCAGCATGAGGTGTCCCATCATGATCACCCGGTGGATGTCTTGCCCACGTCAAGAAAGACAGGCGATTTCAGGGTTCAGCGGACCTGAATCATTGTCATGAGAAGGGATCTTGCCAGCCAGGCCGGACCAGGTCCGAGAAAACTTGGCCCAAGTCCAGGCCAGAATTAGGCCCCCACGGTCGGTCTTCACCATTCCCACCAAGACCACAGACGTAGGAAACCAACTTCAGCCACAGCATTCCATTTCCATGAGGAGAACAATGGGACGTAAAAAAATGGAAAAAAAAAAAGAGACAATCATCCCATACAGATGAACACTTTCAATCTGTAAAACCGGCGGTCGATAAACACGCTAACTTCAGCATTATACCAGACTCTGACCATATGCTGATCTCTCGAACAATGTCACTATTGCTCTCTCTTTCCTACAACAGATACAGACATGGCATACTATAACTGAAGGAGAAACGGTGCCCCCCGAAAAACTACCGAGGCCAAATAAGAGGAAGAGAAGCAAAGGCTACAAAGACCTTCACTCATCTCTGGGTATACAATCGGACTATCTTTATCTACAGGTGTTAGTCAAAGGGGGCTACCAAGAGACTGATGTCACGAAGAAGTTGGGGACGAGGGACTTTGATGTCTCGGTACCTCTACATGAATCTTCTCCAACTCTAAGGTAGCACCATTTGATTCCTGGGCTTCACCGTCTGCTTCATTAGTTTCGAGTTCATTCAATGCTCTCTTTGCATAGATCGTGAAGGCTACCGTTGTGACAACAGCAATGACCAAAGAGATGATATTGTAAACAATTTCGACGGCGGTCAGCTGGTGGTTGCCGTACTTCACATCCGCAAATGTCCTTATTAACCGCCCACTGTATATGATAATTGACGCAGCAAAATTAGTGAATAGTAAGCACCCTTTTTACTATACCACCGTATATAACAGCAAAAAAAGTCGAACTAAACTCTTTATTGTGCTGTTAGAAAAGAAGTTTTCCTTCTCCGCCAAAATTCCTAATTTGGAGTGTAAAGTAAATGTTTAGTCCTCCACAGTTGCCCCTCCCTCCTCCAATAAAAGAATTAGTCCATAAAGAGAAAGGAAGAAACCCTCCCCTCTAAACTCTTCGGATCCTCCATTAGGACAAAAAAAATTGTGCCAAATTATAGTGGAAACCATAGAAGTTCTAAAAGATTAAAAATGTCCTATTCAACTCTATATGTTTGATTCCGTTATAACATTAAGTCATATCCGTCAATCTTTGCAAATGACCTCCTAATGTGGTAATTTCCATGTAGACTTGTCACGTTGACATGGCAAAAATATGATGACGTTACATCATGATGTGGCATGATAACATGGCACCAAATTACTGATATATCATGCCACGCCAACATCACATGTCCACCACATTGGTATTAATAAACAGCAACTTGCACATATTTAACAGCCATTGATGGATAGGACTTAATGATGTAATGTAACTAGATATTTATGACTGAATAGAACATTTTGAAACTTTTAAGACTCACTCACAAAACCGGACAAATTTTGAGACTTTTTAGTATAATATTTCCCCAAAAAAATAATGCTTAGAATCAATACCCTGATCCTTGAACCTATACGAAACTGTAAAGGAAGATTCAGAGCTTTGCAAGTTATATGGGTACTCTATGGAAGGAGATCATTCATCATGATCAAAGTCCATGCTTAGACAATATAAATAAATTCTATACTTTGAGAGTTTGATAACATACCTGTAGATGTATATGAATGCTTCTGGCACCATTCCAGCAATAGATCCCCACAAGTATGGCCAGAAACGAAGACTTGTTACCACTATTGCGTAGTTAAATATTGTATATGGAAATGGTGACACCCTGAAGAGTGCCACTACTCGAAATTGATGGAACCAGCTTCCCTCACCAGCAAGTCTAAGCATTGCAGCTTTCCGAGGCCACCTTTTCAACCATTGCTGTACATGCATTAGGTAGAAGCATGAATGAATAAGACCCATTTTTCTTCATTCCTCTCATAGTAAACATGAAAGAGTGGGCCGTGATTCTTACAAGGATTCGATCACGGAATATAAGTCCAATTAAGTAGGGCAGGACCATTCCAATGGTGGTTCCAACCATTATGATGATAAACCCCCAACCATAACCAAAAATCATTCCAGCTAACCACATGGAAGGACCTGATGGGATTAAAAATACAGGAAACAAGGCTAGGGAGGCAACAAGCACTATGGCAAGAACTGGACGGCCAAAAGCAGTGGCTTCCCATTGCATGATTGGGATGAGTACCTACAATAAATGCAACAATGATCAGAAATTAGAGTAAGTGATTCATCGTTAATATATAGAGAAAGAGAGAGACAGAGAGTGCGTGACAGGTGTACCTTCTCAAATACAAAGGGTACTCCCCATTTCAGGAAAATGAGAACCACTATAGTAGTGACAACAAACAATGTTAAGGCTTTGATCCACCAGATGAAAGACTTATTCCTCTCTGCTCCTTGAGATTGTGAAACATCAGCTTCGACAGTACCATCAAACTCATTTGACATGACAAGGCGGGCATATTCAGTACTGTCCCTAGCATTATTCTGGTGGTCTGCATCTTGCTTCCTTATCTCTTCTAGTGACTCGTGCATCTTCATCAAGGGAAGAAAATGCTGTTAAAATAAGAGAGAGTGAGGCACACGGCGACTGGGAAAGAAAATGTAAAATGAAGCATAGAAGACTTACAGCCGAGGCTTTGAACATTTTGTTTTACTTCAAAAAACACGAAGCTTACAACATTAAGAAATATGAAAGCAACTTAGAGAGTAAAATCTACAGCAATACAGTCAATAATGCATGTATGAGGTCTGATGAACCAGTGAACCGATCCATTCCCATCATCGAGTTAAAAAATTTAACACAAGAAGAAACTGAATTTTTTTTCCATTTTAAGTAACTCGTAGTAAAACGTAGAACGCTTGGAGCAATCTTCATATCAACGTTACTAAACCCTAGTAGCAGCAATCAGCATTACAAGTTTCACTACTAATTAAACGGAAGAAGATGCCAATACAAAACTGAAACCCAAATAAAGCAATAAATCAACAACTTCAAGTCAACTACCGAATAAATATCGTTAACTACTCGGATGGCGCAACCCAACCAAGTCGGAATCAAGCTCCGGCGGTTTCAACTGACAAACGCTAGGAGAAGCAAGAAGACACAAATTCAAAGACTGTCGAGCTCAAATCAGTTTATTCGACACGACCACGAAATATGCCAGAAACGAGCTAATCAGGCACCAATACACCAAAAACCCGACGATTCGAAGAGCACGAGACCTAGAAATTAGAGACAGCGGTCGTGACTGAGGAGCAGAGGCTGAAGCGAGAGCAGAGATCATCAGAACCTCACCTAATAGCTGAGAGAGAGCGAAAGAGAGACGACGAACTGTACGATCGCCGATGTCAGAGAGAGAGAGAGGGAGGGAGGGAGCTTCCCCAGGTGGTTGGGAGGAGAGAGATTATGATGGCAAATGATGCTTGCGTTAAGATAAGTAAGTCCTCCTCGTCGTCGTCTTCTACCTCTTCCTCCGCTGCTTCCTCTCTCCTCTCCTCGCCTTCTGGAAGCGCTCTTTCTCTCTCCGCCTCTCCGCCTCTCTCCTCCTTATGTGAGTTGTAAAATATTCGTTCGTAGCGTTTGAAAGTGGACCAGCAATGGCGTCCTTCTCACCGCCCGCACAACTTGACCCTCCTCGACTCGCCAACCTAATGCTCGGAGACGAAAACCAACTGCGTAAATGGCTATGCCAATTTTTCAAGAGTCCACGCTGACACGCTCTTCTACAGTTTTCCAGGCTTGCCCCTATGACTTCCCCGTATCTCCCAAACTAGCCATCCTCGGACCTCACCCACAGTCACACGTAACCAGCTCCTCCGGACCCGCATTACGCGTGTTGTAGTTTTCGGATATCCCAAGGTATCGTGAGAAGGGGAGAATCTGGAAATCGGACGGTCCGATGTATATATTTATAGTCTAAGAAATATTTATTTATGATTGATTTTTTTTAATTATTCAATTTTCCCGTAATTGGACAAAATTTGAACCAGTACACGCATGAGATTATTAGAACTGAGAAGTGAAGTATGAGGCTCGATTTACTCATAGGAGGAGATCGACCCAGCAGACACCCTTTGATATGTCTTTAACAGCACGGAAATACGGACCTCAAATTCCCCGAAAATGGTCGGTTCTTCTGGGTAACTTTACCTGCATACATCATCACCATTATCATGCTGTTCAAAATCCTCAGGTTGAAAGAATACATCACTATTCTTCTTACTTACTTTTGTAAGTACATGAGATATACCACAAGACAGAAGGGGGGAGAAAAGAAAGGAATAGAAGAACAGAAGAGGAGGAAGAAGAAGATGAAGACAGCTAATTGCTTAGGGTCCAAATTAGAGCAGCCTGAACTTAGATCATATTCTGCACGCAACCCGACTCCAGTCATTCACCATCCGTTGTCTTTTTCCTCTTGAAAATTTGACACCGGCGAGTCGAGAAACATGAATGAGACTTGTGAGCCCCGATCCGAGCTGAGACGTGTGATCCTTCACATTTAAGGCTTCCATGGAGCAGGAGGTGGAGGAGCAGTCGGGAACATGGGCGGGACTGCAGAGAACATTGTGTTCTTGTCGATCTTAGCACTCCCATCACCCGACAGGGCCACAAGGGCCGCCACTAGGCCTGCATTTCCAGCAAGTGTGGGCTCTGTGTAGTTATAGTTGGTCCTGACATCGTGGAACCCGTCATGCCTGTCAGGGCCAGCAACCATGGCCCCCACGATCGTGTTTGGGTTGGGCCTGCTGCTGTCCCTCCACTTCCAGCCGCCCTTGCAGTTGTACTTGATCTTGTTCTTAGGGATGGAGGCACCTCTGTGGTGCACATGCTTTGGGTAACGGTTGCCAAACCCCACAACGTAGCTCATCTTCCGAGGATTCTTGCCAAGAATGTAATCGATCTGCAGCAGTATTAAGACATTTTAAAAATTGCAGGAGACACGAACAACGAGCTTTCTAAAACAAAATTGCAACAACTACAATAGTCATTTCTCAGAGTTTTCAATTTAAAATTGCATAAGCAACAGACTCAGGCAAACTCGAGCACCACAAGAAACACTGATGGTGTAAAAACCTATTACAAGGGAAAAGCTGGTAGAATCCAACTTCTATACGGCAATAGACATTCTTACAGATATATCTGGGGACAGCCACATTGAGAGAAAATAATGGAGTTATTATGTTACCTGTGTCCTGGCAAAATCTCTCAAGACATCAGTAGAATAAAAATTGGGCCCACAGTACCATCCTGGAGTATCAGCAGCGTCGAGGTAATCACTGTATACAGCTGCCAAGAAAGCTGCATTGACCACGTACTGAAGAGGCTGGGGCCTCCCATGGTTCAACTGGATCAAGCCTCCTGTTAATATTAAGCCAAGAGAAGAACGTGAGACCTGGCAATTTAGTGGACTAAAATGCTAACTTGACTCACAGGAGGCGTGATAAAACCTTTGGTCCTGTTGAAGCTTGTGAAAAAAGGCAGGTAAGAACACATGATTATGCTGGTTTGATTGTGGAAGGTCCTCAGTATTTCCTCATATGGATATCCCGGGCTCAGGAATAACCTCAGACGGCTCAAAAGCACCTACAAGATGGCCAGTGTTTGTATTGGAACAGAGAATCGGTGCAAAGAACAACTGCTAAAACATGAGTACATTGCCAAGTCAGATCAAGTCACCTGAGCACCAGCTAGCTTGTTATCCCAGCTGAGTACACCATAATCAGGGCCTCCCCAGAAAGCACCAGCATGTCTTGCAATACCACGAGTGGTGGCAAGTTGCAGGTAAGAAGAGTTACCAGTTGCATAGTATAACCAAGCACCACCCCACACAAACTCATCCCAGTAACTGGAGGAATTGTAGAAAAGTGCCGCATCAGAACCACCAGCACTATACCTCCCTCGCTGATCCCTTGAGAACTTAAAAAGTGTCCTTGCACCATGAACGAGCTTCTGAGAATAGGCCTTGTTGTCTTTGAAAACAATAGATGCTGAAGCCAAGGCAGCAGCCATCTCAGCAGCAAGATCAGAGCAACCGTGGCACTCATATACAGGACGCTCATAGTCGATGTCTTCTGGACGCATCCAGCAGTAGTGATCATTTGGAGTGGTGCTTCCTCCAGAAGTATCTCCAACTCCAACCTGATAAAGAAATCAATGATTAAATTTGAAGCCTTTGTGAAAATAAGCCAGAAGGAGCATGAAATCCTAATATGATTGGAATATTACTTAGTCTACTTACTGCAACAATTGTCTTAGGATGTTTAGAATAATTTCCACTGATTTCTTAAGGCAACATATTTAGACTGTAAACAGTAAAAAAACAACCCTTAAGTAGATTGATCAATAATGATCAATCACGGTGAACCTGCAACATGATATCATTATAAATTGACCAAGACACGGAAAATATGAAGAGTAAATCAAGCATTGGACATTACCTGTGCAGCTATCCTATCTATGGTATCAGCGGAGGAATTGAAGGTCTTGAGAAAGTAATCAGTTCCCCACTTAATTATGTCCTTCACATGGTTGAGCTCTCCTGCAGCCTCGTACTTGGCACTATACTCGATCACGCTCCAGCTCAACATGGTCATAGCAAATGATGCAGGGAAGTTGAACTTGATGGCGTCACCAGCATCATAGTAACCACCAACAAGATTCTTCATCACTGTCGATGGATCAGACTTGCCATCTTGGAGGCAGGAGTTGCCCCTCCAGGATACGTTATTGTGCCTAGGGAGTTTACCAGCTGCAAGATCACAGTAAAGCTTGATTTAACAAAGACAGACACCAACAAAGAGACAAGAACAAAGGAGAAACAGAAACTTTTCATAGTGTACATCAGATCAGCTATGTGGTTCCTTAACAAAATTGTATCCACCAAGCTGAGTACGCAGATGACCAGCTGTCAAAGAAGAATTATGGTAAGGGGTTATGTGTTGAAGATGGTTTATAATTACTCTGTGCCTGTTATATAATCCCAGAAGGAGCCGCAGACATCCAACCTTTCGACGTCAACATATTCAGGCTCAAGATTTGAAGAGTAACCGGAAATCATTTTCTTTTCTTTAACTAATCCCAACAAGAAGTCACATGTTCTGATTTAACATCGGATTTCTTTTGATTGAAGAAATCAATCGGAAGTAAGAGTTGACAGCGGTCCAATTCAGTGACAGCTCACCCCGAGACGTGCAAATTGAATAAAAAAAATATTATAGTCAAATTGAGTCAAGCCTAAACAGTGGGGAAACAACAGGATCAGATCTAAAACAAGCATTGAATCCAGAGATAGATACAGAGAGAGAGAGAGGGAGGGAGGGAGGGAGGGAGGATTACAGCGCTGGGCATTGAAGAACATGAGGGCCTTGCGGAGGGCGAGGGTGTAGTTGTCGGTGGGAGCGTGAGAGTGGTGGTGACGCGGCACAGTCTTGACGATGAGGGTGATGAAGCCGGCCAGGAAGCCGGAGACGAGGAGCGTCCCCACCGTCCAGACGAAGATCTTGCGGCTGACGATGATGCACCCAAGATCCACATACTTCTTCTTCTTCTGCTCCCCGGGGCCGAGCAGCCAGCTCTGCTGCGTCTCGTCCAGGGGCCGGGACAGCGCTGCTCGATCATAGTCCTGCAGGTTCCTGCTCCGGTCATCATCCGTGGTGGAGTCCGCCGCTTGTATCTCCAGCGGTCCCCCCCACGGATCCCTCCCGTACATACTCATTATGTTTACTTCCTCCTACTACCTTCCCTTCACCTCAAACACAACGACCGCCACTGAAAGCGGAAAATGAAAGCTAGACCTCAGAATTCGGCAGCTCAGGAGACCCAAATCGCTCGATCAATCCCTCAGCTACCGAGAATCAATTGGAAGCTTGAATGCGTGAAAGATCTCGGGCTCCGCCAGCTCAAGGAAGGCGATTAACCCCGTCAGTGGAGTGACTGTCACTGAAGGAGGAGGATCTGAGAAATGGAACCTCCGACTGACTGAGAAGAGGAAGACGGGGAATCTGACAACGAAGGTGGAATCGAAATAGCTTAGTTTGCTTGCTCAGTTTATGCAGAGAGAGAGCTTTCCGCTTTCTTTTGCTTCGGCTGTACACTGCTGGAGCAGGAAAGCCGAGTCAAGAAGAACAGGAAGGTGAGAGAGGAGGAGGAGGAGGAGAAAGGGTAACGCTAACTATGGAAGTGGAGAGCAGAGGGTTAACGAATGAGTCAAAGATCATGCGGCTGTGGATGCATCAATCCTTTTCTTTTATAACATCTTTTTTCTTTTCCCAAATCAGAATGCAATTAATTACCAAAAAAATCAAATTACCCCCAAATTAGGGATAAAAGAGATTTTAGGTTGGCTTTCTTTCCGTCATTACCCTTTTTTTAATTTTGTCATTCTCTTCTTTTTAACCAAACATAAAATAGTTAAAATTTTCATAATTACCCTTTAGAATAAAATTATCTTCTCAAAACTTGTAAATATTAAAAATCTATAATATAATTCAATTTAAATTTAGACTAATTTACGTTTATTTTACTTTTTAATATTGAAATACATTAAAAAAACATTCAATGTAATTATTTGTAAATTCAAAAATATACTTTCTCTCTCAATTCTAAATTCATTTTTTATATAAATGAGATTAATAATAAATTAATTTATTAAATAGTATATTATATAATTTAAAATTATTATTAATTTCTAGATACCGATATTGAGAGTTTTAAACTTTAAACTTAATATATAGTATATTATTAGCTTACTAGTATATTGATATATTAAAGACTTCTCTCTAAATTCATTAGTGGAGGCTCTCCTACAGCAAAATTATTGAATGATGATCAAGGAAACAAATAGTAACACAAGGAAATGCCAAATAATTGATTCCACCAAATTCTTTTTTTAATACTAATCTTATAATAGTATAATATATGCTTGAACGAGATACATTGGGTCCTTTTTCTTTAAAAAAATTAAAAATTCATTTAAACACTCAATGGTTCGGTCGATGGCACTTGTGATGAGTCCACCAATTGATAAGGACACCCCGTCTAACGTACCAAAATTATACGATATGACCGTGTCCCACAAAGAAGCGTGACTATCAAGCCAAGCTACTAATAATGTGCATTATACTCTAAAAAAGAACATAAATTAATAAATAATAAATAATAAAAGGGTGGTTAGCCACGTGTACTAGTGCCCCACGTGACATAACGCGTCTTTTTTTATGTTCCATAGCGAAAATCATGCCAGCAATTTACTCTTAAGGACCAATATAACTTAAATTAATATCATATTTAGATGTGTTATGTCAAAATGATCCATATAAATAAGTCATTAATTTGTAACTTACGTATTTAAGTCATATAAATTAAATATATTCAAATATATCAATTATATATATGCACGTAATTAAAATATTTAATATAATAATAATAATAATTCAATTAAACCTTTTTTATAATTATAATAAAGAGATTATTACAGATAAAATATAGTAAATAAATTTTAACAAATTTCATAATTTTTTATAATAAATTAAATTAACAATACACAAAATTAAATAAAATTAATCATATCATCAAATCACATATAAGTACTATAATTCAATTTAAATATATTTAATTGGCGTATTATTTCACGTAAAATTTACGCTAATTAACCGATTCAACTAACGAATAGGAATCATTGCGCTCACAAAAGTGGAAAAGGGAGCCGCCAGCAGCTGGTGCCAGCTTCCCTCGCAGATTGTAATCCACTTCACGACACGTACTCTCTCTCTCTCTCCAAGTCATAATAATCCTATGGCCGATTAATTTTTTTTTTCATTTTTCTTAAAAGACCAAAAAAAAGCCCCGGAGACCATTTAAGTATGCAACCGACACCGACACTGACACCTAAATACACGCTAGCTGGCCCGACATCTCTGCAGCTCTGTCATCTTTTTTTAATTTTTTTTTCTTTTTTTCCTTCTCTCTTTACGGCGCCAACGATTTCCCATATATACCCCTGCTCGTCTAACGCTTCTCTTTTCTCTTACTTCTGGGCTCAGGATATTTCCCAGACTCCACTCTTACATCCCAAAATCTGCTCAAGAAAAAACCAACCAAGAGAGAACAAACGCCATTAGAGTTTGATAGAACTACAAGATTGCCACCACCCGTGATCATGTGCGTGCAGCCGAATTGGCTTCATGACCTTGGAGATCTATTAGGCTCGATCAATCCTCATGCTTCGGTCTCATCCGCCAATTATACCAAATGCTTTCTCAGAATGTTTCACCCTCGCAATTCTACATATTATCGGACAACAGCAGTAAGCTATACAAAGCCTATTTATGGGTTCTTCACTAGAATCCCAAGCTCATATGTGGGAGGAACTGTGCTAGCTTGCCAACTCTTGCTCACCACATGCACCGTTTCCTAAATTTATTAAAAGAGTTTTTTTAATTAAAAAAAAAGGGGACTTTTGATATTGATGTTGGAGTTGTTGACCACTGTTTCCTCACGGGGGCCCATGTGCCCGACCCACCAGGCTACACCACAGCCAATTTTCATTTTCCATTTTTCCCTTTCCTTTCCCCAAAAAGTATGTGCCGCGTTCTGATCCTCTAGAGACCAAAGCACTTGCCTACTCTAGAAGATATCCACTATCCTATGCCTACATTAGGCATATGGATTTAGAATAAAATATAAATAAATATAAAAATATAAAATATAAAAAATCTCATCATAATATCAATTATATAACCCTTAATTATTAGATTAAGAATAGTATCACTGCGGTAAACCTCCTTCTCATTCTCAGCTTATTATTTTATTATGCCCCCAATGAAAAATTGCCTAATAAGTTGTATTCTTTTTTTAAGTTACAAAGTAACACAAAATAAAGAGATATAGAAAATTCTTATGAAGGAATACCGGGATCTCTTGACAGGTGTAGGAGCATATGGTGTGCCACAGGACATATGGTTTGCTGCTACTGGGGAGGCCCACAGCTGCTGTGGAAGATTTCAATGACAGCTACATGTTATTGATCGCACCGCGATCTCTGTGGGAAAACAGCTGTGATCACTTCAATCAATCAAATCTTCTCCGGAAGAGATCCATGTCAAGAATAAGAGGGCTCTCATACAGACAAGAGCAAGCATATGATTTAATGCCCAAGAACTTTTAAAGAATACAACAATAACAAGTGGAACAGATTATCACACAACAAACATATGGAGATGCCAAGCACATTTTTTTTTCCCCTTTGGTTGAATAATAAACATTTTGTTGGCTTCCTACATATTTTTCCCCTGTTCCCTCTCCTCTCTCACAAAGATTGCAGAACCACTCACAGTGCATAAGAAGTCGAATGGGACTAACAAATCAATTCCTCGTGTAGGAAGTGGCAATGCAAGGTAGCGGCCTATGCTTTTTCAGTTGTATGGTGCTTTCTCGTCGCATACTTGTTAGTACGTTCCTCACTAGACAGAATGCATATGAGAACACAGAAGGAATTTGATGAGAAAGAAAACGTAGCTTAAAGAAAAGAAAGGGATGAGATCAATGGTGGGGCCTGGAAGAACCTGCCCTCCTTATAAGAGGACAACTGATATAGTAGAGGACAGCACCACAACCACCATGATTTGGACTAGGGAACAGAACACTCTAAAGGATGAAGTCAAATAGGAAAGAAATATAATAAGAAACTAGAGTAATTTATTCTCTTAGCTACCTTCATTAATGTTTCAGAAATATCATTAAGCAACTGTAGGTCCAACTGTTCGGCTTCAAATTAGCTTACACATTCAATGGTTAATACGGCACAACAAGCAACATCTGAGACATCAGTGCTCAGCTATTCATTGAAAGATCAAAGACGAGAATCAACCTTACATAGAATGAGGTGAAGGACTGAGACAGATTGCTTAAAAGCAAAGACACGTAAGTTGAGTATGAAGAGTAAGGAGCATGCCTGTCATTAACTCCATCAGATTAGCTTCCTCCTCTTGTTTCTTTGGCTTCCTTTTGTTCTCATATTACTGGCAGTGATAAGCCTGTAGTCTGAATAGGGCATTGCACTTAACTTCCCAAATGTTTGCTCATAGAAGTTCCAAATTTCTGCCCTGCTCAAAGAAAAAATCCAAGAAATCATTCAAAACTATGGTGGATGGAGATGCCAAAATGAGTGCCTAAAAGAGATTCTCAGCTTTAGACAGTTTACCAATATGTTAAGAATTGATAGGGAGCATATTTCCCATAAATCTCTCCAATATCTCTTTCAACTGTTTTAATGGAAGAATTTTTTGCATGAACCTGCAGTGAGAAGCCTTCAATATGCACACATAGACAAACACTCCATTGGAGAACTCCAGGCAAGGAAAGTCGAACTTACCTGCTTCAAATGTCTGATTGTTTCAGAATCAGTTGGGATGGTGTGGTAAAAGCCCATGCACATCAACACATTGGCACATGTGAAGGGACCAAAACCATTAATTCCCTTGAGCTGCTCCATCAGCTCGGAATATCTCAACAAACTTTGCGTATCACAAATCTCTTCCAACTGTTGCAGCTGCACCTTCCCTTCGACAATATCCTGGGAGAGCTTTAGAATACGACTTGCTCTATAGCCGAGATTGCAGCGTTTGGCAAGGAAGCGCTCATCGAGCCTAGCTAGTTCTCTTGCAGTGGGAAAATTTCCAATCTCATTGGAGTGATCAGATTCTCCTCT
Source organism: Sonneratia alba (assembly GCA_900174645.1). NCBI lineage: Eukaryota > Viridiplantae > Streptophyta > Magnoliopsida > Myrtales > Lythraceae > Sonneratia > Sonneratia alba. The sequence goes on from FWPY01000071.1 coordinate 1,998,797, forward strand.
GGAGGCACCTTTGCAAGCTTCATTCAAAATTACAGGTTTGGTTATCGTAGAATACAGTAAATCCAGCATTTTATGAAGAGAGATGCAGTACTAATACATCAGCGCCATGCAAACAGTTACCATTTTCAACGCTCACTTGACCCTCCATCTTTGTAGATACATCCACCTTCAAGTCCTGCTCAATGTCTGAAAACTTTCTCAACAAGTCGGCACCTTTCATCCTAATCACATATTTTCTTTTCACCTCTTTTGATACGGGGGTTTTTGGACCGAAATCCTCACATTTGGCTTCTTGGTTCTCCACAACCTTAACAGAAGCTTCAGAACGTGATAAATTATGTGAGCTATGTTGCAACTCCAACTGAAGTTTGCAAAGTGCATGGGCCATGTCTAAAGTCCTGGACCACCTAGAAAAAGGGAAACAACTACTGAATTACACAGTCTTGCATCCCTAGGCTCACAAACTAAATTATTAGGAACTCAATTCAAGGCATCATATGACCATGACACTGATGATTTGCATTAGCTACCACGAAGATAAAAGTTATAGCACAATCAATATGAGTGCGGAAAGTAACATCCAATCATTGCGTTATTTGAGCTCAAATGTGAGAAAAAGATATGGCAAGCTATCCCCAGCTGGGCCCCTTTTTCCCCCATTTTGATGTTATGACATGAGCTTAATGGAGTTTGATTCTGCAAGATACCATATTTCCAGTTTTGAAGCAAAATGATATTCTACCCTGCTTAGTGCTCATGTAATAAATTTAAATGAAGAGGTGAGATGCTTTAGAATATTCAAAGAAAATAATAAATTTAAATCTGTAGCCACACAAACTTCTCTAGCTGATTAAACAAAGTATAAAACTGGACGGTAATAGCTCATTATAGCAGTTAGAGTAGCATCACAGGGAGCTTACTGGCAGTTGCAAAGGAGAATGCACTTGACCATATCTTCAAACAGAGTAGGAGACCTGAACACTCTTCCCCCAAAATTCCTCACTGGTTCTGGTGCTTCCATCTTTTTGCACATTTCCTGGAATCCCCTCATGTTACTCTCATCATTCTCTGTTAATCGCAGCATCCTCCTCACTTGGTGCTGAAACAAGATAAAATTCCAACCACGTCAAAATGTTACAATTGTTTTCCAATTATCTCCAAGGAACATCATTTGCTTTTACACTGTATTTAGATTGAGGGTTTCAGAGGGGAAGGTTATGGAGGGATTGAGTTAGAAGGGTCAAGAAAGATTATGGAGAGATAAGTTATCCCTCCAGAACCTCCATTAGTCATATATTGTATCCCTCCAATTTGGGTATTTCTTTTCCCTTCATATCCCTCCCCTGCCCTCCAAATCCCTCAATCAAAACACAGGGTTAAGTTTGCAATTGTATCCAAAGTTGACAAAATGAAACGTACCAATTTCCTTTTGATATTTCATGAACAAATCTTTTTGCCCCTGCCTCATTCCAACTTAAATGGGATGCCTACGTCAGATTAAATATGTAAAGGGTGGATCAACAGATGGCTGTCCGAATTAAGGACATTTAGTTAGACAATTATATCCATCAGTCCCTTGAGAGTCACAGGTAAACCAAGTAAAACTAAGGAAAACCCTTTAGCAAAGTGAACCCATGAAAGCTAACAATGAAAGGAAATCTCGGCACACTGATAACCTGCAGGTATGATGAGTGACGAGTGATCGCAATGCATTCATTTTCAGCTCCACTGCAAGCTTTGGAACAAATGGGGCAGAAATTCTAGCGGACTCTTAACACATTCAGTATCTCATACTCGTAAATGATGCCGTGACATTCAAACTCAGAGTAAAAGATCCTCTATCTCCTCCATAGATATTTCCGGCAGATGATTAATGGGTTTCCAGAGCGTGGATGAATTGTATGAAAAGGTACCAAAGCTTAGAACTTTATGAAATTCAATCAACAACTTATTGCATATTTCATACAAATAGAAGACACAACAAGATCATATCCAGATCCTTGAACCTATGAGCAGTGCCTGATGACATTTCAAAGTCAATGATTCACAAGAAGAAGAAAAAAGCGCACAATTCATCTTTCGTGATAAGAGAGAGTTTTTCTCTTTTTTCCTCCATTCGAGCTCCATCAGACACAGACTACAGCAAGTGAAGGAGCCACTCTACCTACCAGCAGCGAGCGTTCGTGTTCTGGAGGGAGAGCAGTGTAGCCGTAAACACGGATCTGTAGAAAGCAGGACCGATGAGAAATGTGGACCATCACGGACGAAGAAGGCTCGCCGTCGAGGTCGGTACTGAGACGGAGAGGACGAGAGAAGGTCCGAGTGAGCGGATCCCAACGGTTGGGGGCCATCATGAACAATCCGTGGCTGCAAACGGCCTTCTCCAACGAGAATGTCTCCGCCGCGTCTCCAAGCAGCAGCTCCAGAACAGTTACTTCCTTCGCCATCGCCTCCATTTCCCGCGCAGAAAGCCCCGCCTACCTGCCTCCGGCTCCCTCCACTGAAGCCCTCCTTGGCCATTACTACTCTCCTCATCGTCGTTTCGACTTCCCGGGCTGCGCCGGGCCGCATAGCTGTGTAATGCCGGGCCGAAATGGGCCTTACTAAAATTTAGGGCCGTTTGGTTTGTAGTATGGAAATTTAAGATTTTTTTTTTATAAAAAAGAGTTAAAGATAAGATTGCTAGTTGACGTAGTATTATATATTATATCATGTTTAAAGTATGAATAAATCTAATTCAATTATTATATATATTTTAATGCCATCACATTAATTCTTATTAAAAAAAATTAATTAATATATTAGAAATTCTAATACTTACTATATGTAAAAAAGAATATATATATATATATATAATATCCATGATTTAGTATTGTAAAAAAAAAAGAAGTAAAAATTTATAAGGTTGTGATAATATTATTAATGAAGTATTAATTAGACTATTAAAAGTGTTTTTTTTAATTTTAATATATACATATGTGTGTGTGTTAGAATGATAAGTTATATAAAAGTACAATTTTGATAATGAAAATCAGTCTAATCTGCAGTTAATTTTTATTTTGAATATATTAACGGAATGGGATTCCCCCTCTTAGGGGATTGAATCCCCTCGTATAAGGGAGAGGGAATGAGGTAATTAATTATTTCGATTATGATTCCTATGTTAATTTTTTACTAAACCGACGAATCCTTAGTAGATTTATGTTAAATTCGTTGTGAACTCATAAGAAATCGAAGTCGTTTTCATTTAAAAACTTAAATTTAAATTTATAGGCAATAGTATCTCACTTTCTTATAAACACATAACTTTTTCTTTATTTAATAAATGTGAAATCATATATCTAAACATCTGCCATCATATGATAACGTGGTCGATTTTAGCATATGCCATTAAATATCCGCCCTCAACAATTCTTTACAGCCGAGTATTCTTTTTTCGATCTCGGACGAGGAGGACAACTGGCCACGAGTTAAGCAATTTTCTTTTATACTCGGGCTTAATATCAACTGACCACAAATAGGGCTTTCGGACTCGGGTCGGGCAAGGTATAAGCCCACTGGTTTTAATACCATGTTAAATTCGTTGTGAGCTCATAAGAGATCAAGCTCATTTCCACTTAAAAGTTTAAGTTTATAGGTAGCGGTACTCAATTTTCTTATAAACCCACAACTTTTTTTTTATTTAATCGATATAAGATCGTATATCTCAGTAATTTCCGTAACTCTACCTACCATAAAACTATAGGATTGTCGAGTTAGGAATCTCATGTACAAATAATACTAGATTTTGAGTTCAAACGATAGGCTTGTGGTTGTTTGAAACCCATTGTAGGAATCATTTTCCCTTCATGTATCTAGTTGCCGACTGTGCCTTCTGACACGGCGGAATGGATTTTGCATAAGAAAATAGAAACGTGCTAAATAGAAGTTTGCAATTTTTTTTCCTTTTTGTTATCATACGAATAAGAATAAGGTGGAAGGAATTTGAAAAAAAAAACAATAGAATGGGTATTCCCTGGGAAGAAATGAGGAATGCCCATTCAATCATATTAAATAAATAATTCCCTCAAGTGGAATGCTTCTAGCCATAGTTTTAAGAACCGGAACCGGCCACCCACCCAGTCCGGTTCTCATAAATACTCCAATCACACTTTAAATTGGGTCAAATCCGGTTGACCGACCGGTTTCAGGTCAAACCAGTAAACCCAATTGAACCGTTAAAAAAATCGGCCAACTTAAAATTAAAAATAAAAAATAAAAATATTATAACGTATTTATTTTATTTTACTAGATTTATATTCATATTTTATATTGAATTTAAGATTAATATAATGACTATATTAATAATTTTTATTATAAATCATAGTTAAATTATAATATTATGTCGATTTATTGATAATATTATATATTAAACATATGGTTCGATCCATTAAATTCGGTCTGATCTATGAACCTATACTTGACCAGTTCTCAGCCCGGTCTGATTTTAAAAACGATGCTTCTAGCCATCTGAGACGAGAGGATGAAAGACTTCACTATACTTTATTCCGTACCGTACGTTAAGCCCCAAGCATGTTCCGACCGGCTAGATGCCGACAAAAAATAGATGTACACCCCAAGTATTTTTATATGATATGAGATCACAGCCGACGCTTCCCGTAACCACGAATTCGGACGGCTCGTGAGGGGGTCCCAGTGGGCAATTTTCCTGGCCAATGAATGTCACTGTCAGTGCATCATCAGGGGAGTATTGCTCAAGATTTCGAGATTTGACCTGGGAAAGATCACCAGCTTAATTTGCTTGCTTGCGGTACTAAGCCAAGATTATATCGAGGATGAGGAGCACGGGATCTCGAGACACGATTATCTCTAGACAAGGTCGGTGCCGGATGACGGATGACGGATGACGGATGAATTCTTGTAACACGATCCCACAAGGTCATCTGCGCCCTACTCCAGCCCGAGGGGCTGTTCCTGCTCATTGGTGATCGCCTGCAACGCCACTATCTCGCACGTCAACCAACCAAGCGTGTAGGAAAGGAAAAACATCCTCATTTATTTGGATTCCGCTGACTTTTCTCTGGTGAAGCCAAGCTGACAGCGAGACAGGAGCACGTTGACTAGACTTTGTCTGAATTTGTCCCCTAAAATAACCCAACTGAAGTTAACAGATCCCTGCCGTGACCTCTGGCCTCCTGAAGAACCAAATTCATTGAGCATCTTCCACGTTTCTTGAAAAGTTTAGATGATTGACTGTCTTGACTCAGTAAAACCTCTCATAAACAAATGCAGAATTATGAAGGGTTGGTAAAGTGTCGTTTTTATAGATGTTGATCCCGATGAAGTAGAATAAGAAGCCGTAGAACGGAAACTTGGAGGTCATTTCCAAGTTCTGCGGCAATGGGGTTGAGATTCCTTGTGCTCTTTCTGGCCACCCTACTCAGATTGTCTGCCACAGAGGACTCGGATGATAGTAAGATTCAGCTGAACCTCCGTTTTCTTCGATAGTACCTTTGTCAGCAAAATGTCGAATCACAATCTGTATATCTCATCACGCTGATGCGCAGGGTGTTCATTACTTAAGAATTATCGTGTAGGATGGTCTAGCTTGTGTTCCGGTTGAGCACAAAGTTATTACATTCTTACAGTGCCGTCTTATTCGATAGGTCTTGTTTCTTACTTTCAGGATGTATCTCTAAAACAACTATGAATCAAGAACTATGAGTTTCTCTATTCGACGTTTTCTGCTTTGGTTGGTCCTTTTAGTTACACCATTTCACAATTGGCAGCTGTGGCGCTCCGGGCTATCAAGGCAGACTTGAGTAATACGCCACCCAACTGGGTCGGCTCTGATCCCTGTGGTGACGAATGGGAAGGTATCGGATGCACCAATTCACGAGTCACTTCCATGTGAGTTTCCTCTCGAGTTACTGTGATGGATGAATAATTGGTTTCCTCTACTTGCCTCTGAAGTTAACTTTGCTTGTGCACAGAACATTGTCGAGCATGGGCTTGACAGGGCGGCTAACCGGAGACATTGGGACCTTAACCGAGCTGCGAACTTTGTAGGCTCATTTTCATATCTGATTCTGCAATTCCAGTCAACAATTTTCCTTTTCCTTTTAAATTTGATTTCTGACAGATAAATGCGTCAAGGAATCGTTCTATTTTTCACTTTCAGTTTGTCCAATTAGCCTTTTCAAAAGTTTTACCTGATCACGGAGATTCTGTCATGAAAATGAAGGGATTTATCTTACAACAAGGGCCTCAAGGGATCTCTTCCAGATGCAATCGGGAAGCTAAAGAAGTTATCGAACTTGTAAGCTACATGAATGACATCTCCCGGCTTTTGGATTTGTTAACTGTGCAACTAGCTTCACATATTGTCGTGGCAGGATCCTAGTAGGTTGTGGTTTTACTGGTGTGGTTCCAGACTCTATCGGGTTGCTCCAAGAGCTGGTATTTCTGTAAGTATTTCACCCAACATAGTGAACTGCAGACTTTGTCAGGAAAAAGATTAGCTTGACACCTGATTTGAGAGAATTGAATAAACGAGGGGCATGTGATGTGCTTTAGAGGATCCGAAATTGCTAAAAACGGCTAAATTTTTCTTATATAAGCATAGCTTAGGTAGACAAAGGCGCGTTGACATATTTATCGTGTGAAGCTGTCTAAAATCCTGTCATATGTGCAACTGCAGATCCCTCAATTCTAATGGCTTCACTGGGCCAATTCCCCCATCGATTGGTAATCTTACCAACATCTATTGGCTAGATCTTGCTGATAACCAGCTTTCTGGAACGATTCCCGTCTCCAAGGGAAGCATGCTGGGTCTGGATTTGCTGGTTCACACGAAGCATTTGTATGCTGAATTCACTCTCTGGACCTTTTCCCTCTTACAGTCAATGGCTTTTTGCATCTTCTCGTTTGCTCGGGCAAAAAGAGTCAACTGCTAGTAGTCATCTTGTTGTACTGATATCTCATCATTTATCAACAGTCACTTTGGGAATAACCAGCTCACGGGCAGCATACCCCCACAGCTCTTCAATTCCGAGATGAAACTGATCCATGTGTAAGCCTCTGCTGCTATTACTAATCAATCTTAAGTTGATGGAAGAGTGATTTTGGTTCCGAGGGACTTTCCTAGTCTCTGTTTAGCTGCAAAGATAATGTATCCAGATTCATTCTTTTGGAAAACAAAGATGGTTTCAAATTCTTGTCGACCAGCACATCTCCTCATTTCAGAAGCTGAGGTTGTTACTTTGATGCTGTGACAGACTTTTTGACAACAACCAGCTCACTGGAAGCCTGCCTTCTACCCTTGGGCTTGTGCAGCCCCTGGAATCCATGTACGTACTTCCTTCTTTACTCTTTAATCTCTGGTTGAACCTCCACAGTAGGAAGTAGATCCTCCGACTCGTTTTGGATGCCATAGCTCTTTAATTTTATCTGTTGCAGACGCTTTGACGGGAATTCGTTGAGCGGCTCCCTCCCTGAAAATCTCAACAACCTCACAAACGCGCAAGAACTGTAAGCACTAAGCCATCCAAATGAGTAGATTCTATTGAATCTCATAGAATGCTATTATTAAGGCCTCAGTTTACTGACTTGTACACTTCATCCTTTTAGCTTCCTTTCCAACAACAAGTTCACTGGTCCTTTGCCGAACCTCACTGGATTGAACTCCCTCAGCTACTTGTGAGTAGTACTCGAATTTATACCAAGTCCCATATTTCCATATCATATCCATCTCTTCATGTTTGTTCGCATTTGACGGTGGTCACAATCTTACAGGGACATGAGCAACAACAGCTTCAATGCATCGGACTTCCCTCCCTGGGTTACAACCTTGCAGTCTTTGACGACCTTGTAAGTTCCATCTCAGACTCCCATTATGTGCTGGAATCATCCCTTCACCTGGAATGAAGGAACTGAAAGACAATAGCCACCACCTGCACTTTTAAACTACGTCCAGTATTCATTATTCCAAATTATACCTGTTTTATGTATTCAATCCGTCGGTGTCCTTGTTTCATAAAGTGAATTACTCATAACGTTGCCTATTCTTAGCGCCTCATCACTGTAGGGGCTCGGATCAATTGGTTTTCTTGTTTCAGTTTCCTGATGCAGGAAGGAATTGACTGTCCTGACATTATTCTCTAATGATGCCAGAATAATGGAAAGAACACGAATTCAAGGACCTATTCCTACTTCCCTCTTCAGCCTCGCCAATTTACAGACGGTGTAAGTGTCGCCTGACATCAAGTTCCAGTAGTCCTGCTTGAGGGGATTCCTTTTGATTCAAGTTATTTATCATGCAAAAGCTGTAAGCGAGGGATTTATGATTTCATCTATCTGAATGTAGGATATTAAGAAACAATGCACTAAATGGCACGCTGAACATTGGCTCCAGCTTTAGCAGTCAACTGCAACTGGTTGATTTACACACGAATAAGATTGATTCGTACACAGAAAATTCTGGAGGCTACCGCAATGAGCTAATGTAAGTCTAAAACTACATAAGAGCTGAGCTTATTTAATCTGTTGTTTTTACCATGTGCTTGTTCACCTTATCCTTGTCAGGAAACTTCATTGATATGTTTAGACATTTAGATCAGCAGCAATGGCGCTTAAAATCTTCTCTTGTCATCACAATGTTTATAATGGCCATCTCTTTCAGACTTGTCGGTAACCCGATTTGCCAGCAATCTGGAGGAGAAGCGGAAAGTTACTGCAGAATCTCACAGTCCAACTCTTCTTCATATTCAACTCCACCAAACAACTGCATTCGCATGGTATGCAGCATTATAAATCAGACTTCGAGCCCCAACTGTAAATGTAGCTTTCCCTATACTGGAACATTATTCTTCAGGGCCCCAACCTTCTCGAACTTGGGAAACACGACCTACTATACTACCCTGGCGAGCTCTATGATGACTGCCTTTCAGAAATACCAGCTTCCAGTGGACTCAGTTTCACTGAGTAATCCCCACAAGGATTCCACGAACTACCTCAAAATGACACTCCAGATTTTTCCTTCAGTAGAAGACAGGTTTAACCGAACCGGTGCTTACAGTCTTGGGTTTGTGCTCAGTAATCAGACTTACAAGCCTCCTTCTCAGTTCGGCCCGTTCTATTTCGTGGGTGACCAGTACGAGGACTTCTCTGCACAAGTGCCCCAGGAATCTGTGAAGTCATCATCCTCGGAGAAAACTGGGGTTATTGCCGGAGCTGCAGCTGGTGGTTTCGTTCTTCTGCTGCTGTTGGCCCTTGCAGGAATGTACGCACTCCGTCAAAAGAAAAAAGCAGAGAAGGTGTCTGAAATGAGCAACATATTAGGTAAGAGAATGATATGTGCCGTGGATACGGAAAACCATTCTAGTTTTCTAGTTTTAGACATATATGAAAAACCGGGGAAAGAGCTGAAAACTCTTGTTAGAGCAAAATGGGACTTGTTCACTTTTCTTCTTGTTTTCCTGGAACACATCAGGCACGTGGAACTCAACTAGGAGCAGTGGTAGTGTTCCTCAGCTAAAAGGAGCTAGATGGTTTTCTCTTGAAGAACTAAGAAAATGCACCAACAATTTCTCGGAGTACAATGACATCGGGTCCGGGGGTTATGGAAAGGTTCGCTTACTACTTCCTTTTTGCTTGGAAAAAAAACTCATTCAGCATTTTCCCCTTTCCCGTTCTTTCTCCTGTTTCTCTGATGGGCACGGACAACGCTATCGAAGTATTATTTTTGTCACGCTTCGCAGTCATTATCTCCCAGAAATTTCACACTGCAGGTCTACAGAGGTACTCTTCCCTCAGGACAATTAGTTGCGATAAAACGGGCACAACAGGGATCTATGCAGGGTGGTGTCGAGTTCAAGAATGAAATCGAGCTCCTATCGAGGGTCCATCACAAGAATCTTGTTGGCCTTGTCGGTTTCTGCTTTGAGCAAGGTGAACAGATGCTGGTTTATGAGTATATCCCAAACGGGACCATCAAAGAAAGCCTTTCAGGTACTCCAAGATTCTTCCCATCACCTCAATGGTTGTGCTACGATATTCTCAAAGCATATGTGCGATGCACTAACTCATGCAACCATGACAATCAGTACTATATTTACATTGGATCAGAATTCTAACTTAGTGCTTAATGACCCAGATCAAATATTACCTTTGATAGCTACCTGGATTCCTTTCTTGCAGGCAAGTCGGGAATCAGGTTGGATTGGGCAAGAAGGCTCCGAGTAGCCCTTGGGTCAGCCCGGGGCTTGCAGTACCTTCACGAGCTCGCTAACCCTCCAATTATCCACCGGGATATCAAGTCCAACAACATCCTATTAGATGGACGGCTAAATGCGAAAGTTGGCGATTTTGGTCTATGCAAACCCATGGGAACTGATGAGAAAGGTCACGTAACCACTCAAGTGAAGGGAACAATGGTCAGTGTAAATATAGATCCCTCGGAATCCATACGTTCACATCATGTTAAAATTTTGAGTCAGCAAAAAGCTGCTTCATTAGTACATATGTCTTACAATTGTAAGGGTTTCTTTTGTTTGTGCAGGGCTACTTGGATCCCGAATACTACATGACACAGCAACTGACTGAGAAGAGCGACGTCTACAGCTTCGGGGTCTTTTGTCTTGAACTGATCACCGCAAGAAAGCCAATAGAGCGAGGAAAGTACATTGTTAGGGAGATCAGAACAGCAATGGATAGATCGAAAGAACTGTATGGCCTCCCCTGGATCATTGACCCAACCCTCACCTCCTCGGGCACTCAGCTGAGAGGCTTCGAAAAGTTCGTGGACCTGGCTATGAGGTGCGTGGTGGAGTCTGGATCTGATCGACCAACAATGGGGGAAGTGGTTAAGGAGATCGAAGCTGTGATGCAATCTGCAGGTCTGAACCCGAATGCCGAGTCCGCGTCGACATCGGCGACCTACGGAGAGGACAGTGGGGGGAATATCCGGCACCCTTATACGGACGGCGTAAGCTTTGATTACAGTGGAACTTTCTCGCCATCTAAGGTCGAACCTCATTGAGAAACTATCGGCATAAATGTGCAGATTACAGCACTTTGTTGGAATATCTTAGCTGCCCTCTACGTGTTTCATGGTCGTACTTACGAGGATCGTAATGTGTTTCCTGATGGATTTGTGATGGTTTGCTTGTATAAAACATTGCTTTTGGTTGTAACATATTCGATGAAGTCGTTTCTTTTATTTCTCGTACACATTCTGCCATCTTTCCAAGAGTTTAATTAAATTTCCGTAATTATAAGTCTGGGAATCTGCATGCTGGCTATGCAGTCCTGTTGGATTTGGCACATAAATCAGATCCATCTGAAACGGCCATCACTCTACATGGCGGTGCCTGCTTGTTTACTTTGTTTTGATAGCTCTAGACTGCCCGGCATGTACATGTACCTTCACGAGCACGCTGATCCTCCCTCTGATCATAAACAGAGACAAACAACTTCCACTTCCTATGGGACGGCTGCTTCAACGGAAAAAGTTTGCAGAACTTGGTCTCTTGAATCTCATGGAAGATGATAAATATAGGAGTGTATGGTACTGATATTGCTTGACCCAGCGGCTGACATAGAAGAGCGATGTTTACAGCTTTGAAGCTTCTGATGTTGGAGCTCGTCAAGGTGAGAATGTCAATCATCAACCATATTTCCTCAAAGCTGTAAAACCTCTGTTACATTCGTATCATGATACATAACTTGAAAGACGTTGGCAAAATGGGTCAAGAGAGAGAGAGAGAGGGGAGGAAAAAGGAAAAGAGTTCTGTTAAGACATTGGCTTCTCCAGCAATGCAGAGAGGTACCACTCGTTCCTATTCTTGTCCAGCTTCATCCCAGCATTCCATCTAATCTTCTTAAACCCAACCCGATCTATCATCGGCACGTAAGTCTGGTTCAACTGCAGGCCCTCACAGAAGAATCGATCAAGCCAGAAGAGCCCACCAGGCCTCAAGACCCGGTAGATATCGTAGAAGGTGAACTCGAGCATGGTGTCAGGGATCCAGTTGCTCAGCACGTGCATCGAGTGGACGATGTCTAAAGTGTTCTCGAAGAACGGGAGCCTCTGCGAGACGCTCATGTGCAACGGTATCAATCCCCTCGATGCTATGAAGCTATTGAAGGGCCCATCAAGGTTCATGGATGTGGTGACGATGGTAACATTCCTCTCCTTCATCCTGGCTGCAAAAGTCCCAGAGCCACCACCTATGTCGAGACCGATCCGGATCGTGCCGGGTGGCTTGGTCTTAAGCACCCAGTCGATGCTGTAGTCGAAATTGCCACTGTCAAAGAGCCACCGGGTCTTCTCCCTCCCGTTCAGATAGAAGCAGTCCTTGCAGTCGAAGAATCCCGGCTGCTTTGTCCGGTCCACAAGGCACTTGTAGCTCTTGCAAGTGTAAGGATCCCATATAATACTCGTATCGGGCGGCACCTGCCACAGGCTTTCTGGCAATGGGGCCGGGTCGACATACCCCGTGGGGGTCCTCGGGCGGCACCTCCTTCGAGGCAGTGGCTCACAGCCCTTGAGAAGCAGCCGCTGTGCAAAAACGTCGTCCACCGGGCATTCTCCTCCCACATCATACTTCATGTACTGGACCAGATCATCCTTATACTTCAAGCACGCAGAGCCCACAGAAGGGTAGACAGTGTCAGAACCCGACCGAGGGGAGTAGCCTAGCGGGAGAGTATGAAGGCCGACAGAGAGCTTCACCTCCTCCGGCAGGCTCTCCAGCGGCCCGTCCTCCCCTTGCTGTGGGCGGGCGAGGAGACCGGCTACAGCATGGAGCCTCTGGTGGAGCTCAGCGAGCTGGGACCGGGTGGCAGCGAGCTGGGCCTGGGTGGAGGTGAGCTCGGAGAGGAGGACGGTGGTGTTGGGCCAGGGAAGAGGGAGGGAGAAATGGTTGGTGTAGCGGGAGAGGTCGTAGTGGAAGCTTGAAGGGCCAACAAAGATGTAGATGGTGAGGAGGTTCGTGAGGACGACAAGCACCAGGATCTTGAGCTTGAGCTTGATCGTGGGCCGCTGCTGGTGAGTGCTGTTCTTCTTCGGGTAATCCTCTGAACTCCCCATCCCGTTCCCGATCCCGAAACACGAACCGAACGGCCACGGTCACCTCCGAGAGCTAGTGTCCAATACTGATTAACGAGAAAACAAGTATGAACGAATGAATGAATAAACGAGCTAATTAATGAATGAAAGTAGAATGAATAGGCATTCCTCGTTGAGTGGAATGCGCCGGTCTGGACGTTCTAGAGATGAGCAATCAGTAATACCTACGTTGACTATGCGCTCAAGAAGCTGACATGGGAACTGATCCAATACAAAATCTAATATTAGGATATTAATTAAAAGAGTTTCACTCTTTGGTTGGCTGATCTTATTTGAAAATTCATTTGACTTTCGAATACACAGTAAAAAGTACCAAAGAAAGGGGACATTATTGCTAAGATTCAAGATCCAAGCACATGTCAAAGAGAACTTACACCTATTCTACTGGGAAATTCCATAAGATCACGTGCTCGCAGTAGCAGTTATGTTCGAGTACGGGAATGGGATTGGGATTGGGATCGGGATCGGGATCGGGATTGGGATCGTTGCTTGAAGGTCGAGCTCGAAAGGGGTGTGCAGGGAGTCGAGCTTTTGAAAATGAAGAGAACTTCCATAGAGATCACGAGAAAGGTAATCCGACCCCTCTGTGACATCGATCTTGAGATCTACAGGGTTTAATTAATCAATCGCATGCATCTCTCAAGGCCACAACTGGGACGAGTAAACCATGCAATTCCTTGAAAATGGCTTCGCCGGATCTCATCTCATGAAAAATCGTCAACTGCTGTCCCCCTCAGCGGATCCAACTTCTTGGATTACTGAATCTTTCTGATTATGTATATTCCCACGAAACCATTTACTAACAATGAATTTATCCTCCCCCGACTCAAGCACGCATAAGGAAAATGCACGGTATGCAACATTCTCTGTAGAGAATGAATTGGTCTACTGAGTACTTACTCAATCTGGATCAACGATATTCACACACCTTAAGATAGTCTCCTCATCGACACGGATATAAGATGGTCAGCTTCTACAATCACTACTCGATCATCTTTAGGGGAGATTCGGATGCATGAGCTGTCGGCTGAGAGAGAGATCCATATGTTCTCGCCGCATAGAACTGTGACATAATAACATCAGAATACAAAAGGTAAAAGTCTTGGATCAAATTGCTTCTGCGAGCAGGAGAGGAAGGGGAATGACTGCACGTTCTGCAAATAATGTTATCTACTGATGAAAAGATCATTCACTTGCCCTTGGCACCCACAAGAATTAAAAAGATCATATACCGCTATCTCTATCAATGTCTCAAAGAAATCAACGAGGAAAAGAAAGAAACAGAAACAGGTTATAGTGCATCCCTATTCTAAGTTTTTGAGGGTTCCTCGTGGCCCAGGAAGCCTCTTGACTCAAGGCTCTCAACCGTCTCTCTAATGGTATCTTCCAGAGGTGTAAATACCATCCCGAGATCGAACAATCTCTTGGCTGCGTCTTCGCATGCTTTCAGGCCTGGTTGAGTCTCTCCTGTAAATCTGCAATGGGCCAACATAGAAGGGCAGATTTAACTGAAATGCAGAGAAATGGAAAAACAGATTGATCGCTTCTCCATCTTGTAAACAAAGAGAGGACAGGAACATGATTCTGGAAAACAGGTTTCTAATAAACAAATGTATAGTGATCCACAATTGCCGAGAATTTGGAATCCTCAATGATGCTATAAGGTTTCAAATCCCAGGATAATCTGATTGTTATGGGGTCATTCTCGTCTATGCCATGGGTTGAGGGGGTCATGAGAAAATGAGGGTACTCCAAAGAAGAGACACAAATCATGCATCAGTTGGAAAACCTCGACGTGGCAATAATATCTAGATCTTTTCCAGTTTCTGGATTTCAAACTAAGATTAAAGTGATGAAATCTACATAACCAAATCTTCATATGCAAGCATAATATTTCAGATCAGAGTGAAATCATGAAACTGCAGCTCATTATCCGTCCAATATGCAACAATAAAGTGAAGTATGGAAAAAGAAATCACAAAATTCGGCCTGTTTTGAGAATCAAACCTGTGGATGGGGTACTCAGGGAAGAGCTTCCTGACCCTCTCAGCAAAATCTCCAAACTGATAGATCCCATTCGTGCAGAGATGCCTTCCCTTGGCGGAAGGATTCTCGAGCAGCAAGACCTGTGCCTTGGCTACGTCCTTAACATGAACGGCACCAAGCCAGTGATACTCCTGGGTATCGCTTGAGCCCTGAAGCAGCCGAAGCAGCACAGCAGAGCTTGCGTTCAGCCCCGGCTGCATCAGTGGACCCAGGCAAGTCCCTGGGAGGATCGAGACGATGTCCATCCCATGCCTCTCTGCAAACTCCCATGCTGCCTTCTCTGCGAGCGTTTTTGACACGGGATACCATTTCTGCACAAAGGAATGACATTTTTGCAGTTTATAATTTCATCACTCTCCTTTCAAGAGTACACCAACCTTGCCGATGGTTTTACTACAATCCCGACAAAACCAAATGCATACACTTGATTAATCAGTAAACTCTAGCTAGTGGCACCTGCTCTGTGAATCTACTTGTTCATCGACAAGAGGCCGTTTTGAATGATTTCATGGTCGTATCCTTCAAAGAAACTCAATCTATCACAAGACACTGTGACCGCAGTTCACAAACATGTCACAGAGATCACTTGCGAGGCAACTAATTCAGTCCAGTCTGATTGAACAAGTTCCCCTTTTTCTTGTCCAAAAAGATGCACGCAAAGCGAAGAAGACGCAAGCTTTAGGAACAACATAACAAGCATGCACGAACCTGTCGGGACTTGCAGTAATCGAGATCGGTCCACGAAGACTCGTCGAAGACCTTGCAGGGAGGCCAATTAGGGTTTGGGACCATAGCCGAGATGGAGGACGTGAGCACCACGCGCCTGACCGTACCGGACCTCCTCGCGGCCTCGAGGACGTTCAGCGTCCCCTGTACGGCAGGAAGGATGAGCTCCTTCTCCGGGTCCTTGGGGTCCTCGAGGGTGCAGGGCGAAGCCACGTGGAATACACCTGAGCAGCCCTCGACGGCCCGGCCCACGGCAGCGGCGTCCAGAACGTCCGCATCGAAGACCCGGACGCGCCCCCCGGAAGCGCCGGGGAGAGAGAGGAGGTGGGAGGCGTCGGAGCCGGGGTAGACCGATGCATGGACCACCGGGTAGTCCTCCTCGAGGAGCGTGCGGACGAGCCACGAGCCGATGAAGCCGTTGGCTCCGGTCACGACAACGGGTCCAGAGTCCATCATCATTCACGGATGCACCGTTTCTTCTGAACAACCATGTTCTTGCTCCCTTCACCAAATTTATTGTTGGAGACCGAGATTTCCGTGGGATTCTTACGGATCGAGATTGAGGATGGATATGAGATTTCAGATATATCTTCATTTGATTAGATTTGATCCTTATCCGTCGAGTCTGAGATCATGTAGACTTTCTGCGACCTGTATGGAACCACTTAAAGAGCGTGGATCAACTGGAACGTGTTGTGTTGACTTTGGCCGAACATTGACTGGCGACACGTGTACGCTCCTGATATCTTTCCCCGAGTTGTTGGCTGCTCCAGGAGCATGCTCCCTCACATGTTGCACGCGTGGGTGACTCCATGGAATGGGCCTAGCCTAAATTGAGGATGGACGGGCCTGGTCAGAAGAACACCTGTCCGACGGCCGAACCAAATTCCAATTTCTCTAGCCGGTTATGGCCAATTTTGGTTGTCCTCTCTGTTTTGCTCATCCTCTGCTGCTCCGTTTCCCCTTTTTTTTTCCCGCTAATCGGTCATCGCCGTGAGGGAAGATGGTCGCTCGAACGTATGGGTCGTTGCGCCGGATCAGTGTCAGCAGCATGTGCAACTGTATGTATTATTGTCACCTCTCGATGTCTACAGATAGCCGACCTTCCGATGGATATTTGGGCCGGTAAAATCTTAAGTTCTCGGCCCTCAGGGAATCGATGCGGGCCTAATAATATGGCTTGTTTTTCTCTTCTAACATCTCAATGCGGGTTGACATATGTTCCTGAAGACATTAAAGAGTCAAGAGTGAATCCCTAAATGAAGTCCCAGACTTAGATCGGGGGAGTCAACCCCCTCAAAAATTAACCCAACTCAAATTTGAACTAACTTGAATTCATTGGATCTTTGATAATGAGTCAGAATGAATACCAACGTATTTGAAATATATGCGTTAACTAGTGGCCCATTTAATATACGAGTTGATACCACATATAATGGAACTGCATCATCGTTTACATAGACCTAGGGGAAGTCGGGCTGCCCAATTTGTTGAATTGTAATGTGAACCGTACCCCAAAAAAATGAAAAAGAAAAAGAAAAAGAAAAAGAAACGGAGGCGATGGAATGGAAGGGTGTATATAATGGAATGAAATGTTGGTGGGCAGGACAGGACTGATGAGTCTTGCTTTGGCGTGGAGTACACTGAAAGTCAGAACAGCATGTCGCTTGTCTCCTGCGTCTGCTGACAGAATTGAGTCACGGGATATCCGCCTACTCGTTTCCCCTCCCCCGGAGGTAGAGAAAGAGCATGGAGAATTGGTATGTAAGTGCATCATGGGTTTATAATACGTTTAACAGCCAGGAACGGAGAATGGGAATTGGACCTTGAAGTGATGCCGAAATGCAGTCCATTTTCAACTTCTGCAAATGGGGTACACCGGTTCTACATGGAAGAACCAATAGGACTGTACAAAAAATCGAGAATGGTGCTGGACGGAACGCCCAACAGCGAGTTAGCCTGATGTCTTAATAAGCTCGGGGGAGCATTATGTGCGTTTGATATATTGAATGCAAAAGTCTGAGGGTCAACTGACTAGTCATGGGGGGCTGTGGTCAGATGGGTCAATATTTATTTTGACTCATTTATTGAGCCTGTATATATATAAATGTGTGTGTACATGATTCAAATCGATTGACCGATCATCTAATGGATTTTGATTGGCCGATGAATGACCCAACAGTCCGGTGGGGCCCCTCCACGGAAATTTGGCATTGCTACGACAATGGCAAGTTGATAGATATTGCCAACGGCAATTAAGAGAGTCGGCAGATTCACAAAAACCTTGCAAAACATCGCAACCGGCCATCGGAAGGGCGTCTGTCAGCACACATTACCAATTTGTTCCTTGCTTTGTGGGGTCGAGGCGGTTTTGTTGGGCATCGACCTCAGGTCCAGGTTACGTTTAGAAAGCTCATCAACTCGATCGAGTTCAACGTTTCCTTCTTGACGTCTCTGGTCGAGTCAGGAGCTGTAGCTGGGCGATCTACTACTCTTTGAAGGAGAATTTTCAAGCTTCCTGCAGCCTGCATATATACGATATGGATTTGTTCGACTGACTGTATGTTCAGCAAGGACAATCCCGTAAATGAGTGACGTACTATTTGACGGATTCGTTCAAACTGAAACTCGAGATCGATAATGGGTTCATGGGGGTCCCGTCATGTGAAGGCTGGGGAGAGATTTCATCGACAAGATATGAATAATTCACCGTGCCCATCACTCGATGGCCCAGCATCTTCGTCGCCGGTGCGTCTGCATGCAGCTACTCCCCACGTACGAACATTAATGCTTCGATGGACGATTGATGCTTTGTCGTCAATGGGGACTCAGAAAAAGTGGTTCTTTGGTTGGATGTGGTAGGAGAGGAAAGATGATGACACAGAAAATATCTCTGCGGTTTCTGTGCTCGGAAAACGAAGACCAGAAGCGATCTAGATAGGCCTGGGCGGTGTCGAAAATGACCGCCCTCATCGCATGGTCGGTTGTTTCGGCTTTCGCGAGTGCTGCTCTCACGTTGTTGGGCCCCGTACATTAATTACTTAGATCGAGATTGATTCTCGAATGTGGGCGTGGATTTTCTATTTCCTGTGTAACAAATCGGATTTTTTTGGACGCCCTTCTTTTGAATATCCAGGAACATCGAGTCATATACACTCCATAGAGTTTTTTTTATCAGAGTTCAAGCTATTCACCGATCCAAATGTTCGATCATCGATGCACTCTCATCATACCTAGGCGTGTCACCAATGGATTGGGGGTTTTCGATTGAACGACTCCAGGAGCAAGAATGCCAGACAGCACCTATAGTACTCCAGCTATTCAATGGAGGGTCGCATGTTAAGCCAAACTCGAGTCATTGGACTGGATTAATCAAGCCGTGAGTGTTGGCTTTTGAAAATGTAAATGGATTATTCGTGCCGTACAGTTCGACTTCACGCGGTGAATTACGTCAAAGGTTCGAGGACACTATCACCGCACACATGCATGCAAGTGGCACAAACTGACATTAAGCATACGACATTGCGGAAGGAGGATAAATTGATGAGCACCGCCAAGATTGTCAAGTCCACCAGAACGTATGTGGGCACGAATGATGAACAAGTACACCAAGAGAATTAAAATGAAAAAGAAAAAGGGGATATATCGAAACTAAAAATAAGAATTGAAAAATTAAATTAAATTAAATTAAAAGCCAAAAGAGTAGTCCTTTCGATCATCAATCACTCATCCAATTATAAATATCCAACACCATGTAGGGTATGCATCATAGGCTTGCCCCATTCTCGTATCGCATGCCCAAAAGCTGCCCATCTCTGTCTTTCAGAAGGACTTTCCTTTCTCATTAATTGTAATTATCCTTTTTATCACATCAACAGGAAAACATGTTTCTGGTGTTCAGCAGAAGTCGAGGTCCATTTCATGCTGCTCACGGCATTCGTTCCTTCGTCCTTGGCCTCTATGTACCGTTGCCGACCAGTTCTCCTGTCATGTCTCTCCAAATTAATAGACTTCGGCTCTCAGTTCGACATAATTATTGTTCAAATGGGAATCGCGGAATCTAGGTCGACATTGCCCTGATTTATGGTTAGGTTTGAGATCGCATCCTCGCTCGTTAATTGGAAGCTCACGAAACTTCTCGCTGCGAGATTCATGTAGAATATTGTCCTTTCGGTGAGACAGTTACCCGTGTCCTCATCAGTCTACAAAGCTGCGATCTATCCCCTCCCATGTTTACACACAGATTTGCTCTGATCACAGAGTGCTTTTTAACGATCTTCGGATCCCACGATGAACATGATGAAGCCGGTAGTGTCGGAGTGACACAGTTTTACATCATAGAGTTAATCAGGAAAAAAAAATCTTATAGTGCATCGTACGGTGTATGCATATCGTACAGTAGTACATTACATTCGTGGACATAAATGATGCATTAGTTTCCAGATTTGGTCGAGTAACTTCTTCATCTTTCCGTGATAGAAAGTCAAATTTGCTTACCTAACTCGCATTTTTAATGACCCAGTCGCACTCCCCAATCGGCAACCAAATCTTATCAGATGGACACCTTAGTCACCGGAGATCCCAATGTCATCTGGCGAGGCATAGAGAGGAGACAACAATCAACCACGTACTCGAATTCAAATTCGGGTAAATTAAACCAAAGAAACTCTACGGCTTATTCGTGGTCGGGGAAACGGTTGATCGAGCATAGTCTGATTTCAATCAGTGTAGACCCAAAAAAGCCCCGTCATCACGTCAAGAAAAAAAGAAGAATATATAAAGCTTAGCATATAACAATAACCGTAGATCAAAGTAATAAATAATTGTATCAAATTGACCTCGTTTTTCTCTTAATTCATTACTTGGATATTATAATAAACAGAAAAAGAAGGTGAGATGTCATCATCGTTGAAAATTCCTTCCCACATACGGTTCAACTTTTCCATTGCCTTCACACATAACACTCGGATTCAAGTAATCAACTCTAGAACACTTATATAATATATATATATATACACGAAAAATTAGGGGGAAAACCAATCACTCTCCTGCTAAGAATTCTGCTATCTTAATTAATAATTAAGCAACTCAAGGCTTTTAGGGTTTTTTTTTTTTTACTTTGCCATATATTCATATAGTAGATGTAGATCCATTGACCTTAATCTAATGTCTTACTTTCATTTCATACAACATAAAATCTAGTGCCCGGTCTTAGAATTCTCTTATTTGACGATATTATCGAATTCTACCCATCCCCGTTTATGCTTTTTTTTTCCTGGCTCATTGGGATCCCAGAAGGGGCCATGATCAATAATTGCCCCTTTTGAAATAGTTGTCACGCATGAGACAAAGGTTAGCTTTTGCATAGCAAAAGGCAAGGCTTGTCACTCACAGCCGAGCCAAGTTGATTTTGGGCGGACGTACAAATAAATTGGCGGTTGAGATAGCTGGGGAGGAGATGATGGAAAGACTCTGTGTGTCTTGAATGAGTGGTGATCCCAACTGATACCGAAGAGAAGGGAAAAAGATTTTCTCGATTCATTCTGCAGTGCTCGATAGTCAAAGGTTCCTCATGAAATTAATGTGAGACCTCTGTCCACGTATATAGACGCACAAATAGAGACAAATATCTACTTTACTATTACCAATAAATAACATATAGAATCACATATCGAAAAATAATTAGAGATTTATAAGTATTTTTTTATTTTATAAAATCTATCATCATTTCTCTCGATTTAATAGCGCCCTCTAGAAAATAAAACTCTTCAAATCATATCTGAACCGCACACTGCCACTCGAGCTTATCCCTTTTTTATGTCTCGAATTTTTAGATTTATTGTGATGAGTGGACCTCTTCAGTTTGATCTTACATAAAGACGGTGCACTTATCGAATCCACAATTATTTGAAGCATTTTTGGTAAAAATTCTTACGGTGAGATTTCACCGTGAGTACTCGGAGTGCACGACCAGAAATCGAAAATTTGACATGGTGATATACTAGGTTCGATCAGGTAAATAATATATAGTCATAGAACGTGAAAATAAAAAGATAACATGATATCAGTAATAGAAATAATGAAAACACAAGTAAAATTACAAAAAATAATACTGATAGATCGGATAGATCTCATCTTAATCGTATATTGAGAATTAGACCTTGCAAAATTCCCTTACATTTGCTACTGAGACATCTCACTATTTCTGGTCTTACTACTCACTGTCTTGAGAAAAGTGAATGTATATGCATTATTTATACAACAATTTAAATGATATTTAATAACTTCCCAAATATAGGGAATAGGTGAGGAGACAAAAAAATAAAAATAAAAACACACACACACAGAATTATGAGGGTGGGGGCTGTATTATTGTTGTCATATCACGAGGAGAGTCGTCACGGGTTTCCTTTGACCCTCCTCTCACTTACTCTTTTTTTTTTTTTTTTATAAACCGCCGCTGATATCCAGTTAAAATTTGTCCAGCTAACTAATCTGGATCACTCGGGTCTGCCCATTTAAAGGATTAAGAGCTCCCCACCGCAGGTGGAACTCGAATTCGAGTCCTTTCATTGGAATGATGAGTGCCGAACCACTCTATCATACCCACGGTGGGTCTCCTCTCACTTACTCACTCACCCGCAACGCTCTCTCCTCCCCCACCATGGCCACACCCCGTTCCGTGGACATTCACTTCTCATCCATGCCCCCACAACCCCACCGGTCACACTTCCAAATCCGAATGCCTTATCCTTCTAGTTCTCTAGGGAAAAAAAATATATCCGACTTTTCTTCCGTACCCACATTGAGATCGCAAAAAATATTAGAGTACCGTGTGTGGAGTACGGTCCCATATCGGATAATTAACATAAAAGTTGCGGATTTATGATAATGTTGGGTATTATCATCTATCAGCTCGTATTTTTAGGTGGTGGAAACATGCTCGATCCCTCGCGGACCCACAACAAATTCAGTAATTACACTGACCAGAGTCATCCGTATATAAGAAGTTTAGCGATCACGACCGATGTGATATTAAAAATAAAAGTCGAGAATGATCCGAAATTCTTATGTAATCATAAGGGACGTGTAAAATTTTTTTTTAATATTACCAAATAAATGGTGTTCATGTGCACATGTAAATCGAATTATGATCGTTACCTTCACTCCCAGATCAGGTACTTGTAGGAAGACTAAAGGGGGCTGAAGCCAATCAAAAGCCAACTCATCAATCAACGATTTGGTATGTAAAGACAAGCGATGAATTGTTGTTTGTCACTTTACATGGACTTTTGGAGAAGTTTTTATTTTGTTGACTGGGTTACATATTCTAATCCAACTAAGAATCAAATGTTTTTCAAGCACGGTATCGCTCGAAACACGCGTCGGTTTAATATATTTTATGATAATAGTTTCGTCTCTCTCTTTTTCCAACGATACGATAAGCGTATACTTCTCGGGATTAGATTATTATAGATGATAGTTCAATTTCGATACCGACACTTTGGCCGGGACGAAGATTTTCATCCTCCCTCCCTCCCTCCCTCCCTCTTATTTTTCTTACCATAACTTTGAATGTCAGAAAAATAGAGAACAGCCACACGTGTGAAGTGAAACTAATGATCATAGGAATCATCCTCGACATTATTAGCACTTGTTGGTGTGTGCTACATAATATCAAGAAATTTAAATTGGATTCCAGCTAGTTTAAAATCTTATTTAAATGAAAAATGCCTCAAATTACTCGAACCGACTCTGTTTGAATGATGGCTTTAGATTCGTTAATTGCACACTTACGAGTTAGGTCACCAGAGTATCTCATGGATCAATCTTCACGAAAGTGATCATCCGGATGAAAATTCACTATGGATGTTGAATTATGATTCCTCGGAAGAAATATGTAAATGGGTAAAGATAAACAGAGGAAACGGCGTAAAAAATCGTCCAAAGAGGTCTACACACCTCTTCCCATTTTGAGGTGTCATTGTCTTGCCTTAGAACAACACTCCAATCTTATTAACGCGTAGCCCCTCTCCTTCCCGTCGCCGACCTGTCCTTCATTCAAGTAGGCCCTTGGAAGCTATATAGATCTTTCTATTACTCTCTCCATATAAACCCCAACCCCACTCTCACATCATCATCATCACCATAATCTTCTCCTCTTCCCTATCCTCCTCCTCCGATAGCCTTCACAGAGAGAGAGAGAGAGAGAGAGCGAGCGCCGATCTTCGATAATAAACATCATCTTAGCTGGCCAATCCGACCTCTTATCCGGTCGTCCGTGAATACAATCAGAGTGACCGAGGGTTGGATGTGAAGCTTTCCGGCAAAGGAAGTATTGCAGTTGGCCAACATGAGTCACGAGGACAACAGTAATAGGGATGACCACGAGCATGACATGGTGATGCCTGGGTTCCGGTTCCACCCGACCGAGGAAGAGCTGGTGGAGTTCTACCTCCGCAGGAAGGTTGAAGGGAAGCGATTCAACGTCGAGCTCATCACATTCCTCGATCTCTATCGCTATGACCCCTGGGAACTTCCCGGTATAGATCCAAAAGCTTTTTCCCTCTCTCTCTCTCTCTCTCTCTCTCTCTCTATATATATATATACTTCTTCCATGAAATCCAAAATCTTTCTGCAGTACTCGAATTCAAAGCGCTTCATGCTTAGGACGAACAGATTCCGATTGAACCCTGCAAGATTTACGCTCATTAATGTTATGTCACTGTCCTACATCTTATCCGCAGCTCTGGCAGCGATCGGAGAGAAGGAATGGTTCTTCTACGTGCCGAGGGACCGTAAGTACCGAAACGGGGATCGGCCGAACCGTGTCACCACTTCTGGGTACTGGAAGGCGACTGGGGCTGACCGGATGATTCGGGCAGAGAATTCTCGGCCGATTGGGCTCAAGAAAACCCTAGTCTTCTACTCGGGGAAGGCTCCCAAAGGGATCAGGACCAGTTGGATCATGAACGAATACCGCTTGCCTCAGCATGAAACCGAACGCTACCAAAAGGTACATACGCACCCATGATCTGATGTAGAGCTACCCACTGATCATAATTCAAACCAATTTAATGCAATTAAAGAGAATCTAGTTTATTCGAGGGTTTGGCACAAATTTAATTATTGTTGCTCTAAGTCAGACCTAATTAATACGGGATGAGCGGAAGCTAAAGTAGTTCATTGATTCTCTGCAAACCCTAATTCAAACACTTCTTTTTATGTTTCAAAAACTTCATCTTTAAAAAAACTACTCCACAATGACAAGAATATGTCAAGTTATCTTAAATCTCATATTGATGATGAGTTACCTGCACCGAACCATTTTCTTGGAAGTATTTCGCTCTTCATTTTTGGGGGATGGCTTTTTTTTTATTTCCCAAAATTATTAATCTACAAGGCCGGTTGCCATGCCAATTATCTATGCTATAAATAGTTTCTGACAGATTTTCAAGGCAAACAGAAAATCACGAGAACCTTAAATTCACCGACGACACATTGAATAGTACAGTACTGAACGATAGTAAGTTCCTCGTGGTATGACACAACAAAGACTTGGGGTCTCTAGAATTTTCACATTTTCGTCCCTTTTCTATTGATGGAGGACTAACCAGTAATCAATCCACGAAATTCGATATTATGAGTTATGAGCCGCTTCACCCTTTCCCTTTCCCGTAACTTGATGCTCAACCGTATTTTGAGTTGAAGTCACATGACTAACTGTTGAAAAAGAAAAGAGAGCACGTACGGAATGAACGATGGTTCATTGAAATGGATTCAGAAATTGTTCTTCATGTCATTCAAGTACTTGTCTCGGGAATTTGGAGCAGTTGCTCTATGTTCTCCGGCTGTCTTGTCTCTAGCAAGGTCGATCTGAACATTTGTGTGTGATACGGATGATTTTTTTCCTTATTCTCGGAAGCGGATAAATATTGTTTTGTATAGAGATCTAGTTAATTGCATTTGATGAATATAACCGGTGAAAGCCACATTCAATAGTCAAGGAATTTAACTAATCGCTGACAAGTTGTCTGGTGTCTGTTTACTGTGTTGTGATCATTGCACTGTACTGATGAATCATAATAAGTTGTATTCAAATCGAAGCATGCTGATCGAGGTGCAACGGAAGAAATGAGTACCTGTTAATAAGTTTAACCCATGATGTGTTGTGTGTAAAATCACATTGTTTATGATATTTTGATCGCAATTCTTGTATCATGTTGTGTCAATTTAATTCACCGACTTAGTTCATCATGAAATATGTTGATTCTACAGGTAGAAATATCACTATGCCGCGTTTACAAGAGAGCGGGCGTGGAAGACCACCCTTCTCTGCCTCGCTCTTCTTCACTCGGGACCAAGCCATCATCCTCATCTCGACCAGGCCCATCGACTTCCGCTAGCAAGAGGCATTACAACATCGAGATAATGGAAAGACAGCTCCAAGCTCATAACAATTCTCAGAACAACGACAGCACTGGCACCAGCATTGAAAAGATTAACGAAACCGATGGAAGCTGCAGCAGCTCGGACGTCTCCATCGCCCTTGGCCTCTCGAGGCATGTCGACAGCGCTGCCTACTGCCCACTGGTGGATGTCAGTAATGGGATTCCCCTCATTCAACCCCTGCCACCGAAGACTAACTTGCCTCCGGCTTCTTCTTCTTCATCTGGCTGCTCACTGGTTCCTTTTCCGGTGGATGAACTTCACACGATAGTGAACTACCAGCATCAGCAGCAACCTGAACACATAGTACACCAGCAGTTTTATGGGCACCAGTCAGCCGGACCGTCACAGGTGATGATCTCGCCCAGTCAACTGAGCAATAACAAGATCGCAATCGGGCCAGTCCAGGCTGCTACGAATTTCTCTGACAGGCTCTGGGATTGGAATCCTGCCCCGGAGGCTAATAGACCATCACCAGACCAGTTCGGGATCCACTTCAAGTAGCAAGAGCAGCAAAAATGCTAGCTAACCTACTACGGGCCGAACCGAGCCCCACAAACATATATATGATATATATATATACACACACACGTCTGATGACCCCGTGTGGTGTGAGTTCTAATTAATTTTACGTCTAGCACTTCCTGATTCCTTGCTCTATAATGGTGTCATAACTTTAATTTTTGAACTCTGAGTGCTGTTGAAGCGTCTGTATGAATTTCTCCGCGTTCTTCGTCCTAGCTAGGGTTGCGGTTTGTGTTTCTTTTTCTTCCCCGCATTCTCTTCATCGCCATTTTTTTTCCCAGTCTATACCAATAGATCCTAACAAATTAAGTTCGATTTAAATGAACCGCCAAGGGATAAAGCTGCTCCCTTTGTTCCTACATAGAAGGAAAATCTACTTCGAAGGTTTGAATTTCAAAACCCAATTAGCAGTCCTCTATCGATATCTTTAAATCCGAGTGAATTTTAATAAATCTGCGTTCATATACATGACTCTACGGTTCACTAATAGATAGTGTTATTGCTTATTAAAAAAGAAACCCAATTAGCAGCGGGATTCATTGGCAGGATAATGATTCAAGGTCCCGTTTCATGTTACACATGGTATGTTTCGGTTCTCCTATGGGGATTCACCCTAGTTCTATATAGATATACCAAATACAGAGCAACGCCATTGATAGGTACGGCGATGGATCGGCGTGCAACGGCCATTCAGAGTCTCTACCGCCATTTTATCATTGTTCAAGATCTCTGTGAGCTTGGGGATAGGATTTAATTTGTTGGAGGATTTGCTTACCTAAAAGGGTATTCATAGTTATGCTGGAAAAAAATCGAATTTACGATATCTTAGTTATAGATTGAGGGCAACATTACAGTACTAAATCTCTTTTTTTTTTTTATTATACACAGTCCTTTGATTTGTCTAGTCTCGAGCTTAATTGTAGCAGTTACTTGTCCTCAAACTTAGTGCTCCATCGATTATAAAATAATGTTTGAAGGAGAGAACAAATATATGTGATCATTTATGCACGGGCCGGGCAGTGATCACGCGGGTAGGAATCTTAGATGACAGGAGTAGTTGTTGGTGATAGACAATTTCAAGATATATTCAAAAATAATTAATGAGACACAATCACAGAAAGACATTGTGCCCTAGCTCTCCCATTAGAGATATATGTGTGTGTGTGTGTGTGATTCTGTGCATGTCTTTGCGTTTATTCTCTCGGGAAGCCATTGATTTTATGCTAACATGTTACAGGAAGTCGTATATATTCTCAATGTCAAATGAATCTTAGCCAATCTAAATTTGAGTCTAGCCAATTTATTAAGAAATATAATTTTTTAGATAGTTGTATCAATTCAAAATCCCTAAATTCAAAACCTTACATACGGAGAAGAGCTGAACAATTTCTGAGTCATGATAGCAAGATGCTCACTGTGTCGATTATACCATCTTAGACCCATCGACCGGATGATGGCCATTTAACTTGCCCTTTATTCAAGCCTACTTCTCCAAGATGTCGTCGCATCGGCTGCAAAATCCATGGTACGCACTCTCGTCTGAGTAGCATTAGCTCTTCGTGATGCCTGGTGATCCATGCCCGCACCAGCATAATGTAATTCAGTTCCGGCACGGTTTCTTCACATATCGTGCAGTAATAGTAGGGCACGTAAAAAATGTTAAGCTGCAAATTGGAGCCAAGTGAATTAGTGGAGAGAAATTATTGAATGTTGGCATGTGATCGCCTCTGGTTTAAATTCCAGAATCAACTACTTTACAACGCATTAGGCAGAAAGAAAAAAGGCCTAATGAATTGATTTCCAGAAGGTTGGCAATTGTATATTGAAGCCGCGTCCTTAGCTGGCTCTAGGGGAGAGAGAGAGAGAGAGAGAGAGGGCAGAGGGAGGGAGAGGACCACTATGCGAGTATTGTGGAGCTAATGACTGAACAATTAATCAAGCTCTCAAAGGAAATTCAGTACAATAATACTGTCATTTATATGAGATTGGTAGTTTTTTGTTCGATTATGATTAGTAGAGATTTTCGTACCATTTATTCATGTATTTCCTGTATCCCATTTGTAATCAATATTGCATTTTTGTACCCGGAAAAATAACTGTATGATTCTTGACCGCTCATATTGACCCGCCCGTCCTTGGAAATTTTGTATACACAGAGAACGAGTCATGTGATCGAGGAATTGCAGGTCCTGTTTCACTGCCGGTCATGCCGTGCCGAGAGAATCCTCAGTCTGCATTTTGGATTTATTCGCTGGATTTGACGTCCCGCGTGTTTACTGTTCAACTTAGTAGACAAGGAACTGCCTGCGGACTAGGGGAGATGGGCATGGGTTGTGCCTTAAGAGGAGAGATGTTGACATCATATGGGCCTGGGCCTAGCAAGAATTTCTCATAATAGGCCCTAGTTACAAGCCCATTAGGCCCAACAACTGAACCTCTGGCGATGCTTGAAATGGGCCGGCCCACGATCCCCCAGAGCTATGCGCCTCCGTCGCCTACGCCCCGGGGGAGTCGAGGTGTGTGGCATTGCCGATTTGCCAGGGAGGGCGCTGAGGAGACAGAGGGAGCGGGAAGAGATCGATCAGTGATGGCGAAACCGCTGGGACCCACGGGGGAGTTCTTCAAGAGGAGGGATCAGTGGCGGAAGCACCCGATGCTGACGAATCAGCTCCGCCACGCCACTCCCGGCCTCGGCATCGCCCTTGTAGCATTCGGCATCTACCTAGTCGGCGAGCAGGTCTACGACAAGCTCTACAAACCTTCCAACCAGCACCACCCCTCTCCGTCCTCTTCATCTCACTGACAAGTCACCGTAATCCCAGGTAAAGCGATATGATTGCCCGCAGTCCCCCACCACCACCCACCCCCCTAAAATTTTAAAAACAAAAATCTGTTTCTTAATCTCAGAAGCTCCCATTTGCTGCTACTACGGTTCTGTGAGGATTCTAGAGCTGGTGCTCAGATCGATAATATGTTGGTCATGGTCAATGGATTTGCCTACAAGGACATAAAGTTACGATTCCCTTGTTATGTTGTTCATTAAGTGTTAATCTCCGGTGTGTCTAAGCAATTTCGTGCTATTAATGCGAAATCTTAGAACTTGCCAATCCTAGTAAATCGGGCTAATAGAAATATTGAGGCTGCTAAATTTTGTCAATTTCATCATGTTGTATCTTACGGTGTTGTGGATTTGGGGTTACATTGTGCTATCATGTTGGTATTGTCTGGTGCTTCCATTTTACGTTGTTAAATTCTTTTTGCTGCTGGGATTTTTCTGATTTCGTCAGCTATAGTTATTAGGCTCCAACTATTCCACCTCTGGGATTTCAAGTCAATTTGCGTCAGTTTTTATGACAGTATACCATGGATTTGGGCCTGACTCAACCCAACGTGTGCTATCTTGTTCATACAGTTTTATGCTGCAGTTTCAGTTTGACTAGTTTGTTTGTGCTTTCTTGTTCTCAAAATACTGGCATAGTTCCAATCCATTCTTTACCCCTATCATTATAATATGAACAGCTTAGCATCTTACCCTCGGGCATGGGCTGTGCTAAATGGCATTCCTTGTTTTGGCAGTGCAGTAATTGACCTTTTTTAACTTCTTGTACACTTAAATATTGGACGCAAATCAATACTATAATTATGGTAGTTTTGCAGGTGAGCTTGTCAACATGGAAAATGCTGGGGGTATGATTTGAACAATTGCAGCCTCTTCTTTGGTTCGCTGCTCAATAAAATTGTTCATTTGTTCAGATATGGAACCCCTTTGAATTGACTCTGCCAAGTAAGTTTTTGGAACACAGATCCAGCAACATTTCGTAATATAATGTTCTGTTGTGCCTTTTACTTTCGAGACTTAATGTTTTGGTTCCATGGTAATCTTGCTTGGTAATTTTCAAAAAAGGTGCACTGATGATCCTGCTTGCCTTTTGACTTGCATATGGTAAAATGTAATATTTGTGACACATACGACCTGAGGTCTAAATTGTATACTAATGCTTGATCTTTGTTGTATTCATCGGTCTAAACAAGATATTATTTTCCTTAGGGTACCATGCACTTTGCCCCTTGGAATAGAAAACCTACAAAACTCATTGGATAAAGGCAATTACAGCATCTAAATTGTAGTTTGCGTCACTCTCAACCTTATATTTGAGATAGACTAACCAGACCAGGGAAGTTGACTGTCTGCGTTTGACCAAACACTTGTGGTAAAAAAATCTTCAGAAATCAAGTGCATTTCTGATCTTATACATGTAAGAAAAATGAGTTCTTACATACATATCATTAAGGTGAGGTAAAAGCCTTATGCATACGTTTGAGTCAGAAAAACAAAGTGATGGATCCTTCTTCTGATTCCCTTCTGCATTTTACTAAATTAAGAATGAAACACCTGCTTTTGTATTCTCATCCTGTAAGTTTCTATTCCATGATCATGTGCTCCCATTACGCATTGAACTGCCTATTCTCTCTTCTTGCTCGGGGCCCCATGTTTGCCTCTTCAGGGTGCAAACCCAAGTTTTTTGGGTGTAGTAGTGATATACTCGTTAGGCGCGTCCACTGCACTGCAGGCGCTGATGAGAGCATCTGTTTGGGCTCTTTCCATATCCAAGGTGGCGTTCGATGTCTTCCATTTCAGAGCTTCCCCGGACTAATGGGACACTGTTGTTCACTCGCCAGTGGCCAAGAACAAGCTCGAGAACATCTGTAGCGACTCACATCGTTGATTAGAATCACCGGACATTCTTGCTATGTTAACTGATGTTGACCCGGTTTCATTCGATTCGCTTGTGTCGAAGGTCCGTAATCCTACACGAGAAGACAAAAATACACTGCTGCAATATAAAGGTGTAGACAAAGGCAACAGGATAATTGTACGGGTAAAACCTTTTGGAACTTTGAAGGCATCAAGACAGAGATCTCGTAGTCAAGAGGAGAATGGCCATCAACGGCTGTTTTTACCTCGCTCTACTTGCCACGTGTCGCCTCCTAGTACTACTGCACTTCTCACCGACTCTCTCTCTCTAGAACATTGCAGACGATGAAATTTCTGGAGCTTGTTCGAACTTCTGAGACAAGACATGAGAAGGAACCGCCCAGAAACTGTCCTTGACATGATCATTCTAGCTATGTCCTCCACCTGCATATAAGCCCGGCATCCTCGTCGTCCTCGTCTCACCATCGAAAGCACAAAGCATTAGCTCCCTCGAACAAGAGAGCGCTCGCTGTCCTCTTCCTTTGGAACGTTCTACTTCTTCTCATGGCGAAGCAGAACAGGTCATCTTTCATTGCTGCAGCATCCGTGCTGTCGATACTGCTGCTGATGGTGGCCCAGGCCGATGCCCTGATGCCCCTTACGAGATCCCTGTGGGATGCGGTGATGCTCCCTAACGATGACCCCTTCCGGATCCTCGAGCAGCTGCCCCTGGACATCCCCAAGGGCGCCGAGACCTTGGCCTTGGCTCGGGCTGACTGGAAGGAGACTGCGAGGGAGCATGTGGTCAGCCTCGACATCCCCGGGATGAAGAAGGAGGACTTGAAGATCGAGGTTGAGGAGAACAGGTAAAATGATGTGGAAACATCATGATACATTGTTCTCTATGTATATGTACGTAAGTCATTAGAATTGTCGCTGAGCAGTAGGTGCTTCTTCTGTTGAATAGGGTGTTGAGGATCAGTGGGGAGAGGAAAACCGAGGTGGAGGTCGAAGGCGAGAAGTGGCACAGAGCAGAGCGGACGGTCGGAAAGTTCTGGAGGCAGTTCCGAATGCCTGTGAATGCAGATATGGACCACATCAGTGCACACTTGGAAGATGGGGTCCTGAAGATCAAGGTGCCCAGACTTGCTGAGGGGAAGATGAAACAGGCTAAGGTCATTGGCATTTCTGGGTCGGGATCGACCGGGGAGGACATCAAGGCTACTAAAACCGAGTTGTGAGGTGACTCAAACATCCATGCTGCTCAATTACAGAGTTCTGATGCTTTGCTTCACGTAGGTAAGGAATAAGTAATCCGGGGATGTTCATAACGCGTAACCTTGGTGGTGGTTTCCGCGTACTAGTTTGATGTAACCTTATGCGGACATTCGCATCTGAGTTAATGAATGTCGAAACATATGTCGATGAGCTGCTGTTCTCTTGCGGTCCATGACATTTCATTTTAGCTGACCATGATCAAAAGCCCTAATCTTGGCCAGAAATCGAGAGGGGTCGACAGACAATCCAGCCCGAGTCCTCCATGTGAGCGTTACCAATCTGGGCCGCGGGCCGCGGGCTATAAATTGTTTCATGGTAAGGCACTCAGCCCGTCACTTGAGAGTTGAGAGTTCTTTACTATAATGGAAAGAGAGATGACAAAGTCAGAGACATCAGTCCAGCACTTTAATTGGACGACAGGCATGCAGTCCGAGAACTCTCCAGGACGGGTTTGTATGCACGAGTCCAACATAATAAATCATGAGAAATGTACGACCTAGAAAGCTGAGTATATCGTAGATGATAGGTAGCAATGAGGATATAGGGACATGCATCGAACCCTCTAGTGCGAAGACATTAGCTCGGACTAGGGAGGACCTGTGGTCCATGATCTCGGCTCAGTTTGGTCATCGATCATCGGCTTTCAGGAGGGAAGCGAACCCGATTGAAAGCAGAAACCAGAAAAGAATAAAGAGATGGGGGAAGGAGGAGGAAACATGGGACAACATAAAAGAAGAGAGAAGGAAAGCACAGCACCCTGCTTTTTGCCCTACTTATTCGTTTCTCTGGAACTTTTGTCACTGTCCGTTAGGTCCCTTTTTCCAGTAAAACCTGGAGAACAAGACCGCATACTGTTTTCTGGCTCTTGTTGTGGACCTCACCGTATACAATCATCGGGGAAATGCACTATCTTACAGACGCCCTTGTCTCGAGATCGATCGGATATCATGAGAGGCTAGCCACTCCCTAGCTGGACTTAACTTTTGAGCGGTTGGAGACCAAGTTCTACGACTCAATGCGAAGCAACAGATCCTTGCTAAGATCGAATTCGGTTCTTGGTCCCAAGCTCGAGAGATTCGTGCAGAGCATCCTGGCTCCGGGTCGCGAAGCGCTGTTACCTATGGACATGCAGATAACACACTGTATATTCCCCTCCATTTGGTGTTGACACTCGAATTGTTCTGCTGATCTAATCTCATGAGATTTCCACAAGTTTTTTTAATAATAAATTCAGGAGAGAATCCGACAGAGGGAGAGACTTCGAAACTTAAAGAGTGGGTGGCTTTCTATTCATACTTTTGCTTTTACAGAACCCCAAAAGAAAAAAGAAGGAAAGGATTTAAAAACAATTAATTAATTAATAATTAGAAGAACAAGTTGAAGGATGAATGAATGAATCAAGGTCATGATAGAAGGAGGTGGAACTGCTGGGATGGCTGCAGAGAGAGGATACGAAAGTGGGCTGCAGTGCCCTTTTCCTCAGTTTCCTATGCTTTCCTCCTCCTCCTCCTCCTCCTCCTCCCCTTCCTGTTTGTCGTGCGTCGAGAGGGGATTTTAAGTCAGATTAATTCGCTAAAATTAATCTGATTGTAAATTATTTTTATTTATAATATTTACA
The DNA here is from genome assembly GCA_900174645.1 of Sonneratia alba. Taxonomy (NCBI): domain Eukaryota; kingdom Viridiplantae; phylum Streptophyta; class Magnoliopsida; order Myrtales; family Lythraceae; genus Sonneratia; species Sonneratia alba. The sequence continues at coordinate 2,033,264 of FWPY01000071.1, forward strand.
TATATTATAAGCTTTATTAAAAGAGAGAGAGAGAGTCGAGCCAGCTTTTATTTATAAAAGCAATGTTGGCAGAGAATGCTTGGGTTTTTTTCTTTTCTCTTTTAAAAAAAATCCTTTTGTGCCTTTTTTTCCACTCTTTTTTATAAATATATATATATATATATTTGCCTAATGCAGACAAAATTCTACGAAGGAAAAGGAGGTCCAAGAATGTTCTCATCGGCCTCTGCCTCCCCTTTTTTGTCTTTAATAATAATTATAATATATTTTTGCTAATTAAAAAATACCATTAATTTATATCTAATTAAATTAAAACACAGGAACAGATATAGTGTCGCATGTATAATGGCATTATGAATGCTCAGAGATATGGGCAAATGAAACCCAAGGAAATAAAGATGTTGTTTATATATATGTATGTATGTATGTATATTTAATTTGTTATATGGGAAATATATGAATATTCTTTTTCATATAGTTTTTAATTATTATTGAATGAAAAAACAAAGAAAATAATGTGTTCTTGCTGAATATATATATGTGTGTGTGTGTGCGCGCGCGCTTGTGAGATATTAAATAAAGAACGAAAAGAAGATATTACACACGGTCGAAAAAATCACGTAAATTCGAATTCGCAAAGCGGAAACAAACCCTAGCCAGGGCCTGGAAAATTTTTTGTATCATTGCGGGTATAGGCAACTCATAGATCAGAGGAGAATATCTGTTACTTGATGCTCACTTACCGATAAAGATCGCATTCCAGACATCTAAGTAGTCTCCTAAACAGTACTTTTGTAACACACTGTAGAACTCCACCATATATATATATATATATATATATACGAATTTCTGTCACGGTTATATGGTAAGTCTATGAATGTATCATATGAATGTGTGTAAGCAGAATGATGAGTGTACGTAGGCACTAATGATAATGTCTTTGGCACAGCTTCGAATCCCAGCATTAGAAGAAAAGGAACACATTGACATCTGTCCAAGGAAAACAGAAACATCGAGTGACTCGAGAGATTTTGTCATGCTTTTTAGGGGGGAAAAAATGAGGAAAAAACAGGGAAAAGTGGGGTGCGGGCCGGGTGGGAATGGATGTGAAGAGGGATCGAAGAATTGAGTGTGAAGCTAGCAAAGGATTAATAATGGGCACTCATTGGTGTGGGGTTGTGGTAACGCTCTCTCCTGTATGGGCAACTGCACGGATTGCTACGAATGATACAGAATTGGCTGGGAGAGATGACACATTGTGTTGAGTACTTTTCAAACCAAAGGAAAGGGGATAACAAAAATGCAACCTTTTTGGTTTTTTTTTTGGTTTTTGGCTAAGTAAACTCAATTCATACATAATAATATACTTACAAAGTTCTCACCCAAAAGACACAACCTGCTACAGTTTTGCCTCTCAGCCAAGATGCACAGATTATGTGCCAGTTTGTTATCAGTTCTAGCTAGCCAGTTGCAGACTGGCCCAAGGGTTCGAAAGATCAGCTGCACACAAAAGAAACTGGACAACACACTCTTGCATCCCCATGGAGGGCTCAACAGAACGAGAATGCGTTAAATTGATGTGTTTCAATGTCTTTTTTCTTAACTAAGATTTGGATTATTGAGATTTTTTAATGAAAAGAGAGAGAATCCAGAGTTTGCAAATGCTCCTTCCCCTTCATCTCCAGGCCCGTCACTCTTATTAGTAGTGAATCATTTTGGCTTTGCTACATGGCCACTGAGCCACATGCATGTGATGAATAAGAGAATCAAAAGTTCGCTTCTTTCCGGCCATGCCGTTGGTCAATCACTCATTATCTCACACCCCGACTCACGCTTCGCCAGATCTGTGTTTCCTATGATCCATCTTACAGCCGATGTACTGCTACTACTACTTTCCATTTTCGCCATGAATCCCAGTGGAAGCATGCAACTATGCTCAAACCCGACTTTGGAAGGCCAAGGCCAGATGATAGAATAGTTAGTCTCAACATGTACTTGATGGCAGTAATCGAATAGCTACGACCGAGCAATCCAGTGCATGGCTTCCGAAGACAAAGGCAAGGGGGGAAAAATATAAAAGAAGTACTTACATTAATAATAATAGAGATCGAGGGGGTTAGTTGGGATACTCAAAAGCAGTGACACTGAGAAGGCATGTCCCGTTGACTGTTGGATCGTGGAGGATTAAATACCGCTGACCCCAATTATTAATGGCTTTTAAGGCTGTCAAAAGTTTTGTCTTTGCCCTGTCAAAATTAATAATTCTAATTTACCACAAAACTATAATCATCTCTCCTTCTCTTGCATTACATTCCCCACGCACCGATTGGTACTTTTGCTTTGATCACGTTTTCACTTGCCATTGGCAAGCTGAGGTTGGTTCATATTATATCACATTTTAGACGTATGATATCCAAATAATTTGTATTGAAAAGCTCTCATCTCGCGTCTAACTCATTTTATCTGTATGAACTAAACATGTTCAAATGTGTTAATTATATGGCAGATAATCAATGCGTTTAATACAACAATAATAACAATAATACGATCGAAATATTTACCGTACGATTATGATAATAAGATTATTACGATAAAATATAATAAATAAATTCTAATACACTATATATGATAAATTAAATTAATAATACATATAGTACTTAAATAAATTAATTAGATTAACATGTTTCACATACAGTTAAATATGCCTAATCAGATATATTTAATATTATCTTATCAAACTATATAAATTTATTGTAACTTAGCCTCAAATTCACGTAATCAGACGAGTCGTGTAAAAAAATTATGAGCCCCAGTCTGATGATTGAGCTCAGGGATATGAAAGTCAATGCAGAAGGTAAAACAAACTTGCTCGGGAACTGCTCAGAACTGGACCGTGCATATAATTTATTAAATAGCGTATAAAATATATAAAATTTAATACATTTATGTATATATACACACACACAGACACACAGGTCTCTGCGCAAATCACAGTAAGCATGTCGATATCGGTCGTACCTACGAAGGAGGGAGGGGCGCTCTAAGCCAAGCTCACCAGACACACAACGAATCGATGCCTCTTTTTAATTAACTAGCTCCAGCTAGCTTTGGACAACGTAGATATGGTAATTATCCACATGCATGCCGTGATGTTGGAAGGATAATGATATTGACAGCAAAATTGTGCGTAATTAGAACAAATAAATCCGATTTTGATTGTTGTTAATCCGATTTTGATTGTTTCCTTTGATGTCTCTTACAGTCTTACTCCATCTTGCCGAAGGGTATTTTATATGTATACATATAGTGTTTGTTGTTGTTATTATTATTACTACGAGTGTAGCGTGTAGGAGTTGAAAAAGATCAGATTACTTGCAGAAGTGGAATTACAGCAGCAAACAGTGGCTCTAAAGAGACAAGTACGATTACCCAAAGATGGATTCCATGTTTTATTTTTATAACTCACACACACACACATATACATATATAATACAATGTAATATATATATAGATATAGATATAAAACAGGCATGCATGGGCTTGTAGTGATCGATAGCAATTGTTTATCCTAGTCTCTCTCCCACACGAGTAATTTGAGTACATCAAAGAAATCTCTATTATTTACTTAAAAAATAACTGTTAATGACCGTTAATCCTAGAGTATTAGAAGATATAGAATCACGTGACCATAGCTAAAGTAATATAAGATATGTATGTAAAATCGATAAAACCTTATATAAATAATTAGAGTAATCTCTATGTATCCTTTGAACGGAGATTTTTTCCCCCACACACCCATTCAAGACGGTAGAATTTTCCTCGTATCTACTCGAAGAAGCTCCATAGACCGCAGTCACAATTTTTTACTGGATCAAAGATGAAAGACCAAGAAGACCCCACGAGGTGAGAGCACATTCAATGAAGGCATCTAATCAGTCCTCACCATTGTAAATGCAAACGTGAGTTTGTAAGCTAATTCAAAGCTGACATTGATTGGGACATAAGGGAGGAATCATGGGTTTCTGTCTCAAACATAATTGAAAATGAGGAGGAGAGGGCAGAGAGAGAGAGAGAGAGAGAGAGATAAAAATGCAATTGCTTTGTGGGGTTTCTGATTCGAAGACACACAAGACCTAGAGAATTGTGATCAAAGGATGCTGTGTCATCACCATCATTTACTTACTCCTGTGGCCCCCTTGCCCTTCCCCTTGACCTTCACCCAACCCCCCCAGCCCCTCTCCGCTTCTCAAGAGCGATGCAATCGAGCTCCTGTCCTCGCTGAGATAAATCGTAAATTACACATATATGGCAAATTTGCTAAATCCCTAGCACCAGTCCATTGACACTTCCAGCACAATGTGTGAGCATTGTGTGTGTATCTCTCTTGGACAAAAAGGGCATCGATAATCGAATTCTTTAACCTCTTTCGAGAGCCTTCAACTTGCGTGTGTTGCCTGATGATTACTCAATTATGCATTTACCAAATCACTCATATTCTTCTTTTTAATTAAGAATAAGGTTTAGAATTTGCTGATTTAATCGAACTATCTTTCTCTTCTTGATTAAGAACATCATCTAACCTAATTTAAATTTAAATTAGCTATAAATTAATAAGTTTACGAGTGTTGATATTATGAAAATAAAACTAAATTCTAGGAGGGGTGGATTTTTCTCTTTCATTTATTTGGTTCCATAATCAACCTAAATAATTTACGGAGAAAACATTAAAAAAAAAGGCCACATTTCATAGAGAAAGATCATTCTTTCGATCAAGCAGTAACGATTTCGATTACTACCGCTCATCTGCTACAATTTGATTGATGATTCCTCGTGCGTACCATCACCATGATCGACAATCATCGAAGAATTTCTGATGTGAATGTGTCTGGTTACGGACAAGAGGGGCCAAAGAGAATATGCAATGGCCTCATTACACGATCCCGATAGATATACCAAAAGCCGAAGAGGAAAAGGAAAAGGAAAAGAAAAGAAAAAAAAAAGAAAAGAAAAAAAAAAGAAGAAAAGGCGAGAAAGGTGAAGGCGGTGAGGATGGAGATGGGATTACGAGGAGAAGAGACAACATCAGTAAAAACAAATTTCTTAAAGAAGGGATAGAAGAGCATAAATGTCGTGTGAATTGTGGAATAAAGGCAGATATAATAACGAATAAAGCAAAAAACATCGAATAATTTAATAAAAGGACCTCTTATTACATAAAGAGTGATCCTCTTTTTTTTTTCTCTCTCTCTCTCCCCTCCATTTTTAAATTGAAAAATTATGAAAATAAAGCTATATATTTTGGAAATTAGGCATGAATGTGATATATTTAATATCCAATAAATTAAGAAAAATAATCCAGCAAAAACATAAATGAGCTAACCTGAGGTGGGCAATACTGTCGTAGAGTTATTGCATGCGGTGCCAATTTATTCCCTTTATTTAGTTTAAAATTTTGACTCTATAAAATTCAAAATGTCTCTAATTTATCGTATTTATAAGCCTAAGCTGTAGTTTGGTCCATAATTTTTAAAATCGGACCGGACCAAAAACCAATGTATATATAGGTTTATGGGTCGGACCGGAAGTTTAATTGGTTAAATCGTATATTTAATCATTAATATCAATAATATGATACTACTAATAAATTTATATAATATCATATTTGAATATAATTTATAACAAAATTATTAATATAACTATTATATTAAATAAAATTTTAATATAAAATATAAATATAAGTCTAATAAAATAAAATATGTACATTATAATATGGTTTTATTTTTTAAAATTTTAAGTCGCTCGGTTTTTTCACCGGTTCAATTGGGTTCACCAGTCGGACCGGGAACTGGCAAATTCAATCGGAGTTGACCTTATTGAAAGTGCAATAAGATCTTTTATATAAATCAGACTAGGTGAGTGGTTGGTTCTCGATTGAACCAGTCGAACTGATCGACCCAGTTCGATTTTTAAAACTATGGTTTGGTCTCATTTAATTTTCGGATTTTCTTAAAACTTAAAATCAAAATTAATTTTGGAGTGACTTTTACTTGTAAACTCTATTGCAATATGATATCAAATAAATAAATATGTCGCAACCATAGGCGTTTTAACCTGAGAAATTGCCGAGATACGATCACTTTTTCGAGCATTTTATTCGAGTGTCTTTTCATTTTTGCCGAGAGTGCGATATATTCACAGGACACGACAATCTCATGTTTCTATCATAGTTTTAACAACTGAACTGGGCCGATCGATTCAACCGAGGACCGACAACTCACCCAGTCTAATTTTTATAAAAAAATCCAATTACATTTTCAATGAGGTCAACTCCAGTTGAACTGGTCAAATTGAACCGATATAAAAATCAACTGACTTAAAATTAAAAAAATTACAAAGATATGTTATAATTTACATATTTTATTTTATTAAACTTATTTTTATATTTTATATTAAAATTTTGTTTAATATAATGGTTATATTAATTATATTTATTATACATCATATTCAAATTATGATATTATGTAAATTTATTAGTAATATTATATCATTGATATTATTTCTTAAATATACGGTTCAACCTATTGAACTATCGGTCCGACTCATAAACCCATAAACCCATGCCTACACTAATTCTCGATCCGTTTCGATTTTAAAAACTATAGTTCGTATTTATAAATCAAGAAATTTTTACTATAAATAAATGAAATTTTAAATGAAAATTTAATATTTCCCATATTTTAACAATATTCGAACCACATATGTCATATAAAAATTTAACCAAGTAATTATTCGAAAAATCGTGTATAAGTGCTAGTATATGAGGTAATGGTGAGAGATTGACTTGGACATTTCTCTTTTTTAGGAAAGGGATTCGAGTTCGAGTCTTGTGAATAAGAATTATTTATGTTGAACAAATTCATTCCCTAAGTGAGCCTACTCGGTTGAAACTAAACTAGATTGATTATGATTGAACGACTTCTCAATTTGGTCTCACCACCGGTCACTAGGGAAGGGATTTCAAGTAATGCTCATAAAATTGGGCAAAAGAGCGTCTACTCTCAAGATCAATATCTTCGGCCATTATATTGTAAATGGATATATACATATAACGAATATATCTTTGATTTTATTTTATTTTATTGTCATATGAATTAATTAATGAGTGCCGGTGAGAAGTAGAGGCAATTTCAGAGAACTAAAACAAAAAAAAAACACGGGGAGCGGAAAATAATTAATAATAACTATTAGTTCTGATATGACGTGAAATATCTACCTATATATTATTATTATTTTAGTTCATTTTTCAGTAATACGCCAAAAGCTGGATGATGATTCTAACACAAAAGTCAAAGATAAAAAAGAGTCTGAATTCCCCCTAAAGCAAGGTCCTGTGTTCCATCAAGAATGAAGAAAGTACATGTTGGAAGAAGTTATTTTTACATTTCAATAGGTCGGTCCGACTCGAGATTCTGATCGGTCATACTCCATTAAACTTTTGGATATTATACATCATCCCAAAAAAAAGTCTACAGATGGGATCGCGTGAATCATGGTGTAGCTTACTGTTGATACACATACATGCATAATGATGTGAGTGCAGGGGGTAAAAAATGAAGGTGAAGGAGAAGAATGGGTAAGTCTTGGATTTATAAGGTAATAATGGATTAATTTATTAAATAATATTACATATATTATAATTTAGTATTAATATTTAAATATTAATCCTTATAAATTTTAAATATTTAAATTTAATTTATTATTTATTATCACCTTATTAATAAAATAGTTTATTAATGATGGGCCGTTCAATCTTCTTTTTGAGTGATTCTTTTGCTGGGCTTGTTTTTAGGATTCTTTCATCTCTCTCTCTCTCTCTATCCTGCTTTGTCTGACAGGTGAATGAGTGAATGCTGCTGCTTCTGCTGCTGCTGCTGCTGTTCTCGTCTCCTCTCTGCTCATCTCATCTTTCCTTTCTTTCTCTATGATCTCTGATGCCTGATAGTGCAAGCAAAGCAAGGCGCAGACCAGAGCAAAATCCCCCACCTTTTCTTCTTTTTTTTTCTTCCCTGTCCACATTGACACCATGAGATCTTTGAATTCGGAATAGGGTGGATGGGAGGAACGCGAAGAAGGATACATGGGCTCCATGCGTCACTTGACTCCTATAGAGAAAAATATGATCCATAATATCCGAATCTCATGTTGAATGTGATATCACTTTATCGAACCCTTCGAAATGGTCCTCCCATATTTTGTTTCCCATTTCCATCAACTAAACTTTTCTCTTAGCCATTAATGTGTTAAATGTAAGGTAGATAGGGGAGAATTGGGATTTTGTACTATAATAATTTTATCTTAACATAGGATTAAGAGGTCGTCATCAGATTATTATCTATTAAACTTATCATCTCATTACTTTTAATCCTTTATGATTGAAAGCGTAGCATATGGGGGTAATATCACTCATTTAATTGTGGGTGTTAAATTCTTACTCGTATTAGTGTAAAAAAAAGATTAAAAAGAAAATAAATTCCCTATTCTTTCCCCCACTTTTTACCGCCATCACCACTGCATTTAAGCTCATGCTTTAGCTCTCTTGACTGCCATAAACCACCCGTCTGCGGAAAATGAAAAACCCTATGTGCCCCCTCTCTCTCTCTCCATGCTTACCTCCATAGAAGCTGGCCTCTAAGCAGCCTTTTTTCTCTTCTCATTCTCAGCATGCCTGTCACTATTGATGAATTAGAAGCTGATGCTTTCTGCTCGAATCTCTCAACCAAAACCCAAGGAGTGCAGAGTGGCAACAGCAGCATCCGGCACTCATCCCCAGCAGACGCAACAAACACACCCACTCCTCGTCTTCTATCTTCTTCACCCATTAACTTCTTCTCTCCCTTCAATTCAGAGTCTTGATCTTACACAAGCTGTCCCCTTTCTGCCCACTGAAGTGTTAATAAATCCTTTTGCTTCTCAAAAGTGGGGGACAATGATCTTGAAGAAGGAAAGATCTTAAAGAGACCCTTTTGTTCTTTTTAATTTCTTTTAATCATTGAACTGTCTTTGATTGGGGTTTCTCTGGTCACTGCTAACTCACTGGTCTCTCCCCAGCTCCTAGTAATTAGCTAAGTCTTGTCTTGTCTTGTCGTGCGCTGTTCCTCTCCTTGTCGTTAGAGAGGGAGGTAGAGGTATGGATATCCCAATCCCAACCCAGGAAGGGGATATCCCTGTCCCTATCCCTGCCCCACTGAGCAGCGCCACCGTCTACGGAGGAGGAGGTGGCGGTGGTGGTGGAGGGCAAAGCCACATGCTTCACCGCCACCATCACCACCATGATCCCCCATCTCACATCAACGCCAACAACCCATCGGGCACGGCCATCGATGGGCCATTGGAGGACCAACAGCACCACGTGGTGGTCGGCTACAGCAGCAAGAACAACAACGGGAGCAGCAACAGGGTGGTGGTGAGGTACAGAGAGTGCATGAAGAACCACGCGGCCGCGATGGGCGGAACAGCTATGGACGGGTGCGGGGAGTTCATGCCGAGCGGGGAGGAGGGCACCATCGAGGCCCTCACATGCTCCGCCTGCAGCTGCCACCGCAACTTCCACCGCAAGGAGATCGAGGGAGGAGTAGGAGGCGGCGGCCATGACCACTCGCTCGACCCGTGGTACCACCACCACTCTCCTCCGCACCTCAATAGGGTCGGAAGAAAGGTCAATCTGGGCCACCCCAACCACAAGAACATGCTCGCCGGTCACGAGGCCGCCCTCCTTTACCCTACAGGTGAGTGACGATAATATTGTAATTAACACTGTTGAGTCTGTTTTCTTTCTTCTATCTTTTTGACGCCGGCTTGTACGGCAGGTACGCTAATAGCGCCGACGATGGCGACCCCGCACAAGATGATAATGCCCTACAGCGTGGCCGGGCCGCTGATCCCTTCGGAGTCGGACGAGCAGGAGGAGGACCAGCACCATGGAGGAAGCGGGGAAGTGGGGGGAGGTGCACTGGTGTCGGCGACGGCTGCGAGACCGACTCAGATGGTGAAGAAGAGGTTCAGGACGAAATTCACCCAAGAGCAGAAGGAGAAGATGCTGAGCTTTGCGGAGAAGGTCGGGTGGAAGATCCAGAGGCAGGAGGAGTCGGTGGTTCAGCAGTTCTGCCAGGAAGTCGGGGTGAAGAGGCGAGTCCTTAAGGTCTGGATGCACAACAACAAGCACAGCCTCGCCAGGAAGAACCTCAATCCACCTTCCATTAACGTCACCAACACCAACACCACCAACGCCAACAACAATAATCCTTAAACTGGTCAAACCTCCCTAATCATGGCAGAGAGACAGACATACTGGGATCACAAAATTTGAATTTTCTTCCTAATCATTACTAATACCTCTATCCATCTATTAACAATCTCCATTAGGATATAATATATATATATATGTATGTATGTATGCTCAAGCTAGTATTATCTTCTCTTTACCTTTGTTTTTTTTTTATTTGAGTTTGATGTTTTTTGCTTCCGTTTTGGGGTGGGCTTCATTTGGTTAGTTTGGTTAGCTTCTTCTCATGTTAGCTCCCTCGACAATTCAATTGAGTTGGACATGACTTGATGCATCTAACTACTATATATGATACACAATGATCATGGGAGTGCTTTAAATTTCTTGCTCAGGATTTCTGGAACACAATGCCATGTGATTGCGGTTTGCTCACCCGCTTGTTATTCCATATCTAAGGCACGCCCAAGAATTCATTGCCCACGTTACGTGCAGATGACGCACATATGTACCCGAACTTCTGCGCGATTCATCCATCACTGTTGGACTCATTGGTGGATCAGAGTCGGAATTTCCACGAGATATCTAGTGAGTTGTTCATTACGGTAGATGGGGTTTCTAATGGGGCTTTTGGTGCGATCGATTTGGGGTGTGTTTTGGTCGAGCAATGAGTGCCCATTTCCTAGGCATGCCTTTCGAACACAATCACTTTTAGTGCAACCCTTTTTTTCCTTCCAAAAACAAAACGAATCGGTAATGAATTGCCGAGAACGGTGTAACATAATGCAAGAGCGTGAGTTGAATTCTTGCCCTAAAACGGAATCACTCTCACTTTCGACTTCCAAATGAAAAAGTTTAAGCATGGCAACTAAAATCGAATGATAGGCTCTGATTGTACGTCCCGAGATCTTGTGTCACGATGACACTCGATGAACGACAACAACACGGGACCCACATCGAAATTTTTTGTATTTCCCAAAAAAAATTGGAAAAAAAAACTCCTACACCACGTAACAAAGTGCCCGTGAGATAACATTTACTACATGTGCGCCACGAAATAAAAAAAAATTCCTACGAAGTTAAAATATAAATTATTACATGCCGTCAAGATCCAGTGCTCTTCTCAAAAAATAGAAGTATATACGCACACATATATATTATATATATTGTCTCGGATAGTTGGAGGTAAATTGGCAGTGAGCATAGGAATGAAAATTTAATATTGGAAAGAATAACATATTTCCCCTCTATGATAATTAGTAAATAGGACAAGATGTTTGTTTAAATCCGATTATGAGTTGCTTCCGAGGGTTAGCTAGATAAGTTAAACAGCCAGGGTGGTCTGGAACCGGACCAAATTATCCCTAATTCGGCACGCAACCGTTCTTATTGGACTGAGAGACAATTATGTGTTAGGTAAAAAATATATGCTCATTCAACCGTAATCGGCATAGATTCTTACACTATTGAACTGGCCCGGAACTGTTTAGAAATGTGCCAGGAACCGTTGCAAACCTAGTCCGGACCGCCAAAATTATGCAAATTAACAATCGGATTTTGTTAGGTCAATTAAAAATTTAAAAAAATTTAAAATATATTTAATATAATTAAAAAAAAATAAACGATTTACGAGTAAAACCAACCCAAATCATGGATCAACCATTTTTATAAATGGTTTCGTGCTAGTTCACGTATGCATGAATGGTGACCTGCAACCAGATATACCCGTTAAGCAAACAAGCCAAACCGTAATTGGACTAAACAGTTTTAGGCTCATTTTAAACCAACCTAGACTGCCCATTTTAACAATACTAAGGTCATCTCGTTGATAAGCTAACAATATACAATAGTCAGGTCTACATTTCAAAACTCTCCGCGATCCGTATCTAGGGATTAATCGCGTGACTAATACTATATAATATATCATTCGATGAATTAGTCAATTATCATGATACCGAACACTACCGATATTAAAAAAAACTGATTTTGAGTTGACATGCACGATTAATACTTACCAAATATATATATATATGTATATATATTCTCGGTACTTATCAAATATTTAATCCTGAAGGGGGAGGATGATGAAGTCAATGTGGGGGGTGTGGGCGGGCGCGGTTCAGGAAATCTGCATCAGATCACGTGAATTAATTAATAATAGACGAAAAAGACCTCACTCCCAGACCCACACACGCAGATTAAACCTCGTAAGTTGTGACCGTGCATGCACTGTCTCGTGCCCCCCATTAATATCTGCTTTGTCCTGCGTTCGTAGTTGCAGTTAGTAATAATATTAGACCTGGGAGACGTGGTTTTGATTTCGCACCGTGGGTCACAGAATTTGGTTACGGAGGGTTGTTCCGATATAGTAGTACTTCACGAATCAGATGAACTTCTCAACGCATTCAGTAAAATTTCCATAGTTTATCCAGTGATAAATACATCATTCAACTAAGATCTACGCCGGTCGATACCCAAATAGACTTCATTGGTGCCAAGTATTTTCCGATGAGAATGAATCAGTAAATGCAAGTAAAACAGGTTTGTCGGGCTTAGATTTCAAGCACACGCCAGGGCACCATGTCGGATCGGGGCGGGGCACGCTAGAAACAGACTGTTCATGAGACAGGGTCGACAGCGAGAGAGAAATTGTCCACGATAGAACTACGGGAGAGTTATACGTACGAAGATGTGTATATATGCCACGCTTCTCAAACACGACGAATCAATGGTTCTTTGCCACGTGGGGTGGGTTCGGAGTCGGAGCAGCTGCCCGATAAGAAGTACGCTGTGAAAAAGTGCACGCCAAAGACCAGCTAGCTAGCAATGCCGCACATCTCGACTCCTCTCATCACTTCTTCGCAGCATACGGAATTGCTGGAGCTCTGCTCCATTGCTTCCATTGATTTTTGCTAGGGAAAGCCCTGATTCTCATCGTTTCTCCGGCAGAGCTTTTCGGAATAAGATGTCCCTTGATCCTTCCACAGGGATTCGTGGTGCAATCAATACATGAAGGTTCTGACTTCCGACGCACCAATGAGAATTGTGAAGGAATTAGTGAGGCCATCGTTCACATAGCCGAGCTCGCCCAGGGTTCAGAAGCGATTCTGACATCACCCAGCCCTGCAAAACAAAACAGGAAATATCCGTTCAGTAAATCGATCTCACTTAAAATGACCCCAAGTAACACTGCATTGGGTGCACATTATGATAGTTTCACTTCCAGAAGGACCGGAACATCTCCATTTACTTGGCACAGATATCGCATGGGTGCGCTTCTACTTGCCTGTTCTGCAGCTTTACCCTTAAAGACTCCATAAGAGGACGACACCAATTCACATGACCGAGCAACACGAGCTTCAAGGTCAGTAGTCGAAGGCACTAAATTTGAATGGCTGTTCTCCTGATGTTTATGGTGCAGCGACTGTCCATCCTTGGATGAAATGAGGTGCAACAGCACATGAGCCTGTGAGGAGTGTGACAGATACACCTTCAGCCATAATACGGGAAGAGTTCTGCAATTGCACAGCAAAGTAGAAGCAAGATCTCTCACATGAAAGGCTGCTTTGAGGATATCGTCAGGCTTTGCTTTATCTTTGAGCAGCGCATAAACTTTAGCCTTTGCAGGATTATAGGTGACAACATACCTCTCTTTCTGTTATCATCAAAAGAGCAAATGCCACATGATTATTAAGCCAACATAAAGACCTAACACTCTCCATAGTATAAGTGTTGGAGGCAAACGTACCTCAAATAGAGGCTCTATGGCAAGATATGGACCCGCATCTTGAAATGCATCCTTAAATCTTGGACCTGCCAAATATGACAGTGGAAATGACTGCTCACAAACAACAAAATTATGGCCTCAATTGTGAAAAAGAAGAAGCACGACCATCCATCCCCAAGAACATACCAATGACGATAGGCCTCTCTTTCAACCACGGAAATGTGAATATTCTTTCTTTCATATTCCCTTCCTGCAGCGAGGGAACTTGGCCTGCAAGTTTATGAACAGCAACATGAAATCGAGCTTACTGCAAGCATGAATTCGAAATTTCTCTATCAAAACAATAATAAACAATTCCCAAAAATGTGAAACATTTCTAACGGTTACAATGACAATGACCTCACACTTGCAACTGGATATACTTTTTAGTACCTGTCTTTAGGAAAGAATCTACAGCCACAGTAAATCTTGCACGGTTCAATGTGTGTAATACCACAGACCTGACCTGGAAGAAACACAATAATACACCAGAGAGGCTAATCAGTACTGACATCCAAGAAGTGGTCTTATCTCATGCACACATGAAAATCAAAATGAGAGAGTGAGAAAGCAAACCTCCTGGTAAGAGCTGAGGATATATCCACATGAAAGTAAAGTGAAGGTCTTCACCAATGACGGATTTCTTTTGGACATCATTATGCTCAGCCCAGTTCCCAGCTTCAAAGGCAGATAGTATATATCGGTTTTCACAGAATGATACAGCAGAGATATATTCAGCTTGAATGATGGACGCTAGGTGTGAGCATAATATCTTCACAGACCATCTAATGGATCAGAGTTTTAGTAATTTCACAATTTCCACATATAACTTAACCGTTTTACCCATGTAGACATTACATTCTATTTGCCATGTTAATGTGATGCAGGTCATGCATGATCTATTTGTCATTTCAACACCGAGCCAAAGGTCTAGCTAGACATACCAGATCTGCAATATTGCCGACACATTCTCCTTTTGCAGTTACATCTCCTATATTTTCTCCTTTGGCAAAAGCTTTGTAAATGGGTGTCCGGGTTGATGTTGATGTTACAGCTCCAACATTCTATCAGAAAAGAAAGGAGACAATTACAAGGGTGATCAATAATCCGAGCACTCAACATTAGAAAAAGCATCTGACCTTTGCTACATTAGCTGCGCAAGCCAAAGGGAGAAATAGCTGTGGCATAGCTGCAGTAGCCAACTCCAGTCCAGCACCCAATTCCATGAGAAGATCTCCCGAAATGCGCAGCTACAATGCATCGCCATATTAAAAATAAGTAAGACTACAAGTGACATAAGGTCCACAAGTTGTCTATACAAATGATAGAGAAGGCAAACAAACTTACCTGCTTTAGATCATAATCGAATTTCTTTCCTTGCCTTGCAAAAAGCATCTTGCCAACACGACCAGCACCATCCTGCAGTTATATAGCAACTTTTAGTTGGTTATCCACATTGATATCTACTCTGGGTCTCTCATGCCAGATGCTATTAAAGCACAACAAAAAATTTAGGGGCAAGCATGCAACACAACCAACCAAAGCACGCAGCAAAGATAAAACACATATTCCGTGACTTATGAAAATTGACCATGTTTTCCTTTAGAAGAAGAATCGCAAGAATAAATACCAGAGTAGTCAAGAAACTAGGATCAGCAAGTCATGTGAGCAAATGAAGCGGCAATAGTTATTAAGAATCTACTAGTGAATGGCATGGCATGCCTCTTTAGTCAAATGCTACTGCTTCTCGGCTCTTCATGTTATATATGAAATATCTAGCCAGTCCATAAAAAAGAAAGAAAATAGACTACCTTGAGAATCCAGTTTATTGCAACAGCACCAGAAGCAGCTTTGTTTCTCGAAACACCCACTGAACTCAACAGTGTCTGTGTCGTGAATACACCCATGGCTCCACCAAAGAAATGCTACAAGGAACATAATTTTCAATATACAGCAATAATAGCCAGTACGGCAGTAACGTATTATCAACTGTTCTGCAGCTGAAAAGGGGCTGGCCTGCAAGTTTTCGTCCATCATTGTCTTTTACAAGTTTTTTTTCTTCTATATGTAACATGAAAAGCACGAGCCATGAATAAAAGTAGTACCTTCAACGCCCTCCATGTCATGTATGGAACATATGAAGGAGTCACACTGTCAGGGAAGCCTTCTGGTACCACATAGGATCTTACAAAAGACATCAACTCCTGCAGTCAGAAGTTCCATATCAGAGATACACGTGGATTGCAACAAAGTAGGAACTATTTATTATCTGTGGTTGCCAGTACGAGTGTACACAAAATGCTGCGGAATTGGCACCACATACCAGACACGAAACAGAATGATAGCCAATTAAAGACATTCTTACACTGCCTATGAGATACATTAGAGTAAGAGGTCATCAGTGTGCCCATTGCTACAACAAACCCAAGTAAAAGTAATGCGATTTCACCTTACATCAATAGATCTTAAAGGCGGACATCAATAGAACTGTATGCCTGAAACTGTAGAGGTAGCAATAACAATTGATAGTGGTGACATCCCAACTCAAAATTGAAGCACCAGAGGGAAGAATAGAAAACTGCCTGAGCTCATGAATATTCAGTGCACAGAATTAACAAAAAATAAGCTGTTGACAGGAGTTAAAAAGTCTACGCGGAGACGTAAACAATAAATGTCTGCAAAAGAATCGCTTTCATCAGATTTCCTCTAACGTAGAGCAGAAAATACACTGATTGAAGGCTGGACTCGTCAATCGAGAACACGTGAATTCGCTTCTATGTCAATTTAGAAAATACAAGGGCCGAGGATGGAGGAGAATGGGAAACTGACATCAACGGGAGACTGAGGAGTCTGCAAGCTGATGGCACGAATGGAGCCCTTCCTGAACCTCCCCGAGCCATCCCCCTCCGCGACGTACTTCCACCTCCGGCCGTCGATTTCCTCGCAGCAGATCAGCCTCAAGCTGGAATCCACGAACTGCCGGTCCAGAAGCCCGAACGAGCCAACCTCAGGGTTCAGCCCCAGGGCCTCCGGGGCAGCGACGGATGCCGAAGCAGAGGGAGAAGTCACCGCTGGGTTCGCGGGAGCGGAGGCCAGATTCGCGCTGATGCGGAGCGTCTCGCGGACGAGAAGCCGGGCCTCCTGCTGAGGCGTGAGGGTCTGGGCCGGCGAGCTGGGAGGCTTCTTGATCTTGATCGGGGCCATGGCGTAGCGGAGCCGCAATGCGCGGGACGTGAGCTCAATGAAACGGAGGAGGAGTGAAGAATGGAGGGTTATATAGGGGGAATCGCCATAGGAAACAGGAGGGATGGAGCTTTGGAGTTAACGAAGAGGAAGGGTGAGGAGCATGGCAATCGCCGCCATGGCAGGTGGCCTACGCTCTCAAAATCGACGGAGCTACTGAGGCATTTAATTGTGCTCATACACGCATCATCACAAGTGTCAGGCAAGACAGGCCCAGCGCAAAAGTGCGACTTGACAACCAGCATCTCTTGGTCGGTTCGTCCGATTTTTCTCCTCTATGGTTTCCGTCTAAATTTATGAATAATTTGTCTTAATTAAAAATTCTAGTACTGGACACTGTACATTAAGAAAGAATAGATGGAAAATTATTATATTCAAATTTAATTAATTTATTAATAAATTTACATTTAAATTTTATAAATTTTATCTATTTATAAAAATTTGTCAATCTAAGATAAATTATGTTCTGCACGCGGAATTGAGCTCTTTTTTTTTTCAATTCTACCAGCATTGTGGTTCTAATAGCATGTCTCATGAGTTGATGATTGTCTATAGGTCGATCACACCATCAATCCATGTGGATTGCATAATAACAAGCCTTCTTAGATATTTTCATTTTTTAAAGAAAAATTTATTATAGTAATCAAATTTGAAACTCGAATTATATTGCATTGGTTTAGATAGATTGATCCACGTTCCAATGGTGAGTTGAGTGTTAAGTCATCCATGCTATACATGGAATTTCAAGCATTGTGAAGTATAATTTAACATTGAAATTTTAAGCTCGATCAAGAGGAAGATCATTATACTGGCAATATCACCATCTCGCTACATGATATTTGAGCTTTCATGTCAAACTGTGAACATATCAAACCAATTGAGCGATCGGCAATTAACATAATACCATCGAAAGTCTAGTATAGTTTAAGAAATCAATATCCTTTAAAACTTAACTAGAATGGTGAATTGATAGAGAGAATTTAAACGTAATACTTTAAACTTACTAAATTATATGAGAGTGAGATCTGAACAATTAGATCATTACTCTCTCGATAGTGCACTGAAATCTTGAGGAGTGTTAGTAAGTTTTTGTCCATGATGTGGAGGGGTTAAGCCAGTAAAAGGAACCATAAGGGCAAAAATAAGACAGTAAGGAAAGTCTGATGGCAGCACTAAAATGTCAGCCAAGTTGAGGGACGAAATGAATTTCCTTCTCACAGCCAAAAAGGAATAGAGAGACATGGGCACCACAGAGCTGTACGGGCCACGTCAACAACAATTTCTCTAATATAACAATTAAAGATGATTATAAAGGTATAACTATTGATTAACATTCTCTAATCTCTAATCCCTCTCCAATCCAAAATGATATCCAAATAATTATTATAAATATATTCCTTATCCATTCATAATCCCATCCCCTCCCCTCTTCCGTCCTCCAAATCCTTAAATCCAAACACATGGTTGGAATATGTCATTAAAAAATGATATTTAATTATATATATATTTTTTTAAATTTATATACGCACAAATTATATATTATATTTAGAAAATCAACCCATTTACACATTCAAACAACATTCTCAGATTTTCAAGTTTTTTTCGTTTATATTTATTAAATAAAAACTATATATATTTTTAATAATAATAATAATAATATCATAAAAATAATTATTTCCTATTGATAAAACATACGACGAGACACCGTCCCACGGTGATCGATTCTCACTCGGGAGAGTCACCTGCACTGGAAATTGGGGGAAAAAAGAAAGAGAGAGAAAAGGAAAATGAAAAGAAGGTGCGGGGAGAGGCGCACGTGTGTAAAGTGCACGTGCTGAGTTGTCGACCAAACATGTCTCCGGGAGTTTCCACCTGAACCTTGTAACTTTCTCGTGTGCCCCCGCGCACGTTTCATTCTAGTAGTGCTGTGTTACCTCGTACCATTACCGTGCCTGTCGCAATTCATGCTGCGGTAAAGAGTGGATTGACTTCGTGTGGATGTGAGTGTAAATAAGTCAAATTTCACTCACGAGTTAGTTGGGATTGACATGTAAAAGCTCAAAATCAGCTCGATCTTATTGAGCTTCCCCGGTAAAGAGGATCGAGCTCGAGCGCCCCCACCAGCCTTCCACTTGACTGAACTACGCATGGGGTACTATGTGCCAGACTTTGGATTTATTTAAGCCAAATATCCATATATCAGAAGCAAAAGGACTTTTTTTGTAATTATATATGTACCTTACTTGGTTTAGATGTAATTTGAATATAGATTACTCATAGTTAATTTGACTAGTTTATACCATAAGATTTTTGACTAAAAATTGATATATGATAATATAAAAAACAAATACAAGAAAATACCAAAATGATGGACCGGATTAACACATTACACGTGATGTTTGATTTCACGCTCAAGCACTAGAAGTGATGTTAACTTGAATTACGTGGGCAGTCGAGAGGAGGGCTAAAATGCAGCTAAAAGCATTCTTCAGGGCTTAAATTGAAATTATTCTAAAAAAGGAGATCCCCGAATCTGCTGGTGTTTCATCTTCGCTGCACCCGCTCGGACAATGTCACTGCTCCTTTCAGGCTTCAGTTCAGCTGCGGATACAATATGATGCGCCCGCTCCTCCGGCGCACCGGGTGTGTCGTCAGCCGCCTCTCCTCTCGACTGACCCCCATCGCCGGCGTCGCTTCAGCCCACAACCCTGCGCTCAAACTTGTCTCCACGTCCGCCGTCCGGTGGCTGACTCCGCCCTGCCCTCACCACCACCACCATCACCAACATCAACATCACCATCGTCAGCAAGCCCGCTACAAGTGGGGCGGTGTTGAGTACGACAACATCAGGGCTGATGTAAACTGCCCCCGATGCTCCCGCCAGATGCCTGTTATCTTCTCCACCCGTCCTCTCTCAATCACTGCCCGGGAGCCCGGCGTGTTCCAAGCCTTGAACCTGTGCCCTAACTGCAGGACGGCTTTCTACTTCAGACCTTACAAGCTGGAGCCCCTGCAGGGCAGCTTCATCGAGATTGGTAGGGTTAAGGAAGAATGTATGAGGAGGGATTGCGATCAGAAAGAGGAAAGCTGCGGGGAGTCAGCTGAGCGTTGCGAGGAGGTCCTGCAGGAAAAAGAAGGTTGGGGAGGCGCGAATTTGGGGAAGAAGCTTCCGACGCCGAAGGATATATGCAGGGGGTTGGATGAATTTGTTATCGGGCAAGAACGAGCCAAAAAGGTACGTTTTTTTTACACTATAAATTCGGTGGACTTGTTGCCTTTACTGTCTATAATCGAGTTCTCATATTGCAAGACCACGAGAAGTTGTGGTTTGGTGAAAAGCAGTTATATTTTCATCAAATTCATAAATTTTTTTAGTAAATGATGGTGTACTTAGCTCGATTGTTTTGAGAAAATAGAGGAACTTCCCTCTTTTTTCTCAATTACGGGGTTTGAAATGGAGATGATAGGCTGTTCTTTGGCTGGGGTATTAATAGATGGTTTCCCTTTTCTTGTAGAATTTCCACTGGGCTTTTGATGGGGTAGTAGTAGCAGTCTGATGTATAGCAGGATCTTTTCTCTCAAATCTCTGAGCTAGTAATATACAGGATCTTTTTCTCTCAAATCTCCGATGTGGTATTCTTTTCTTCAACAGATACTATACTGAGGGTAACGCATGGTGAAAGGATTTATACCCATTGATAAAGAAGTCCCATTAAGAGTGAAGTCTAATTCTGTTATTCTCTAATCATTTGATCATTTTCCCCTTTCAGGTTCTTTCGGTGGCAGTATATAACCATTACAAAAGGATACATCATGCTTCGATGCAGAAAGAGTGAGTTCACATGTGTCTTCATGTTGAATTAGTAGAGGGTTTTTGTTCTCTCTTATGAATTCTTCCTGTCACTGTTATCTATAGGACCTTCAAAATACTCCTTTATCTTAAATTCGTCAAATATTGTGCTGTTTGTTGAATGAATTTCTAAGCTGGATCACAAGATAATTTATATGTCTGGTGCATTTCAGGTCATTTGTGAATTTGTTTGATGATAACATTGATAATGTTGATGATGATGCCAATGAAGATCATGTTCATGCTTCTGTTGAGCTAGAGAAGAGCAATGTTCTATTGTTAGGTCCCACTGGCTCCGGTATGATATGCTTCTGAGGCAAATGTGCTTTTGTTCATCTTGCTTCTAAATATACTTTCCAATGTCCCTCCTTGTCTTTAAGAACAGGGAAAACTTTGCTTGCAAAAACACTTGCCCGTGTTGTCAATGTCCCATTTGCCATTGCTGATGCAACAACTTTAACACAGGCCAGTCTTACTTTTTTTTAAGTTATTTGTTGCCAGCATATACTGATTAGATTGAATTATTGACATCATTTGATTCTCTACATTTACTGATAGATTGAATCATTGACATATGCTGTCCTTCTCTTTATAGGCAGGTTATGTAGGGGAGGATGTCGAATCAATTCTATATAAGCTGCTTGTGGTACGATCATGTATCTATCTTTTGACCTGTGGGACAATTAAGTTCCATTCTTTCTATTGCCTGTTTAAGTGTATATATTCTGTTGTTGCTCAATCATGCTCCAGAAAAAACCAAGTAGTGTATTGATATGAAAACTAGAACTTACCTTTATTGTGCTTGCTTGTGCCTCAGCAGTGTCATGTAACTATACTCAAATGCTGCGTCCCTTTTTTCACCAACATCAGTGGAAGTTAAATCAGAGATTTCATTGTCAGTTTAATTTTATTAATTCCATATACCCACTTTGATCAACTCATGGACTATAGGCTGCTGACTTCAATGTGGAAGCTGCTCAGCAAGGAATTGTATACATTGATGAGGTGGACAAGATAACAAAAAAGGTACTCATATAGTGATAGAAAGTAGGATCTGAGGCTGGATATGTTTTTCAAATCATGCCTGTTTTAAAATTTCTGCAGGCTGAGAATGTAAGTATTGGTCGAGATGTATCTGGCGAGGGTGTTCAGCAGGCATTGCTTAAAATGCTGGAAGGAACTGTGAGTAAATGTTATGCCTCAATAGTAATGGATACTTTTGAGTTGTGATGGTAGATATCTGAGAAGAAATTCGGTCACTGTTGAAAGCATGGAATTGTACGTCTTCTATTTACTATTAGGTTGCTCCTCAATATTTGACAAAATGACAAAGTAAACAACTACAGATTGAGTTTATTTCTTCGGTATTTCTCCTATCCACCTTGACCTAAAGAAAGAAGTGATTCATATGTCGTGTTTCCCCCTAATTAGCATTATTACTTTGTTGTAATTTTTATAGCATGCAACCAAAGAATTGTTAGACAATGGACGGTTTATTGTTAGAGAGAAATTGTATTGAAAGAAAGGATGATATTCATGGACATATTCAATTACCAATTTCATAGAGATTAGTTTGCATATATATATATGCATGTAATTGTTTTGCTAAGTTATATACATATGCAGGTAATTGAATATACTTATACATGTATAAGATATAATTATTATATTGTCAGGTTGTACATGTTCCAGATAAAGCAGCTCGAAGGCATTCGCGTGGAGAGACCATTCAGGTATAGCATACTGTCGGTATCTCTATCAAAATTTAGGAGCAATGAATGTATGCTGAGTATCATTCTACATGCTCTTAGTCTTTGTCCTCATAGCATATAATTTTTGTTGTTTGGGGTGGTTAGATAGATACAAAGGATATTCTCTTTATATGTGGTGGAGCATTTGTTGATCTGGAGAAGACTATTTCTGAAAGGTAATGAGCTGATACTAATTTCTTCATCTTTCCCTTGCAAACCCATCATATTTTAAGAGCTTGAGAAGTCACTTTTGACTGCCGCAGACGACAGGATTCCTCTATTGGATTTGGAGCACCAGTTCGCAGAAACATGAGAATAGGTGGATCAGTTGACACTACTGTGGCATCATCATTGTTACAATCTGTTGAGTATCTAAATTCAGATCCACCTCTATTATCTAAATAGAAACTTTCTTTTACTCAATGTCTGATCTCCTCTTTTATTCTCTGCAGGTTGAAAGTGACGATCTTGTTGCTTATGGTCTCATTCCCGAGTTTGTGGGGAGATTTCCAGTTTTGGTCAGCTTATCAGCACTATTGGAAGACCAACTAGTTCAGGCTAGTCATTAATAAGAAAACTTGTGCCACACTTATCCATTGAATACTTTCTGGAAGTTGAGGGAATCTGTACACAATGTGTTGCTTAGGTCCTTACAGAACCAAAAAATGCTCTTGGCAAGCAGTACAAGAAGATGTTTCAGATGAACAAAGTAAGTTGTTTCTCCTGATCCTTACAAATCATTTGGATATTTAGCCATTTTCCTTTATGGCTATAACATTTTCAGGTGTTATATGATTTTTCAGGTCAAATTGCATTTCACAGAAAGTGCATTGAGATTGATTGCAAAGAAAGCACTGGCGAAGAACACTGGTGCACGAGGATTAAGAGCTCTGCTAGAAAATATTCTTACGGAAGCTATGTTCGAGGTATATTTCATTACGAGTACTGCGAGTTCTGCTGACTTGTTTATGTGTTCAAGCAGCAGCTAGTATCTGAAGCATTTCCTTCTACAAACGTTCCATGCTGCAGGTTCCGGAGGATAGTACGGGCTTCAGTAATGTGAGTGCAGTTTTGGTCGATCACGAGTCTGTGGGTCCATTGGAAGGACAAGGTTCCGGAGCAAAAATCATCTACAAAGAGTTTCAAGATGAAGCCATTTCCTCATAACAGAAGGTTGAGGCATCATGTTTTATGTACTTGGCAGTGTCTTGGCTCTTCCTGATGTTCAAGAGGACTTCTAACATACTAATCAATAGAAGCTTGATCAGGCTCTTTATCTTCGTGAATCGGTCAATGCCGTGTCTGGGCTCGTTCATTCATGAATATGTTTCTTTGTCCCTCCCCTTTCTTGCAGTGCAATGTGCAATTCGGAGTGTGAGTTGAGGGAATCAAGGCGATGCAGAGCCATGGGTGCCTCTCAAGCTAAAACATTAACCTCTGGAGTTGTGTTGCCTGCATGAGTTCGACCCTTTAGAGGATAAGGCCTTACTCGGCGTTCTTGAGCTAACAACGGCGGTGCTCGGCTGAGCAACTGTGGCTGCGGTGATTGAATGCCTGGGTCCCTGCTAAGTTCCCTGCTGATAATAAGCTCTTGGCCGTTGACTGTATATCAATTCTGCTCGGTCCATTTTCATGAAGATGACATCTTCTAACGCTATCATAGGTTAAGGTTGTAATTTTCGGGTTTCTCCGTCTATCATAACTTGTCTTCCTCAGCTCGATAGGATGAACTCAACCATCTATGTACTGGCAATGCGGCGGAGAGGAAGACAGAAAATGGAGGAAATTTAATGAATATGAGAGACAAACCTAATCTGAAACATCAGTCATTGTCGAAGTTCCCCGACAAATCTATCATCAGTATCTGATTTTCCGTTCTCTGTTATGTACTGAAAATCTAATCTTATCTCTTAATTTGGATGATAAATATCATTTAATTCCGTGAGTAAACTCAATGACAGCATACAGAGACATTAAGCGTAAGATGATGCGGTCGGTCGACCTTACTATAAATGGCAAGCCAATGTAACAGTCTGGGAAGTCTTTGTCCCATCGCCTTCGCTGCAGCGACAATCCTCCACGTTCCACTCCCAGCGTCTCTCTCTCTCTCTCTCTCTCTGTGGAGCACTCCGACCCCATGGCGTTCTTCTGCTTTCAAAGCTTCATTCAAAGTTTTCATCCTCTCATCTCTCAGGAAACTTCTCTCTCCCAGATCCGCTCCGACCACCCCGCACTGCCCCTGTCCCTCTTGATCGAAGGCATCCGGTGCGGCGGGCTTTTAGTTCCGATAACAGGGACGAAGTGACAATACATGAACGTGCTTTTGGTTGGATCCTACATGTGCTTTGTCCGGTGAGCTAAATTGGACGATTAGCTATGGGTTTGCTGTCTAGATCGAAATCTCACCGGAGATGGATTTCGACAGGGAGATTTTGTTTTCCTGTTCAGTAAGTGAATATTGGTTGGCTCTGCAAGCGAACGATCCTAATGTGTGTCTGCTAGAATAGATTGTCCATTCCCGGATCGCAAGGAGATTACTGTTCTTGCTGGATTTTGAATAAAATTCAGAGGGCGAGGAATATCAGTGGAGAGGGCATGGACAGGCCGCACAGGGGAATCCTCGTGCTGTTCCAGATCCTCTCGTACTTGGTCGTGTTCGTGGCTGGGATCACACTTGGCCTCCTCGCGAGCTCCCACATCAACCGCTACCTGACGCCCCGGGCCGAGCTCTTTCTGTCGACCAACCACATCTCGCCCCGCAGCAACTGCACGATTGTGACGGTGGAGAAACCCGAGGACTGCATGGGCATGGAGGGGTTCCTATCGCTGAAGAACGTGAGCCACTTGATGTCCGACGACGAGCTCCTGTGGAGGGCTTCGATGGTCCCGCGGAAGCGGGAGTACCCATTCAAGAGGCTGCCGAAGGTGGCCTTCATGTTCCTGACGAGAGGCCCGCTGCCTATGCTTCCGCTGTGGGAGAAATTCTTCCGTGGCCAGAAGAAGAACCTCTACACGATTTACGTTCATGCTCTTCCCGGGTACGAGCTCAACGTCTCCAGCGACTCCGTCTTCTTCCAGAGGCAGATCCCGAGCCAGGTACAAGCCTTACAGATTGAGCATCCTCGAAAGTATGATCCACGCTTGAGTACATATAATACATATTGTAAATTTCTGCAGGACGTTCAATGGGGAACGGTGAGGCTGATGGATGCCGAGAGGCGGCTCCTGTCGAACGCTCTGCTTGATTTCTCGAACGAGCGGTTTGTCCTCCTATCGGAGAGCTGCATCCCGGTCTACAACTTCCCCACCGTGTACGAGTACCTCACGAGCTCGGACCACAGCTTTGTTGACATGTATGACGACCCGTCCCGGGATGGCCGAGGGCGGTACAGTGCCTACATGCTCCCCCACATCACCCTCCGGCAGTGGCGAAAAGGGTCCCAGTGGTTTGAGATGGACCGGGACCTAGCCACCTACATAGTTGCCGACACGGTGTACTACGCTCTCTTCCGGAAGTACTGCAAGCCGGCCTGCTACCCCGATGAGCACTACATCCCGACTTACTTGAACATCTTCCACGGGCCGAGGAGCGCCAACCGGAGCGTCACCTGGGTTGACTGGTCCCAGGGTGGACCCCACCCCGCGAGGTTCAAGGCCGAGAACGTGACGGAGGGCTTCATCCGGTCGATAAGAAATAACGGGATGCTTTGCTCGTACAACTCCGACGCCACCTCCCTGTGCTATCTCTTTGCCCGGAAGTTTGCCCCGAGCGCGCTGGAGCCGTTGCTCAACCTCTCGTCCTCGGTGATGGAGTTTTAAGTTCGATTCGTGTGCAAATAACACGGCTCGTCTGCATTTTACCGACCGATTCGTGAAATTTGTAGCTCTGTGTAGGACACTCCCGGTAACCGAAATCGACCCTTCGGTTAATGGCAAGAGGAATATCTGCTATGGCAGATTTTCCTTATGCTGTGATATAACCAACCCCGACCGTTCGATTAAAACATTTTGACTGTCTTTAGATAATACGTATTGCTCTTCAATTAACTTTTCTTTTAAATTTCATATTGAAAAATTTTAGAATTTTCTATAATTTTATTATATATTTCATAGCTATAGATATAGCTATACTTCGATTTTTTTTCGTTTGATATTAACATAATATTACAAAACTAGGGAAAATTTTAAAAAAAAAACTGTCTGGTGGTGTTTGTTGCGCGAGGGCGGGGTCGAGGGACAAAAGTCAAAAGTTGACTTTAGGGATGGGTGCCAGGACCAGACAGTCTCAGAGCCGTTGGACTGCGAAATGGATGACATGTGACGGACCCGTTTGCCCAACACCGACCTTCCCCGATTCGCCTCAACATGATCATTTTCAACCCCAGTAGTGAAATAGCAACTTTTCTCGATCTCTCTCTGTCCTCTTGTTCGCCGGAGGTGTTATGGATCCGACCAGCTCCGACCGAGCTACGGACTCACGGTGGATTCAGCTGCCGCCGGGAGCGCTTCAAAGCCACGTCAACTCCTCGGTGGGGAACGATGCTGACTTCTCCCAGATCGAGCGGCTCGATCGGATTGGGAGCGGGGTAGCTGGGACTATGTACAAGGTGCTCCACCGGCCCTCAGACCGCCTCTACGCCCTCAAGGTGATCTCCGGCCACCAGCACAAGGACTTTGCCAATCGCTGCCAGATGTGCCACGAGATCAAGGCCCTTGGGGATATGGACCAACACCCTAACGTGGTCAGCTGCCATGGCGTCCGTGATAGTGACGGGGAGATCCAGGTCCTGTTGGATTACGTGGACGGCGGGCCCCTTGAGGGTGTCCACATCCAAGACGAGCGGCGACTGTCGAAGTTGGCCCTTCAGATGCTCAGCGGCCTTGCCCACATGCACGAGAGGAAGGTTGTGCACCGCGACATAAAGCCCTCGAACTTGTTAGTGGATTCGCTGGGTAACATCAAAATCGCCGATTGGATCAGTCGAATCGTGGCAAAGAATATGGATACTTGGGAGTCATCTGGTCGGCCGGTACCGTACATGAGTCCTGAGAGGATAAACCCGGATCTGAAGGGTGGGGATTATGATGAGTCTGCAGGGGATATATGGAGTGTTGGTATTTGCATACTTCAGATTTATGAGGGGAGGTTTCCCTATGCTAAAGGGAAGCAGATGAAGTGGCTGGGTTTGATGTTTAAAATTGGTAACACGGAGCCTCCGCAGGCTCCATCGACTGGCTCGATGGATTTCAGGGATTTCATTGCTTGCTGTCTGCGGAAGGACCCATCTAAGAGGTGGACTGCTGATCAGTTGCTGAAGCACCCGTTTGTGTTGAGCCAGAATCATCAGGTTTGCACACCTGACTGTACTTCAACTTCCTATGTCTCTGGGCTAATCCCATAGTTGATCCTATCTGCAGCAAGAAGTCAGCGCTGAGTCGGCTGAGCCCCTACTTTCCATGGGAGCAGCTGACCTCACCGAGCTTGACCTGAACCTGAGCCTCGGTGTGCTGCAGACCACCTCCTCAGGTTTGCCCAATTTAGTCCTTTAATCTTATTTCATCTCTGAATATAAGATGTGGAAATTAGGAATTCATACTCTGTATTCGGTTCTGTTTGTTTTATAATGAGAAATGATGTTAAAACTCCATTATGGGTTGGAAGCTTATTCAACATTGGCGAGTGCAGTGTAAAATGTCTCTGGAGGTTCTCCATTTTACCAGTCACAGGAACCATGTCTATTCCATCGAATTGTTCTTTCCAACATATATATTCCATCTTGTCTGGTGGTACAAGCCTCAACATTTATGGCCTTTTATCAAAGTATTTTGGGTAGTCAGCTTGCTAGGAGCCCATTTGCTGTTAATTGTGCTTTGCGCCTTGACTGTTTCCCCGTAGAAACTTGATTTGAGAATTTAGTGAAGTGCCAGCTAACTTATCTAAAGGATATGCATTACAGACGCACACTCCCTCATCTTGGTAATAATATCTCTTTAGCAAAAAGAGCATGGCATGCTTTCTTATCTTTTGGATGTAGGAAATAAGAAAATATATTTTGTTAATTATAGTTGCTAGTGTTGCTGAACACATCTGTGTTGTATTGTGTTTTTACTTTGACATGATTATCATCCATTTGGGCACTTAATATTTGATTCATCTTCTTGTCCATCACATGCAGACGCTTCGTTTAAGCCATCCGATGCAGAGAATGAGCATATAAGTTTAATAGAGTCCAACACTACTGATCAAAGTGAAAGCACAGATGCCTGCCCATCACTGGTTGGTGACAGAAAATGTGACAGGATTGAGCATCGACAAACACAATGCAATGTAATGCTAACAGAAAGCACTGAAAGATTTGATGATGACCTGGCTTCCTTGGAAACGCCTTCACCTACACATCAGGATTGGAAAGGTTGTCCTGCTTCCAGCTCAAGCTCTACCCTGCTACATTTTTCTTCAGCCAAAAAAAGATTCATTTTCAAGTGTATGATTGATACTTGGCTTGCTTCGTATCTGGTTTGGCTATTGTGATCTGCAGATTGGGTCGAGCCATTTCATGGGGCAGATAAGTGTAAGATGAAATTGAAGTCAGTCATAATCAATCAGGACCAAAGAGAAGATATTGGCTTCTCAAGTGGAGATGAGAATCCCAGGGCAGTGTATTATCGAGAAGACCAACCTGATATGATGCAGGTAGGGAACCCTGAGACAAGTGACAATGAACAGATTTTTTTGGAAGCGAGACCAAACAGTGATACAGGCATGTATCATACAGAAAATGATCCATGCTGCACAGACCCTGACACTGAAGATGTGACAATGGTGCCAGCAGGGCAAATATACGAAAAGCTCATGGCATCTGAAATGTGCCAACAGATTCAAATCACGGATATACACATGCAGAGCCATCCATGTGCTGCTCTAAAAAAGCAGTGTTTGCCTGTTGAGATGTCAGCAAATCCAAACATTGAGAAGAAGAAAACAGAACTGTTGAGAGGATGTGGTCAAATTGATGATGTAGTATCTGGGGAACACTTACAACAGAACGAGATCGATGTTATTAATTCTGCGGAAATACCAACAATATCCGAAGAGCAGTCAGCAGGCCAGCAGTCATGTCCTCAGCCTCTTGATTTCTCACTCTCACAGCAAGGTACATCCTGTTGCTGCAAATAGCTCAGCTCTGCCTAGTGTCAATAACATCCTAAATCTTGCAATGGCCATTGTTTCTCTCTCTCTTTTTTTTCCTCTCAGGTAAATTGAAGAAGGGGGCATGGTCTTCAGAGGAAGACCAGAAGTTGGTGGCCTACATAAAGAAGTATGGTATATGGAATTGGCAATATATGCCAATGGCAGCAGGTCTCAACAGGAGTGGCAAAAGCTGCAGGCTTAGATGGATGAACTACTTGAGGCCTAATATCAAGAGAGGCAAGTTCTCCGAAGATGAGGAGCAGGTCATCTTAAGACTCCATGAAGCACTTGGTAACAGGTACTCTGCTTCAGCTGGCTAGTTGTTTATTCATGCTTTGATCATATTTTCTGAACTGATCTTTCCCATTCATCAGATGATACTAACAGTCTGTCCTTGCATCTGTCCATTCAATGCTTTAAAGTTTCTCAGAACATTGTCTATTGCTCTTCATCTATTCAATCACATGCATCCTTTGCCTGCAATGGGAATGATTTCACATGCCATGCCCAAGTGTTCAACCTCTACTTGGACATGGAATAGCTGAACCTGCATTTCTTATGATCTCCATGTCCTAGCCTCACCTAGCATGAGTCCCAAAACAACTTTCATCCTACTCCCTGTAATAATGGTTTAGTTGCAAATGAGCTTCCTTGTTCAATCTTCAGAATGCACATATAATCGCAGGTGGCAAGCAATTGCAAGGAGCCTGCCAGGGAGGACTGATAATGAGATAAAGAACTTCTGGAACACTCATCTAAAGAAAAAGCTTCTTCAAATTGAAAAGAACGAGGTAACCAACAAGTACAGCTGTTGGTAGATGTGCCCAAATTTCTGACTGCAACCTTCTGATAATTAGTTTCTGAATCTTAAGTCAGTTGTAGTAAATGGTAGTTCTCTGAGCTTATGTTCAATGCCAGCCAACTAGCCATATTGAACAAAAAGTCATCATCTCAGGGTCTGCTGATGTAAGAGCAAAAATCACTATACAAACCCTTATTGAAACCACCAGTTCCTCAGTTTAGGACTGCATGTTAGGAATGGATTCTTTTTAGTACGTCACAAATGCTTGAATGTCTGGTCATATGTGATACTTCTTCTTCCAGAAGACGAGCCAGAACA
Source organism: Sonneratia alba (assembly GCA_900174645.1). NCBI lineage: Eukaryota > Viridiplantae > Streptophyta > Magnoliopsida > Myrtales > Lythraceae > Sonneratia > Sonneratia alba. The sequence continues at coordinate 2,064,465 of FWPY01000071.1, forward strand.
TGGAAACTGGAAACAGTGGAGAAAGCAATGCATGAATCAGAACTAAAGATGGTTGCAAGGGTACAGAGATGTCAAGACAATTTCCTAATTGAAGGAGAAGCCAAATCTTCGTATGGCTCAAGTGAGTTGGACATTAATTTCATGTTACAATTTTCTAGAAATCCATAGAAATCATATTGGTAACACAAAATCGTAGGTGTGTTTTTTGTGCAAAATCAATCATGAATTTGATAGCACCAAAATACAGTACTATTATATTATTTCAGATATTAGATAATTTGGAAACTTGCTCCTTCTGAGCATGGAGTGACAGCTTTCCTTCTGCTGGTTGGCAGGGGAGCCCTGCTTCCAACTTGAGCCTGCTCAATATTATAAGTTCATCTTTAGTAGGACATAGTATAATGAAATTATCAACAGTAAGATTGATATTTGGCTCGGCTGCAGGTTCGGAATGTGCAGGTTGGATTGAGCCATTTATGGAGAGGAGTATAACATGAAGTTGATAATAACTGAAGAACCATAGAGCAGTTAACAATTGAAGAACAATAGAGCAGTTATCTGCAGGTTAGCTGAGATCAGAATCCAAGGGATCTAGTGTCAAGAAGGCAGATCCAATCTGATGCTCTTTGGGTGCTATGAAGGAGTAGAGGTTACTGATTGCTTTGAAGGTGTTACTACAAATGGATCTAGTATATCTCCATGAAGAAAATAACTGATTTTACATGGACTCTGATTCTGAAGATGCGAAAGCAACATAAGTGAGGTGAAAACTCCAGGATCTCACAGCATCTGAAAGCTTCCTCTCTGGATATTCAAGTTGAGGGGATCCATATGCAAAGGAATTGGAATGCTTCTGTAGCCAGTTAAGATGTTAGTTGATGCTAATTTAGGATGTGATGAAATGGATGATACATCGACTTGGGACCTGTTCATTCAGAATGTGGTGAAGTAGTTTGCTCTGTGGAAGTAGTCAAGGATATGGATCCGATCCTTCTAATGGCTTGACAAATGTGTCAAACATGGCAACCTGGGAGTGTGCCCTTGGCAATGAACAATCATTGTCTCATCCAAAATGCATTATCCTAATTTGAACGAACTCAGTTATTGGAATGTCAATTGCAAGCTTTTGCACTTGCTACAGGGAAGGCATATCCTAGAGGAGTATTAGCTATCTGACACTGCTGACAAGATCCTCTATTCATTATCACACCTGAAAAAGTGGATCCACTGTGATATCAGGTCCTCTGATTTCATAATGGACAGCTGCAATCAAGTGAAGCTTGCCAAACTTGAATTGCCTGCAAGCATTCCTGCTGTTGGGCAGTTGTGCAATTGCATATACAAGCCTGGAGACGGTCAGTACTTGAACTTAATGTATTCCTGCTATTGGCAGCAGCTCTGTTGCATATATAAGCCGGAGAGGCTCAGTACAGACTCTGATATCACACTAACTTCAACAATGGCTTTGTTGGGGACTTGCAGGGGACAGGCAGAGCTTGAAAAGCTTCTGCCCTCGAGCTCTGTTTGGAGATGTTTCCTCTACATCATGGCGTGGTCAATGTTCAAGGTTCAGTTCAGGCAATTTGTATTTCATAACCATCAGGTGCTACCTAGATGCATCACTGGGGCTCCAACACATAATGGGGAGTTCCTTAAAGAAGCATCTGGCCAATAGCCGGTCCGCATTTGAGACTTTCAGTTGTTGCAATTTCCATTTTTGACGCAATGATCAGAAATGATCTGTTGTACCATTGATCTTAAGCACCAGCATAATATTGATGACAGTTACCACGATATGGTGTTTGGATTCCAACCTTTGGCTTTATTGGATTCCAAACTTCCATTTCCAATGAAATTAGACGTGACAAATAACGAAAATAACATCCAAAGCTTATTATAAAGAACGATCAACGAATTGAAAGCTTCAAAGAAGCTTATCAACAGAACCAATATTCTTTCATGCTCAGACCTACTTGTTCCAAAAGGAAGGAAAAACTCGGCCCTCGTGGTCTTATTTTATCAAGAAGCTCATTTCCTTATTTCCTGGAGAAAGACAGAGATATCTTCAAATGATTGAATTCGGGCAACTCCTATATCTCTCACTAATGAATGATCTGACTCGTATTGGCAAGCAATGGGAAGGACTAAGATGTTGCCACCTTGAGATATGCAATTAGATCAGCACGCTCCTGTGGCTTCTTCAGGCCAGGGAAGACCATCTTCGTCCCAGGAATGTACTGCACAACTAACCGAAACAAAGACCATCAGAAACAAACATCACTAATTCAAGTGGTGTCCAAATTGACTGAAAGAATAGCCCAAGGAAGAGGGACACAGAAACAGACCAATCAGTGATTAATCAACAACCGAGGACATGGAATATGATTTATAGGAAGATTGGAGCCGCAGGAACTAAGATGCCGAGTGAACTGCAATCTTAGGTGGGTCCAACAGCAATAGCAATTGGTAGAAATCCAAGATGGGCAAATGAATGCATGCAATACCTTCTTCGGGTTAAGCAAGTAGTCATACAATGTGTTCTCTCCCCATATCACAGCCATATTCTTGTTGGCAGCTGGATAGGAGTACCCAGGAGTAGTGCCCGATTGCCTCCCAAACAGGCCGGTCAAGTTGGGTCCTGCATTTCCCAAAAGCCTTGGCCGTTAGATCAAGTAGCATAGCAAAAATTCGACAAAAACCAGATCACTTTCTCTACACAAAAGTCAAAAGATCAGCTCAAGGCCATCGACACTGAAATGAGGATGAAGCCTCGGGACCGATCTTTCTCTAATATAAGAAAGAAAGATTAGAGTAAGTCGCACATACACAATCTGAGGACCGATATAGACGATTTCAACGTATGGCAGCAGCCTCTAAGCAGGAAAATTTTGATGCAATCAACACAGAACACTTAAATCCAGATGCAGGCGCAAGAACTAGTCTCCCGCTAAACTCATGAAACTACGTTTATTCAAGGGAAACAGCATCTAAGCTTAAAGATTCGCGAAATCGGCATCAGAAACGATCACGAAAATTATGGCCATGGAATCAAGCAGAAGCATGAGAACCGGTCTCAAACTCAAGAAACATCGACAATTGATTGGGGGCGAGGATGAAAGACAGAGAGGTGAGAGTGAACCTTGTTTGTGGGCCAGCGCCCTTATCGACGGTGTGGCACTGAGCGCACTTAGTCTTGAAGGTCTTCTCCCCGGCCTTAGGATCGCCCGGTGGAGCTTCCTGAAAGCTCGCCATCACTCCTCTATTGCTCGAAGAAACCAGTGCTTCCTCCCCCTCCTCCTCGAAGGGCTTTCAGAGAGCCGGCAAGAGGTCGCGACGCTTAGGAGCTCCGATGAACTGTAGTGCGAGACAGAACACACCGCCTGTTCCCGAACGGCGGCACGCTCAATACTTGCAAGCAGCTGCCGGCATGAAATTACAGGAATGACCTTTCTGCACTTCGGGCATTGACCGCCACGAGATTGGAAATTGAGAAACGGCATTCCCCAGATTGCCCTCTAATACCATCGCTTGACTGCAAAAATAATAATAATTACACAGAAAAAATCCCCCCAATTTCTTGGATTATTAAAAAGAATATCTCAGAGGTCATTTTCTTAAATCCTCCTTTTCTCTTTTATAAATATTTCCTTAAATCCTTCAATTTATTTAGAAAATTAAAGAATTTATAATGAGATATTTTATATAATAATTTAAATATTCGATCTGATAGTATATATTTTTCGACAACGAGATGATAATGATAATAAGCAATTATAGATCAACTCATGTGAAATCCGATCAAACTTGAATTCGACTCAAGTTGAATGCACCGATTCATGACATTTATATTTAACAGATATTTTAATCATTAATATTTTGAATGAAAATATAACTCTGAAAATTAATTATAATTAATCAATAAAATAGAATTCGAGCTTGTTGTGCGGCTCCCATTAGAGATCGAGTGTGAATGTACTTATGTTGTAGATCGAGATTGGTTTCCACTCAAACATGCAGTGAGAGTCTACCGCCGACTCGCGTATTCGTGATTCAATTCCACACTATGGTCTTGGGTTTTATTGGTTCAATTCCTGAAGATATTTCTAAAATCTCTCATCGTATTTTACCAGAATAGAATTAATATGATATGTGTATAGAATTTTAGTAATTATGATGATGAGGATAATATAGTTAAATAACTTTTGGTAAATCATAAATAAAATCACTTTTGGAATATCTAAAATACGGAGAAAATCTATGCTTTATAGAAAGTGAACTTTCATGGACGGTATTCGATCCCCATTCAAATCCGATAATTACTCAAAGTTAACTAGAAAAGGTTTGATGCAAAATCGAGAGGGATTTTCATTTTCTTCCATGAAAAAAAGGAAACTACATTGAAGAATCTTACTAGTGAAGTTTTTCTAAGTATAAGAGTTGTTTTCGGACTAAACTATCATGTATGAAGAATCTGTCGGACTCTCAATAATTTACATTCAAATCGATCGACACATTTAATATTGATATGACTCAATCCGACTCGAATTAGAAAAACTAAATTGTTTTAAAATAAATTTAAATGAATTTAGATTTGGAGTTGAGTTTTTAAATATTAATTTCAAGAAAATGTTGAAATATATATTAAAATACAATTATTTTATGACATAATTAACAAAAATTTTAATTTTCACAAAATTTTTAAAAATATTGTGCTTTTTGACCAAAATTTTCCAGCCCATTGACATAACTTAATCTTATTTCATGTCGTGACAGCATTACTTAATATATTAGCTGGCCCAAAAACTTAAGTCAAAACAACTTTTTTTATGCCGTGCTCAAACTGCCAAACCAATTTTGTCAGATTTTAGTTTGTGAACTGCGTAGTATCCACCGAATATAGTTAGTTACACGACACGTGGGACCGACCCCACCTAAAGCGGGTCCCGACATTCATACGTGGCACAATCCCCACTCCCTAGCCCCTAGGCCTCCAACAACTCGATTTTCCACAAACAAAACATAAATTCTTTATTTTCTGCGAGGGAAAGAAAATTCCCCCCCGCCGCTCACGCCACGGTTCCTACACGGGAACGCTGTGCTTTTGAGCGAGCAAGCACTGCTCCATCTCTCTCTCCGTCTGTCTCTTTCCCATCTTTGCTCAGCTTCTCTCTTCCTCTCTGCGCACAACTCTCAGTTACAGGGAAATCCCTCCGTGCCTGCGCTTGCTTGCAGAGGAACAGGGGGATAGCAGGGCCATGATGAAGCCCGATGCTTGTGTTCTGAGCTAACTAACTCCACTCTGTCCATCTTCGTCTCTCTCTGGAACTTCACATCCGCCGGCTGTTTGCCTTTTTCAGGCCCAAACCCAGATCCGGAAATCTCTACCTTCCCTTCTTTTCTTCTCTATCTGGAATCTCGCCGTTTCTTGCCTCGTACGTCTCACGTTGTGAACCGTATCCAAGACCCCCAACAGAATTCTCCCCCATAGATTTTGTGATTCTCTCTCGTTTAGATTTTCCCTCTTCTCACTGCGTCTGTCGCATCTTCTCCTTACCTTTTTTATTTTTCCAATGAAAGTGAAATCTTATCCTTTTGTTGTTGTTTGGTCTATTTTATTTATAGGGTTAAGGTTTAATATTTTTTCATTGATCAAACAGATGGATGTGGAGAATCCGCCTTTTTTTTGGATGATTCAGGCTGTCTCGGTTATAATTCATCTGATCTGGGGATCTTTGATCTGAGCGGGCGTTGGTTTTTGCAGATAACTGTTGGCATTGTCATTTCTTATTTTAAATTGCTCTCATGCAATCGATTTTTTTTTTTTTTTACATTTGCGGATCTGGTACTTCCAATAAGCAATTCTGAAGTTAGATTTATTTGCTTATTTTCATCAATTTTTGGATCCGGGCTTTGAAGCAATCTCTTGATAGATTTTTGAATCAGAGTGTCTGGTCTGTTGACACACCCCCGTTTTATCCTGTCAAGGGGAGGAACTTTGGTTCCTCTTGAAATGCCGATCAATGCTTCTTAAACTGAATAAACTGATGGGCTGCGTATGCTCCAAAGGAGTTCTCTCGAATGAGGACATTTCCGAAGACCGAGATAACAAGCTGAGCAGATCTTCCAAGAGATTTGTTAGCTCATTTACGAGAGATGAGGTTGTGGTTGAGCATGATGGGGCTCGCAACGAAGCCACCACCCGGTTGATTCCACAACCTCATGGGCATGAAACCGAAAATGAGGGTGACAAGAAGGGTTCTTGTGTTGTTGATGAGAAGCCCTTGAAGCCCCTCGAGAAAAGGGAAACAACAGATATTGATGGGGGTGGTGCCAGTGGTCAAATACAGCAACAGCTTGGGATGGGCAGAGTTGGCAGCTTGTCTCGTGGAGAGAGGGGGGCACAGGTTGTTGCAGGTTGGCCTTCTTGGTTGTGCTCGGTGGCTGGAGAAGCCATCAATGGATGGATCCCCAGAAGGGCGGACTCATTTGAGAAGCTCGAAAAGGTTAGCTCCTGCATTTTTTTTTTGCCTTATCACTTTACCTCTTAAATTCATAGTTTGTGCCGATGGGATTAGATTATGTAATTTTTGCAGTTGTGTATGTTTTAACTTCTTGTTTTAGGAAAATCGTTTCTTAGTGTGGTAGCCGAGAGCATTTGCCTTATCTATTAGCTGTTTAAGATATGAAGTAGACAGATTCATCTCTATGAGCGTTAATTGAATAAACTTCGGCAGAAAATGCTGATTGGTATGCCCCTTGCCATGCAATTCCCAACTCTTGACCTACTTATTTGAAAATAAGCTGGGATCCTTTTTTTGAAGATAACATGTTGAAATTGAATCGTGTATGACCTTGCCCAATGTTATTAAGGGTTCACATTTAACATTTTGCAGAATCGGGCTTCATGAATGACTTTTCAACTGGTGGTGTTGGTTCCATTCTTTGTTTAAAGATGCATCTAAGATTTTAATGGAAATTGGGGTGAGATTTATTGTGCTTAACATGTTGTTGAGGCTCAAATATGCTTGCTTTTATTTCTGAAGTTGCAATTTTAGGGCACGTAGACAGCTGCTTTTGTTGACACTCGATGTATTTGTGATATATTTAAAATCATGCAGATTGGCCAGGGTACATATAGTAGTGTATACAGAGCACGTGACCTGGAGACAAACAAAATAGTTGCCCTGAAAAAGGTTCGATTTGCTAACATGGATCCAGAAAGTGTCCGCTTTATGGCTAGGGAAATATTGATCTTAAGAAGGCTCGATCATCCAAATGTCATGAAGCTTGAAGGTTTGATCACTTCAAGGGTTTCAGGCAGTCTCTATCTTATATTTGATTATATGGAGCACGATCTTGCTGGTCTTGCTGCAACTCCTGGTGTAAAATTCTCTGAAGCTCAGGTACTTCTCTAATAGAACAATATCTTAACTTATATTTATGCCTCCAGCTTAATTTCCTTTAGATGTCTGGAAAGTGTTGAAATCATACGACTTGTGAGAAGATTGCAAGAAATGTATACCCTTTGCAGCTCTTGCAACCTTTCCCTAGTTTTTGAAAAATGTCTTCGAGCATTTCCCTTGATTTTTTTTTTGTGGTGGTGGTGGGGGTGGGGGTGTGTAATTTAATGACATATACATCGTTTACTGCTCTCCCATCCACTCCCTAGTTCTTAAAAAATAATTTATCTCTCTTTTGGGGTTAGATTTATCAAGGTTCTAGGCTGGATTTGGATTCAAAGGTCTTCCTACATATATCTCAATTTGAAAAACTGAGAAACCTTAGGAAAAAGAAGTATTAGCTTGCATGTTACAAGTATGTCTTGGTCCAGATGACATCTTCTGAAGTGCAATTAATGACATTATATTCCGCACCTTTCATCAGCTCAAAGAAAGATTGTTCCATCAATTTACCTGTAGTCAGTATTTATCATTGGTATAGCTGGTTATTCCTTTAATGGAACTGTTGCTGATTGCAACTAATAGACTACTGGGGTAATTAAACTAGGCATTTTATGTACTTCTGTGTAGATCAAATGTTATATGCGGCAGCTGCTTTGGGGGCTTGAACATTGCCACATTCATGGTGTTCTTCACCGTGATATTAAAGGCTCCAACCTGTTGATCGACAATAATGGGATCTTAAAAATTGCGGATTTTGGACTTGCGACTCTGTTGCAGCCCCGTGAGAAGCAGCTTCTTACAAGTCGTGTTGTCACATTGTGGTATCGACCTCCTGAGCTCTTACTGGGTTCAACCAACTATGGACCATCTGTTGATCTATGGAGTTCAGGCTGCATCCTCGCGGAGCTGTTCACTGGGAAGCCCATCATGCCCGGAAGAACTGAGGTACTCCACCCACTACTTTGCTAAAGCATGAAGAGTTTGGACAACTTTCATTCCTTTTATAAGAGAAAAATTTTACTAGTGAAATTTGTTAAGAGAGAGATGTGGATATGATCCGTTGCATTCATGCAGGAGTTATTACTGGGCAGTCTGATAACTGATGTTTAGTGATTATTCAATTATTGGTTCAAAATATAGGAATTGGATTGTAGTTAGATTGTCTTCTTTATCTTCAGAAAATAGCTGGAAGTGATGCAGTCCAAAGGGAAGTGCAGGGCATCGCCATCCAGCGAGTGAGGTGTACCAACCTAATTATATGTATTTCATGATAGGTGGAGCAATTGCATAAAATTTTCAAGCTCTGTGGATCACCTTCGGAGTCATACTGGAAAAAGTCAAAATTGCCTCATGCCACCATCTTCAAACCTCAGCAACCTTACAAGCGTGTCCTCAGAGAGACGTTTAAGGATTTCCCTTCATCAGCTTTGGCTCTCTTAGACGTCCTTCTTGCAGTAGAACCGAAACACCGAGGATCAGCTTCTTTAGTCCTTCAGAATGAGGTTACTTCTCAATCTCTTCACTTGGATCTATAAAATCTTATCCTTTTATTGTATAAAATTTTCAAGTATTGCGTTTTCCATCTTTAAGCAACCCAGTGTCTAGCCGAAATTTAAAATGTCTACTGATACTGAGAAGCTGGAATTCGGTTATTTCCGTACTCTATTAGAAAGTATTCTCTAAAGTAGGATTGATCCTTCCTTTGCCAGTTCTTTACCACAAAACCTCTTCCATTAGACCCATCAAGTCTGCCCAAGTACCCACCAAGCAAGGAGTTTGACGCCAAGCTCCGAGATGAGGAAGCAAGAAGGTGAATCATTTCAATGACGCCACTTTATGAATTTGTGATAGTGATACTTGCAGCAAACCAATAATATATCTTGCAATTTTTGTGTGCTGAAAAAAAAATCCTGCAATTATTTGGAGGCTATCAATTGGATATGGGACAATTCTGTTTCCTTTTATCCCGATCCAGTTAATAGTCTTGAGAAACAGAAAATACTAGACCAAGCTACTTAAAGGGGGAGAAGAATAAATATTTACCCTACCTATAGACTTCATATACTGTTTGGCCTTGTGGGTACATTCCAATTCAAGAATGAAAGTTGGATCCTTATTAGCGAAATAAAGAGGAAACGAGCATTTTCAGAAGTTCGGTTGTGGATCTTTTCAATTTTATCGATGTTCTGATTGCCAACTGATTTGAATGGCAGGCATAGAGCTGGGAATAGAGTCCGTGGAAATGAACCAGCTAAGAAGAGTATCAGAGAGTCTGAAGCTGTGCCAGCTTCAGGTGCTAATGAAGAGTTGCAGGCATCAATTCAGGTAATAGAAATCACATTTTGTTTCCATGGTCATTTTTGCTTGATTCATATATTTTGGTTTGTTTATAGATTAATATGTTTCTTCAGTGGCCTTCATCTTATTTTAGTTGTGAATGTAGATAATACGATAAGAAGGAAACTGAGGAAAATATTAGGAAAATTTCCTGACAAAATTTTCGTTAGAGGGAGTACGGCATCTTTTTTTCATTCTCACAAAGAACTTTTAAAAGTTGGTATATACGAAAATGTTTTTACTAGATGGCAGTGGAACAATGAAATCAGAGTAGTTTAAGGTCAATTTATTTTACTTATAGTTTATACATAAGGGAAACGAGGGGGGCAAGAAGGTTCGAAACGAATCTTGCATTCCATTTCCTGTTTTATTAGGAAGGTGATGTAGGTGGGGGAGTGTCCGTCACATGATTCAGAGCTGATCCAATAAATGAACAATGAAGTAATTTTTCATGTTACTTCTAAACTTTTCAGAAGCGGCAAGGTCAAGGGCAGCCCAACTCCATGAGCAAGAGCGAGAAATTTACCAATGAGGAAGATGGTGGCACTGGGTTCCTGATCGAGCCACCTAAAGGCACAGCACCAAATGGCTTCTCTCGCTCGGGCCACTTAATACGCCTGAGCAATCTTGGCTCTGGCCGGATAATTGATGTAAAAGAGGATGAGGCCCTGATGATCCCTGAACACAATTCCTGGCGGAGCAGGCACGAGGAATCAAGACTGCAGAAATCGTATGTGGATAAGGCAGCGGCCCAGCTATCCAGGTTCTCGAACTTGGTTGCAGTTCGGGGCAGCTCACGGTACAATGGCCACAGTGAGACAGGTGGCAGGTATGATCGCCTTGATGGAGGGGAGTCATTGGGCAAGCCAGACTGGGCCCACCATCTCCTGGATCGGCCCAATTCTTCCGACAAGAAGGGTAGAGAAGTTTCACAGGAGGAGTTCACCATGGTAAGATGCAGATCTACTTATCCCAATCTTGTTTATCATACGAGTCAGTTTTCTGTGGGTTTTTTTGTTTGGTAATATGATGCTATTCATTATTCAATGGTTGATGAGATCTTGACTGGAAGCATGGCAGGTCAGTTTGATCTCTTGCCCCAATTATTTCCTATCCACAATAGAAGAGATCTAAAAAGTGAAGAGCTTTCTCCATCCTATTGTGAAATTCAACTTATTACCATTTGGATGTTCTTTTGATGTCCCATGTCTGGAAAGAGAATGTCATGCAATTTGTACTTTAGGATATGCTATTTCATGGATTGCGGGAACCCCTCTTTGTTTCAGAGAATTCCATGGGATTTCACTCGTAATTTTTTTTTTTTGGGTTCATTTCTCTTATATTTAGCCATAAGCTCGCAAAAACTTCATTAGATTGCCTTTGTCATGAGGACGGATTTTGTTTGTTACATGGCAGCTGCATATTTAGATTTGACTGCGTTTTTCTAATCTCAGAGTTACTCCCCTCGAAAGAACCGGATTCACTACTCAGGCCCGTTGCTGGGACCGGGAGGTAACCTTGAAGAAATGCTCAAGGAGCATGAGAAGCAAATCCAACACGCGGTACGAAAAGCCCGCCTTGAAAAGTCTAAGACCCATCAAGACTACAGTGAGAGCAGGCAGACTGAGTCACTACTCCAGTACGAGAGAAATGGTGGGTGAGGTGACCAATGTCAAACCGGAAACCATACACCAATTCGGAATCAAGAAACATGTCCCAAATGCGTAAGAACACATTCAACCTCGGAGCATTTCAAGCTGGGAATCGGAGAGTTCGATGCTGCACGCAATAGCACGAGATGGGCTGTGGGCGCAGAGAATTGAAAGGGTCAGTTTGGCTTTGGAAAAATGGGAGAGTTTCCGGTGTCTGTGTCTTCTCTGTTCTCCAGAAACTAAAGGAATGAAGGAAAAGATCAGTGGGGTTTGCACCGAACAAGAAGTCGGGTTTCTTAATCCAATCGCGGCCTCCGAGGTGCATTCTAGCACATTTTCTCCCAGTTTGGAGTGCACGGTTTCTCACAGTCACTCACTCACAGGAATTCACACGAAAAGAAGTGGGGGTTTTCTTCAAATTCTGTGGATACAATTCTTTGTGCAGCTGGGAATAGGAAGAAAGAACCAATTCTTGCATCCTCAGGGACACCGATTCACTGCAAATCTGCGGAAGGGAAACGTCGCAGGTGTCGATCAATGCTGACTAATGTGAGTCATCTGAATTGGACCTTTACCCGACTGAATCATCAGCCGCTACTGGGGAAGCCGTCGTCTCTGAAGAAACCATGGGCCCCTTAGAGATTGGCCATAGATCCCTTGGAAGATGACGTGAAAGTTTAAATTTTGGGGATTCCACCGTGATTTTTTCCCTGCGGGCAATTAATCGTCCCGTAGTTTTCGACTCTTATCTCGACAGAGCCGGCTCCTCGATTGTCATCATGTTTAGAAACGGTCCAACATTCCTTCTAGTCATTTGATGGATGGCGACACTTGTCAGAGCCGTTGGATCAGGGGTCAGCTATGTGATCCGCTGGTTCCGGGAGGCCGATGAACGGTTCCTGATATGAAATTGCTGGGGTGGCCGCGTGGCGCGAGCGCTGAGCAACTTGATCGGTAATTAATCGTCAGTGCTCTGTTGCTGAATCCTAATCACGAATTGTCTCAGGTCGTCGGATTAAGATCGACGGCTTGTTCTCAACTTGCGAGTTAAGTTATATTTTAAAAATCAGCACCACCGTGGTCGATTCCAACGCTGCATTGCTTGAATTTACTCTAAATTACTCGGATTTTGCATAATGAAGTGAATGATCAAAGGCTCAAGGGTCGGTTGCATGGTAACTGGTGCGCACCCCCGTCACATCAGATCACAGCCGCTATCGCATGCTACGCAATTGTCACGTGACTTACAAAGTCTGCCTTGGTCCCGTATTTATCTGTCACTAACATTTCGCGACCTTAATTTAAAATCTTAACTAATGTTTACGTTATCTTTAATGCTTAAAGTTTTTTAATTAAATTATTCAATAAAAATATGATATAGTGAGATGATAGGTTAATAATACATATTAACACCACATTAATGTCACATTAAACTCCTGTTGAAAGATTTAACCTGAATATGTAAGTATTAAATAATATACAATGACTAAATGATTATAATTTAAAATTTAGGTCTCAAATACTAGCTATTGAAAAATACATGAACCAAAAAGTATTAGTTCACTAATTATCAAAACCCTAAAAACCCATGGTCTCATTTTCTCTGTTAGCTTTCAGAGCAGCAGCAGGAAAAGAAGAAAAAGCAGCGCCGGTTCTCTTCCAGTCCGCAAGGGTGTTGCCGCTTCTCTTCTCACGGCCGAGGGTCTCGGTGAATCGCAGCTGCGTCTTCCTCCGCCGGTAATACTGACTTCCTGTAATGCGCCATTGAAGCTTCCGTTTCTTGGCAATTGTGTTCGTGCCTTTTGAGGAGTATGGCGATGCCTCTTTGCTTGTTTGTTGATAGATGGGGATAGTTTTTGGCAAAAAGTTCTAAGCTTTAGTACGATGAATTATGAAGTTATGAAAATGTGAAATTTTCTTTCTATGCTGATAATGTGCATCTGTTTGTAGATATTAGATCTCTTCGAGGCGTTTAGAATTGGACTCATCTCCAATCGAATTATTTTCTTCATTTATGATACAGATCTGCGTCCAAGCATCTGGCTACTATGTTTTTATGTAATCAGGTGAAAGTGAAGACTTGCAACTTGTGGGTTGTCTGTTGGCAAATGCTGTTTACGCTTAAATGGTTGATCTTTATGTTTATTCAATTCCTTTGATGCCTTTTTATGATCTGATGTTCAACCTTAAGAAAGCAGATGTTTTGCATGTTTAGCTTTGGGGTTAGATTGAATATACTGAAGTGTATAGAACATGCATTGTTTGGTGCTATTGCTGTCAAATTTCATGCTTGGAGCATTGTGGATTCATAGCCTCCTCTTGATGGGAAAATTTAACGATTTCATTACCTCTTAAGTACTTCTTGTTCTGATAATTGCACATATTTATTGAACAGTTACTGTCAGTTGATCGGGATGACAACTGAGGCTGGGAAGAGCTTTGCCAGAAGGGACCGTTTGTTGGAGATTGAGTCAACAGTTAGGACCTGGTGGACAGAAAGTGATGTTTTCAGGGCTGATCCTGGTGAGAAGCCTCCTCGACCAGGGGAGAAGTTCTTTGGGAATTTTCCATTTCCATATATGAATGGATATTTGCACCTGGGGCATGCATTTTCGCTATCAAAGATTGAATTTGCAGCTGCCTACCATAGGCTCCGAGGGGTGAATGTTTTGTTGCCTTTTGGATTTCACTGCACTGGTATGCCAATAAAGGCAGCAGCTGATAAGCTTGTTCGAGAAGCCCAACAGTTTGGTGATCCTCCAGTGTTTCCTAAGAAAGAGGAGGAGCAAGTGATCCAAGAGCCGGAACCGAAGAACCTAAGTGCTAATGAACCTGCTGTCCAGGAAAAATATAAGGGAAAGAAGTCCAAGGTGGCTGCAAAGTCAGGTGGGCAGTTATACCAATGGGAGATTATGAAAAGTCTCGGCCTCTCTGACAGTGAAATATCGAGGTTTCAGGACCCGTATAACTGGCTGAGCTTCTTTCCTCCGCTAGCCGTGGAAGATCTGAAGGCTTTTGGGTTAGGTTGTGACTGGAGGCGTTCCTTCATCACTACTGATATGAACCCCTTCTTCGATTCATTTGTGCGGTGGCAGATGAGGAAGCTGAAATCTATGGGGAAGATTGTCAAAGATCTCAGGTACACAATATACTCTCCTTTAGATGGTCAGCCTTGTGCAGATCATGATCGGGCAAGTGGAGAAGGGGTTCTGCCTCAAGACTACACTCTCATCAAGATGGAAGTGGTCCCACCTTTTCCTCCAAAGATGGGAATTTTGGAGGGGAAGAAAGTGTTTTTGGCTGCTGCTACTTTGAGGCCTGAGACGATGTATGGGCAGACAAATGCTTGGGTATTGCCTGAGGGCCAGTATGGAGCCTTTGAGATTAATGATACTGATGTTTTCATCATTTCACACAGGGCCGCCCGAAACCTTGCTTATCAGAGGTTCTCTAGGATACCTGAGAAGCCCAGTTACTTACTTGAGCTGACTGGTTATGATCTAATCGGACTTCCCTTGAAGTCCCCACTCTCATTTAATGAGATTATTTATGCTCTTCCTATGATGAACATACTGATGGAAAAAGGTACTGGAATTGTGACCAGCGTGCCAAGTGATGCCCCCGATGACTACATCTCCTTGCATGTCTTGAAGACAAAACCAGGCTTTAGAGAGAAGTTTGGTCTGAAGGATGAGTGGGTGCTACCCTTTGAGATAATACCAATCATAAATATTCCTGAATTTGGTGATAAAGCTGCAGAGAAGGTCTGCAAGGAAATGAAGATAGTAAGTCAAAATGAGAAGGAGAAGCTTGCAGAAGCAAAGCAGAGGACATACTTGAAAGGCTTCACTGAAGGAACGATGCTTGTGGGTGAATACGCCGGTATGAAAGTCCAAGAAGCAAAGCCACTGATCAGGAACATGCTCATTGAGACAGGCCAAGCAATTATGTACAGTGAACCAGAGAAACGAGTCATGTCGAGGTCTGGTGATGAATGTGTTGTGGCTTTGACAGATCAGTGGTACCTCACCTATGGGGAACCTGAGTGGAGAAAGACGGCCGAGGAATGTCTTTCGAGCATGAATCTATATTCTGATGAAACGAGACATGGCTTTGAGCACACGTTGAGCTGGCTTAATCAGTGGGCTTGCTCACGTTCTTTTGGCCTTGGAACACGCATCCCTTGGGATGAGCAGTTCCTTGTCGAGTCTCTTTCTGACTCCACTCTTTACATGGCTTACTACACTATAGCACACCTGCTACATGGTGGGGACATGTATGGCTTGAGTTCATCGATAAAGCCTGAGCAGATGACTGATGAAGTCTGGGATTATATTTTCTGTGATGGGCCACTCCCGCAATCCTCCGCAATTCCTTCATCAATGCTCAATCAGATGAAACATGAGTTTGAGTATTGGTATCCATTAGACCTGAGAGCTTCTGGCAAGGACCTCATTCAGAACCATCTGACTTTCTGCATATACAATCACACAGCAATCATGTCAAAGCGTCATTGGCCTCGTGGCTTTCGGTGCAATGGTCACCTTATGTTGAATAATGAAAAGATGTCGAAGCAGACCGGGAATTTCAGGACCTTGCGACAGGCTATTGAGGAGTTCTCTGCTGATGCCACCAGATTTTCTCTTGCTGATGCAGGTGATGGTGTTGATGATGCAAATTTTGTGTCTGATACTGCGAATGCTGCAATCTTGCGACTCACCAAAGAACTCTCCTGGATGGAAGAAGTAATTGCGGTGGAATCTTCTTTGAGATCTGGTCCCCCTTCTACCTATGCTGATCATGTGTTCGAAAATGAAATTAACATTGCCATCAAAATGACTGAGCAGCACTATCAAGGTTGCATGTTTCGGGAAGCTCTCAAGAGTGGATTTTATGATCTTCAAGCTGCGAGAGACGAGTACAGATTCTCATGTGGATCAGGAGGCATGAACAGGGAGCTGGTGTGGCGGTTTATGGATATCCAGACGAGGCTCATTGCACCTTTCTGCCCCCATTATGCGGAATATGTTTGGAGGGTTCTCTTGAAGAGGGACAGCTTTGTGGTAAAAGCTGGTTGGCCTGTTGCTGATTCTCCAGATTTGACCCTGAAGATCGCAAATAAGTACTTGCAGGACTCAACTGTGTTGATGAGAAAGTTGCTGCAGAAGCAGCTATTGGGTTCAAAGAAAGGAAACAAGAAGGGAGCCCCAGTTGCATCACTAACTGAAGAGAAACTAATGGGACTGATATACGTAAACGAGCAATTTGATGGCTGGAAAGCAGAGTGTTTAAGGATATTACAGCAGAAGTATGACAAGGACAGCCGATCTTTCGCGCCAGACAGCGAGATACTAGAAGCTTTGAAGCAGAGCAGCATAGGTCAGTCTAGTGACTTCAAGAAAACCCTGAAGCTGTGTTTGCCCTTCTTAAAATTCAAGAAGGATGAGACCATTGCCCTCGGTGTTCAAGCTCTGGATATGAGGCTTCCTTTTGGAGAGATGGAGGTTCTTCGGGAGAACTTGGATTTGATCAAGAGGCAAATCGGTCTTGAAGAAGTCGAAGTCTTGTCTGCGGCAGACCCAGATGCTGTTGCTAGAGCTGGCCCCCTGGCGACGCTGTTGAGCCAGAACCCTCCATCACCAGGCAATCCGACTGCAATCTTCATCCCAATTTGAAAAGAAATTACCCTGACGCGCCATTAACCCCAGACATCTTCTCTTTCCCTTGGAAGTTCCCCCATCGAGAAACTTTCTGCTGCTGATCGGATTTTTCTGCATTGCGAGTTTCTTATAATTTAAACTTGTGAGGGTGTTATTGTTTATGAATGTCCTGCTTGGAGGCTTCAGTTCTAGTCTCATTTTATCCCTCCAGTCGACCCATATTTCTTGTATCCCAAGCTATGGTGACAACAAATTACCATGGGTTACAACAGTAAAATAGATGATAATCGCTCACTGATTTGGTCATTACTTCCCATTTGTTTCCCCGTACTGGTGGATTAGTTAAAATCGAACGTTGTATTTACCTTTTAGTCAGTCTCACGCGGTCGATGTGAATCACAGTGGCCTGGGTCGGCTCAGCCGTCATGTGTATGCAGCAAGTGCATCGGTCGGCTGACGTCAGAGAAGGAATTCGGACGGAAGGGAAGGGAAACTAAAAACGACTCGAAAAGCGACCGTATATATTCACACGCTCTCCTGTCTTCTCCCCCCGTCTTCTGTCTCCATTAAACCTCTCGCTCGAGCTTGACGAATGGGGAGTCACCTTCAGTCTCGAAATTAGGGCACAAATTCCTCGTTGGTGAGTAATTCCTGGCCGGAGAAGATGTGAGAGGTTTCCGGGTTGCGTGATCGATTCGATCGAATTGGCTGGTGAGTTCAACCCATTGAAGGAGTCTCGCCTTCCCTCTTCCTCCAGAGTAGGGCATGAAGGGGCCTTCGGATCGGACGAAGGTGGTTATGCGGCACTTGCCGCCTTCTATTACAAAGGACATGCTCATGGACCAAATCGATGCCCTATTTGGAGGGCGCTACAATTGGGTCTCATTCCGGCCGGGCAAGATCGGGAGGTCAGGGTTTCTGTTTCTTTGTCTGCTCAAGTCACTTAGTTGTGTGTGTAGTTAGTTGCTTTGGGTTAGATTTGGTCACTGGTGGAACTCGGGGATATAAATCTTCTGGTGAAATCTTGAGGCTAGCTTTCGTATGTCCTATTTCTGCACAAATGGGTGCTTCTTTGTAGTTCGTTTAAGCCTTTGATGGGCCTGGTTAAAAGTTTTCATTTTTCATTTATGAATTACGGTTGCTCTATTTTTGCTGGTGCGTGTTTGTGTATATATATCTGAGATTCTGTACTCATTTATTGGGTCCTCATCAGTTTTAGATGGCTTCTGTCTCTGAACGGTTTCCTGTGAACATGATGGTGTTGATGATCCATGGATGTGATTATTTTACATTTTGCTTCAATGGCTCGTTGAAAATTTTACTTGCGGCCATAGTAGTGGAGTGATAATTTGTATTTTTGAATTTAGTTTTAGTCAATGTCTCTAAGTTTCCTGTCTCACTATCATTTTTGCTTGAATATGCGGCTTCTTATAAGCATGGTCTAGTATTGTAATCAAATTATGGCTATTAGAAAAGATCTACATCTAGTGCAGATTATATCTCTAGTTCTTCTGACTTCAAAGCATGTAATCTCTAATAAGATTGAAGCTTTTTATGTCTGGTCTTCCTTGAATTAAAAAAAAACATTTTATAAAGAAAATTCTTGAATTATGCACCAAGAAGGTGATAAAGAGATATACAAAAAAAAAGAGTAAAAGCTATACAAAAACATGAACATGACCAAAATCACTCATGATAACTTCCTTGAAATCCTCCTTGCAGCCAGAAGCATCAAACTCATTCCAGAGCATTCATCAACTTTATAAGGCCAGAAGATGTTATCGAATTTGCTGAGTTCTTCAATGGGCATGTATTTGTGAATGAGAAGGGTGAGTTAAGTCTACCTACCTGCTGTAATTGTTGCATCTTAAGACACTACAAATCTTTCTGTTGTTTTAAGGGATTTGCTTTTATAGTTCCAGTTGGCGCAATAGGCATCTTCTTCAGAGAGACAAAAAATTTATTGACAAACTTGCACGATAAGGACCATTAATTCCTGTTTTGGTTATTATTCCGTCAGAAACAACTTGAGCGGATTTAATATAGGTTCACAATTTGAGCTTAAGAATTCCTTACCTCTCTCTTAGGTGCTCAATATAAGACGATTGTGGAGTATGCTCCCTCACAGTGTATTCCAAAACAGTGGTCTAAGAAAGATGGTCGTGAAGGGACCATATCAAAAGGTGATGTTTACTTTCTTTCTCTGTTCACTAGATTAATCTGCAGATTCTCTTTCATGATTTACGTGGCTAAGTTGTTATGATTTTTTAAAGAATCTTTGTTAACCTGATAGATCCTGAGTATATAGAATTCCTTGAATTTCTTGCGAAGCCTATCGAGAATCTTCCTAGTGCGGAGATACAACTGGAGAGAAGGGAAGCTGCAAGATCTGGTCAGTTGAAGACTTTCTTCCATACTTTTTTTTCCCTGATGATTGAATTTGTTTCATGATTTCATTGCAGCTATTGCATAATAAACTGGAATAGTAGTGGTAAAATTAGTCTGCTTATATCAGACTATAGAATAAATGTCTGATTTTGCCCCTTGGATTTGCAGCTGCTGCAAAAGATGCTCCTATAATTACACCTCTAATGGACTTTGTTCGACAGAAAAGAGCTTCTAAGGGTGCCACCCGGGTAAGCTTTCCTTTTTTTTTTTTAGGGTTTTGGTTGGGGGGGGGGGGTGAGGTTTTGTGTGGGGTTTGGGTGGCGAAGCTGCTGGGTAAACTTTCTATCATGTTGGATACATATTACTAGCTTTGCAGTATGTGGTTCATTTTCAATGAAGTACTATAACAACTGCAATTTGTTTAGAGGTGAATTGAATGTCTTCTGATACTTTTTGTTGTATCAAACAAAGCTAATATATTTGTTAAAGCTTCATTTTTTCTGTAATAGATTTGAGCCTTACCCCTGGCCAGAATGTCCTTTTCTTTGTTAGGGATTGATAGTATTTAAAAAAAAAATCTCTTGGCCTGCTAATAATGTTGTAGATATAGCTAAATTGGCAGTTAATCTTTGTGAGGTTTTTGTGCTGCGTTATGTGATTTATTAGTGCCATGTATTACTAACTATAATCATTCTGGTGCAACTGTCAGAGGTCAAGCTCCAATGGAAAGCTGAGCAGGAGAGCTGGAAAATTGTCAGATGGGAGCCCTAGTTTATTGAAACGAAGTTCTGAAAAGAGGACTTCTACAGCTGTGGTACTCTCAGCTGTATTCTGATCTTGATGGCAAAAGAAGAAAAATATATTAGTAGTTGAAAGAACCATGTTCTATCCATGAGAAAATAATACAAGTTGTCTCTTTGGGATCTGTTCACATATTTTTATATTAAGATTTGGTATTCATAATGCTGATGAAGAATATATTGAACACTGAAATGATGTCTTGTTTTTCTCTGGTGGAAGCATGTCTTGAGGGACACCTCAAGAAACAGTAGGAACCGAGACAAACCAGCTTATGTTGTGGTTTCCAAGCGAGAAGAACAGCTGCTTTCTGATAAATCTATTGCTTCAGAATCCGCTTCTGGAGCTGAAATATTGGAAGAAGATAGTGGTATGCATCCATAATGAGTAGATTTTGCTTCATCATGATTCCTACTTAATGATGAGAATAGATGATGATGCCAGGGATAGAAAAGAAGACTGGTGGAGGAAAAATCTTTTATTGAATAATAATACTGTAAATGGCTGAGTCAATGTGGATGACCATTTTTATGATCCTTTATTTGTTTCCAAGTCCAGAAATAATTGAATTAATTAATAAAATTTTGATCATGCATTTGTTTTTATACCATTCTCCATGATGAGATGTTGCCAGGTGATCCATGTTAGCAAGTTTATTTTTGTATACATATTCCTTTTTGTGGGGATAATAACTTTTTGACCTGGTTGAATATTTCAGGAGTTTCTGAAATTACTGATTCTGGGGAAAAGAAAATTCTTCTTTTGAAGGGGAAAGAAAAGGAAATTCAACACGTAAGTGTTTATTTCTTGCTACTGAATGTCAGAAAAGATTTGTTTATTATGCATCTCTCTTTGTGCCATAATGGAAGTATCTTTCTTTGTCATCCTTGTGTACTTCTAAAGTGGGTGACTTCACTCTACTGACTATACCTCGGATATCTTGTGATTTTTTCCCAGGTGAAAAATGTGATGGGCTCAGCAACACTTAAGCAGAACCATCGGCATGAAGGTAGTGGGAGGATAGTAAGAGCCATTCTTGTGAACAGGGAAGCACACCAAAGCTCGAGACCATTGCAGCCTGACAAGAAAAAGCAGAATTCATATCTTGATAGGGAAAAAAGGCCTCCTCAAGCCCCAGCTGTGCGAGCAGTTCCTAAAGATATAAATGGACTCCCTGAGGAGAAAACTTCTGCAAATGATCCACATGGTTTTCGGAGTGAGAGGTTAGAAAGATGCATAAGAAATAAGGATAGACCTGATCGTGTTGTATGGACTCCTCTTCGTCGTTCTGATGGATCACATACAAACGATAAGTCTCTATCATCTGCTTCTTTATCTGCGAAGTCACCGGTGGACTCTGAGGGTAAGAGGTTATATGTAGCAAGGGTAGCTAAATCGAGGCTATCATTATTTGTGAAAGTTCTGGAAAAGCACGGAATGCTCTTTACAATATTTTGCAGACATTTTCTACTTCCTATAGAAAGTGTATTTTGCTTTGGAAATGCTAATAAAGTCTTGGCAGATTGTGATCTCGGAAAAGTTTCAAGATATAATTGTAGAAAAATGAGAAATATTTAAATTGTTTACTCACTGCTTTGTATGTTTCTGTTGCAAATGTGATGTGTTCCACGAAGTTTGAGGAATGAGCATAGGGAATGACTAGAAGAAGTTGTGGTGAATCCTGGTTTGACAGTTTGCAAAAGTTCTACACAACCAACTTTTATATCTTTCTTCAAGTAAAACGTTTTGAACAGATCTTAAGCCTTATTAATCTTAAGGTTTTACACCTGCTGGGGCTGCTCAAGCAATTGTTAGAGAATTGTCTTTATTCTAAGTTTTAAAATATGGTCAGATTTAAGAAAAAATATGGCTGGTTTCTTAATGTCGTGGAACTCAAATGAGGATTTTAAAAGATTTGCATGGTGAATGCAGGCAATGCAGAAGTGAGAATCCTTTCAAATAGACGGGACATCCAATCTTCTCTGGAGAATGGTTGGTTTTGGTTCCAGAATGGCAGGCGTTTTCAATACTTTTCCACTTCCTCTGATTACATTATGGGTGCCATGAATTAATTTTTAGTCAATTGTTGTATTGGGGGTTTTTTAATATGCTTTCACTCTATAAGATACAAAAATGGCCGGACCATTTTTCCTGCTAACAAAAATTTCAGCAAGATTGAGATGTGAGTGCTGAGATGCTGTGATCGGGAAATAACTGTTGTTGAACTACAACGTGTAGGGTTACACAAGCCTGCTGGCCGTCGAGGCCAGTCACAAGGTGGGAAAGATCTTGATGGTTTACCCATTTCTACCGATGGCAAAACTTCTAAGAGGGGAGGAGGTGCTGGATATTGTCCACTTGAGGTGCATGCCATTTTGCTTTTTCGTTTTAGCTGGCTATCATTTCATTTATATTTACTGTTGGAGGAATCTGACTTCAAATTAAATATTACTTATACAGAAGCAAGTGTGGGTTCAAAAATCCAGCTCTGGATCATAGCAGATTCATGATAGGTATAATTTTTTGTCCCCTTTATAATGTTATAGATGTGCTGCCAACACCAAGAACTGCTATTTGGTTAGCTGTCTATTACAGCAAAGATGGTTGATTGCCTCTTCTTAATCTGTTACAGTGGAGTGAAATGCTCAGTATTCTGGTGCTTTTGAAAAGTGGATCTGCCAGTGGCTAGAGAGGCTAGAGGCAGCATCTCCTCTCTACTGACTTCTAGTCAGGGAGTCAGGATAAAAGTCTTGCCAACAAGAAGTTGGATTTCCCATGAGCAGGAGAGGTCCTGGAGGAAGTCTATTCTACAGTTGGTTTGTGGATATTGATGTAAAACTAATGCTTGCTAGGTTGAGTGTGTGTGTGTGGACCTAATTCGCTGCAGAGAAGGGGAGAAGAGAAGAACGAAACAGAACCTATCAGTAAGATGTATAGCATAACATCGGCAATCACTTTGAACCAACCCTCTTTCCATCTTTATTGAGGAAGAAGATATAAGCTCTCGGAGTAGCTGCAGATGACCACTGCTCTTGCCACAGACTCAATAGGGGACTCGGAGAACTCCAGGTTTTTATATTCCTGGTTTCCTTTCTGTTCAAGTAGTTGGGCTGTGGACACATGGGTGGGGCACTGATCCTCACACGCTTCTCCATCCTATGTAACAGTACTTGGTAGTATTTCGTATCAGAGGGAGAGCAAGTGTGTAGTCACAGCCTGGTTCCATTTTCAACGGTACGTCCTTGTTAGCAGGGCAAGTCAGGAGTCATATCACTGCAATGCTGCTCGAGGGTAGGAATTTAATTGGAATGTACAGGCCAAAGAAGAAGAGAATGAAAGGGCTTTAGGTGGTGCGTTTTAGCTTGGTGGAAGTAGTGCTTGCCGTTCCTTTGCTAAGAGGTTTGAGTCCTGTTTTGAGAAACTGTACTTGTATGAAATTGCAGAATGGATTGGTACTGCTTGTTGCTTCTTATACGGCTGCTGTTAGTTTGGGAAATGAACTCTTGTGATGCTGTGGGGGCATTGTTCCATGTTTGTGCCCCTATTGGATCACAGCCTTATAGCTGTCGATTATACATCCTAGATAGGGTTTGTGGAGCAGTTCTCGGGAGATTGTTTCATTCGATATGGTAGGAAGAGTTGTTAAGGGGTTGCAATTTTTTGAAGTCCGTATCATTAGCTATTCAAGTTTGCTCAGCATAACTAATTTTTACTTGTCATAATTATTCATATTAAAGTTGTAGTGTAATCTTAATTATTAAAGCTCTAATATTCAAATACTTTTTTCATTTATAAGGCTTAAATTTAGCCGAATTATCTCGGTAAAAACCATGTTAGTTGCACGTGCTCATATGACTACTTCTCAGCTATTGTCGAACTGGGGCCCGAAT
Source organism: Sonneratia alba (assembly GCA_900174645.1). Lineage (NCBI taxonomy): Eukaryota > Viridiplantae > Streptophyta > Magnoliopsida > Myrtales > Lythraceae > Sonneratia > Sonneratia alba. Next base: position 2,088,593 of record FWPY01000071.1, read on the forward strand.
GTCTATCCATTGGGGTGGATGTAGTAATGACAGAAGTCTTGAGGGTCAGAGTGGTTCTGGACTTGAAGGTGAAGGGTGTAATTGTTACCGGGAGCAACCTTGAGGGTGCGAAGTGGTAACGAGACAAGCCTGGGGGGTGCGAGTTACAATTTTTCCCGCCAGGAGATCAACGAACCTGACGTGGCCATCTTCAAAGCTACAGAAAACAGGAAAGAAACGCTTGAATCACAGTAGCCCGATGGTTAACAAATAGCGAAACGCAAATCACTCCGCCAGGCGCCTCTCTGTTCACTATCTTCAATGGCGCTGAGCTCCTCGCTTCATCCCAGCCCTCTGCTATCCTCGTCTTGCTTCGTCAAGCTCGGCGGCGGACGGAGGAGCGGTTCCCGCGCTCGCACTGTCCTGGCGCGGACTTCGACCGACGCGTACTCACCTTCCAAGGAGAAGACCGCCAGGTCCTTTCCAGGTGTTCTGCTCTTTTCCTCGCTCGTGATTTCGTTGGTTATATTTTCCAATTGTGTGATCGATGGTACGGGTGTGCCGGAGACGGAGAGTTTCTGAGGACGAGTCGGGAAGTTTTAGGTGACTGTAGATCCGATGCTGGAGAAATGTGCTGGTTCTAGAAAACGTCATGATTCCTCTCTTTGTCAAGTCCGCTCCACTAGATGATATGTGAGTGAATTGACCAAATGTTAATTAAATTGCGAGTAACGCACGCAGTGACTTAAGCAAATCCTCGTTCCGTAGTATAATGGCTTGAGAGAACACTATATTTTGTGAGAGTTGATCAGAACTTAGTGGTTGTATGAGCTACTTGGTCATTACGCGCTTTGGAGATGTCTGGGATCATTTCAATTGAGTATTTACGGTCACATTAATAAAAAAAGGCATTGAAAGTTCTGCATGACGTGATTTTAAGATTTTGACGTTAAATGACAGTCTATATCCATGTCAATCCATGTTCCTTTTAGTCCTGGATACAACTAATATTCAGGAAGAGTTAGCAACCAAGTTATGTTGCTTACATTCAGTATATAATAGTAATCAAGCTTATTGTGGCTGAAAGTTGGATGGTTTATTTGGAAGTAAGAAATTTGATGTGCATGATACTTGTTTCTTGCTAACATGCCATTTTTTTGTTTCCCATGTGGCTTCTGAGATTTGCACCAGTAGTACTAATGTATGTTGCAATGGTGAAGGGAAGCCTGAGGCTGATGTTGTTATAATTGGAAGTGGTATTGGTGGGCTGTGTTGTGCGGGACTCTTAGCTAGATACCAGCAAGACGTTCTTGTTTTAGAAAGTCATGACCAACCCGGAGGTGCTGCTCATGCTTTTGAGATCAGTGGCTATAAATTTGATTCTGGTCCATCTTTATTCTCTGGCTTTCAATCTAGAGGTCTGCAGGCAAATCCTCTTGCCCAGGTGTTTAATATTGTCTTTCTCTGGTTAACTGATTATTTGGGGGGTAGTCTTGAGTTTGAGGTGTGGGCTTTTGATATGTGAATTGAAATATCCATCGTCATTAAACTCTACTTCAAAATTCCTTCTTGCTTTCTCAAATCAATTCTCTTCACTGAGAGAAAACTTGTTCTTTTATGTTTTCATTTGCAGCTTTCTTTACTGATGTGGGCTTTACTTAATATTATTATTCATGTCCTTTTCAACCCAAATCGATATGATCTAAGTTATTAATCTTTGTATTATCTCAGGTATTAGATGCATTAGGTGAATCAGTTTCATGTGTCAATTATGACTCTTGGATGGTGTATATACCAGAGGCTGAATTTCTGTCTCGCATTGGTCCAACAGAATTCTTCAAGGTATATTTCTTTGATATTATTAGCCAAACTGTCTCCGACTCTCTGATTTTCAGTTGATTGTTTGTGAATATTGTGATGCACCAGCAGATAAACTATCTAAAATTTGTTCTCTGGAAAGAGTGCATGGGATTATGTAACGTACAAGAGTACCAAAACAGTATGTTCTTATAAAGAGAAGTAAATGTGGAAATTTTTTAGCGGTCACCAGAAGTTCTCTGTTTGAGCAGTTGTCAGTCCCTTCTGGTTGGTGGTTGCCTTATTGGAATTTTCTTTGAATTGAAATGTGCACGAATGTATACCATCTCCTGCTTATGCTCAGATATTCTTGATATATTCCTTCAGGACCTTGAGAAGTATGCCGGACCTGATGCTGTACGAGAATGGCGGAAACTTCTGGCAAGTATCATGCTTTTCTATGTCTTTATTTGGTTGAGATGGTAACTTAATATTATTGTTGGAAACTGGACTTCTGAAACGGCAGTATCTTCTCGATACTTGATAGGTTAATGGACAGAAATCCAATCTTTCAGTCTCTTAAATTGAAAATGCTTTTTATGTGGTAGTTATTTATTTTTATCCCTGAGTTCAGACTCTCTTGGATGGAAACTTTTACAGGATGCAGTGCTTCCACTGTCAACAGCTGCCATGGCTCTGCCTCCTCTTTCTGTCCGCAGCGACTTGGGTGTTCTTTCCACTGCTGCAGCTAGATATGCCCCTTCTCTCTTGAAATCTTTTATAAAAATGGGGCCTCAGGGTGCTCTTGGTGCTACAAAGCTTCTCAGACCTTTCTCAGAGATTGTTGATTCATTGGAGCTGAAAGACCCCTTCATCAGGAATTGGGTGGATCTTCTCGCTTTTCTCCTTGCAGGGGTCAAATCTAATGGTATACTTTCAGCAGAGATGGTAACTATTATGCTACAATTTGGAGAGATCCTATTGAACTGCTGTTCTTATGTGTTCTATGCCTTTTTAAGAAGTATGTTCCCTGCACTAAGGATGAGAAATGACCAACCAAAGCTCTTTGTTTAATTCTCCTTTGACATCCTTAAGTAGGCATAGCTCTTGTTCACTTTGATTAGATCTCACTGCTTCTGCTTCAACTGGGAAGTTGCAGGTCGGAATGTTAAGTTTGACTCATCATTCCACTGCTTGAATATATGAGAAGTTATTGTTATCTTTCAGTTCTATGCCTTTATGATCAGGCAACATTTCACCCTCTCCTGCAGATCTACATGTTTGCAGAGTGGTATAAACCAGGCTGCAGTTTAGAATATCCTCTTCATGGGAGTGGAGCTATTGTCGAGGCCCTGATCAGAGGAATGCAGAAATTTGGTGGCAGAATTTCACTCCGGAGTCATGCTGAAAGCATTGTTGTTGAAAATGGCCGGGCCATTGGAGTAAAGCTGAGAAGTGGTCAAGTGAGTAGACCTAAAACAAATCCAAGATCAGCTAAATGGCTCTACATGATTAGATTTTCTTTTATGCTATATTGAAGAAGCAAATGTACATGGGCAGTTTGTTCGTGCCAAGAAGGCCATTGTTAGCAACGCATCCATGTGGGATACTCTAAGCTTGTTGCCCAAGGAAGCTGTTCCTAAGTCATATACTGACAGGGTCAATGCAACACCACAGTGTGAATCCTTCATGCATCTCCATCTAGGTTTCGATGCTGAGGTGAGCATTTAAAACTATGTATAGATGGAAGTGTCACTCTTGGAATTGGATTGTACATATTCTCTCTAATTTCCTACCCAATAAATTTGCTTCAAGGACCTTCGAGTCAAATTCTTCAAGCAAATGAACTTAACTTTCTTTCCGTGTTCAAGTAGAAAATTTTGTATAGTTTTTACATTCCAGTTCTTTTCTAATTTAAGTGCTGACTCAATTCTTCTGATTTTAAAGTTCTCCTGGTCTAGTTTCAATTATTTCACTCTTCATCTGCATTAAAAGCCATTATTTGTGGAGGTTGTGGGCCATAACAATCAGTTGGTATCTTTAATGTCTCTGGTTCATGAGGCTGAGCTTCTGAAGGAATTATCTGATGTCAATAGGGGATATCCGAGGATCTGGGCATTCATCATATAGTCGTGAATGATTGGGACAGAGGAGTGGATGCTGATCAGAACGTGGTTCTGATATCTGTGCCTTCTGTACTAAGTCCCGAGCTGGCACCTCCAGGCAAGCATGTGTTGCATGCTTACACCCCAGGAACTGAACCGTATGGCCTGTGGGAAGGACTTGATCGCAGAAGCAGCGAATATAAGAAGCTGAAAGATGAACGATCAGAGGTAAACTTGTGAGCCCTCACAATCATTTCTTTTGATACCTCAATTGAAGTATATCTAATCTGTTATTGGGAAAGTTTGCTACTGATGCAAACTCTCTTCTTAGTTAGATCATCCATCTTAAATGAACAGCTTTACTGATATCGGAAGATTGCACCAGGTTATGTGGAGAGCTGTTGAGCGTGTCCTTGGCAGCAGTTTCAGCCGTGAGAAATGTGAGGTGAAGCAAGTTGGGACACCCCTGACACATAAACGTTTCCTTCGGAGGAATCGGGGGACGTATGGGCCCGCTATACAGGCAGGTAAGGACTCTTTTCCCGGGCATTCAACTCCCATAGAGCAGCTTTACTGTTGTGGGGACTCCACTTTCCCTGGAATTGGGGTTCCTGCAGTCGCTGCCAGTGGTGCAATCGTAGCAAATTCGCTAGTGGCTGTATCCAAGCACACCGAGCTGCTTGACGCTGTTGGAATATGAACGAACCTTCTAATCAAGAGTATAATATATCTCCTGCTGATGTCTTTGAGTTATTTCAATGCCCTGGAGATTGCTTCTAGGCTTTTTGCTTTGTGCATATCTGCACTTAGTCGAATTTTGACTGGTAATAGGCTCAGGCCAGTCCGTGGGAAGGATCATCTCCAGTAATCACGGCATTATTTTCCGACCTTTTTTTCTTGCATCTCCATAGGTACGTGATTGCTTTGGGTATGAAAGCAGTGCCAGCCCGGTAGAGCTTCTCGAGTCGGTCTTTACCAGACGAAGATCTCTTGAATTTGCATTTCAATCTGATCCAACCCAATCCCGTCGTCATCCTTGTTACTATGAACATTCGGGATTTTTATCTTAATTCTATAGACACGGGCGAGACAATCATAAAGGGGAATACCAATTCAAATGGTCGTCTATATGAATACATAGATGGGCTAGATCAGTGAATATGCACAAACACAATACAAAAAATAAACAAAACAAGGAATTTTGTTCTCTTTCCTGGGGAAAAAAGGACGAAAAATAGTGAGTATTGCTATGGATATCTATTAGTTTCCCCTGTCAGAGGCACATCGAAGTTTGGTCAAGGTGGTAGTATTACGTGAAGAGCATTCATTGAGTGTCAGATTTTCTCATCCTTCAGACGATATGGTACGATGATTGTCGTGGCGCAATCCAAGCTGTCTCAGCTCGTTGTCGATCTGACTCTTTGCCTTTACGGTTGCTCCCCCTTGTTGTAACACTGTCCTTCCCAGATAGTCGCCCTCGGACTGTGCGGGAGGCTATCGGCCCTGTCAAGCCTCCGGTAACCATAGGCTCCATAGTCGTCCAAGTATCCCAAGTTATTGCCTCCACTGGCCGGCCGGTAGCTTTTTCCGCCTGGGTAGTGCAAACCGATCCCTTGGTTTAGAGGGCTCTTGCCGATGTCTGCCCTCCCAACCACGGTGGCAGATGCTAGCTTATCGTGCCCGGATCCCCGGTAGGGCTCAACCTGGAGTGGCCTCGGATGATGGTAGCTATACTGATGTTGGTGGCTGTGGCTGTGGTGGTGGTGCTGATGGTGATTAGGCCCGTAGTAGTGGCCGTACTGCTGGTGACCCGGGGCATACCCCGCAGGCCCATGACTGGCTTGCGGGACGTTTCCGAGCCCATACAGGACTGGAGAGCTATGGACCTTGTGCATAGGATGGAGCGGATTATTCCCATGGTAGCTTCTCACCGAAGCGGCCTCCTGAGTCAAGGCGGCATATTCCGGGTTGCTGTCGGGAGACTGCGATTTTGGGGAGGAGCAGGCGGACGAGATGCTGAAAGTCGCCCGGCTCGGGCTGTAAGGGCCGAAGCCCTTGGGCAGGCGCGGGCTCGGGCTCGGGCTCAGGTTCATCCGGATGATCCCATTCACCGCGTCGATGTAACGCTGCTCCAGAGCGTGCGGGTCCAAGGACGCCACCTGCTGGGTCTCGATCACAGTCGGCACCGAGGGGAAGAGGAAGGCCCGGAGTCTCGGGGACCCCTCGCCGGCGTGGCGGTCGTACTCGTCAAACATGTGCTTGAGGTCCTCGTCCGATTTTACCGACACGAGGGCATCGAGGTCCTCCGCCGCGAGCTGGTACTTCAGGATCATGTCCCCTTCAAACAGGGCGCTCAGCTTCTTCATCAATTCTGTATCCATCGAAATTCAACAAAAACAAAAACAAACAAAAATCAGCAGGGCACCCTCGTTCTCCCGGCAGCCAGGCGGGCGTGGGGAGAGAATGTCACGCACCAGAGAAGGGGATGTTGCGGGGGACGGAGACGACGCGGGTCTCCCCGCCGACGTACTTGAGGTGGCCGTCGGCGGGCCTGGGGAGGATCTTCCCGCCGTGGCTGCAGAGGAACTTCACCTTGTTCTTGGGCGAGCTCGGGGCCGAAGCCACCTCGTCCCCGCTGCCGCTCACCGGCATCGGTTCCTTCCCGCCAATCGCAGCCGCCGACGAGTGAACCCGACAGAAGAACAGCGCGAGACGTAGGAGGATCAATTCAATGGCGGGGGGACGAATGCACGCACTGAGATGACCGGAAGGATCAGAGCGGGAGAAGAGCTCAACCGGCAGGACATGAAAGGTATAAAAATTTAGCAGAAACGATTTTAAAATTGAGCAGCGAATGAATTGCCGAAATGGGGGAATGGCATTTATAAGGAATTCAAAAAAGGCAAGAAAATGAAACGGAAAAAAAAAACAAATTTAGTTAATTAAATCCATATTTTTTGGCTTAAATTACCGCGGTGCCCTTATCCCGAAATCTTTGCGGGAGATAATTCTTTTTTGGATAAAGTTGAGGTCCTAAAATTATCAAGTGACAGTTTATTTCCATTTTTGTAGGCATAATATTGGGATTTTTGTTCTATTATTATTATGATTATTATTTTATATAAAAATAGCATATTTCCACAAAATCTTCTTTAATATCAAAAAAGATTCCCACAAATTCATGACAGGTGTTTGATTCCTCCGACCAATATCGCCGACATTCCTTGAACCCACGAATATCAATTCCTTATCTAGAGGTATGTCTACATATTGGGTGACAATTTTTTCCACACTAAAAGTTAGCGGTAAATTTAGAACGTAACAGGGATAAGTATGGAATAAGTGGTAATAGAAGTTCCCATATCGAATACGAAACATCCTCGGCTGGTGTCGAAATCACTCCATCAAATCTATTTAATTTGATGTCGAAAAAACTGTATTAATAAATAATGCGGAAAAATTTAAATTTATATTATTTTACTGTGTTTTTTCTGTGAGCACCCTGAATTATGCATTCATTATTTTTTTCACTTTTATTATTATAAGAAAATAAGAAATAATTTACTAGCACGACACAAACCATCCATATTTACTACGTGGGATAATGTACTGTAACCATGGTGGAGGGTATTCTGGTACTTTCCAGCCATCGATCGGACTCAATCTTTGTCACTTGTCGGAATATAGAAACTCCGAAGCTGCCCGTCGTGGCACTGAAGGAGCTCAGGGATGGGCCCCGCATCCGCTTGCGTGGCGAGGCTGGAAGCTTGTTCTCATGTGATGTGGGCCCCACACAACTCGGATATCACGTTCTCCCATAGCCTGATGTGTCTGGACCAGGCCCAATACCCTACCTGGACTTATGGGCCTATGGTGGGCCGAGCCCACAATCCAATTTCCGAGTAATCGCACCGAGGGCCCTAATCTGAGGGTCATTTTCAGTTCATACCCCCAATATTTTCTATTCACGTTTTCACCACAGACGATTGTCCAAATTGATCTTTGTTCTTTCCAACTTGACATATTCAACAATAACAATTTCGTAGATCCCAGACAAGTTGCTTCAAATCCAGCATTTTGTCTCCATAAAATCGTGCGAAATTGAGAAGAAGCAAACCCAAGACTCCTAATATCTAGCATAGAGCGGGAATCATGAAATCACGAGTAAAAACGAATTGAAATTGACATAAGCAAGAGCATCGAATATGATCGAGCAAATCTCAAAATGGGCTTCCATGTATATAACGTCCACTTGATCAGAGATACTCCAGACATCCGTTCGTTGAGTTTCCTGTGAATAATAGCGAGTATAAACACAATGTTCACCGAGAAGTGGTGAGTCTGGTGGCTGGTTAATTGCTAGGAGAGAGCGACAGTATGTTCATGGGAAGGCCAGTTGATCCCTTCTCTTTGGCAGGGGAGTGGTGCAGGCTGGGCTATGTACCTTGGGTGGCCCTCTCCGGGCATCACGACCGACAAATCTGAAGCATAGGATGTCGGCACCTGTTTGTGTTTGATTTCGACAGATACGGACGCATCATATAAGGAAGAATATTGGAGTCATCGACATCAGTTCTGAACAGATTCGCTTACCTGGTGTTGATTCACGATCTTCTGCGACAACCCCGCTTCAAGAGAGATGTCGGTCGTGGCTTCAGGTGGATGGAAAGAGTGGATCGGCCTAAAGAGATGCTCGAAGATGGCCATGATAAGGAACATTGATATCAGTATTGCAGTGGCAACAAAACCGAAGGATATCGCATTGATGGAAGCTCCAAGACTCTTCCATGGAGCTTCTGTCTCTAATCCCACTTGGGACGGGCTCGACTCCGAGGTGGAGTACACGCTCCAAGGCTTTGATCTCTCAGGGACGAATTCGTTCATCTCTGCCTGTACAAAGCCTTCCTTCTTCTTACTTCATGATGGATTTCTTCGTCTGCACCTTTGAGTCGATTCGAATTAGTTCATTCCTGCAAGAAAGTTTGTTTGCTGATATATAAACATTCTGTCAAAACCATCTTTCCTGGACAATGTGAAAGGGATCACTCCCAAACCAATGCACAGTTGAAGCCAAAAATTGCCGGCAGTATAAACATGATTGAGCCAATGAAATTCGATGAACTAGGCACACACACTCGATCAAAGACTAAGCTAGACCGTCCCAAGTAATCGCAAAACTTCATACTTAACAGTTACAGCACGGGCTTAGAAGATACGCCTTTCCTCTGTGGGTGAAAATCTTTACTTTCTAACAAGAACAAACTTCCTAATTGCCAATTCAACTCTTTCTCCTACCACACCAACTGCTGATCATCAAACTGCATGAACCTTAAAGCTGCTGGAGGCATAATTCTTCATCTTAAGGAGAACCTCAGACAGAACAAAATCGACAAGCAGAAGATCACTTGGGATCTTTGTAATTCATCTTAGCAGGAAAGAAAAAGCATGCACAAAAAATGGGGTCCTGAAACCAAACCTACAAGAGATTGCAGAGATCTGTTTTGGTCTCTCGAGTAAGCACTATATCTCCTTTAGCTTCAAATCTTCAGCAGCTTAACCCGCAATGCAAGAACGAAGGAACAACTAATAAGTCCTACATGTGTGTATATATATATATATATATTTACAATTGTTATCCTAGTATTTATTATTAGTGAATTTTTCGTATCATTTTACGGTTCTTTTTCTCATATCTCATTCCAAATCCATGCTCCTCTTTTCTAAATAAAAAAAACAAAGCAAAGCTTGAAAGGCCCCACTGAAAAATGTAAAGACAAAGTTTCATGATCATCCCAGCAGAGCACTCCACCCCACAACACCCCCTAGAAAAGGAAATATGAAGGTTTCGTTATAATTTCATCCATTTTATTTTTTATTTATTTGGGTGACAGACTCGATTCACTTGATCGAAGCACAGCCTCGGAATAAGTGCCCATAGCTTTTCGTTTTCTGGGCATCCATTTAAACACATTATTGAGGGTGGAAAAAATGGAAAATGCATGGAATATTGGGTTATTTATTCCTGTCCCTCTGATCTAGAGATCAAAAAAAAAAATGGGGAATATGTACGCACGTACATATAATATATATGCATATGTATTTTCCACCGGATGCCCACTTCCTGGATTGGATTGAAAAGACATGGATTTTATGAGTGCAGTGGAGCCCCCAACAATGATGTGATTGTTTTAATCTAGAATTGTTTCCTAGCCTTCCTCCTCTCTCTGCCTTTTCATTTTTGGGTACCTTTTAATTGTTAATTGGATCTTAATTGTCCTCTTAATTTGTGAAAGAAAATAGAGAAACTTCCTTGTGTTATTGTGCAGAGCACAAGTGGATCGATTAGGTATTATCGACTGCAACTGATTAAAGCAGAGTATGAAAGGATGGAAGATATCACCTTCTTAATGTCCACGAGTTCAGTGGATTCCGACCGACGATCGATAAAAAGCTCTCCCAATCACAGCACTCAAACCCTTGAGACCCATGTAGCCAGAGATTGCCTGCCTGCTATGACCGGTGACCCCTTCGAGGGGGGATGATCCCGACCCGTAGTAAGAGGAGTGAGGCCAGACCCGTAGTAAGAGGGGGCCATGACGACCACCTAAAAATGCCAACAGGGGATTCTAAACTGTCCCTATGAGGTTGTACGGAGGCATCCTTGACCATCAACAGTATGCTATCTTTTATGTGGATAGATTAGTAATTATGATATCTATTTTTTCCCTTGGATAATTAGTCATACATATATATGAACATCTGAATCGAATGGAAGGGGAGGCACACGTTGGAATTGATCATAGTTTGGGGGGATCTCTCTCGATTGATGATTGGATTTCGAGGGCATCAAAATGGGAATTCCAAAATCAGATTCCACCATTACCACTCGGGCTGTAAGCTGTAATCATAACAGGGCCTGCAAAAATCACACACAAAATCCCCTCCCTCTCACCCTCACCCTCACCCTCACCAACCCCACCACCATCATATTCTCCCACTCATATTAAACAATTAAAAAGAAATTAAAAGTAAGAGATGGATTGAAAAAGGAAAAGGCTGCTGACTGATATCTGCTTAATTGGACCAGCTTAAATAATCGAGGGGCCACCGAAATTACAGTCCACACACATAAATACATACATATATATATGTATGTATGTTTATCATGAGTAAGTAATTCATTTTAAGTTTATATGAATTAATTAAAATCAATAATTAGTGATGAAGGGACGGATCCAGGAAATATCTTCAAGTGAGGGCAAATCTCCACAAAGGGATATGAGGAAGAATTCAAGGGTGAGCGAATCTCGATAAAGGGATCAAAGGAAGAATATAAGGGGAGCAAACTGAGTTAATCTAACAAAAATTAGATTATCTTCTCGAAGGAAGTTAGAATTCCTCCAGCATATATAGATATGTTCCTTCTTTTTTTTTAAAAATTCTATAAATATTTTAACCATTTCACCGTATATCCCCCTTCAATAATATTTTTTTATTTAAATCTTATAAATAAAAAAATTTTATCACTCAACAAGTCAACTCGACTCTTACATAGGTTGATTATATTCCCATTAAATTTGTACAATTAAGGTGGTGCACATAATATATATATATATATATGTAGGTGAGCTACTTCAGGGAAAATAATAATAATAATAATTTATTTCCTCTACTAGGAAGGGAGAGCACGCACTTACAAGAGATAAAGTAGGCATTGTCGAAAAGTTAAAAAGATTCAAGGAATCTAATCTTGGTCTCTCTGTCTGCCTTGTCTGCCTTTCCCTTTACTTCTTCAACCACGAGAAGCTTTCCTCCCTCAAACCGCTTTCGCTTCAGCACTCGCCTGTACGTTCAACGCGAGAATCAACCGAGCAGATCGACTCAGCGATCCTCCTCGTTCGACCTAAGGGGATCGAGGCTCTTACCGAAGCTCGCTCCTGCGGCCCACACAGCCGGTCGTTTAGGATGAAGATGTTGTGGATTCTGTCACAGGGAGACAATTGGAGAGCTTTGTTGGGCCTAACCCCTGATTACAAGGCCCAAGAGCTCTCCATCCCTTCAGTCTCACACTGTCACTTCAATCAGCCTAAATTGTGGGACATCACTGTGTGGCCGGCTCACAGCCATTTTGACTCGTCTGCGATATGTTCCATTAGTTCTTCTCCACACACTCCGAGATACGATCACAAAACAATTTCTCTCGGTTGGAATGTGGTTTGCTCCATTCTTCCTTTTCCCACTTTCGTGTGACCACAGCAGTCTCTTTGTTGAAGTTGTCCAATGGTTAAGGGGTAGGTATAAAGAGGGTTGTCCCCTCAAATCGTGCATGGCATGGCATGGCATGGTATGGTATAGTGGAAGAGATAAAACCAAAAAGAAGAAGAAGAAGAAGAAGAAGAAGATGATGATGAATAGCCCATATTATCTCCTCCTCCACTATGCATCCCATCTTTATGGCACAATCATGACATGTTGATCATTTCAGAGGAAGAAAGACGCGTTGCAAGCAATGATTTTTGTAATAATCATCACTCTCCTTCTCCTCACACCCTCATTGTCCTCCTTATGAATCGCATCGCATCACCGTCCGACCCATTTAATTCCTGCATACTTGCATGTACTAGAGCAAAAGTGGAGAGTGTGACGGCTGAAAATTTGACAAAATTACACGTATGGCTTTGAATGTTAGAGAGTGAAGACATAACCCTATTTTATGCTCACTTAAAATAGCAAAAATCAACATAAAAATTTCATGGGAAATGACTGAAAGTAAACCTCGAAGCACTACACTGTGAATGCTCTTGAATCCAATCCCTACAATTTTGATACTATTCAAGGATTGATGATACGGTGGCTCCTCATTCTCTGTGGGAATAAAGGTGGCTCCTTTAAACTAAAGCTAAGCTAGGCATTTCCTCAAAAAAATTAAAAAATTAAAAAAATAAAAGATAAAAAGGAAAAAGAAAAAGGGAAAGCAACCACTCTTACCTTTTTACCCCCCACCAATCTCAGCTTTAAATTTCTGTTATATCAACGGCTCTATAATTCTCTGTATCACTCCTCCTCCCCTTTCTTCTCCTCCTAATCTAACTTTTGCCTAAAGGAACCACACAGAGACAGACAGACACGCATAGATTTTCGTCTGTCTTACATGCAGAACTCCAAGCAAAAGAGGATAGCTGGATAGGAAAGTCGGGAGCTTTGCCTTCTTTACTGATCTTTCACCGAAATGCATGATGGTTCGTTCAGTTTAAACACGTTCAAATCTCCCTACATTTCCGTCATTTCATGCTCGGTGGTCAGGCCCCTTCCTTGGAGGTAAACTGAGCGCGATAGTCTCCAGCTGGAGTGGAGGAGTCAAGGCATGATTCTTATTGTCTTGACAGTTCTGATCCTGAGAGTAGTACAACAATGTTCTCCATCTTCTTTGCTTGGAGATTTCGATGCTCTAGTAGAGATGAAGAGAGGATTCGAGTCTCCTGAGCCAGCTTTGTGCACTTGGAACTCGTCGAGCCCCCACTCTGTGTGCTCATGGGCCGGGATCAGATGTCAGAGGGGACGAGTGGTATCCATCGATCTGACCGATTTGAACCTCCAAGGCTCTGTCAGTTCTGCTTCCATTTCGAGGCTCGACCGGCTTGTTGAGCTCTCCCTTTCAGGAAACAACTTTGGGGGTCCAATCTCCATCTCGAACTTGAGCAGGCTTCGGGTGCTCAACATCTCGAACAATCAATTTATAGGGTGCTTGCAGTGGAACTTCTCCAGTATCAGGAACCTGGAGGTGCTCGATGCTTATAACAATAACTTCAGTTGTCCGCTTCCACTTGGAATTTTGAGCTTACACAACCTTGAGTTCTTGAGCCTCGACGGGAATTACCTCAGTGGGAAAATCCCTGAAAGTTACGGAAGTTTTGCTCGCCTGAAGTACTTATCTCTCGCTGGGAATGAACTGCATGGAAAAATACCGGCCGAGTTGGGGAACTTGACTAACCTGAGGGAGATTTACCTGAATTACTACAATGAGTTCGAGGGCGGGATTCCGAGAGAGCTCGGCAATCTCGTCAATCTAGTCCACATGGACCTCTCCTCGTGTGGATTGGATGGCAATATACCTAGAGAGTTGGGGAGTCTTAGGTCTCTCAATACGCTGTTTTTACATATGAATCGCCTATCAGGTCCGATTCCTCAGGAGCTAGGGAACCTAACGGGATTGGTGAACCTCGACCTGTCCATCAACTTACTCACAGGAGAGATTCCAGCGGAGTTTGCAAATCTCAGGCGCCTTGAGCTTCTGAATCTTTTCATAAACAGGTTTCATGGATCAATTCCTGAATTCGTTTCTGACATCCCCAGATTAGGAAGACTTGGGCTTTGGAGGAACAACTTCACCGGCATGATACCCAGGAACCTAGGCCAAAATGGCAGGCTTCAGCAACTCGATTTGTCCTCCAACAAGCTCACAGGCACAGTCCCACCTGATCTATGTGTGTCCAATCAGCTGAGGGAGTTGATTCTCCGTGAGAACTTCCTATTTGGACCGATCCCAAAAAGCCTCTGCCTGTGCACTAGCCTTGTCCGGGTAAGGCTAGGGCAGAATTACCTGAATGGAAGCATTCCTGAAGGATTCATTTACTTGCCCAATCTGAACTTGTTAGAGCTACACAACAATTTCCTGTCAGGTACATTGTCAGAAAATTGTCAAAATAGATCACTGCAGAAGCCTAGTAGGTTGAACAATGTGAACCTGTCTAACAACTTGCTCTCTGGGCCTTTACCCATTTCCATCTCAAACTTCTCTGACATTCAGATCCTTGTGCTCAATCGGAACAGATTCTCGGGTCCAATCCCATCATCTTTGGGAGCCTTGATAGAAATTGTAAAGCTTGATCTCAGTCAGAACCTTTTATCAGGTCAGATTCCTAGAGAAATTGGGAACTGCAACCATCTTACTTACCTTGATATGAGCCAGAACAATCTCTCCGGTTCAATCCCGCCTGAAATTTCTGATGTTCAGGACTTGAGTTACTTTAACGTATCAAGAAACTACCTGAACCAACCCATTCCTGAGAAACTCGGCACAATGAAGAGCCTTACAAATGTGGACTTCTCCTTCAATGATTTCTCCGGAGAAATTCCTGAATCAGGGCAGTTCTTGGCCCTCAATGCTTCTTCCTTCATTGGCAATCCTCGCCTTTGCGGAACAATCCTCAGAGATCCTTGCAACGTTACTGTGCTGTTCAAGAACAAGATAGGCAGCAGAGGGCCGTCTAACATGAGGCTCATTATAGCGCTTGCAGTGTTAGTATTCTCCCTAGCATTTGCGGCTGCAGCAATTCTCAAGGCCAAGTCGTTCAAGAGGAAGGGCAACAGAGCATGGAAAATGACCACGTTCCAGAAGCTCGACTTCAGTGTTCTGGATGTCCTCGACTGTTTGAAAGATGGGAATGAGATTGGTAGAGGCGGCGCTGGCATTGTTTACCATGGAAAAATGCCAAATGGGGTTGAGATCGCTGTAAAGAGACTTCAGGGAATCGGTGCCAAGAATCACAATGATCATGGGTTCCGAGCCGAGATTCAGACACTTGGAAACATCCGCCACCGGAACATCGTGAGACTACTTGCATTCTGCTCAAACAAGGACATGAACCTCCTTGTCTATGAGTACATGAAAAACGGAAGCTTAGGAGAGGCACTTCACGGTCAGAAGGAAGGAATGTTCCTAGGATGGGATTTGAGGTACAAGGTTTCTCTGGAGGCTGCCAAGGGCCTCTGCTATCTCCACCACGACTGCTCGCCTCTGATCGTGCACAGGGATGTGAAGTCAAACAACATCCTACTGAACTCGAGCTACGAAGCGCACGTTGCTGATTTTGGGCTGGC
Source organism: Sonneratia alba (assembly GCA_900174645.1). Classification (NCBI taxonomy): domain Eukaryota; kingdom Viridiplantae; phylum Streptophyta; class Magnoliopsida; order Myrtales; family Lythraceae; genus Sonneratia; species Sonneratia alba. The sequence goes on from FWPY01000071.1 coordinate 2,104,354, forward strand.
CAAATTCCTGACTGGTGGGAGTGGGGGATCCGAGTGCATGTCTGCAGTTGCTGGGTCCTATGGCTACATTGCTCCCGGTACGTAAATAAATTGACTGAAACCTGATTTTTCTTGCCCTTTTAGATCGAAGCATTGAATTGAACATGCCACGAAGAAACCCCCAACAATGCCATGAAAGCCATAACTTGTCCTGTTTTATGCCAGATTAAAATTTTCCTGAGGTTCCAAGGTTTTAAACATAGGACTTGTCTGAGCAAAGCTCGATGGGTCAATCTGGCATGAACACCGAGGCCATTCGTGTCGGAAAGATCAACTTGCATACATATAAATCTCATAAATCACTACGTATTATGTCTGTCGACCCACTCTGAGACAAAATGGTCATCCTCTTGACTCTCGATTGGCCTGAGCTTTCCTAGGCAAATAAAAAGGCTAATAGAATGGTCTCATATTCAAGACTTGTCACCACCATACACCATTTCTCTTCACTATGCTCTGTTTTCTGAGCAAAGTCATCACTTTTTCTTATTCCAAAGCCCTACCTGTAAAGAGCTATACACTAATCCCCCGCCAGATCTCTCTTTCAGCTCTTTTTACTGGGCTCCCTCTTCTCACCTTTTTTTCGTTATTCCAAGTAATATCACTCACCTTTTCTTTGGCCCATCTTTTGATATATCAGAGGATGGAATTTCTACCTGATTCGAGAAGTTATGATAAATCCGATTGGAAAAGAGCAGGTCCAGATGAACTTAGCTGGTGAGAAAAATTATCCATTTTTCCGACTTCCGTAGTTCAGTCAACGATATGTTGTTCATGATAAGACGCTTCTGTACAGTAGCAACTTATGATGGCCAAAATGCCCTAAACCATTCAAATCTCACAAAAGGCAATTATTTTGGGCTGTGAAAAGATCAAATCATGACTTCAGCAATTGGGTTTTATTGCTGCAGAGTATGCCTACACATTGCAGGTTGACGAGAAGAGTGACGTCTACAGCTTCGGCGTTGTCCTATTGGAACTCCTGACTGGCCACCGGCCCGTGGGCGATTTTGGGGAAGGTGTTGACATCGTTCAGTGGACGATGATGGTAACTGCAGGTCGCAGGGAGGAAGTTAACCGCATCATGGATCCAAGGCTGACCACGGTCCCGAGAGACGAGGCCATGCATGTGTTCTTCATCGCAATGCTCTGCGTGCAAGAGAACAGCGTTGAGCGTCCGACCATGAGGGAGGTCGTCCAGATGTTGTCTGAGTTCCCTCGTCACTTACCCGATGATCAGTCCTCATCTTGTTCGACCCATCGCAATCCAAACACATGCTAGGTGACCAATGACTCGATGGATGGGTTCGAGAGTTCAAACCAAGAGTAGGACAGTCAATAGTTCCCTTATGCGCCTCTCAGGAAAAGATCTTGTAAGCTTATACCCCATCTAAAGGAAAACACTCTTTACTCAGACTATTGCCTTGTAAGTCAGTCAGACAGATATACCAAAGCCAGTGCGGAATTCGTAAATTGCATGGAGTCAGTGTGAACATCAGGTCATTCGTTGATTATGTGTAGAGTAGATATCATTTGGGACGGGGATTTGTCCAGTTCGAAACAATAAAATGCGACAGAACTTGCCTGCAATGCAACTAACCTTCAAAGCAATCGGGACCAAGGACACCTGCCTCAACACAACTACCACTTTGTTGGCATGCTAAATGAAAGGGGACACAGGCAAGTCCAACCACATTGATAGTGCAAGTAACATATCCTTGGACCTCATCGGTCGGTCTCATATTTCCAGTCACATTCAGTGACGGGTAGTGAAGCAAATGCGAGTAAAAAGGAAAGAAGACTGCAAATTAAACTCAAGATAAGCGACTGTAAGCTTCCACTGAAATGATAGGTGGTATGAGGCACGAAACAATAGCTGGAAGGCATGGCTTATATATGTATATGGATACAAAACCAAGCAATTTTAAGTAACACAAATGAACAGATATATACTACATCTGCAAAAGCTGGATCTGCATAACTTATTCTCTCACATTCGAACTTGTTTTATTTGTTTACGACATTACACTTGGGACTCAACTTGAAGCTAAAGAGTAGATGGCAGCACGAAAACCGGGCAGTAGATAGTAGGTGTATAATTATATCCTATACACGAAGCGGGGGATGCCTCCTGCAAAATGCTCGGCTGGAATTGCTTTGAACTGGCTTCACAATCTATCAGGACATCTCTTCAGATCGAAATATCCATCATGTTTGAAATCAGGTTATCCATCATAGCAGCTGCAACTTCGATGGCGCACTGTATGTCGGACGTCCTCTCCCCTGAAATTGAATTGACGAGTTAGAAATTTGTACTTTTGCATCGGCTGCACTGATGGTGGGCTGAATCCAGATGATAATGATAGCCCGAGACTTACCATATGAGGGGGAGGAAATTGGGTTCCTGTTAGTGCTGGAGAGCTTGAGAGGGCAGGAAGAGAGTGGGAGAACGGGCAAGTTCTCGCAGTTGCAGATCTCGATCATGTAACCATCCGGGTCATGGAAGAAGAGCTGATCGACCTTGATCCCACCATCTTCCACGACAGCGGTCACATACTCGATTTGCATGTCCTCGAGCTTTCTAATCAGCCGCTTCATGTCATAGCACTGGAAGGAGATGTGATTGTCCTTTGGGTTTATCTTTCCTTTCTTCGTCGGGACATGATCTACCTCAAGCAAGTGGATCCCAACTCCGTAATTGAACAACCTAATGGAAACGAATAGAGGAAATATTTTCTGTCATTAGTAATGGTAAAGCATTAGATTTACTTCCTGCCCTGGTCCAGTGTCTCCTAGATCAGACATTAGTATGCACAGGAGTCGACATCAATAGGTAAGATTGGTCTCGTTAGTGTTCTTGTTAAACCTAAAAGCCTTCCTTAATTCTATAAAAGAAACAGCTATCTAGCTCAGGTTTTCTAGGGGAGAAAACCTGGAATCGGACAAGTAAAGGAGCAACGCGAAAACAGGGGAAACAGAGCAAAGCAGATTGCGATGTTCATGAGCATGGAGCATAACCACAAAACCCAAGAACACGGGAGAAACAGGGCAGATCAAGAAGTGGGGGATTTCAAAGGAATGGAGCAGAACGTACCAAGCACCCTCGAAGTCGAAGGAAGAGGGGCGCTTGATGAGGACGAAGCCGAGGACATCCTCGTAGAAGCGGACGGAGCGGCTGAGGGACTTGCAGACGAAGGAGACATGGTTGAGGGCCAGCAGCGGGGTTTCAGGGCAGCTGCTGCTGTCATTGTACCACTGCTGCAAGTCCTCCTCTGCGTTCACTATCTCTCTCCCCATCCTCTCTGAACTAGGGGGTGTGTGTGTGTGTGTGTGTGTATGTATGTCTCTTTCTATCTCTCGATCGAACGCGAAAGAGAAGAAGAAGTCTTAGATGCAAGAAGAAGAAGAAGCTGGTCTCCGGAGCCCAGAGCTCGAAGATGCTGTGGGAGGGATGGAGGAAGAGGAAGGAGCTCCGACTTGGGACTGCCGTCGAGAGCTGAGCCTTGGTGACAAGATGTCCTGAGAAACCTAACAGGGGACCTGCATATTTATAGAGACACATACTATAGATGAACCAGCATGTTGCATTCAATCCGCCTCCTCTTTTCTTTTTTCTTTTTCTTTTTTTAAAAATATAATCTAGCCTCCAATTTATTACATCTAAAAAAATTCAGATTGGGTAGGAATACTTTCATACCCATGACCATATGACCACAGTCAAATTCAGCCATGGAAAAACTATTACTAACATGTCAATGTTTTTCTTTTTCTAGGATAGGAGAATAAAGGGTTATGGAGGATATCGTAATCAAAATTGTATGTAATAAAAAATGATTAATTATATTTTAATAGTTAGTTAAATATTTTATTTAAATTAATATAAAATTTAAAGTGATTTATCGTAAAATAATTAATTTAAAATATAAATTATTTAAATTTATTTTTAAAAAATAATTATTTGTATAATTCATGCCAGACTCGAGCTGTCCGAAACACAAAAATTCTCTGCCTATATCGACATTTTCGGGCCTCCCGATTTTTCGTACCGTACCAACTTAAATTATCAGATCTAATCAAAATCAGATTTACAATATTTTGATTATAATATAAAAGTATTATCACTATATAAAATCCAAATTTTCATAGTTATTATCTATTGGTCGTGGCTTCTAGATTTGTCTGGGCTCTACCATCATTGATCGACTATCTGTTTCCTCGGATAAAAATCGATCTTGATAAATAGGCCGAGGTGCGGAAAAGTTTGAACTATATCTTTGTGGGCTGGTGTGGGGGTGGCAGTCTTATCCACTAGAGATCGACCACTCACGATTTCTTGGTGTGATGGTGCGCCGGGGGGTGGGTCGGGGGCGGCGGAGGGTGAAGTGGCAGCGCTATCCATCCGAGGCCGACCGGTTATGTTTTCCAGAGTGTTGGAGGGGAAAAAAATAAAATAAAATAAAAACAGATCGACACAATCATGGAATAAACCAAAATAATCAGTTTTTTTTATTTTATCTTACAGACTACAGTGAGCTCGTGAAAAAACCACGTGATCGAGATTGTTATTTTCTCCGCAGCCTTCGGCGTTCACACGCATATATCGACGCTCTTGTTTTAATATTTTTTTCATAATAATTTATTAAATAATATATAATATAATTTGATATCCACCGGATACTGAACTGCTTAGGTACACTCATCATTAGAACTGAGAGCGAACTATTTATAAATATTTTCATCATTGTATATATATTTTTCCCTGGAAAACTGAATTTTCGCAAGCCCTTTGGCCTTTTTGCCTATTCCTTGAATTTAATTTAATTCATAAATTCCAGTATTTTATACCGAGAGAATCTTGTGCTCCAATAATAATAATAATAATAGCCAACGGGAGCATAATAATATATATAGTTTTTCGACTGTTGCCCCATCTCCGACTGAAAATTATGACCGGAATTAAAGACAAAAGATTATCTTATGGTCAATTAAATGCTACTGTATTTTTTAGGTAAAGATTAAACGCTTCATTAACTTGTGGAGAGACACATGCCAACTTATTTGACCTGTCAATGTTATATTATAATAAGTGGGGTTGGTCAACACATCATTTTCAATAAAATAATAATAATGATGATAATAATATTTGTGAATGGTCCATTTCTTGATCAACTGGGCATTAGAAAAATCTTCCCATATGAAATAAATTAGTAGTACAAGTAGCCGATTAAGATAGGCTAGATGAACCCACATGCATACATTAAATACTTTTTTCTTGGGATAGCTTATCACATAACTCAGTCCGGCGGCCGGGCGGAAACGTTACATTCAATTCTGGATCCGATACGCACAAGTCACACGAGCCCGTCAAACTTGACTTTGCTTGTCTTTTACACCTTACTGACCAAACTTTTATGCTCACAAGGTACATCTTAATGACAGCCAGTTGCTCCAGATGACCACGCTAGGTGTCTAATCCTAATGGTTTCTTACGCGAATGATTTTAGAACGATTCTAAATTGACAAGGTCCATTCGTTGAACCATCTGTGATCGGGTGGGTGGGTGGCCGGGAACTTTCAGGCAATATCGTACGTAACTCGATGATGGATCATAAAAGTCGTATTGTCACAAGTGTGTACGGGAACTGGGTGTAGAAATTAACGCATTATATATATCTACACGTTTATATATATATATATATATTTAAAAGAACAAAGTTTTATAAGTAAAAGCAGATCCGAAAGAGATCTCCTTAATTTTACTTTTAAATATTCCACACGGAAATCACTACTATTGATTTTCATATTGAACTCCCCTTAACTTGCAAATTAAATTACACATATGCATCAGTGAGGAGGAGACCTCTCGGGGGTGCAGCGGTTTCCGGTGGTCGGAGGTGGTGGGTGGATGATGGCCGTGACCGGCGTTGATGAATCCTCGGAAAAAGATGGGAGCTTTTTTCCATCGATGCTCATCGCCTGCGCCCACTCAAGTTGGCCATGTGCATCATTCTCCATTTTTTGCGCAAGTATAACAACATCATCTATCTATAGTAGGAGGGTGATATTTTGGATGGGATAATTACGGCAACAACTTAAATTATATACTTTTAAAACGAATATTTTAATTTTATATATTTAATTTTATAATATACTTAAATTATAATTTTAATAATATGTTTACATAACAGTTATTTATTAGCATGATATAATAACATGTTTATGGATTATTGACTTGATATAATGATATGTCGATAAATTATTGATACGACATGCTAACGTGATAATATTCGGTTGACGTGAGTATGGTGATATAGCAAATGATATAGTTAAATATTATATTAACGAATTGTTAAAGTTAAAATTAAAATATATTATAAAATTAAATATAATGTCGTGGATTGCATGGCTAGGACAAACAGACAAGATCGATGGTAGATATTTTTCCTTACCACAACTATGGCCTTTTTTTTTTTCCCTTTTGCATATCACCTAATAATCGATATCCATGTCACCGAATGATCAACCGTGATTGATTCTATGTTGGACCATAATTAATGATCGGATAAGAAAATGAATTTTCCCGAATTGCACCACCTGCCCATGTCCTCAATGGAAACGTGGAAATGCCAGCTAATTATTAGAGTATAGAATTATAACATGGCTAATTCATGTCTACTTGTTGAAAAAGAAAGTCCGTCCCACTCGCTTCATTTGTGTTTATGTCATATTTTTCAATGCCATCGGTGTATAAACTCTTCCGAACTAGTTCAAGTGAAGGATTCGCGAGTGGTTCCACGGGACTATGAGTTCGAATTTCCCATTGAGCACCTAATTCTCGGCGAGCCCAACCACATCCATCTGCTTGCAAGTGCATTTGAAGGATAAAATTCTCTCTACTCAGTGTATTGGGCACTCCTCAATTGAATGATAAAATCCCCTTTCGGCCTAAAGGTGTCTCTACTTTGTTCACGTAGTACTGTACTATTCCTCCCTCCTCTTGTAGTCACATATTATACGCATATATTATATGGCATGGTGTACGGACAAATGGGATGGCGGTGCTGTCCTTGCCGTGTTATTCGTTCCCACAGCCAAATGCCTCATGTGAGTGGACGTGGCGCGGCCAAGTGGGCGAGGCCGGCCTGCTGATCTGTCGCCGAGCGGCTCGCGCACGTGGTGGGCCCCAGAGAAGGAATCGTACGGTCCTCGAGGCGGCCCCCACGTGGTCACGTGACGATGGTCAGTCCAGCTAGCCGACAAGGCCTTGATAAGGTGTCACCGTACGTGCCGAAAACGACAGGGGGCAAAAAAAAAAAAAAAAAAAGCAAGCGGTGTTGGAGGGGGACCGGTCCTCGATTGTCCGATAGTTTATCGCCGAAGGAGTTGATAAGAGCGTTGGGAGGCTCCGTCGTCCGCTCCCTTCTCTGCCCTGTGATAAGGCGAGAGCTTCAATTCAACCTCGTGATAAATACGGGGAATCTTCGCCCTCGTCTGTCCGATGGCTTTGGACTTTCGGTTGCTGGACTGACGGTCCACATTATCATATTTTATAATAATAAGTTAGAGGAAAAAAAATCGGTGACATCGATCCACAATTCACAATGAGCAGCATTTATTAACGGCCCATTTTGTTGCACGCTTGCCAGTAATTCTCTTTTCACATCACGTTATAAAATAGGATGATTAAAAAGAAAAAGGAAAGTTCCGACGGTTTCTTAAGACAACAACATTATAAAGGAAAAAAAAATGTGGTTCCCATTCAAGGGTTTTTGAGCGGGGGAGGAGAAACGCTATATACCTAGCTGTCTATGCCCGAGCGAGCACTCCCGGACCCGGACCCGGACCCGTATGCATCGGCGGATGTGGTCCAGTGTGTGGGGAATGGTCCGCCCCGTGACACGGATCGGGGATTTTTCTTCCCCTTTGATAGGTGGATCGGTGACTTGCGAATAAGTTAGTCAGATATGTACAATCACGTATAGCAAAGTGTGTTGTGTCTAGCGGGATCGAGCTGCCTGTCTGGGAGCAACGGTCGTGCGAGCCGGGCGCTGGACCGGGTTAGCACATTGTTCACATTCCCTCTCAGCGTTTCAATTTCTACGGGCGGTGGGCCCCCCGATGTCTGCCGTGCTCGATTATCGGATCCGAAAAGCCTGTCGGCCCTTCCCCTCAAGAATTAAGCATTTAAGATGGTCGAGGCGCGAGCAAATTCGGGTGGCTGAACACACTCCCCTGTTGATGAATAAGATGATGTATATCTACCGTGGGCGTGATAGAGTAGTTTGGTATTTATCATTTCAATGGTGGAAATCGGGTTCGAATTCCACCTGCAGCGGGAAGTTTTTAATCTCTTAAATAAGCCGATCCAGGACCATCTACATTAGCCAGCTGGACAAATTCTAACTGAATACCGCCAGTTTATGCAAAAAAAAAAGATCACATATTTAAATTATGTTGATAGAGAGAACCGGGATCATATTTCTAAGTGGATTTGTGGGCTCGGTATTATATCACTCGGGATGAGGTACATTTCTTGAATAAAAAAAATGAAAAGAAAAAACAAGCTCGATTGATATTCCCTTTTGGAGGTTTGCGTGAATGCCGTACTCATATCAATTATTTTTATTTTACATTGATAGTGTCATATATATATATATATAGTGTATTAACGGAATAATATATGGAACAGTATATTATTATACAACTTGATACGCACTGTTAATCCCTAAATGTCGACTCTCAATAATTTTGAATTATATACTTGATCTATTGAATGTTGTCAGTTTATGACGGACTAACCCATGAGCGTCTTATGCATAGATTTTAAAACCGGATTTGACCAAAAATCGGTTAAGGTGTGGGTCCATGTGTTCAATTAGATCAAAATGTATATTTAATAAATAATTATAATAATATATGATTAATAATTTTAATTCACCCCAGTTTAACCGTCGATTAAGTAAGAATTGATGGTCAAACCGAAAACAAACCAATTTAAATAGATTTGACGGGATTTAGAGTATATTTAGGTTAATCAAATAAACTGAACTCGTTGACTACTCGGTTCCCTATCGAATCGGTCCGATCAACTAATCCAATCCGGTTTTAAAAATTATTATAGTAGGTAATTATTCAATCGAGAGCCGTGGGCATCCACTAGTCAAAAGTCCCTCGCTCTCCCAAACAGTTACTGTGTCGGCTATTAATGATAAAATGAAGGAAAAAGTAAGAAAAAAAGAAAGAAAGAAGGAAAGACAGACAATCACACACACACACACAGATATATAGTTTATAAAATTAATTACTATCCAGCAGCTTAATCATTTTATCGAGATAAAAAATCGTTGTGACTATGGCTTATGGAGCCAACTCAATTATTAATAGTCCACGATTCTGGGTCATATACATATATATATGTATATATTTTTTGCTGAATACGACCCCGGCTCATAAAAATGCTCGGTTTGACTGCTCGAAGAACATGGATGACATACGATGTTTGGTCGGAGTAGTTTTGGGAATCTTTAGATGGAGAATCGGTCCGCAACACAAGGCACGATTGGTGTCGAGACAATGTCACAGGTCCAACTGAATTTCCGACGCGAGTCCCGAGAGGGACTCTGGATTGGCATGGCAGATCCACCAAACTTGAAAACGCCTCGTTTCGCAAAAACCGAATCGGGCGGGTTCGGTGCATCGTTCCCCCGACGAGGTTTCAAAGTCCGAGACTGGCGAGAAATCTACGGCGAGAAGAGTTACTTGCACTCCATTTATTGGAGACACGGCCGTGACTCGCAAGACAACCGTGCGAGCCGTGACCGGACCGGGTCTGCTTATCGTCAGCTGAGCTTAGGTTATTATCGCTCTCTCTTGACCGGATACGGTCGGTCTCGATAAGCAAGCAGGCATTGTCCTCGGTGGTTGAGACGTCCATGTCAGCATTGTACGAAAAGTCTTCACAAGGCAAATAAATAAAATTCCTGACCATCTTCAATCTATCAGAATTGTGAAGATTTGACCCTACAATTTATGCAGCAGCTTTTCTTTGCATTATTATTATTATTATTATTATTATTATTGCAACGTGCAATTTTGATTAGCTTTTATTTGGTGAGGGCCAACATGGGGTCGGCTGCAATGCCAACCTACTTCCACAGATGGGCAGCCCTACTAAAATCAAACCGTTCCTACCTGGGGTTCCACGGGATGGTCTATCAATCATCTAGCCGGTCGGTCGGTCGGTCGGTCCATTCCCTGGAGCCGAGTCATGGACCCGACGGGCTATGATGGATTTAGTTCGTATGAGATAGGGACAAGCCTCCCATAAGAAACGACGAAGAGACGAGCATTTCCGTCATGGTCTGTGGTTTCGACTCCTCGTGTAATTCATCCGAGGAAGAGATCGAGCTTCGAGAAAGGGCGAATGATCCCAGTATAAACCATACCACTGCCGTGGGTTGCCATTGACTTCTTTACCTATGCTATGGGGGAGTGCGATTATTGGGTTGGGCCTATAACTGTCTCCTAATCGAGGTCCATGTTGTTCATCACTTCAGCCCAAAACGAAGACGAGTAAGGCCCATAAATACGCCAAAGGCCCATTCACGGCCCATTAACTTACTGGTCATGAAGTTTTCGAGGGCAAGAAACAGCTAGAGAGAACATGGGCGTAAGTAGAAGACTGCTAACTCTGAAGAAACTACACAACTCCGTAAAATTGACACGGTTCGTCTACAGAGGAAATCCCGAGCCTCGAGCGAGCATGGAAAATTCCAAGGAAATCTTGACAAGCAGCACGACAAGACCAAAAACAGATATTACCGATTCAAGCCTTACCTCAAAAGGCCAACCAAAGTGTATTGCTCCTATTTATTAAGCTACAACCACAGCTAATCTAAAGCATCCGATTGTAGCAAAGAACATGTGCCTATATTCCTATTCGGCCCGATACAACTCCCACATTTACAGATCAGGACCGAGTGGAAGAGCTTAATTAACAGGTGCATTCATTCACCAGCAAAATGTACAAGTTGAGCTCAAATTTGCTATGGTAATGCAGAGGATACTGCCGATTCGACAGGATCAAACTTTGGATGCTTCCTCTAAAGATCTCCTGTTTCTACAGAGCAAGAGTGGTTTTGAAATCCTTTTTCTGACTTAAATGAATCAAGGGGATCAGCACAAATTCACCACAAGATAGAACCACACAGCAAATACTAAAATTTAAACAAGCAGAACAATCACTAATGACATAGTTGTTAAAGTAACACTAGAAAGACAAACAACTCAAGAAGAATGAATTGCAAGCATGCCCGACCCCATCCAGGCTTGAGATTTGCTGATATTTCATCATCCAGAAGAAGATGGTTCAAGCCTACCTCTAGCACACCAAAATGGAAATGGTAGTGATTATGCTATACATTTTCTCCCTTAATCTGGATATTTATGCCCGTCTTCAAGATCATGCCCATATAAAAGTGATCAAATGAAAGCCAGAGTAAAATAAAACCACCCTCACGTAATCATCACAAACTCTGGATTCCAAAAAGAAACAGAACTTCCCTACATCCAACAACACCGCCATTTGTTTTTGCGAAACTCGAGCTGTGAACATCATTTAAGAGGACCCAAACAGAAAACTTCATGTAATATCCACAATGACAGAGAATTCAGCATTGCCACTATCTCAGCAATGTGCATGCTCAAGCTTATTACACAAATCAAGAGTACCAATCAGCTGAAGACTTCGTGTGATCCCAGAAGACAGAGTTGAGCATAGAAAGAGCAATCTCATTGTCAAGCTAATTTTCAGCCACGTGCGGAAATCTTTGAGCTAATTACACAAATTCTGAGCAACACATCAACTAAGAACTTCATATAACTGCCTCAAAGACAGAATTCAGCAGGAGAAGTTAAATAGAACAAAAAGGCTTTATCTAATTCACTAGTCACCGGAATCCTTGTTTCGGAGGCGGTAGATTATGCGGCCACGGCTGGAATCGTAGCGGCTGACCTCAATCTTGACCTTGTCGCCGGGCAGCATCCTGATGAAGTTCTTCCTTATCTTGCCGGATATGTAGCCGAGGATGACGTCCTCGTTGTCGAGGCGAACCCGGAACATGCCGTTGGGGAGGGACTCGACGATGACGCCCTCGTGGGTCCACTTCTGCTCCTTCATGCCCTGCGAGGCCTTCTTGGCGCAGAGGACCGCCACGTGACGGGTGGCTATCGGGCGGCGTAGGAAGGCGGGAGGGGAGCGGAGGGGTGGGACCTGAAAGGGTGGAGAAGGGCAAGGGAGTTGGAGGGGTTTAGAGGCCGCGGAAGTGGAGGAGGACGGCCGAGGACATGGGTGGGGCGTCTTGGGTGTGAAGAGAGAAGTAGACATAACCACGTAGGCCTGTAACTGCAGAAGAAGAAGGGGGAGGGGCGGATAGACGAAGAGCTGTAGCCTCAAGCTTTTGAAGCTTTATTATCCCGTTTTCCCTTTTTATTTCTTTTATATTTTTAATTTATTTTTGGCATCATCCTTTCACTGTTTCCCTATTTTTTTCCCTTTCCTTTTTCAATTTCTTGTGCAGAGGACATTCAGTCAGTTTCTGCCCCGATTAGGTAATCTTCCGAACCGGGGAGGCATTCTGATAAGTAGGCATCAATATCATGTCCATAAGACAACTAAGAAGCTGGTCACAGGAATCGCAGTGCTCTGGATTCATCTCCACCACCCCCACTACTCTTGAGAATGGCAAGCTCTTGGAGACACGTTCTGATGATGAATCCAGAGCCAATACATCCATTTACTGGCCATGAAATCATCTCTCAATAAAAGTCTGGGACATACTTGGGAGTCTGGATCATCAATTCCTCTTATTTCATTAATTTTGAAAAGAAAAAAAAAGAGAGAAAAGAATGGCATGCTCAATCAGTTCAGATGAAAAATAATCAGGAAGCTTCTGAGGCAGAAAATATCAAGATAACATCAAGAAAGTGCCCTCGATCTAATGTCCAGAGAGAATCCACTTTTGACGGTTCAAAGTGCCCCTTATCTTATACCCACATAGAATAATAACATTAAGTTATGAGAACATTGTTCTTACAAATAAAGCTATCATTTTAAATGGGTCGTTGTTATTGTCGACGTATATTCCCCTCTAGCTGACTGTTTGTGCTTCTGGAAGAAAGGTCCTGCAGCAGAAAGATCTTGAGGCATGTATCATAAGAGCCACAGAAGGGGAGAGGATGACCATCACCAACTGGCAGTTGAATATGGAATATAACGAATAACAGGGATCGGTCATACTGGACTAGATGACTTTGGATTGATCATGTTGATGGAAGATGCACAGAGCTGTAAGTAGATATATCCCAAGACACCTCAGACGGACTCTGAGATTAGTTTCAGTAAGCAGGCTTTTCTTCTTGCAGTAGCAAATGGATGATAGACTTGATAACCTCATTATTAGTAGATGTGCCCTGCAGAAGGAAAAAAGAAATGGAATTCATGCATCGGTAGCATGAACTCAATATCAAAATGTCCATTGCATTTCTATTGTGCAGGTTCCACAGCCATTCGATGATTGATCCTGTGTCCATGTTAAGGCTTAGCCTTGTTTCTAGAAATTTTGAATTTGGATTTCCTAGCATTCTAAAAGCAGAACGTAATGGACAAGCTCCAGAAAGAGGCAAGCTACCTTGGGATTTTTTATGAGCACCTCCAAAATGGAGAGAAGAGTGGATCTGAGTTCCTTGAACAAAACAGCAGTTTGTGCAGGTGCTGCCAATTTTAGCCATCCATCTATGATCAGCACTCCTGTCTGAAAAGATAATACGTGTATGAGACACTCCTTGAAATCAGGTAATATAATTTAATTTATACATGGAGTACCTTGTGCTGAACATCAATGGATCCACCAAAGAGTAATATTGAGTAAGGAGAGACAATGGAGGTATCTCGAAGAAAAACTCTGTTGGTCTCTACCTGAACAGGCAGTAAACAACAATTACTATATGCAAAAATAAGTGCAATCTTTTAGCAAGGATAAATAAGTCCATTCACTAGGTTACATACAATTTAGCATGGAAAGAAAAATAAAGGGTATTAGACCATTTAACTCTTCCATCCAGTCTCTATTATTTTATGTTTGATAGGAGAACAGTTCACATAACATTTGATGTTAATACCCCATTTCACATTCCCTCCAATCTCATTCCTTGCTTAAGGAAAGAGTTGCCAAACAAGGTTGAGGTTTTCCTCCCCCTTTCATACCCTCAATTCAGACAGAGATGTGGAAAAGAATTTGCCTAAAGTTAAATAACTTATCTAATTTAAAAGCTTTTAGTGGCATTAAAAGACATGGTGCTATAAATATGACTTCTCTAGTAGGGAAAAAAAAATAGACAAGTAAGAAGAATAGATACAAAAAGCAAAAAATGCAAAACCCATAGCAGATTTGACTGGTGGCCTTAGATCAAATCTACACAACAGTTTTCTAATGTGAATGTAACCTTCATAAAACTTGTATATGATTTTGCATACCTTATGTGAATGTAACCATTGTAAAACTTAAATACAGCTGTGCAGACCTTTTCAAGGAAGACAAGGAATGGATACTGAGGTGATTTCAAATCACTGTTGATCGACGACTGGTGTATATATACTGCTCTCCTCCCATCGTACCAAGCTGGACCCTTTCTTGAAAGGCTAGTGGGCTGTTTAAGGTTGCTCAGAACTGCTTCAGCAATACCCTGTTCAGTGGCAGCAACATTGGGATACAGACCTGCACAAATAATAGCCTGCCAAGGAAATCTCATTACTAGTCTGCAATAATGAGGTAGAACATTTAATTCAGTTTGTTGTTCATTTATTTCACTTCTAATGTAATAATCTATAGTGTATGTTCACGACAAAAAGCAGTAACAAAGACGATTGCAACATGAAGCATAAGCATAAAGTTCATACTATTCTCACCTTTACTACTGAAGAATGGTGGGAGTGCGCATTGAATGGCTGTGACATATCAGAAAGCCATTTGTCTAGATTATCCTTCTGTTTAATCCCAACCTGAACAATAAAAGCATGTTATTATTGAAACATCAGGAAACCAATTGTAATGCAAAGGCCTGGTAACCTAGTCTAATGTTGAAGTGCTTCAGTAGGTGGAAGGAACCTCCAAAATATTCAAGATCTGGGTTTTGCAAGGGACACACAACAATGTTCCTGAATTTGTAAACTATATTAATTAGGAATAGCGATCATACCTGACAATTCTTTGGAAGACTGATAAGCCCAATGTCAGCTAGCAATGTTCCAAACTGCATCCTCATGTCTCTGTAATATCACTCTCCAATCAGAACCAACAGAAGGAGCTTGAACACTTATTTATATTTTTGAGCATTCAATTAAAAACTTTTCTCAAATCAAGCACTGAGAAGGTGCATACTATCATAGAAAAAATTGTCAAGGCTGAAAAAAACTCTGTACAACCAGATTCATGAACTCAGTATTGAATGGAAAGAATGTAACATGGAGTGTGTTATCTTTCATCAGTTGCTTTTAAACATCATGATGAGAAGGAAAAAGTGCAATGAAAGCTCACCTTATCATGAACATAACTGGACTGCTTAAGAAGTATGAACTGCAAAATTGTTGGGCAGCTTTGCCTCCTTTCTGCAAGAGTACCCAAATTTTGGTAATGAGTATTATGCTCTATGTAACATGGCATGATCAACTGAACAGTACCCACATAAAAGGAATAATAAGGGGCATATCCACATATAAATTCAATATTTCTCAGGGTGGCTTTTAAGTAAACAAATTGAAATGGCAAATGACAAAGGAGAGCCCAGTAGAAAATCTAACACTTAGTAACTAGAGTTGCAGAAATAGGATACTTGATGGCTTAAAAATGGTGACAGAAAGCCTTGTAATATATCAATATCGCTAACATATGAATCCACTCAGAAGTAAGAAGATGGCCAGAAGTGATGTCACGTTGAAAAGTACACCAATAATAAATAAAATGTTATTTGCTAGAAGAAAAATCAGTAAACTGAAGGGAAGAGGATGTTGACTCACCTCCCTGAGAATTTTCTCCCATTTCTTGTATGCAACCATCATCAATATGTGATCTGATTGTTTCTCGCCATCACTCAGATTACTTGAATCTGACTTATCAGTCATCAATGCAAATTTCGCTCTTTCAACATTTTGTTTCTGGCATAAAAGAAATAACATGGTTATGACAAAGTTCTGCTCATTTGTTCGCAAATCAAAGGAATCTAATTTTGCTATTTTGTTTCCTGAGGATATGCATAGGAAAAATCTTAGCCAATCTAGGCTCAAATTGCTTCTGTTTGGTGAAGTAGTAGGGGTCTTCATGCCTTGACTCTGTATTTATATGATCCTTACCCTATTTAGGGTTCAGGCATCATATTCCCCCAAAAAGGAAGGTTGATATGATGAACAATAAAACAAACCTCATCCTTCGGGTACAAAAATGGTGATTTATAGCTCAAAAATGCTGATATTGAGAGAACTGGTGATAAGCAGCCAAAGATTGCTCCATACAACATCATCTGTTTTCAAGGAAAATTTTATGATGTTAGATACTCAAGTTCATTAAACAAGACAGAAAAAGACATAGAGGTCAAAAGACTTTCTTGTAAGAGCTAATAGCCTATGCTTTCAGGATGTGGGGGAAGCGCAAAATAAAATTTCCATCTGTCAAACTGGAAGATCTAATGGGAATGAGTTGAAATTATTAACTTACAAAGCCAAAGAAGGAGATATAATAACTATGCTTTCTTTGCAGAACAGTATTACAATAAATTGGGTAGTGTGAAGAAAAGAAAGCTTGTATTGACACCTTTCCAATCAGCACATCAACTGGAAGTTTAGCCAAGTGATACCCAAGAGGTGTTAACTCTTCATTCCCTTCCAAGGCACCAACCTACAAAACAACCATTTCTAAGTAATTATCATGTGCAAATGGAAATCAAAATTCAGAAACAAGAATTTGAAAGCTATTGCAACTTCAATATCTACCAAGGAAACAGCAATGATAGTATATTCCTTCTAAAGGCATAGTTGATGGTAATCTAATTCACAAGGTTTTCCCCTTGGGACATGTCAAGACTCAATTCCAGTCAACAACTGTTGCTCCAGATCGGAGAAACAGAACAATGATTATCATTACCCAAAAGGGAAATTAAAAGAAAAGGACAAGGGAATATAATCTGAAAACTCAGAATGTTCTACAGCATGTTGACCACAAGCAAGCTCGTCTTTCCCAAAAGCTTGCTAGATTTTGCTTACTCTGTCACAAATCAACATTCCTAAATCAAACTTTCATTTACAGAATTCATATTAGTAATTCATTACCTCATATAGCAATGAAATTGCTGAGTTCATGGCCTCCTCTTTAGGAGGTTCTAGAGCCTGAAAGCAGTTCAAATGCAGCAGTCAGGAAAGGGAATACCAATAATCAGCGTACCATCTAATCTCAAACTTGAAATCCTTCTACCTTTAACAGGAAAGGCTTTATGTAACCTAGTGAAAGCAGCTTAATTTGCAAGCATAACTCTACCAATGGCATTCGAAGCATCTCCGGAGCCTTAGGCAGCAAGAGAATATGAATCAGAAAATGGAGAATAAAACCAATGATCAAAATGACCTGTACAGAAAACTTCAAAAATTTCCCAAATACAATTATAAAAAGGACCTGAAAGGCACGCATTATTTTTTCAAGCCTATGATGGGTGTACAAGCAAAAGCATGTTCCAGGTTTTACACGTCCCGCTCTTCCCCGTCTTTGCTTTGCATTTGCTTGAGATATCCAATCTTCTACCATGCTGGTTAGTTTCTACAGAAAAAACAATGGCACAATAGCACAATATTAATAACATAATATTTTGAAAATTTAAGGGACAAATGTTATTAGTACAAAAACTACATGTGGTTGGCAAAACTACACCTACTGGCTAAGATGACAGACACCATATTGGTATAGCATCAATATCAAAATGCAAAAACCCAGCCAAGAAATGGAATCATTCTCATTTCCTTTTATTGCAACTAATGCTCAATTGCAACCATCAGCACTAAAAGATTTTGAAGAGCATTTTCCTAAGTTTACAAACCACAACAGTTCAGAGAAAACAAAACACCCAAATTAGTGACAGAGTGCTAACATTTCTCCAACATGTCCCAGTCGAACATAATTTAGATGAGCCAGCCAGGAGCTGCCCGGGGGGGGGGGGGGGGGGGGGGCGCGGTTGGGTGTGGCGTGGGGTTGGGGGTGGGACTGTGGTGTAAAAGGAACATAATTTAGATGAGTATGTGAAGCTAAATTTTGTAGGTATCAAGTTAATTGCTATAGTCGATAATAACAGAGGAACTAAAAAATATATTTGAGCACTTCATAATATTTTCAGATCTGGGGAAACAAAATGACACCTTCTAAAGAATATATACAAAAGAATGATGACCCATACAGAAGAAAACAAAAATAAGAATAAAAAATACCTTGCGGGGGTCATAACGATTCTCCTTATGCTTCCCAGAGTCTATGACATAGACTACATCATCAATTGTGATACTAGTCTCTGCAATATTTGTAGCAACAATGATCTGTGGAAATAAGATACTATCATGAGGCAGTCTCCATATTGATGACCACATGAATAAAAACCAAAACGAGAAAGATTCAGTGAGGTAACATCAAGGAGAGCTTCATTCATAATTCTAGGTATTAAAGGTAAAATGAAGCATATTATCTCTTATTTGAAATAAGAATAGCGACTCATACTTCCCATTTATCATCAACAGGAACAGATCAAGATGGTTTGCAGAAAGAGAGAGCGAACAGATGATAAACCTTCCGAATATTCTCAGGAGGCCGTTGAAACACCTTCTTTTGATCATTGGGTGCTATGGATGAATGCAGAGGAAGAACCCAATCAGAAAATGATCCACCAAATCGATGAGAAGCAGTTAATTTGTCTACTAGCATATGAATTTCAAAGATTCCCTGCAAGAGTTGTGATTCCATTTAGATTTCTCCATGCTTTGGAAGATGGCTAATACTACTATGCCATGCAAAAGAGTTTCCATATGGCTTACTGGCAGAAAAACAAGTATGGCCCCCTCACTGCAAGTTTCATCAATGTGACAAATTAAATCTTCAAGAAGATCATAATCAATGACGTCCTCGTTTAATCTTCTCTGT
Source organism: Sonneratia alba (assembly GCA_900174645.1). Classification (NCBI taxonomy): domain Eukaryota; kingdom Viridiplantae; phylum Streptophyta; class Magnoliopsida; order Myrtales; family Lythraceae; genus Sonneratia; species Sonneratia alba. Next base: position 2,123,616 of record FWPY01000071.1, read on the forward strand.
TAAGAAAATTGTGAAATTTGAAAATTGCAACTGGAGACAAATGGCTCATTAAAATTTTAGAATTTCATCCACAAAGAGGTTACCAAATTCTGCTGAGTTTGCTCATTGAAAGATTCATAACTACTAGACATGTAATATGGATTAACAGAGTCTTCTGACAGCAGAGAATCATCCCCCCACCCTGACAATACCAGATTCTTCTTCCCCCTACGGTTGTCAACGGGCCCCCTCTGAAATTGCATCATAACTAATGCAAGTCAGACTAAGCCAAGCTTGTATAAGATGTATCTTAGCTCCAGTGTGATGAGAGGACATGCCAACAGGTGGCAAAAGCCATGCAAAGCCAACAAAAATAGATGTCATAAAAGTCATGGAATCGCAAAAGATGAAGACAGTTAGTATCAACATATTGAGTGAAAGAACACTGATATCTCACGCATTAGAAAGATAATCCATATTTATGTTACAACAGTGTTCTGCAGCAACCTGGGGCTACCACCATTTAGCATCTTCACCATGTTGGGTAACTTGAGCTCAGGTAAAAGATAGTCATATGACAGTTTCCATGATCAAGCAGCAAGGTACTTCTTCTACGATAGTGAAAGAAAGATATGATGAATATGATCACACTGAATATACCTTAGAGGATGTTTCATATCTAATAGCAGCTGGAGAATCTGAAGCAAGACGATAGTTGAGAGCTTCATATATATCCTCAAGAAAGTGTACTTTCACAGGATGCGTCCTGCCCTCAGCAGTAATTACAGGGCAGTTGCCAAAGTACCTCGAGAACAAATTTGAATCAACAGTTGCAGACCTGAGCAACAACTCAAAGGTGTTGAAACCATAATTGGAGTACAGAGGACGAAAAAATCTTAATGGTGCATAAACAAAAAAATTGTCAACATACATCAGAATTACTTTCAGCTTCTGTGCTCCATTAGAAGATTGCTTTTCAAGCAGATTTTTCAAGATAATAAGCAAGAAATCACCCTGCCATGCATAAAACAGGAAGGTCAATTTTCCCCCATTTTCCCCAGAATAAAATCCTCCATGCATCTGTTCTTTTCAGGAGAAAAATTACTCAACTTAGAGGCAAAGGAATGCCTCACATAGAAGAGCAATCTCCACATATGTTAACAGAGTTGAGATGTAACACAAGTATCTGTATTGAGGTTGAGATAAAGTTTATGCAATTGCAGGGACTTACCAATAATGACCGCTCATGTACTTCATCAACAATGACATGTGTAATCCCAGTCAACTCGCTGTCACCCTATCACATGGAAATATGTGGAGCTGCTTTTAGTTACAGGACATCAATTTTCACGCGCAAGATTCACTTATTCAACAGTATAATGATCGATACTATACAAATGCTATTTCTCCCTTACCTGCTTATATGACAAAGTCTGCTATTTATCCAATTCTTCAACACAGTTAAAACGACAGAATAAAAGAACATCTACTTGCATATTTTCTATTTATAATTTCTTTCAACTTCACAGGATGTACTCATCTTCCCCTCCTCATAGATACATTATAACTTCAGCTAGGTGCAAGTTATACCTTAATTTGCATGAGAAATGTATACTGATTCTATTTGATATCTTCCATAAACATATACATCATCCCCTTTCATGCAACAAATGCCCATGTCTAAGCAAAAAAAATAAAACCACCACACAAGAGTCTGAAAAGAGTGAATGCCCCAAAAATTATCTGGAATTTTGCACAAGCAAAAACAGGTCTGTCATGAATTGTATGCAGCAAGTGGATGAGAATGCTTTCAATCTGAAAAGGTTGCCAAGAGACAATACCGCAAGCTTTCTCAAAAGGATACCCGTTGTACAGAATAGAAGCTTTGTCTTGTCATTCCTGAAAGCATCCAAATAGCATAAGTAAGGAAGGAGGCAACTGATTGCGACAATATTTATTAGTTAATGAAGATGTCATCTAATATGACCTTGTTGAGTGACCACACTCAATGCTCAATTAAAATTATAACCATCATCAACTAAAAGAGAATATTCTAGCTTTTTCTTCCCTAAAATGCAACACCTTTTTCCCTCTCTTGCTAAACTGAGAAACTCAACCTTGTTTTAGTTTATTATATATTATTTAACAATGCAAAGGCAGTGTAAAACTTCCTGAGGTATTAATTTGTAGTCTATCCCCACTAAGTACAAACTTTTCCTGATCAGTCCACCATTCAAGAATTAAGTCCTATTAGCTCCCCTTCGTCATGAATAAAGTTTCAATAGCAGTAAAAAGAATACAAAAATGTCCAAAGGATAACAAATTGTAAGACCTTGAATTAAGTAACAGAAATGACTCATCTTATTTTATAACAGATGGAGAATTTTAAACTTCCTCATTCTCAAATCACCAAATCCTACTGAAAAAAAGCACCGTGCTCTTGTTCCTGTTGCTGTGCTTTAATATAATACCACTAGAAGACACATATTATGACTGTCCTCCAATTTATTCAGCAAAGCAGGGGAAAATGTTAGATGCAGGAAGATATAGCTACCTAGCACTATCAAGACGAACTTGATAGCCAACTACAGAGCCCTTGGAACCTGGTGAACTTTCGCAACGCTCCTCAGCAACCCTTTCAGCCACTGAAATAGCCTACAACAAGCACCAAAGCACAGGCAGCATTGGTCAATCTAACAGCTAAGATGACAGGAAAACAAAATGGTATCTCTTACTAGATGTTACAGAAACAAAGTAACACACTTTGCTTGTATGTATGACACAGGGAACAGGTTCTAGAAGAACAAATAGTTAGCCGAGAAGACAAGACCACAACATAGCTGCATCATGTAAAAATGTTACAATAGAGCAGTGTAGACCTCACTTCCTTAATGGAAAGAAACAAGACCAAGGCTTGAATTTCAACAAGAGCATGCATACACGGTTATACACTTCTTTAGGAAATCAAATTTACAAGAAAGATATCAGAAGTAATACAAATAACTCAGAGGTCACTGTATGACAAAATCAAAGGGAGAAAAACCCAGAAAGTCCAGTAAGTCATCTACATAAATTTCATTGATCCTGGAAGATACAGGGATCTGTAGGAAAAAATTCTTATAGAGTGAACATGTTCAGCATATTTTGCTTGCAAATTGATAACAACACAGACCAAGTGAATGAGCAGGAATTAGACAAGCTTTGATGCAGTTGAGAAAATGACCCTCACCCTTTGAGTTCAATTATAGAATAGAAAAAAAATGAAAATGAAAATAGATAACGTACCGCTATTCTTCTTGGTTGTGTGCATATGATGTTACAATAACCACCTTGTCCTGATTCGATCATGTAATCCAATATAAATTGTGGAACCTACCGGAAAAGCTGATGATGTTATATGAAGAGTCTAGAAACAGGAGTTTTGAGGGCTTGGAGACAAAAGGAGCCCAATCATCCAAATTGCAGAGAGACCCCATATATCAAGTAAGAACATTCAATTTATGCTGCAGAGACAAAAAGTAATATGCACCTGGGTCGTCTTTCCAGAGCCTGTCTCCCCACAGACAACAAGAACATCACGCTCCTTCAGAATTTGTAGAATTTCATTCCTCAATCCAGCAATTGGAAGTCCAGCTCTAGCCTTCAACATAGCCTGAAATTTAGTAGTCATCAACACAAATAAGAACTTTAGTCTGCCAAAACAGAATAAGGCAGCAAACTTATTGAAGTTGGAACATAAGTGAACTGTGAACAGTAAAAGAACAGATTGGAATAAACAAGATTCTAGGACAAACAATTTGAACAGAAACTATTGCATCTACAAAATGATGAGTTTAAACTGTGGCACTGCAACCCAGTAAACCATCAGTTGACCGAGCACGGAATTCAGTCAGCACTTAAAGGATCTACAGCGAAAGGTGACTCAAGCACCCCAAAGAAAGCTGTTGGGGGTTCTTGTCCTCTCTAAGCTAGTCCATTGGGTCTGCATGCCTATGTTGAGTTGGGCCTGTGAGCTCCATTTCTGGGTCTCTCTAATGGCTCTTGTATGCTGAGCCCAAGGATTTCTACACTCCTTGAACAATTTCTCAGAAATTAATGAAAGAGCACCACTGGCATTGATTAAAAAAATGTTGAGCAAGATCAAATGGTAAGAAGCTAGAAGCAAGAGGATAAGCTCAAACAACTTACATCTAAGAAAAAATTGAATAGTATTCAGAAAAACTGCACAGTGTTTCTTTACTATTTGCCCGAGGTAGGATCTCAACACGAGAATATTCCACCAGCTAGTGCATCTTCGAGCTCAAATTAGAAATCTAAGTTCATGGGATCAGGATAGAAAATAGTCCTGAAAAAATTTACCAACTCCCAAAATTCATCTTCAGTGTGGCATAATTTAACTTGGGAAAAGACAATAAAGAATAATCAGAAACTATGAACTTTCAATACAATGACATTTGATTGGTAAAGAGCACGACTAACCAAAAAGATCTTTAATTCCAAAGATGGACATCTTGCAGCAGGAGAGAATATCTAGAACAATGAACAAAGCAAACTAACCTTGTATTTTTGCGTAATTTTTCGGTTCTCCAGATCCTGTATTAGATAAGAACTCTCTGCTTCTCTAGAATGATCTACTCCTGTGAAGGCCACACATTAAATGCACATCAAGCTCCTCCAATGAAACTGAAAACTAATTTGAGATAATAATCAACAAACATTTTTCTTAATTAAGTCACAAAAGTGCACTAGAATGCATCACTTAAAAAAATGAAGTATAAACAGAGAAAATAGGAGAATCTTGCCCACCCATGGAGACACATACTAAGACCCACAAACAGAGAAAATGGACCCAAAGATGAATATGATGATAAAACAAAATGGAGAACACCATAAAGAAACTCCTTATCAAGATACATCAACTGTATGTATTCAACAATACAGAGAGAACATACTTGGAGCAGCTGCTTCTATGGCAACAGTTGAAGCATTATTTTCTTCAATAGGTAGTTTCTGAAGTTTTTCAGGACTCAAACTCTCTGTAAGATCTTTTGCTGTTGATTTCAATAATGAATCCACAAAATCAGCCCTTCGATGTTCCTCATTATCTTCAATATTAGTTGACTGCTCACCTACGTAATTAGATGTCAAAAAAATCAATCTAATCAACTTAAGATACCAAATCGATTAGCTTAGTAGATTCAATGGCACAGTAGTCTGACTGGCATATGTAGTCAAGTGGGCATCAAAAGCAATATCTAACATGTGTTACAACGAGTTCACCAAGAGCAGCTAACCTTCTATCCATTGCCTAACAAGTGATGCATAAGGCTCTGTGACTACAAGATGAACAGGAAGATCAGGAAACAGCTGAAAGAGAGCAAAAGCTGCCACTTTATTTTGTGCATCCTGCCATGGAAGGATTTGATCAAGTCACAGTTAGAACCTGCATGAACATTCGTTAGAAAATGGAATTTCTATGATGGGATGAATTTTCATACTGATTGAGTAAGAAAGGACTGCCAATAAAAGATGTCATAAAGAATAATTTTAGCAAAAGGATGGGAAAGAGTTTCAGAAGACAAATATGGCATCCCAACCACTGGACCTAGTAAAGTACCATTTTTCCAAGAAAACCTGGTCCAGAAGCTTAGAAAAGATTTGACCAAATTATAATACTCCAGGTTAAGATGCACACCCATTGGAGTCACAGGAGACTGGTCAATTTTAATAAGGCCATTTTGGGAAGAGGAACATATGATAATGAATTCAACATGAAAAAGGAATCACAAAAAAGAGAGCACCTCGGCGGACCCAATGTTTTCCTCATGATTGGGAAGCTTTATAGTAACTAATCCACCAGGTTTTCTGCTTTTGCCTCTCCCAGTGGCCTTACGCACTACACTAACTGTGTAAGAATATCCTCTACCTTTCCCAACCATTTTATCAAATTTTGGTGATTCCCATCCTGATCTTTGACAAAACTGATGTAAAACAGCCTTAGGCATCTTTGGCAGGTCCTCCTGTCAACAATTAATCGACATCACAGTATCACAAATCAAATTGAAAAGATATTCCAAAATCTTGTTAACTCAGGAAAACAGCATGAAAAAAAGGACTCGATATCTAAGTGACATGGAGAATATTAACTGTCACGGATTCTCCTTTTCAGTTGAGGACATGCAATCGCCAGTATGGAGAAAAGGAGAAAGAAAAATAGAGCTACAATTTGGGAAAAGATAATAAAGCGCCTGCAGCTTACAAAAATATTTTGTGTGCCTCAAAATTATATAGTAAATGCCACGGAATAATTTTTCTCAAATGCCCATATATACTTTTCCACAATAAATAATCAAAGAAAAGATTCTTAACCGTCCCAAGCCTTCCATGCTGGATGCTTTAAAGTTTTAAGTCTTAAAATAATGTTTGATGGTATTAAGATCACAGTACTTCACATATCAAGGTACTACTATTATATATTATGTTGCAAGCTTGAGAATTATGTTGGTGCTTTTACTTCTATAACTGAATTTTACAGTGGTCAAACCAGTATAGAATACCTTCTTCCAGAAACCTTCCAAGTTCTTCTCACTGCGTCTCATCTTTTCTTTCCTTTGGAGTTTCAACACTTCAGAAGGTCCACCTCCTGAAGCATCTTCTTCAAAGAGAACACCAAGTTCTACCTCTTCAGAGTTGTTTTCTGATTCAATCTTTCCATGGATAGGTTCAGTCTGAGGGCTGGATTGCTGCGTAAGATCCTCGAAATTTTGATAATCCATATTAATCCTATCAGTTGTTGCACCATCCGCATGCTGATTGGAAGAATCACAATCTTCAACATGAAATGGTACTGGCACTGCACCACTTGACATGTCCTCGGATGCATTCCTAAAATAATGTTTTTGACCAAATTCCATTGCCAACATGTCATCAGATAGTCCTGATCATTTTATTTGATGAGGACATGAAAAATGTTATCAATCAATCACACAAACACATTTCAGATTGCAGTATAAAGACGGTGAATACCTAGAGCAGATAATTCTTGCTTTAGCTTGCGAATAGTAAGGCCTGCCTGTTCTTGGGCCTTTTTGTCTCTTTTTTCCTTAGCTTTAGCAGCTTCATACCGTGCATCATGGTATTCTTTAGCGATAACATCATAGGACCTAGGTTCAAGTACCTATACCATAAACAATAAATTACGAAGATAATTTAGGGTGCTATAATCACAATCCCCAAAGCTACATGGGAGAAGCTAAGTTTTTCCCTGAAGCCATTGCTTAAGCGATGCGCATAATATCACTCAATTTAGGGTGCTATAATATTTTAACTCAACTTCCCCATGCATAAAAGGTATAGGAAAAGGAAAACTCCAGACCTGTTACAGTAATCACTTGGACAGCTATGTTACATCCTTAAAATAAAGCAAGTCAAAGCTCCTCTTGTTTAGTCTCATGATACCACTTCTAACATAATTCACCCAGTGCTACTTGTACTAGAGAGACTCAACAGCAGCACGCTGTATGAAGGAAATGCTGTAAAGGAATACCTTCTCATGGGAATTTGCATCCACTACATGATCTTCCCAAGTTCCAGAATCGACCTGGAAGAGGATTTCATCATTATAATTCCACCATAGAGGACTTACCCAAAAACATATCCACCATAGAGAACCAGTTCTGAAAAAAGAGTCTTCTAAAAGGGTGGTAGAATACTGAGTTACTAAATGCGGAGAATTTATTGTTTCAGACATTTTTGTCATACGAAAACCAATTCAGTTTGAAAGATAAAACATAGATATCAAGGGGCCCAGAAATTTTACCAGATATCAAGGGGCAAAAGATTTAATCAAAATATTGACAGCTAAAATTCTTCCTGCTGCATCTTTTCAATGGTATAATCTTAGTTTGTACAGGGCAGTAAAAGGCTGATCAATGACAATGGCTGCATTCCACAAAGTTCGTCTTCTCCATTTAACAACTTAATTATCCTACATGATACAATCTGGTAAAACCAATAATACATGGTTAAGAAATTTTTTGCAAGGCATTAGTGCCACATACCTCTTCCTGCTGTTCCATATACCGCCTAATCCAATCCGCCTGCAACTGTTGGTCTGAATCCAGAGCATCATCCTTCCTTCGCCCCTTGATCCTCACAGAAAACTCATGTGGTTCTGCAGTGACTTTCGAGGATGAATCCTCTGAAGGAGTCCAATCTTCACGTGCAGCAACAAGGACATTGATGGTACCTCCTGAAAGGAAATTTCCATTTAAATGTCCACAGAATCGGTAATCATTGAGCCAGCTTTTCCAATCGGTCACTTATTATAGCTGAGTTAGCTACCATATCATATAATTCAAATATACCGTTATTTACAGTAGAATTCCCGGAAGAGAACTTTAAAGGTAGCTCATCCCCAGGCAAATTCAGGCATAGCCAATCTAGAGCAGACTCAAAGGTGGCACCATCCTGAACGGAAAAATGATCGCATATGGAGCATGATTAAATAACGCTCCGCAATAACTAGAAAAGCATCTTAACTTTCACTTTCCAATGGTATGAGATCTCAGAGTGATCTTCAGAGCTAAAATTCAAACAGCTTCGGAACATTCACAAAATTCATCTCTTTTCTATTAGTTGTTCATTCATATAACCTTGAGAGCAGAGAGAGCCTGCTCAATCTGATCATTAGAGAAGCCTTCACAGGAGAGCTTCTCGTAAACAGCTCTAAGCCGCTTGGCCTTCTGGGCGACGGACAGGGAGTCGTCAGCTGGGGAAGAAGCGGCGGACGGACGGGCCGAGCTGTTGAGCAAGAGGCGGCGGAGACGGCTCTCATTCTCGGCCGACAGCTGGAGCTTCGGGCCAGAGGATGAGGCCGACGATGGCTTGCTGCTGTTCGTCCTGGGCTTCGAGGCACGCTTCTGCTGCTGCCGCTTCTTGGGAGCCATTGCCGCTGCTCTGAGCTTTCCCGCTACTCGCTGTATTATTAGTCGCCGGTGATGGACCGAGAACACGCGCATCGGCCCTGTAGAAACGGGCGGGCCTTGTTTTGAGAGGTTCAGGCCGGGCCCTAGAAATGAACTTTCAGGCCCATTCTTTTACCCGCGAAATCGGAGCCGGCCTCACCTGTAAGGGGCATTCCTGTAATTTCGTACCTTCTTCTCGTTACACTTTTTTTTTTCATTCATTCAGGAAAAAAAAAAGGAATTTCCAGTCACAGCTGAAATTCGCCATTTTCGCTCAGCTAAATCTTTCATCCTCCATTGTAAATTTGCGATCACTTTGTGGTTCGACCTCGGAGAACCAATCAGGTGGTTGAGGATTTACCAGCCAGATCTCTGATTTCGAAAGATATGCCGACGGTGGTGTTGAACCCGCCGTCCTGCAGGCTCTGGCGAACCCTAGACCACTCCTCCGTTTCCACCACAACGAAGGTTTCGGTTTCTCCTTCTCGGATATGCTCTATTTCATAGCGACGGAATTCGATTGTTATATCTGACGATGAGGTCTCGCGTATATGGGCAGGACTCCAGCTTATTTGGCGCCCGTATCTCTACAGGGAAGGGGAGGAAGCCTGCGCCGCGAGCATCGTGCCGGTACGTGCGGATTTGGATGCCTATATCGAGGCGCCAATGGGGTTAGTAGCGGTTTCTGTGTTTATGTGGATCCATACATTATGCAATACACTTGTGCCGTGCTTATATGTAATATAAACCTGTGCATTCTAATTGATGGCATGTTCTCTGCTCCCGGATATCTGTTTTGATTCAATTTTATATGTTTAATTCTTCCATACTGAATGTTAATTTAGAGCTGTGAACTATGGACATATTGCTCTTGTTAAGCTTGAATAATTTGGACCTATAAAAATCAATATGCGCATGTAAGAAGAATACTTTTAGGTGAACACCATTTATTTGTGGTAAACACTTATCATGGTCTAAAGCTATTGGGATTCTGAACTTCTATTTTTGAAGCCGATGATCTAATGGAAAGAAGAAACTGAGATGTGCCAACTTCATTTTGGGAATTCGAGTGGCTTCAAGTTTTAGGAATTGACATCAGTAATTGGTTGATTGGGCCTCAGGGTTTCAGGTCCCAAACTCACTTTTTTGCTGAATTAACCAATGTGAGAACAAAACTGTGTGCTGATCTTTATCCCTGTGAGATGTTTGCAGTTGTTTGAGAATGAGTTATGGACACTCTCAACTCATATTCCATCATGATCGATCATTTTGCTAATCCTTAGCTGATGGCAGATGCTAATCTTTCTTCTCCTATTTTGGCATTCTGTAGTGGTGAATGCTGTTGCTACTCCTGATCCAGCAGTTGAGCTTCCTCTGACTGCAGAGAATGTTGAGAGTGTGCTAGATGAAGTTCGACCATATCTCATTGCTGATGGGGGTAATGTGGCTCTGCATGAGATTGATGGCAATGTTGTAAGACTGAAGCTACAAGGTGCTTGTGGGTCTTGTCCAAGTTCAGTAACGACCATGAAGATGGGCATTGAACGTCGATTGATGGAAAAGATTCCCGAAATAGTTGCAGTGGTGCCAATAGCAGATGAGGAGTCAGGGCTTGAGCTGAACGAGGCAAATATAGAGAAGGTAATTAAATTGATGCTTAATGGAGTTACGGCATTAGTATCCTCTAAGACTTGCAATTTTTATAGATGCACCTGATGGTGATCTGGTGTTCAATAAATCCTGTAAGTACTTTTATGAACATCGTTTCCTTGTCGTGAGTAGTTATAAGCTAATATAGCTCTATCTGATCGAATCAGGTCCTTGGAGAGATAAGGCCGTATCTTGTTGGTGCAGCAGGTGGCTCTCTCGAGCTAGTGGCAATCGAGGAGCCCATTGTGAAAGTGAGGATAGCAGGGCCTGCAGCTGGAGTGATGACTGTTCGAGTTGCTGTGACTCAGAAGTTACGGGAAAAGATTCCTGCCATCGGAGCAGTCCAGCTCCTCGTGTGATGTCAAGGTGAAAAACTTTGCACCCTCCATAAAATTTTCTGTAAGGAGCGCCTCCAAATGAAAATTACTGCTGTATACTCTGCAAAACCAAGATGTGTATCACGGTATCTAGTATACGGTGTCAAAGTGTAGGTTTCACTCTCTTCATTGTTTTCTGGCGGCAGGCAGGACAGTAATGCTGTATATGTGAAGATATTAATCTTGCCTGTGACTGCCACTAAAGTAACAAAGTTTAAATGAAATCCATAGTCCTAATCTAAACATTTGCAGCTCCGGCACCTGTCACTGCAATGCACCTCCAAAACAACATGGATAATATCTTTGCAAGGATACCGCTGTAACTTTCAAATCTCTGTATGTGCATAGATGATAGACAGCCAGATATACAAACATGATTGGTTCTATATGCTCATTGCCTGTGTGTTAAAAGAGGATAAACTAAGAAAATGTCTCTAACCTCAAATAGACGAATTCATACTGTATGTAGTATAGAACGTTATATTAGACATAATGATCGGTAGGAAAATCCAGAAATGGATGTCAAAATGACTCTAGCTGCCCAATACTAGAATGCCAGCAGCCATTCAAGCTTTAAGGTGCAACTTAATGTTTGGACTCTTGAGTGTCAGATCAAGAGAATAAGGCTCCAGGGAACACACAAGCTGAAAAAATAACACAACAAATATGTGGAACAAGAGACTTCGCCATTAATAATTAGCACTGGCAAAATTTTTATCAATGCGACGGAATTGGACAGACCTATAATTAAAAAAAGGAAAACATAATCTCTCAATATCGAGGACTACCATGCAGGAAACTACTGGGGCAGCCTGTGGATTCCATGAACACCGCGTACTTTCCTCAGTACTTAATCTTACATGATTGAACAAAACTTACTGAATCCTATAGGGTTTACATAGGCATTTTGACCATGAAATGCTGTCCCTCCTCATCAGGTTCACATGATCCCGACTAGGATCCCACTTGTCTGATGACTCTAGTGACAGTATAGTTTTATAAGGGAATCAGCACCGGCAGTGAACAGCCATGGTTGCCTGGGATGGAATTTGCAATCCAATACTCCTGCAAACAGGAGAAATCAAATGTAATCCAAAATAATTTGTCTGTCAGCGTCTCCATTAAATGGAAATCCCGGAACATCATACATCCTGGAATTCCCACATTATTATTTTGCATCTGTAAGCTATCACAATTTGTCTATTAGCTTTGTACACCAAGTAGAAATTCAGATCAGAGAGCGAGTTCCGGATTTTTTAAACATATATATCTTAGATTTCTCAATTATTTTGCAATAAGTTATCATTCATGCACAGACAACAATTAATATTTCTTTTGAAGTACGAAATGAAAAAATTAGGGTGCTGAGGTTGAGGAACAAGACATTCGAAATTCTTCTTTGCTAGTCTTTTACTGTTACCATTTTTTATTTTTGGGCTGGATAAATGTCAAAGCATTTTTGCTATTGCTGGAGCTTGAGAGTGGAGAACTTACCTCGGCCATTGGAGCTTGAGTGCCCTCGGAGGATCTCCAATGGTACGATAAGAGGGTTTTGATTTAGATCTGAATAGACCATGCCGTGAAACACATAGGCAGTGCAATCATCAGAGCAGGAAGCAAAGAGTGGATATGAACGATGAAAGGCCACGTTGGTAATATCTTTTGGATGGCATCTGTAAATGAAGAGGGATGTCAGGAAAAACAACCTGCTGTTAAGAGATGATAGTAGAGCCAAATAAACATAGCAAGTAGCACAAAAAAGAAGTATCATGCTGCCAAATAAACTGTTTTCCCAATATGCCTCTTTTTCCATTTTTTTTATAACCAACTGTTAGGGCCAACAAGATACAGTACACAAGAAAGAATTTCCGGGACACGATATCTCAAGCATTGGTCAGGTTATCAGAGAAATAATCAAATTATGAATAACTTTATCTTGTTCTAATGAAAATTTCATACGTCAGAGTTCGGAATGGTTGAGATGAAAGGTCCATGTCGAACCAAGAGAGCTTTCCTTCTCTGCTCCCGACTATGACATTGTCTCCTGCGAAAGAGGGGCTCAGATGTGGGATAAGCAGATCTACCCATGAATAGCACTAAAATCTCATCCATCAGGTAAAGTTGACAGGAGGAAAAGACAACGGGACATACCAGCAGGATGAATTGCAATGGAGGAAACTTCACGAAGTCCAGTTTCAAGCTTTTTGATGAGCTTTTGTTTCAAAAGATCATACACTCGTACATTCTTCTTTGTGGCAATGAAGAAAATGGAGCGAGTTGGATGGAAAACTGATGTGACAGGAAGACCATGCAACTTGAATGGGACCCTCTGAGTAAGTTTCTTGGAAAGCTGATGTATCAAAACAGCTTTCGATTCGCGTAAAATATGTCAAGAAAAGTTGCTGAAGCATTGGAACATAAAGTCTTAATAATAGATGCCCAACAAGAAATATACGAGAAGGCTGCATCATTCATGGTCAGCAACTTGATGTCCAATTAAAACATGTTTACCATGTTTTCTTGTTTACCAGTGTTATTTATCCTTATTCCAGAGTCAAAATAAAATCAACCAAGAAACTCAAATTTATTTTCCTAGTAAACATCCTAGCTGGCTGGAAATCAACTATGAGCATTTCCAACCTAAGTGATAAGCACTATCAGAAATAAGTGAAACCTACTGTCATGGACTTTATTTCAACTACTTCTCAAACTCGTACAAGTAACTTATGCAAGTAATGAAAAGAAAACTGTCATTTTGTCCTCAAAAGATTTGCTAGCCAAATTAAGCCACCTGAAGATTTTCACCACCCAGTCAATTCTTGAATGCTTTAAAAGGTCCCGTTCTGGGACCAATTGGGTGGCAAAAAAGAACATGTTCAAATTAAATATATTAACCCTCCGAGAATAATTTGGTGGCAAAATTCTTAAGAGGACTCAACGTGTTAATCAAAGAAGCATTCCAGGACTAGCTTGAGCATTATCTCTAGCATGGACTGCAATAGATCAGTAAAGGATATCTGCTGGCATCACTGTTGAAAAGTAGTCCCCTTTCCGATGCCATTCGATGGATGAAACTGTCTGCAATAGCAAATCAAGCAGACCATTAGAACTTTTCGGCCAGCATCATTATCTTTCATCATCAGTGAATGTGAAACCACAGTACCTTGAAATGCTGTAACTTGATTGCCCCATGCTTATACCTATCATCTTGAAGCCAGCTCACTGCAGGGGTTTTATCATCTGATGAGGTTGCTACACCAACATAGAGGAGTTCCTTAACCTTATTCTGGTCCTCTTCACTCCCGAGGCCAGTATTAAGAACAAATACATCTGCACCACTGTAAAAGAGAGTAAATTGACACGAGCCAGTAGGAAACAACGCTACAATCCAAAAACAATAAGTTGGCCTTTTCCTTCCCAATTAGTCAGTGAAGTAAGTCAAACATAATCCTTCTGTGATTTGCACCATGCTGCTGTATCAAGGACATGTTCTCAATAAGGACAATTTATGCAAAGATAGATCCATAAGCAGTGTCATTACGCAGTATTTTTAATCATCTTTGATCCGATCTGTAAGATATCATGAAAGATTTGGCCTGGCACTTACACAACAATCGCCAGGACAGGAAGCTCAGGAAGAGGATTCCATGCCACATGCTGAACCACTTCACCAATCTCCCAGACTCTCAGACATCTACCAGTGGCAACCTCCCAAACACGTGCAGTTCCATCATTAGAACCTTCATGTACATTAAGAAATGTGAACTAACAGTCAAATCCTACATCTTATGAAGTTGAAAAGGATTTCAAATTAGGAAAAATATATAATCCTTACCTGAAGCAATCCATTGCCCAGAAGCTTCTGTCGATATGGAAGTAACAGCGCCTTTGTGACCTCTATACTCAAGATAACATGTAACAGGGTAAGGTTTAAGATCCCTCCTGCTTGGTAGCTTGGGCTTCAAAGACTCGGGATCAATATTAAGCTGAAATAGTAATGAAATTCCATTTCTCAATCACAAATTTGGCATGAAGCACCAATATTTTATCATGAGCATAGAAACCAAAACCAAAGAGGCCCGTATGATTCTCCTGATCAAATCATATCTTACCCGCTTCTTTCGAACTCTAGGGCACAAGTACAGATCCAAACAACGTTCAAAAGAGTCCTTTACAGCATCATCATATGCCGGGATATTTCTCAGGGATGCATACCTAAACAGAAGCATATAATTAGGCATACAGTATAGAAGAGAGAGAGGGAAAGAGAAAACAAGCAATTAGAAGGCATCAAGATCCACCTTCTAGGAATAAACTGAGGGCGATCTTCCTCATACATAAGCTGATAGGAATTAATCTCTTCTTGTGTTGGAATGTATTCTAGGGAAGGATTATAGGATTCTTCATGTCCTGGAAAGAAAAGAAAAGGGGAAAAAATAACCATATCAAACTTCATGTTGCCAAATTAAAATATGAGTACTAATATTTGGAAATCAAATACCTGGCAGCTTAGGTTTTGGAGCAGGGATGTAGGCCAAGTGACCAGCTTTCTCTGTGGAGCTGGAATCATCTCCCCACAGGAGATAGAATCGTGGTTCTTCTTTAGGCTTGTCAAATTTTATTTGCCCCTCACGAATTGCCCTAACCAGCTTTGCAACCTGTATATTAAGAGGTAATCCATAACGATAGGTTTAGTCATAAAACTTATCAGTTTGCAAATCAAAAGGGCCATAAGTTGATTGAACCTCTCTCCAAGAACAAAACATGCGTATGTCAGTAGGAAAGGATAACGAGTTCCTATATGATTTATGTTGAGATATACGATCCCACATCAATTAAATGAAGAAAACGTTATGAGCTTATAAGAAGGTTGGGTACCGCCACCTATCAGCTTGAGCTTTTAAGTGGAAATGGGCCCAATCCCTTATAGGCTCACAACGAATTTAACATGGTTCAGAGCTAGTGGGCTCGCACCTCGCCCGACCTGAGTCCAAAAGCCTGACTCGTGGTTAGTTGATATAAGCCCGAGTACGGAAGAAAATTGCCCGACTTGTGGCCAGTTGTCCCCCTTGTCCGAGACCGGAAGAAGAGTACCCGGCTCATAGACAATTGTTGAGGGCAAGTGTTTAATGGCACGTGGCAAAGTAGACCACGTTACCACGTGAGGGCAGATGTTGAGATATACGATCTCACATCGATTAAATGAAGAAAACATTGTGAGCTTATAAGAAGGTTGGGTACCGCCACCTATCAGCTTGAGCTTTTAAGTGGAAACGGGCCCGATCCCTTATGGGCTCACAACGAATTTAACAATTTGGAACTAGTAATCAGAAAAACAGCACCTTCCCAAGTTTGTTGACAAACTAAACCAGAGATATACATAGAGGAAATAGATAAACATATCAAGAGATATCTAGCCAAAATGTCAACAAAAATAACATATGCAGGACTAGTAAAGCCCACAATTGATGATAGAAAGTTATAATTGTACTTTCTATAAGAACCTAGAGTCAGATGACCAATAATATAAGAGAGAAATAGCAAACACTTCTTGTAGCACTGTTCCACATTTACAGTGTCAAAGGCAAAAGATAGATTCCAAATACCAACAGCTAACATCAACTAAACACAAAGTTGTTTAGGCTACAAATTCCTGAAAGACGAACCTTTTTAGCCTCCCATTTTGAAGGAGTGAATCGTCTCTTTGGTTCTGGTGCATTTGACAGGGGGTGTATGGCATCATCCCATTTGAACCAGTCGACATATGGCTGTATGCAACAGAAAATTATGTTAATAAGAACACACTATTAAGAAGGTTTCAGTAGTAACAAAGTAAATTCACTCTTAGGAAGATTTCAGCATTACGATATTCACAGACCGCATAAGGATCAAAATGAGCATGTGGCGCTTTTCCTTTAAGCAACCTTCTGACAAGCTTGGCCTCTTGTTTTGTCAGCTCAACTTCCTCATCATTGTACTCATCATAAATCTTACGCCTTTAGACATAAAAAAAATTTGTCTAAGAGATATTGAAGGATTTATTGCTAGGTAAGGGTAACAGACAATATGTCTGAGATTGGGATATATGATCTGGGTTTGATAACAAGGGTGAATAATGGTATCAAATAAGACTGACCAATTTTTTGAGTCATCAGCACTCGCAAGAAATGCATCTAGTTTATCCTGTCTCTCTTTCTTCTTAAGCTTTTTCCCAGCAATATCATAACCAATATGCTCCTCATCTTTATACCACTCAAGAGGAACGTCTCCAATTGTATTCCGAGGTGCAACCTGGTATGAGAAGAGAAACAAGTGCAGATCAGAGACAGGGTTTGCATGATATTCAATTTCCATGATTAGAAGTTAAAAACTGCTTTCTGGTCATGTAAGCAAGAAGGAAAATGGACCTCGTCTTCTGAAGAATCACTCTCTTCCCCTCCTTGGTGTTGTTCAGAGCTTTCATTTTCATCGGTATTACCCTGGGCATCACCACTTAAACCAACATCACTGCCTGATTTATCATCACCCTGCCAAAATTAATCATCAAAAGTCAAATCGCAAAGATTTAATGATACAAATCTGACTAATCCAACGGCCATAATTATGGTAAAAAAAAAACTGTGACAGAAAGAGGGACCCCTTTTCACGGGTTTCTCCAGCTGGTAAGAGAATAGCAGGGACGTCCTCAGTAGGGTTGATCTCATTATCAGTTTACACGTAAGATAATTTCATCCATTACTCATGCAAGAAAATAACAACTCATCGTAGCTGCGTAAAATTTTTCATTTATGGAGTAGTTCTCAACACATTACTCCAGAAACCATGCCCAAGCCCGGAATTTTCACGACCAAAACCAACTTTCTCACAACACTAATATCAAGATGTTTTATAGCATAAGAGAGCTACCTCATCTTCAGAAGAATCACTGTCTTCGGCTCCCGAATCCACGGGCGATTCATTACCTTCGAACTCGCCGTCCTCAGAAGAATCCTACAGTCACGAAACCCCAGTTACCGTCTTACTGTTAGGGACCACCGAAACCACGAAGCAACAACATCCACTTCAACTGTCCAAGAGCCTTCTACCCGGAAGGCAAGCTGAACTCACCAGATAATCGGAATCGCTGTCAGGGTCTGAACCAGAAGGTGATGCCCCGCCACTCAGACACTCTTCGTCGTCGGATTGAGCTTCAGCAACTTTCTCCTTCCGGACCACCGGCCTCAGCCCACTATCCTTCTCGTTCTTCTTATTCTTCTTCTTCTCCGCCGCCACCCCCATAACCGTCTTGCCCGGAAGAATCGCCCAGCCGACGTAACGGCGGGACAACGAAAGAAGAACCCGCCTCGGCGGCCGGCGCGAGAGTGTAGGGTTTAAGAGAGAGAGAGACGCAACGACGCAAGCGGTGAGACAAGATCTCGGAGGTTTAACTGCAAGATTGAATGCCCGTTTTGCCCTTGTCCTTCATACTTATTCCCTTACGTATCCCCGGTGGAAAAATACAATATATCAGAGATCTGGAGCAGCTGGCCAAGCTGGGCCGTTTACCAGCCCCTTGGGCTCAAAAGGCCTTTCACACAATAGCATGGGCTTCAAGAGAAGGGTTCACTGGCCATGACATATTTCAAGGTCCAATTCGAACCGGACCAATTTCGCCAGCCGAGCACATCTCGGTTGAAGGAATTCCAGAGTAGAAAACTAGAAAAGGGGCGGTGTAACTGCCCTGTGAAATGCTCTCTCAAAAGGTAAGCGAGTCCCATGCACACCAAGGAGAGCAGCTTAAAGATCTTAGTTGGGGGAGAAAATCTAAGTAATTTCCCATAGACAAGCCAGGAGTTTCTTCGAAAGCAAGAAAGAAATCCTCGCCGGAGACCATGAATGTATCATGATCCCCAGACAACACTACGAGGATTGGCTGAAGTTCTATCGGCCAAACTGGAAAAAAAAATTACAGCAAACAAGAGGCCACGGCGGATGGCAAAAGTCTCAACAGTCCCAGAAGGGGGATAGTTAATCTCGAAGACGAGACCTGAAAAGGAGGTCTTTCGGCCATGATAATGCTACATCAAACAGGAAGGCCTAAAGTCCGAGCTTTCTCAAAAGCTCACGCCATCTGGGGGGCTCCTCATCGAAAATATAGGTCAAGGGAGAAACTAGAACGCCACTGCCCCCAATCTGCAGTGTATCGAATGCCAAGTCTGAGTATTAGAAAAGGCAGAAATACTAATCGGGTCAAGAAAGAACTACCATAAAAGGGGAAAGAGGAAAGGGAAAAGGAAAGCAAAGATTGCAGGCGGTGGCGAATGCCAAATTTGTTAGCACAACTTACAGCCCTCAATTGCTGAACGGATTTATAGAGTGATTTTTTGGGAACACAGATGACCACTGCATAACAATCTGCGACTACCTTCACATCACGTTTGTAGAAGACTGGACTTACAGTGGGCCCCTATCCATGGAAAGAGCATACGAAACTGAGACAGGGACTGTACATTCAAGGCCTCATGGAGATTGGCCAAAAGTATTTGCTTATCTCACCTGCAGCCCAGAGAGTGATGGTTGACTGAGTACTCGATTTGCTACTTCCTCTGCACTACCACCTCTCGTATTAGCAACTACCTGTTGCGAGCATTTCGGTCAAACAGAAGAAACAAATTCAAAAGCACCGAGGAGGTGAAGAAAAAGGTTGCATAAAGATAAAGCAGCTGGCAGAGAGAGGATAGAGGCACAGCTGAGAGCATGGATGGTTGTGATCTTACCGTGAATTGACCAACTGCCCTCAAATGAGCCTCCAATCTTTCAAGGATCTCATGGGTTACGTCCAGTACACCTGCTCGCTGGATCAACGATTTTTTGCTTGCAACAAGAACTCCCTAAAAGACATTGACATTCACCTACGATGTGAGAAAGTTCAGCAGAGTGTAAACCCACCAAGCCCGGGCCACATTTCATGAGGACTACATAGATCCTGTTATTACTATGGTAATTCAATTGGCAAACATATTCCATACTCCTTAAAGGACTAACCTAAGTAGATCTAACATCTTACTGACAAATACAGAATTACATGCCAAATATTCCATCCCAAAAGGCATCACTAACCTGGCTTTCCAACACTGTTCCACCTTCAATTTCTTTCAAGTCATTCTCCTTTAAAGTTGTCCCACTACTCACCAGATCTAGAATAGCATCAGCTATTCCCATCTACAACAAGAAGAGATTTATTTGTAACTACTTGGAGATAGCATGAATAAGTTAAGGATACATAGGAAAATGTATAAATTATCCATGCAAACTGTTTTCAACTAGAAGCCACTAAGGATAAAGTAACTGATTGTGATAGATATGCTGCAGTATCATTTACTTGGAACATTTTCATGAAAAATCCAGCTTTTGCCCCAATATCAAGCTTCATTCCCAACCCAATGATATGCAACCATAAAAAATAATAATAATACAGTAAAGACTGCCACCTGGCATTCTTGCTGTCACTGAAGAGCAAACTTCTCAAGAAAGAAAAGAAACTAAACAAGAAGGTAAGGCATTTATACCGCAGGAGCTGCCTCCAAAGCTCCATCAGCAGTTGAAAAAGTCACATGCTTGATACCATTTTCTCTCAAAAATTTTGGACCCAGCTATACAAAGAAGGCAGACACAGAATCATCAGCTAAACTGCATGTAACACTCTGAAGACTTTAATAGAAACAAGAAAATCATCCAATTTTCCAAAGCATGTACTATACATAGGTGAAGCCAGTAGCAACTCTAAGAGGTCTCTCCTCTGTCCACTGGGGCATTTGCACAAGCTCCTTCAATGAATTAATGTTTTCAAAAATACCACACTGTGGAATCTGAGAAAACAAGAACATTCAGGGCAGTTAATTCCTGCAGTAGCTAAGAGACTTCCAGGCT
The DNA here is from genome assembly GCA_900174645.1 of Sonneratia alba. Taxonomy (NCBI): domain Eukaryota; kingdom Viridiplantae; phylum Streptophyta; class Magnoliopsida; order Myrtales; family Lythraceae; genus Sonneratia; species Sonneratia alba. Next base: position 2,144,497 of record FWPY01000071.1, read on the forward strand.
GCTTGTCCGCATTTCTAGATTATCAACTCACTTACCGCAAGGGATAAACGACAATCTCCATATTCAAGAGCATCGTGAACAATGATAAGGTCTTCATTTCCCTGATTGATGACAAGAAGATATTAAACAATGATAACAACTAGTGCCAAGCGGTAGAATCTGAACCACTAGAAGGGAAATTTTTAATTAGTAACAAAACTAGACACAGAATATAGCCCAGCCAATACTCACAGCAGATTCCCAGATAATAACTAAAGGAAGGTTAATGTCAGTCTGAATCAAGGAAAATCTGATGCAAGGGTGGTTACTGATGAAGCATGATTTTACCCGCAAAATGGTTTACAAACTAATTAGCCATGTATAATTATTTTTTTTCTTGAATTGTATCATCCACTGTTTGCACCATGAAACCTCATAATTCAATTAACATCTTTTAAGCTTACAGATTCCTTTCTCAGTGACTAATCAAGGGAGAACTTCAGTTTCAGAATAAATAAATAAGTTCTACTTTTAAAAAGGAAACTTTCTTTGAAGAATCTATTAATCTTGTTACAGGAGATGCCCTTTAGTCTGTACCTGTCCATATTCACTAACTGTGTCCAATCCAACAAAACCAAGGTCCAGATCTCCGGATAACAATTTTCTAACAATGTCCTTTGGCCGCTGAAACCAGACTTCCAAATTAGAAAGCTGGAAAAGAAAAAAGAGGAGTGACCACAAGGAATAAATTTTGATGCCGGAGAGGCATGAATTGTTTGCTGAACACTTAAACCTCTAAACAAGTGCAGCTGTCTGGCATATGAGACAGTTCCTTATCTGACCCTTTAACATGTAAAATTATCCAACTTCAGATAAACAAGTAAAAAAGGGAATAATCATCATTCTTTTGCGTTCCACAATCAGCTTCAACTGTATTCAGCCAAAAAACAATAGCTTAGAACGTATTTATAGAGTCAACTACAAGATTCAGCCACCATAACCAGGTTAAGTTTGGGTTTCAATATCAGTCCGTTTGAAATACATAAACGCATATCAGGGAAAGACTAACCTGAGGAATTTCTGCAACGTATTGCCGAGGATTGACCTGCTTGACATGCAGCTGACAATCCTTCACAAAATCAAGGATCTAAGAGGTCAGGATTCACATTCACGCTTATAAGAAGAAGAAGAAGAAGAAGAATTCACATCATGCAGTTGAATTGTTTGAGATTTTCAAACCATGCCATGCAAATGCCATAGGAAATTATTTTGGAGGTTCTGAACATTCAACACAAGTTGACATCTCAATGGAATCAGAATCAATTCTGAATATTGGAAGGTAGATTGAAACTGCCTTGCGGAAAATTGAGCAGCACATAATTGTATATTACACAATGATAGCCGTCCGCTTCAAAAATTCGGGACAAAAGGATTAGCGAATTCAGCAATGGGCAGACAATTCAAGCAGTCTGGGAGATCAGAACTGCTCAACTCATAGAACCTTAAGTTCCTAACACGTGAGCTCATTCTTTCACATTCGGCGAGCCGAGCCGGATCTAAAGCAGCTGTAAAGTGCTCCGCCAAATCGAACACCGCGAATCAGCAGCGAAATAAGCGGATTTACCTTGAGGAGATCGAGGGTGTCATAGGCCATGCGGCCTTTGCTGGGCAAGCCGAGCCGGATCTCGCTCCGCTCCGTGATCCTGCTGCCGTTTCTCCCAGTCGCCACCGCGACCTGCGCCTGCAAGGCGGATAAGCAGGTGACTGTCGCCAGAGGCTTCGCGGAGAGGACCACAGACGCGTGGGAGTGGAAGGAGACCGGGAGGGGGGGAGGCGCCACTGCGGAGGCGGAGGACATCTGTTGCGGAGCACAATGAAGGAGGAGGGACATGGAGAGGGCCGCCATTGATGAAAGGAAGGGCGAAGAGCCCCGTGCAACGCTGGGGGAGAGAGAACGGAGCTCGGAGCCGAAGTTACTGTTGTTCTGGTGGCTAGTGTGAGATACCGTCACCTTGAGAAAGTGACCGGAGATGGCGGGCGGGCGGGCGAGGTGGCAACACTGACTTCAGCGGTTGGGGAAGAGAAATATCACGAGCCGCCGCGAACAGCAGAATTGTCCCTCTAGAGATTCAGCAGCCAGTCCAAAAAGTGCCGACACGTTGAGTCAACTAGATTTGACAGAGACGCTTAACCGAAATCTCCCCTCTAGATAGAAAGTCTTAATAAGGATTTATATTTAAATTAAATCAAATTAATATAATTACGATAATAATAAATTAACTAATTAAATTTATGGACATTAATCAAATTTAACATTAAATAACGTTATTATACCAAAATTTTCTTTCCTAATCTAGATGTAAAGATCTTTTTTTTTTTTTTACATATTCAAAAACTCAATGAAGATCAAAATTCATAGTCATGGTTTGGGTGCTGAATGAGATTCAACTAATTAATCTACTTATTCAGTTTTTCACTCGTCGACTGCTCTAAAATATCACCATCAATAATACATCATCATCATCCTATTTATATAGCGAACATGTCCAAATTTCTAGTCGTCATTGGAAAAATGACTGTGTCGACCAATTGCTGGGTGGATATACGACATATGAGTTGGTGTGTGAACATAATTTGGACTATAAGGTTGACCGTCCCCTAGCAGAGGTCTTACGTGAACTGATATACAAAGCAAGCAGAAGAAAACCCATGTGGGAAATCAAACAGTGGCACCCAAAGTAAAGAGCAACAGTGAAGAATCAATTGAGACAAACTCGAAATATCGACGAACACAACCGCGCAAGCAAGTGATTGCGGTTTCTTCTTTCCCATTCTGCAACATTTACATGCCAACGCACAATAAGCTATTGAGCATCAAAGCAGCGGGATAGATCCTCCAACTTCCACATTCTACAATGGGAACTCTTTCGAAAGAAAAGATCAACACAGAATTAGAGCAAAAGGGCTGAAACCAAAACTCCGAACCTGCCTGCTTTTACCACCTCAGGCAATTCACATACCGGAAATGGCGAATTCTCCGGCAGATGACACCAGGCGCACAATTATCCTACTTAGTTAACAAGGAGAACAGGACACATGCAGCAGCGAGAGTGTCATTGAAGAGGAGGATAGGAGAAAGGCCAGCACAAGCAAAATATATTTGGTCATGAATGTTGAGTTGGCAGCAGCTGAGAAGGGCCATCTGGGGTTGTGGTAGGCTCATTCATGTCATAAAACCTAATGTCGAGTTCCAGGACCACTCATGATGTCACTCGGCTAGAGCTAGAGTCCTTCGGCTTGAGAGAGAGTCTTGCTAACTGGGAATCGAGGTTTCTACTGTTGGAATGTTGGAGAGAGGATGATGATTGAGGGGGCTGCTGCTGCTCTTGTTGCTGCTGTTGGTACAAAGCTCTCAACCTTACCATCTCCCTCTCCAAAACTTCATGCTCCACTGTCACATGAAAGGGCATTGTTTCACGCATCAATGGAAAAAATGAGTTTCTAACATCTCTTTATAGCACACATGTAAATCAGCTAAACTATATTTAGCCTTTCCATCTTTGAATAACCATTCGGCTGAAGTAACCTACCACATTTTATTAACTGCTCCTGAGCTAAACTTTCCAATCTCTGTTTTAGGGCCTTGTTCTCCATGCTCAGAATAAGATTCTGCTGGTTGAGAAATACAATCTCAGCTGAAACTTCAGATCCTTCTGCCTGCAGAAGAAACAGGGAAGAGGATATTAAAAACTCAAGAAAAATCACTAAACAGAAAGCACAAAAGGTCTTGGCAATCCTTACTTGCAAAGCTTGCACATTGCTCTCTAACTCAGCTATGTACTGAAGTTTACGGACTCGTGAGCGCTGAGCGAATTGCCTGCAAGCAAAGAATTTCATGTTATCCATGCCCTCTATCTACCATTTGTGCAATTGCATCAGCCTATCTGAAACTTCCCTCTGTACAACTAGTGGATTGCATAGAAGAGGAAAATAATATAAAAAGCTGTAATCATAATTATTTCTACCCTCTAGATCTTTTCTGATCAACAATCCCCATCCCCTTGATGAGCACCATCAAGCAATCCAGCTCACCAAGTGCAAATAAATACCATGACATATATAATATATATTTTCCCTTTCTATGAGAAACACAAAGAGGGGGAAACAACATACTGTTTTGCACGTTTTGCATCTGTGTCAAATGAAGAAGACTTTGCACGAGTATTTTCTTTTCTTTCAGAAGAACCCAGGGAATCATTGAGCCTGGCTTCAGCCACATCTTGCTTCTCACTCAATGTAGCAGGAGCCCAATCAACTTCTAGGGGCACGCATGATGATCCTGAACTTTGAGTAGAAACATTATTACTTGCAGATGGCAGACCATTAGAAGCATGTCCTGGTGATCCCCGCGGATTATTCTTGTGCTTCACATATTTTGTTTCGTTACAAAGGGAAGCCTGGCGATCAAAATCTTGAGATCTCCAACCAGCTGAAGGAACCATATCTCTTAACTTGTTATCACCTTGAACAAAATAATCGAGGTTATTAAGGCTAGCGACATCTGTATATGCAAACGAATCACTTGATGAGCGGCGATGGCCTCCTTTGCGGACAGGAGTCTCAGGTTCATTAAGTAAATCGTCAAGCCAGGGAGGCTGCTCGTCCATCAGAAAACTCTCAGAGGAGGTCCTCTGGTGGCGGGCAGAGCCCTCTCTGGGCCTTTGCACAGCTTTTGTTGCAGCAGGAGGATTAGGCACATAATCAGCATAAGAAGCCGAAGGGGATAGACTTGGGAATGGGCTTTTAGGAGGCAGCAGAGCATGCTTCCCTGAGTACATCACACTTCTCATGTTAGAAGAACCTTTCGAATTTGACATTATGGAATCCAGTATCTGCCAACAGCCAGTGAAAGAAAAAGAAGTCGTATGAGCAAATGGACAAGCATATTCTATATCAAACCAACAGGTTTTTTTTCCAAATATTATTTTGCCAGAAAATTCATAGAAAGCAACAGCAAGGCAATGGTCACATGCGAGAGGATAAGCTCGAAATGAGCTAATTACCACCCCACAAAGAGAACTGCAAAGCTGGAAGAATACCAAATGATGCACTGAAAACAAACTTTTGAGCTTCCAGCTATGGACTCTTTGTATTCCAAACAACAATGAGCTGTATTATGGTTACTGACCGGCTATTGCTGCCAACCTTAATTCTTCATGAGGATAAATCATCGACAGCTTTCATGCCATAAATTGACAGAATCATCCCACAAAAACAAAACACCCCAAACATAAGCAATTTGAAACGACAGCTGTGGGATGTAAATTCACAACCCCCGAATCAGTTGACTGATCTCAGCTCCAGACCATCGAAGAATCCCCGATCGAAAGCCACGAATTCGACGTGAAAACCACCAATGCGCACAGCTTACGAACCGCGTCCAAAAATAGAAACTGGGCTAGAGTACAGATTAAGATGACAACAAACACGCCCAAATCGCCGATTGACTGAGATTAGCCGCGAGGAATGATAGCCATGCAATGCAACAATCCAACGCAAAACCCCCCAACAGACTGGTTTTTGAGAGAGAGAGAGGAGATTCCGATTCTTTCACTTTCAGTATCGAAAGAAAGAGAGTAGAACCTACGCACCTTTTTTGCTCCAGTGGAGCTGAAGATCCAGAGATCTCGTATCGAAATTAGAAAGGAGAAGCGGAAATGAAATCGAGGCAAACTTCGCTTGGTTGGGGATCCTCCTCGTCGGATTCTATCCCTCAATTTGAAACTAGCTAGCCAGCTAGCTCTCACTCACTCTCTCGCTGTCTCTCGATCCCTTTCGGGTCGAATGAGATCCTGAACAAAAGCACCTCGATTTGACCCAAGTACGATGATGTCAAGCCAAGAAACAGAAGACATTTCGGTTTTTTCTTGTTTGCCCTTTTCCAGTCAGTCAATCCCAACTGGCATGTACATACCAATCAGGACCAATGAGATCTCTAGTTCAATCTCAGAATCTTGCTCGAAATTTTCTCAGGACATACGCACTTGGAGCCTGTTAAATCATAATGTTCTCTTAGTTTCCCTATATGGTCAAGCCCAAAAGAGGCTCTTTTTTTTTTCTTTTTATATTAATAGTATCCAAAATTATAATAATCTACTAATCTAACTAATGATATATTATACAGCATATACATTAATCTCCAAACATCAACATGAGAATTTTAAACCCAAAATCTGACCTACTAGTTGTTATTAACTCACCAACAACTTATCCCTCAAAAGGGCCCTGGAAGAGACTTATAACTACAGACGGTACCATGATAGTCATTCATGCCACTGCAGGGAAAATAGAAAACAAAAAACATAGGCTCGATGACACGATATTCTGAGATGGGATTCACTTGCCAGACCCAGCTGGCGTTCATCCACAGTCACAAGAGCCACAAAAACTAACAGCTATGATTCGTTTTCAGACCACTCCTGCAGTAGGACTCGCATGTTCGTGTTGTTCACCCTTGAGCTTTACAACACAAAAGAGCGGGAAGCAAAGACACTCATATAGGGATCGGTTTAACTGCACTCTGGATCCGCTGGAATGCCACCTTCACTCTCTCCTTGAGGCCTTCATTCTCACTCTCGACCTCCCCGCTCTGCTTATCGAGATGAGCCAGGTTGCCGTCAACGTTTATCACCAACTTGCCATCCTCCCCGAACTTGACATCCCCAAAGAGAGAGACAAGGAGCGCGCAAAGAACCTTCTCTGCCTTCTTACTGCTTGCATCATCTTCTTCCTCGGTCTTCACCTCTTCCGGTTCGACCACAACCTTTGGTATCTCCCGACTGATATTCAGAACAAGAGCAACGACGGAGTCTGAGACCATGTCGCTGATCGGATCTGATGCCCAATGTAGTGAAATATGCTTATCTGATTCAAGTTTCACAGTGACCCGATCATGTACTATTAGAATAGGAATCCCCAACTCTTCATCGGTTGAAGACTCCACACTCTCATATATCTGCTTCAGCCGATGACTTATCACACCAAAGGCACCGGTGTAAGGAATAGTGATCCTCTGGTTGATATTTGCCGTGGTGAGCTGAGAGAACACATGGAGATCCTCAGGTGCCATGATCTGATAAGTAAAACCTTTCTTTACAAGCAAACCACTGACGGTATCACCAGCATCTGGGGTCTTTTCAGCCAGCCTTCCAATTGTTTTCGCCATTTTCTCAGAGTTAAAGTACATCTCAACTGACTGACAGTTCTTTGGAGTGATTATCTTGGTGTTTCGGTCGGTGAACTGAGTTATCAGTTTCTGCTTAAGCCTACCCATCTCATTCGCCTCTCCATGGACGAGAACAATGTTAGGAGGCATGAGCTCACTCAGGAAAGTGCTCGTCTGAGCAAAATCAGCATGGGCAGAGAAAGAGATGTAATGAACCTGCATGTTAAGGGGTGCAGTGAGACCATTCATCAGAGTCACTTCCTTTGGTTCATTGATGATGGTCTTTGCTAAAGTTCCTTCTACAACATACCCAGGAATCACACAAGCATTCTTCTTGTCTGCACACCACATGTCAAATAGCTGCCGTGACAGTCCACTCTGAAGTCCACTTGGACTAGCCATCACCACTGAGGGTCCTACATCATTAAAATTCTCAATGCTCTTAAGCGGCGATATGTGCTTAAAATCAAAAGGATTTGAACTTGCAAATTGGCTTCGAATCCTATCATTCATGGAATTGATGTAAGTTTGATATACTGCCATGCATTTTTTGGCAAGAGGAGAAGCATAGTAGATAGGGATGTTGTGAAGCTCAGGGTGGCTTGACCAGTACTCGTCAAGGATTAAGAGGAGCTCCTGGGCACGACCAAGAGCAAAGGCAGGGATTAAGACTCTGCCTCCTTGAGAAATAGTCGAGTGGATCACATCAGTGAAGCGTTTCTCTCGGATATTACGTGGCTGGTGAAGCTGTACACCATATGTGGACTCGATGATGCAGATGTCAGGGGAGAACTGGGGAAGCTCAGCAGCTCGGAGATGCCGATCTTCTTCGCGAGAATAGTCACCGGTGTAAAGGACTCGAACACCTGCAATGTCCACCATGAACATGGCAGCACCAAGAACATGTCCAGCCGTATAACACCAAAATCTAATGCCATTCACCTCAACAGTTTGATGGAAATCAATCACCTACAGTACAAAAGAGCTATTAGAAATTTTCCGAAGATCACTGAGTCACAATAAACTATTTTTCTGGTAATACATTGCGAGAGAAATTATAAAAGCTATAAATGCAGCCAAACTGCAGTACAATTTCCAATTCCAAAGGCTGGAATATTGGAAAACATATACCAGCTACCAATCAATCAATGTGACATTAGCAGATCCAAGAGCTACACAGAGAAGGGACGTACCTCAATCTTATCCATAGAGCGGTAGATATCTTGTTCATCATACAACATATCCTCTACAGAGACCTTGCTTACTTTTACATAATCTGACAAAAGCAGCTTGTATATAGCTTTTGTAGCATGAGTCATAAACACTCGCCCTTTGAATGTGGTCTGACACAAATTCAAACCCGTATTAGCTCAATGATGGAATAAAGCATAGAGTTGTCTTTATAGGAGTTCTTAGTCACACAGGATAAAAGCAGACCTTTTCCAAGAAATAAGGCAAGGACGCAGCATGATCCAAGTGGAAGCTGCAAGAAAATATTAAACACATAGTAATCAACACACCAAGAATGTGATGGATACATGGGGCAAAAAGCATGACAATATCACTCAGTATGCTCAGTATGCTGAAAAGAACACGAGATGACCACAAATTCATATTGATATACAGAGATCCAATCAAAATTTTCAGACAATCTAAACACATTAAAGATAATCAGCTCGGCACAGGAAAAGAATCTCAAACAATAACACATACAAGGAATCATCCGAAACTCCATATCAAGATTCTATCATGGAAAAAGCTGATCATTCATCCAGGAAGAGCAGAAAAGACGTACTGAGTGACGAGAAGGACGTCAATGGTGGAAGGGTCAATCTCATCAAAGTAAGGAAGAGCAGCCATGCCCGAGTATGCAGGATGAATCCCACAATCGAACTGCCAAACGCGTAGAAGTCAACCGAAGACGAAAATGGGGCAAACATTGCCAAAACCGATAAAAGTTGAAGCTCCCAGGTCGGAAGAGAGGAATGGAGAAGATGCCGTACCAACACAGTTTTGCCTTTGAAAGACATGTACACACAAGACCGCCCCACTTCGTTGCCTGCACCCAGTGGAGTTACTGTGAGCCGGTCAGCCTCTCTATTGGTACTGACAGGCTGATCCCGCCTCTTGAGCGACTGCGCTGGTCCCACCGAAGCCATCTCACGTCAACCTCGGACAAGCCCGCGAACCCGCCTGTTACATACAAATTGTCCGCTGTGAGAAAATCACGGCCGAGCTGCCAAAACCACGAAACCACTATGTGGCTACAAGGAAACCGAGATGAGCATGCAACCACTGCCCAAACCAGTAAATACTAAAACCTTTCGCATACCGAGAAGATTCGAACTTCAACGGAGCGTCTCTTCTCTCAGGACTAGTAATAATGGTTGCAGAAGATGAATCGGGAAATCCTCAGGATTACAGGGATTCCAGTAGCCAGGGAGCTTAAACCCTAATTTGGAAGAACCCCCGCCTGTCGCTTCATTTTCGTCTTCTCCATTTATTTATTTATTTATATCTTCCTTTCTGGCAAATGGGACGAGGAGTGTCCAAAGCGCGACTGTGACAGACAATAAACTTGTTGAGATGGGGAAATTTGGGGCTGACACGACGCTGTTTGAGGCCCATATCAACAAAAGGGCCAAAGTGGGCCGGAATTTGGGCCACACGGACGCTCTCTTAGACCCATATTAACAAAAAGGAAAAAAAAAGCAGTAGAAGACAAGCGTGACCACAGTGGGAGTCGAACCCACGACCTTCTGATCCGAAGTCAGACGCGCTAATCCACTGCGCTATGCGGTCCTCACAAGCGTGGTGCATAGCCCATGGATTACATCTTGCCGAACCATTAACCGTCTTAACCAGGAAACCTTTCAATTTTGTTCCGAGGAGCCTCTATGCATAAGGGTCTACAATACAATCCGTTCGCATTCATTTGAGTACGTTTTTTTTTTTTTTAAATCATTTCCTTTGCTTCATGAAATCCCCGATAATACGACCACGGAGTAAGTACAAAGAAAAGAGCCACATTCATATACGTTCCAAAGACCTCAGCTACCGTTTCCTGGATATCGTCTCCACAGTTCCTTTTCAGCTCAAAGAACCCGAGAAACAGAATCAGTCTGGGCTTTTAATGGTGTTAGTTCAGCTGACGATAAGCCGCCTCTTAACGGTCCGGCATATTCTTTGGATCCTCGGTTCATTTGTAGCTGCTTATGTTGTCAGAGCATCTGGGAGAGTTGTTGGGGATCCAAGGACCTTACCGCCTACGTCCGGAAACGTCTCGAAACCGGGTAAAGGACCTACCTTCCCATCCCGACCCACCTGAACCGGGTACTGCATTAAGTGCCCTCTCATCCCCTTGCTTTCCTCGCTCACGTAAGCCTTCCAGTTCTGCTCGGCGATCTTGTTGACATGTTTCATGCATTCAAGGCTCTGAGGTTCCTGGAACTCATCCTCCAGCATGCCCAGGTGCTCCGCCCATAGAGACATCCTGTAACCATACACCTGCAAATCAAAGGCCTCATTAAGTAATTTGTTCAGTGATCCTGGTGACATGATGTGTGAACATTAGATATGTTTCAGACTTTCAATCACAGTTAACTCCTATTTAGCTTTTCATTGACTTGAACCTGTCCTCGGGGATGTCTCTCCTTCTCTGCCCATGTAAACTTCGGCTGGTAAGCTCCCATGGCAATTTCTGTGTCTCGTGAACCGTCTAAAGACCTCTGGTTGATATTCGCTGATCCCATGATCACGTACTCGTCATCAACAATCACTCCTTTAGCGTGCACATAAATCATGAACCTTTGGAACTTGTGTGCCAGTGCCTACAATGCAAGAGTGAAAGATAACGCATATCATTTGTTGTTCCAGAACTTGCAACACACTGAATTAAAGCAAAACAGACATTTCATAATGTGCATCTTGTTTGACCAATCGATGAATTGAATGTAACTAGTATCATAGCAGAAGAAACCTGCTAGTGCAACACTAATGCTAAGCGTACCGCTGAATGGTTCTCGCTCGAACTACTTATTTGTGTCGGAGCTTCCGAAGATGAAGGCTCCCGTTTTCCAAGGCAATAGAAGTTGAGATAGTCCTGAGGATGGTATTGACCTGAAAGCCCAGCTTTATCAAGAGCCTGGGCAATGATCTGGTACATCATCGACATTGTTTGCCCCTGCAGAAATTAATCAATTCAACAAACACCTGTCATTTTCATGATACTAACAATCAATCTTTTGGGACCTGAAGGTTTCATCTAAGTATGCAATCAAACCTGCCAAAACAGGATTTCCTGCTGGGGTGCACTGTCTGGGATTCCCTCGGGCCACATTGGGATCACTATGTAGACAGAGAACCGCTGGTTTGCACTAATCTTGCTGGCAATTTTCAAGGCTAACTCCATTGGGATTAAGTTATGTGCACCTGCTTGTAACAAGATGGAATAAACATCACAAAAGATTCCTCTATCCAACTTATAGATAACAGAGTGTGCATTCTTATTATCTCTACCAGCATTCTTGTATGACGGCCAATAGTATGAAGATCCAATGAAATACTGGTTCTCAACGTAAATGAACCGTTGCGCTGATCGTATTGCCTTCACGTATGCAGTGTGAATACTCTTATCTATTTTCAAGTTCTTTCCGCAGATGAGATTCTGCAATAGTGGGAAAAAATTATTTGCGGCCCTCTCCTCTCCAATTTTCGGAAAAGAATGAGATTCACAGAGACAAAAGCGAGTCAGATGCACTTTAATGGATGTTTACTTTCGGGAAGAGGACAGCTGAAAACTAGGTTGTTTTCTGCCTCTTCAGAACATAAAGGACAGCTATTTATTGGAAACTTAAAAAAGCTGAGAATGTAACAGCTTCATATTGACCTTACTACCTTGGCCTCAGCTTCTTGGACGCTTTTTGGAAATCCCTTCACAGATCCTGAATCAATGGACCGAAATATCTACTCAAGGAAGAAAAGGTAAAACTATTAGATGTGGAATTTCCAAGTAAACGACTTTTGAGCTGAAGCTTTCTTCCTACCTGTACATGCCAATTCTCAGGATCGTTTTCATCTCTCACTTGAAAATCTTTATCTCCTTGAGGATTTTTATCTGGAGAAAGTATCCACGAGATACGGTCAAGCCTTAACAGGGCATCATCATTCCAGTGAGTGACACGGCTGAGCTTGAACTCACGCCACTTTGACACTTTCTTCCATCGTTGTTCAAAGTTCATTAATATATCGTATGCAGCAGGTCCCTCAATTTTGCAGTGCAAATCGTGCCATGGTTGCCTTGGGACATTGCTTGTAGTCTGCATATTGTCAGAAGCGAAAGCTCACTACAAGAAAAGGCGAACAGATTTAACAGATAGTTTCTCCAAAAAGCTTATACTGATGAAAAGTTGTCAGTTGGAGATACAAAGAGCATTTTAATTGCACCATTCACTTGTAAGCTTGCTTAACTAGAGAACAGAAACAGACCAAACAAATAGAAAAGTGTGAAGTCACATGTCTTCCCAAGACCTCAAGTCATGACTTCTGCTGAATACCAGGTTAAGAAATGGATCCTAGGAAAGCACTGCACCACTCACTGTAAATGTAGGATTGTGAAAATCATCATTGAAGACAGTATCTAGATCATTGTAGAGCCTATGCTCTGGAGTGTCATATCTCCCATCACATAGATCCAAACCACCAATGAAAGCTGTTATTTTCCTGTTGTTTCCTGAGGCCTGGCTGTCTAGAAGCACACACTTCTGATGATGTGTGTAAAGGGTTCCCACGACCTGGACAACAGAGAATCACACAACAAAATGAGTGGCAGAAAGCATAACAGCCTGTTCAATGTATAACAATGAAAAGACAACTGCAAAAGCAGGTGGAACATCAGAGGCTTTGTACCTGTTGCTTGAATATGCTAAGCTTGTTGCTGGCATAACGTGGGGAGAGCATGCAGTGGACACTCGAGTGTCTAAAAAATTTCTTGGTTTCTTCATCGTGGGTTTGCATTACACCTTCCTGCTCAGAACCAAGCACTGAGATAAAAAAAAAAAATGGTGGTAAATCCAGGTTCAAGTGCATTAAAGTTTACCGTTTTCAGCAGAAACTTGTCATGAGAGGTTTTGTCATCCCATATCAACATGACCACTCGGACCCCTTCCTGAGATTTATACTTCAGCAGGTCCCCAAGAGAGAGCTCTCCTCCGTTAGGCAGAGGCCTTGTAGGCTCCCTCACAAGCTTCACGGGATGATAAACTGACCATCCAATCACATAGATTAAGTGGTGAGCCTCCAAAATTGCATGGCATATATCTTCCCAGCACTTGCTCTGCTGGAAGACCTTTCCATCCTCAAGTGGGATCTCAGGAAGCATCCTGTCTGGCACGTGAGCATCCTGGTAGAGAGTGACATCGCCACCCTTCCGGAGTGGGAAGTACGTGTTCGGCACCCCTGGGTAGTCAGGTCCTGCTCCGACCCCATTCAGGTACAGATGATTCTCCCCAACCGGTTTAAACTTGATTGAGATACGCAATTCTGGGCACTGTTTGAGGGAGCTACCGTAGTTGTTGGTGATTGGGAACCAACCATTGATTATATTTCCTGGCAGCAACTTGGTAACAGGAATCTCCACAACCCCAATGAGCTCAGCCCCGCAGACATCATTGTCTTTCACTTGAAACTCAACCTTCACCACCGGATGGGCTACCGGGACACAGAAGTGCTCATCCCAAAGGGGGTTCTCACAGTTGGATATGACCCGTGTACGGGCGACAGTAGCCCCTGCCAGGCAGACAGAGACATAAGGGTCGCTAGTGATGATTGAATGCTTGCCTGATCGGCCCACAAAGCGCTTGCTGAGTGGGGAAGAACAAGGTCCAAGGAGAGTGCAGCACTGCCTCATCCGCTCGGAGGCCAAGTCCATGTTAGGGAGCGATTTTGCCTCCACTATGTATATATCAAGTTCTCCATGTAAAAAAACCAGCTCTCCAGCGACCACCATCCCAGTGGACAGAGCCATCTTGTTCTCTAGGGAAATTTTTTCGTGCTGGTCACCCGTTGAGTTCCTCTTCAGTGCGCTCGGAGATTATAAACAGCTATGAACTAGTGAGAGGATCCACTCGGATTATGATCATTCAGTGCTCCCCAAACAAGAGATTTGCAGTCAAACAAACTTGCTCCCCTCTTTCTTTGTTTTCTGGAATTATCCAATCTCCGCAACTCGATCCGCGGCCACCCCCCTCATTGGATCTTAACAAGCAACAGCGGGAAAAAAAGAAAGAAGGAAGGAATCCATGTTACGTACAGATACTGACAACAATATGAATGCACACGATCTTTTGGTTGATTTGTGTACAGAGACCAATCATGATCCGCCATTTACTTTGGTTTCGCTGGTCAAGGAAGCTCTACAAACGTAACCATACCTGGTGCAGGGAGAGCAAGGAGGAGGCCGAGGGCCCGAGACAGGTAAAGAAAATAAAAGGAAGGAGACGAGAGCGTTACGAGAAAAATGACAGACGGATACACGGAAGAGAGAGAGAGAGAGATATGGAGATGGTCAATAGCATCTTCTCTCTCCTAAGATTTTGCAGAGACACAGCTGAGCTCTCAACCGAAAATGGTGGGCAGCCTCCACCCCTTTCTCAAATTCGGTTCTGTCCAACTTCTTTCCGCCCTTGGAGTAATAGCCATTTATTCATTACCATCGTCGACAGAGATTCAAAGAAAACAAAAGCCAGGTGATTCAGGGTTCTAGAAATGCGATTCCAGCTGATAGCATTTTATAGCCAAAATGAGCTCCCATGGAGAGTAGAATCGAGTTTGTTTTCAATCCCCAAGCAAGCAAACATTCTCTCACCTCCGAGATTGTCCTCAGAAAATCTGACATCAATATCTCCAGAATGCAAAACTTGTTCACAACAGGAAGCCTTGAAACAACTTGTCATCAGCTGTCCATGCTCCATTGATCAACCAAATGTTTTGCAATGTCTTGAAATAACAGAAATAAACTGGGTAACTCAAGCTTGTAGCTTCAAAAGCTAAACGGAATGGCACACAGCATCAAGGTCCCACTTTACATAGATCAATAATAGCTCAGAGCACAGGTTCCGCACAAGCTCGAACAAGTTTCAGCTTCTTTCTTGGATGTGAGACAGCATGTAATGGGCATGACCACGTAGAACAAGACAAAACCCTGACTATCTATTTACCAACACTTCAAATTGTCTACCACTCTTGTCTTCTTAGATTATTATTTGCTCTGCAGATGCTTCCGAATCAAGCGGTTGACTTTCTTAAGATCAATATCTCCCCTGCATAAGACCAAAATTAACACAACCTCAATTAGAGACGCTTTCACCTTTATACAGCACAGCCTAACTGCATCGTACAGCTTAAAAGCTATCCAACGACAGACTGAAGCATAAACTTTACCTGGTTTGGTCCTCCTGAGCTATAGTCCCGTTGATCTCCCTGCACATTTCTCCAATCTCCTTGTGGAAAACTCTGTCCTCCATGTCCCGAGTGACCCTGTCCATAGTTGGGACCTGTTCCTTGTCCGTAACCTCCACCAAACCCCTGCCCATGATATCCACCACCACCTTGTCCTCCTTGCCCATATGATCCATTAGGGCAATTAGGAGCATGACTCATGTGGTTCCCCTGAAAATCATTCTGAGGAGCATAATTCCTTCGATCTCCCTCAGGCACATCCCTCCATTCTTGATAATTATTCTGCTGACCCCACTGGTTGTAATTGCCCTGATGTGAAGACACCGGTTCCCTTCCTGCAGGAGCACGGTCCATGTTGTTCATTGGCATAGGGTTTCTTCTATCACCTTGTCCAGGTGGACCATAATTTTGCTGTGGAGGATAATTTTGTATTGGTCCATAGTTTCTCCCATCTCTTTGCATATGTCCCTGGTTACTGTACTGGGGATTTGCTGGTCTATTTTGCATAGAACCTCCATCTCTATCATACCTTGGTCGATTGAAGTCTCTGTTCCGGTCTCGAGACCTCTGTCTCCCATACTGAATTGGAGGAGGCCTTGGTGTGATCACTCCATTTTCATACTTATCACCTGCATGTGGAAAAAGAGAGAAGAATGAAGGATGAAATTAAGCACCCTTTTTGGCAAGGGGCATGACATTTTATAAAGATAACACCAGACTTGATAAGATAACGCATTGCATTATACTGTTTCCAAATGAAAATATCAATTAAAGCAAAAGCAATACCTCCATACTCCTTATTCTGAGGATCTATGTAAGAATCTGGTAATATGAAGACAACTCCAGGAACACCTGATTAAAGAAAACCATCTTGGAGAATTATGTATCATCCAATATATAAATATTTGTAGATTAAAGGGACACTACATTTAATTCTTTTGCATTCCAGTGTTTTTTGTGATTATTCAATTTTCAGTAACAGGTCTCACTTTAAAGTTTCTTTAGTTTAACTAGAAACATTTAAACTGAAAGCTTCTCATGGATTCAAGTTAATACATGATCCACGAAAATTTATGATTTTGATTAACGAAATGAATTTAAAATTCTCATTTCCATACTAATCACTTGCCTCGAAATTGCTCAGACTCAGCTTCAGTCATCACAGCCTGAAAGCCCTGGTAAGTAGTTGTGCTACAGGCATATATTCTCTTTTTTGCTTCTTCCAAGCTGAAACCACAAAATCCAAACATCAATGCATTACTACCAGAGACTAATATCACAGCAATGAGCAATCATGGCTTCATGACAACGTCATATCACAGTCATTCAGAGACTGAAAAGCAGAGAGATTCAACCACCCAGGGATGCAAGAGTCACCCTTCTGTTTGACACACAATAACAATCAAGAGCTGCTGCTTACAGTTTCATGAAAACGAGGGCTTTAGCACAGGACAGATACCATGAAAAACTGTGGACCAATTGAGAATCTCAGAGGAGGAAGATCAAGGCCCCACTCAATTCAATCACAAAGACAAGATAACAGATGAAAAGGACAGTTCTGCCCATTGCAGTGGGTTCCAATAATGCGTCATTATATGATTCTGACATCATATGTTAATCTATCGTTACAAGCAAAGAAATTACACCAAAAGCAACAGACTAAATGAAAAAAACTACTAAAGGGCCTTAAAAATCTACGCGTTCATGGACTCCTTTGTCAATCTATGCTAAAAAAAAAACAACTGTACCTATGCCTCACGTATAATCTATTCGTTCCGAGAAGCCACGAATCCGGACACACCATAACCTAAAAAATGGAAAAGGTGTGTCCTCAATGTAATTAGTTTCTTCAGCAGCGAAGTATCGTCCCCAATTATAAGGCAAAATCATATGAGAAATCCACAGAATGAGCAGAA
Organism: Sonneratia alba; assembly: GCA_900174645.1. Classification (NCBI taxonomy): domain Eukaryota; kingdom Viridiplantae; phylum Streptophyta; class Magnoliopsida; order Myrtales; family Lythraceae; genus Sonneratia; species Sonneratia alba. The sequence goes on from FWPY01000071.1 coordinate 2,162,074, forward strand.
AAAGACCATAGACAGGCCTAAAAGATGTAAGAAAGACCTAGCACAATCTGCTTAACAATCAATCAATATTCAATATGAGACTTCCTCCAACAACCCAGCAAATGAGGGGAAATTAAATGTTCGGACCTGATGTTTAGTCCCTTGGCACAGGTTTCTTCGTAAGTCCGCACCATTTCCTCAGGGGTCGGCTTAGGATCCTTGGGAAAATCCATCGTTATGAGCCAGTGATTGTAGTCACACCCCTCGAACAGGATCGTGTCCGGGTCGATTTTCTCGCTGTCGTCGAAGTTCCTACTGTAATTCCCCTGAGCTAGCAGTGACGCCGCCGATGACCTGAATGTCCGAGACCGCAGCCTAGGAGGCTGAAGAAATTTAATCGACGGCCGGGACAAAGATGGAACGGGAGATGGAGCTGCAGAGACTGCAGTGATAGAACCGGAGACAGAGCGATGGAAAGTGGAGAGTGAAGCGAGGGCTCGCCGGACACGGACCGAGTACATGGCCATGGCCGCTCTGGTGAGAGAGAACCGCTTTTCTCAGTAGTTCACTGCAGCGGAGGTCGGACGAGGAGAATAGGGTTTCTGCTGAGGGTCTAACGAAAACCCCGTGTGATTAGAAGGGTATTTTCGTAATTAATAGAAGTTGACCATCAGAAATATGGGGACTCGTGAAAGCCCGGGCGGGCCTATCCCGGTCTGAGGCCGGTCCGGCCACTGCGGGGCGAGTGAACTTCATTAACAAGAAATTTCTTGCCTATGAAGGCTGAACCACGCGCTCAACAAGTAAGGTTTAGGACCGATGCTAATTAATCGATCCCTCTTCGAAAGTCGAGACTATTTGAGTTGGTATGGGGCCAAGAATCTTCGAAGCTCAAGCATTTTTAGATACAAAACTCGTGAAGCAATCGTAAACCTGAATCGCGATCGGTGAGAGGCAATAACAAGGGTCATATACTCAAGTAATATGTGGCGTCGCTAGCCTGACACATAATGATCATTACTAGCATGACATAGACCGAATTGAACCATGGAACAAGGAAAGATAATGAGGATTACAATTTAGTACGATTGAATTCCGATGTAATTTATCATTACATTTCGATTCCAACAAAAGAATGCGCATTGTGTTTACTTCCATACAAAGTTATTTGTAGTTTCTTGCCATGGAGACCTTTACCTCACACATGATAATGTATATCTTAAGATATACAATCTCACATTGATTAAATGAAGAAAAATTTGTCGAGTTATAAGAAGTTTGGGTACTACCACCTATCAGTTTAAACTTTTAAGTGAAAACGGGGTTGATCATTATGAGTTCACAACGAATTTAACATGGTATCAGAAACAATAGGCTTGCACATCGCTTGATCCGAGTACGATAGAAAATTATCCGACTCGTAACCAATTGTTTCTTTCATCCGAAGCCAGAAGAAGAATACCCAGCTCGTAGGCAGTTATTGATAGCGAATTTTTAAGTGAAAACGATTCGATATCTTATAAACTCATAATAAATTTAATAGTCCAATTGCAAAATGTATCACAACATAAACTTACATGATTAAAACATTATGACATCTTCTGCTCGAAACTTTTCCCCGAAAAATCATGTAAAATTCTTGACTTTCAGTGGGATACCTTACTACATATATATATATATATATATAACAGTTTCAACTTTCATATTTATTACGGTTAAAACTTTCCCCGTAATCTCAAAATTCCCAGAAGAGTAACAATCCTCCAACTAAAGCTCCCAGTAGTAAAGGAGTCGACCGACAAAGCGTCCAATCAAAATGAGAGAACGCAACATTTCAGAGCTGTCGGCTCAGGAATTACCACGGGACGCTTGGAACCCCGAGCTATCTCTGTTCTTGTGCTTTAAGCTAAAACTAACTGAAGGGGTTTAGGAACACGATATATTACAGGCTCTGCTGCTATTGAAATGCGGCAACGCGAGAAATCGGAGGTCGAATGGACTCAGAGCCGTGCACGTCGTAAATGAGAGGCGCAACAGAAGGCCACCAGAGGGGCCGGAAGAGTGGTGGAGATACCGCAACGTTCGCCTCTGATCATCTGTCTCCACGACCCATTTGCTTGAGGAACTGCCGTCTAAGGCCTTTCCCCGGACACTCAATCACACTCGATGTTCCTGCGGATCCTCCGCACGAACAAGTTGGAGCCTAGAAAACCGACACCTCCTGCAGATTACGAGAGATCTACTGGCGTTGGTAGATTCAAAATGCAGGCATTTGAAGTTCAAGAGAAAAACCAAGTTTGAGATCACTAAGAGTGATTTTTACTGGAAAACTAAGACACCATTCAGCGTGAAATGGCGTCTATTTTCCTCCGGGGAAGAAAAGCACTTCCTGCAACGAGTGCAGTGATCTTATTTTTTAGATATGTAATGGTATACCATAGCATGTATTATTAATTTAATTAATATCAAAAAAATTTTATTATATTTTATTATAATAATCCCATTATCGTAATCATTTACCAAATATTTTAGTCGAATTTCTTATTATTACATCATTAGATATATTTAATTATATACATATATAATTAACAAATTTAAATTTATTTAATTTATACTAATTGAGCAGTTACAAGTTGGAGGCATTGAAGGCATTTTTATAGGAACTGTTTAGAAACAACACGATATTTGCGGCCTTCAAGTAGTTGGAAGGTAAGGCTCGTATGAAGCCAATGACAGAAAAGGAAATATAGATGTAACGGAGGGTGACGATGATTTTCGATGTCAACTATGGAGCTGTGCTGGAAGAAGACGACGTTAAAACAGAACAACTTACGAGGAAGAGATAGAGCCGAGGAGGAGGGAGTTTGCACGATTCAGAATCAAAAGATAAGTACAGTAGGTTCCTATGCAGTGGGAGCGCCCGCAGTGAAGGAAGATATTGAGTACCTCTTAATTTTTCATTATTAAGCAAATCTAGAATAAAAATCCTAATGTCAACGAACTATCCTCCTTAAGCCTGAATCACTACCATTGCCACACGATCGACACTGTTGCCATGGTTTTCTGAACATCGAGTATTATTTCTTGGCCCCGCACCGGAGGGCATTGAAAGCAATTGCTATCCGACCGGGCTCAAAGCCATGCGTATGCACAAATTAAGGGCACCAGGAGAGGCCGAAAGGTGGATGGAAACTAAGCACACTCTTCACGAAGCTATTGAAAAGAGGAGAGACAGCAACAGTAAGGACAGAATGGCCGGAGAATCCAGTACAAGTCCACATTCTAGGATCACTCAAGAACCGTGGGGGGAAAAAAAACACAAATATAAAGAACAAAACCAGTCTCTACATTCTATGCGGTAATGCTGCAACTTCGGGTGGGGATGTAGTATATATAAAGCAAAAATTTCCTGGAACTTACCCGAATCCACAAAGTAAGACGAGTACTTCCCGGCAGTTAACTCTAAGGTTCCTTTTTGCCCCCAGCTCATTTCGTAGGAGCAACCCCCATAACACTAAACAGTCACCAATTCTTAAAAGTTTATTGTTTGTCCACGACAGAATTTCCGGGAGGACTGTTATCAATGACTCTCCATTAAAATCTAATCGCATTTGATGTTCCTGTAGATCCTTCGCACGAACAAGTTGGAACCTAGAAAGCCGACAGCTCCTGCAAATCAAGGGAGGTTGATTCAGATTAGCACATTCAAAGTTTATGCAAAAGAAATTTGGAAGTTCAGAGGCAGAAAAACTAAAAATAACCAAACACATGTCATGAGGGTCAATTTGGAATGGCATCTCTTCTCATTGACTAGATGCACTTTCTACAATCATATGAATACTTTGCAGAAACCTACCACAGAGGATTCCGATACCAAGACAGAACATCAAAGTGTAACCGAAATAGAAGCTGGTCTGGAAGAATCCCGACATTTTGGTTTTCACATGGTAGTAATAGATCGAGTACAAATACACATAGACTGCTGTTGAAGCTGCAGAGAAGAATGACGTCCACTGCCAGTGATAGTTCTCAGCATTCAGCAGGAAATACGTGCCAACAATTGTCACGCACACAGTCACAATGATGAGAATCAGAAAGACCAGCAACATAAATCCATACACATAGTAGACCTGTCAATAGAGGAAGAAGGCATAATTAGCCAAGAGAAATGTAGGCTCACTTAAAGTCTCATCCAAAATTTTGCCAACAAAGGAGACCACTGCTTTACCTTGTAATTCCAGAAGGAAGTGAAGACAAAATACATCTCAATGAATATGCTGCCAAATGGCAGCAAACCTCCCATCATTGATACAACAGATGGAGTTAGGTACCATTTCTTCTCTGGAATCAGTCGAGGAATAGTCTTCACACGACACGGATTGTTTGGTGCACCATTCCAATTCCTTCCAACAGCTGTACCCAGAAGAGCCAGAGGAAAAGAGATGAACGCCCAGATGACAAAAACCACTACCATAGTGCCAAAAGGAATAGCTGCCAGAGACCCATAGAATATAGCTATTGTGTTTAGGATAAAGCCAATCCCGAAGCACATGAATGGGAAGAGAGACGCTGTTAGAATCATAGATTTTATCCAGCTTTTACCTGAGAAGATAAGATGAAGCATAATAAGGTTTAATCAGAAAGTCCCTACCATATTAAGGAAGATAGACCAGGAAAACTGAATATTACGGAATTGAAGTACAGAAGATACTCACCGCCATTTCTCGAGTACATTCCACCACTCACATAGCCAGAGATAAATGAGGTGAAGGCATAACACAGGATAAAAGTAGTAACAATTGCTCCTCTCCTGTAAAATGAAGTAATGATGTGCCATCACCAAATTTATTGATAGACAGCAAAAAAAGAATTAAGGAAGCATATTCCTATGCATGAGAAGGAAAGCACATCTGTCTTGTTACAAATTTTACAAGACACCACCAGAGATGTATATATATATATATATGTATGTATGTATATGTTCCCTGATGTTTTCAAAGCAATAACGGCAAGCGTGGAACATACCCAACATACAACATCCCAACAATAGCCAATAAAATAACGAGAAGGACAAGCAGTGCAAGCTGAGCGCCTGTTCCAACAACGGCTGAAAGAAGAACCAAATTACGAGGAGGTCTGAAAACATCACCATGAACAAGTTTCCAACCTGACTCCTCACTCACATCCCTTTCCTGAAAATAGACATTCAAATCTACATGAATCTTGAGATCCCACTCCTAAATTTTGGTCCTATAACACTTTTGTTCCACATACTGAGAGAGAGAGAGAGAGAGAATGAGTAGACTGCAAGCCAAAATATCAAAGATGAAGGAATTACCAAGGTCTCCAGATCATCATCCTCCCTGGCATATTTTGCATAATCATTCCTCAGGGTTCTCATCAGTATCATTGACACCAAGCCAGTGAGGAATATAACCATCATGAATGAGTTAAAAATGGAAAACCAATGAATCTGCACAAGTAAGAAATTCATGAACAAAAGATAATCAAAACGTACTAAAGAAAGCAATCACGAACCTATTGATAAGTTTTGTGAATCCTCAGGATTGAACAGACTTTGTAATCCCTTCTAATATTCATAATTAACCCAATTTACTCATTAAAAAAATGAACACAGTATGCATAAGTATTTCAAGGAGAATTTTATATCAATAGTGCAGCTGCCTCTAGAACCACACACCTGATGCTCAAAGAAAGGATAGTCCAAATAAACATCAAACCGGCGTCCAAAGGTGACATTAGTAGTATCCCATTTAACGGAGTATGTCAATTCTAGGGTCCTTCCCACTTCCAAAGGTTTCAGGTTCTCTTGTGTCAAATTGACATGGATAATCTGCACAAAAAAAATCTCGGTGATGTGTTGAAGAAAAAATTGGAACCTAGAATGAAACGGAAAGCTTAATAAATCTTTAAAAAGTCAACCTGATCCTTGTTGTATTGAATAGTAATCCTTTTATGCGTGTAAAGCACATGCTTGCTGCTATCACTGTCCTTTTCAGGATGCAACTCACCAACAAAACCTAAAATAGTAAAATGTTATTCAAGCAAGTGCTAGGAATTATCATGAATAAATAAACCTTCCTGAAATAGGCAACAGAATGCATACCCCACAATGGTAGGTCATCTGGACTTTGCATCCAGCGCGCCAAGTAACAACACAATTGGATAAGACCACAAAAGTAGACAGGTAAGCACGATAAATAACCGTGAAAGTAAAACCAAAGAAATAGGCATAGAAATGTTGTGTTGGTGTCACAGGTAATATGCTAAAAATGCTGATATGATGCTAGTGAACCCATTTAGTCTTTGTTAGAAGAAGAACTCCACAACTGAATTCTTTTTCTCTCTAACTTGTAAAGATGAACATAACACAAGGCTATAATAGGTGCTGGTCAATATAATGCATATTTGCAGAACATCCAAAGAATAATATCATTTTCCATAGCAGAATTCAGAATCCTAGTTGTGCTACTTTTTATAAGAGAAACAAGAGGAAGAATGGGTTTATGTAGACTAACATTGGTGATATCATAAACATAAGGAAAAATGCTTTCCACCAAGCATCCACTCTCGATATATGACCAAAAGAATAAACCTTCTAACAGAAGTGAAACATACCCATGAAGAATTCAAACCAATAATTATTTTCGATCGCATCCTTGAAATGTTTGACCTTTGCTTCATCAAGCTCAAGGTGGCAAATAGTGGTTTTATCCACATTCTCTGCAGGGGGTCATGACACCCTACTGTGAGCTAAAGAGCAATATCTTGGGTCAGTAGCTATAACTAAGAATATGGAAAAGGCCTTTACATACTTTGAAACTTTATCTCAATCTGACTGTCGATGAGCTCATTTCCTCCAAGGACCTCACCAAGACCTCCCCATTTATGAGCAGCATTGCCAGATCCACCACAAAAGGGAAGGCTGTAATAGTTATAGGTTTCTTGGGGATTATTGTAGGGACCAACCTTATTCACCCAGAGGATTACTCGATCATCTGGCCGATACTGTAGAAGAAAGATAATACATTTCAGCAAAATGAATCTACATCTTCTTTTAGATCAGAAAAGAGGAAGAGTAGGCAAAAGCAGGTGCAATCTCTTCCTTTGCGGAAAGGGGGTAAAAAACACAGCAATTACATTGCCAAGTCAGGAACATGGAGCTGATTCAATGATAAGGTGGCACTCCACTGATAAACTGGGAGAGTTGCATGGATTTGTAGGTCAAACCATAAGCATGAACAAAATCCCAGGCAAGTTCTTCATATAGATATACATCTAGCATAGTCCCCAAAGGAAATCTACAAACAGGCATCATACTGAAACTCAAATATTTTATTAATGCCGATGAAACCTGAAAATGAGCTAAGCAAATGAGATCCAACTCCTACAGTATTGATCTAATATCCTTGATTTTGGAAAAAGAACTCGAACACCAAAAACTGCACTGAAAATCTCATTGCCAACAGAATCGCCTGAAAGCTATGCACAAAAATTTTTAACTCCAGAACACATCTCTGTGATGCTGTCACACTTTCATATCCAGCATTGCAGCCTAATATCACAAATCAAAAGCATCATCCAGCTAAGATCTCGGACAAGACTAAACTCCCAAGCACCAAATCATCCTCAACGAACTCAAACGAGCTTCGAAGAGTCAAGAGATCCAACTCCAAAATGGAATTCCATAAGGAGAAACGCAAGTAAAACAACATACTTACAGAGCAGACAGTACCACTAAGCGGTACTGTTTCAAAGACAGAAAACGTACGCGGTGATCTGACTCGGAGGCGAGGGCTGGCGAGAGGTACTGGACGAGAAAGATGAGGAGGATGGGAAAGGAGAGGGATCGGAGGGAGTAGGTCATTGCGATCGCCGGCGAGAGTCGGATCTGACGGTCGGAGGGGGTCTCCGTCGCCTCGACTGGAGCTCGTCAGAAGTCTATTCTATCACCGTCCGAGGAAGACTTCAGATTTCAGGCTTCAGCTGGGCGTACGAGCGCCAAACTAAATGAGTAAGCTCATCCATGGGCCAATATGGGCCGGCTCGGATGCGTCAATGGGCCTAAACTTTATGACCGTCCATTTTGTTGAACTTTCAGCCCATTCCTAGCCCGGAATGTGTAAATTTCCCTCTTTTGTGAATATTAATTTTCGAAAAAAAATGCTATAACTAAATGAGGATAAGTGGGGCACTAGTAAGAACAATTTTCCGTTTCTTTTAAGTGACTATTTTTCCATTAAGGTTGATCCGGTCTAGATACCCTAAACCTATCAAAAATGGTATAGCTCAAGTACAATATGAAAATATTATGTATAGGCCAAGATTTTTGGACTGCTCGAGAATGTCAGGTTGTGTCGAAAATATTTATAATAAAAAGAAAATTTATAAGAATGTTTTAAAAAATAATTATTTTTAACCATTATTTGTAATATTTTCTTAAATTAATATAACATTTAAATTAATCAGTCAATTATATTATTGAATGCTTATTTTGAAATATTAAATTATTTCAATGCATTTTTAAAAATAATTTTTATTTAATTTGTGTCTGAAAAATTAACAGGTCTAAGGTACCCTATATCTGTTTCATAATTCTTAGATTCTATTTTACATAAGATCAGTATTTAAATCTTATATAATTAATACCCTATTAAATATATAAACCGGATCCTATGTGAAACAAAGTATTATACAACAGGTTCCCGATTACTCTATTCGAACATATCTATTATTTTTTATTTATATTTAATTATTAGTAAATAATTGTATTTAGTTTAAATGTCCATAAATTTTAATGTTAATTTAACTAGATATTTCATCAAAATCTCATACCTTATCTTAACCAATTCTTTGATAAGTTGGATGTTTTTTCGTGAAGGGTCTCTAGATTATTGAGAAATCTTGATATAATAAATCCTGTGAATGAATACACACGATATGTCAAAACGAAAATCCGTCCAATTACGAACCTAACTTTACGAACAACACAGGAATCGAAGCTCAGAGACTTTAAACGGAGAAATTACCAGCGATTGAACCCGGTTATGTCGTGAAAGAGTTCCCCATATTCGTTTTCAATTCTGGTTCTAGCGCTTTTGTATGAGAACCGGAACCAGCCGGTTCTCACCGAAATCTACTTACATCTTAATAGTTATGTCGGACCAACCATTTTTTCACTTAAATTAATTTTAATATATCATCCGTTCATTCGCCGCCGATAAAATCTTCTACTCTTTTGCCGGTTGAGCCTGCTCTCGGTCGCTTGCCATGTCTTGTCCGGTCCTCATCGGGTGCTCAAGGTGATTATTGATGCGACATCAGTATTCTCTCTAAACAAGGAGACACCCCATCTCATCGATTATTTGAGTTTCACTTACAGCGGATAGCTCTTAACCCTTTAAATGAGCCGATCCGGAGCGATCCAGATTAATCAACTGAAAATACTGGCAGTTTATATAAAAAAAAAAAAAAGAAGGACAGCTAATCGTACAAGTCACTGGACCTGGAGGGCTGCCAAATTTGAAATTTCCCACCTGGCATGGCTTACTGATCTGCAGTGAGGAGTTTGGAACACGATGATTTGCAATGTGGGCACCGTGATATCACAGTTAATAGATCATGAATAATAATATCTTAGCATTATTTATAAGTCAAGTAAACTTCAAATTTTAATGTAAATCATATAAATATAATAAAATAATCGATAAACGACCGAGCATACTCATATAGAAAGAAAGAATAATATTATATGATTAATTTATATCAAAATAAAATAATTTAATAATAGGTTTTATGGTGTAATAATTTGGAGCGGGTAAGTTGGAAAGCCGTATTATATTGCAGGGTTAGTGGGCGGGCTTGCAGATGACGTGGGAGGATGGGAGTGCTTTACCAGCAACAATGATTGAGCTGATTGAGTAATTTTTTTTCTCTAAATAATATTTTAATTCTAAACCTTATAAATAAAAATAATTTAAATTTAAAAATATTTTTAAATACATTAATTTATCTCGAATAGGACTTAATAAAAATATAATAAAATTTTAAATATTATATTATTTATGTTAAATTTATTAACAAAAGTATTATTTATAAATAGAAAAGTATATGTTATAATTAGATTATTTTTTGAATTAATTATATATATAATAATTTCTTAATCTGTGATATTCTTTCTGTAAGCATGTGCTCTGAATCGAGTGTAAACGTACCTCTTCACATGGATGAACTCGGGAATATTAGCGATTGACAAGCGCCTCTCGCAGAGAGCTGACATAGCACAGCAAAGGTCCTTTTGGTTCCATCCTCTTCCTACATCTCTCGGTGAAATCCACTGTGCTTTGCTGGCTTTCTTTGCTCTCCAGAATCCCTTCTGGGTTCTGATTCCTTGCTGTCCTCTTCAAATCCCCCACTCTTTTCTTCCCTAAAGATCTGACCTTTACACCTCACTCCCCCTTCCACCTCCCTCTATCTGAAGTCTCCCTTCGGTGGCACTCCCCCTCGTCTTGCTTTCCGTCTCTCTCACCGCTTCTTCTCTGCGTCGGCCTCCGGATCTGTTCCTGTTCGGGGGTCGGTACAATCCTACTTTCCGATTGATTTGTCTCTTAGCTTTCCCGACCGGGAGTTGATACTCAATCAAGCCCCTTCTACGGGATCTGAATTTCGGGGGGGACGGGTTTGAGCTCGGGCTATTTGGTCTGTAGAGTTTGTAGAGACTAAAACATGGACAAGTACGAGCTGGTGAAGGACATAGGATCTGGGAATTTCGGGGTGGCTAGGCTCATGAGGAACAAGGAGACCAAGGAACTCATTGCCATGAAATACATCGAGCGCGGTCGCAAGGTCCTCTCTTTCATTTTTTCCAGTGTTTCTTCCTGACTTGGGATTGGCTTGAGCTAGTTGGAGTTGCTATCGAACTCATTGAATCTTTTATGATCCTGAAATTGTTACAAGTAACTGGGGACTCTGTTGAAACTTGAGAAGATATTGGGCCTTTGCACTAGATCTTGGCACTGTGTGGAATGGAATGTCTGGATGGAGCTCCATTATTAGTCGTGTCTCCTGGTTTCTTTCCCTTTTCTTTCATCGTATTTCTCACGACTTAGTTCTGGATACAGATTGATGAGAATGTGGCGAGGGAGATCATTAATCATAAGTCGCTCCGTCACCCCAACATCATTCGCTTCAAGGAGGTCAGCTGAATGTTCATGTACAGATTTTTCGACGCAAGTTTTTCTATTTGAGGAGGGTTACTATGATATCTGATCTTTTGCAGGTTGTTTTGACTCCAACGCACCTCGCTATTGTCATGGAATACGCTGCAGGTGGAGAGCTGTTTGAGAGAATCTGCAATGCTGGAAGGTTCAGTGAGGACGAGGTTTGCTTGCTTCCTCTTCCAAACTAAGTGGGCTACTTGAAAATTTAGAACTTTTCCGATCCTCATCGTTTGGCAAGATTGTATATTACAAGAAAAAATCTTAATGTATTTTTGACTTTCCAGGAATGAACATTTCGAACACTAGTAGAGTAGTAGCACTAGTAGAGTAGTAATCCTTGTATTGTGGCGATTCATACTTCTTAAATTCAGTTTTGCCTGATTCGATATCTTTTAATAATGTTGTGTAGGCTAGATATTTCTTCCAGCAACTCATTTCAGGTGTCAGCTACTGTCATTCCATGGTAAACAAAATTCTATCAGAATCTCTGTGCAAGATACAGTTTTTTTTTTTCTGTGATACACCGACAAAATATAGTTTGATGCTTTTCATCTTCCATAGCAAATATGCCATAGAGATTTGAAGTTGGAGAATACCCTATTGGATGGAAGCCCTGCACCTCGCTTGAAAATTTGTGATTTTGGCTACTCCAAGGTAATTTTGCGCAGAAACACCGTGGCAGGCTCTGGTTATGTTGTATAGCAACTGCTTACTTCTAATTTATCTCATGGTTTTGCATTTGCCTCCAGTCGTCTCTATTACATTCAAGACCGAAGTCCACAGTTGGGACTCCAGCATATATTGCACCCGAAGTTCTCTCTCGGAGAGAATATGATGGCAAAGTAAGACTAGCATGTAACACTTCCCACTTGCAACTTTGTCAGTGATGCTTCTGTTTGCAGAGCATATGAATGGCTGCTGTTTGTGGTTGGCTATGAGCAGCACTTTGAAATTTCCGTCATGCTGCAGCTCCTGTTTAATCTTGGTTTGTTTTTGTTCAGTTGGCAGATGTTTGGTCTTGTGGAGTGACTCTATATGTGATGTTGGTTGGAGCATATCCCTTCGAGGACCCAGAAGACCCAAAGAATTTCAGGAAAACTATAAGTGTAAGTCTATTATCTTCTCAGATAAGCATTTGAATGTAATTTTTCTCTTTGCTTTATCGGCAGCTACCCCCTAATCATCTCTCTGTGGTATTCCTTTCAGCGAATAATGGCTGTTCAGTATAGGATGCCCGATTATGTCCACATATCTCAAGACTGTAGACAATTGCTTGCCCGTATATTTGTAGCAAATCCGTCAAGGGTATGTAAAGAAAAACTATTAAGTAGCTGCAAGTTCTACGTGATAATGACTATGAATTCAAATGAGTAGAGCCTCAAATCTCCTTTCTGCAGAGGATCACAATCAGGGAAATCAAGAGCCATCCCTGGTTCCTGAAGAACTTACCCAGGGAACTGACAGAGGCAGCTCAAGCTGTGTACTACAGAAAAGAGAACTTTGGGGTCAGCCTTCAAAGTGATGAAGAGATCATGAAGATTGTCGAGGAGGCAAAAATGCCGCCTCCAGCTTCGCGGTCTGTCAGTGGCTTTGGTTGGGGAGGCAAGGAAGACGGGGACCTCAAGGAAGAGGATGTTGAGGAGGAGGAAGAAGATGATGAATATGAGAAGAACGTCAAGGAGGCTCAAGCCAGTGGGCAGTTCCAAGTCAGCTGAGAGGATATAGAATAAAAAAAAAAAAGTTTTGCATGGATGAATCTTGTATGGGGCTTCAGGTTTATGGAAATTACTGGTGGCTGAAGTTAGTATATAAATGTCATCTTGTTTTATGGTTGGGCTATGCGTGAGTTCTCGCATTCATGAGACAGAAAATGTAAGACTGAGGTTGTGTAGGTTATGCTTTTCAGGTGCATTTGAAATGGAAATTAAGGTGCATGGACCGCAAGAACAATAGAACCGAACCCTGGGGGAGGAACATTCTTTCTCCGAAGTGCTTCATGCTTGTTTGTATCTATGGTTTGTCTGTAATAAATGTGTCTTTGTCTCTATGTGGCTGTGCCCGCTGGGTCGGTTGATAAACTCTACAGGATTCGTAAGATGTACTTCAAAGTTCCAAGAGCTGTTTAGCTCGAGAGCACACTTGAATAGAACAATCCGCCCACTGTATATATAATGACCTGGATAACCCGGACCTGGAACTGTTACTCACGGAATATGGGGGGGCAATAACAATATGTGGCATGTGATCCAGCAGCACAACTCAGGCGACTTTGGAGCCGAGCAATGGCACCAAATGGCCCCTGCGAGTCTGCAGTGGCGATGGCAAGAAACTTGGAGACGAAGCATAACAGCTTTCAGCCCCTTCAAGCCAGTAGTTCGAGGCTGAGCAGACAGAATTTCAGCCCCGTCCAACCCGATGGTCATGGTTCTGCGATTAGCCCCAGAGCCGGTATTGGTCGGGTGTACACCGCCGCAGCTGACACAATCGGCCCATCAGTCTGCGTTCTCTGGGTGGCCCCTGTGCCTTGCATGACACACGCATGATCTTTCCAGACCCAGGAGGAATCCAAGGCAACCCTGATGGGTAGGTATGTCAGACTAGGCTATATGAACCCCTTCTGCATCAGATGATCCAGATGCAAGAGCAACTTCAACACGTTCATTTATCAGTTGGGGGGGGGGGGGGGGGACTCCACGTGACAATGCAGACACGATATTTCTTATCCGTAGATGTTTTGATGCCTATTCTCAAGTTGCTTCTGACAATGTTCCATTGGGAAGGATCCTTTTCTTTTTGGGGGGTGGAAAGTTCCCTGTTGAATTGATGGAGCATTTGACGGAGAGGTAATGTGTGCCAGATGCCATTGTTTTCTGCTGGGGAAAGCTTCACATCGGGTGAGAGTGTGGCTTCAACGCTATGATTGGTCTGAGCGTGACTTGTGGATGGCAATGTTGTCCTTGCCACTTCAACAAAAATGCTCCTCTCCTAAACTTTCCCCACGCCGAGAGTCGGAAGATGATAGAAGAAGAGTTCAGTGCAGTGATATTTTCCATTCTTTCTCTGGTCTCGAGTCTATTAAAGGGATGCTTGGCTCGATCGGCTTCATCCGATAGACATGTATATCCAGACCGGAGCAAGGACGATCGGCCATCTAAGCCGTGCCAAACTAGTCTTCTTTAGTGCTCCTTTGACATTTTCTACCACTTTGATCGTATGATATGCCTCCTCCCTTCTCTCGTTTGCCAGCCGACCATGTGGTCTTTTCGGGTAATCTAAAAGCTTCTTTTCTTCATCGCATCTGACCGTCGAGCCAATCGTTTTCCGTTTCCTCCGATCGCTGTAGCACTTCATGCACGCCAAAAAAGCGACGCCGGAGCTCCCCGAGAACGCTAAGCCAGTTTCAATGAACGTGCCTGCTTTCAAGAGCGCTCGGGGCGAGTTAACAGAGCCGATAGGAAGCTCAATTAGGTCGCGGATGATCAAATTTCCACGGGACCGAATCGGTATCGAATCATCTTTTTAGGATACAGCTTCTGGGTCCTCTCTGCTGCGACCTTCCTGTGTGCTGCAATAATTCATGCCTTTTGCATGCATCAAATGCAAGTTGAGCTGCCTAAAGTCTCGAACACCCATAATTACGTAAAGTTTGTGCATTGCATCGGACACAATCTAATTCACCTTTTGTTCGCTTTTTTTTTTTTCCTTTTCCTCTACCTCACAATGTTATGAAATAGATATAATTACAATGAAAATTCTACATATTTATCATTTTTCTTTTCACTCCAGTCATATATGTGTCAAAATGACTCTTCAAATCCTATATGTTTAGTTTCGCAACATATTTTGAGTTCTAATTCTAACGGTATGCTGACATGACAGTTATTTACTGATATGACATAATTATATATCGATAAATTGCTAACATGACAAAATTTAATTTATTTGATTACGTGATAACGTGACAAAAAAAATCTACCGATTGAGTTATAATTTTAACGCTATGCCGATATGACAGTTACTTGTTGACATAATATAATTGCATGCTGATAAATTATTAACATTGCAAAATTCGACAAATGTAACGTGATGATGTGGCAAAAAAAAGTATGTGGTATCGTTAAATATTACATCAAGGAGTTGTTAAAATTAAAATTTAAGTATATTATAAAATTATATATATACCACCCTCAGTGGTGGCATTAACAGAGATAGATATCATGATGGAGGAGTTCGATACAGCAGGTGTCTGCAGAAGAGAGCCTCATTATTCCTTTGCCCCGTCCAGTCCAATCCACCACTTTTGTTAATTAATTTCGCCGAATTCTGTCTCATGCACATGCTGTATCGTTCGTACGTACATTATAATATTACTTGATCTTTGCATGCAGGAGAGAAAGGCACAGCTCACAGCCAGGAGCTGTTTAGAAATCAAATTATGAGAAGATTCCTGAGAGGAAGAAGAGGAGGAGGAGGAAGAAAGAGGAAACAATCGACAGACCGGCAATAGGATACTTAAGATATCATGAAGAATCAAATCTCTCCAGTCAGTCAAAAGGCCAAAACTTCAACAAGGGCGTCCCGAGGCTCTTCACCCCGAGATAGATCAGCATCCGTCGAACATAAAATAATCTGCTAGCACGTAAAAAGCTTGTCGGTTTATAACTCTGACGTCACGTGTCACGATTACGACCCATTACTTCGATGGCTACGCCTTTTTTTTCCGGGGTTTTCGTTGGCTTTAGTCCTCTTTCGCATCATGTCTAACAACCAAAACAACCAGAGGAGACAAGACAACAGGGAGCAATAAAAGGGAACCCGTGGAATTTCTACCCTTCATGTGCAAATCGTCGATGAAAAGAGTTCACTCGCCGGCGTCCGAATTCTGTGCGAGAGGGACTCGAGAAATGACTGTGATGAATGGTCCGACATGTGAGTTAAATGAATCGGAATCTATGGATGGCGATTAGAAATAAAGTTGGGGAGGTGGAAATATGAAAAGGAAAGCAGGGGGAAAACAGATTCTCTCTCAATGATCATTCCCTCCACTCTGCAGGAAACACCCATGATAGCCACCATCAATCCCTTTCACTGAATAGAAAACCTCATAAAGACTTCAAACTTTAACTATAAATCCCCAATATATATATATATGTCAGTGTGTGTGTGTGTGTGTGTGTGTGTGCGCGCCCGCGCATATATATTTATAGACACATATTGATCCTTGCCCATCTCCATCAACACTTCGAGAAACCTGTCTTCATTAATATCAAATGGATTCTAGTTCTTCCCACAGCACTTCATCTGTCTCGGGCTTCTACAGCTTCCTCGCGAGAGGCCTCGACGAGCTGGAGAGCTCGGCCTCCTCCACCAACTTCATGTCCTTCCAGTTCCTCCATGCCATCCTCTCCTCCCTCCGGTCCTTCCACACCCAGCTCACCTCCCTCGTCCAGAAGCTCCGGCTTCCCGTGGGTGAGAAGTGGCTCGATGAGTACATGGACGAGAGCTCCAGGCTCTGGGAAGCCTGCAATGTCATCAAGTCCGGTGCCTCTGCCATGGAGGGATATTACAGCGCTGGCTTTAATGTCGCCTCCACTCTTCTCGAGTTTCATGAGTTGGGTCCGTATCATTCTCGACAGGTAAAAAAACATTCTTAACCTGTTTTGAGTCTATTTTGCCAGCTCTATCGATGTGGAATGTCTACTCTGATCTCATGTTCCGGCTTGAAGGTAATACGGTAGTTGTATGTGATATTCGAAGCTCTTGCTCGGCAATTCTATTCGATTTTGACTTTGAATTAACGGTTTCGATGCTGCCGAATGATATTTGCAATAGGTATTTTCTCTTTTCCTGTTATCTGTGTAGGTGGTTTGGGCTATAGAAGGCTGCAGAAGGGAGTATGCTGGGCTTGAAGAGGCAAATAAAACCTTGATCGAGAGAAGAATCGAGCCGCTTTCGCTCTCCTTCAGCGGGAACAATATTTCATCCCAGATGCAGTCCAACTTCAATGGATTCAGCGGGTTCCGGGGCGTCCTGTATGCGATGAGATGCGTCACCTCGCTCCTCCTGACGATCCTCCTCGGAGGTCTAGTCTATGCCGGGCCCACCTCTACTATCGTCGACGAGGGGGGCTTCGATGGAGGAGAAACCAGCATGGTCTTCGGGTCCAACTTCATGGTCTCGGTCGCAAGGCTGCGGAGGAGGGTGGCACAAGGAATGGAGAGGATCGGGGAGGGGCACCCGGGGATTCTGCTCTGTGAGCTCAGAAGGGCGAGGCTGGTGATGGAAGAGGTGAGGTCGGAGCTCGTGAGGAGCACGGGGAGCGGAATCGCGGCCGAGGTCGGGCGCCAGAATGGTGAGAGGTTGAAGGATTGCTTTGGAGGGCTGAGGTGCGGGGTCGAAAGCACTGTGGGGCAACTGGATGATTTCTTTGATGAAATAGTAGAAGGGAGGAAGAAGCTCTTGGATTTATGCAGCTACAGGTAGACAAGACAGAGAGACAGACGGGCAAAGCAGGCAGACATACAGTCAAGCTGGATGCGCAGTTAAAACTGTCTGATGTGTTTCACCGCTCAGATGGGGAAATAGAATATGAAGCACTTGTAAGCCAGAATTCTCCCAAGTTCCGAAAGTGACCCTTGGATGAGTACGTCTCCTACAAGTCATTATATAAGTATTGTGCGGTGATACGAGTCCGACCATGTAATTAAAAAAAATAAGGTATTAAACTCGATTTTCTAAAGTAAAAAAAAGAAGAAGAAGAAGAAGGGGAGGAGAATGGGATTCTTGCTTTGGAGAAAAGCCAAATCCCCACAAACAATAGAATTACTCGAAGACAAAAGGGGACAGCCAAGAACATACAAATAGTATCTAAATATCAAACAAATTCCGATTAATTGAGGCACGAATCATCATGTCAATCTACTAAAATGTAAAATAATCATAATCATGAATATCGCATTCGAAAACCTGCCGGAGTGGGAGAGGTGTTGAACCAATTCATGTCATATCATATCATATCGGAGGGAGATTTTATTTTGAAACAAAATGTTGAATTTCTGATGGGCCTTTAGGATGTTGGACCGTGTATCCGACGACGCAAGATCTCACGTGTAAATTGCTTGATTTGAGACTCAAGATGCACTGTCATGTACATGTCACCAATGATATTAATCATAATCTTATAATAGTTTATCGATAAGGGATTCAACTATGAAAAAAAGGAGGAGGAGGAGAAGAATGAAGGGACAGAGACAATAATCAAGAAGGGACTTTCACATGCTACCCTGGAAATGGAAGACGATATCTTCGTTGACGGATTTCTCCGTACCGCAGAATTTTCGACCCATCACAATGACTTGATCTCGCCATTCGGTCATCCTCTTTATCGGATGGATTTTAGAAATTTCTGTACGTACAGTATTTTGCCGTATTATGTGGGACAAAGGGGAGAATCTAATACACCTGATCGATGATGAAAGAGCTTCCGCAGGGAATATTACCGAGTGTGAGAACAATGATGAAAACGTACGGCCACCAGGACGGCAGAGAACTGGACTGAACGGCTGCAGAGATTCCCTCTATTCACCTTTGCTTTTTCTTCAGTTTCAAAACAAGGTCATTGATTTTCTCCCTTTCCCAAGAAAGCTTCTCGTCCCGGTTCTCAGTAACCCGAGAGAGTCGAACGCAGCACTGCAAGGTTATCCCTGGGAAGCAACCACTAAGTATGCCATCAGATTTGTAAGGTCGAGGGCACAGATCTCCCCCTTTCTTACACCATTGAACCTTTCAGTGCGTTATGATGCGGCGATAGCAGAGTCATGACAGCTAGGCCACAAGCAGTACTTACAGTAAGGTGAGCCACCGACCCATTTGACTTACCCTTGAGCAGTAATTCTGAATTTGTAATGATAGAGCTGCCTTTCCTTCATGCCGGTTTAAGAGTTCCTCCATGGAAGAAACGAGAAATGAAATGAGCGCGATACCTGTGGCAGCACCATACGATATCAGGATGACAGGACTGATGCTAATACTGCCAATTACAGCCTTGAACAACGCAAGCAAGACAGAGAGCTGTACATGTATCAAGAGGCTCAAGAACCCATTTATGTACACAAGTTTCTTCTCGGGCTACATTCAGTACAGAAAAATGAAGTGAACGAAATGTGATAGCTGTATAAAACCATCCACATTCCAAAACATTTCAATTCTTTGCAACCAAATGTGATACGTTTAGGGTTTCAAGGACCAATTCCCAACTCATAATGCACGGGGAAGAAAGGGTGGATACTACTATTATACTATTGGTCCACATTGTGCAGAAACCAAAAGGAAGGCAGTATTACCTTGAATTACTGCTGTTTCAAGTTCTTTCTATTTCTAGTCTCATAAGATCCTGCTGCCTTTGGAACCCTGCGATGATTGGAGAGTGCCTCTTTAATGAGCTTGCCACCAAAGAACTGTGAGTTTTTCAGAATCAGCTCTCTTGTGGATGAATCAACAAAATAATTTTTCTCGGGCATCCAGTGTAGCAGTTGGAGGAGTAAATCCTTCTTCTCAGGCAGCACGATAAAACGTGACACAGCCGTCTTGAATATCTCCTGGAATAAAAGGACAGTCATCAACTATTCCAGTGAATAGAATGCAAGATTAAAATATTTTGATCAAATTGCAGTGGAAAAAATGGATTCAATCGAAGAAATAGAGTTGATTTCAGTTTGCCAAGAAATTCTAATGCAAATGAGTAGGTTTAATTTGTCTCGTTTTTTTCTCACCACCGACTGAGCTTAACCCAAAATATTGGCACTATTAGATTTCAATATTGGGTTCAGTAATTTGCTGCTCATCTCATTTCAAAGGCATTACACAGCGGTGGCCCACATTGGCTGAAATAAGATTTAACAGCCCAAATTTCTCCTTCGACCTTTTGAGGTAAATGGTGTAACTACAAAGCCCTAATCTCTTTAATATTAACTTGCAGAGCCCATAGTTTTCAAAGCATCTGATAAGTCATGACACCTGTCATGGCCAAAGAGGCTGTATGAGTGGCATGAACAAATGTCACCAAGGAAATTAATGTGTAGTGCTTTAGAATTTTTAAGACAATTTCCAAGCTTCAAGGGTAGACTAGACAAGATGGCTTGAACCACGGTGATGCATTTCAAGATTGCACCTGCATTACAGGGGGCAATTGGAAATTGATCCATACAAATATTCTAAACCTTCAATGAAGAGTCTGATGCAAATTCACGAATCAATAAACAATTATCAATTTGGCTGTACACCTCAAAAACCTGATGAACATGATGACTTGCCTGATCAATCTTGTAGCCTGACGCATGAAGAACCTCCAATGCACCATTTATTAAGTTGACATTACCAGATTTCATAAATGCAGTGGCAAATGTTTTCAGTGCTGGGTTGGAGATTGACCCCATACTATCCTGAGAAGCAACATTTAAATACGACTTCTATAGAATACATAGAATACAGTGACAGGAAAAGGGGATAAGACATGGGAGATACTACCTTAACTACCATGTAAGCTTCCTTAAGAAGCCGTCCAGCTATTAGAATATGCAGGATCTTCTCATGGAGAGCCTTGCACATAGTCGTTTTGCCATATCTCAACATGTTGTAGACAGATAATGCTTCTGAGTACGCCTCCATGTTGCCAAGATGGAAAATCAAGGAGGAAGAAATTTCCTGCAAAATTTCACTCAGAAAATTAAAAATTTTCATTCACATGTGAACAGATGCATCAGAGGTTGAAAGCCACGTGATACAATTGAAGAGACAGTTAAGTATATTTACGAATGTATATTTTATAAACTTTTCACACAAGAAAGTGGTAACATCTTCATACCTCTTCTACTTGGTGCCCCTTACTATGCATGTCTTGCATAGTCCTATAAGCAAGTAGATATAATCCCTCTTTGGAGAAGTATTTGATCAGGATATGAAAGGTGTTATGATCAGGACTAATTGCTAACTCATCCATTTTTTTCAGCGTTTGCATAACACTCTCCATTTCACCTACTCTACAGTAGGCACAAAGCATTGTGTTCAATATCACCAGGTCATATCTGCTGTATTTGGCTTCAAAGTCCTTAGCCAATAGTTTGGCCTCATCAAGAAGACCATCACGACAAAATGCTGAGATCATGATGCTATGTGCATATCCATCTGCATGTCAAAATTTAGAACCAAGTCAACTTCACATCCATTGATTCAGCAATGGTTTTGAAAATTCTAATGAAAGATCACATGATAAACAAGTGAGCATGAGAGAATCATCAAAACTTTATCCTCAATGTGGTAAAATTACCCAGCAACAAGTCTGTCTGTTGGAAAAGGAAAATCAGACTCATAGCCTAGAGCTATCCAAATCAAAATTCCAACCGAGGCCTATGATCTGAAACAATAATTCACTTTATCCAGAAGAGACAGACCAATACATCTTCGAGTTTTGGTTTGCTCCTCACAATCCAAAAGGTGATGTTAATTATGATTGAACAGTCTAGTGGAACTTGAGGACTGCAGCTGAACACTATACAAAGTGTATTCCAGCAAAAGATTATGTTCTAAAATCATTTTGAGGAAGCATTAATTACACAAGATAGTAGCCAAACTTATGATCTACCTCAGACCACATATCATGATCATAGAGGACAGAAATTTTGAGAAGTACCAGACTTGACAGATTTATCCTCAATTGTCTTGAAAATTAGTTTGGCTTCATCTGTGTGCCCTGCCTTAGCTAGTCCGTCCATCAGCAAACAATAAGGAATCTACAGGAATCATTTGCAAACAGGGAAGTCACCATGTGGAAAAAAAAAGCCTTATTTCATAAGAAAGAAGGGCATGACATCTTAATTATATGCAAATTAACATCTGCTGCATTTACACCCTAAATGACCATAATAAATTATTTCAACATTCAGGGGGACAAAGATTGATCCCATGACAAAAATTGCCCCTTCATTGTATGATGTCAACATTATATCCTCTAATATAGTCTTAGAGCAAGAGTGAAATTAGCTTCTTCAAACAATCAATAAATGCCAGTTAGCAAATTCACCTCATCATTAGCATAACCCAGGGACTCCAGTTCAGCCAATAACTCCCTTGACTTCTCAAATAAGCCTCCTTTAACATATACCTTTAATAATGTTGTCAGAATCACCTGCATGCACGTGTAGTGGAGTTAACTTCACATAAAATCAGCTCCACATAATACAGCTGATCACTGTATATCATAATATAAAATGCAAAATGATGGTGTTCCATCTGTGCCAATGAAGAAGGAAAAGCAAAATGATCATTTATTACATAAGCTTTCACATTCAATAACTAACAGTTGAGTAATCATTTTACAAGTCTTTGAAATGTCATTTATTAGCTAGAGTGCATCAGGTTATAAGCTACTGACATAGTGATAACCATCTATCTTGGATCGTATATAATCAGAACAATAGCATGAGGCATGCAATCCTTCATTCAAATAAATCACCAACATAACTCATATAGAGAAGAAATGCGCAAACCTTAATCACCAACATGAGTCATATAAATTCATCCCAAAAAAAAAACATAAGTCATATAAAGAAAAACTGCATGAACCTTATTAGGCTCTAAACCAGCAGATTTCATTTCTAGCACCAATTGTTCAGCCTTCTTGCACTTCCCGTCAATGGAATAAGCATTTAACAAAGAGCTGTAATGAAATTCATTAGGCACATGGCCCTCATCCGTCAAGCGCTGAAAGTAGTTCTCTGCTTCTTCACATTTACCATTTGAAGCGCAGACTGCAAGGAGGGCCCCATAAATTACACTGTCCATTTTTAATCCTTCATGCTCCATTTCACCAACTAGTTCTAACGCCTTCGAATAGCCATCCTTCACTTTTGTGCAACCTGAAAGCAGCTAAAAGCAAAGAGCATAATAACGATGGTCCATTGCAAAGAAACTGCAATGGCCAACATATGTTCAGTCACAAAACTGAACATCTACATCAAATAAGAATAAGGTGGCTCTTAAAGAATTTAATTCTTCCATCAGGAAGCTATGAAATGGGGAAAAAACAGTGCAAAAATAATCTTTCTCCAATTTTGAAATGACTCAACACTAGACACCCAGATCAAATAGAGGAGGAAGAAAGAAAATTGAACAGAGAGAATACCGTGCTGTACGTAACAACATCTGGTAGTAGACCATCCTGCTTCATCTCTTGAAACACTTTAATGCTGCTATCATATTTTCCATTTTTTATCAGACAACTAAGAACAGCATTACATATGTAGGTGTTCATTCTCATTGAATGCTCTGCAATGCCTCTGTAGATTTCTAGTGCCTTCAGAGGGTTAGGGCTCTTTCCTGTATATGTAATGTAACTAGTATAAGATGAAGCGCTGATCTTTCCATGGAGCTGCATCCATTCAAAGAGCTGCAATTTTGCCAAGCAGAATATTACCAACAGCCAGTTGATGGATCAATATAAAACAGATAATGTAGATCCATCAACAAAAATATGAATCCAAGTCAATAAGAAAAGGTATAACATTCAAAATCTAATAAGAAATTTCACGAGCAATGTCCATTCGCCCATTTCTTTCTCACACCCACTTGTCTTACCTGCAAGTTGCAGGGCAGTTTGCCACACATAGAGTAATACCAATGTGATATAGAACAAGTAGATAACGTTTTTTAGTTAAAGCACCTTGGAAAGATCCTGAAACCTCTTCAGCTTCCCAAAATAACGCAAAATGACATTCAAGTCTTGCACTTTCAGTGTGCCATCCAGTCTGCAGAGGAACAGATTCAGTGATTGGCAGATCATGTATATCATCTCCACTGGAAACCATTTTAGCAGCAAAGATGAGAGTAGAGGGATGTGTCGGTACATCAACAGTAGTGCAACATTGCAGGTTGCAACATGTAATCACAGTTGAGCGATGTGTTCAAGACACAGCCAGACTAATAAAAATTCTTTCCCATGAGAGTTACATGCTACAAGGAGCTAATAATACTTGTTAAAGCGACACAAGTTGTTAAGTAATCAGATTGAAAATTCAAAATGCAAGACTGGAAACAGAATATCGCTCCTAAGCACAATCCAAAATGTTTTGAGATAACTCAGCAAGTTGTAAGCATTTATCGGCAATAAGCTCAAACTGATGTAGCTGCGCGGCACACAATCCATCACACTCTGGTCATTCCCAGAAAAATCCCCAAACGCAATCAAACACCATCTGAGATGCGAAAATTTAGCAATTCCACCATCCTATTCAGCAGTACAGCCAAGATCTAGTGACGACATACAATCAACAGAAAATGAAGGAATGTTCGGGAGCAAAGACGAAGCACAAGGACCTCTCGACAGCGGAGTCCAAGTCAGGAGACTGCTGAACTTCGAGGATAGCGGCCTGCCTCTCCAAGAAAGCCTTAGAGTGCTGAATCTGTCCTTTCGAGGCCACGGAGGCTTTAGGTGATCCCGCGGGAATCGCTCTCATAGAACGATGGATAGCGCGCATAGCCCCAGCAGTAGAAGGAGGCACACAGGAAACCGGCGGAAGAGGCGAGGCCAGTCCGCGGCAGGAGAGAGTCTGAGGCGCGATGGCCAGCGCCGAGAGCTCCATTGGAGCTTGTTACTGGCGGCAGCGATGAGGAAGCAGAAAGAGAGGCCGTTAAGCCTTACCGTACCACCACTGAAGCCATCTCCAAGGCTATAGTAAAGCATACATATATATATATGTATAGATTTATCAAGCAATTAATAATTGCTGCATATGTTTGTGCACAGGTCAGTGACTGAGGTTAAGAAACTATTCTGAGCAAAAACAAGACGTTGAGAAAACTATTGATCAATCCAAACTCGAACGCGATAATCTTAGATTAGTGATTGTGATAATCTCAGCCTAATACACACGATTTTGAGTCAAAGATACATAAACCAACTAATCGAGCCTCAATGACCCTTAGACTAGACCAGTTATGCGATGGATGGGCTGTATCCATAGACATCGGGTTACTAATACAGCCTCGGATTAGTGCAAGCTTGACGATTAGCTCAGACGACTCGTAGTCCAGCTTCAGGGCACGTAATCCCAGCTTACTTACATACCAAACCTGCTAATAGCCCAGGCTCCAATAGAAATATGGTTTCTTCGATCACGAATAAAGACGCATTAATAACATGATACTATTCAATACAAATCGCATAACAATGCAATCCCAAACCCAAGTAAACAAGGCGAGACGAGTTCTCGAGTTCCAAGATCATTTCGAGCCTAGAGCAAAAGAGAGTTTCGGCCGAGACTTGTTCTTTCCCAGCAGCTTCATCTGATCCAATCGTTCCTCCTCCTCCTGTTGCTTTTTCCTCCTCATCTCCTCCTCTTTCAGTCTCTGGAGCTCCTCAAGCTCCCGGAACCGCTCTTCCTCCCTCGTCTGCTGCTCCAGAGCTTCCCTTCTCTGAGCTTCCTCCACCTTCTTCCTGTTCTCCTTGAGCATCCTTTCGAGCTCTTCCTTCTCCTTCCGGACTTGCTCCTGTAAATCAAGAATCAGCTTTTAGTGTACTTCAAGTTCATATTTCTTTTTCTCCATGTGAAAATTCGTAAGCCCGGACATGTTCAATAGGATCTCTTATCAAAGTCACACAAATAAAATCGGTGTATCAGGGAATAAAAGATGTCGTGCCCTTCAACCTACAAGAACCGTGAAAATTGAGAAGAAACCAACTAGCCAGCAACTGGGTACATGCCTCTTTTCTTCGACCCTCAAGGAGGGCCGCTGCCTTATATTTCTCAAGCTGAGCAGCAACTTCCTCGTGAAGTCTTATCCGTCCTTCCTCCAATCGCCTCTGTATTTCCACTTTGATCTCCTCAATGTTCAAGCTCTCTTCTACCCTTTTTGTGATAGCTTCCTCCACCCTTTTTGCGGTTTCTTCTTCTATTATTTTCAATTCTGCTTCCTGTTGGCGCCTGATTGTAAATCAGAAGAAAGTTAAGGTGGAAAATTGCCTCCTTAGCAGAGTTGGAGTGACATGCCCCACTCAACAAAATCAGTCTTCATCCAGACAAACTACATTCCTCGGGTTTCAACCAGCACTTTTACCATTTTCTTGCTCCACATCACCTCTTCACTCTCTATTTATTGTGAGACTGGAGTAGAGTACAACTAACCTTCACAGTCGCAAAGGCACTAAAGACATGCTTACACTTTTAAAGGCATACCTCTAACGATTCCTGATCCAAACAAACGTGATACATAACTGGTGAACAGTAGATAAATTATAGCAGTATCATCTTCCTTCAGGAAATCCTGTGGAGAAGAATGTCAAGTAGCATACTGCAATTTCAAGACCACCCATAACAGGACTTCGAATGTTGCATTAATTACATAAACACATTTAGAAAGAAGAATATCCTAACTGTTCAGCATCTTGAAACTTTCCGTGAGCATGATGTTTAAAAAGTTATGACACCAATAAGAAGAGTATTTTGAAACCATCCTTGACCAGAGAGAACTGCCTGGCCAAGGAAAGATCCCTCTTCCAATGTGAGAGAGAACCAAAACCTAAAGGGAGAAGATGGTTGGAATTAGAGCAGATCCAGCCTAGCGAGGAAAGTGAGCATCATATGCAATGGGAACATAAATTCAGGTCTCTTGTGGTTGAGAGATGGCTTTTTTCACTCCCACATCCTCCTCTTACATTTTATTTGTGACATCTCGGTGACTTATATAATGGTATTATTTACCATTAAAAAAAATTGAACATGTTTACTTGCTAGGCATAAGCACAGATGCTATTTGGATTTCCCTTAATTAAATCAGCAAAAGCTTATCAATAGGAATCAATTAATGACGAATGTACACTTCCATCCATGAATTTCCTTCCCTTAACTACATTTCCACTATGCATTTCAAGTTTTAAAAGCAGAAAAGAAGACAATGTACATTGAGCAGAAATTCAACAAAATGAGGATGCAGCATACTTAATTATTCAAGTTTTAGATAATATGAGAAAACAATAATATGATGATTTTAAAGAGAGAAGTGATCTGAAGAATGAATATATACGTGTATATATACTGCCATCAGAAGAGTTCTATGTGAGCAATAATGAACAATTTCTGAGTATTCTCCGTAACGAGGGAAGATGAGTCAAAACAATGCTATTTTCAGGTGAACAAGAAAAGAAAGAAAGAAAGAAGAAACTACAAAGCCACTGAATACAGAGATGTAAATCTATATACCTTTTCTTCTCCTCTTCTTCTTTCCTCAACTTCTCATTGGTATTTTTTCGCTCAACCGAATCAAGGCTTGAAGCAGGCGATTTACGGAGAGGAGACAGGGAAGAATTCCTGCTCCTATGCCTTCTGAAATGCCTAAGAGTTGGAGAGCGACTTCTACGACGTCTTGGTGTGGGAGAATGGCTTTTGCGGTGCCTTGGAGAAACAGAGCGGCTCTTTCTTCTGAATTAACAGAAAAGGGCATTGAGCAAGTGAAGAAATTGCAGCATTTCCAGAAAAAGATATATCAAGCAAACCCACCGTGACAGACAATAAATATGTCAAATGATAATGTGTACAGTTACCTCAGACATTGTAAAGAGGCCCCATCTTTTATCATATGAAGAAGATAATGTCACAATCGAGCAACAAAAGAACACGAACCAGCATCCATCACCTGCTAGCTTCCCATGCAAGGGGAAGAAATAGAATACAGTAGATTTCCTTGGTAAATGAGCAACACAGCTGTCTCATGATTGACTGACCATTTCCCTAGAGAATTAAAGCTTAATACTTCTCTGATATTGCATGGAAACTTTTATTAACATCAAATTTTCATCAGTAGTTTTGCAGTTGAAGCTAGTTGATAAATCATTATTACCAAAACTATTTTTTTTTTAAATTAGAACTTTTAAAGTTTATACAACAGTTGCTTCTCTGTAAGCAAAATCTCTGAAAAGTGCGTAAGCAAGCTTCTCTTCCCTTCTTAAGGTTTCTTCCTTTGGTTTAATCATCTTTATCAGCAGCAACACATTTAATCAATCCTTTAGATTCATGCACCCAAATGGATAAACAATGTAACGCAGAAGGGCTAAGTATAACACCATGTATCCTTCAAACTAACCATTACTGAATGGTCCCATCCACCCATTTCTTTTTTGGTGGACTAAAAGCTGGTAACAGATCTACCAAAATTAGAAGCCTCTAACCTCCAGCAAAAACAATTGGAGCAAAATGTGTTTGCTCGGACACTCCAAAACCACATCTTCAGATTATTGCTTCTACTTGTTATTACTCGTTATTTCTTGACTTATATTGACCATGCTAAAGTTCATGGGGAAATCTTGATAAAATGGCACTCATGAGGCTGAACTCAAAATGGTATTATCTTTTAGAGAGAGAAAAAAAGGCTCTAGACCAAAAGGGAGAATGAGTTTCATATAATAGTATCATACACTTGGAGATGTCTTACTGGTACATCTACATATATGATGAGGGAGAAAAGAAAAAGTTGCAGGAATGCCAAAACCTAAACAGGATATCACCTGCTATAGGAATAGTAAGGGGAGCGGCTCCTGTCTCTTTGGCTCCTCCTGCTATGCCAATGGCCAACTGGAGATGGTGAATGTCTTCGTCTATATGATGGTGTGCGAGACCGTGATACATTGCGAGGCATATCCAATGACCTCAGCCCACCGTGTTTTTTATGTGATTCTCACTATCAAAGTTCAACTAACGCATAGATTTCCTTCCTGAAGTGTACAAGAAACATCAGTTCAAAAGATAGTTCCCTGGAGGGAAACGAAATGTAAATAACAAAAAGTTCACTGCCATGAAAAGATTCATCACCAGCAGCAGCTATATAAGCTGTCTTTGTAGAATATATATGGGTATTATCCCTACATGAGCGCAAAATCAGAGTCAACATAAAATCCAGAAATCATTCGGTTCCCACAGATTTTATTGGCGTGATCCCCAGCCAAGAGCATTCATATTCATTGAGCTTATTGTTAATGAAGAAGCCTTTTCCTCCTTTGAATGGAAAATTTCCGTTAACTAAGGCCAAACAAGCAGCCCTATAGAGCACATCCGAGCTTTCTATTTCCCATTGAGCGCCACCAACAACAGAACACTTTAAGCAAGGGGAGAACAAGGAAAGAGAATTCACAATGATAAAGCAGGAATACAAACCATTGTTTGGAAAAACTGAATACTTTTTTCACAATCAATGCGGATATCTATGATTGAGATACACAATACATCAAACACAGGAACCACGAATCGACAATTATCCTTGTATTCGCATCAGTCGAGATATTTTCCTGAGCGTGCAGAACTCGATCTGAGTAATTAGGAGAAAGCAAAGTTCCTCAAGGGCATCTGACCTCTACGACTCCAGTTAGATCATGAATTAACTGTTATTTTTTTCTCTCCGGAGGCTGACCCTGAGATAGAAAGAAAGAGACTTATCACCTCGAACTTCCAGCAGTCAATCTAAGCATCGGCCTTTCCGATGTAAGCATGGAGATTATACCTGTGCGAGCAATTGGAGAAATCGGAGCTTGAAGGACTAATGATGTAGGAAACCCTAGCAGAGAAGTTGCATGCAAGTTTCAGAGAATAATGACAGAATATCACCAGAGAGACAACGACAAATAGGAGAGAGAGGCAGAGTACAAGAGAAGTTAGTCTGCTGATCCATCAATTCTAATCACAACATCTAATTAATTTATACAGTGCCCCATAAATAGTGTCTGTCTTTATTGATAAATTAATGATATATAATTAGTTATATTAAGGATTAGGAATTTTTAAAATTGATATTTAAAAATTAATAATAAATTATAAACTATATAATATACCTACGGTAGTAGATAAAAGAAAATAAGTGTGTTTAACCATTAACTCATTGTTGGAATAAGGAAATATAGTATTATGACGGCCAAAAATGGGCACAGCTTGATAGTTAAGTTAAGCATGACACAAAAAAGTCATATCTAAACTGAAAATTTTGAGTTAGTTAAGATATTTGGTTATGTCCACATGAGATATAAAATTATATTTTTTAAAAAATAAAAATGATGTAAAATTTTGATTAATTATATAAAAGTAATTATATATTTGATATAATTAATATAAAATTTAAATTAATTAATTAATTATAATACTTAAAAAGTTGGCTTTCATGGCAAAAAATTTTTAAATATATTTTGTTTGGTAAACCAAATTGTTCAAAATAAAATTACTTATTACTATTTTAAAACTTTTAAACATGATGATATACCAATATAACTTGAAAAAATTACCCATTCAAGATCGAATTTACCTTGAGCAAGATGAGCTAAGAGTAAAACATAGGAAATCTGAGCTATACTTTAGTGAATGCCATAAGTAATCACAACCTTTAGAAATAGCACTGAAAGCCCGAAATATAGGGTGAACTTGGTAAGAGTAAGAAGATATTAGCCGAATCGGGGTTGGATTCGCCCTTAGCAAGCTGAGCTACCCGCCAAGAGTAGGTTGGCTGTGACCGAGCCACGCGGACATGCCCAGTCGTGACTAGATTTAGCGGTGAAAATGTTAGCTCTGGTACTACACGAAGATGAGTGGAAACCCCCTCACTCCACTAACTGAGACGCGAGAGGAGAGTAGAGGAGCTGCTAAGCGTCCGTACGCGTTGACTGAGGAAGCTTTCCAGACGAGGCAGTGAAGAGACAGGAAGAGTAATTTCTTTAAAACTGTGTCCACTTAAATTGATAAAACTACTATAACTAAAATTATAATTTTTAAAATTAGATCAAATTAAAAATTAGTTAAAGTATGAGTTTACGAGTTTATGAATTAAATTGAAAGGTTAATAACTTAAAATATATATTTAATAAATAATATTAATAATATAATATATCGATAAATTAATATGTTACGATAATAATTTATAATAAAAATATTTAAATATTATTATATTAATTTTAAATTTAATATAAAATATAAAATATAAATTTAATAAAATAAAATTATTATAATATATTTTTATTTTTTTAAATTTTAAATCAGCCGATTTTTTCATCGATTTAATTAAGTTCATCGATTGAAGTAAGAATCGACCAGTTCAATCAGAACTAACCGTATTTACAATGTAACTGGATTAATTTTAGAAATCGGATCGAGTAAGTGGTTGATTCCTATTCAAATCAACAAATTTGGTCCAATTTTAAAACTTAAGAGTAAAATAATTAAAAAAATAATTTACATCTAAAATATATGATATTCACATGGTTGGAACTTTACAATAAACTTACAACTATTTTGCATATTCTTAATAAACTTCACAATCGACAAACACTAAACAACTGATAATTTGAGAAATATTTTATCATGATTCAAAACTTTCCCGTCATTTTAATTGATTCTTAAAAGAAAAAGGGATAAATTAGCATGAATTTATGTAAGTCCATTATTATTATTTATTTAAGACTTGTACGTTTTGCTTATGTGTCCATTATTTAGCCCACGTGGCACATATAAACCAACAGGTGCACTGGACACGTGGGCACAATTCAATCACACGTGGAGAAGTGCTTCCTCGTCCTTGCGTTCTTCATTAACCAAATTCTGAAGAGAGGAACGAAGCTGAGGACAAATTGGGCGATTAGGCGACTGAATTGATACGCGTTCTAATCTGACGATTGCGGTGGTCGATGAATCCAAGAAGCTGGCTGGGGTCCGGTGGCATCGAAATTGACAAAATCACATACGAATTTTAGACCCTCAAAGTATCGAGTTATTATCAAGAGCATCTCGACTTTGTCCTTGCTCATAAGAGCTCCCTATTTTTTAAGTCCTATAAAAATCGATCCCTGGATCGCTCAAAATTTAGCATTTACGCCCTTCATCGTACAAGTTCCCATACCCAGACGAACATCATTAATGCCAATACAAATATATCATGGTATCGAGGCCGCTTTGAGTACATTGCTCGCTGTTGCGGCCATTTCACATGCAGTTCATTCGTGAAGTCGACGATTCGATCGAGACTCGACCGGAATCTACAAATTCTGCAGTTGCTTCCACACCGCTCTTCTCCTTGTATCTGCCATTTCTGAACCTGCTACATTCGCTACCGAATTGCCTCCAATATACGCACACACTATCGATCCCGATTAGCTAAATCCGACGTCCAATGTAACCTTCACGAAGAGTCATCGATCGAAACATAGATACCTATCGAGTCCGTGCAGTTTACGGTCTTCCGACATCTAAGTGCACAGCAAAAATCTTGGTGGCTGTCTGTAGAAAATACTCATCCATGCAGCAGTAGCTTAGCTCAATGTACTTTTCAATGGACATATTACCATTTGTTTTCAACAAATTATTTCCACAATCTTGCCCTGAAAGTGATCACTAGTACATCATAAGAGACCGATCTTTTCGAACCCGGAAATGATCGGGCTCGCCAGTTGCCGGGAAACCCAGAACCGGACGGTTTCATACTCGAGCCTTTTAAGAAGGATGGACCTTTTTGGAGGACAGTCCCTTCAAGGCAGATCTCATGGAGGCAGTAGCAGAGTTGATAGCGGCCTCGACGTACTTCTTCGACGCGACGTTGGCGGCTTTCTCCATCAGGTTCCCCATGGTCCGTGCCCTCTCGGCAGTCTCCACGAGCTTGTCGTACTCCTCCCTCGACATCCGGTCGGCCTCCTCCTCGAACCGCCGGAACTCGTCCATGGCCATCTCCATGGCCGAGTCGAGGGCAGCCTCGGCCTCCTCGAGGGCGGCCTCAGCCTCGATCTCCTCCTCCTGGGCCTCGAGCTCGGCAGCCGCCCACGACTTGTACGCTTCAATCTCGAACAGCCGCATCAGGTCCTCGATCTCGGACGGGTCGAAGTTCTTGTCGTTGAGGGCCAGGTCTGACAGGATGGTGAATTGGGACATGAGAGCTTCCATTGTTTCCCTACTTCTCTATAGATCTGATCTCTCTCTCTCTGCAGGTAAAGTAGTTCCGTGAGGAAAATAGCAGAGTTTGGTGGGTGGGAGAGGAGTCATATAAAGGCGATATGGACCAGGGATAGTGAGGAAGTTCTTTGGACTAAATGAATTATTGGTGTCAACCCACACTCTGTGGATTGAAACTATGGGGACCCATCTATGCTTATTGATGAATTTCACCACAAGTTTTTACTTCCATATTCAAGTTTTTTTAATAAGAAAAATTTTTAAATTTAAAATAATTCATCTAACATCTAAAATATATAAGATTCATGCAAATTTTAGATATAAGTAGTACCCACAAGAAAATATTACAATATAAATACAAACTTTCTAATAGACTGGCAAAATCTGGCTCAACACAAACCTGGCATGATAACACCGTGCCTAGACCAAGGCTTATTGTGCTAGAAGTTTATTGTGTAGTGCTGGCACTGCCCAGTAATTTTATCGGGCGTGTTGGGCCTAACGATCCATGGGTTAGACCGACACGATACCCGTTTAGGAAAATTAAAAAATACACATATATATAATAAACTATCAGATATTATTGGAAGATAAAAGAAATTATTTTCGTGAACTCACTTGTAGTTGCAAACAAATTACGATCAAGGAAGATTATTGTACTATCGGGCTGGGCTAGGATTGTTCATGTCTTATCGTATTGTGCCGGGCTAGCCCAATAAGATGGGGCCGGCACGGTTTGCCACCTCTACTTTCTAACCTCTCTCGTCTAAGTCATGGAGCAAACTGATTGACCCGTTTGCTAATTATACATCAGCTCAGAGTCATGGCTTTCCCCGTTCATCGAACATCTGACCGAAAATGATATCATTCGTGCCCTCTAGACGAATTGGCGCAGTTCCGATTGTAGTTCTTCTGTACATCATAATAGTTATCCGTAATAGTAGTCTCTGCCCCCAAAACGCACTAGCAAGGAAAGCTGGTCACTGTACAATGCCCTGTGACCGTTGGGAGCCTGGATATGCATCCAGTTATCTCGTTCACGGAGAGGAATCGACTCCTTCGGAAGGAAACGTCATGGCTGTGAATTGGGCATGGCGGCGGGTGGGCCTTCTGACGGCGTCAAGAGTCAGATCCTCTCATCCGGCAGACAATCCATACGTTGGAGGACGGGACCGGACGGCCAAGGCACGGCGCACCGCCGTTAGCCCAACTAAGAGCCCAGGCAAAGGGGCGGCCCACCGTGGAATTCGACGCCCGTTGGAGGTGGGCCCTCTAATAATCACATGCACTTTTGAGAGGGACAGCTTGACT
The DNA here is from genome assembly GCA_900174645.1 of Sonneratia alba. NCBI lineage: Eukaryota > Viridiplantae > Streptophyta > Magnoliopsida > Myrtales > Lythraceae > Sonneratia > Sonneratia alba. The sequence goes on from FWPY01000071.1 coordinate 2,196,563, forward strand.
TCAGCGTGGTACACGAAATATTGAGCTTATGAAATAAACTCCTAATCATAGTAAATTAGTTATACGCATTCTTGTTTAATGTCTGATAAGCATATTTTATTATCTGGAAATATAAAATTATTTTTAAAAAAATTAGTAAGTAAAGATAACATGGTTGTAAAAGCTTGTTTGTGGGAGTAGGGTTTAAGAAGCTATGAATTTTGAGCAGCCTTCATTTCGACCCATATTTTCCCCTAAAATCTCCATGTTTGGCTATGGTTAAAGATAGAAAATTCATAATCAAAAGCCGTTTAGTGGACAATCAAATTTAAATTTGAATTAGTCATGAATTGGGCAATTTGTCAGAAGAGAGGGAAAAAAAAGTTGCTAGGGCCGGTCCGATCTCATCGGGCATGTGCATAAGCCCATCATCTAGGCCCTTAGCCGGACTTCACATTAGATACTCACGTAGGTTTTTGAATATTAAACGGTATATTTGCATGCCTAATATCGTTTCGAAGATAAAGCATTCTGCTAGAATTTCCGCATCCGGACTAGACCAAAAAGAACAGCTATAATATGCTATGCACTGCTTATGAGGTCACTTCTTCCAAGTCCTCTCACGAATTGTTCATACTGAAGAATATTAGCTCAGGTTCCGGGATCATTGGCACGAGACGAGGAACTGCTGATTCTAAGAATGGAGAAGCAGGATACCGAGAGCATGGAGAAGAGGATGGTCCGAGAGAGAAGGTGACAGAAGGTCGAACATTTGCAGGTCAGAAAAGGAGAAAAGGGATGAGGGAACAATTTCGGGTCCCCCCAAACTTGAAGGTGCACAGTATTCGGATATACCGAGAGTCGGGTTCTCATTTTTCCTCTACGTCAGCTTTGTTCGGATTCATGGATGGATGGATTCTTCTGGTGTTGATAGACTCGAAATGTTGATGCATACAATATTTTTCAATTGCAGATGCTGTCTTTGGGGCAAGGTATTGTGTTTTGATTATGGAGCAAGCAAGGAACTCTTTTTGGCCTGTCAGATTCACTCTCTTGTCCTCCGCAAGTTATCCTTGACATTCTGGATAGCACAGTATCTCATCCTCCATGATATAAACACTCACTTCTCAAGTGCCCAGTCACGAGTTATGGTCGAGCTCCCTCGAGATGGCACTCACTCTCAGTACTCTTATATGGTTTGCAATTGTCTTCTTCAGCTTGGTATCGACAGGTACGAGCATTTCTTACTGTGAAGTTGCTGAATGCGAACAAGCCTCTATGATCTTTTTATATTAGAGCAACTTTATCAGCTTCTGGAATCCCCAGCCAGCTTCGAGCAGTAACCGAGGCTGCACATTACTGTCCGATGGCGTTACATATATGCTTGACATGCAGCAAACACCTACCGTCCCTTTGCTTTCGAAATGAGATGTTCTGATAAGAACAAATAAGTCTCGAGGTTGAAGTTCTTTATATATATTTTGATTTGTCCGCGAACAGGGATTGAGTCTCAGGGCACAAGGACCTTGACAATATTGAATAACTGCAAGGAGACGGTGTGGCCGGGAATAACTCACGCGGAGAACTTCAACGGCAGTGGATCGGCGCTCAAACCGGGCCAGTCGGCGGTCTACACCACCCCAGCAGGTTGGGGCGGCCGCATCTGGGGCCGGACTGGCTGCAGCTTCGACAAGAATGGCCACGGGACCTGCCAGACAGGTGGTTGCGGGATCTCCCTCAACTGCACCGGCCCCGGAAGCCCGCCGGCCTCAATAGCTGAGTTCAACTTCGGGGCAGTGGACTACTATGATGTCAGCCTCGTGGACGGCCTTAACCTGCCCATAGTCATAATCCCCCTGAAGGGTAAGGAGAACTGCACCACGGTCGGATGCGACGGTGACCTCAGAAAAAGCTGCCCGGCAGAGCTCGCCCTGAAATCGAGCGGGAAGGTGGTCGCTTGCCGGAGCGCCTGCGACGTCTTCAACACGGATGAGTACTGCTGCAGGGGGGCATTCGGGGACGCCGCAACTTGCCACCCGAGCAACTACTCGAGGAGCTTTAAGTCGGTCTGCCCCGTGGCCTACAGCTATGCCTACGATGACCCGACGAGCATCAAGACCTGCACCGGCGCAGAATACGTCGTGAGCTTTTGTTCCTCGAGGTAAATTAATATCTCTTCTCTCCAACTTCACCTCACCACTGCTTTCAGCCGAAAAACCGGAAAGAGTAGAGGCTCGGAACGTCAAAATAAATTGGTCTCTCTGATCTTCTTGCCTCTCAACCGGTACACACATAAATTATGTTCGATTATGGATCAGGAACGGGACCGTGTGCTCCTACCACGACGGTGCACTTTCCTGCAACGAACCCAACGGTGCCATTAAGATCTTCGGAGGATGGAGGAAGGTGACACTGGCTTCGTACCTACTGTTCATCTGGGCCTCTGATAATGATTCGGTCTGTATGTAAGTCCATCAGTTTTGATTTTCGCAAGAGCACCCGACTTGTAAATGGAAATGGAATCTCGTGGCTCAGTTCGCGCGTCTCATCTCTTTCTCCTAACCTAAGTTTGACATTATAAATATTTAAAGAAGTTTGCGTTGGAAAATACTAAAGTCATGCACAATCTATTTATCATTATATGCAAAAAAAAAAACTGCACAGGTAAAGTAAGTAGATCTATTAAATGAATTGGTTTGGCCCAAAATTAACCTATCAAAACTGCACATAAACCAATCGGTAACTTCTTTTATTGAATTGAAAGGTAGTAATAAGTTAAGTCAAAAAAATATATCAATTAAATTGAAATTAACATGACATATATTTTTTATTGAATTTATTAAGAACCGGATGAAATTATTTTAGAAATTAGTTTGAAATCATTGCGAAACCGGCCGAACCGTCAAAGACCCTATAATCAATGAAATTCTTTATTGGTTCAATTAAAAAAATTCAAAATTATTCATTTTACATAATTTAAAATTAAAAAAAAAATAGAAAAGGATTGCAATTCAAGATTTAAACCGATTTAAATATGAACTTAGACCCATGTTCTGGGCCAACTAATGATTTCCTAATATATGTCCTGTGACTAGACTGGCATGTTAAACTTAATGGGAAACACCTCTAGGCAAAAGAGTAGTTCTGATCACGTGCAAGGCATGCGCCGTAGGCCACCCGTAAGCCAACGAAACACAAACTGCCATGGCGCCATCCTCCCTCTCCTCCCAGCAAAATTTGGTCCCGTAATTAAAATTTTCTAACAAAAAATCATTATAAAACATCAATAACTGATTTTTGATGTCGTCATATTTATTGTTAATTACTACGAAACTAATTAAAAAAATAAGGGAAAGACAAAGAGAGTGACTAGCTGTCTTGTCCACTGTACTAGGATGCACCGAAGATGCCAAAACAGAGGAAGAGGCAGGGAGCTTTAGAGCTTTCGCCTGTAATTTCAATGGCTCCTTCCCTCTCCTCTCTCTTCCTCTCCCATCAAACTCGCCCTTACCCTCCTCTCATCAGTCCGGCTCCCGCCACTTCACGTCGGCTCGGCCAGCATCTTCGTCCCCAAACCCTAGCCTTCTGTGCCCCGAAACGTTCCTCATCCTCCTCCTCTGCCTCCTCCTCGTCGACCAAGAACCAGAGCCCGATTCAAGAAGACCCGAGCTCGACGCCGAAGCCGCCGTATCCGTCCGAGAGGAAGTCCTTCGCCGTGGCCACCGGCGAGCTCTTCCTCGGCCTTGCCTCGCGGCTGATTAAGAGCCGCATCAGCAAAAGGAGCCCTAGCGGCGACGATTCTCTGCTCATACTCGATGGCGGGAATGTTAAGGGTGGAAGGAATTACAGCAAGGAGAGAATTGGGGCTGTACTAGAGGACGAGATAGAGCCGGAGGTGATTTGGGAGCAGAGAGTTAAGGACGTTGAGGCCGAGAAGAAGAGGAGAGTGGTCACTAGCCCCGGGTTCAGCTTCTCAGCGGCCGGGCTCCTGTTCCCTTATCACCTTGGGGTCGCTCAGTTTCTCATCGAGAAAGGTTACATTAAGGTTCGCAATTCATTTTCTCGTTTCTGCATATTTTGTTTGGTGTCTCATGTCGATGTTCGTTTCATTTGTATTTTTAGCTTCTAAGGCATATTTATTAGTACTTTGTTATAGGCGGTTGCATCAGATTTCAAGATCTGGGAGAGATTCTTGCTTGTTTTTCATGTGTGTCTGAGCAAGAAACTTGATTGCTCTGGACGTGAGCATTTTTTTTTTTAACTGCGCCATACTCAAGAAGAGAATTATGGACAATTTCTGGCTTAGGAAACAACTCCGTTGGCGGGTTCATCAGCTGGTGCCATCGTGTGTGCGGTCGTTGCATCGGGAGAGAGCATGCAAGAAGCTCTGAGAGCCACAAAGATATTGGCTGAAGACTGTCGTAGCAGAGGAACTGCATTTCGACTCGGGGTATGGCTTTGCTGCATTTGCTCTCTGTAACACAAGGAATGGTTCTGATCTCAGTCTCGTTTGTAATACAATTATCAGTATTTATGGACGGCTGCACTTGAAAATGCCATATGATAAGTTCGTATTCAGTCCTCAAGATACAATTTGGCCCCTTTAAGAGTTTTTTGCATCTGTTTTTCATTGTTTTCCCTCTGACTTCACTAGTCATGAGTGAAATTTGTTATTACTGTGATGAAGCATCAATATATCATGTTCCATGAGAGATAAGGGGTAGGAATTTTTTCTCTCTTAGGGATGGAGTAAGAGGAAGTAGATTCATTTTTACTGCTTCCTGAGAATTTTGTATACATTTTTATCGTCAGAGCAGCTGCTTTTTTGAGTTATAGCGCTAGCAGTGCTTTGTCTGCTTGTTGAAATTTCCAGTACCAACACGAGTTTCTGTTCCTTAGGCTGTTCTCCGTGATGTTCTCGACAATTTCCTTCCTGAAGATATTCACCTTAGGTCCAGTGGGAGGGTTCGTGGTAAGTGTGCATTCTTAATGGTTTTTTGTTTAGTTTGTTTACCACCTTCAACCATAGTTCAGCTTGTTATAAATTTTTCATGGGACAACATACCCTTAGAGGAATCCTTTTGAAATCAGATCAAAGAACATATCTACTTGGTTTAATTTGCATATAACTTGACCTTACCTGAATATGCAGCTGCTTACGCTGTTTCTTCCTCGAGTTTTTCTTCCGTTTCTTCCAAGCGTTAATATCTCTTTCCTCCAATCTTGTCACGTTGCAGTTGCTGTGACTCAGATCCTCTGGAGGCCAAGGGGCTTACTGGTGGATCAGTTCGACTCCAAGGAAGACCTCATCAATGCAGTATTCACCTCTTCCTTCATTCCGGGGTGACTAAATTGATTATAGTTCTTTGCTACATGCACCCATTTTTTCTCTCCTTTGTCTCTGAACAGGAGACACATTTTGGTGCAGATATCTCGCCCCACGTCCAGCTACTATGTTTCGTAACAAGCTATGCATTGATGGGGGTTTAACACTGTTTATGCCACCTACATCTGCTGCACAGACGGTAATTTGCTCTAGTACTGATCTGGTCATCAAACCTATATCTACGTCATTGTCGATTCTCTATATTGTTTAATTGAGCCCTTAATATTTCATGGACATCATTTATAATACTCCAGTTTTGTTAGGGTATTGTTTCTAGGATAACCATTACGTCTCAGAGATGCATCAGAAAAGTCTGCGTTAATTCATAGCTCAAATGTATTCACTGTAATAATTGATGATATTAGCAATTATTGATGCTAGATAAACAGATTCTTCATTCTGCAGGTTCGAGTTTGTGCCTTCCCAGCCACCCAGTTGGGCCTGCAGGGGATTGGGATCAGTCCTGATTGCAACCCAGAGAATCAGGCCACCCCTAGAGAGGTAAATACCATCTTTTACTTCTTCACCGAGGCTCACGTCTTTACCAAAATCCAAGTTAAAGAACTTTACACGGCTACCTTTTCCAGCTATTCAGCTGGGCCCTCGAGCCCGCTGGAGATGATATCCTTGACAGGCTCTTTCAGCTTGGATATCTGGATGCGTCAGTCTGGGCAGAGTCAAATCCTGCCAGAGAAATTGTGCAAGAGATGATTTCCGGCTAGCTGAAAATATTGTTACAAAATAAACAGCAGTGAAGATAATTAAAGACGAGAGATAGCACAAGGTTCCTCTGGGATGAGCTTATTACTGTCAACACGAGGTGGGAGGAGGAGAGGTAAGATAGAACCGGGAAGCTGGGGTAAATAGGTGGACATTTTCTGTGCAAAAGAAAGCATCAGTTTTCTACATGTGAAGGTAATAAAGTATACAGGTATAGATGTTGACTTGAGATATGGTGACACTCAAGACCCTATTCATCTGTCTAGCTCAAAGGTGGGCGCTTGTTTCCATTCCTAAAGCTTTTGCTTCTATATATAATTCATATTGTAAGACTTACTTTTTGGAAGTTAACATGCTCGATTTCTATATTTTTTTTCTTCTTGAATTTTCTTGGGAGTGCATCATCAAAAAGTAGTCCGAAAAGGAACAATCTTTGCTTTTTCATGTGTGGAGGCATCGTGCTGAATCTTTTTTCAGGAACCATCTTTAAGATTGTCGTCATTGAGAGGAGCAGAATTATGCGTTTATGTTTTTGAAGGATAGTCGCGGTCATGAATGTGACACGATTGGGTACATTTGCCTGGTCCTGTGAAAGCTGAGTGCCTTTCCTGCTAAACCCATGCTCGATGTTGCTGGCCTGGCAACACAACCAGAAAAGGGAGCACTCTAGAAAACAGGGCCTTACCAAAGAAGAAAAGTTCCCTTTTCCATTGCATGTCTTTTGAAATGTGTGGTATCCGAGATTTGAAAATTTAACAGGTTATGATATTTAGATCATGATTTTTCTTCATTTACCAGAAAATTAGAAAAAAAAAAAGGGGGTGTGGGTGCGTGGGTGGCAGGGACCATGGCCCATTTCCACATTCTTGACCTTTTTCGGTCAAGAGGAATTCATGGCATAGATAGAGCACAACTGATGAGCCCATGAAAACGCCACCCCACGCCCCACGGTGGAAGGGGCCCCGTTATTTCCCACTTTTGGCGGTTGTTGGGTCTCTATTCAATGCTTGAAGATGACATACGTGGTAGCTGCGTGTGGGAGCACAGAAGGCAATGGCTCATCATTCTTCAAAGCCACGCATCGAGCTTCAAGAAAAGGGCACGCTACATCTTACTGCTACAGGACTCGGTAATGCCGTCCCCAACCTGACCCATTAGGACCCTCGGTGCTTATGCCGTGTTTGTCCCGGTTTCACGTGTTTGTTTCGATACATGGACATTGACTATGTACAGTGTGATTGAGACCAAAACTAGCCTCGTGGGCATTGACCCTGTGCGTGTAATGCGTACATATATATATGTGTCTATATGTGCAGTTGGTGGGAAAGATGGGAAGAGGACAGCGCCCACCAAGGGCAAACAGGCCGTACAGGGCGCATGCACGCTCATGCCTCTTTTTCTATTCATATTTTCACCACTTCAAAAAAGTCCCCCAACTTTTGAAAATTGCCAACCGTCGTCATCATTAATCGAAGATAATTCACATACAGGGGGCTAAGTAAACCAGATCACTGCGTTCTCCTTTCGTTTATTTAATGAGCTTCTGGGCCTCTCAGCTTGCCGTGCAGCTTCAATGGCTTATATAATTCTCTCTAGGGTTTCTTAGAGGGGGAACGTCTTGCAGAGCCATTTTGGCATTCTGTCCACCTCCGGGCCCCCCGAGACGATGCCATCCATATATGTATGCATGCCTCCGAGAGTCCAGAGCACAGGAGGAGGCGGCCAGCATGTCAAACTCGCTCTGCAAATTTCTCACTAAGAAACCTTCTGAAGAGAGCAGCTCAACCTCCCTATCTCATGCGTTCTCGATCCCTGACCACTCACAGCTGAGATTGGGGAGCACTCAAAGCCCATTCGGCAACCTATCCACCTATCTCAGAGACCCATGTGTTTTCTGGCTCGGAGATGATCCGAAGAGGGCTCCCTCTTGTTTGGGGTAAGCCATCCGGTTGCCTATGTACGTATTATATACGCTTCACCTTTCTGCTCTATGAGATGGTTTCTCTCTTCATGACACCTCCCTGAAAGTGGCGTTTATGAATCGACTGGATCCTCCAATATCTAGATAAGTAAGATCTCGGTTTGAATATCCATGGTACATAAAAAGAAAATTCATACATAACTTTTTCTCCCGTGTTCTATTGACTTGATTGGGGGGGGGATTAAACTAAAACCCAAAGTCAAACCTAAGCACTCCCCTAAAGCTCATGTGTCATATGAGGAGAAAAAATATTTTGAAGAACATCTTTCATCATAAATTCGGGACGAAACATAACTTATTAATATCATTCAAACAATTTAGATTTGATATTATAAGTGAAATTTACAATATTACTTTTATTAAAAAGTTTTTATATATCTCCTCCATTTGGGACACTAATAGACCCAGAAGGGGTAAAATAAATATAAAAATAATAATTTAAATATCAAAATTAAACTCTCTTAATTTTAGGTCCAATTACCAAACGGCTTAATTTGATGCAAAGCCAGCCAGCAATCAACCACTGCCAGAACCCACAATCCCTTTTCCCCTTCTGTCGACAGTACCTTTTTACTAAACGGTGATGATGGAACCGCGGCAGCGACTTTTCACACATGCAAAGCATGCTGGACACTGCTAATTGCAATTACAGGTGGTGAGATCCGATTGGCTGGTTCGATCCTCGGATTCCACATAGAGCAATTAGCCAAGCAAGCCAGCTGTACCACTCGGTGGATTTAGCAAAAACAACAGATTAACAAGTCAAATGGTATCTCACTTCCGTTCTGTCTGCATGTTTAAATTAATTGATTCCCCCCCTTTTTTTCCCTTCCTGTAACTATAGTTCATTTAGTGTTATCATGATCATGGTCAAATGTTTATTTTTGCCAATTTCGAATGCTGCATAATACTTTTGTGCGGCTTATCTTAACTTTGTTTTTCTTAATATTTACCATTCAGTATAAAAAAAATATTGTAAAGAAATTAATTTTGGTACAGTAACATTATTATCAACGTAACAATTAAGATGTTGTAAGTTCAATTATTATTATGAAATTTCTTGTGTCTATTCTCATTAATTTTCCATATGATGAAAAAAGATATTATAAAATTAGATTAATATGAATTAGGACGGAGTCGATTGTGCCGCTACAGTGTGGAAAACTCCCCAAATTAGGATCCTTGAGCCTCACACATTATCGGGGGGAACATGCATGCCTAATCATATTAACCATACTCTGGTGATTTTATCTTAATCTCTTGATTATTGAGGAATTAGTACAGAGTATCAAATTCTAAGCAACAAAATCATGAGCATCGGGGTCGAGTGAACAAGAAGGGATGAAATCAAAAGCATGTATAGAAAATATTATTAACATAATTTAAATTTACCGTACTTTGGTTTCTAGACAGTGGACGATGTGACAAAGCAGAGCGAGTAATTAAATGCGTAGGGGCAGACATGCAAAAGAACCTTTCTTCACTGATCGTGAGCGTAATTGAGTGGTTCGACACTCATCATCCTAATAGGAGAACTCGAGTTCGAATCCCACTTGCGACGGGGAACTCTTAATCTCTTAAATTAGCGACCTAAAATGATTCAAATTAATCAGCTGAATAAAATCTAACTGGATATTTGATGGTATAAAAAAAAAGTACTATTTCTTCTTCGGTAGACTACGTTACCGCACCGACAGATTCCAGAGCGGACAAAGTCAAAGGTGGCTGCACTGCATAGTATATGTTCACTTCCGCCGTCGATGTACTTAATCCTGTGGATTATAATTATGCGGTTCCGAGATTGGCTTTCATCCGGGAGCTGTTTTTTCTTCTGTACGGTACCGCCCAATCTTATTTAAATTAATGTGTAAATTTATGAATTTAAAATAAGATAAAATAATAAAAAAATATAAGGATATAAAAAAATTTATATAAAAGTTTGACATATAATCTTTTAATTATTAAATTGATAATAATATCACTATATTAAACCACATTTATTAAATAATCATAAAACTCCAGCTCTGTTTCGCACAACCTTATTCTCTTTTTTATTTTTACAAATCAGACTCCGAAGAGGGTGAGCTCTATTAGCTAATCAACTCCAAGCTCCTTCCCCGCGATGCTGGAGTCCTCTACTTGGGGGTCAAGAAAATCGAATGTATAAAAGAAGGTTTAATTTGTACCATTACATTACTTTTTATATTAAATTAAAATATTTTAAATCCATCCTTATTTATAAAATTATCTCTTTTCCTGTTTTGCTCCTTTCTAAGGCCTTCTTAACGACAGGAAAAGACGCGGTGTATTGATTCTATAGTGAATTGCTTTCTCGAAAAATTCAAATGGTGAAAAATGTTTCGCACAACGGAGAAAAGTCAAAATGTTCCCAATCATCATCATTCAAACTAGGATTTGCAAGAGCAAGATGGGAATGCTCCTCTTCTAGGAAGAAGGAGAAGTCTCATTTCTGACATTTCACAAGTTAATGCCTTGTCGTGCAGCTGACAGTTTTGATTTATCCGAAGGAGTGAATCGGTCTTCTCTGGCACGCTTTACTTTAACTAGCTCGTGTAGGGATGTCACACAAGTTAAAGGCTGCGGGGTTCCTGCCGTGCTCCGAAACGATGCTGTCAGTTGACCCGCCGCTGAACAACGCCTGGTCGGATGCCAGGAGCCCCTTCTTCTGCATCAAGTTCTTGAAGTAGTTGTTGTCGAATGAGTTCGGAGTCACCAGATCGAGTGGTGCCGAGGTTGAGTTGCCGCTGCTTGCTGGGCACTTCCTCTTGCGAGTGCTGGCAAACCCAGCATCGAGGTTAGTCCCGTTGCTGTAAATCCGGTCGCGGAATGTGAAGCACTGTCCCTGGCCAAGTGTGTGGGCACCTGTATCCAAATCAAGAACATGGCTAATTTAGACAACGATAGCGAGAAGGCTGAGATCGATGGATGCTTATGTTTTGATCTTTTATGGCGATAGAAATAACCATCTTACCCGAGAGTGCAACCTTGTCCCTGGCACTGTGCCCTTTCCTAGCAAGGTTGGAGATGAGGATAGGGGGTCGGCAGCAAAGGACGGGAGGTCTGTCACCGCCTGAGATGGGTTCCTGGTGATCGAGTCTCTCTGACCAAGCTTGACAGTCCAAGAAGGGCCCCTGATTGCAACGGAAGCATCCGGAGCTGCACCAGCCAGTATATCTATCAGCACACGAGACCACGACATGGCTAACCTTTTCTACTTGCGCCTTTGCATTGTCGATGACTTCATGTAACCGCGGGCAGAGTTTCCGTTGGGGGTGGCGCTTCTCTTTCTCCTCCATCTTTCAGAAGTATATATCGATGCATCGCATCCCTGAACGAAGCAATCCTGGAAGTGGAGGCGGATGTGGGAAGTAGCCATCCTGCGTTCTCTCGAGATGGCTCTTCGTATGGCGGCATTTCTTATCGTGCTGAGCGCGGTCGGGCCCGTCCTGTCACAGGACGTGGACGAGAGCTGTGCATGGCTGGAAGCACTCAGTCCGAAGATCACAAGCATTAACAGGATGAGATGGAAAACTTTTTATCTGCCATAGGTGATCCCTCTGCAGCTGTAAATATACATACTGCCATAGCTAGGAACTTCACTCGACTCATCCGTCCATGTCCCTCGTATCTCAGAGTTCGCAAAAAATGTCTCTTCTCTGCCGCTTCTTTAGTATTAATTACTTAATTAGATTAATAATAGGCAAGATATACGTACTACCAGAGATTTGATTATGAAATGGATGGCTTCAGAGTCACAGATCGGGACACAAAACTTTATCCATCTTTTGAATTAGTACCACAGCCTACCAGAGGATCGTGCCCGGGAAGCTCGACACGACAGACCACATCCATCCAGCAGATAAGATTCCGAAAGTCAAAGATCGTTTCCCACTAAAAAAAAAAAGAAGTAAAAATGTGCGTTCGTGTAATAATTATCACTATTAACTGGAATTTGCCCACCAAGAAAGAAATGTTTAAACTCATGGGATGATAGAGGGATTCTACTTCCTTCTGACATTGGACGAAGCAATCTATAAGATCGGCACAAGGCCTATAGCCAACCACGCCATTCCATGCAGCTGGCAGTTAAATTTGAATTATGCATGAATTCATCTTAAATGACAACTCGAATTTAAATTAATTAAAATATAATAAATTTATAAATATTAAATGAGTCAAATAATTATTCTCCCATTCTATATTTTTATAAAGTGCTTGGATTGTTAAATTTGATATACACACAACATGCAACGTAGATATGCGCTAGTGGGATCGGGGAGGTCACCGAGACGGTTTGGACAAAAATCTTCTTGACAATCGCTGTCATGTTATATATATATATATATATATAATTAGAGAAAATATATATAAATCAATCATTAGGCATGCATAGCCGTCATCGAATGGGTTGCTTTTCAGGATGTCTGATTACGACATGAGTACATAATTGTCAGCTAATTATTAATTAATTAACAATATAAACGGAACAATAATATTTAAATAATTGATTATATGTGTGCCACCTGTATCATGTAAAAATGAGAAAAAACATAGACAGAGCACTAAACTCTGCAATTTTTTAAATTTAAGTTCTAAAATATTTAAAGAGAATCTTTTGATTCTAAAACTTTACTTTCGTAACTTATTCTAATTCCCGTAATAATGAACCATCAAAACATGCTAATGTTAACGTGATGACATCAGTAAAATGTTGACGTGTGAGTAACACGTTAGATGCTGCGATGCTTAGGTGATTGATGTTAAAATTTTGCCGGGTGCATAAGATAGATTAAGGCCCACGTAGAACCAGAAAATTTTAAAGTTAATTGGTGGACTGTGAAATCCAGGTCACTTATATTGCCATTCATTGATTTCATATTTTTCACATGAGAAAAGTGGTCAATTAATAATTTAAAAAGCTTTCACTGATAATTCGTTGTTAAGAAATTAGAATTAAGCATACCTTTCGAGAAATGGACTCGTGTGCGGATTGGCCCGTTAATGGAGCTATCCGGTGTCCCATTGGCATGCATAGGATTGTTGCCTGTCCACCTAAGTCGCATTTTCTACTTTTTCGTAATCTTGTAGGGGGCTACCATACACACCGATTATACTCTTTTCTATTTAAATTCGTGATCGGCATATGCCCCGTATTTTTACCCAACAAGAAAAGAGATTATGAAAATATATGATTAATTATAACAATAATTAATACAAGTATTATTAATCTAATTGTGTTTGAGGTAGGAAGAGTTACGTGCATGTCTGCAAGTCTACGCGCACAACTTGAGATTTCAACCACAGTTTGAAAACTGCATCAGGCCAACCGATTCGAGCAAGAACTAGTCATTCACCCAATTCGATTCCTAAAATTAACCCAGCTGTATTTTAAATGCAATAAGCTCTTATTGAATCTGTCGGTTCCTTATTGGACCAGTGAACCTAATTGAACAGTGAAAAATTAGTTGATTTAAAATTTTAAAAAATATAAATATATTATAATATACTTATTTTATTTTACTAGTTTTATATTTATATTTTATATTAGATATGTAGTTAATATAATGATTATATTAAATATTTTTATTATAAATTATTGTGAAATTGTAATATTATGTAAATTTAATGGTAAAATTATATTACTAACCCATTGAATCCATGTTTTTGCTCACCAATTTATGAACTTATATCTTAACTGATTTCTAGTCCAATTCGATTTTAAAAATTATGATTTCAACGGTAGAAATATTTCACGCCAAAGAAAAAAAAGATAGTAAAAAAGTTCACATAATTATTATAATTTTCCTTTACGGTACGAATATGACTTAATACATGGTCTGCTTTATCTGTTATATATACACACACACATGTACAGGCATTACGTGGTCACCATCATTTGCAGCGAGGGAGCAGACATTTTGGATAAAATCCTCTTGAATATCGCTGTCACATTTAGGCAAATATATATATACATATATGTAATGATTAAGCATGGCTGTCGTCTAATAGGTTGCTTTTCGAAATTAAGACCTGATTACGACCCACGCTGTGGTCAGCAATTATTAATAGAAAAACCAAATAAAACAATAGTTGAGATTATATATGTGCAAATTTTTATCATACGAAAAAAACAGTGAAATTGCACGAGGATTGGCTCACCGAAAAATAGTTAATTTAAATGGGAGAAGAGCCTTTCGGGTCCGATGCTATAACTGATAAGGTTTTCTCACCGTGGTTCAGGTCATGCCTTCCGGGCCCGATGCGGAGTGCCAGTTGGTTGCCAAGCTTCTCCCGATCGAGCCCAGGTTGCTTCGCCATTGAAGAGGTCGATGCCTGAGTGAGAGGATGGAGAGTAAATGTGGGGAGAGAGTCTGCGAGCCCGCAGGGGAGCTGCCCTCGGATCCTTTTACCTGGGGCTATATGGAGCTCGGGTCACCCAACCCGGATAGGCAAGTCGGGTCAGATGAACCGTGAGTACTGTCCGTATCAATAACATCCACGTCACGTTTGGCATTTTCCTTTGTAATTATTCTATCCCTCCTCCTCCAACGGTACTGTTGAGGTACCTTCTTAGAAGGAATCACATATTGCAGTTGATCTCTGCGTCTGCGTGGCTTCGAGGAAAAAACTATATATAAAATGTTTCCTGATCGAGGTACATAAATAAGTTGCTAACAAGTAACGGATCAATTGATACAATGGTGACATTGATGAATTGGTCACGGAAATGCATCTACACTTGAACCGAGAAGAATAAACAAATGATCGATACAACAGAAATTCGTAAATTTGACTGTTTGAATGAGTATATAATTGTAGAGGCCGGCATCTAGTGGGGTTCAGTTGACTGCGCTGCAGAGTTTCCTTATCTGTCCTTGTGGATCGGTGAGAGGTTCGATATCTCCCATCCTGACCATAGCTGCGGCGAAGTCGGCCTTGAAGGTTGTGGGGTTCCTGCTGTACTCCGAGACAATGGTGTCAGTTGATCCGCCGCTGAACAACGCCTGGTCGGATGCCAGGAGCCCCTTCTTCTGCATCAAGTTCTTGAAGTAGTTGTTGTCGAATGAGTTCGGAGTCACCAGATCAAGTGGGGCCAAGTTTGAGTTGCCGCCGCTCGCTGGGCACCTCCTCTTGCGGGTGCTGGCAAACCCAGCATCGAGGTTAGTCCTGTTGCTGTAAATCCGGTCTCGGAATGTGAAGCATTGTGCCTGCCCGAGTGTATGAGCACCTACAACAAGTCCAGAGAAAAAAAAAAAAAACAAATTTAATACACACCCTTCTACCGCCAAACCATTCTAAAGGTAGGAAGAAATGTATAAATTTTCATGAGATTAGTTGGCTAGCTACCTGAAAGTGCAACCATGTCCCTGGCGCTGAGTCCTTTCCTAGCAAAGCTGGAGATGAGGGTTTGGAGGTCGGCAGCAAACGATGGAAGGTCGGTCAGCGCCTGAGATGGGTTTCCGTTGGTGGAGTCTCTCCGACCAAGCTTGACAGTCCAAGAAGGGCCCCCAACTGCGACCGAAGCATCGCGAGCGGCCACAGCCAATATATCGGCACACGATACCACGCCGGGGCATACCTTCTCTACTCGTGCCTTTGCATCGTCGATGACTTCATACCCGCGGGCGGAGTTGTTGTTGGGTGCGGCTACCCTTTCTCCTCCATCTTTCAGCAGTATCGATGCATCACATCCCTGCAATGCATTTTTTCGAAATGTTTAATCGGAGACCCCACCAATTATCACGTCCACTATAAGTTCTCTCTGCACTTTATATCAGTATAGTCCGGTGTATTTATATGTTCAAGCATACAGACCTGGACGAAGCAGTCGTGGAAGTGGAGTCTGATGAGAGAGGCGGCCATCCTCCGTTCTCTCGAGATGGCGTTTCTGATGGCAGTCCTTATAGTGCTGAGAGCATTGGGGCAGGTCTGATCGTAGAAGGTGGATCTGAGCTGAGCGTGGCAGGAGCTGCTCAAGCCGATAATTACATTCACTAAGAGGATGATACGGTAATTTCTGAAGGCCATGCTTTGACCCTATTGCTCTACCCAATAGCTCTTGAAGAAGTATGGTGATGATGTTTATAGAGAGAAAGAGCTTTAAAGCTTGAAGAAGATGGAGTAGAAGAGAGAATTGCTGTGAGGTGATTGGAGGAGGGCAAGATCTTTGTCTATTTATATGGTGGAATCCACCAGTCTGCTCTCTCTCTCTCTCTCTGAATGAGCAAACGCGTCGTCAACATATATACACATGTATGTATATTAAACACACGAGTGCTCATATATATATTGAAACGGTCCACGTCCGCATTAATTATTTCCCTTTGAACGCCTCAGCTTTACATACGACAAAGCCTTCCTTCGCTTCTGATCCGTTGGTCAAAGTCATGCAATTGCATATTGTTATCCTTACGTTATCCAGTAATGGACAACTATACAATATATCATTGAAAAATATATTTTTTATTACAGAGAAGAGTTATATATTTAGAATAAAATAGTAAAAATAAGAAGAAAATAAATAATTATAATAAATATTATGATAAAAATTAAATTAATAATTTTTTTCTTATTAAGTTGAAAATGATGTGAGTATATCAAATATATATTTTTTATAATGTAAAACAATTAAGTCAGCTGCTGGCCTGTTATAATTCGACGGCTCCGGTCACCATTGAGCACCATCCCGATTTCAATTTTACTAGGGAAAAACGAACTCCGGGCGAGGCGTGTGAATGCATGCTATTCTTGAAGATGGCTGTCATGCTCTCGCAAAATATTATAGTAATCCTCGAATGGGCTGCTTTTTTTTCCACCCAGAGGTACCATATCACCGACCGAGGCCGCGTTCGGCTTAGCTACGATAGTGAACTAGAGAGTTCTTTGGAATTTATGCATTAGATTTATCGGAGTAATAACATAGTTTCTTAAAATAAATTAAAACAATGGATTTTTTTTATATCGGTAAGGTCCGATATTAAAACAACTTACTAATCATTTGAATGGTGTATTGTATATGTGAAATTCGTTATGAGTTCATAAGGGATCATGCATATTTTCACATAAAAGTTTAAGCTGATAGGTGGTGGTATCTAATATTCTTATAAGCCTACAACGTTTTCTTCATTTAATCGATATGTGGCGTATATCTCAACACCTGCTCTCATGTGGCAACGTGATCTACTTGCCACGTGCCATTAAACACCCGCTCTCAATAATTGTCTACGAGCCAGGTATTCTTATTCTGTTCTTGAATGAGGGGGACAATTGGCCACAAGTCGGGCAATTTTCTTCCGTACTCGGGTTTATATCAATTGACCACGAGCTAGGCTTCTGGACTTGGGTCGGGCGAGATGCGAGCCCACTAGCTTTGATACCATGTTAAATTCGTTGTGAGTCTATAAGGGATTGGACCTGTTTCCACTTAAAAGTTCAAGCTAATAGATGACGGTATCCAATTTGCTTATAAACCCACAACGTTTTCTTCATTTGATCGATGTGGAATTGTATATCTTAACAACCGCCCTCATATGGCAACGTGGTCTACTTTGTTACGTGCTATTAAACACCCGCCCTCAACAATTGTCTATAAGCCGAGTACTCTTTTTTCAGTCTCGGATGAGGGGGACAACTGGCCACAAGTCGGGCAATTTTCTTCCATACTCGAGCTTATATCAATTGACCACGATCCAGGCTTTTAGACTCGAGTCGGGCGAGGTGCGAGCTCACTGACTCTGATACCATGTTAAATTCGTTGTGAGCCTATAGGGGATTGAGTTTGTTTTCACTTAAAAGCTTAAGGTTATAGGTGGCGGTACACAACCTTTTTATAAACCCACAATGTTTTCTTTATTTAATCGATGTAGGATCGTACATCTCAATACTCGACCTCATGTGGCAACGTGGTCTATTTTGCAACGTGCCATTAAACACCCGTTCTCAACAATTGTCTTTGAGTCGGGTACTCCTTTTCCGATTTCAGACGATGGGGACAACTGGCCACAAATCGGGCAATTTTCTTCCATACTCGGACTTATATCAACTAATTACGAGCCAGACTTCTGGACTCGGGTCATGGCGAGATGCAAACCCACTGGCTCTAATATAATGTGAAATTCGTTGTAAGCCATAAGGGATCCGGCTCATTTCAATTTAAAAGTTTAAGCTTATAAATTGCGGTACCTAATTTTCTTATAAGTCCACAATATTTTCTTTATTTAATCAATATATGGTCGTATATCTCAACAGTATAGTTTGGAATAGTCAAAATTAAAACAATGGACTTATTGTTCAATTAAGTAATTCAAGAAATTCTACAAAACTAAGCGAGTATATTTACAATTATAAAAATATGAGATTTCTATGAGCATAATCACCATGAAAGTTTGACATGTTTACCGTTTATCAATATGCCAATAAATAATTGTTGTAGTGTAATATTAGAATTATTCTTCAAATATATTATAAAATTAAATATAATATTTTAAAATACACACAATTTAAATATAAAAAATAATAAATATACGTTACTTTTACTATAATTGTACGAAACTTTTCTGGGATATGAGCAGAGCAACTGTAGGGTCCGGGGGCGTGCCAGTAATTATGCGGTACCAAGTACTCTAACTTTACCTTCGTTCCCCTTAATTTCAAAGGAAGAATCAGTAGCACGTATACCACATCGCCGCTTTTGACTTTCCACTCCCGACTTTGTTGAACATCAAGAGCTCCCTTCAGGAGGGCAAGGAGGAAAAGGTCCATGCAATAATTAGTTGGGTAAGTTACCCAAAAATCATGATTTTTTTTTGAAATTTCTCAAAATATACACTATTTTTAATATTATCACCATCCTATATAACACACGTTAATAATTTATTTATAACATACTATAAGTATTGGCAATTGTTAAAATAACGGTGATCAACTGATATATTTCTAATATGTGAGGATTTTATGTAAGTTGTTACATATCAAAGATGTGCACTCTCTAAATATGCCATGTTCAGCCGTCCGGAAACAAAATCAATGACTAAATCAACACTCTTGCCACTTTGTGAAAAATAAGTCCACACGATATCTATATTTATGTCAAAATTAAATGTCATATATATTACAAAGAAAATTAGAAACAAAACATCACCATTCACCCGAATTAATATGGCATTTCACCGTACCAGTACGCTTATTGTTTACGGAGATAATCCATATATATCGATTGAGTTTTCGTTCTCCGAAGCCTTGTTTATGCTCAAATATGTACTAGTTTTGAATATTCAAACTTTGGAATACCATATAATAGGCGTTGGCAAAACAAAAAAGGTCCAATTATGTTTGCATACACACACACACACACACACACACATATGGAATCTAGCTGTCACCGTCATTTTTTCTCACTGATGAGCCTGATTACCGAGTCAATAGTGCATGCATGGAAACAAGAACAAGGGGAGAGACAGGGCAATGGTACGTCGGTGGAATTTTCTAATGATATGAGTGGTTGAACGCGACGCGGAGGGGGCCGCAGACTACAGTTGACCAGAGAAAAAAAAAAACCTTGGGCCTATAAAGCCCCATTGTTCCTCTTGCCCTTCTCTTCATCTCAACGTCAGGAACGCCAACCATCTCACGGCATACACGTCCTCTCATCAGCTTTCTGCTTCTCTGCATTATCCTGTCCAAAAGAGCTCGTTTTTCTTCGTTCTGAAAATCAAATTTAAGGTCCAAGTAGCCGAAGGATTCGTTCACCGATTCTTTGGTTTGAATTTTACTGTCAATCGAATGGCCACTCCGACAGTTAGGATCCCCGATATGGGTGCGACCTTCTTCGTGGTAGTGATGGCTGTGAGCATGGTGACGATGAGTTCATCGTGCCATGCGCAGCTCTCCTCCACCTTCTACGACCAAACCTGCCCGAACGCGCTCAGTACTGTCAGAACTGCCATCCGGTCGGCGGTCTCGAGAGAACGCCGGATGGCCGCCTCTCTCATCCGCCTCCACTTCCACGACTGTTTCGTTCAGGTCGGTATCCATGCTCATGCACACAGTAATTTCATCTTCGAGAACAGCTCCGTTCGGCTATAAGCTTGATCGAGGACATTTGATTCATAATCCTTCTAATCTTTATCACTTCCAGGGCTGTGATGCGTCTATTCTGTTGGATAGTGGTGGTGAAAAGACTGCACCGCCGAACAACAACTCGGTCAGAGGCTACAATGTGATTGACAACGCCAAGACCGCGGTGGAGAAGATCTGCCCCGGAGTAGTGTCTTGTGCTGATATAGTAGCGGTGGCAGCACGGGATGCCTCCGTCGCTGCTGGGGGACCTTCCTGGACGGTTAAGCTCGGGCGGAGGGACTCCACCACCGGAAACCCATCCCAGGCTGTGACGGATCTCCCCGGCTTCACCGACAGCCTTGATACTCTGATCTCTCACTTCGACAAGAAAGGACTCAGCACCCGAGACATGGTCGCACTCTCGGGTACTATAGATATCTCTCGTACTGTACTTGATTTATCGAGTGCTCGTAGAGTACGGAGTTGCGTAGAGTTATTCGATCCCTAACTGATCATCCTTCTGTGCATAATTTGTGCAGGCGCTCACACGATCGGGCTAGCCCAGTGCTTCACGTTCCGTGGGAGAATCTACGGCAACAGCTCTGACATCGACGCCGGCTTTGCGAGCACCCGGCAGCGAGGTTGCCCGTCGAGCGGGGGCGACTCGAACCTGGCGCCCCTGGACCTGGTGACACCCAACTCGTTCGACAACAACTACTTCAAGAACCTGATGAGGAAGAAGGGGCTCCTCGCATCCGATCAAGTTCTCTTCAGCGGCAGCTCGACCGACAGCATCGTGTCGGAGTACAGCCGGTCGCCGACGACCTTTACCTCCGACTTCGCGGCGGCCATGGTCAAGATGGGAGACATCGAGCCTCTCACGGGCTCGCAAGGGCAAATCAGGAAGATCTGCAGTGCCGTCAACTAAATCAAGAGAATTAATTCCTCTCTTTTTTGTGTGTATTTTCGGGAAGTTCGTCGATTATCTCTGCAATTTGTTTTGTGGTCGAAATTCACAGACCCTCATGGTTAATCGTAGATGTGTATCCATAATTTGTGAATGTTTCTTGTATCAGTTTTCATTATTCTTTCAATTACAGCGAAGGAAGATAAAATAATTTAATTCTTCTTGTAGATATAACAAATTACGCTGTTTTATTTTTTAGTCAAAGTATTTCTTTCTATGCATCATAATTACTAAAAATAAATTTATATCACTAAAATATAAAATTCTCACAACATAAAATAGACACCTAATATACAATAATATTTTATAATATGAATTTATACAAAATAAATGTGTAAAAAATTGTAAAAATTTACAGTATTTTTTTATAATATTCAAGTATAATCTTTGAGTGAAAAAAAAGAGAGAACATGTGCGGGGTCATTTCCACGATTTGACTAATCCAAAATGATTATACAGTGATCGTAATATAATAATATCATGGAATTTGGACGTAAATTTTAACCAATGTAATCTTGGATCATAGTAAACTTTTATAGTTAGACACCGCAATGTAAATTGGGATATAACATATGGTGTAATTAATCCACGGATCATATCCCACTTCACATCCAAACAAGCACAATCTTAAATTAGTGACATATTAATTCATGCAGATATTAAATGAATCAGGAATAATCCATATTAATTATACCACGAGAGTGCTTGACATAGTAATTGTATTTAGCTCAATAAATTTTGTTTACTTTATTTTCTTCCCCGAGAACGCATGGTAGATGATGAACTTAATCGCTAATAAGTTTCAATTACGAAAATCCAACTGCTTAAGTCAACCATTTTTTTAAGTGGAGTCTTCTGGGACTAAAGTGAAGCTCATTGGTTTTGGCTTGGGTCGTCGATGGATCACGTCGTTGCTATACTTGCACGGACAAACAAGTGTGCGTATGTATATATATACATACACACATATAATCACACAAATACAGTATGCTTTGATTTTTCACAAATAGAAAACTATGTATGTAATTAATGTTCGACGAAATACAGTAATAATTAGATATAAAATTTTGAACTGTAAACATTGATCTATCGAATGGATTCTCGATTTGATTTCTTGAATCAATTACAAGTATTGACTGAACGTAAAGGTTCGCATATTTATGTTCAAGACAGAGTTGAGGGGCTTGTTGGGATGTATCATTGCATGCAATCATTTGTTCCTATAGTTGGCTGCTTTTCATTCAATAATGTCGCCACCTTTGACTTCTGTCGTAGACAATGTGGCTCTCGTTTACATTCATATCCTAATCGACAGAGATTAATCATCCTAATTGCGAGGAGATTGTCCATGCGATCTCTCTGATCGAGCTCGAGCTAAAAGAAAGGGGGGGATAACTAATGTATACCATATCCAAAATTTGCAACTAGCAAAGAAAATGTTGACCCAATTGATCTCCACGCCTTAGTGCTTAGTTTCTTGAGGCCATACGTGTGTGGTAGGTCCGAGATTTACCGGTCTAGTACATGTGGATTGAGAGTACGAAATCGATTTGCTCACCTAGCTAGGACTGAATGTAGGTGTAATCAATTGTACATGTTGAATTCTTTTCTCGCTACGCACTTTCCGACATCAAGAAATGACACTTGAATCCGACTTCTCTGGGTTCGAACGGCGGATGTTGTAGAAGATACCGAGCCGCTTGGGTAATGTTAAAGGAAAACGCGATGTGGGGAAATCTTGCAGCGTGTAGGCAGAACAGTTGACGATCTGCCACAGAAAACAGTGACCCGAGAAAGCTTGGAGCCCGATATATAAGCTCCCTCACGTCCTTGCCTCTTCTCTTCAACTCACAACCCATCAATCAGAATCCTCACCCATTAACGACGTTGTGCATTAATTCAAAATCCCAACAAATAAAGTTTGGATTAGTCGAAATCCCGATTCATGGGTCTCTTGACCTTCTACATGGGCGGGCGAATGAGGATTGAGGGTGAGATAGTCCTGATGCTCATGGTGGTTGAGAGTATGGTGAGTTCGTCTTGCAGTGCCCGGCTTTCCCCCGAGCACTACGAGCGGCCTTGCCTGAAGGCGCTTGTCACCATCAGGACGACCATCAGGAGGGCTGTCTCGAGAGAGCGCCGGATGGCCGCTTCTCTCATCCGGCTCCACTTCCACGAGAGCTTCGTTCAGGTTGGTATTATTACTACCACGATTGCCCGAATGTGATTGTCTCTGAGAAGAATAAATGAGTATATATGGAAGGTTGATCGATCTTGGCTTGGTCGCAAAATGTACGGCTGTGACGCATCAATATTGCTGGTGTGCGGTGGCGAGAGGACCGCACTGACGAACAACAACTCAGTCCGAGGCAATGGGGTGATTGATGATGCGAAGGTGCAGTTGGAGAAGATCTGCGCCCGGGAGTTGTGTCGTTTGCTGATATAGCGGCGGTGGCAGCTCGAGACACCTCAGTTGCTGTCGGAGGACCTTACTGGTCTGTCAAGCTCGGGCGGAGGGACTCGACGGCCAAAGCCCGGCCAAGGCACAGGCTGATCTCCCCAGCTTCGCAGCCAGCCTCGGTACGCTCATCGACCACTTCATGAGGAAAGGGCTCAGCACCCGGGACTGGGTCACCCTCTGTGGCACATTTGGTATCTCTCTTCACCTCCTCATCGAATATTATGAATAATATTGAATTAGATGGACTTCGACTATTACTACTGCCCTTTTTGTGCTTTTATTGTTGACGGGCCCAGGGCATTTGGTCTAGTGGTATGATTCTCGCTTTGGGTGCGAGAGGTCCCGAGTTCGATTCTCGGAATGCCCCCCTAATTTAATTATTTTATATTTTTTATTAATGGTTATCATTTTATGGGCCGTATAGTTTAATGGGCCGACCCCACTGTTCTCGGTCCATTATCTGCTCTGGAATTTTGAACGAGAACCCGGTGGGCGGGTTCAGTTGGCGCTCCCTGACACTTTCCGTACCGCCATTTGCATCTCCTCAGCTTGCTCCACACTGAACCCACCTGAAGAGGAAGACGAAAACGACGATGGTGAAGAAGCAGAGCTAACAGGAAACCGAGATATCGAACACCGGATAGATCAATCGCTTGTATGCATCTCTACAATGTCTTCTTCTGCTTCAGTAGAATCATCTTTACTCTCAAAGCTCGAATCGCTCCTCTCCTCCTCCGACCGCAGTTCTGACGAAGATGACATCTATTCTCTCTTTTCCAATCACCTCCGCCCCTTCTCCAATCTCTCCGCCGTTCCTAATTCCCAGAAGGCCTCCAAGTCAGCATCTCAACAGCAGCAGCAGGCCCTCATTCGGTCTCTCGCTAAACAGCACCTCCATTTCCTCAATCGCTCCCTCTCTGTACTCCCCAGGCTCCTCTCTGGTCCCCGGTCCGACCAGTCTAGCCTTTTCCAGGCCTACAGGCTCTGCCTCCGCTGCTTGGAGTCCCTCTCCTCTCAGCTCTCCTGCAAGCCCTACTCTATCCACCTCCAGAGGCTCAGATTGATGCGCTGCCTCGAGTCCTGTGAATTGTATGATGATTCGTGGATGGAAGGGTTCGCCGTTTTGAGAAACCTTTGCGAGATTGATTCGGGTGGGAGGCGGAAGGGGAAAGTCATGGAGGGGATCCTACCTGATTTGGAGAGAGCCAGGGAGGATAAGGAGTTCATAGTTTTGGTTGTCGAGATTGTGGTGGTGCTCGTGAAGTGCTTGGCGATGGCCCAAAGGAAGGATAATGGTGATTACGAGATGATCATTCAATTAGTGGAGGAAGCCATGCCTTGGTTCAGGTTCAAGCACAACTTATTACCTTTTTTGTGAGAAAGATATATCATATATTCAACATAGTGTGTACTAGGATAAGGAGTCTCAAAAAAATTATCTTATTATTTTAACTGTTCTTGATTTATTTGAGCAGCTCGTTGAGTAGTTACTGATTTTGCCATGAACTGAGTAATTAGTATTTCCTTGTTAAAAAATGTAGGAATCTCTTGTGGATTGGTATGTGTTAGCTTGTGATCCATAACTTTATATATTTATTTTTGTAGAATCCTTGATGCAAATACATATGAGAAGTTGCATAGGGTGCTTGTTACCTATCTAGGTAAATCTGCTCTATTTTTGGTGGCCGAGAAGGAATATTTTGGTGCAGACTTAGTTCGTTCGTTCTCAATAGCAAGCTTAGTCCGTTATGCAGAGTCATCGCTGAATGGACAAACTTTTAAGGTCAGGTGTCTCGGAGAATCAGAACTGGTCTGTTACCGGAATGGCTTTTCTAATTTATGTCTAATTTATCTATATGCAGTTTGCCCGCAGGATGTGTTCCTTGCTGCTATCAGAACCAGCTGACCGGAGTTCTTTCATATTTGATATAATAACTCATTTATCAGATTGTGTTGCACCTGATGGAAAGGTATTTCTTGGAATCTAGGCTGTGAGATATCTACATCTGCTTTGTTCTTAATACACTGATAATTGGACCAAGTTATAGTGAAAAGAAATGAGACTTATTCTTTTTACATCTGCTGCTTTCTTACTGGTGGAGGATTATGTTGTATAAAGGTAATTATGATAATCATGGGAGGCGTTGGCAATCTATGAATGTTTTGTGACTAGCTCTTGCCTTCATTTAGCACCAAAATTATCTGTGCCTAATGTATTGACCTCACTTTAATCTGTGTTGCTGAATCAGAGAAAATATACTAGTGCAGTGACAATGTGTTCTCAAAGACCATGCTTTTTGATTGGGATCATTAACTGTGTAGCCATTTTATGTAGAGTTATCAGATAGTTAAAATCTTTTCAAAACTGCACTTACATTCTATGTATTTTGCAGGTGGATAGGGAGGAGAGTGAAATAGAGCTTATCGAACTTGTTTCTTATTGTGCTAATAAATGCCGAAATGCAACTAACCAAATTTGTTCTAAGTTTGCTGCCAATGTAAAGAGAATAATATGTAAAAAGGTATCTTCTGGACCTACTTGCTTTCATGTATTTCAACTGCTGGCCGTGATTCATTATTCTGGTAAATGTGTTTGACAGGTCCATACACCCATTGACTTGATCTTGGGGTTATATGCTGTTGGCCTGTATCTATCTGATGCAAAGGTTAATCCTAGTGGTTCTATAGATACAGGAGGCGAGAAAGATGCTGCTGCATTGAGATTTTTACTTGAAAATGCAGATAGGTTGAATGGTTTATCTTCCTTGCTCGGTCAATTGGAAAGATACTTCCAGATTGAGCGCAAGGTGGATTCTCATGGTCAAACTGGTTCCTGCAAATTTGCTGAGTCTGATACTTCTCTTTTCATGAGACACAAACAGAAAGGAGTCCACTTTCTGCTTTACATAAATGCGTTGAAATTCCTGTGTGAGCCACTTGCTGAATTGATAAATAAAGAAAGGAAACATATACTTGCTGGAAGTGAAGTGGATACTGCTGTTGCTGTGCTGTGCCTCATCCAGGATGCTTTGAACAAGTTCTGTAGTGTTTTGCTTTTTCATTGCAGGTTAGTCTATAGAAAGGAATAATTTGATATTCACTGTTTTGGGTGCTTGAGCGTTTTCTATTTATGAAATGATTTTCCACACCTCCAAGCTGCTCGTCAAACACTGTTTTGTCACTGGCTACTTGTACTAAGCAATTCAGAGGATTAAATTTATTCACTCATCTAGTGAGGGCCCTTTCGGTTTGATGCAGTTCTACAAATGAAAGGGAGAAAAGTGGGTTTGAAGAGCACTCCAAAGTGTTACTTGGTGTATCTGTAGCTGCTTTCACACTCTCTTTAATAACAAAGCAAAATCTGCAGGTTACAATACTTATTATATAATTCTGTTTTTTATTCTATCTTGTGGTACATTCCTGTGTTTGCTGTATTAAATTCACTGCTTCAGCTATGCATATGCTCCTTCCTCCCTGCAGAATGTAATGAACTTGATTGAGCAAATGATCACAAGTCAATGGGTTCAGCACCAAGGGCTAATGTTTCTACTTTCGTCTTTATACAACATTGCTGTTGTTCTTTACAGAAACAAGCAAGTGAAAGAGGTACTTCTAATGTAATGATGCAGTTTATTTTTGAGAGAAAATGTAATTGCTGTCTCATAGAGAAAATTCATTATGGAATTCCATTAGGTTTCTCAAATTACTTTTGTTTTCCTTATTATGATGAAACTTTGTTCTTTACCTTATCATGTTAGAGTTATTCTCTACATATTGAATTAATTTAATAAAATGCTTTCAGTACACCTATGTGAATTTTATGAGGACAGGGAAGAATGACCATTTAGTGTTATGTAGCAGATGCTCGATGGCGCTTTCTTTTATGGAATTATTTTGTATTTGCAGGCTTCCAAGGCATTGAAATTATCTTGTGAAGCATCATGGACATGCATCATGCTATACTGCAAATGTTCTGAACATGACCATCGTGGAATTGGTGATCTATCAAATGAAGCTATTGTAGAATTCATTAATGAGGCGTGCACAAGAAGTGCTTTTTATTTGGATCTTCTTGATCAACGGGGCAGTAAAAAGGTTGAAAAAGTAATCTTAACCACCATAAGGAGTTGGTCAGTTGCTCATAGCAATTTTAGTAGGCTGCGAAGTCCCATGCCTCTGGTGAAGCAATGGGCTAAGGCAAGTTTCTAGACACCATCCATGATAGATTTCTGAGGAACTTTTGTATAGGTAGGTTGGATTCTTTTCTAACATTTGTTGGTTTTTTCAGATTCAATGTAGAGAACAGAAGGGTTACCGTGCGAAAAAGAGTTCTTCAACTTTATGCGAACTGCTTCTGAACTCTGGTGATGTTTCAAGAGGAATATTGGCCATAATCTCGGAGCAGGCATGGGCTCATTTTCATTTCTACCATACGGATTTCCAGCACATATATCTCCTGCTCTCTTTCCCTTCTCCTCTAGGCATGAATTTCTCTAAGGACTGGCCACCATATGTTTGTGGGGGAAAGAGAGTGGGCTCTTTAAGTCCACCCTTTGATTGACTTTTTTCTTTTAAACATTCTTCTATTCAATGCAGGAGCTTATTGCATACAAAGAAATGAGTTCTTGGTGCCCAGATTTATGTAATAGAATGAAAACAAGAATTACAGATGTGCTTCTGGACAAAGTGTATCTGCAAGACAATGTTTCACAGAAGGCAAGGCTACTGATTGAGAGGGGAGTAGCTATGGGACTCAGTGGAATTGCAAGCCTGAGTGAATGTATTGAGTGCTTGTCTGGTGCAGCATGTGTAAGTCTTCTATTTCTGTGATCTTGTTTTAACTACATGGATTATTTTTATCCATCAGCTGGATTTTCTAATAATGGAGATAGGAAAGACCACAGGAGAAGTCTTTGGAACGCCATCAGCTAGCTACTGCTCATTGCTTGAAGGCACTCTGCCTCCAGGAAAGTGACCCAAAATCAAAGGTGTAAATTCATGAAGGGCTAGTCCTTTTTTCTCTGTAATTGATCTCTTTAGAGGTTGCAAGAACTCAAGATGACATATACTTTAGGATATGATTCTTTTTGTTCTCTTTTTGACCATTTCCTCTTTCATTTTTTGTTTCTCTTTAGCAGGGAATATTGAAGCACATCAGTGTTGCACTGAACCACTGGTTAGGCATTTTCACTTCAGATGATTGCTCTGTAGATGAACTGGGCAAGGTGTTATCTGAAGTGTCATTGACATTGCTATTCAATATACTGGATTTACTAGCACTAAAGGTACAACTGTTGTGTTTTAGGGGCTATATATTCCTGAAATAAAAATATCATTTTTTGTTGATACGAGTGAGCTAGTTAATTTTACTGCCATGTCTGAAAAAATCTGTTGAAATGAATTTTTTTCCCTGTAGATCTGACATTTTTTTTCTCTATTTCTCTAGGGGTGCTTTGCATTTCACCTTCAGATTAAAGTATGGAAGATCATAATTAAAGTTTTTAGGTGGAAGAATATACCTCTGGAGAAATGTCTGTCCAGCTTGTGGGAATGTAGAAGGATGAGTCATGCCCTCTGTACTTCACCGATAAGCAATACTTTTGTAAAGATAGTATCAGAGTATTTTGGGGAGCATTCTGAGTCTATGGACTGCTGGATAAGTAGTCTGAAGGAATCCCAACCACTGATAGTTGGGTTTTGGAACTGTTTCACTTTCACATCCTTGTCCAGTTCTTCAGGATCTTCCAATCCTGAAATTTCACTTCAACTAGATACTGGAGTTCATGAAGTTAAGCAGGCATTTCTTGCAATTGTATCAAGTGTAAGATCCTTTTAGATATCCTTTTGGTAGTGTTATTCTCATCACACATGAGTATAAAATTATCTAACTTGCTGTTTCTGTAGGTTCCAGTAAATAGTCGTTCCAATTTTGTTGCTGGATATCTCTTGTATGATCTGTGTGAAAGATTGACCTTGAATGGTCGTCTACATGAGGTAAATAAGTACTTCATAAAGTTAAAATCATAATTTCTATTCCCTCATTGTTGATGGATTCTAGCAGTGTCAGAGTTTCTTCTTGGCTACTCTTACACCGGATTTGTTCTGTGTGCTGGCATTTTTAAGGTTAAATCATAATATGATGTCAAATGTTGTTGATTTATCCCTTGTAATTCTGTTTTGTGGCTTCATGTAGGCACTTATATTTGCCAAAGAGTCACATAGGTTGCGGACTAAGTTCTTTCAGGAGAAATTTAGATACTCCATTGGGCAGCATGCTGAGAAGTATAATGAGGTTGGTGAAGTTACCCAGAAGTGTAAATATAGTATCATGGGTCTTCAGCTGTCTAGATCAGTTACTGCTGAGGTCTGGACATCGGAGTCAGCCATTTTTAATGATGAAGACTGTTATATTAGTCCATGGAATGTACTTCAGGCTTACCTAGAGAGCACCTTACAGGTAAGAAAACCTTTTATTTACTGAAACATACTTATAATTTCTTTGAAAGCCTCCCATCTTTTCTTCTGTGTTGTTGGAGGATGCAATAAACAAGCAAATAGAGTATGGCGGTCAATCACTTATACAATAACAGAGTCTACAGTTTTGATACACTACTTGCAATGCAGGTAGGAACCATCCATGAATTGATGGGCAATGGGACAGAGGCAGAAACTTTCTTCCTTTGGGGAAGAGACATTTCCCTTTCTCAAGATTTGACACATTTTACCGTTGCCTTCTCATCCGCCTTAGGTTTGCCTAAACTCAGTGGTTTTTCATTTACCTTGGCTGGTTGAGCTTCATGCACTGCTTGCCAGAAACCAACACATTTACTTCTTCCTGTCTTGACAGGGAAATTGTACCGTAAGAAGCGACTTTGGGATTTAGCAAATGAGGAGCTTGAGAATGCGAAACAAATTCTGATGAACTGGTGCCAGGACTGTAGCGTGAATATCTGCTCTAAATGCTATTTGCTGCTTGAAGCTAATATTAATCTCCAACTTGGCAACCTAATTCAAAACCAGGTCGATAGGACTGCAAGGATCATATGTAAGGATAAGCTATCTGAAGCAGAAAGGCTGTTCAGATCAACTCTAGACAAGATCCATAATTTTGATTGGGACAATACAGATGTCATTCCAGATGAAGAAAGTGCAGAGAATTCCAAGATGAGTGATGGTAATGATGATGGAAAAACAAATACAACAGTGAATCAACGGGCTGTTAGAAAAATTCTCACTGCAAGAGAGCAGGATGTGAAGATTGAAATCACAAAGGGTAGAAAAGGAAGGAATGTGGCCAAGCCGGCTGCAAAGGAGCATTGCACAACTTCTAATGGGATTAAAAGGGTAACTCGTTCTAGGTACCGATCATCAAATCAGAGTACAGCATCATCTTGTGATTCAGAGGACTATACAATGACTTCCGCTGGGGCAGACCAGATGGAATCAGTCCCACGAATTGATCATCCAGGGAATGGAATATCGTGCACTTGCAGTAACATGAAATGTTGGCGGTGCCTTCTAATATATGTCAGTAAATCTGGTTTATTGACCAATTACATAGATATCAGGTGGGAGCTCTGCTGTAGGCGAATTTCAACAGGACTACTCATTAGTATTGGTATGTTGGACCCACCAGGATATGTATATATATATATGTATATACATATTGCTTGAATCTAATTCTCTGGAATATTACTTATACAGCCTCAACCTGGAAGTGCTGATTATTACACTTTCTAAAAAATATCCAGATTGATTAGTAAATTTCTGTTAGAAACTTCCATAGTAATTGAAAACCTACAAAATCTCATCAAATAATTTATGAACTGTTCACTATGAAAGATATATGCTATATTATTGGCATGCCAGAAACTACATGATGTAGCACATATTGTTCATATGTTCTGCAACTGTTTAGCTTGAATTTTGCACACAATGTTTCTGTATCTGTAATATAAGATGTGATTGGTGAATAATTTGATGCTTACTGCCTTTCACATGACCTTTGTTACATGTTAGCCTTGCATTATTAGGTCAAGCATTCCTGTAGTAAGAAGAACATATAGCAGATGTTTGTTGTTTTGCTGCATCACTTCCATTGCTGTGCTGCTTCTTTTAGTCTGGAAGACTGATGGTCTATCCACATAACCAGGAAAATGCATTGGAACACGTGATGGGGTTCATGCAACACACAGAATTTTCTTGCAAAGCATATCAAACATGGTTGGTAGAAATGCCAGCCATCTGTCTAATACTGCAGTTGATTTAATTGGGAAAGAGTTCTTGGGAGAGGTATTGGCAATTGAACGTGCTGCTGTACTTTGCAGCATATCTCAGTTCTTATTGAAGAGCTACCCAAGGCAGAATGAATGGTGAAAGCTCAACTTATCATAGTAATTATAGCTGTTACTGCTCTTCTATGGTGATCTTGCAATCACTGATTAACTTATTTTCTTCCATTATATTTCTTCACCAGGAAAAGATGCTGCTGTCTTGCTCAAGTTCAGCTCTCACAAATTTTGTCATGGTTGAAACTGGCCTTTGTTTTATGCCATGAGGTTCCAATACTTGTACAAAAGGTTGAACATATGTACCTTTTGTTAATGATTGCAAGTATCAGAAAAACCACCATGATTCTTTGTTTTGAACTTTGTAATATTGCAGTTCTGACAGCCTCGAGAAATAATACCTTTTATTTTGTTGAATTTGTAAACATTCTAAGACATGCAAGCAAGTCTGGGACTTATCCGATTATTTTGTTTTATAGAAGATCTCTGTCTGTCTTTGAGAACAGTTCATTTTTTTTTGACAATGAAAGTTCCATAGAG
This sequence comes from Sonneratia alba, assembly GCA_900174645.1. Lineage (NCBI taxonomy): Eukaryota > Viridiplantae > Streptophyta > Magnoliopsida > Myrtales > Lythraceae > Sonneratia > Sonneratia alba. Next base: position 2,228,963 of record FWPY01000071.1, read on the forward strand.
AGCGATTTCTGTACACCACCATGTTGCCTCATTTTCTGCTTTGAATTATCAATAGGTATTTGACTGACTTTGAATCCTTTGCCATGTGAACAGGTGGCTAGATTGCTTGCAATTACATTCGTCTATTCTGCCTCGTATGAACCACTATCTTCATCTTGCAATGCACTTTCTGAAAATTATTGGGCTTCATTTTTTCATCAAGCTTCAATAGGTCCTCATTTGAACAATCAAGTTTCTCTACGTATCATTCAGAAGGAAAAGGTCCAAAATGAAGTTGATGTTGAGGTATGCTTAGTGCTGTTAGTATAATCTCTGAGCGCATACTATTGAAAAATGTCATTTGGGGCATTAATTCTCAGATGAAAAGTATGTTGGTTATGTGTCCTGGAATCTCTTCTGTAGGCTTTAGAAATCATATTTTAAATGCACCTTTTCTGGATTTTGGACTATAACTTCTAAATAGTGAACTACTTATATTGAGATTTCTGTTTTTACATTCTACCTTGTTGCATTCTCTTTCTCTGGGTTAATAACTTTCATTTCCAGGGCTCCACCATTGCAAAATCAACTCCCATTGAGGCAGAGATGTTCAATCTTCCAAGGTCCAAATTGTGCAACTTCATTGTGACCTTTGCATCACTTCATATATTTAATTTGTATTTCTTTTTTCTGCCCTCTTGGTGCAGGCTTTCACTTGAATCTGTGAAAGATCTTGAGGATTACATAAGAAGATTTTTTAAGAGTCTTCCTCGCACTGCAATCATCTGTGTAAGTGTTCTCGGTGGTGTGGACTCTAGTTTGTTGCAAGAACTTTTTCCTTCTTCTGCTCGTGCGTGGATGCTGTTGTCTCGCTTGAACTCAGAAGACCAGCCTATCATTTTACTTCAGCCCCTGGACCCAATTCTGGAAGGTACTAAAGAGAACTGGCTTCTTTTGCAGCCCACTGGTTTCAATTTTCAGAATATTAGTGAGAATAACGTAGAGTAGCATACATTTTTCAGATGCTATTGATGATGGGTGTTTAGGCTCTGAGATGTTGTTAGAAAGGACATGGTCGGGAAAACAGTGGCACTGTTCTTGGGGCTCTACTGTGATTGATGATATCATCCCTACGTACAAAGACATTCTGGAGGAGAATTACCTATCATCTTCAGTTTATCCTTTGGAAGATACGAAAGAGAACAGGTTGTCATGGTGGAAGAGGAGAAAGACTCTTGATCTCCGCCTCAATAAATTGTTAAGGTAAATTCTCCTTGTTTTCTACTTAGGGCTCTTAAGTTATAAATCACAATAAATTCATTCATGGTTTATTTATAATATATTGCACAAATTGTCGTTTCCTACCTCATGGATTTTCAAATTGCAACAGGAAACTAGAAGACCTCTGGTTTGGTCCCTGGAGACATTTGCTTCTTGGAGGGTTGATAAATTCCTGTCCCCTGGACTCTGTGCATAAGAGGCTAATGTGCGACTTGAAATCTGAATGCAAAGTGGATGCAAATGCAGCTCTTTTAAGAGTGATACTTGGGAGTGTAAAATCTGTGTTTGAAGCTGAATATTTTAGTGCTGAGCTACATTCAAAAAGGGGTTGCCATATTCGTAGCATTCCCCAATATGACGAAGATGGACAAGACAAAACTTCTAGATCTAATAGAGCTGATAAACTATGGTGCCTGGCTTCTCAGTTGGTGTACCAGGCCATAAATGAACTTGATGTGGAGGATGATATGCATAGAGAACCAACAATTTTAGTGCTTGACTCTGAGGTGCAGGTGGGGTCATTTCCTGCTATATTATCTATTTTTGCAGGGCTATATCTCAAGCTGATGACTCAAACTACCCTTATGATGCTTTGATATTAACTCTGTGCATTTGCTTGCTGTCTTCTCAGTAAATAATTTCTTTATTCTCTTCTTATGCTAAAAAATATCTAAGAAATTGCGTGGTTATTTAGGGCAATTGAGTAAATCATAGAGAGCATGTGTTTTGTGATGAAGTCTGCATGCCTATATATTGCCTCTCTTGGTTTATGTAATTCCTTACTGACGATGTTTTTCATTCATCAACTTTCTCTAGATGCTTCCATGGGAGAATATGCCTGTTCTGAGAAGCCAGGAGGTTTATCGTATGCCTTCTGTAGGCAGCATCTTGGTGACAATAAATAGAAGTTGCCACCGTCAACAGCATGTTGGGGATGTGGCTACTGCCTTCCCTTTTATAGATCCCTTGGATGCATTTTTCCTGTTGAATCCAGGTGGGGATCTTAGGAGTACACAAATGGAATTTGAGAATTGGTTTAGAGATCACAAGCTGGAGGCAAGTTTCTAATTGTTCACATTTCTTCTATTGCCGTTTGTTTAATGCTGATAAATGATAAACTGGTTGGGGGTGTTTGATTGGTATGTGAAGTATTCTGTATATGCCTACTATCAGGGAAAGGCTGGTACTGCAGCTGATACTGAAGAATTGGCCTGTGCTTTGCAACAGCATGATCTGTTTATCTATTTTGGCCATGGAAGTGGTATGCTTCTCTAGTGCTTCTTTGCCATTTACTTTTTGTATCCTCAAGGACTAGTCAAAACTATAGCAGAGACCAGCCTGATGAATTTGTCTATCTTTTGGCTTGTCCTGTCTCTGGAAAGCTGAATCTGTGAGTGAACTTATCAAACCATTCAGTTGTCAAGTCCGATCAGATGCTTCAACCCAATCTCATTTTGCTTCATTTTATTTATTTTATACACCATAAAGTTTTTAGCATTGTCTTGATAAATCTGGCTCAGCCTATCAATTGAGCCTTAAATTCATAACTCTGTTTTACATTGGAGTTCTATGTTTATTGACATTTGTTTTGGTTTCTGGAAACTATGTCCTGCTAAGCTGTGTGTATATGTCTGGTTATGTCACTTAGCAAGTAGAGCATTTGATTGCTTCCTTTTGATCTTATTTAGGAGCTCAATACATTCCACGGCACGAGATTCAGAAACTGAAGACTTGTGCTGCTACTCTTCTGATGGGATGCAGCAGTGGTGCTCTCTCTCTCCATGGACCCTACATGCCTGATGGTATGCCCCTCTCTTACTTGGTTGCTGGCTCCCCTGCGATCATTGCCAATCTATGGGAAGTGACAGACAAGGACATTGACCGGTTCGGGAAGGCTGTGCTTGATGCTTGGTTAGAAGAAAGGTCGAACACCACGAGAATATGCACCCAGTGCAACTCCCTTGCAAAAGAATTTGAGACAATGGACTTGAGGGACAACCGTACAGGGAAGAAAAACAGGAAGAAATTGCCCAAGAATAAGCCAGCCCCCAAATCTCGGGATTGTGAAGGTTGCCGTGATGATTGTGGGGCGAGGGTAGGCTCGTTCATGGGTCGGGCTCGCGAGGCCTGCATGTTGCCTTTCTTGATCGGCGCTGCACCTGTGTGTTACGGTGTACCTACTTGTATCACAAGGAAGAAGGACTTGTAGCCTCAACTGCATCGGGTGTCGCTTCATCTTATTGGAACTTTGTAGGTTCGAGATTCAAATTCTGATTCTGATTCTTTATATTGGAGAATACACCTCAGAGTCAAGGATACCGACTTACAAGCCTGAAGAGGTTCTGCAGCATCGGCCTTCTATTGCTCAAAGTACTCGTTGCCTTCTTGCGGCAGCTCAACTGTTGTCAGTTAAGGCCATGGGATTTCCATCCCCTCCTTAAGTTATACCGGGCTGTAATAATAACATCTTATTCTTTAGCCCATGTTTACTATCAGATAGGTGATGCGTAGCAGTTTCTACTTCTGTGAGTGCATATGTGATTGTCTGCAGGCATAAGAGTCAATTGAACTTTCTGAGCAAGGCTTCTTGAGGTGTGGAGCAGTCGTGTTTATTTCCTTTGGGTACGTTTACATGCGATTCGATGCAAGTTATGAGTCAAGTTTAAGGTCAAAATCTTTAAAAAAAAGAGAGAGATGCACGACAAAAAAGACAGAAAAAGAAAAAGGATAAAAAAGAGCTGGTTTAGAGCGCGATGGTCTGATCTCATCGACCCAGGTTGCTGGATCTCACACTCTACTTGAATGCTAAAGCTCTCTTCTCCAACTTGCACCATCAGAGCATCGTTCCTCCTCCTGTGGCTTTCCCGCTTTACCTTGATGCTCAGTTTCCTAGGTTGGTTACATCCTCGGTAGCTAACCACCTGATCCATCTTGACGGCACTTACTGCCCTTCGATAAGAGGGTTGTGTTCCTGAGCCATTTGGAGCGAGTTTACGTTGTTGAACTGTGAACTTCGTAGGTGAAGACAGGTAAAAGGGACAATGGACACAGACAAAGGTGCAGGAGAAGCTGCCATGAAATTGACTGTTGACGTCTCGTCTTGTTCTGTTCCATGCATAATGGAAGTGTGTAATTGATGATGTGTGAGGAACTAAATCGACAATTGGGATGAGGGAAGAGGAAAGCGGTTGAATCAGAGGGAGTAGGAGAGGATTAGGGTCTGAGGGGAGTCGGAGGAAGAAGGAGAAGCCCAGGGGGGAAAGAGAGGGAAACGAAAACCACTGTTCATTGTCCATTCAAAAAGTGGTTTGGTTACACGGTTTAATCCCCTTCCCGTGGTGCCCAGACTGGAACCGCCCATTTACGCTCTACCCCCTCAACTTTATCACTTGTTATAGGAGATCCCTCCCTTCTTATTATTCACGGACTGGCCCCTCAATTAAGCTATCCTTAACAATTCTCCCCCCTTGCAGGAACCTTGTCCTCAAGGTGATCGTCGGGGAAGCGGAGCTTCATGTCATAGAGGTACTTCCATGTAGCCTCCTTCGGCGTCCTGTTGGACCATTGGATCAGGACTTGGGTCATTGGCTTCTTGTCCCGTCGAACCATCATTCGGCTGAGAATGGCAATTGGGCGTGGGGCTGAGTTGGAGCTGAAGGCTGCAAGAATAGGCACCTCCTCAATAGCTGGCCCTGGAGCTCGTTTGAGCAAGGAGACGTGGAACACTAGGTGAATGTGAGCGGCTGTTGGCAGTTCTAAGCGGTAGGCAACCTTCCCCACCTTCTCCAAGATCAAGTATGGTCCGAAGTATCGGGGGCTGAGTTTATGGAACCTCCATGTTGCCAGTGTTTGCTGTCGGTAAAGTTGCAACCTCATGAACACCCAAGTGCTAAGTTCAAACTCCCTTTTTGTCCGCCTCCTGTCCGCGTGCCTTTTCATCCTCTGCTAAGCCTTGCTCAGCTGCTGCTGCTGTTGCAGCTCCTTGATCATGGATTCCCTTTCCGTGAGCTAGGAATCCACTGCCTCTACTGATGAGTCCCTTGGTATGTATGGTATGTGTATGGGGGGTGGGAATCCATACAGGGCCTCAAAAGGTGAGCGGTTAATAGCAGTGTGATGGGTGGTGTTGTACCACCATTCAGCGAGGGACAACCATTGGAACCATTGTTTGGGGTACCGGCTGCACATGCACCATAGGTAGCATTCAATTCCCCGATTAACTACTTCAATTTGCCCATCACTTTGGGGGTGATATGCTAAGGGCAAGCACAATGATACTCCTTGGTTTCGGAAGAGCTCCTACAAAAAGGTACTCGAGAAGATGGGATCTCAATCACTTATAATCGAGTCAGGGATCCCATGTAGCTTTAGCACGTTGTCAATGTAAGCTCTAGCCATGTGAGATGCTTGGTAGGGATGGGTAAGGCCTACTAAGTGGTCGTACTTAGTCAATCTGTCCACCACTACCATGACAGTGTCTTTCCCTTCTGACCTCGGCAGGCCCTCAATGAAATCCATGCTTACATCTGTGAAAACTTGTTTAGGAATTGGAAGAGGCTGCAGCAACCCGGGTGGAGCCACCGTCTCATGTTTGTTGCGCAAACATACTTCACAGTTCCTTATGAATGCACGGATATTCCTCTTCATTCCCTTCTAGTAGAACAATGAAGCTATCCTTTGGGTGGTGGCTCGTACCCTCGAATGCCCCCCTGTGGAGCTTGCGTGATACAACCGTATGATGGTAGTGTGGAGGTCAGGCACAGGTCGGTCACCACCTGTGAGATAGCACACAGGGCCACCTCACTCGATGTCACTCGTGACAATGCATCTGCTGCCTTGTTCTCACTCCCCCTTCTATATTGTATCACAAAGTCATACCCGGCAAGCTTGGCCAGCCAGGTGTGCTGCAGGGGGTGGAGAGCTTCTGCTCCAATAAAAACTTCAAACTGCGGTGATCCGTTCGGATGATAAAGGTTCGCCCCACTAAGTATTGATTCCATTTCTTCACCGCAAGGAGTATTGCTAGAAGCTCTCGGTCATAGACTGACTTAGTTCGTTGAGTGGGACTGAAGGCCTTGCTCAAGTAGGCAATGGGACGCCCCTTCTGCGTCAGCACTGCCCCCATTCCATTCCTAGAGGCATTTGTTTTAATTTCAAAGGGCTGCGAGGAATCTGGTAGCGCCAGCACTGGGGTTGCAGTCAGGGCCTCCTTTAACTCATTAAAGGCGTTCTCAGCTCCCTGGCTTCACTGGAATGAATCCTTTTTTAGTAAGTTGGTTAGGGGCCGGCTGATCTGTTCATACGACTTGACAAACCTTCGATAATACCCAGCCAAGCCTAGGAATACCCTCAGGTGTTCACATTTTGAGGAGTTGGCCACTCGCGTACTGCTGCGACCTTGGCTGGGTCAGTTGATACTCCCTTCGCTGTAATGAAGTGTCCCAGATACCCTATGCGTCGTACCGCGAAGGAGCACTTGCTGTACTTGGCATACAATGCGTTATCGCGCAGCAGTTGAAGGGTAGCTCGTAGGTGCACTAGGTGCTCATCGAGGCCCTGGCTATACACAAGAATATCATCAAAAAACATTAGTATGAACTTGCGCAAGTGCGAATGGAACACTTGATTCAGCAAGCTCTGGAATGTTGAAGGTGCATTGGTGAGACTAAAGGGCATCACCACAAACTCGTAATGTTCTTCATGTGTTCTGAAGGCCGTCTTCTGAATATCCCCTTCATGCATCCTGATTTGGTGGTACCCCGAACGAAGGTCAAGTTTGGAGAAGACCGTGGACTCATGAAGCTCATCCAACAACTCTTCAATGATAGGTATGGGAAAATTGTTATTGATCGTTTGCGGATTTAATGCTCAGTAGTCGATACACAGCCTCCATGAGTTGTCTTTTTTCTTGACCAAGATAACAAGGGATGAGTAAGGACTGCCACTGGATCGTATCACCCCTGTGGACAGCATCTCCTGGGTAAGCTACTCAATTATAGTCTTTTGTAGCATAGGGAACCGATAGGGTCGGATGTTCATCGGCTGGCTTCCCTCCTTAAGGGGTATTCTATGGTCCCGGGACCTCTGAGGTGGGAACCCCTTTGGTTTAGTGAAGACATCCCCAAATTCTGCTAGCACCCCCTTGATTTGTGGGCTAGCTTCCACCCTAGCTCCCTCTTCTACTTGCAACCCTCCTTGTCCTCGGAAACTACATAGCTGCAGCATCGCAATCTGCCCCCTCTTTTGGAGGAGTTTATCTAGCTTGCCCCTGGTTATCAGCTAGAGATTAGTCTCCCGCTGTCCCTTGAGCACTCGTGCCTCTCCGTCACATTGGAAGCGCACTTCCATCCTCTCAAAATCCCAAGTTGTCCTCCCTAGAGTCCTCAGCCATTGTACCCCTAAGATCATATTGTAGTTGCTCATGGGTAAGAGATACACATTAGTTGTATAATAGTGGTCCTGCATTTTCCACTTGAAGCTATTACACGCAGCTTCACTAGTGAGCTCCATTCCATTGGCCATGGACACCTTCAAGGACGTTATGTGGATGGTCCTGTCACACACCCTCATCCCCAATTCTAGGTCTAGGAAGTTATGGGTGCTCCTGGGATTTATCAGGATGTGCAGCTTCTTGGCCCCTACTAGCCCTTCCACCTTCATGGTTTGGAAACTAGGGGCCTCGGATAGCACATGAACAGAGATTTCAGGTAGCACCTCCTCATCCTGTTCCTCTTCCACCTCCTCTACCTGTAGGGAGTAGATTTGCTTCTTAGCACATTTGTGTTCCGATACAAATTTCTCATCACAACCGAAACATAGCCCCTTGGCTCTTCTCTCATCCATCTCCTTTCTTGTCAGGGTTCATATATGTTTTTGTGGGAAGGGCCTAGAGTTTGCCGGAAGCGGCAAGATCCCACTAGTGGGTTTGGGTTCCGGTTTACTGGGCTTTGCTGGAGCGGCACTGGTAGAGGATTCTCTACTTGCAGGGTTCAGGGGAAGCTTGGCCGAACTGAGGGCCGATTTGACCTGGTAGTTCTGGTAATCACTCCGCCTCGTAGTGGCAATGATGGCCTCCTGCAGTTTGGCCAGTGAATAGCATTGGCGGAGGGTTGTGGGATTGAACATCCTAACTGGGTTCCGGATTGCGGGATCAAGGCCAGCTAGGAAAAAACTAACAGCATACTCCTCCGGTATTTCCACATGATTGAGCAGAAATTCAAATTGTGTGATGTAGTCTCGGAAGTTACTTTCCTGGAAGAGGTTCTTAAGATCCCCCAGCGGGTCCTCATGCTCTGATCGGCTGAATCGAGCGGCCATGGTGTCAATGTAGTCATTCCAGGTAATTTGCCCCCGAGCAACTCGACGCTCTTTCATGTAGGATTAGTGCCATTGTAGGGCTTCATCATCCAGGTGTATGGATACCAGACGAACCCTCTCTTCGTTCGGTGTTGCATCAAACTCAAAGAATTGATTGACCTTATATAGCCAACCCTCGAAGTTATTCCCACTAAACTTCGGGAAGTCAATTCGCCCAATTCGCCGTAGTGCCCCATAGCTATCATTCCGATTGCACGGCCGCAGATCATAGGAAGTTGTCCCCTCCGTCCTCAGTTCCTCAGGACGACCCCCTGTATGCATATTCTGTATTTGGTAGCTCAAACTTGTAATGAAATCACGGAGCTCGTTATATTGTTGGTCACCTTTCAATTCTTGTGCCTTCAATTGCTCCATCACCAGTTTGTTATGGTGTTTCAACTCCCCCGTCCACTACTCGTGTTCCCTAATAGCTGCCTCCACTCTTCGAGACTCATGGGATTGTGTCTCCATCACTCCACGTCGAGAATCGAAGGCTCTGATACCAATGTTAGGAACTACATCGACAATCGGTACGAGGGAAAGAGGAAAGCGGTTGAATCAGAGGGAGTAGGAGAGGATTAGGGTTTGAGGGGAGTCGGAGGAAGAAGGAGAAGCTTAGGGGGGAAAGCGAGGGAAACGGAAACCACTATTCATTGCCCATTCAAAAAATGATTTGGTTACACGGTTTAATTCCCTTCCTGCGGTGCCTAGACCGGAACCGCCCATTTACACTCTACCCCTCAACTTTATCACTTGTTACAGGAGATCCCTCCTTTCTTATTATTCACGGACTAGCCCCTCAATTAAGCTGTCCTTAACATGATGGTCTGTTGTGGATTTTTTTTTCTCTTACCCTTCTGTGAATTATGATTTCACTTCAATTTCGGGCATGGTAAACGTCAATTCAGAAGGTCACCTGTAATTTAACTTACTGGGTCATGCCCTGATATTTTAATCTTGAGGGGGTGACTCATAAAAATGCTATCTCTGTTTCTTCAATTGGGTCATGCAAAAGTCCTTTCGGCCCGTTTCAACTGCGCGGGAAACAACCCTCCGAAATTCAAACCTCAAAAAGAAACTTAAATTACATAAACGAATATAATTTAATAAATAATAAATAAATAAATAAATAAAATCCAATGGACTTAGGGCAGGTGCAGGACAGGATCCACTCAAGCCTTACTCGCTAACGAGATGAAGGCCCGAGGACGCAGCCGCCAGAAGCAGTCATTCATCCCTCCTCCGACGCCCCTAGATCACCACAAGTTCGGCGGCAGGCGTGACTCCGATGCGAGCTTCGCTAGCAGCCGCCCTTCTAGCATCGGCGTCGGTCGCTCCACCGCCGCCGCCGGCGATCTCGTCAACGACCGCTCCTACCAGCAGTCCGCCGTCCGTGCCATCAACGCCTACCTCTCCTCCCACTCCTTTCCTTTCCTGGTCAAGTCCACTCTCCCTTCTGCTAAAGACATCACCGCCATCGTCAACTTCATCATCTCTCAGCTCGAGTACCCCAACCCTAAAATGGATGAAGACCTCCCGATCCTCCTCAAATCCCTTAACTGCCCCTTCAAAATCAGCAAATCCGCCCTCCGGACACCAGCCACGCCGCACGCGTGGCCCACCTTTGTCGCCGTCCTTCATTGGCTTGTGCAGATCGCGATGTATAATGAAGATGTAGCGTCGAATCCATCGTCTATGGCTTATGAAAACTCCATGTACGCGTATGCGCTCGACAGCTACTTGCACTACATTAGAGGCGATGATGACTCTGTCGAAGCCTTAGATGGGGATTTCATGAAGAAGTTGGAACAGGAGAGGGATGCTGTCGTTGAGAAGGTGAAGGGATTGGAGAAAGACGCGTCTGAGCTCAAAGCAAGAGTGGACGCATTGAAGACTGGCCCGTCACAAAGGGAACTTTTGGAGAGGGACAAGTCTGTGCTCGAAGGAGACGAGAAGAAGTTCAAGACCATAATCGAGGAGTATGAACGACGAAACGTAAAGCTGAAGAACGCCTTGGAGGAGAAGGAGAAGGAGCTAACGACAAAGGAGGAGGAGACGAGGAGGATCTGCAAGGAAAACGAGGAACTGAAGAAGACTGTCGAGTCGCAGTCCTTCAACACAAGGGACGTGGAGAGGATGAAGAAGGAGATGCAGGCCGTGGAGAGGGAGATTGCTGATGCTGAAGTTGAGAGAAATAGCTCCGAGGAGAAGTGCTGGGATCTGGACACGACACTTGGGCACAAGTTGAAGGAGCTCGAGGAACTTGCCAAGGAGTGCAACAAGACAATCCGCAAGTTAGTCAAAAATCTTCCAAAACGGGAAAAAAAATCCCTCCACAGTATTTTCGGGAATTCAGATTCATTTGTTTCCTTACTGCTGCTGTGTTATGATCTTATCAATCGTTGGAGCCGCTTCTTTGAAATCATTAACTGTGATTTCTCTTGGAATATTAGATTTCTCATGCATTTTGTCAGATTATCTGTCTCCTGATTTTGTGGATTCTCTGTCTGTTCAAAGGTTAAAACTTCTTGGTGATCTTCAGTACTTGTTGAATCCAAAGGGGACTACACCTGCTGAGGTGATGGGCATTGACTATAAATCAACAATCACTCCTGCACTTGATTCACACACAGATGAAATAAATAAAAGCTCGGTGGTCAAACTGGAAGAGATGATTGCTCTTCAACAAAAACTGAAGGACCACTCCACGATGATGGAGAAAAAGAGACATCAAGTTGAAGTTCTTCATTCCCATGTAGATGAGGTAAGTTTGTCACAAATAACACCGTACTGCACATTTTAGTGGCCATTTTGCGCTGTATGAAAACTTTCTCTGCTAGTAAATTAATGATCCATTGCTTCTGTTGGAATTGAATTCCATAAAGTTTCAATTTGAATAGGGAATGCCCTATGAAGGGTGCTTTACACATAAGAAAGTTGGGGTCTGGAGGGAAATGGGATGAGGTAGCAGAGTTTGGCCTTGGTATATGTCAAATATCTGTTGTTTTAATAAAGCTGATTGTAGTGATAATCACCACTCTGAAGAGGTGAATTTATTGTCACTTTCTGCATGGATGAATTTCATCTAGCCAATTTAGATTCTAGATGTCCCATTGGTTATCCTCTTATCCAAAGAAGCCTTGGTTCAAGCATGTGGAATATATGTTTGCTGTTACTGCATGACTTCTTAAATTGCTAGCTTGAAGCTCGGTTAAAGTCACTGAAGAAGGAAACACAAGAATATGTTCATGGATGTGCACTTGAAGCCAAAATAATGCGAGAGGAAATGCAGATGGAGGCTCACAATATGCATATCGTGGAAAGAGAGGCTGTGGAGGTGTTGAAGGTATGTCGTTGACATTCCTCACGACATTGGAGCTCGCTGTGCTTTTCCATATGTTTTGTGTGCATGTGAAAGCTTTGACTCATTCAAATCTTTCTTGGTATAGGCATCTGAGTTGAAGTTGCAGGATGCTATCAGAGAGGGTGAGGAAGAGATTCAAAGGTGTGCTTTCGAACTGTTTACACTGGTCGATTCAGTGTCAAGGTACAAGGAGTACGTGGAAGGCAAAATCTCAGAGATGAAGAGCGGTCTCTCAGATACAGCTAAGTCCATATCAGAAGCTTACAAAGCTTCCCTCCCAACACCACTTGTTCAAAATTCCTGTTCAGACAAGTAGCTGGGACAGAGCTTGTGATATTAGTTTATAAGCAAATTCTGTGCCTGTTATATGAAATGCCACTGATCTCTAATCGTATTACGTCTCTGCTGCTAAATTAGTTGCTCATTCTCTCACTTAATCCCCTGGACGGGATGGTTTGAAGTGCTTCCACCTGCAATGGCTATTCTATATAGGTAAGCCTTCTTAGGATATTACTTCTGTTCATCTTGGCAGGAGGCATGATCCGGGCCGACCATACTCGCAATGAACCCTTCCCATGGTTCGAGTTTTTCTACTTTGACTTGCTTCCATGCCATGATCCAGTGAGAAAGGAAAAGAGGCTGGTGGGATTTATGTATGGGGTAGGTAAGCCTAGGTAGGCACACGGTCCAATAAAAGTTGTTGAAGGACGAGGAAGCACTGTGTAGAATCAATCCCCTTTGTCAGGCTCACAGCTGTGGTTGTAAATTTTTTGGGTGTCCTAATGACATGGACAAAGGTGGACCGGGTGGATGGTTTTTATTGTTTTTAAAATTGGGTTAGGAATTGATTAAGGTATGGGTTTATGGATTGAGTTTAATGGGTTGAATTCATATTTAATAGATGATAATAATATATAATTAATAATTATAAGTTAAAATATTATATATTAAATACTATTCTCTAATTTTAAAATTTAAAATATTAATTATAATATTTAATTTAGTAAAAAAATATAAGTTTAAGTTTGATAAATATATAATATGATCTAAATATTCCTTCTTAAATGAATATTAGGATTGATAATTTTTTTAAAAAAATAAATTTTAATTCATCTAGTTCGATTGTAAATTTAGTTGGGTTTGATAGTCGAATGAAAAATTGGTTAGTTTTAGATAATGTTGATCAGATTTAAAGGTTATTTGGATTAATTAAGTAAATTAAATTGGATGATTGTTCAGTTTCTAATTGATTGGACTAGTTGGTCAATTTGGTTCGATTTTAAAAATTATAGTGATTTTACTAGAATAGCCAACAGCAAGATTGATGCCTTAGTATTGCCTCATTGAAACAAAAAAAAAAGATTGATGCTTTAGTAAATTGAGCAGGGAAAATGGAAAAGGAGAACCAGCCAATGATCTCGTCTAGCATGAACAATTTGAACTGATGATAAATAGATTAATTGAATGCAAGGTGCGGTCCAATTCTAAATGTGGCAAGGGACCGTATTAATCAAATGGGAAGCTGAGGAGGTTTTGCCTTCCGGAGTGGCTAGAATTATCAAATAAACGAATTAAGAACATTCATTACGGTACAGCAGATTTAAGGGTCACTCACTCGAGCCAATGGCAGGCGTTTTTCTCATTAAATTGGAATCCGGACCAATCCAAGAAGTGGAGTTCGGTGCAATGGCACGTCCTTCGTAAGTATATTGCATCACGTGGCGTAAGAAATATATATTACGTTACAGAAAAAAAAATATGGATACTAATCAATTGAATAATTGCCCTCCGTTGGAACCGAGATATCCAGGTTTAATCAATTCGTGACCATGAGTAAATTTATGTATTCCTTATCCCTCTTCCCCTTTCATCCCCTTCTAACTCCATGCATATACTCTCAAACTAAAAATGTATTGCCGTAGTTCGAAACTGATTCAATATTTCTATACTTTAAATGGAGTCTCAACTCTCAAGGTTGAAACATATGAGTAGAGAAAAATATTATTACTTTTATTGATATAAGTTGTTTGATATGAGTTAATATCCATTCTATTTAAATAAGATTTTAAACTTAAGTTTTATGAATATAAATAATTTATATTAAAAAAGTTTTATTTTAATGAGCCAATTGATTCGAGTTGTGTTAGTTAAAACAGGACAAATTAAAAAAAATCTTTATATATATATATATATCTTACTACTATATCTTAATTAGCAGGTCAAATACATAAATGGTACATGAAATTTCCAAAAGGAATAAATTGATATAATTTTTTTTATTTTTATCAACATAAAATGTTGTGAATATATTTTATGTTAATAAAAGCTATCAAAATCATAATACCACTGTTATAGCCAGAATGTTAGTTATTTCAATGTTACAAAGAGTTGAAAAAATATTTTAAATTAGTAAAAAAAAGATAATGTTAATATGTAATCTTATAGAAAGATTATTAAAATAATCATATTTTATTTAATAATATTTATTCATTACCTTCAACTCCGTTGAAAAAATTAATTGTGATATCTTTTATATATATGAAAATAAAGTTATATTAATTTTTTTTTATTATCATATCTCTCTTTACTCCCTAAACCCACCATTCGCCATCCAAAGGAAGGTGCATCCACCACGAGCTTGAGTTGATGAGGTGAATTTAAAATATTTTGTATTGATTGGGCAGAGGAGTTTCATTTCGTACTAATTTAAAATATTTTAAAAATTTTTCCCACCGTTGATGTAATTTATTTTAAAGGTGTTATAATGTCGTTATGACTTATTAACGGTATATATTGAGGGAGAATATGTTTATAATTTTTTATATTAATAAAGTAAAAAAAATCGTTTTTTAGCGAATTATTTCTTTACCGGAATTTCATGCAGTATTTACCTCTATATATATTATATATATTAATAAATGGTTTTTAATGGAGTTATTTATTTAAGTAAATTTTATGAAGGGGGGGAGTGCGCTTGGGTGGTTAGGGTTAGGGATTTTCCAGAGAGGAAGGGGAAAGAGAAGACATAAATCACATAATCCGCGGTGAGAAACCAAAGCAATTTCCCTTTTAACTCAAAACTACCACTCGCATACTCTCTCTCTCTCTCTCTCTCTCTCTCTCACTCTCACGTTTCTTCTCCTTCCTATCTCCAAAACTACCCAGCAGCAGCAGCAGCAGCACAGGCGCACAGAGCAACCCTGGAGTGCAACAGACATATACTGGACGTTCTCTCTGTTGACATCACGCCCCCCTCCTCCGCCCGCTTCGAGATCGCAGCTTGAATCGCCCATAATCTATTCCCCTTCCCTCCGCCGTGCACGGCGCATCCGGTGAACCCTAGGATTTTGGGGAATCTATTTTCCCATCGCCCGCCATTTTATCGTGGGTTGCTGCTCTCCCTAGGGTTTTCGTTGTTTTGGGGTGCAAGGTGTGTGCCAGGAGATTCCTGTCCTGTCTCGTGGTAATCGATTGCAATTGACTCGTTGCGGAGACTGGGAGGGAGTGTCATCCGATGTTCTGATTCAGAGGAAGTCGGGCTTATGCAAATAGGTTGCTTGCTGCTTGGTCGTTGCTGCATCCCTCTGAGGGTTCGTTTATTTTTACGGTCCCTGAACCACGGGATTGTGGGCTGTGTCTTCTGTTGTGCAATGTGAGGACAGTAATCCTAGATGACACGTATATGGTAGTTTCTTCTCTTCGGGGTTTGTCAGATTTGGGGTATGGAAGGAGGCTTATCGTTTTTTGGTGCATTGTGAGCGTGATATGGAGTCCACTGGCTGATTGAGAAGTTGGAGTTTACTGTTTATGGGAGTCTTAAAGGAAAGAAATCGAAGGTGGTGGTTTGGTGGAAGTCAGGTTGGAGTACATTTGGCGTGGTGAAACAATCTGACAGTATTCTATTGGGCTCAATAAGATTGGCATAGAAGGGAAGCAAAAAAAGCAACCAGGATTTTTTTTTTTTCATTTTCTGCTTTGTTTTATGATGTTTGTCAGCAAGTATGGATAGAAGTGAGCCTGCATTGATTCCAGAATGGTTGAAGAGCAGTGGAAGTGCCACCACTGGTGCATATGGCAACCAATCGGCATCTTGTTTGCAATCAGGTTATTTTTTGTTCTTGGCACTTAGAAGACTTGTTTATCTTGACATGCTGATCGCTTTTCTTGTTTCATGTAAGTGAAAAGTGGAGTGCCCTTTACTGGTTGATATGTGTTATCATGATCAATTAGTTACATGGATGCTTAAAAAAAATTGTGTTCTTACCATGCAGTGGGGCATTAAGTTTTAGGAACGGTAATAGTGAGTCTTATTTTCAATATGCAGAGGCTTTTGGTTGTGGAAGTATTTGTTTGGATTTGGTTTTTGCGTATTATCATTCTGTTAAACTTTCTTTGTAACCATTCTAACATCATACAATCTCAAATGGAAATTTCTTTCTACTCTATGGTTTGAGTGTTTTCTTTTCTTACAGCTGACATAATATAGTCACTGTCTTTTTACATGCCAGATGATCATTCTGTATCAAAGCACGCTAGAAAGAAGCCCTCCTTTATCAATAGTGAGTATGATGGGAGCCGGTCATTTGTTTATGAAAAAGTGACATCCTCCCATTTCCGAAGGAGCGCTAGTGGTAAGGATTCTTCCCGCTCGAGGTCATATGGCAGTTTCAATAAAAGCCACCAGCACAGGGAATGGGAAGATGTTCATGACTTCAGGGACAAGGACAGGTCCATTCTGGGTGACCACAAGAATTACGAGTACCCTGACCATATAGGTGGTGTTTTTCCTGGTAAATTTAGTAAAGAAACTTTACGGCGCTCACAGTCTATGGTTAGCAGGAAGTTAGAAGGGACCTTGGCAAATAAGGTTGTTGGTGATTCTGGCGTTGCTAGCAACAGCAACAATCATATAAAAGGCAGCTCTCTGCCTGTCACCAGTGTTACTGTTCCAAGTGGCATGCAGACCTCGTTTGTGCGAGACTATCCTTCTCTTGGAGCAGATCAGAAGCAAAATTCTTCTGAGTTAAGGAGAGTCCCATCTCCTGTTCTGCCTAGTGCTGTACACAATCTACCTGTTGCTAGTCCTGGTGTGATAGGGGCAGATGGATGGACTTCATCTCTGGCAGAGGTTCCTGGAGTAATTGTGAGCAGTAGTGCATTTAGTGTGTCCTCTCATCAAGCAGCCTCTGGAAGCTCCACCTCTCTGGCTCAACGTTCAGGAGGACTTAATATGGCAGAAGCAGTGGCACAAGGTCCCTCTCGTGCTCGAACCCCTCCACAGGTAACTTATTTTCACATGGGTTTTGGCACTAGTATTTCTCTGCAAAGTGCAAAATGGAGGCTAACATGTATTATTTCTGCAGGTATCTGTTGACACTCAGAGGCTTGAAGAGCTGGCCATCAAACAATCTAGGCAACTAATTCCAGTGATACCAACCACACCTAAATCAGCGGTGAGGACTCTTTTGACCTATCTTATATGACTCTGGGAATTTCTTTAGTATCAATAGATTGAGGAAAACAGAGCTGTTTGGAGTATAGGCCTGTGTGCATTGCATGTGCATATACATATTGATGCTAATTAGATGTTTCAACTATTCATTCTATGGCCGGACTCTTCTGGCCTATCTTATATGACTCTGGAAGTTTCTATAGTTACAATAGATTGAGGAAAACAGAGCTGTTTGGAGTCTGGGCCTGTATTCTTTGGATGTGCATTTACATACTGGCACTCATTAGGTGTTTGAACTATTCATTCTATGCTCGACATTGAACTGACTTTTCTTTATATTTTGCTTTGTAGTGTGGAGAATTCACTTCTATACATCCATTTTGTGATCTCTGGTTTATTTCTCAACAGAGGCTCTTTGATTTATGTGATTGTTTTGGTGATGGATCTTGGAGTTCTTTTAATTTTCCTCCTTGGGATTCTTGGTTATTCCTAATCATTTAGATGATTTTGTGGACCTTTGTCTGGGTGAAACAGCTCATCCTTACACCTGTTTAATACCTCTTTTTTTTTTTTTTACTCCTCCCTTTGCCCATACTTCTAGTATAGACCTAGGGCCCCCATTCCGTTATTGATATCAATATTTAGTTGAATGTTAGCTATGACCTCCCGCCATGCCAGCCACCACCTGGTCTCTGTACCCAACTCCTACATCCGCCTCAATTCGACTGTTGCTTCAGTATGCTTGACACTTGTCTTTCTTGTGCTGTCGTCCTGCTACATTGGCAATTGAGATACTGCAGGGCTTAAGAGCCTTTCAATGATTTGCAATTATTTAAGACAATGTGGAATGCTAGCTAAAATTGTGTTCATTTAGAGCCAGTCACGTCTATTTCTTGCCATTTGTTGTTTAAATGCGAAACAAAACTTTCTTCGCCTACAGGAGAAGGCAGAGCACATCATTTCTTGGTGATTTATTATGTTAAATTTTGCAGGGGGTCTATGTGTTAGCTATTCCATGATTGTTTACATTATCATTTCAGTTAAGCTTGATTGTATACTCTCAATATAACCTTGCTTAATTAGGTGCAATCCCTGTGATAATGTTTGGCTTGGCACTCCTTTAGCATTAAGCTTGAAGTATTCTGCAAACATGGGCTAATATCTGCAACTCTTGAGTCTGCTTGTGCCTTCAGTGCGATAATGATTGCACTTGAAGCATGTCTTTTGTACTTGACATCATAACCAGCATTGTTTGAAACACAGTATCTTGCTGCAATGAATTATAAATGCGGCAATTAAGTGTGCCCCCAATTTTATATTAGCAATGCAAATGTATATGTTGTCAATCACTTGTACTGTAAAGATACTCCAACGCAATAGATATAGCAGCTTATTTGATGAGGTTCACTTCTTTTCATATGCAGTTGCTTGGTCCCTCAGACAAATTAAAGCCGAAGGCTGGGGGGCAGCAGGCTCATGTCACTCCTTACCAGGGCAATCAAAGCCTTCGAGGTGGACCTGCAAGGTTTGATTCTGGAAAGATATCTAGTAACCTGGGCAAGCTGCAAGTGCTCAAACCAGCACGAGAGCTTAATGGTGTTTCATCAAATGTGGTGAAGGAGAACTTGAGCCCCAAAAATGGTGTCAAAGTTGTAAATAATCCACTAAGTCTAAATCCAGCAGCAGCTGCTGCCTCTGCTCCCCTAAGGATGCCAGCAAACATCCAGACAACCTCAGTGGCTCCTGAGCGCAAGTCTGCCACAATGTCTGCTAACTTGGAGAAAAGACCCTCATCTATCCAAGCCCAAAGCCGTAGCGACTTCTTTAACCTTCTAAAGAAAAAGTCTTCCTCCTCTGCAAGCAATGTTCCTCCTGGAAATGAGTCTGTACCTTCCACTGTGGACAACTCATTTGATTCAGTTGGTGGGGATACTTTTACTGTCACTACTGGTGGTGCCGACTCTGTCACTTTGGAGAAGTGCGATGGTTCCTCAAAGATGCAGTCTGAGAATGGAGGTAAGGTAATGGCCAATGGAGAAATTGATGAGCACTGTTACATTGAGAATGGAGGTGGTCAACAGGACATTGATGTGCCCTATCCTGATGAGAAAGAAGCTGCATTTTTACGGTCATTGGGGTGGGAGGAGAGTGCTGGAGAAGATGAAGGTCTCACCGAGGAAGAGATACATGCATTTTATGAGGTACAGGATAAAAAATTAATTTAGATTCATGCTAATTGAGATTTTTTTTTTGGTCATATAAGCTTAGAAAACTTGAAAATTTACGCACATATGAATCTGTGCAGCTCATGAAGAAGAAACCGAGGCCTGGACCTCAGTGTGCAGCCGAAAGTGAATAACAATAACGGGAGTCATGTGGGTTCTCCCAACTGGGCTGAACTTTGTCCAAGTCTTCGAAATTTTGTCTGCCTGCCTGCCTTGACTTGGGGGTGAAGTAGTTTCTGGGTTTTTGTTCTCTTTTTTCTTGGGTTCATTTTGATGATTATCATCAGAGGAAATTAAATAGAAAAAAAAGGAAAAATAGTTTCTATTTTTTTGGTTAATCTCTTGTTCTTTTCTCTTCCACATCTTCCGAGTTCTCTCGTTCTCCCTTCTTTACTTTGGCTTGTGTTTTCATCTGTCTTTTTGGGTTGGTAAAGTATTCTAGCTCGGGAAACACCATTTGAGATTTAGGCTATCGTGGAATCGAATACATAAGGTGTCGACAGGGAAATTGGGTTTTGCAGTTAACGTTCAGATTGCTAGATTTGATATAGGGATTAGTGATCTCGACTGATAGAAAAGGGATGGATGGGCTCTCTTTAGGCCAGAGGATTGTGGTTGCCTTCTCCTCAACCCCCAACAAACTGAATATAAGCTCTATTTGTTGGATTTGTCTTGAGTTGGGTGATGTTGATGTTGATTGTTACTAGTAACATGCCAAGGTGGGTGTCGATCTTCCTCGCACTTCTGCTCTGAGGAACACTGTTTGCTCCCTTGGAGCGACTCTGAGCTCCCTAAGGATGCTCTCCATTATGGTGGAAATAATCGGACAAGTTATTGACATCATTCATTTGGCATTTTCAAGTAGATTATTTGCATGTTTCATAAATAATATATCACACGAGAGAACCTTTGGCTGTTGGAGGATGAAATTGTAGGGCATTCATTAGAGAAATCGTTGGTCGAGGATGGACTCTAAGGATGGTCAAAGAACTGAATCGATTGATGAAGAAGATTGGGAAATATGTTTATGACGTCCCGATAGGAATCTTCATTTTCATCGATAAAATTAGTTTATCCTTTGAATCCCCTTCTTGTCCACATATATCATGGCCCATTTGAGTTGGGCCATGACCAGGCCCACTACCAAAGGTGAAATCCATGAGGCCCAGCCCAACTACAAGCTCATACCAGTACGGCAGTACCAACCCCGCCACCCTGCGTTGCCGAGACCCGTACCACTCGCAGATCGATCAAACGGTTGTGGACCGCACTAGACTTTCGGGGGGAGCTCTGCGGGGACGGAAGGCGGTGCGGTTATGGATTTCAGCGAGTTGAGGGACGCTGTGGCCTCTCAATCCTACACGAAGATCGCCGATATCTGCGACTCTCTCATGCACCGGGTGCCTTTTTACTTCTCTTCTGTTTTTCCTGTTCTACATAATATGCATCTGGGTTCCTTTCCCACTGTCGGTCGAGAGAACAGCTTTCTCCGACTCGCTTCCTCTTGGCCTAAGTGATGCGGAATTTGCCGCCGCAGGTGGCGGCTGAGGGCGTCTCTTTCCAAGACGAGTGGCCCTATGCACTCCATCTGCTCGGCTACATTTACGTTGATGACATGTAAGGTTCTCTTCTCCCCATCCGCAATACTCTGATGCCTCATTTTCTCCCCCCTTCTTTTTGGCTTGGTTTTTGCTTTGGTTTAAGCGCAATATGAGGAATGGTTGACTGATTGAGTGAGACTTCGTAGTTGCCGTCCTTCTTTTAAGGGTTAGGGTTAGCACTGCGATCTGGAGCTGAATGGTTCCATTTGATTGTCTATAGCCTCTGCTTGATGGTGAAGATGATACTGAGGGAACAAATAGATGTGATTAAGTTGGGAGGACTTCCTTATTTTACTTTGTTTTGTGTACTAATGCTGTATGATATAAAATATTATCTGTTAAGCTTCTTCGTAACTGCCCCTTGTTTTATTTGGTGCAATGTCCTGCTTTAGCTGATTAGTTTCTGAAACTTTTTTCATTCTTTTTATCTTTTCTGGTGTTACAGAAACAGTGCACGGTTTCTATGGAAATCCATTCCTGCTGCTATCAAAGAGAGCCAGCCAGAAATTGTTGCTGCTTGGAGAATCGGCCAGAAGTTATGGACTCGTGACTGTGCAGGTGTTCATGAGGCTCTGCGGGGCTTTGATTGGAGCCAGGAAGCCCGAGGCCTCATAAATTCCTTCTCGGGCAAGTTTCTTGCTGAGAGCTTTCACAGTTGCTTCCAACGCATTCCTTGAAATTTTTAATAGCACATCTTTTAGCTTGTACATGAATATGATTACCAAATGGCAAGGCTGTTTTCTTTTTCCACAATGTATTTCTTGTTCAAACCACCCAAAGAAAGAAGCAAAACAGAGGCTTTCCTTTACTTTACTTAGGAATAGCATGTTTTGTTTAGTTATTGTTATTGATCTATATTGATTCTCTTGTTGAAGCTTTAACTCTAACTACTGCTGTCTTTCACTCTTCTTGTCTTTCTTTCTAAGAGCTGTGTGATTTATTAGTTTTGCACGTGTTGTTAAAGTTGCTTATTTTCTTCCCCAGAGATTTACACCGGGAAGATCTTTCATTTGCTGTCTTCTGCTTACTCAACAATATGTATCCAAGACACTGCACTCTTTTTGGGGATGACCGAGGATGATGCTACAAACTGTAAGCTCAAGAAGTTCCATTGGATGTATAATGGCAGTTTTCTTCTTTAAAATTCATAATATATGTGGAAACGCTTTTTAGTGTGTGGGTGCTCTATGACTAAACTTTTATGCATTGCATTCTGTTATATGCTTTCGCGTTGTTTGTCTAACAGTTGTTTGGTTCAAAACAATTATATTGGTGCTGATATTTGTGCACGGGCAAAGAGATACAGCTCTAGTTTTCTCTCCTTACAAGTTGTAAGGAGATTTTCATTGTAAATTGAAAAGAATGATTTTATATCTGTTCCTTGTGTTTCATAGTCAAGCATATATGAACCTGTTAAAAGTTTTGTCACTCTGCCAGGAAGAAGTGTATCGTGAATGAATTGGAATTGTTGATGAAGGATTGATTTTTACTCTAATTGCAGTAAGTGTACTCTGAATAATTGGGAATAAGTGGTCTCATTTTGTCAATAATGTGATATTCTATCCAAAGGATTGACTTGATTGTCTGTAGAACCTTTTCTGTACGATCAATTCTTCTTGCCATTGGCTAGGGAAAGGTTTTTGGTCTTACTAGTTTGATGTTTGATTGCACTCGGTTCATATTAGGGCAGAGTAGTCTAGTTGTGGATACTATCAAATCCTGAGTTGCATCTTCAGGTTGGTTGGGCGATTTGGTATTGTGGACTCTGTTTTAGTGTTGACTTGGATAGTGCATGCAGATGTCCTGCAGCAAGGGTGGCTTGTGGATCCTGTTACCCGGGTTCTCACTGTGAAGAAGCTGATTGTCTCGAAGGAGCAGAAGCTGAACCCTGATAAGCTTCAACGTCTGACTGAGTACGTAATCCACCTGGAGCACTAACCCTTCTTCATGGTCTTTAAGGTTGCTTTCAAGTACAGATTGCAGTCTGCAGTTCGATGTAATTTGATGTGACTCGGTGATGGTTCCATTCCTTTTTGCTGGTACTGCTATATCTGGCTGATGAATGCGGTAAATGGTCCTTGTGTTAGCTTTTGAGGTTTTATCATGAACCGTGGAAGGATCTTTCACTCGAGTGAGTCACTATAAAGCTCTTTATTTCATTATCCTCATCCGGGAGCGGTGTCTAATATTTGAAATTGTGCTTGTGTCCTCATCAAGAAGAGCAAGATCGGCTTCGGTCCTTTACATTTCAAAAGGATTAGCAAAATTCTTATTTCCTTGAAGTGGGAAGAAGGTGCTGCTCCTGATCCTACGGGTCATCCGCAAGATTCGGCATCGGCAGATCAGCATCTAGGCTGAACCTCAAAGCAAAGGAGGGTAGGACACGATCGAATTTTAAATGCTTGATGTAAAGTACACGTTCATTGACGTTGACTGGTGGAGGCTTATCCTCGTGGAAGTTTTCATGTGAGGGGAAGCATGGTGTTTATGGTATGGGAAGATAAATTAAATTGAAGCAGAGAATGACTTCGAGAGTGAGGGAGGGATGTAGTGGAAGCAAGCAAGAGGGGGATGGGGTTCGACCTTTGTTGACATTTGGAAAGTGGAGAGAGGATTGAGCCGGCTTGCACGCTTAGCATATTTTTGAAGTAATTTCTTTTTTTTTTTAACATGAGTCAGTTTTTTTTTTATCAGTTGGAATGTGATTCGAGATTAATATGTAGTTAGATTGATATCTTGAAAATTTTTTTGTCAATATTTATTATTTAAAATTTAATTTTTAAATAATTTATTTAGAGGTTAATGATATCTATTTGAAAGTTTATTAAGTGACTAACTAATTCAATTTCGAGTTGATTTTTAGTATTGTCTCATTCTAGATGTGTGATTTCGAGTATGGGTTAAGCTTACACTGCCTATTGACCCCTCGAGGGGGAATGGAAGATCGGATTGGTCGGGAGCACGAGCTATCCACTAGGTGCACGTGCTCCGGCCTTAGACTACAACGGTCGTTGGGGGTCGGCAGGCTCATCCATATTCCATGATCCTCCTCTCTCTCTCTCTCTCTCTCTTCCGACATATAAAAGAACAAAATTAAGAAAAATCATTAATTTCACGCTTGTCAGTTTTAGCTTTTTTCTACTCCGAAAACTTTCTTCTTCTTTTTCTCCTTCGTCTTCGTCTTCTTCTTCCAGTATTCTGGTCTGCACTGTTCTGTGCTGCTCGAGCTGCCTGTGAAATCGTCTCTCTCTCTCTCTCCACCTGAAAATTTGTAGTCTGTCACATTTTCTTATGACTCAAGTGAAATATCCCAAACTCTTTCCCCACTGTAGATCCTGATAGATTACAGAGGCAAAGTCACATCATAAGATCATCAACTCCCCTTCCCCTCCTCTGTTCTTCCTAAATTCTCTGAATTTGGACAGAGAGAAATCAGACGCGATGATGGCGTCAACAAGAAGGAGAGCTGCGAAACAGGATCTTCCACGGGAGCCCTCCCTCATCTCCTCCGCCCTCTCTCCTCTCATGGCCGACGGCGCCGGTGGCAGCATCTCGATGGACGAGCTCCTCAAGAACATCTACTCCGATACCAACCCTCCATCACTTCCTGCTCCCGATCCTTCCCCTCCCCTGTTTCATGCTGCTCCCGGTGCTGATCGGGACAAGGGGATGGACGAGGTGTGGAAGGAAATAGTGGCCGGCGACGGGGGAGGCGCTTGCCGGCATAATCCTGCGGATGGCGGCAGGGATCAGCAGATGACCCTGGAGGATTTCCTGTCCAAGGAGGCCACCAGACCTCCAGTGAAGGTGGCTACAGCTGCTGCAGCTGTGCCTGGACCTTCCTTGATGATGAATGGCAACTTGATTCAGCCTCAAAGTCAACTGGGAGCTGCGATCGGGAGAGGGAAGAGGAGGACGGCGGTGCACGAGGAGCCGCTGGCGGACAAGGCCACGCAGCAGAAGCAGCGCCGCATGATCAAGAACCGTGAGTCCGCCGCCCGCTCCCGTGAACGGAAGCAGGTATTGTTTCCTCATCCGTCTGCCGTTCCCCCAACCCCCAATACCCGTCAGTCAGCTTTCTTTGATTACGTCTTATTCCTTGAATTGTGGATTCGTACCCCAAACACACACACACACACACTCATTGATTTCTGCCCTTTTCCTGTATAAAGATTGACTTTTTATCTATGGATTATATCTTTATTCATATTTTCTAGCAAATTGAATGGAAATAACAATAGTCGTTGATCTTTAGCTGGTCATTCATACTTAGTATTCTTTCTCTGATCTAACAGGCATATACCGTACAGCTTGAATCGCTGGTGACGCGGCTGGAGGAGGAGAACGCTCGACTTCTAAGAGAAGAGGTAATACCCTCTACCATAACTCAGGATCTTTGAGCGGAACCGAATTGACATCTCAATACAAAACTTGTATTCCTCACTTACATCAGCCCCTATTCCCGTGGGATGCCATGTCAGCACAGATCATGTCATATTCCAATAAGATACATGGCATGATTTTGCAAATGTCTTTCTGATTACATTGATCTTTCCCCAGAATACGTGTTGACTGTTCAGGTGATGCAAATAGAATCTGGCTTTCATATGAGTAGGTAACTTCATGGGTGGACTGAATTCCCCATGGTTAGTGTTGTTGTAGTATATCCTCGAGTTTTGGCTGGTTACCCTCCTCCTTACTCATTTTCTCTTAGAATATCTGCCTCTGTGCCCTGGAAAGTTCTGAAGCGTGTACTATGTGGACAAAGCATTGATAGCTACTGATGTTGAGTTTGCATTCAGTGCAAAGTGCCTGTGTTCATGCGTAATCTGCAAAGCAATACAACACACACCTGGCTCTGTGAAAAACAAAAAAAAAAAAAACTATTCATGATATATTTTACTGAGTGTTTGATTACTTGATCTGCTCTTCTAGTTCATGCTTTACTACTAGATAGTATATAGAGCCTTTGTCCAATTTGTTTTCCCAGTACAATTATCTCTTTTCACGTGATTGGGGCTTATGCGGCAAGATTCTAAGTTAATGTATCACAAATGCAGGCCAAGCAGAAGAAGGAAAATTGTCAAAAGGTATGTGCTATCCTGTAAGGTGAAACTTGTAATTTGCTGAAGACTGGGAGGGCCCTGCTTGGTAGAATAATGGAGATGAGATACTGCCGTCAAGTGACAGAAATATTTTCTTTCATAGAATCACAATCTTCATTCTACTGCTTTTTTGAGCATATGCAGCATGTCTTGCGACTAAATACTGGCGGTTTGTCTGTATTGCACTGCAGTTGGTGAAGGTTGTCATTCCAGCGACAGAAGGTAGAAGACCACCAAGGACTCTCTGCGGGGCGCACTCCATGTAGCGCCATAGGACTATACTCTGTGGTCTGTATACCATGCAAACAAGCTCATGTTGTCGCTTCCTTTGAGATAACCCTTCTCATATGGCATATGAGTTAATGAAGGGATGGAAAGAGCAATAGGGATCAGATTGAGTGTGCATCATCTCGTCCTGTACTGATAGTATCTTGGGTTATCAGAAGCAGTTGTTGAAGATTGTTTCTCCTGTGGAGAATGGATGATGCGCACACACACATAGATTGTAACACTTTCTGTTTGTTACATATCGAGATGGACGTATTTAGGAACAAGAAGTCGGATGATTGAGAATATCTGAGCTAGCAGACTGCTCGACAGGTTGTAGGATGATAAAAAAAAAAATCTGTCATTTACAGACAGGTTAGAAGCTTACATTCATTTTAGGATGGCACTTCCCTCCTCATTTCACATGTAATATGTTCTGATTGGCTGGTGCACCGACCTTTTGGTTTATAGTTGA
This sequence comes from Sonneratia alba, assembly GCA_900174645.1. Taxonomy (NCBI): domain Eukaryota; kingdom Viridiplantae; phylum Streptophyta; class Magnoliopsida; order Myrtales; family Lythraceae; genus Sonneratia; species Sonneratia alba. The sequence goes on from FWPY01000071.1 coordinate 2,256,068, forward strand.
GATTTATGATCTAAAATGGGATAAAATAAGAGAGTAATGAATTGGTGCACCGACCAGAATCAAACCAATACACTCCTAGACCCCGATGAAAGACGGTGGCAACTACACTAATTCAAGCATGGAATGAACGGAAAACATGGTAAGCTAGCCAGGGCCCGGCGAGAATATCGGGGAATCAGAAGGCAAACGAAATCATAAGATCTGCAGCAGAAGCCGAGTGAACAGTTACAGTTGCACCTTCTTCCGCTCTAAGTCATCCCAGAATCCCTCCTGATTGCCGGCCCACCCCCACCCCCACCCCCCGCCGCCCTCATCCTAGAACGGTATGATACTTGCTCAACAATGATAAAGAAGTTCATCTCGAGCCGTGTTGCTCGGTTATTGTATGAGCCTCTAATGCTTCGTCTCAGTTTTAGTCCGCCGGATTCATAGCCGTATAATACATTTCATGCACATTTTATCAAATTGAGCTAATCCTTGAGGTATCCGTCTTTTCAGTGAGGGGATGATCAATGGGTCAGGATTTACACCTTGATTGCAACTGAAATCTCCGAAAGGAACTTGTAGAGAAGGAGGCGACACCAGGGATCGGCTCCATGGGGTTCATTCATACAACGGCCATGATTGCTGATTGCACCGCCGACAGAGGTCATAGAGAGCAGACAATTTCCGCTTTTGGAATTGGCCTTTGAATCCATCTTCCATTGAACTTAGGAGATATCTTGACACCATCACTCTTAAATAAATAAAATTTTAATTGGGAGTTGTACGTGGAAAAGGAAATTACGATTAAAATAAAATTTACATTTTAATTAATGATTTAAATAAATTTAACTTAGATTATTAACATACATCGAATGGAAAAAAAAAAGAAAAGAAAAGGGAACAAAAGAAGAAAGGGGGAAGAACCTTATCCGATCAGAAGTGCTGGAAAGGTCAGAGTCAAACGAGGCGGTGCGGTGGAGCCTCCCATCACAACCATGCCAAGTGGCTCTTCAATGCCTTTGCCTCTATTACAAATTAGTTCTACTGAAAATGAGTTCCACATTAGCTGAAGATAAGGTAAAAGGGGGAGGATAGTAAGTATACAGATATGGAGATCGACAAGAAGATGATAGTGGCAGCTGCTTTGCTTCTCTGCCTCGTCTCCTCTCAGATTCAGACAGCGGAGTCCATTGAATACGACTGCTTAGACGCCTGCTCCACCGGCTGCGTCCAAATGGACCGTGTGTAATCCCATCCCAGTCCATATATCCGTTCCCTTTCGATTCCTTTTGAGCTAACTTGAATCCGACTGTCCTCTGTGTGCAGAGAGACTGCTGCGGCGGTGCGAGCGTAAGTGCGAGATCAAGTGCGGCCCTGCTGGTAACACAGTATACTAGGCGTAATCTGTGGCTTTGAAAGTTTAGCGAGGGAGATCTGGGTTCCCGGTAATGAATCGGCTTTCTTCTGTTCTTTCTACCCTCTTCTGATGTGTATGCAGGTTCTCGAGCATTGCAGAAAAATCTCACTTGATCTGTCCGTCCCCGGACAGCGGGCTTGGTTGGCATCAGAGAGCCTCCCCCTACATTTCGCCTTCTCGTTCATCTGTTCTCCTAGAACTGCATCGAGTGCCCATCTTTATTGTGCTATTCAGTCTCAAACGAAGTGTTGGATTAAGAATAAATTATGTACTTCTCTTGATTTGTACTTATTTTTGCCCCAACTTGTCAACCCAGTGTTGATGAACTCAGGAAAAATTGTCCAATGAATCGGGTTCTACCTGATGCCGGCGCTGACTATGAGAAGTTGCCCCTGTTTAAGGTTTTCAATCTCGGTTTTCATGATCTATAAGCACGCCACAACCTAGCCATGGCTCGGCTAATATTCAGAAATCTTTTCACCAGCAAGTTTGTGATAGCCATGGCTGGTCCGGCGCTGTACTGGATCCTCCATCTCCCATTACTCGATCGGGTTCTTTATTACCGTTGTCCGGATTCAAAAGCTTTCAGTAAGTAACCTCTGTCGCAATCATAGGGTTCCGACTGTCTGGATGGCATCACCGAGATGACAGGTGGATTCAAATTATCGATCAGTAGTTTTCTGAACTGCTTAAACTGGAATCGGTCTGAGAAATATGGTAAAAAGAAATTTTTTTGTTCATGATGCAGAGACGAAGGATGCGACTAAAGCGATCTTTGGAGAATACAAAAGGATGAAATGTTATCTCGGGGGTCACATCATTCTGTTCGAGTCACGATCTGCATGTCCCTGAATCACTGTGTGGATTTCTCGGCTTCTTTAACGGCGGCGGGCTTCTCATCCTCCTGCGCGGTCGCATCAGTTGCAGGCTGACCCTTAGCCTCCTGTGCAGCCGAGGGTGTCTTCTCCTCCTCCTTCGGTGCAGTCGGTGTCGATACTTGTTCCGCCTTTTCCTCCTCTTTCTCCTCCACTTTCACTGCAGCCTGAGGGAGAGGACATTGAAAGTTATTCCGGCGGGCGGTGAGTGCATTATATATGTTCCATTTTCTCGGACGTCCGAGGTCCAACAGATGATATCATCACAACCAGAACCTCGATAGCAAATTTAAGCCGGTATCGTAAATTTCAATGTAGATTGAATCCCTACGGCATGGATACCTCATCGGACCCGGTCACTGCCTTCTCATCTTTGGGGGCTTCCTCGGTCTTGACCTGCTCCTCCTTCTCGTTGGAAGCAAAAGCAGGCTCGGTCTCCTCCTTGGCTGGCTCAGGGACCTTGGCATTCTTCAGGTCGATGGGAACACTCGCACAAGCCCCCATTTCCGAGATCCTACAGAAGATTCGAGCTGTTATATGTTTGGTCTTTCTTTTTTTACCTCTTCCACCCCAGAAGAAGGAAAGTCGAAGTCGATCGGATTGATGAGGAAATGCAAGGGCAGCCCGGCTTATATAGGCTCAGGGGACGACCTCAGAATTTGTGGCCTAGAAAGAAAGATTTCAGGCGCGACAGCCTTTTTACCCGTGTGGACCATCCCATTTTTTACCTTTCCCAAGTTAGACATCCGACTAAGGTTGCCAGGCAACCCTGGCTGTGGATCTCGTGTGTCCTACGTTAGCTGTTCTACGCAGCTATTCTCGAGCTAGGATCCTGAGCATACGATACTCCATCCTTAAGTATGGTAATATATATCATTTCATTGAAACCACCCTCCTCCTACCTCTTCTAAATTAGTGACATGTTTCGGGGAAAAAAATGAAAATTGTTTTTCTTGTACGAGATACAATTGGGCCTGCACGAGAGATGTAATGATTTGCTCGGCCCACTGAAATGGGCCGCTGCCGGCCCGCAAGACCCCCTCGGAAAGACTACTTATGCTTGGCTGGAGGAGTTTTCGCCGCCGCCGTGAGGGTTACCGCAGCAGGGGCGTCTTTCTTCCCCGTGCTACCACAGCCATGACCCAGACCCAGCAAGGCCCCGCTGGCGGCGAGGCGGTGGTCAGGCCGAGGCCGAGGCCTGCACCGAAGCGGTTCGTCAAGAACCAAATCCCGGAATCCGTACTCAACGATCCGGCGCTGAACGCCGCCATCTCCGTCCTGCCGCGCAACTACAACCTCGAGGTCCACAAGTGCGTGTGGCGCATACGCTCCTCGAACGCCAAGCGCGTGGCCCTCCAGCTCCCGGAGGGCCTCCTCATGTACGCCTTGGTCCTCTCCGACATCTTCACGACCATTGGCGGCGCCGACCACTGCTTCGTACTTGGGGACGTCACCTACGGGGCGTGCTGTGTCGACGACCTGTCTGCTTCCGCTCTTGGGGTTGATCTCCTCATCCACTACGGGCATAGCTGCCTTGTCCCCGTGGACACCACCACCATTCCCTGCCTCTACGTCTTTGTCGATATCCTCATCGATGTCGATCTATTCGTCAGCACCCTAAAGCTGAACTTGCTTCAGGAGTACTCGAACATCGTGCTGGTGGGCACCATTCAGTTTGCCACTGCGATTCGTGCGGCCAAGCCTGAGCTTGAGAAGCTTGGATTCAATGTCTTGATCCCACAGGCAAAGCCTCTTTCTGCTGGAGAAGTCCTTGGGTGCACAGCCCCGAGGGTTCCTGTTGACTACTCATCGGATGAGCAGACAGTTTCAGTGTTTGTTGCCGATGGAAGGTTCCACTTGGAGGCGTTTATGATAGCAAACCCAGGGATTAAGACCTTTCGATATGACCCCTATATCAGGAAGCTGTTCCTTGAGGAGTATGACCAGAGAGGTATGCGAGAATCTCGGAAAAATGCCGTTTTGAAGGTGAAGGAACAGGCGAAGAGCTGGGGGATTGTATTGGGAACTTTGGGGAGACAGGGGAACCCTAGGATTCTCCAAAGGCTAGAGAAGAAGATGAAGGAGAAGGGTTTCACGTACACTATGGTCCTAATGTCCGAGATAAGTCCTGAGAGGCTCGCATTGTTTGAGGACTCTGTCGATGCTTGGATTCAAATAGCCTGCCCCAGGCTTTCCATCGACTGGGGGGATGCCTTCCATAAGACCCTGCTAACACCCTTTGAAGCTGAGGTAGCTCTTGGGTTAATCCCGGGTTGGTGGGAAAGAAATGGACTGGCAAATGCCTGTTGTGAAGACTCATGCTCCGAATGCGGGAGCAAACAGAACCACACTGTGGAAGATTATCCTATGGATTATTATGCTCAGGATGGTGGCGAATGGAACTCTTCTTATGCAAAGAAGATGTCCCGCCCTGTACGTAGAAATGCCATTTCTACTACCAATGACGGAGGAGCTGGTTAATGGTGCCTTCTGATAACCCTCTTCAGGAGACACGGTACATCCACAGTTCTATGATCTTTAAATCAACTTACCATGGGCAGATAGTTGGATCATATTTTGATCCAATGCCAATTCAGGCAACCTTGAGAACTTCACTGCTAGAGAGATCACTGAGGGTACCATCTACTAGTTCTTCTTGTTTATAAGTGTGAGCATGGAGTAGAAATGTGTGGGAAACTATAGGCTGAGATATAATGGTCATTGCTCCTTCCATGTTGTTACACTTCCATATTTTTAGTTGAGTTCTCTTGTACAGTTGAAAGATATACTGGAGTTTTTCTTTACATGGGCTTGAGGGTTCACTGAAGTTGAAGATATCTCTTATTCTTCCCGAAATGTTTCTGTACTTGAAGGTCTCAGCTTGTCAACGTGAATTCCTCCTCACAACAGGTAACCCACGGTTTGACTTCCTAGGAAGGATTTGGCGTGAATCATATATTTGCTGCATGTCCACGGATGCTGTGGCTGCTCTGTTGTTGTAGTACTTGTGTACTACTAACCAAGAATGCTGCACTTACCATAGTCTTCATTGCAGGAGGAGAAGATTAGATTAATCTTCCCATATTGTCATGCTCATCATTCTTTTTCGCCTCGCCGCCACGTTTTTTAATAAATGCACATTTTTAGGTTGCCTGGCCATTCTCCAAGACAATAATGTGCCACTGAAGTAGGTCAGGAGATCCATTTTAGCCTAGGAACATACGCGGGAGACTAATCAATAAATCTGTTGCTGTAGTATGGGAGATGATATATGTTCAGGTGGATGGAGGAGTTGAGGTGTGCCAATGCATTGGTGTTCTGGATATCATTGCTCAATCTGTGGAGTAGCTGATCTTCTGGAAAATGAGGCAAGTGCAATCGAGTATGGTACCTGTATTCGTTACCTGACTGACGACCAGTGGAATGATAAAATTCAAAGTGAGAAAATGCACCACCGATTCATGAGGAGCTTTGTGTGTATTTATGCTGGAGAAAACAGAGTTGGCCTCGCATGAATGAGCAGTCAGTAACACTAGTTTTGGTACTGGAGTCTGGACTTGATCGCAAGGATAATGTAGACTACAATCCCATGGCAACGCAAGGACCCAGATCTCTTCTCTTGTTTGATTTGTGTCGGTATCTCGATAATATGATCTCTATCCTTCATCATCTATGATTTGAGACTATGTTCTCTCCCTCAAAGGAGATATCGTGGCACACACGCATCTGATCATCGCCTTCAGCGTACGAAGCTGACAGACGACTATTCAATCTCCCAGAAGCTTGGCAGCGTGACACATAACAGCAAACAGAAATAAAACATTAACCTGGTATTCATTTTTTGCAACTTCGTTTTTTCCCTTATAATGACAAGGAAAGAGAAGGGTTAATTCGGAAAATTTGCGGTTCCAACAAAACTGGTCAGAGAGAGGTGACTCATTCACGAAAATTGTGGAAATCTGGCAGAAGCAAGTGATATTCAAACCAACAACGGACGAACACAAGTAGCAGAAGACCAGAATCTGACTGAACATCAAAATGAGCAACTGCGGCTGTAATAAAATATTCCAATGTCTATCCAATTTTTGCACTCCAGTAACCGGTCAGGTATCAATATCCAGTAAGACAACCAAAATGAGGGCCGGTCCAAAGGTTTCAGCAGTTGCCCAGATGAAGAAACAGCAGCGACTCCGGTTTCTTAGCTGCAAAGGCAACAAGGAGCTGGGTCAACTATTCAATCAACTGATATTGAGCAAATTTCCCATCTCTTCTCGAGAAACAGGAGGGCTATTTCTTTGCAAAATTGTGCTCAATTTCATATGTGACAATTCTGCCAAGATCTCTCCGTTATTGTCACAATTTTTGCAACTTATCAAAGCAGATATGATAATTAGCTGTGAAGAGTAAACCCCCTTACCAGACCATAACCAGAAACAAGTGTTACTTATCCTCAACGGTAACTTCCTGGGGCCCGACGCTCATAAGGCCCAGAGCGGTCCCGGCTATACCGGTCACTTCCTGAGCCTCCACGATTCCCTGTCTCCCTGTTCCGACCACCAGATCGATCCCCATTTCTGTCAGGACCATACCTTCCACCTCCCCCACTGCCTCCATATCTATCATCCCTTCCTCCATACCTGCCTCCTCCTCTGCCCCCTTCTTCAGGACACTCCCGTGCGAAATGCCCAGGCTTACCGCACCTGAAACACCCTCCACCAGATCCACGTCCTCCACCATAGCGATCACGGTCCCTTCCACGGTCCCGATCTTGATCTCTTGCTGAACCTTGGTTAGGCTGGGCTTTCTCAACAATGATATTTCGCCCATCTAATTCCAGCCCATTCATAGCTTCGATAGCTTCTTCCATTGCCACCTTTTCGTCAAAGGTAACAAAACCAAATCCACGAGAGCGGCCTGAATACTTATCAACCACCACCTGCATCAAAACAGACACTTTGCATGATTTTTTACGAAACCACTTTCTGTGAATTATCATTGGTGGAACTCTGCAATTGTAGGATCTGAACATCAGTGCATATTAACACTGCATTTCATGTAGTTCCATCATAAGGCAGTCCTGCAATCTCAGCAAGTACTTGCAAAGAAATCTTATATTCTGGACCACGCTGCATTGCCCAAAGAGTTGAATAATGCAAAAAGGGCATGGCATGGAAGAACAAGACAGTAGGTCTGACCTGACCATGCACAAGTCTAGTAAAAGCAATAAAAGAACTTTCGTTTCACTTTGGCAAGACTCTTGGTAGGTTCCAAATATCCAAACCAGTATCAAAGATTAATATAAGCCAAGGAGACAGCAATCATATCAATCGAGTTTTGACTATTTATTGAGTACTAAGTTCTAATAGATAGAAACAAAGAAAGCTTACCAGGGTACAGAAAGTCCCAGGATCACCAAAATTGTTCTAGAAGTTTACTTCGTGGAAATTTTTTTGAACATGTTTCAGTACCTCATTAAGGCAGAAATAGAATTCCATAATGAAGTTCACTTCAAGCAAAATTTATGAACAAATTAGGAAACTCCAGTAAAGCAGACGCAAGTCCATAGTAACACGAGCAATTCTTTTGAATGCAGAGAAATGCATTGACACAAGGCTGACCTGGCGACACACAAAATGATCCTGCCTTTAGTCCTTTGGCTCAAAAAGTGCAAAGAAACCATGAATCCCTTCTAAGCTCTAAGAAGTACATAGCCTGCCTATGTAAAGAAGATACTTTTGCCCTGACCAGTCCAATCATATGTATACCAAACCAGCCAGTTTTCTGATTGAACCTAAATCAAAGAAAGATGGATATAAGATGTACATTTTTGTTATAGTCATGTTTGTAGGGGACCACAGTTGTACAGACATGCGTGACTATGTTATGCCATGCTTGTTTTACATTTTCAACCACTTGTTATATTTCGGCCCCCTCTTGGCGCATGATTAATGAAAATTTCTTATTGAATGCTCCAAAAGAAAAGGAACCCAAGAGAGAGAGAAATGGAAATGCTAGAACTAACAGGTTTCTGCTCTTGCTCAACATTTTAATCATCCCTAAATTTCTTCTAATAAGGGTATCCTTTATTCTGTGTTCCCTCTGTAGCATACTGATCCGCTTTGGAAATTCTTATAATTTCTTCCCTTCAACTCCTGCATACCACCTTCACCAAATCTATCTCCTAGAAGGAAACGCTGATGGGCAACTTGGTTTTCCTTCCCAGAAAAGAATTTTCAATTTCTACCATACCAACTGGTGGACCCACCCTACCACTTCCTAGCCAACCTCATAATCATTAAATGAAGTTTCAAGCATCAAGCAAGGTATAACGAGAAACATAAGTGGATCTTATTTTTGGCTTAAGAATCCAAATAGTTGGAGTTCATTATGAAGAACATATTCAATAAAAATAAGAATAACCAAACATGTAGATATTACTAAATGGATACCCTAGCCTCCAGAAGATGGCCGAACTTTTCAAAGGCATCTTTTAGACCTCTATCAGATGTTGACCATGCAAGACCACCAATAAAGCAGCGGTACTCTGGTTCCTCCGACATATTCAAGCTGCAGTAGTTTGTTGAAGTCATTAAAATTAACATTCTAAAGTACAAGAAATGGCAACATGGAAACAAAACTGGAAAAGGCTGCATCAACCATTTCAACTCGACACTTAAGTTGCTAAGGCTTCTGTTTCCAACTGTCCATATAACCTCTACATTTGAATAGTAAATTTCCTAAGTCTATGCAGACTAAAAGGAGACATCCATCAATCACAGCATCATAGAGAGGATTACAATATCTTTTCCAAAACATGCCAGAGCCAAAGTAGGTGCCAATTCCAGTGAATAATTAAAGAGATGAACAACTGGTAGTCTTCAGATTAGAGTAATTACCTGATATTATAGAGGGAGACTGAGAAGTTTAAGAACCATCCAAAGCATGAAAATCCCAGAAAATTTCCACTAATTGTGAGTTCTCAAATTCTACTTCTTCCTAGGATCACAGTCGACGTGGAATAGCATTTGGTGAACGGCAGGCTATATCTCAGGAACTGATAATAGGCTTCATAAAAGGGGGAGGAACAGATAATGAACTAATCCAACGACACAAGCAACCAACCGAATCAATCGTATTTCCCCCTTTAATTTCTCTATACAAGAAGTACTTGACGTCACAATACTCATCTCACAGGCATATAAAAAGGTGCGATTGCAAAGAAGTTGATAACAAAATAAAGCTAGTAGTGCAATACTCGAAGCATGGCAATGAGAAGAAAGTGCTCAGTAGATCCAATTCCCATTACCAGGCAAACAAGGAGCAGCAGATGAAGCTATCCTCCGTCAGCCCTTCACTTCGCCTCTCTCTGCGAAGCCCTAGAGAGTAGAGAATATTTCAGCGTTGCAAGTTGCAGCTTTGGAAGTCTCCAGTCGGTGCTGGTGAGTGAAGAAAGTTTTAGCCGGGTCGGGCTTGACTTGTGCTGGTCAAACCCGACAAGCTGCTCTTCAGTCTTCTCTATGCTTGGCCCAGCCCACTATTTTTCCCGGTCTCCCGTTGCTCAAGCATGCAGGCCGGCACTCACTGATCAACTCAACTAGAAATCTTCTTCCACGAGGATGCCCACTTGAGATTGTTTACTGCACTGAAATCTTACAAAACTTGAGTGGGTCGATTAATCTAAGATTGTTAGCTCCTTTCATATTGAATATATTCTTCTCCGGAAGAGCAGGACCGAGCTCTTCTCTTCACTCCACAGAGCTAGATGAGGAAGAAGAATATATGTGGAGAATATTATTATAACATTTACCTACTTTTCTAACAATTTAAAATTTTTAACAAATACAATAATTTCAAATTATAATCCATCCACCCGTAAAATATAATTCATGCAACAAACTAAATCGTCTCATAGCGCTTTGCTGGGATCGACTTCCTCGAATGCAAGACAATGTGATATTTGTCATTTCAATCACAGGTTGCTGGATTACTTGAAGCCTGACGAGGAGTCCCTCCCAGAGCTTTTCGGGTCATCTGATGATCAGGAAGTAAGACACTTGGAGTGGAAGCTCCACCAGGACCACCACCCCAACCCCCTTTTCCAGTTCGTCAACCTCCCGTCTAAGCAGGTGGCCCGGGATACCGCTAACCGCAGTGTACTAGTGAAGGGAATCTGTGAGCTTTGCGGTGAAGGCGCTAACTTTAAGGTTATCTGGAGGAAGGCAAAATTACCCTTTTTGACTGCCGTCAGCGCCTTTAGGATCACTGTGGATTGTTTTGGCAATGCCGTTGTTAGCCTTGAGGAGCAGCCTGAATCATTTATTCATCCAGTTCGAGGTCCACCTCTTCAAAGTTTTCTTCGTTTCAGTCAACGTGGTTTCAGTTGGACTGCTTCTGTTGATGTATCATACAATTCCACGATGGCCATAAAGTGTTTAAATTTCACGCTGAAAATGTCATCTTTATCAGCACAGTTATCTCTGTGAATCATCAGCAAAAAGGCTATACTAGCCGCATCTTCCTACTGTTTTGGTTTTTCCGCCTTTTTTCTCTGAGGAGTGGAGAGGACAAGAAGTCCTGCTCGATTCAAGAAATGCATGCCTTTTGTGGAAACTTTAGGAACATATATATAATAACCTTCATTTGTGTGGTAACTTTCAAGCTTTGTCCCACCAAGCTTCTAAAGTGTTGTCTGAGTGAGATGCTTGGTACAATAACGAACAATACCAATAAAATAATTTATATCTAGCATCTGAAAAAGCGATATCATGAAGTCTATAGCTTGTTGCCCTCAGCTACAGTAAAAGTTCCAACGAAGAGCTACAGTAAGAATGGGAGATATTGGTGGGAAAAAGCTTGAAGCTTGTTGTCCTCTCCAACGGAGGACTCTCCTTCAAGGTGATTTCATAGAGGGCTAAGCGAGAATGGGACAGATCGTTGCAAAGACCAGTTACAATGGTGAAATCAAGCAGGTTATTCATCCTTAAATTATATTTGGCTATCTACTGTAGCCCAATTGATTTCCTACGTCGGCACTTCATGTTACCTCCAAATGAACCCTTGTACCGTAAGAAACTTATATTCAGTTCCTAATACTTTACAGTTTTAAAGCTTGATTTTCCTGAAGTAAAAGCTTGCTAATTAGAGAAGTTTCACCCATGGAAGATTCGTGGCACAAGTCTCAACCTGTGATTAAGGGATACAGACTAGTCATTGAGATTGTGCTGATGAACCCTCAAAACTTGGGAAAATTGAGAGAAGAACCACATCCATCTCTTGTTCAACCCTATAACAGGTGCCAGCAACTGCAGAAACACGTCAGTGAGAATAGATCTGACGTTTTTCTCAGCAAGTCTGTAGAAAATGAATAAAGTCTCTGCAATCGTAGGATTCTCTCTCTCTTTTTTGGTAATTAAACAGATATTCAGAAAAGCAACCGCCAGAAGAAGGGCTTGAACCTTCCATCGTGTGGTTGACAGCCGCTCTAACTGAGCTACTCCAGCTATCGCAATTGTAGGACTTGCCCGTAAGCTAACAGCCAAGCGCTTCAATGGAGATCTGCAAGGAGTTCTAAGGTGATGCTATGGCCACAGGTCTGTGTTGTCACACCATGTCTTGTTTACGTAACATTCTATTGAAAGCTGTCTGGAGTACATGCCTTTGAATTAGTCAACTCAACACGATGGATGGACAGAGCTGTACTGTCTTGGGGAATATGAACAAGAATTCCTAAATTGGAGGAAAAAGAGGGAACTTTCATGTAACCCTCCAAGTTCGAAAAATTTGTAAACAAGGACAGTAACTTCGAGTCCCACCGAAATTTGCACATTTTTGGGACAGGCTAGTGAACAGGGGACACTGACCGTAGGTGAGGGAGGAAGAGGAACAGCAAAGAAGAAGCATTGGAGGGGAAAGAGAGAGAACATTTCTTTTCTCTGCCCTTTCCCTCTCCTCCCCTTCTCACGTTGGATTCCACCTGTTTCTGATCTACGTCAGGAAGAGGCATTAATTGTTATGGACCAAGGTCTTCATGGCCAGTCATGTAAAATGAAATGCCTCAAAACTTTACTATTGTTATTGTGGAAACAATGTCATGCACTTGCTAATAGCTTTTCCAAGTCTCATCCTTTGTCTGTGACTTTCTCACCAGATTACTTCCTGTCCCGTGGTACGGGAAGCTCATTTTCCTGCTGTGTCTCAACTACCATAATCTACGAATCTACCAAGGGTACCGGAGTTTAGGTGGATCCATGCCTCCAAGCACATTCATGAGAGCCCTTGGTGCAGTTTAAGACCAAACGAGCATTGGGCTCGCCAAAGTCGGGAACGGCAGCTCTTTGTCGGATCTCAATGTTGCTATCGTGAAGGCCACCCAGCATGAGGAGTTCCCTGCAGAGGAGAAGTACATTCGGGAGTTCCCTTTATCAGTGCATGTGTCAGCAGCCCGTCTCGCTGGCTCAACAAGACCTGGAACAGGACGGTTGCGCTCAAGACGCTCATTCTGATCCAATGGCTGCTAGCCGAGGGGGGACCCTGCCTATGAGCAGGAGATATTCTTTGCGACGAGGTGTGGGACCTGCCTCCTCAATATGTCTGACATCTCGAACTCATGGGACTACTCTGCATTTGTGCGGACTTATGCACTCTTACCTGGATGAGCGGCTCGAATACAAAATGCAGGGCTGGAGAGGGAAGCGGAGCACATTTGTATTTGATGAAGAAGATCGACAAGAAGCTGATGGCAATCAGGACAAAGCGCCTATTAAAGCCACACCGCTGCGGGAGATGAAAAATGAGCAGTTATTCTCGGAGATGCAACACCTGCAACAATTGCTGGAACGCTTCTTGGCCTGTAGGCCGACAGGTTTGTCTAAACTTATCCATCATAAAATGCTTTCATAATTTAATGTAGAAAATTGCATGGAAATTTATCTGAAATCGTCAACTCAAATAGGCCGGCAAAGAATAACTGCATCATGTTCGTGGCTCTTTATCCGATAGTGAAAGAAAGTTTCCAGATATATTACGAGATGACAGATATAATGGCCATCTTAATTGACCGGTTCACGGAGCTGGATGTGCCCAACTGCGTAAGGATATATGAGATGTTCTCACAGATCGCAAAACCACTTGAAGAGCTTGATGCATCCTACAGTTGGTGCAAGAGTGTGGGTGGTGCCCATTCTTCCAAGTAGCCAGAAGTAGAAAAGATCACCCAGAAGAAACTCGATCTGATGGTTGAGTTCATCCGGGACAAGATTGCATTGGCTGAGGGTAGCATAGCCACACGTGTGAAGCCAAAGAACGGAAGTGTGCAAGAATCAAATGATCCACCTGAAGCAACTGAAGTGGACGCGAACTCTATGAAGGCATTGTCCCCTCCGGAGGGTTTTGCAGAAGCCTCAACTCAGGAAGAGAAACCTGAGGAAGGAAAAAGGGAAAACTTACAACTCGCAGTGGTAGAAGCTGATCTGTTGAACCTCGCAGAGGATGCAGTAACTACACAGGAGCACGGGGACAAATTGGCCATAGCCTTGTTTGACGGAGTGGGACCATCGACATCAGCATCAAGCAGCTCTGCATGGACAACATTTAAGAACAACCGATCTGACTGGGAGAACACATTAGTCCAGTCAGCGAGCAGACTTTAACCCACAGTCTCAATGGCTGGTGGGTTCAGCATGCTGCTCCTGAATGGCATGTACGAGCAAGGTGCAGCAGCCGCTGCTGCAGCAAGCATAAACTATGGAGGCAGCGGAAGCGCCAGCAGTGTTGCACTTATCCCAGCTGGAAGGCCAGCAATGCTGTCCCTGCCAGCCCCACCAATATACGGGGCCAACGGAATGCCTGCCAACATGGACCCATTCGCACCCACGCTCAGAGTGGCACCAACACCATATGTGCAGATGTCCGACATGGAGAAGAAGCAGAGACTTCTGGTGCAAGAGCATTGGATGTGTGAACAGTGTGCGCAGAATGGTATGCAAGGCCAGCTCGGATTCTCAAACTTGCAAGCTAATCCTTACAGCATGGGTAGGATACACGAGAAGCAATTGAAGCAGTAATGGTCGTGTCTTATCCATTAGATGTATAGCTTGGCTAGCATGTTCATTGTGAAAAATCTATGTCGTCTATCTTGGATGTTGTGTTGGGAAGCCTTCAAACTATCCAAATTTGTTTTAATTCGGCTCGTTTTACTTTCATTCCATACACAAACATTAAGGCTCTTCACAGCATTTTTATGATGCGCAGCTTTCAGAACGTTAGCCCCACAGGTCAGAATCTTAGGATGTCGCTATCTAAGGGAGCAGAGATCAGATCAGCCAACTCCGACAAGAATTCACAGTTACTTGTTTATGAACTTATGCCAACAGGATGAGATTTTTTTTTTTGGGGGGTAAAAAATCAAGGGACTAAACAAAGCTATGTAATACATGAACGACAAGTATCAAGTACATAGAATAACTACTTAAGTGAGATCGAGCTCCTTCAGCCTCCTAATAGAATCCTTTCCAACTCTCTTCTTGCAAGAGGTACCAAGCTTCATTCCAACTGAGACAAGGGTCTCTAGTGACCGGGCACTGTTTTCTAGCAGATCGTCATCTATCTCTATTGCATCCTGTTGAATAATGAATAGGCAATAAGAAATATACAGTGGCACGTAAATGCAAAAATCAAATGACTGAAGGATTGATCCATGGAAACCAATTTCTAGAAAGATCAATTCAGGATATCAAGGAATGCCTTCAGCTACAAAAAATGAAGCAACTGGTCTGGTCAAAATGAGTATTGAAATAGTGATAGCATAATACATAGACTTCAGTTAATGTAGTATGATCCAGCATTAGCATGAGCTGAACTGACTGGGTATATATTAGAACTAATTCCAAACCTATTTATTTGTGATCCAACTGGTAATGTTTTTTCGTTAGTACAGTCAAGCCATTTGAACTAACCTTTTCGAAGACGCAGATGACAGTACTTCCTCCAAATGAGAAGTATCCGAACTGTTCATCAAATAAAGATTCAATCAAAAGCTGGCAAAAGGAATTAACTGATTGCCTCAAGGTGACGATAATATTGTATGATTAACACGAACCTCATCTCCTTTCTTAGCATATTCTCCCTTGCGCTTTAGAAAGGTTATGCTACCCACCATGGTTGCTCCAATTGCAACGAATGCCACCTGCATATACCATAACACAGTATTTGGCTGGTACTCATATTCTTTAGTGATAACGTGATTGTACCAACATTGAAATGAGAGAGAATGGAAAGATTTATTCTGTGATTTGGTGTTCAAATGCCACTTGCTGCTTAGTCTCCCTGTACATATGTGGACTTGGGAAGATTGAAAAAAGATGTAAAATCCTCTATTGTGAAAGAGACGAACCTTCCCAAAATCTTCAGTCGAGATGAGGGATACAACTCGCTTGTTCTCTGTGAAAACATTGCAATACTTGCTGTTGACAGCAATAGGGTTGACCTAACAAGTTGAATATAAACAAAAGAGTTCCAGTGACAAGGCAACAAAATTTCTAAATTTAAGAAACCTGTTTTCACTTTTCCATCTATCCACGTATATCATTCACAGAGAAGAAGAAAAAGGAAATGAAGAACTATGTTCTAGCGCTCTCTTAAAGTATGTACATGCCTTGCATTATTTGCCTCATACAAAAGTGAAAAACGATGGTTACAGAACTAGTTTCTGAAAACAAAAAACTTTTTCACAAGGAGGAATGATCTTATACTTACAGTATACAAGCACCCAGGTACATCTACAAATTTCTCAATAATCCCAGAGACCGGGAAATGGTAACGGTGATAGTCCTGCAATAATCAAAACCTTGAAACTCCTGACCAAGGCTCAAAATCTCAAAAACATAAGAATACACATATAATGGAGGTACCTGTGGAGCTAATCTGAAGATTACTATCGCTCCTCCCTCAAATGCCCGGGAATCCATTTCTTTTCCCAAAAGGCCTTGAACAGAAAACTTTCTCCCCTACAAGTAATTATTCATTCATTTAGTGCTATTAAGATTAGCATGATAGTAATTCCCCAGCACAAGCATCGCGAAGTACCTTGATCCAAAATCTAGTGCTTTCCTCAACACAGTTAAATGCCATCAGACGGCTATCAGCAGCACAAACAGCAACATCATCACGTTCCATACATTCAATAGTTCTGGCTCCAGGTTTTAGTTCCCTTATGAAAAATTCATTGAAAGTCTGTTCATAAGGAAGAGATATTAAATGACCAGGATGATGGAAAACTAGTGCTATAATGTCCTGTTAAGTCAATCAATGGCAGTAAGAAACTTTTCCTGTTGAATCCAGGCCTACCTTGAAATGTTCCAAAGGGTACTTGACTTCAGTCATATTGATTTGATCCTAGAGCATTCCAACAAATTAGGATATAATAAGAGTTTGGTCTAACAACTATCATACATAATGTTCAACGTTTTCCACTAATAGAAATCCTTATTTGTTTTGAGTCTAAGATGATTGAATTCTGACAAAAAAGAATCATGGGATATAATGAAACTTGTTTGGCTGAAGCTGCAGCCAAGATCAAAATGAGACTTATTCATGCATTGAGAGAGTCATCATGCCTTAAAAAATTGAATGAACTTAGGTATCTCTTCAGCAGATTCAAATGTGTTCATTTTCTTCCCTTGCCTTTCTGAGATGCTCTGAAGAATTTCTTTGGCTCCTGCAATGGAGAGGAACAGAAAAGTTCTGAGACGATTGATGGAGAGGGAAAACTGAGGGGCAAAGAAATGTAAAGGGCATCATTGGGATCTTTATGGTTACCCTTTCTTATTGAACTGAAGGATAAGATTTCAGATGAACAGGAGATGTTAATTTACCCACAAGAGCTTTTATTAGTATATACAACTCTACAGTGTTTAGCCTTTAAATGGTACTATTAGAGATTCAATTTTATCATTATTAGGAAATTTGATTTTCGATATCAAATAAATTAGGTAGTTAAGATTATCAAAATATTCTAGATTTGATTTGAATATTTTCGGGATATTTTAGCACTATTTATTTCTAAATTTTATTGTTATTCTAAGCCTATAAATAGGCAAATTAGTTTATGTAATTTCTTAAATTAGTCAGAATAATAAATCTTCTACTCCCATGGATTTGGCACATTGCCACAACATATTTCTATTATCTCTACACTATTTCCTTTATGTTATTTTAAATTTCTATAGGTAGTACATCTGACATATTGAAATAATATTTTAGACCTCTATGGAACAAGGCAGAAAAATGTTTTATACCAGAAAAGAAATCTATATTATAGTATCTCAATTCTAAAATTTGTGGATATTATTCATTGTTGTTGAAGGAAGCATTGCCACATGCACCTATAAAAACATCAGAAGGGATTGAAAAGCATGTGATCCTTACCTGCATCAAGAAGGCCCAACCCAAATTTTGACTGATATATTGCTCTCATTGACAACACAATTTTTCCATCAATCAGCTCCTCCACTAGCCTCTTAGTTCTGCGGTCAAACACCTACAACAATAACTATTTCAGATTCACCTCATTCTCTTAATTGCAATGAGAGATGATTGAGAATTTAAATTTCTTAATCTCAAGAGAATTGTATATTCATTGATCTAATCCAAAGAGGTTCACTTCTCAAATGTTATGAGGAGAATCCTCCAAATCATGTGATAGCCAACCCTCAGATGACAAGGGAATAAGATGAGAGGGTATGATTTACCACAATTTTTGCAGCACTTGGACCATAGTTTAAGCCAACATCATAGGATGAAAAGTGAGCCCATTCACTTAGTTTGAACATCCACCTACAGAAGGACTTTGGTCAGAATTTCAGAAGATTCTACAATAAGAGAATGCATACAACATCTAAAAGACTATAGATACTAGATTAGGAGAGGGTGGGTAAGACCAAAGAACATAAATCTCACCCAGATGAAGCCTGTTTGTCAGTTAAGAATCCTCCACTCATGACCTGATTTCCTGTTCCTTCATTGAAGCACAGGGTTAAATGGATCATAGAGTTCAACTTATCCGAAACCTCTAGAACCTCACCACAAACAGGGCATCGATTCATAATGGGCTCCCTGCGATTAACAGAGGGACAGATTACATCTCCTAAGCCAAAAACAAACTGAAGACAAAGGCCAGTAGGAACATTAGCACCAGGACCAAGTTTCTTTATCAAGCTTGGACATTACGAGAACATTTTGCTCTCAAAAAGGAGCTTTGATTCTCATGATACATCTACAGTGGGTGGAAGGATAAAATATGCTTCAACACCAAGAAGAATCCCACATTGGAAAAATATAAAAGGAAAATCAGGTGAATATAAGGGGGTTGTATACCATTGCCCATCAGCTGGGTTGGACATGACCAAACCTCATATCAGCCCCGGAAACAATTCAACAATTAGTTACAATTTCTTGATGACACTATACATTAAGCTATTTTTTCACTCATTGATCTCCATGAAATAATATCAATGCAAGAGGAAAGTGAAAGAGCAGAAAGAAACAAGATAAAAGATAAACATGTAAGAAAATGACACAACAATTTGACTTGGATCAACATGATTGAATTTCCAAGCTGAAAACCTTCAGAATTCCTAGAAACCAAGTGAGGTCAATAAATTCATAAAACTCCTTACTTTCCTTGTTGCTGAGTGAGTAGGCTGGCTAGCTCGTCCATGTTCACAACCCCATCCTTGTTTAGGTCAGCTGCTCTGAAAAGCTCCTCTTTCTAGCAACAGAAGTAAATGTGTTGTCAGAAGAGTGAAGTATGACCAATATGGGCATGGAAATACAGTTCACGGATCTAGCAAACGAGTAGAGATATTATCTGATTACTGATACAATCAAGTCAAACCTTTTCCGTGTTTTTGGTAAGTATTCAACTCAAACCTTATTAGCAGCCACTTCATTTCCAAATGCATCGATCAAGTCAGAGAACTCAGAGAATGAAAGCTTTCCGTCCTCATTGTAGTCCTGCATCAAACAAGGGAATCAAAATTCTTATGAATATAGGAGGAGATCTGAACCAAAAATTGTTTTAGGCACAGAATCGATAAGAGGAGATTGAAAAATCAAGTAGATGAATAACTGCATGGATCTCCACTTGAATGTTCAGGTTCATGAAAATTAGGAGTTGGAATTGGAGTGAGAATGAATTTCAAGACATACTTTGTAGCTGAATCCTCTGGTCAAGTATTAGATTGGAGTAAGACAAAATCTTGCATATTGGTATAGGAGAGAGTTTTGGGGAAAAAGGGCTTGAGTTGATTTGCATAAATAATAATAATATCTTCCAGGGATCTATTAACCCAAATTTGTGGAATTGCCTTATCAGAAAGAAAAGAAAATTAAAAGTAAGCAGGGCAAACAAATGCAAAGATAAAACGTACCACTATAGATAAAATACGTCTCGTAAAACTCTTCTCTGTCTCAATTGGATCCTGTAATTTGTAAGAATTTAATATTAATGATCCGAATGAAGTTTTATGGAATCATATGGAAGATATATATCTACCTCAACAGAGCATGAAACTGAAATATGGCCCACAACTGTGTTTGAATATGATGGATCGAATAAATCCAAGACCTCCAAGTCATTGATTGGCTCCTGTAATGATATGCTGGTTCTAAAGAATCCAAGGAATGTCTTTCCATGAAACAAAAAGTTGAAGAAACATCATATTAATTGTTCCCTCACCCGTGCAAGGAATTCAAGTAAGTCAACCTCACAATATCCTATCAGATTGTTCTTTGACAGTTTATTGGTCTGCAACACATAAGATGTTATTGATTCACCAAACAAAACACATGAGAAATCTAACTAGTATGCAACCAAATCTGAAATTACATAATGCCACATGCAATAAAAATGCTGTGATCAGGTTGCTCTTAATGAGGATTCAGAAAAGCAAATTTCTTAGGCTCTTTCATTTGGAACATTTTCATGCAGCGAATGCTGAAGACAAAGAATGAAGTGGGGACAATTTAGCATTCATGTGCACCTCAAAAATGGAGATTCGTGCAATATGAGGACCATTTCTTTCCAGGAGCAGTTTCTTTTCCTGCAGAAGGGAGAAAAGCCCAAGGCTGTTACAGCAGCAAGTGAAAGAGTAAATATATTCATTCATTATTACGGGATAATACTACAAGGAAATCTCCCAGGAGTCCATCACAGATTGTAGAGGATCTGGGACTGGACGTTCAAAAATATTTTTGTAGATACCAAACAGGTTTTCATGGAGTGCAGTTCCTGCCAACCTGTGAGCCTACCTTGCCAACATCAGTTAACTTGGATCAGTATTTGACTAAAGCAACCTTTTTACAGCAGTTAACTCGGATCTAATAAGAGCTAAAGAAATAGGCCAGCAATCCAGCTTCAACTTATTGGAGTATGCAGAGCTTCCCACCTCACCACTAGAGGTGTAGCATCAGCAGAAATAGCTGCTGTATATTCTATGGCTACTTATAAGGCATATTTCAGCAAATTTTTAGACATTAGATCTTCGGTCATCATTCTATCATGTTGATAGCGAATGTTGAGAGTGTGTTGCAGATAGAATAGAGACTTAGTTGCAACAGCACATGAAATATATCTATATATATATATATAAGCATATGAAATATTACCATTTTCGGGATATTCCACAAAGATTCTGACAAGATTCCAGCATAGATTTAAACAAAGATATCTCTGCCTAATTGTAAGTCACAAAAAGAGGTCCAGGGAGTAGAACGATCGAATTGATGAATATGAAACATGGTTCGGGCAAGGCCATTGCAGTGAAGAATACTTACATTGTTCCAGACTGGTTTATCAGTGCTGCATCACAATCGAAACCCAGAAATTAGAGGAATGAACCAAACATGTAATAATATTGTTTTCCATGACAATGAGAGGAGCTCTTTTTGACCCTTTTTTATCCCGAGTTATTGTAAAACGCGACAATAGAAAAGTAATAGCACGTAATGGCCCAAGGTAGGAATCTCAACTGATCCGAGATGCTCGTACGGAAAGTCTGCTCTCCGAGCGAAACACAGGCGAGCCACCGGTCCTTGGACTTCATCTCCGCCTGATTGACCCATCAAACAAAAGGGGATCAACCACTAGGAAAAACCATATTTTCCCTTAATGTAACAGTGCGAGAAGCGATGGAGGGGGGGCACATTACAGAACGCAGCGTGAGCAGAGCTATCCCGGCAAAGTCCTCGGCTGTGGTGGAGATTGAGCTGCCGCCGCTGCCATGTCCGCTGTGGCGGTGGAGAAGGTTACGGCGGTGGTGGCGAAGCCGCTCCCTGAAACGGGAAGCGCGGGAAGAAGGTGTCGAGTCAGTCTCCTTGGAGCTGCCATGCCCCATTTCCTCCGTCTCTCTTTCACCGAACAGAAAGGTAAACTGAGTTCAGCCAACTTTTAGAATGGCGGCGATTGGGATATTCAGTGGAAAGCAGCGACAGGCCAGAGGACCCTTTATCGGTTGCAGTAAAAAGAAACGATTCGATGGATATTCCTTCGACGAAGGCCGAAGGGGCTGGGCTTCCCTCCTTTCTGTGATGGAAAGGAGATGATAAAAAATAGATCTTTGGATTCGGTGAGAGCAGGTGTTGACCTTTTCTTCTCCAGAAGCCGGTAAACAGGGGTGTCGGCGGGGCCCACTTTTTCAACGCTGAGGTTTGGACTCTTCCTGTTTGCAGCACCAACCTACCGGTCAACTGACATGGAACCGGTCCCCGTTCGGTCGGCCCGATCCGAGTTAGGCCGCTACTGTGATGGCTCGGCTGCCTTGGATGAGACTATCTATGTCATCGCATCTCATTAGATGCCACGTGGATCGATTAGTGATTTGGACGGTTTCAAACATTTTATTCACATGGAGAAAATAAAGAGTTTTTTTTCTTTGATTTTACAAATTAAGAAGGGAAAATTAAACAAAACAATAAAAGGGGAAAGGACCGATCAGGACAGGAGTCAGGACCCATCTCCAGCCACCACCTTGATCCACAAGGTCCTCATGATTTCTCTAACTCAGTATTCATTTATACAATTTGTAATTCAGATACAAATAAATAATTATAGAATATATCCACATAGATTCAAATTAATCATTATACTTGGATCATCGATTTGATGGTCTTACGCAACGTTTGCATAAACAACTCTAAAAATCGATTCTCAAACTAGACACACAAGTAAATGTACATTCTCCATGATATTTATGCTAAGTTATTTTGTAGGAGTTGAAAAGGCCACTCAATAATTGGGTCAACTCACACATGAATAGAGAGTAATCCCAATTTTATTTTGCCTTTTGATTTCTCTTTTTAAAAATATTCGGCTTTTAACGAACGGAAAATTGATTGATAGAAATGTTATGGAGAATTAATTGGTGAGCGTTACAGACAAGCATAAATGTCTCACAATTGTTTCTTGAATATTGACCAACTAACATCCATAAATCCATGATAGGATGGATCTGCCGACTAACTTCACTTTCTTCACAAAATTCATGTGCGCAATATATATATATATATATATATATATATATATCCACATACTCACATACTAACAAATCACATTTTGTTAACTTAGTGCACGTATGAAAATGTGAGAATATAATTAGATTTCTATAAATATAATTATGTCATAATCTTATCTAATAAAATATGTATATAATTGATATTGGTGATTTTGTGATAGTAAAACTTACTGTTAGAGACAAAACTTAAATTATTAAATTTTAGTTACCATAAAGAATTTATACTCTATGTGACATATTGTGTTTCATATTAAATCGGTAGTTGATTAATATATCTTACTAAATAATTTAATAATATTATAATTAACTCTCAATCAATTATCTTATCGGCGAAATGACCCATTAGAGATGATCTTAGTCCTTTCTAAATACCTTGCTCAACCCTAAATCTATAAAGTTGTTATTTTCTGATTGATTCTTATGCCTCCAATCCAATTTGTTGTCCATTTCCCATAATATTTAGTCCGAGGTGTACTTCATCTGTCCTCCGTCGGCAGAATTTAAGTAATATATGATATTGCTTATAAAAAAAAGAAGAAAAAAGGAAAATCTCTCCTCTTCCGGCAAGCATGTGCGTTGTGTTCATTCTGGGCCTAGATGATGACTTGTTGGGCCAATAAAGCCCATAAATCAAGAAACCGAGATGGGCCCCTCGGCCCATACAACCTCCGTCCTCATCGTCTTCGCCATCATTTTTCACTTGCCCCGGATGTCGATGCTCTGTCTGTGGCGCGCTTGAACAGAGGGAGTTGAGTTATCGCAAATGGTTTGCATTATATTGTCTTGGAGCAATGCTCCCTGCCCTGTCTCAGTTCCCACATCACTGCAAAGATGTTGTTTACGCGGGGTTGGGGGGTGCGGAGAGGGAGGAAAACGGACATCCGCCGTTTTACGCTCTAGTTCTGCTGCGGATGACCCTGTTTCACAGGATTTGGCAAGGTTTCGGCATTTATCATCAACTGAACAGGCAAGAACGAGCAGGTGATAGGTTCCTATTAAGAAAAATGAGGTCCTGGTGGCAGCTTCCTTTCTCCTTGCAGGCGTGACAGACGAGCCTTGAAATGGGGATTCCTGGTGTCCGCACTCTTCTTCTGGGAGAATGGCTATGGTGGCGATGAAGTAGGTGCTCCCAAATACGGGACCTTTTCTTCTCTCCGCCTTCCATCTCATTCCAGCTTGCCTCCTCCTCAACGCTTTTGCCTCTTCCTGGAGGCGGAGGCCTTTTTATCTGGTGAGGGTTGGTCATATTAAAAAATAATTGAATAACCGTTCAACTTGCGGGATTGGGAGAGCTTTACACTTGCGGTGTGCCAATCTGACAATAATATGTGTCATCGAGATCCTCAGATTGAGATAGTCTGGGGAACAAGAACTAAGTAATAAACTTTGAGTAGCTATCAGTGCGAATCTCCAATTCATTCTTCTGAAACTTGTCTCACATGCATATTGTGGTAACGATGTCGGTCTTATATGTTTCTATTATTCCAGCTACTCCTCTACTATTTATATTCAGTTTTTAATTCCATCATCCCATTTGCTCGTCGTATGAACACCTTGAAAGATCCTAATGTTTCAACCTTAGCAGACACCCAGCAGGGATGGTTCTAGTACACAGACCTCATGAAAGATCGCCAACTGCCTTATATTGTTGACGACTTTGCTAATTGTCATTTGTTTGCTTCTCGTAGGAGTTTACCTATTTTATGTGTGGTTATGGTTCTTGTTTAAAATGCTGGAGTGACATGTATCCAGAAACTGTCCATATGACAAGGTTCTACACTGTGGATACCATGTTAATGATAGGATTTAGAGAAGCAAAACTGCTGTTCTTGCGGATTAGACAAACTTGATTTTCTCTTACGCAATGTAAGAAGCAGCCATAATGAAAAATAATTTGATGTAAGCTTAACTTGCAGCTTAGAATCTTTTCAACACGTCTAATTTATATATTGATACATGCTGCATATGCATTCAACAAGCCTAATTTACAAATTCATGCATGCTGCATATGCCATCCAGAATCTTTAAGAAACTTGATGACTCTTTAACTTATACAACCAGTCATTTTTGTTGGCTGAATCTTATTTGACCAATCATGGCAAGTAACATATATTGTGTAGGCATTTAAACTTGGCGACTCTTGACTTGTTTGATCAATCATCTGCACTGGCATCCACTGTGCAGGCTTTATTGTAAGTTCAGTAGATTTTTGGATGAATCACTTAGCTTCATAGACAAGATGAGGGCAAAACATGCTCCTCTGGTTGATTACTGCATTACTTCTGCTGGGACCTCTTCACTTTTCTTCTGTGAAATGTTCTCACAAACCTTAAACACCTTTGCTAAGATCCTTAGTTGAAACTTTTGGATTTTTCCTGTGGAAGTCTTAGGTAGCTCAGGCAAAAATTTAACCCGATTGGGTGCCATGAAGTGGGTAGGTTTCTCCTGCAATATACCATAATTTCCTTCTTACTTACATCATTTGTTCTTCCGGTTGGGTTTGGTCTAATTGTTATGAATGCACATGGACTCTCTCCCCGACGTGGGTTGGGCATTGCCACTACTGCTGCCTCAAAAACTCTGGGGTGCCTGTACAGCACATTCTCCGGTTCCACATTGCTGATGTTCTCACCACCTGATATTATCACATCCTTCAGTTGATCCTTGATCTCCAGGTACCCATCAGGGTGCACCACTGCTACATCTTCTGTAAGAAGCCAGCCATTTCTAAACACTCTTGAGGTTTGCTTTTCATCTTTGAAGTAACCTTTCAAGAGGATGTTGCCTTTGAGGGAGATTTCCCCCATTGTTTTACCATCACGTGGTACACTCAGCAGGGTCTTAGGATCTTTCACATCTGCAATAGCAAGGGTCAATGTACTAATTCCCTGGTGGGCTTTGAGTTTTGTTCGATCATGCTGCGGCAACTAGTCCCACTTGGTTTGCCATTTACGTACCAAGGCCAGCCCAATCGCCGCAATGAGGCCATACGTGTGTGTGACTTGGAAACCTAACCTTTCTATCTTCTCCAGGAGTGCTGCAGGTGGGGGAGCCCCTCCAATGAGAACATGAACTAGGGATGTCCAGCAGAACTATTTGTGAGGTTTGCCTTCAACGATGATCTTAAGTACTGTTGGTGCACAGGACATGTGAGTCACCATAGGCCACAACGTTGTGATACACATTTAAGGTTGTTGTGTTGCGGAGACAAATGTTGGTGCCACCTCGAGCTGCAATTACCCAGGTGAATGTCCATCCATTACAGTGGAACATTGGAAGTGTCCACAGGTACACAGGCCCATTCCTCATCTCCCATCCAAGAAGTGAGCTGAGCGTGCTCAAATAAGCACCCTTGTGGCTATACACAACCCCCTTGGGCTCTGAAGTTGTACCAGATGTGTAATTAAGAGAGATAGGATCCCACTCATCCTGAACCTCCTCTCCTACATATTCCGGATTGCCCTGCTGGATCAACCCTTCACATTCCAGCTCTCCCAGTTGAACTTCAGTTGGTGAGTTCACATCATCAATGACGATGGCCAACGGCGTGAAGGAACCATCATTCATAGGCGACTCTTCCTTTACAACCAAGCTCAAGGCCTAATGTGCCAATGACACAAAGTGGCGATTTACAAAAAAACAACTTCGCTTCACATTGCCACAGAATGGCAGCTATATTGTTGGCATCAAGCCTCATGTTGATGGTGTGGAGCATAGCCCCAGCCATTGGCTCTCCGAAATGCATCTCATACATTGTTGGGACATTAGGAGCCAGTACGGACACCTGCAGTATTAGGTTAGTTAAAACAAATTTTGGGTCAGTCATTGAATCTGCCTTTATTTTTCTTTAAAGTTAAACTGGAATTTTTTTCTTTAGCCAATCAAAACTGGAAATTCAAATCTCATAAAGATTGCTCTACTCATGAACTTACAATGTCATTCTTGAGAATGTTCAAGGAGCGGAGAGAGTTTGCAAGAAGGCAACATCGCTCATATGTCTGTGGCCAGGTGAAGCTGGTCTCCTCCCAACATACATCAAAATTGGCTAGCGAAGTTAACTCCCAAAAGAAATATTTATACGGATTGGCTTGTGAATGAGGCGGTTTATCGTGTCATGGGTTTCCACCAATTAGACATTTAACTTTTGAAGTTAGATTCTTTATTATTTGATGATATTAGAAATGTTAAAATAATAGTATGGGCCAGTCCCTTTTTGCCACAGTTACGAGTTGGTTCATTATGCTTAACGATTTGTACCAGTTATGGCTCATGGTTCATGATAGCATAAACGGGCCTAGAACCATACTTAAGCGGGCCAATTCTACCATGTGAATGATACATTTTCTCTTTTAAAAAAAATCAAATTATATAATAGTAAATAATAATTTGATTAGGCTCATGTGAACATTAAATAGTAATTTGATTGGTGAGTCGATGTGAACAATAATTTGATTGATTTGTTAATATGAGTTGTTGATTTGTGGTTGCAATTAACGGTCAAATGTCTGACCATTTGTGACCATTGATTTTGCAACAAATTGAAGGAGATCGTGACACTTGGCAGGTGGAGGGCAATGGTTTATGGTCCAGGTTGGTGTGGTTCGATTTCATAATGATCCGGGCCGGTTCGATGCTTATATTTTTGACCTCGCTTGTAACCGCCTCCTAACCCGATAAGAATAGTTACAGGTCAGATTAGGGGCGAGTTGGACAGATTCTGGGTTTAAGCGAGCCGATTCTGAGCCACATCAATTCGTTTAACATTTTTGGATGGAATTATGGGGCTGCGATTCCTGTCTTTATTCCATGTAATTTATTATTTTCTATCTGAATTTCCCACATTTTTCTTATTTAAAAAAAAGAGCGGAGGGAGAGGGAGACGACCGAGGAAGAGAGGGAGAAGGAGATGGCGGATAGAGGAGGAACGAGATCGGGAGGTGGCGGCAATGGAGCTTCGGAAACTGCCAAGAAGTTCCACAGACCAAAATGTGTCTCATCTTCATCTACTCCTTTCCCCACCACCCCCCTCCCCACTCCCCAACCTATTCTTCCCGTGACGCTTTCTGAATCTCTGATACAGTCTCAGTTCTCCCTCTTATATTTAATGGCGTCTCAATCTCGCTCCTTCATCTTTCCGTCTCGTCATTCGGCAAAAATTTTGCACATGTTACGGAACATCCGCTTCTTCATGCATGGCAACCGTACGCTTAAGTAACGTGATCTTTGTTTGGAAGCTCCCAGATTTTCGGCCCTCTTCGCATGATTTCTGTTGATGTTCAGAGAATGTGGAAAAGGAATTGAACAATGCCATTGCTTGTTAGTGAATGGTAGTTGATGATTTCTTAACTAACTGTTGTCATGAACATCTTTGATTCTGAAAGAAAATGTAAGAAATTTGGGATAGTCCGATGGCTTATTTTCTATTGTCATCTTTGTCGAGTGGTCACGATTTGGAGAAAATCGAAAGTTCCCTTTTTAACCCTGGAAGATCTTTTATTATTGCAAAATAATCTGAGCTTTGGTGTGGACAATTGACTTCATATATTCTGTTGCTGGTAAATGTAATAAAATATTTCTGGGGTATCTGTACCAAGAATGTTCATTTCCCTCGTGATTCTATTTGAAACATCATGGAAAAGCTTGGTTTTGTTAACGTTTCTTAACTGTCTGTGTTCATTAGTTTCTCTCGACTTGGTCTGATTTCTTCTCTCATGTCTGTTTTATTGTTGAGGCTTCTGCTTGTCTTTCTTTTGACTATACCCCAACTTTCTGATCAAGATTCTCTGAGTATCTTCAAACGAAAAACCTCATTTCGTTGATCATAAATATTATTATTCATTTTCATTCCAAAGAGTATTCAATTGTCACTCAAAAACTGATCTTGGTTCCATGGCACAGCAATAGCATTAAGTTTAAGTACCAGTCCTTTGTTACCCTCTGTTTCATACCCTCATGCTGACTGGTTAAGGATTGGCTGCACTGTTTACTTGATATTTTCTTAAGGACACCGTTTCTTCAAGCTGCTGACTTTGTGCAGTTACCAGTTTCTGACCGGCAATTTTGCTGATAGAGTTTTTCTTTATCTGTTTATTTGTTTCCTTCTGCAGATTCCAGGTTTTCTCAGCAGGAGCTTCCTGCTTGCAAACCAATTCTAACGCCAGGATGGGTATATTTTACCAACTTTGATGCGTTTCTCTAGTAGCTCAACTTTGAGTTTTGCTCCTTGTTAATTTGTCTCATTTTGTTCTTTTCAGGTCATCACAGCATTTATTTCCATTGGCATTATCTTTATTCCAATTGGTCTTGCTTCATTGTTCGCTTCAAAAAGAGTATCTATTACACTGATCTTGTCCTGATGAATCTAAAGAATAGCTTGATATAGAGCATTCAGGCAACAGTTTTATTTGATTTGTAGGTAGTGGAAATACTGGATCGATATGACAGAGACTGCATTCCAAAGAGTTTCATGAATGACAGTGTAGGATTTATTTACAGCACTAAAACGAAAAAGACTTGTATCAGGACTTTAACTGTAAGTCTGTTTCCTGCCTGCACTTATATGCTTTCTTTCATTTCTATCCCGGTCATACTGTATCTTTCTCAAATAATCCCCAATAACTTGATCTAATGCAGGTCCCAAAGCAAAGGAAGAGTCCTATTTATGTGTATTACCAGCTTAGTAACTTTTACCAAAATCATCATCGGTGAGTACATCCCTCTATTTCATGTAGTATTAAATTTCTGCATAATTGGACATTGCTATCTCTTCAGAGATATCCAACAGAACATGCATGCCCATTGAAGCAAAACTGATCATATTTTGGTGCAAAAAATGTTGTTCCAGATATGTAAAGAACAGAGATGACAAACAGCTGTGGAGCAAGAAAGATGTGCGAAGCTCCAAAGAATGTAAACCTGAGGATTTTGCAGCCAACGGTCAACCTATTGTTCCTTGTGGCCTTAGTTCGTGGAGTTTGTTCAATGATACGTACAAGTTCTCTGTGAAAGATAAGGTGCTTGATGTCAACAAGAAGAATATATCATGGAAGAGTGATCGAGAGCATAAATTTGGGTCTGATGTCTACCCTAAGAACTTCCAGAGCAGTGGTCTGATTGGTGGCACAAAACTTAACTCGAGCATACCAGTAAGTGCATGTCTTCATGTTAGAAAAGCTCAGATTCTGTAGTTTTTACATCCTTGATTTTTCCCATTAGTTTTTGAAAATTTTATAGCTTCCACCAGTCAAACCAGCACTGCATTATATTTTGTGTCGAGAACAACCGGGTACAATTTCACTCAGTGAGTTACACTATATTGCAAATATCACAATCTCCTCCCAAACACCCTTCTGGATTTTTCTTATTAATTTGTAAGAGATGAACCTAGAAAATACATTAACCAAGGTCCCTCTTGCTGTGTTTGTTATGATAAAGTGGCACAGGAATGGAATGAGTTATATTGCATAAAGATCCCAATTGTTAGGGTACAGCATTTTCTTTGCATTGCAGTGAAAATTTATTTAACCTGCATGGTTGGATGATGGACACATTGCATACATGCATCTATGTATATTCTTCGTTTATATTGTTTGCTGAAAATGTATTCTCAGTCATTTTGAGTGAGCTCTATCGCACTTTTGCATGTAACAGCTGAGCCAACAGGAGGATCTCATTGTTTGGATGCGACCAGCTGCCATCCCAACTTTCAGAAAGCTTTATGGGAAGATAGAAGTAGATCTCAAAGGAAATGATAGGATTACTGTTTTAATTGAGAATAATTACAACCCATATGGCTTTGGAGGCAAGAAAAAATTGGTTTTATCTATAGTGAGTTGGATGGGCGGGAAGAATGACTTTTTGGGCATAGCTTATCTCACCATTGGTGGCCTCTGCCTCTTCTTGGCGATAAGTTTCATACTTATCTATGTTCTCAAGCCAAGGTGAGTAATCCTTCATGTATTTGATGCCCTTGCTAGATTCTCCTTGAATGAGATCTATGCTACTTGCCTATGCTTCAAAATTTAATCTTCTGATGGACCTGAAGTTGTCAACCTATATGCCTTGTCTGCTTGATGGATCTGATGTTGGCTTCGCAAGGAGTACAGTCATGGTAATCTCTGCTTAATGTAACCTTTGTGCAGGCCGCTTGGGGATCCATCCTACTTATCTTGGAACTAAAGCCCAGCAGGGCACATGAACTAGGTTTGGTGAAGTGTCTTGCTTCTAAAAGGTTAGTTTACCAATCAATAAACTTCTCTTAGCTCATTAATTTTGTGCATCTTCGATGCTCCGATTTCACTGGATTTCAATTTGGATGGAAATACTAGTGGAAACATATGTAAATACCTATAAACTTCATCTTCTATTGTGAAAAGATTTGTGTTTTCCCATCCACTGTATATATTCTGATAGCATCATATTCTCCCGAGAATGCAAAGTAGAACTAAAGAGGGAGAGCAAACGATTTATATTCCATTTGAATTTTTCCATCCCTTATTCACTTCTCTTATAGAGGATGGGAAGAGAGATGGAATGGTAGGTTCTGAAACGGGTCCATTCCCATCGGGCTGTCATGGCATCTACTTGAGGCCGTGCATCTTCCTCATCATGACCACAAACTCGCAAACCTTCTCAGGGTCGGGGATGACTTTGGCTATGCTCTCCCTCTCCATAAGCTGAACATGCACTGAGACAAATGAAGCCGGACGGAAAATGGAGATTCGGACAAGAACCACTCTTTCTCAGTCACAAAACTCCGTTGACACAACTTATGGAACTTGCAATTTAGAAAACAAATGGCCTCTCGTTTGAATTTTTCAAATGTAGTCTTTGATTTCTCCACTCCTAGGGAACACAGACAGCTTGGATATCGAGTTTCATGGTGGGTAATAGCGCAGGCTTATAGCTGTGCAGATCTTGGGCCTTAATGTTGTCCGATGGGGGTGCACATTAGAACCTGGTTTAGAGGGAGTTTCCGGAAAGAATCTAATCCATGGTCCAACATTTGAAACAGGTGGAGTGATGGGCAAGACATGTACATTTTTCTTCTCTTTCATTAGTAACTGCTAGGATCTCATAGAAGCAAAGCCTGGGCCTTGGAGTAAAGTAGGGACTATCTACTGACTCTGTACAAAAAGTTTACATGGTCAAAAAAATAGAACCAAAAGAGAGGACAGAGAATGCCCCAGTTCAGTTTGGCTGCAAATTCAGAACCAAAAACACAGAACTTAACAAGCTAAGCGGCCACAGATTGCAGGGAGCTGACAGTCTACTCAGTGCATACAAGGATATGAAAGATAATTAAGAGCTCGAGCTCAGAACAGAGAGGATGAAAGCTACAAGCAGAGTCGGATTCTCTGCTTCTCCCTGCTGTCTTCACTGCAGAGCGTTGCACATTTACTGTTCTCTGCAATAAACTTCTTATATGGCATGAATCCTTTGTGGCACTTTTCATGGCGGCCCAGAATAATCCTCGACTCCAGCACAAACCCTGGCATCTCGCTCCTTGGATTCCTGCCCAGGTTGAGCTCCTTTTCCCTGCTTCCTGATTGGGTCTTCAGTTCATCCCAGTGCCTATTGCTGTGAGCTTCTCCATCTCCCATGTCTCCAGTGTGAGGACTGTCATGGTGCAAAGATGCATGATTTCTTGTGTTCTTGCTGCTGAGATTTAGCCATGGAGACATGTTCTGGGGTTTCGCCTCATAGAGGTCCTTGATGTTGGAAGTTGACTCCTCGGCATTACTAACTGGGAGCATTGTTCCAAAGAGTTTAACATGTCGGGCACAAGCAGATGCTTCCTTGGCTTCATGTTTGCTCCCTTGGTATAGGTTGGGTAATAGCTCAAGCTCCTGTGAAGCGATGGGAACGAGAGGAAACAGCTTGATCAGACTGCAAGTAAGCCATTTTAAATGGCAGTACTCATGGAAAGTGCAGCACAGTGCAAACCTACACGATTTCTAAGCTTCAATCTCAAGTTTAAATTAGTTGTGACACATGCTGTTGAAGCTTGAAACAATGCCGTGACAGAGGCAAGAGTTGGTGGGACTTGAAACTGAAGAACAGTATCTATGATTATTGTCCCATCCTACTCGAGGTTGTGACAATTTTCTGGAAGACAACTGATGGGAGAATGGAACTCCAAGGAATACCTCATGAGGATCTGAAGCAACAGCCATTGGATCAGCTAAGGGTGGTGGAGATGAAGACCCAATTTCTTCAATAGGACTGGGAGTAGTGGAACCTGAACCTACTGCAGATAGCACTGATGTTGGGGACTGTTGTTCTTGCTCTGAAAATGAGGAATTTGGAGACGGAGATCTTTGCTGGTCCTTCTTCGAGACTTCAGTGTTAATAAGATGATCCACGAGCTTGCGTGGGTAAGGGTGCATGGGCTTTCGTTTTGGCCTGGGAGGAGGAATCTCGATGAGCTCCATTGATCCCCCGCTCGAATCCCGAACAACCTGATTACAACGTCATCAATGCATGAGGCACAGGCCATTTTCATCTCTATAGTCTGACAAGATTCAACTCAAAAGAGCAGCAAACCTTTGAGAAAAACTTCTGGGCATGGCTCCGGATCTGAATAGTAGTCTTGGTACCAACATGTTCTGCACCGAAAAGCAACTTAAGTGCTGACAACTAAACCAAAATAGAAACCAAGGAATGTTGTGCTGGATTATTTTGACTGGTGCATACCTTCTATCCGCCTCCAGGCCCGGCCGTACAACTTCAAAGCTTCGAGGAACCTCATGTGCTCTTCCTCTGTCCACTTCTCCCTTTGCTTTGTGATGGTGTATGGCTTTCTAACCTATATATAGCGTTTTTTGCTCAACAGTCGGATCAAAAAAGAAACTACCACATTGGATACTTGAAAAGAAAGAAAATGACCTTGGGAGAGTAATCAGCCCCGCAAGAAATTAGCTCCTTTAACTGAATGGCAGTGTTTCGAGGTTGGAGGCCAGTGCCCACAGAGAGTTCATTCCGTCCGGTGAGAATGGCACTGAGACGACTCCCTCCATTTTGATCCTACAGCAGAAGCACCTTATGTTAACTTTTTGACAGCCAAAAACTTGGAGGAGTATAAGTCTGCCGTGGCATTTTTGTCCCAATTCAAAAGCATTTCAGCATATGGACATCTCGAAAGATGATGAAGATCCACAACTGCTGTAGCATAACCAAATATGACCCAATGTTCCTATGAAGAAAAATCAGCAAATTTTCAACCAGTTGCTATGGTCAATGGCCTTCAAGAACTTATCCAGAGAAAAATTCGAGGGCGAGTTGCACCTTCCAGCAAGCATTCATATCACAGAGGCCCAGAGAAAAAATGTTCAGGGATTAGCCGGTTGATTCGGTTCGAAGATCCTTTACATAACAGAATCAAATCAATAAGCTCTTAGTTGGTTCAAAGCTATACATTAATAAAACGGGACAAAATTGCTGCTCCATTTTGTTAATTTCTACATTTTTCAGCAAGAAGACAGGGAGAAAAAGTTTGTGTGCCTTCGCTCTGTGACTACAGGTGTGTTAAGTTTCTCCATATTAATATAATATGATTAATCCTTCCCTATCATACAAATCCAAGAAGAAGAAGAAGAAGAAGTGGCAAGCCACAAGCTTTTCCCCTTTCTGGCTTGACGAAAGCCTGTGACAGACTTCATTTTGACACAAGTGCACGCGCAAATAGAGTAAAACAATCACGGTATCATAGATTAATTTCTGATCAACGTTCACTTTCTGATGAACTAAGCAACAGCATGAATTTCCTGAACTGAAGACTGCGCACAGAGAGAGAGAGAGAGAGAGAGAGAGAGAGAGAGAATCTCATCTTCTCATACCTGCACCGTCATAGCTGCAGAAAGCGAGGGACTCGGATCGCTAAACTTCCCAGAGTCCAAGCTCCCCCTTTGGCATGCAAATCGAGCTTCTGCTCACGATTAGCCTCGGATCCTCTGAAACTGAAACTGCCCGCTATGGATTTCTTTAATCTCCGGAAAAACTCAATCCGAGAAAAGAAAAGCCTCGCACTTTACAGGTTCTTGACAACACGAATCGGACCGATTATTTCCCCAAAAATGAATCGATCTGAAACTTCCGGATAAAGACAAGCTTCTTTTCAGCTGCAGATGGAACTAAAGAGCTCTTCAGCGGTTGAAATCAGGGATATCTCTATTTCTCTCGCTATCTTCCCCCATGTCTAGATGAAAAGCGAAGAAGAGATCTCAAGAAGAGAGAGAGAGGTTGCCACAGATCAGGTAAACAGGGGATAGAAGGAAGGATTCGGCTCAACTGAGAAAGAATTCCCGCAGGGGAAGAATTTCCAGCATCTAATGCGAGAATAACAGTTATCCAAGTGATCAGAAAATCTAAAAATTCATTTTTTTCCCCGCAAGAGGAAAGAAATTAACTGGAGGTTGATTGACAGGTCTGCAGAATTTGGAAGCAGAGCCCACAAAGCCCGGATTCATTCACGTCGACCGGATAAAACCATCCATTCCGAGCTCACAACAGAGAGCTAGAGAGAGAAGTGCAGAAGAGGAAGGAAAGCAAGGGAAGAGGAACGAGGAGAGGAGAGCAGGGGAGAGCTATGGAGAAGAAGCCCTTGTTCCTGTGGGAATTGAATGACTTGACGAGTGAGTGAGAGCGAGTGGGTTCAGATTGGAAAAAGGGCAAAAGAACAGGGCGCCACGTCAGACGCCACTTTTCCTCGCTTTCTCCTCTTCCAGCAGGGACAGTCCAGCAAGTGCCCGGCGCTCGTACGCCCAGGAAGAGACGTGGCGGCGGGCCCCACGGGCCATCGCCGAGGAGGCTCATGCGCCGGAGAGCACAGGGGATTTTATTCTTTTATATTAGGGAAGGTCGAGATGGAGGGGAGATCTTGTGGCTCACGTCGAGGGGGAGGCTGCAGTGTGACACGTGGCGATCATCTGCCGCCATTTCCCGAAATTGCCACCGCTGGTTAGCAAGTAAGTGGGGGAGGCGTGTTAAATTCGGGGCTTCTACTTCTCCTACCCTTTCCCCTACATCCACTCGAGACTTTTCCAAATCAATAAAAATTTTTAAGTGATCTTATCCCGTTACGGGTCATGAGACAATGCTGATGTAATTATGATAGACAAGCTAGCAACTATCAGTGGCACGAGAATATTGGCATAAATACGGTGTATTAAAATAATTTAATTGATATTTCCTTACTATATTACTATAAAAAAGTTATTCAAAATTTTTATTCCAATAGATACGTGTATGTCCCTTTTCAAGCTCAATAACAACATGTATGTCATATGTGTGCTTCTGATATTCTAATTAATAACAAACCATTGATTGTTAATTTTTTATATTTTATTTTATCTTAAATTCGACATAAGATTTCTGGGTAACAGTGAGCTCCTTCATGGTTTGTCTGTTGGTCTGGGTAAGTGGGGGGTTTGATTGGCTTCATGGCACCATGAAATGACCTATTTCATTTTTCTTTAATCCTCGTGAAAACGATTTGACATATTTTTAAATTGATTAAATTTTGTCATTTCGGGGGTGAGTGC
Source organism: Sonneratia alba (assembly GCA_900174645.1). Taxonomy (NCBI): domain Eukaryota; kingdom Viridiplantae; phylum Streptophyta; class Magnoliopsida; order Myrtales; family Lythraceae; genus Sonneratia; species Sonneratia alba. The sequence goes on from FWPY01000071.1 coordinate 2,292,453, forward strand.
TGACGCGGGCGTGTGATGGAATATGTTAAACCTTAATAAATTTACAAACAAGCACAGCGCGGTGCAATCATATAATTTTCGGTCTATGGCTTAGGGTTCCTCAATTAGATTACCGATGCCTTCACTCTTAGGTTAAGTTTATAGTTTTTGAAACTAGCCTAAACCGGCCGATTCGATCGGGAATGAGGCAACCACCAAGTTTAATTTACTTAATTTATTTAAATGTGCTTTAAATTCAGTTAAATTTATATGAATCGATAAATTTTTAATTCAACTGCTATATCTAGCTAAATTAATGGACGAATTGAGTGTTAAAAATTATTTAAAAAAGACAAAAAAAACCTCCTTAATCAATATATCTAGTTTTAAAATGGTTGATTTGATATTTTATTTTTACCAAAGTTGAATATATATATTTTTTAATTTATATATTATATTATGATTAATATTTTAAAATTTAAAATTTAAAATTAGTATTTAATATATTTTAACTTATAATAAGTAATTATATATTTTTTATTAAATATACGATTCAGTTCATTAAACTTATGGTGAGATTCATTAACTCATATTTTAATTAGTTTTCGATTTGGTCTAATTTTAAAAAGTATGGTTAAGCCAATTTTGCATTTTGCAAAATATAAAATAATGATGTTTTTGGAAAGATAAAACATAATATGCATTAATACAATTCTGGGGTTTGTGAACATCCAGATATACAAAAACCATCAGGCATCATCCTTATCTACTGCACCACTACTCCACCCAAACAAACAGAGGTCATGCGCCTCTTGGATCTTATCACCTGTAGCCCATCCGATTTCAAAATCATCCAAAAAGGGCAGTGACTGACGGATGTCTTCAGAAACTGGTTCAACCTCTCATGGACATTCAACCTGGTTGTTCAAAATCTTAAAGATTAATAGACAATCAGTAGAGACAAGCAGTTTCTTCGAGCTTCTTTGTTTTAGCAATGCTCATGGCTCCCAAAACGGCCTTGGCTTCTACTTGCAGAAGGGAACTTGCTGTTTCTTTGTTGAACCGGTGTAATAGCAGGCCTGAGTGATATTTTGCAATTCAAGCAATGCAGGACCTGCCGTCGAAAAAAGATGCATCGGCTTTAAACGCAATCCACCCTTTTTCAAGATCATGAAGGATATTCGGTTCATTAGTTGCACGTTGATATTCCACAGGTGGATCGTGTTCTGTATCTGTAAGCGTTTCCGGGCTTTGTATGCTTCATGAACAAACAGTTTAATTTGTGGAGAAAGTCATTTAGCTCAATTGTCTCGCATAAGGATTTCGCTTTGTTCCTGGCTTCCCATGGATAATATCAGTGTGGCATGATTCTGAAAGTGAAGCAGATTTAACAACTGAATTGCTAGAAGTCTGGAGATGTTCTATTATAGATGAGGCTGTTAATTGTGCATTTAAATTTTTTAAAAAAACATTAGCGTCCCATGTTCACCATTATGATTATCTCCAAGTAACACAATAAAAGAGGCATTCACTAGACCCAAAAGATGGGTTTCTTTGTTGGAGCTGGTTTTGCATGAGGGGCAATCATCATTAGTAGTGGAAAATCATGAGAGACAAGAATTCGCACGTCTCCATAAAAATATATTTCCATAAAAATATATTACATCGGTGATGCAATTTTTCAGTTTTCAAAGCTTCCTCCAAATGATAGAGGTGTTTGATTTATGTTTGGTCAAACATGTAGAAGATTTTAACCGAAAACTTACAAGATGGGTCAGGCAATCTATCAGACTTACTTGGTTTAGGTGCAATTTGGCAATGTTATTTACCGTCGATTTTGTAAATAAGGATCAGAACTATTAAATTCGTTGTGAGCTCATAAAGGATTGGAATCCATTTCCACTTAAAAGTTCAAACTGATAGGTGGCGGTACCCAACTTTCTTATAAGCTCACAACGTTTTCTTCATTTAATCGATATGGGATAGTATATATCAACAATTATTTACGAGTCGAGTATTCTTCTTCCAGTCTTGGACGAGAGGGACAATTGGCCACAAGTTGGGCAATTTTCTTCCGTACTTGGGCTTATATCAACTGACCACGAGCCAGGCTTCTAGACTCGGGTCGAACAAGGTGCGAGCCGATTGGCTCGGATACCATGATGAACTCCAGGGTTTGAGAGAACAAAGAGAAGTTGATTATGGTGGCTTGACCCAATTAGGGTTGCCTCCTTTTCTTATATACTTGAAAATAATTACAATTACAATACAACTTAATTGTAAATTACATATTGATCCCGAAAGATAACTATAGGCAAGTTACACACCAATATTTCCCCTCAATCCGAAGATGGAGATACAACTAAGAGATTGGACCTTAACAATTGGTGGCGTGCAGGAGGAAGGCCTTTCGTGAAGATGTTCGCAAGTTGATCGGTAATAGGAATATAGCGAACAAAGAGATTGCCATAGGCAACTCACTCACGAACAAAGTGGAAGTCAAGCTCAATATGTTTGGTGTGAGCATGAAAGATGGGGTTGAGAGCTAAATAAGTGGCAGATACGTTATCACAGTCAATAGTCACAAGTCTAGGAAGAGATACTCCAAGCTCATGAAGTACATGACGAATCCAAATAGTCTCAGCAATACAATGAGCAACAGCACGATATTCAGCTTCTGTACTCGAACGAGCCACGGTTGGTAGTTTCTTTGCACTCCATGAAATAAGATTAGTACCCAAAAATATGCAAAAACCAGAAGTAGATCGTCGAGTGTCAGAGCATCCAACCCAATCAACATCCGTATATTTAGTTAAAGAATCAAGAGAACATCTCTCAAGAAGTAGACCATGAGAAGATGTGCCAGCTAAATAGTGGTAAATACGCTTGGCTGCTTGTAGATGAGGTAAGCGAGGTTCATGCATGTATTGGCTAACTAAACTCATTGCAAAACTGATATCGGGTCGAGTCATAGAAACGTACTGCAAGGCACCAACCATCTGACGATACAAGATTGAAGAAGAGAGAAGTTCACCAGCTTCTGCTGACAATAAAATCTTTGAGGCAACTGGAGTAGAAACCGATTTGACCTTATCTAGATCAAACTTCTGTAGAAGGCTAGTAATATATTTAGTTTGAGATAAGAGAACACCCTCCGATCGATGATGAGCCTCAATGCCAAGGAAATAATGAAGGGGCCCCAGATCCTTCATAGCAAATTCACGTGAGAGTTGGGCTATTAAAGACTACAATAAGTGAGGTTTATCATTGGTAATAATAATATCATCACCATAGAGGAAGAGAAACAGGCAACCATGAGAAGATCTATATATAAAGAGTGAATGATCAGCCTTACTTGTTGTAAAACTAAGTGATAATAAGAAATTACTAAATCGAAGGAACCAAGCTCGGAACAACTCCATTTTCCATCTCCTTGGCTCAAGGATCTACCACTTCTTGTTCATGATCAATGTGTACATTTTTGAGGGCGATTGGCAATAAGTTTGGGTTGCTATGGACCCAAAAATCTGTACTGATTTTCAAATTTATCCAATCTCCGATCCTAATTGCGATTCCTTTTTATAATTATTCCTCGACAACTTTATAGACCTTTTCCGTGCGGTGGATGCTGAAGAGCTGACGGTTCTACGAGATTCTTAAAGGTTTCCATATTTTGACAACATTATTTCCGTAACCACGTCGTCGTCGGGCTTTGTGGCTAATGTCCGAGCAGTATTTGACGTGAGGGTTTTGTTCATGTCTGCAGCTCTTCGAAAATCTAGACCTCCACGTGTACTTTTGGTTTGCACAGTTCACCAGTTTATTGGAGCGTAATATGAAGATTTATCCTGTGATTTTCCCAAAAAAAAGCTATTTTTTTTCTACTACTGCTGTCTATTCTTGTCTGTTATCTTCTCTGGCAGACGAAACAAAGGCCTGGTGTAGCTTGGTTTGCTTGACAAGACTGAATTTGCCGATGTGACTCTCCCCACCCAAGATAGGCAATGGGACTTCCAGGATGTTGTAGGTTATCAGTATTATATTGATAATAATTATATTTTATTTAAAAAATAAAAGATTTTGATTTTTTTTAATGTTTTCATTCCTAATAATTCAGTTATCATGTTAAGAGATTAAAACGATAAATATAAAAAATTTATATATAATATATTAATTATTAAATTAAAAACTACACCCAAAATCATATTCTCGTGAATTATCTTTTAGAAGGAAAACTGTGCGGCAGAAAAAGAAAAAAAAGGAGAAGAAGCGATAATTGTGAGGGGGAAAAAGGTCAGCCAAGAGAGAGTGGATATCTGAGAGGATGAGGGAAGAGACGACTGCATTGCACTTTTCGCCACGTCATCAGCCACCCGCCGCCCTCGCTTATCCGAGCTGCCACGTGTAGGAAAGGAACAGGAGGGGAGAAAGGGAATACGGACGGCTCTGGACCACTCGTTTTTCGGGCTGTCGTACAAATTTTAGTTTAATTGTAAAGTTTCACGAAATTCGTCGGCCATAAGTTTTGCTCGGGTTAGGGTTTCTGGTGGCGGTGGGGCCCAGCAAAGTGCCAGGTGTCGCAGAAAAGTGGAAGGTTCCGGGCTTGCAGCTAATGAATGATGTAAAAATTAGATAAATAAAAGAATATAATACTTAAAAATTGAATTAATAATTTTTTATTTTTAAAAAAAATAATGAAACTACACTAAATGGAGATATTCTTTTCTCCCATCCTCTTATGTATAGTCGCATCTAAGGAAAATTTTCTATTAAATGTCAGGTGAATATTTTAATTAAATATAAATTTTATTATTTTTTAAATTTAATATAATTTTTTATATATTCTAATTAAATACTAATTGTAACCCCTTTATCGGATTTTATTTATTTTTCTCTCAAGTTATTATAAGTGGCATGTACCATATCAGTATTATATAAGATATTATCAATTATATCAATAAAATTAATGTATCATATAAGATAATTTAATAAAAAATAAAAGTTAATAAGTAAAGTGAAATATGATTGTGAGGTATAAAAAATTAATCAAAATATTATCACTTACAAATTCTCATTTACTGACGAACTTTTTCGCAAAGTACACTCTTTTCCCCGACCTTTTCTGCTACTTTTTCAGCCTTTTGTGTCACGGAAGGACTACGGGGCAATTATTAAACAAAATCAACGTTCTGAAAACAGTGGCTGGTCGTCTCCCTCTTTTTGCTTTTTTTTTTCCCAATTATATTAGTATTTATTTTTCTAGCTTATAACGAAAGAGAGAGACGGCAAGATCAACTTTTGATAGCTCGATTTGAAGTCTTGACACTCGCTGACTAATCTAACTCTCTAGATAAGGAGGAAATAAGAAAAGAGATTAATTTTTGAGTAATTTTTGATATTATATGATAATTGACACAATATGGGATTATATGAGCTTGACTTGAATATAAACATGTTGTCTCTAAACGGGTTAAATTTCATCTAAACCATTTAAATGAACGTGTTAAATCGGATTAAAAATGTGTAATTTTGATTAAATATTTTTAATTTATTTAATAAATGGTTTGTACATGAATAAAAAAATTTCTTATACGAATTAATCTAAAGAGGACACAATACATATTACAAGACTTAACTTGCTACTTCATATGTGGTACTTTGCCCCTCGTGGCTAATGGCAGATTGGACGAGTAGGAGCTCTCATCTGAATTGTTCTTTTTTTTTTATTATTTAATTTATGGTTTTCTTGTCATTTATTTGACTGGGCGCTTTTCATTTGTCGCGGGGGGGCCCAGTTGCTCTTTTGTAATTTTCGTATCGTGAAGTTCGTGAGTGGATCGTTGTGCTGAATGAATGGCTGAAAGTATATTCGCCTTAATACAGTGTGCGTATCGTCACTGTCAGTGCCCCCCAAACAGCGATGGTGATTCCCTTTTCTCTCTCTCTCTCTCTCTCTCTCTCTTTTTAATCCCTCCGAACATTTTTGTAGCCCATCTGCTTTGCTATCTGGTGTGGGTCTCAAAGTGAGATCACGATGGAGAATAAAAGTTAAATTTGACAATAATTTATTTCAGAACAATGGAAAAAGCAAGCACTACTGCTTTGCAATGAATGGGCAGCTCAGCATAGTTGTACGCATTTAGTCAACAATGCATTCAGTCCGATTGTCTCTCATCGGTGTGCTTCCCTCGTATCGCGTAACACTACGATGATAGATAGGGGAATTCCTCGCAGTCTAGAATGAGAGGGACCCATTTTCCATGCAGAAGCGTTCGAGATTTAATCCGTAGTTTAGGTTAGAAATTCTTAATTGACAGTTTATGACTGCATATAACTGCCAGTGGGGAGTCGAGCCGGACCGGCGGAGTGAGCCCGAGAACAGAAAGGCCCGGCAATTCAAAAATCATTCCTCCTCAGAGATAAAGAGCCCACCATCTACAAAATGGGCCTACAATGGCAGTGAACAGGCTTCGATACGCCGCTCTGACCACTCTCATTAATTTGATAAGTGCAGGCTCGGGCTCATGTTCGAGGGTTATGGATTTGACTCCTAGTATTATTATTCGTTGCTCATTCTCGGCCACGAGGAGGTTCCCAGCGGCCTAATAGGCTCATCGCATCGACTGGGTCCCGCTTGCTTTTTCCCTGGATCGTCCACGTCACATACTCACAGTCACACCGTTCGCCCATTCAAATCGACCTCCGACTCGCTTCTCCCACCAAACGTTCGTTACCGTTCCTCAATCACCACCACCTCCTCCTCTCTCTCTCCATCTCTCTCTCTCCATCTCTCTCTCTCTCTCTCTCTGTATATATATATATATATATATATAGAAAGAGAGAGGTAGAGCTGATCTGTACCTCCCCGCACTGCCTTAAACTTCACATCTCAGAGTTTCCTCTTCCTCCTCCTCTCTCTCTCTCTGAAATTTTTTGCACACCGTAAGCTGAGCTCTGTGCGAGTCTCCAATGGCAGCCGCTGCTCTGAGCCCTTCCGACGCCGCGAAGCTCTCGAAGCTCAATTCCGCTGTCGCTGGCCTCAATCAGATCAGGTCCTCCGTCCTCTGCACTCCCTCTCTATCCGCACTCATTCTGCTATGTTTCTGAATTCCGATCCGCATTGCGCTCTTTGTCATCTTGCTTTCCGTTATGTTGTGATTTGCTTTTGCAGCGAGAATGAGAAGGCTGGATTCGTCAACCTCGTCCGACGATATCTCAGGTACATTGGATCGCATTTCTCTATTTGGTTGGAAGCTCGCGTGATGTTGCCGATTTGTCAAATGCCGATTTTCAACTAGCATGATTTCTCGCAGTCCATTTCACCTTGCTAGTATTGGACGACAGATGCTGATAAAAATGTCAATGTCACAGTAATCTTTTCAGCACGTCAAGTGGATCCTAGGACTGCTACTACTACATTTGGATCGTTAAGCTGATGCTAACTGGTTGCTTCTCGTGGATATATTAACAGTGGTGAAGCTCAACATGTCGAATGGAGCAAGATCAATACGCCTACCGATGAGGTGGTGGTTCCTTATGACAACTTGGCGCCAACTCCTGACGGTGGTCCTCCAAATTCTGTCTTACCCGTCAGATCTTTCAGCATAACACCTTTGCATGCATTTGTCACGCTGTGGACCTGTATATTAGCGATGTGTTGTCTTTTATGAGATGATAGCCAAGTAAGTCTTTGCAGATCCTTCAGAGACCAAGAAGCTCTTGGACAAACTTGTCGTGTTGAAGCTCAATGGAGGCCTCGGACAACAATGGGTTGTACTGGTCCAAAGTACATGTTCCAATTTGTTTTAACCTATTTTACTGTCATGGGTCAAGCTAATCAATTGCCATTACCAACTTCTCAGATTAGTTCATTATATGTTGCCGTGATTCCACTGGTTATTCCTGCCTTTGTGCTTGACCAAGGCTCTCATCTGAGGCTCAACTTTTCTGGCCTCAAGCATTGCATTGTGCTGTTCTAACATTGGATATTGTATCTAAGATGAATTTGTCCTCTTTTGACTACAGGTTCTTATTTAGATTCAAAATGTTTTTTATTGCAGGTCTGTCATTGAAGTCCGAAATGGTTTGACATTTCTTGACTTAATTGTCAAGCAAATTGAGGTCATAGTTTTTTCTTTTATGGGGACTCTTTCTCATGCTTCTTTGCTGGCTTTTCACCCATCTTCATTTACTTGCAGAACCTCAATTCGAAGTATGGTTGTAGTGTTCCTTTGCTCCTGATGAACTCCTTCAACACCCATGACAACACGCTGAAGGTATAACATTCCCTTATAACCGATTTCATTTTCATCTTGGTTCACTTGAAACATATAAATGACTGGCTTATGTTAGTAGATTGTTGAAAAATACTCCAAGTCAAACATTGAAATTCATACTTTCAACCAGGTAAATGCTTGACAAGCTGCTACCTTAATCCTTAAGCTGATAATGTGATAACGTGTATCTTATTTCTCTATATCATTGGATTCACAGAGCCAGTATCCTCGCCTAGTCATTGATGATTTCATGGCACTACCATGCAAAGGACACACTGGCAAAGATGGATGGTAACTTATATATTTTCCCTTTAGTTATTGAACTAGACAGAATTGTATGGTTGAAATTCCTTCTTTGAAGGCCCTTGCTATAAGAAGTAAATCGAACTCAAAATGCTGAAGTGATACAACTCGAGTGCATGGTGTTTGCAGACGCAAAAGCTCATAAATGATTTATAAAAGAAAAAAAAGCATAAATGCATTAAGTGACAATATTGCTCGTTTGTTTCTCTTGATATTGCTCATGAATTCTATCTGACAAGACATGGTGTCTCAAGTAAGAAGTGAATTGGTGGTCATAGTCTGGAATCATTGTCTATCATAATATATTCAAGGTTACTTTGCTTAGAACGTGAAGCTGTCTTCCCCTAAACAAGTACTTTTTGCACGTGTAGGTATCCTCCTGGTCATGGTGATGTCTTCTCGTCCTTAATGAACAGTGGCAAGCTTGAAGTATTACTCTCTCAGGTCTGCGATAGGCTGCTTTAGATTGTGATATTTATCCAAATATGTCAGAGGACTGTTTCTTCCTTTTTCATTATCCTGTTTAGCATTTTGCTTCCTTCTCTTTACAGGGCAAGGAGTATGTCTTTGCTGCCAACTCAGACAACTTGGGTGCTATTGTTGACTTGAGTATCCTTTTGCACATTTTGAGTTTTGCTGGACTCTTCTCAAATATTTGTACATCTTTTTCTTTAGTCCCTTGTCCATTTAGACTGTCTGGCCAATTTTTTTTGGATAAATAATTCATATTCATTCATGATTGGGAGAAAGAACTTCCCTAAAAAATATGCAAACCTAGTTCATCATATGTTTCGACCTAGATGACACAAGTTACGCGCAACAACATTATCTTCCCTTGCTACCCATTTACATGTCCATTGACAAAAGAATATTAAACTATTTGGTCAAGAACAACAGTTCTGTCCATAGAAATATTAAACTATTTGCCACTTACATACTCCTTATGTTATCCTTGACTGGAACCATAGAAATATTAAACCATTTGGTCAAGAACAACAATGAGTACTGCATGGAGGTAGAGTGCATGAGTAATATTGTCTCTTCACACTATGTGCATGAACATCCTATATACATGCCTTTTATTTTCACCTGCATAGGTGACACCAAAAACCTTGGCTGATGTTAAGGGTGGTACACTTATCTCCTATGAAGGAAAAGTCCAGGTACGGGTCCATGTGATGAACTTTGTCTTATGCATGCAGAAAATAAGTGACTGGTCTGCCTTTGATGTGAATAGACTTCATTTATCCTGCTTCAATTCTCTCTGTTGTCCTTTTAAAGCATCTTAACATCACGTACTTGCATTGGTAATGCATCAGCCTTGGTGCCAGCTGCTTTGTTCCACCTTTTATGTTCTGTGCATTCGATATTGCTCTTGTTTGTTTTAGCTGAAAATGTTTGATGCTATAACGTTATTACAGTTTCCCTTTTCTATCCAGCTTTTAAGAGAAGCAAATTGTTGCTGCTCCCTCATTGTTGCCATAATTGTCAAATGAATTCTGGCTCTGATTCATTTCATTATCTAATAACAACTACTGCATGATTCTCTGGCAGTTATTGAGAATAAGGTCCATTGTCCAATGGCTCTTGTGCTTACACCATTTTCCCTTTGTAATTTCTCTTTAGCTAAGTTGTATGAGTTTATTTTCTACTGTGCTTGCTTAACTCAGGGGGAAAAAGGATTTCTTTTACCATCACTTGTTATGTATTTAATTAGCAGTTACATTCCGTTTTTTCACCCTTTTATTATGAAATGCAGCTTCTTGAGATTGCTCAGGTCCCTGATGAGCATGTAAGTTATTTCAATTTCTTGAGATTGCTCAGGTCACTGCACGCACACCACCCCACCCCCCCACAAAACCCAAATCCCCCACCAAAAAAAAGAAAAAAAAAAAGGAAAGGATGAAAGTAAACTCCTGATTTTATCTCTTTATTTCAAGCTTATGAAGTCATTCCAGAAGATACATCAGGAATAACTTTGCTATTTAGATTTGAAATGCTGATGCAGTTTTTGGAAATACAGGTTAATGAATTTAAATCCATTGAGAAATTCAAGATCTTCAACACCAACAATTTGTAAGCCATATTGCTTATGAATAGTAGGCATTCCTTTGAATTTATTGTATACAAAAATGAGATTATCATTAAACTTTTGATGCAGGTGGGTGAACTTGAAGGCAGTCAAAAGGCTGGTTGAGGCTGATGCACTTAAGATGGAGATCATTCCAAACCCAAAGGTAAAACTCTTGGAGCCTTTCCTGAAATTTGTCTTGCCTGTGCATAGATATGGTCTTCAAATATATGTATGTGTTGGTTCATTGATAATAACTTGATTATTTTGTTTCCAGGAAGTCGATGGAATCAAAGTTCTTCAGCTAGAAACTGCTGCTGGTGCTGCAATCAGGGTACTTATCTTGCAGTAATCATTCTTGAGATGCCACATATTGTTGAAAATTGTTCTTCTAACTTATGCATCTTTCTCTGCTCAATCAGTTTTTTGATCATGCCATTGGTATTAATGTACCGCGCTCTCGGTTTCTTCCAGTCAAAGCAACTTCTGATCTGCTTCTTGTTCAGGTTACTCTTGCTTCTTAACCTGAAGGGATTTTTATAAGATACAGATAAAATATTCTCTCTCTGATTTCAATGCTCTCTAAAATTATCCCTTTGTCACCTTACAGTCTGATCTATACACCTTAGCTGATGGCTCAGTTATCCGAAATAGTGCTAGAACAAATCCTGCCAATCCTTCCATTGAGTTAGGGCCTGAGTTCAAGAAGGTAATGACCTAACAATCTCAGTGGGTGGTGTTGGATGAGCGAATTTTGCAGACACTAATTTCATTCTTTTATTTTCTTGACAGGTTGGGGACTTCTTGGGTAGATTCAAGTCAATCCCGAGCATCATTGGACTTGATAGCCTCAAGGTGTCCGGTGATGTATGGTTTGGTGCCAATGTTACTCTGAAGGTGTCACATTCTTACCCTTATGCCATCTGTTTCTAATTTTGCTTTTTTTTTTTTGCCTCGAGATTCTAATTTTGCTATTAGAACAGTAAACTATGGCACAATTCTTATATTAGGGAAGAATCATGTGCAGTTACCACCCCTCTGGGGTGGAAAGACTCTGACATTACTAGTAAATGCTCCTCACCTGACATATTTCATGTCAAATGGTTTGAAAATCTTTGAAGGGAAAGGTCAGTATTGCAGCGAAACCTGGAGTGAAATTGGAGATACCCGGTGGAGCAGTCCTGGAGAGCAAGGTAAAACACTAGCCTAGCCCGGGAACGCTCATTCTTTCAAGGCAACAAGCTGCATTCTTCGACCCCTCACTCTTCTCTTTTCTGCGTGTACAGGCAATCAATGGCCCGGAGGACATTTAAGTAGCTGCTTCTGGGAGTGCGTTAAAATTTTCGAATATCTAAATGGTTGATTAAATTAATAAAACCTAAAGTACGGAAAGATAATCCGAGAGTCTTGAGCTGTGTAGGCGGTTTTGCCAATTTTGGAATCAAATAAATGATGATGGAGACTTGTTTCGAGGACTGACTGCTCCTTGGGGGAGTAGCTTACAGTTCCACCACACTCTTTTCTTTTTGGATCAAATCCACCATATTCATTTTCAGGGAATAATATTGTGAAATTTTTTTTTTTGAGTTTCTGTTAAGCTCATCAATTCAGGTTTTTTCTTCCCCCTTTTCTTATTTTCCCCCTGGGCAACGGAGTTAGCTTGCACTTCCCTATGTTTTTATGGTAGAACAATGCCATCGAGAATCTGCTTTATAAGTCACGTTAACCCGCCAACTCGTGGTTGAATCCGTCCTTAATCATATCCAAATGAAATCTCAAATTTCAGGGCACGTTTAATTCCGTATGATAGACGTATTGAGTGCAGAAATAATCAAAGTTAACTAATAGGGTCCTAATTCGTTGTGCGGGGACGAAGGGACCTGTTCGGCGGTACGAAATATCCAACCCGCACTGACAATTTTTTCTTCGAGCCAGCATCTCACGGTTGAGCCCAAGCCCATCAGCCTTCGCGATTTATTACCAATATATATATATATATATATATATTTGGTTTACGTTCCATTTTTCCGTTTTTCATTTTAACCTTTCAGAAATGTTCTCTTTCTCCTCCCGCCAGTTTGAGGCGTATTGCGGTTCCAGCGAGTCCCCTTCTCGGTCAGCCTCTCAGCCTCTGCTCTGATCTTTCTTTCTGTTCTAGGAAGTCATCTTTCTGCTTCTCGTCATTTTGAGCTTGATCGCGCGATCGATTACATGTGTTCTTCCCGGCTGGAGCCCTAATTCTTCCATTCCATTGCCACTGCAATTCGCTTGAATACTTCTCATTTCCTTCTGAAGCTGATGGTTCTGTGATCCCAAGTACCAATTGAACGGAGAATTCGAATCCCAGTCATGTTCACCAATGATCGGAGGCAAGAAGAGCGCACAGGGAGATATGGAACTCCTCGATTGCAACATCTCCAGGTAAGCCCCTCTCGTTCTCGCCTTGAATTACAAAATATATCTCTCCCCCGCTCTTCTCCCTGTTAGATTCCGTCTTCAAGTGTGTATTGTGCTCAAATCTTCAGCTTATGAATAAAGATTTCGAGCTACTGAAGGTTTTGTGCTTGCGTAGCTCGAAGGATTACCTCTGGAAGCTGTAGCAATTGGCTACGGATTTGAAACTGAGTTGGAACAGGTCACTGACGCACTAATATAGCACTTGTTTTCTCTGAATATTTCTCAGGATCTGGTAACTCGATTCCAAAATGCTGGCGATGAAGGTAAGATCTGCATCCATGGACTTCCTCTCTGTCTTGCTTTGTTGTTAATGTAATACTGCATTCGACAACTTCTGTTGGGCTCATATTAGCGTTTAGACCTATGATTGCAAGGGTTGATCACGCTCTGTTGACGTAAAAGACAGGTTAAATCTAGTCTTTGCTACTTCTTGAGTGTGCAACGGACTATGTAAAAGGGTTTCTTCGGAATACAATGTGTCAGTGGTGATTGGTGTCTCTTGCAAATTTCTGTTTAACTGCTCATTCTTCCTTCATCCAACTATGAAATACTCCTCCACAGAGTGGTTCTCCTCTATAACGGCTCAAGTACTTTGTTATTCCTCCAACAAGGTCTAGTTTGTTGAAGTAAAATACTTCACCCTGACCCTGCCATTCCTCTGGTCTAGTCTTCCCCTTCCAATGGTTGAAGAGGTTGACCTGGAGTCCTTAAAACTGAGTTAGAATAGTTTGCTTGTTCTTTTGGCCAGTAATATTGCTAATGTACTTTCTCTGGAGTAATTTAGTATGTTGATCAGAATCTCATCTTTGGGAGTTTGTCTTATTCAGTTTTGTTTATTTTTCACCAGAAACAAAGGAAAAAATTGTCGCAAATTTAGCAAACTTTGCTTACGATCCTTACAATTACAAGTTCCTGCGGCAGGTATGATTCTTCAGTTTCTCTTTTTTGAAAATTTCAATCATTTGCCCTTCCTTATTCGGTGCCTAAACAAATTTACTCTGTGTACAGCTTAATGTATTGGAACTTTTCTTGGACTGCATTACTGAACCTAATGAGAAGCTCGTGGAATTTGGAGTTGGAGGAATATGTAATGCCTGTCCAGGTCGGTTCAATTGCTGTGAGCCTCCTGCATTTAACACCATTATGTTTCTCAATTGTTCCTTATTTCCGGTGCTTCTAAATGATTTGTCTTAGAGATGAAGAGTAACTAGTAATGAGCATATTGTTCTTTGTTGTGTTGATCGAGTTCTCTGCAGATCCAGCAAATGCTGCAATCATCACTCAGTGCAGCGGTGTCCCTCTCATTATTCAATGTCTATCAAGCCCTGTTAGAAATACCGTGAGTGATAAACGATCCCTATCCTTTGTAAATGCTTTGAATCTTGAGAGGGTTCCTTAATGTTGGATCAAAGGCCCGCAAGATTAAAACAAATATATGCCTAGTGAGGTTGATCTCTAGTAAAATGTGAAGTGACTTATTCACATATTGTACTGAAGTGGGATTGGAAAGTGAAGTGACTTATTCATGCTTACTGAATTAAACCCATGATTGACAGGTAAATTATGCACTTGGGGCACTCTATTACCTGTGCAATGAATCGAACAAGGAGGAGATTCTGAAGCCTGAAGTGATCGATCTCATCAAGAAGTATGCTGCCGCCGGAGCAGTCAATATCAGCTTCAGCAACCTTGCTAATGCGTTCTTAGAGGAGCACGTTCGGGAGAGCACATGACTGAAGGAACTTCACCGTTTTCGGCCCTTCTCATCCAGTTCAACTTGGAAAGGGCAATTAAAATTATACGGGAAGATCACTAACCCTCTATCAGCAGCGGAGTTGGTGAGTTAGGAAAATGGAGAAGTTTGGTGGCTGACAGAAAAAGAGATCTATAATATACGTATTTCAACTTGCGCTCAACCACTTTAAACTATATAATATACATCTCTCTCTCTCTCTCTCTTTCTAGGGTATATAACACATTATGTGTCTATCTGACTCGTCCGATTTTGAGTGTGTTAGACTTATAAAAGGGTAAAAGTCTTGTGATATAATTTTTTTTATGATCTTAAAACACAAAATTTGAATTCTTGCTTTAAAGAGATGAAGTGGTGAAATTCTTTATCCAAACTTGGAGAAAATTTGATTCAAGAATTATAAATTTATCATCACAATTGTTCAGATATTGATTGTATAAGAAAAAACATAACAAAAATTTGGCGTGATTGTCTTATGTGGCATTATTCATAATAGTCCATGTCATGTCTCCGTATGAGGTTTATTTTGATAATAATGTAATAAAAATCTCAAATGGAGTTGGTGGACTGATTTCATGGTCAATTATAAATTTAAGAGTTATTTGAATAATTTTTTTCTCCAAATATAATATATATATATGGAGTATCAAACTACTCTTCTATTAGTTTGATTTCACATGATTGCTCTGAAGATTCTTTCAACGATTTCATTGTGGCTGAAGTTGGTGGAGAGACAATGACGAAAAATCTGAAAATGGGAGAATAAAGTTATTTGGTGGAGTTTTGGGTAGATATTTTCCTGGAGATTTTTTTTTTTGTGGGGGCTGGAAAAGATATTTTGTTTCATTTCACGTTTGACTGACATGATGTTTGCCCGTCCGACTCCGTCGCTCTCAAGAGCAGCCGGGCACTTCCTGTCTTCGACCCTACACATGGCCATGGTACGCATGGTCCATCCTCCTCGCCCCTCTCCGCGCCTAGAATTTTAACGGCTAATTTCCCTCGTAGATATAATACTTATTGCAGATTTTGAAAATGATCAGTTGGCGTTTGGACTAATTGAAGTTAATTATAGGTGCATCCAGTTAGGGTTAGTGGCTAGTAGATTGATAATATGTAGTGGACTAGATCTAAGTTTAAAATCTTTTGGGATTAGTATTTGAGAATTAAAAATAAATATTGGGTTATATAATATATCATCTAATAAATTATTCGGTTATTAGGATATTAGATAGTATTGATATTACAAAGAAAATAAAGTGAGAAAGAAGAAGTTAACCTGATGTAATTCAACCTAACCCTAATCTCCCAATGCATCTTATTTATGTTTTTTTTTCCTTTTTTGTACGGACCGAAGGGACGCAGTTTTCCAGAGCACACAGCACCCATTTTCAAACTTGGCAACTCCCTGTAATCTTTTCCGTTTGAGTAATGGGGTTGGCCGTAGGCGTAATTATAATGAAAATCACTATCCAATTTCACCCACAAATGGAAAAAAAAAAAACAAATTTGAAATATTACTGTACAATGGCATCTAAGTAATTTCACTGGTTACCCTTTTCTTCCCTGCCCCCACCTCTCTTCCTACGGTCCTGTCAGTACATATTTCGCACCGTCACCGGCTGCTCCATTTGCGTGCTCGCTTGGTACTGTTGCAGTCTCTCTCTCTCTCTCTCTCTCTCTCTGTGAAGAGGCTCCGGAGAGACTGGTCTGGGCTGAGCTCGTGAGAGAGAGCACGAGGATTCTGAAAGAGGCTGCGAGCATGAGTTTCGAGAAGATCAAGGTGTCCAACCCCATCGTTGAGATGGACGGTCAGCTCTCTCTCTCACTCCTCTGTGTGTCTGTGTGTGCTGCGGTGCTGGATCTCGTTCTCCGTTGACCTTGAGTCCCACATGTGATGGAACTATGACTCAGAGTCAGGATCTTACTGTCACTTGTATTCTTCCCGGATCTTGGATTGGTGTGTTTCAGGGGGGATTACCCAATCTTAGATCACTTGCTGCTTAGCTTGAAAAACCTCGATATTCTCGAGATGGATATTCGGAGGAGATCTAGATCCGGCACCGCACCTTTGAATTTGTTCTCTTGAATATTGTCACCTTTTTTGAGGTCCCATGATTGTTGAATGGCGTGGCTTAGTGTGCTCTCAGATTTAGCTGCTGCTTCCCCTGGAGACTTTTTGCTTGATTTCAGTAATAGATTAGTCGCAATATAGTCTTCTGCCAATCTGGTTTTGATCCTGTCATATGTTAATATCTCGTTTTTTGTCTCTTTATTTCAGGTGATGAAATGACAAGAGTGATTTGGCAAATGATAAAAGACAAGGTGAACCAGTTAGAGAACAATCTCGCTCCCATCTTCTGGAGTACCTGCTTTAATTATTGAGATACTGTGGATATTTAGACCTTGCTCTTGGATCTGTGCAGCTTATTTTCCCTTTCCTGGATTTGGATATCAAGTACTTCGACCTTGGACTTCCAAATCGTGATGCCACTGATGATAGGGTTACTGTTGAAAGTGCAGAAGCCGCTCTCAAGTATGTGAAGATTAATTTCTTGATAAAAAAGGAAACGAAACCTCCCCTTACTGGAAATCTTTTATGGCTTCTTCGGGATATTTTCTTTTGCTATTTTTGAGTCTATGGAGGACAATTGTTGATGATTGGTCCCTCATGTTAGGTACAATGTGGCTATCAAGTGTGCAACTATCACCCCAGGTATAGATTATCAGGTTCGGTAAATAAAAGGTATTTCTTTGCTTAATAGCTGCAAGTAGCTGATATTGATACATTTTATCTCATCAATAGATGAAGCTCGAGTCAAGGAGTTTAACCTGAAGCACATGTGGAAGAGTCCTAATGGGACTATCAGAAACATTTTAAATGGTCAGTTAAGGATCTGTTGTACTGTTGCCTTTTCTATCTGCCTCAAGCTACCCTTTGGTTTACATTATCATACTGAAATGGGATTTTGCCTCAGGAACTGTTTTTAGAGAACCTATCCTATGCAAAAATGTACCCCGACTTGTCCCAGGTACTTCTTTGCTTTATCTCTTTTTCTTGATTTACGTTTCTATTTGTGGTGAAGTCTGAACCTTGCCAATTTTGATGCTGGCTCTCAGGTTGGACAAAGCCTATCTGCATCGGAAGACATGCTTTTGGTGATCAATATCGAGCCACTGACACAGTTATCAAAGGAGCTGGAAAACTGAAACTTGTTTTTGGTAAAGTGGTTACTTAATGAGATTTATGTCAGTTCTGTTTGAATCAAGGCTATCTTTCAGTGCTCTCATGTTTGCATTGCCTAAACAATCTCATGTTGCATTCCACATTTACACAGTGCCGGAAGGAAAAGATGAGAAGACTGAACTCGAAGTCTATGACTTCACTGGTGCTGGCGGAGTTGCACTATCCATGTATAACACTGACGAGGTAATTCTCACTAGGCTGTGCCTCTTGTTTTGTATAGTCAGTTATTTACATTTTAACTTGAGAATTTTGTTTCTGCTGCAGTCCATTCGTGCTTTTGCTGAGGCATCAATGAGCACTGCTTATCAGAAGAAGTGGCCCCTTTATCTTAGTACCAAAAATACTATCCTTAAGAAGTATGATGGCAGGTATGAAACTTGCATTTCATCTTCCTGGGTTGTTGTCCAACTTTTGTCTATCATGTTTTACCTTGATTTTTGTGAATATATTTTGGAACTATCCTTTTGCTTGTTTATCTGATTCAGTATGTATGTCTTCCTTGAAGATTCAAGGACATATTCCAAGAAGTCTACGAGGCTGGCTGGAAATCAAAGTTTGAGGCTGCTGGAATATGGTAGTACATGTTTCTCATTCTCTGAATTTCCTTGATGTTTTCTCAATTCTCATTGACTTCTTCTGAACTGATTTGAAGGTATGAACACCGTCTGATCGATGATATGGTGGCTTACGCACTAAAGAGCGAAGGTGGTTATGTGTGGGCGTGTAAGAACTATGATGGAGATGTACAGAGTGATTTCCTTGCTCAAGGTTTGGGGTCCGCCATATGGTTTGGAGTGTTTATTTCATATATCTCTCTCCGTTCTTTTCACCATTTATCTCCTGCGGATGACCATTGCAGGTTTTGGGTCTCTTGGTTTGATGACTTCTGTGCTGGTATGCTGTTATACTACCTCTTTTTATAACATGCATCTTGATCAAATATTAGGATGAGATCGTGATTCCATAGATATACATACACATACATGCATACACCTTGAGGTTGAACTGTAAAAATTGCAGCAGCTGATATGAAAGCAGGGATATAAATTTGTTGAGTTCAATTTGTTCAGGTGTGCCCTGATGGAAAGACAATAGAGGCTGAAGCAGCACATGGTACAGTCACTCGCCATTATCGGGTCCATCAGAAAGGAGGGGAAACAAGCACAAACAGTATCGCCTCTATATTTGCTTGGACTCGAGGGCTTGCTCACAGGTAGACCAATACACTTGGCCATTTGTTTTTCAATTTAGGTCGTTTTCATCTTCGCATATTGTTGCAAATAGGTTTTCAGGGTATGTTTATTTTGTGCTTGATAGATATATGTACTGATGACAGGGCCAAGTTAGATAACAGTGCTAGACTCCTTGATTTCACCGAGAAACTGGAAGAGGCTTGCATAAGAGCAGTGGAATCAGGAAAGATGACCAAGGATCTCGCTCTCATTATCCATGGGCCTAAGTATGTACATCTGGGAATAGTCCCACTCGCACTCGAATTTTTCTCAACTCATCCATTAAACATACTGGCCTTTATGATTTAGCCTTTCTCGCCTTTTCCTATGTAAATCAATAGTAGAAAAACATTTGTTATTATTATCATTGCTATTCCTATGGTTTTGTTTCCCCTCAAAACATCTCTTTCTCGTTCTTGATACAGGGTCACTCGGGACAAATACCTGAACACTGAGGAGTTCCTCGATGCTGTGGCAGCTGAGCTGAGGCAATGCTTTCCTGCTAAGCTCTAGATTTGGTGGATTCTCTCCATGTGAGCTTTCTGTTTACTTGCTCATTCCTTTCCTAAATAACTAGGAAACAGCTGTCTTAGATTGGGCCAATGTACACATCTTCTTGAATTCAATTTGCATTGTTGTCTTCGACTGGACAACCCAAGAAGGTGGCTTCACTGGCCCTTTGGATAAAAAGGAAAGGACATTTTGTAGTTATATGGCAACACCATTAACATGTGAAATCTTCACATTGAGAGTTCAATTGGGATACTGGTTCTTGTAATCTTACATCTGTATTTGCTGTGAAGTTCGATTCTGCCACTTACTGCAGCTTATTGCAGGTCTGGCTGACAGCAGAGGCTTAGAAAACTACCCACCATTAATCAAATAAGGATGGATTCGAGCTGGAGTCAAAGCATGCATTCTGATGGAGTATTTTTTTTTTCCCAATTAAAACCATGTTTTAATGGATACATTGGACAAATTTGCTTGCTTGTTTCGGTTGAATTTGAACTCGGATATTCCAGCTGCTGTTCATCTCAATGCTTTCATCCAATATGAGTAGGGAAGCACTCTCACATTGCATCTGAAAATTTCGTTCATTGCATTGCTTACATTGCTAATTTATACTAGCCATTTGGTTGCCCTACGAGGGCAAACGGCATAGCTAAGCCGTCTCTGAGACACAACAGAAATGGCAACATATCGTGCCGTGCAATATGGCAGATTGGATCCCCTCGAGGAATCCCGAAGGGGGGATGCAAGGAAATGTTTCATCCGTGATGTGGATGAATGCCGGCGCCTTTCCATCCAAGAAAGCCTCTCCACTGCCTCTGGGAATTGTAGAACTAATAATCCTTGTCCCAACTTCTGCCTCAATTATCAGATTCAAGTCACCCGTACTCAGTCGTAGGTTGTGCCAATGATGTGCTATCGAATTGTACTAGCGATGTGTGGCAGACATCCCAAACCGTATTCATTCGATCTGCCTTGCCTTTGCGCTGTCCTATGAAAGTCAAATTGTTCCCCTTAGATGAATTATTATATCGAACACGGCACGGTCTTTTGCGCACTATTTAACTTCATATTGCTATCCTTATTGTGGAACCCGCATCGCTTCAACTAGGAGGGTGTTCTGGTCATTTCATATGTTACAAATAGAGATGTTAGATGGGCCGAGTTGGCCTGGAATTGGCCCAGTCTTATTGGGTTGAGAGATATTTACAAGTCAAGCTTAACCTGTTGAAATAAGATTGGCATGGAGGGACCGGTGTGGGCCGTGCGGCCATCGGACCGGACGAACTTAACCGAGCTGGCCGTGGGTGGGACAATAGGGGCGTTCAGGTCATTTCGGAAATATTTTTTTTTTCTGAAAAAATAGATATAAGCTGGAAATTGTCCGAAAGTGAAATTCAGATCTGAAAAATCACGAAAAACCCTAACCGGTGGGATCTCCTCCCTGAGCGTCCGCCGCGGCTGCCAACCGGGTCCACTCTTCTATCCCCGCTCGCTTTCCTCAGCCCCTGTGGGTCTCCCCGGTGCCCCATCTTCCTCAGGTCGACCCCGCCCAGTTGTTTGCCTGCCGTTGCAGCTGCTTGCGCTCCCGGTTTAGCCGTCGTTCTCCCCCAGTGTGCACGCTGGTGCTGTCAGGAACTTTTGATTATATTACCCTTAGGCTCGATTGCCGTCCTTAGCCACATCGTCTCTGGCCTGGTAGTTCTTTCTCTCTCGTTTCGATTCGTTATCGGTTGTTGAGCAATGGCCGATTCTTCCGATTTTCTTCCGCTTACGTTGAAAAATTTTGTAACTGCTTGTATGGAAAACATGCTGCTTCTTATCTTAAAGAAAATGTAGGCTTTTTACCTCAATAGTGTTGCCAAATTTACATTTTAAACCGTAAGATTTGCTAGTGCAGGCTTTCTTGGTTGGGTAATTGAACCGAGGAGATTCTGTCTGTACAACGAGGGGACACGTCTAGATGGAGGACTGGGGTAAGCCATCTTTAGTTTGTTGTTGTTGCTCTTTATTCTTTTTCCTATTTGGAGCAAGTTTATTGGCATAGATGTTCCACTATAATAGCGACAGTGCATGTAATTGTTTTTCAAGCTGCTGGGAATTGAGGGGACTCATTATTATTTCCCATTTCATGTTTGTATTCAATTTAGTGATTGATAGTTGTCTGTATCAGAGGATGAACAACTTCCACCTGTACACTCTAAGGAGCAACCTAAAAGCAAATGGGATGATGAAGATGTGGACGAAGATGATGTAAAGGAATCATGGGAAGATGAAGATGAACCAGCTCCTGTATGTTCCTCAATAAGCGTTGTGCTGTTCCTCTTAATCATTTGATCTCGCAATATCCTCGCCCTCTCATGGAAGCATAGTTTAGTCTTTATCTGGTCTAGCTTGTTAGCTGAATATTTTTGATTTTTTTTTCTCTTGGTTTGGGTGTAAGATGCTTTGTTTAATAAGCTATATGAGATCCTAAGTAATCCTTTTGGTCATTCGTGACATGATTTCTTCCAATCATTGCTAGTTGAAAGATAACAGATGATCTCTTCAAGTTTCTACTCAGGAGTTATTTCTAGTCTTTAGATGATGTTGGATAACCTTCATAGGCTATTATTTCTGCTAAATGGCAAATTTGAATTTGTATCTGTGTGCTTGGCTTGGTTTGCCAAAAAAGAAAAGAGTATGGACAAGAGATGCCAAGTTTATGGTTTACATATATGTGGATGTGCCATGTGTAAGAGTCTACTAGTCACCATTTTCAGTTGCAGACCGCATATGATTAACATTAGGGTGATGTTCACTTGCTGATATCTAGGGTGAAGTGAATAAAGATCACATACATCTGTATAACTTGCTCTATTATTTGCCAGTTGCTTTTGTCCTTTTTGGAATTTTTATGAGTCGCTTAGGATTTTTGTCTTAGGCACCTGCACCACTACCACCTGCTGAAAAGGCTCCAAAAAAGACTGCAGCCAAAGCTGCTGATATACAAGAGAAAGCTGTACAAGTTTCAAAACAGGAGCCACTAGATCCTGTTGCAGAGAAACTTCGCCAGCAAAGGTTGCTCACTATTTTTCTTTACTGGTTTTGTTATATGGCGCTTTCCTCACATTCAGGTGAAGTTCTCTTCAGAAGTGTTTATGGAACTGCTTCCACAATTAGTCTTTTCTTGTTCAGTATGGTTTTCTGTTAATAGTTATCTTTGTCCAAGTGACTGTACTCTGAAAATCTATTTTCAACAGCCTCAACTGTCATCATGTTTCTTGACCCTGAATTCCATGTGTTGTTTGCCGGTTGTGCAGGCTGGTTGAAGAGGCTGATTACAGGTCAACTGCTGAGCTATTTGCAAAGAAGGGTGATGAGAAGACCTTGGATAATTTTATTCCCAAATCTGAGAGTGACTTCTTGGAGTATGCAGAATTGGTCTCTTACAAGCTCCATCCATTTGAGGTGAGGTTCTAATTTGTGTAACTACTCTAGTATCATGTAGTGTAAACTTGAATGTTATGGATCACTTCATAATGTTAATGTGTTATGCAGAAAAGCTACCATTATATTGGTTTGCTCAAGGCTGTCATGAGACTTTCTATGACTTCCTTAAAAGCAGCTGATGCCAAAGATGTTGCATCATCTATCACAGCAATTGCAAACGAAAAACTAAAGGCAGAGAAGGAAGCAAATGCTGGTAAAAAGAAGACAGGTAGGTGTCTGTTGCCTTGTCAGAAATTGACCAATAGGCATCTATTTGCTGCAAACTTTGGTGTCATTGGAAATCCTAATGTGCTTCTTATTGCATCTTCCCTTGAAAACTGTTGGCCATGTTGGAGACCCTTAACTTTCTCTTTGCTCTGTGGCTCTCGTTTCTCTATGTTCAGGGGCAAAGAAAAAGCAACTCCATCTTGATAAACCGGACGATGACATGGCGGTTAACACCTATGATGATGTGGATGACTATGACTTCATGTGAGTTTCTGTCTCTCAAACTTTGCAAAGCCTGAGCATCGACCATTCCTTTCCTGGAGTAGAGATAACGAAAGTAAAAGGGAGAGTGAACACGCATCCTGAGTGAGTTCATGAGTTCACGGATCATTGATCATACTGAGAGTTAGCATCCCATGGCCTGCCAAATAAGGGAAATCAAGAGTGTTCTTGTGTATTTCACTTCTTTTTTTTTGTATTTTTTATTGTCCGACCTTTTAATATAGAATTCGGGGTATTTTCGTTCTTTTTTTGGGGCTTTGATCCAAGCATTGTTCTGTGCTCTGATTGATCTTTAGCAAGGATCACTGGCGGAAATTTCGAATTCAAAACAGTTGGGATTTCTTTCAGTGTCGACACGAAACAACTGTTGCTCCTTTGGATCGAACTACTGCCATGGTGGACTCGTTGGCCTATGCTGCTGTACCTTGTGTCTGGCGCTCTGAGGCTTATCTGCTGTCAGTTGATGGGTATCCCAGTGCCATTGTCCGGGTAAAATACAGTGGAAGGGGTCTTGGTCTGATCACGGTCAAGGGATTGAACAAAATCTCAGTAGCTATCAAAAAATTAAGTGTGTTTCGACGAAATCTATATCAAATGATGTCGGCAGATTTGGTCCTCCGGGTGGCACGGGAGTTGTGATCGTGCATTGAACATGTGGATGAAGGGCTCCACCTTATTTAAAATTTTATTTAAGATCAACCAACTAACCGGTCCAATTCGTGGCTCCCGCGTACCACTTGTACATGTGTCTCTACGCTGTACGTTGCTCGGCTCCCCGATTAAATGAAATCCAACACGGCCACTTCCTAACGGCAGATGGATTTTTTTTTCTTTTCCTTTCTTTTTTCCGGTTTACATCGAAGATCACGGTTCATATGAATCGATTCGGTTCGAATCTCAATTAATTAGGATTCAACCACTGGTTTGTACTGAAAGAAGCAGTAATTTCTTCACTAAGCATTGGTAATGTCAGTATGTGGTCTGCTTCCTTCTCTTTTTAGACCGTCTGCTGCTGTACTACTTCATTCTTCCTCTCCTTCTTCTTCTTCAAGCTCAAGCTTTTCAGAGTCAGTCGAGTCCCGATCCTCCTCCTCCTCCTCCTCCTCGCGCCCGAAAATGGATGAGAAGGAGAGAGTTAACGGCGACCGAGTCGTGTTCGGGGATGCCGACGATGACAAGTCCTCCCTCCACGGCGTCGTCTATGCCCTGATCGCCACCATCCTATTCCCCGACCACACCAGCCCGGCCGCCGGCGAGTCTCTCCTACGGCGCGCCAAGCTTTCCTTCTCCCACAACGGCCCTCTCCTCCCCCAGGCTTCTCGTAACTCCGGGCGCCATCTCCTTCACTGGACTCGCCAGGGCTCCCCTCTCCGCGCTCTCCTTGTCATCTCAGTGAGTTCCTCCTTCTTGACCTCTCTTTCTGCTCTCTTTCGCTCTTTTATTAACCATTTCAACTGTCAAGAGATAATCATTAAAAAAAAAAAAACACTGTCAGGAGTCTCTCTGTTATTCATGTCGAAGTTCATGACTCCGTTCTGGATTGAAGCTCTTCCCTACCGATTCCTGGGTAGTGAGGTTGCTTTTAATCCTCCACCTTGTGCTTTCGTGTTGTGTTCTTTTGATTCAACTCGTAGGCCTATGGAGAAATCAGTGGCTATCGTGTAGCTGCGCCAACGTAAACCTGATATGTTATACAGTTACACTCTGATCGCTGTGTTATCTTTACGTGCTTCCTTCCTTTTGTCTGAGCCTCGGATTGTACTATATACGAATTGAGATAGAACTCCGTTGCTCTGAGTCTGTTTGGGATTTTTTCCCTCAGTTTCAATACTTTTTAGGCCTTGCTCATTGATGGGTGTATTTCGCTGTGATGCTGTTGTCCTGACTACTTCCTGGTCTCTGGACACTTGAATTGAGTCTGCTAAAACATGGAAATAATTGCATAGACGAGATACATAATGATTTCAGCTGCCTTTTGCACTTGGGAAGCAGGATAGCAGCTGATCAACTTGTCTTCCACATCACCACTGGCGAATATTCAGTTATCAATCAGTAATTTTTCTGTTTCAATTACGAAGAAAGGAATCACCTTTTCCATTTTTTTAAATTGCTAGTAGATAGGCTCTCTAGGTAGCTCATCTCTTTCAGCTCCAGTCAATGCGTTGTAAGTTCACTTTTGCAATGCAGGTCATCCGGTACTGCCTTTTTTTCTAACATGTGAAAAATAAAAATATGTGTTCTCCCTTGTAGACTCAGTTATGGTGCATATGAAACTTTTAGAGGCAACTCGATTTGTTCAATGCTTTTCAATCTAGCATCCACAAGTCTTAAAGAGGGGCCTGTAGGAACCTTTTATCTTTTAATCAGGGCATGACACCATTTGGGGTTAAAGAGTATAGAAATATCTATGATTACATCATATTGATAGCTGTAAACATTTTATACTCACCTTTCCTTTTGCACTCTTATGATCATACCGTCCCATCTATCCCTGATTTCTGATAGGTCTTCCAATTAATTACAGACATCAAGATATCTATCAGACTTAGAGCTATGAATTAAATTCCTTTTTCAGCATATTCGTTGATCTAATAGCTAATAGCTATAATATCTAATTGAGGCGTTGATGGTCCCCCTTCCTTTATGCTTCACATGTACAAAGAATTGCACTTATCTCTTTGCTCCACCAATTTTATTGTTCAATCATATGGAAAAAGGCCAATAATTTTCTTCCTTTCTCCATTTCTTTGCTGGAAACCTATCTATACGTTGCTATATAATTTGGACTTGTCCTGTTCTGTTTCCAGCTCAAATGAATAGATGCTTGTGACACACTTCTTAGTGCCTCTTGGCTTCTGTGCTATTGTAGGTTGGAACGATTGTACTCATCGCCTTGACAGGAATCATGGTGTTTATGCTTTTCTTTCTAGCAGCCACGGTCAATGCCATTATCATCTCTCTTTTGATGTCATTGGCTGCAGCAGGTGGCTTCTTGGCTCTTTTCTTTGCCTGTGTCACAGCTATATATATTGGGGCTCTAGGGGTTGCCATATTCTTCATATCCACTGCGACATTTTTCACAATTGCAGGCGTGCTTGTGGCTGCAGGTATCTTCTCTTTCTTTTGAGGCCTATCATGTTCTTTGTTCTATGCTCCATATATTAGGTGTAATTGCTATTGCATAGAATTCCTTTCTGCAATTGCACTTTCTGATAGTTGATGGGTGGAAAACACTGAGTAATTTGTCTGTCTAATAGGAAAATTAGTTTTAGTTTCTGTGCATGCAGTTTGAAAGTTGCTTAAGTACTTTCTGGAGCTGACATTTGAACGTAGGACAGCAAGATCCAGGTTGATTCTACCCGAGCTGGTTGAATCTAGGCTGAAACTGTCTGGTGCTGACCAATCTTGGCCAGTTACATTGGTCACCACTGTGCTAATAAGTCTATGGAAAATATTTTTGGTAGTGGCTCCAGCAGCCTTGCGTTAGCTGCAGAGCTCCATCAAAACATAAAAAGAAAATGATTTATGTTGTATAATCTAACACAAGAAAATGAATCATTTTTGGGAGTACTGCCGAAACACGGAAGGAATGTCAATCTTGTTTCAACAGTGGAAGTAAACTAAATTTAGGTGAAGTTTTTCCAAATGAATATTTCTACCTGGAAAAACCAATTGTGTAAAAGAAAAAAAAAAAAAAGGGAACCCTTATTATGTCATTAAACTATCCATTGAAAAGTTTGGGTTCAGTTAATGGAACTTGTCATCTAGGATATCCGGATGTTCTTTCTATTACAAGTTCATTGCTTAAGCATCACCGAGGAAACTATCCTTCCCTTAAATCCTTTACCAACTAATTGATCTCAATGAGTTCTTTGGAGGTTTTCCTAATGGGGGCAACTGACTCAAGCTCTAGGCATTTTACTCGACTGCTATTACTTCCTCCAGAATTGTTGACAATGAAAAGTTCTACTGTTGAAACAGGCTGGGTAGGCTTTTTCTGGACCGTATGGCTTGCAATGAAGAAGAGTATGGACCTGGTTAAGCACTCTCTATCTGCGACTGGATCAGCAATCTATACTGTGAGCAGGTACTCCCGTTGACACCAAGCAGATGGAACCTGAGACTGAAGCCACTGTATGATCGTTGCGTCGATTATTTCAGGGTGTATAGTCATAGTTTGTCTCGATGTGGGTCTAATATCCTCTTTCCAGGTTCTGCTCACACCTGTGTACTTCCTGTCTGTGAGGGAAGTCCAGGATTGACAGGTCCACAGATGTATTACATATTCGGATCTATCATCTCTTTTTTTCCGGTTCTGTCGCAATTATCCTCTGTCTACAAAAGGAAGTCTCGGGTCAAGAGGTCCTCCTATGTGTTGTGTACTTGGATATTCTGTACATTTGTCTTGTAAGATTTTGGGAGCTCATATATAGATGCAAATCTACTTTCTGTTTCCTGTTGAATGCCTGATCATAAGTGATGGATGCAATCTTGACAGCCACAGACATGCCAGGATGGGAGGGGGAAGAAATTTAAAGTCAGATGCAATAATCTGGATGGAAATTCTGTGAAGGAAACCCCTCACTAGCTCTCCCGACTCCCAACTTACATATGGCATCTCTTTTCTTTTCATGGGGCTGGGCCCAGTCCAAAACAATCTTCAAATGCCCAAGACCGATAACACATATCTGCACACCACAGGGCAATCCTGCGCCTTCTCCCCTCCGATGTCACACCGCAATCCTCCCAAGCCTTTTGCTGTCTTTTATCTGCTCGACCATGTACCAAACTGAGGGGATCTGGAAACCGAGAACAAAACAATTCAGGCACATCCATGTGTTCATACATCGGTGTCGAGCGTAATTTGCTATCCATGTTCCTGTCCCCGCCAGTCCGGTCTTCCTAACGTGAACTCTAAGCTCGGGTTGCTGCAGTGTCCGTTCGAGCCATAGTAGCTCTTCACAATAGTCGTTGGATCCGTTTCCTGCCATATATATATACAAGAAGCCACAGAAACATTACTAGTATCAGAGTGCATTCGATCCCGTTAGAGACAGTATGGTTGAGATGAGAACATACTTATTATCTCTCCACAGAACCCTGTGAATGCGCGGTTTGAGAGGTCAAAATGGGTATAGGTTCATTCACCAAAATCCATAATTAATCGTTGAGTTATACGACATGTACCTCGATCCGGTGGATACGTGGTGGTCTGATCCCAGATATATCATCATGCCAGCCTTCTCTACCGCTGATAGTTCAATGAACATAAGATTAACATAACAGAAAGTTAGCCATACACTAGCCAATTAACTCCCGAGCAAATTGCATGCGAAAGTGATTCATTAGAATCCCTGCACATAAGCATCGTCGATACTCTCGCAGCTCTTTCCCTATGTACCGAACAGAATCTTTGACCTTTGGGGTATTGCCTGCAGGTTTATCTTAAATGTGGGAATATTCTTTCATTAATCCCTTTCTGATGTGTATGCCATAGCCTCCTCGCGTGGAAGGAATGATAAGAATCCCCACTTTCTGTTAAATATAGTCCATAACTTTACATATGTTTATTGAATTATATATTGCAGTAAAAAGCATATATCTACTTTATACATGTGGTTTTAGAACAGAAAGAAGGAAAGGCCTATGAAACGTTTATTGGACCGATGGTTTGGTCAACTTTGCCACGTGCCATTAGATACCCTCACTCGACAACTGCTCATTAACACCGATAAGTTTTCACTATGTCTATAAGAGGGTTGAACCTATATCCAACAAAAAAGTTTGAACTAGTAGAGTAGTGGCACTGGGTATCTCACATGCCACGGATCATTTTCTCTCAAACTTCCCATATGATATTCTTTACACCTCAACAGCATGCGGCATATTTTGTTGCTTTTCTCATGATATCCGATGTCTATACATTTCGGGTTACCATCTGCATCTGCC
Source organism: Sonneratia alba (assembly GCA_900174645.1). NCBI lineage: Eukaryota > Viridiplantae > Streptophyta > Magnoliopsida > Myrtales > Lythraceae > Sonneratia > Sonneratia alba. The sequence continues at coordinate 2,322,211 of FWPY01000071.1, forward strand.
GTCTTTCTTCCAAATCTCGTCACTGACTTTCATTTTCTAATTTGAAGAGCTCAATTCCTTTCCAGAATGAGCCAATACCAAAGGAAAATGAGTGGGTCAGAGAGCTCGTCGGTATAGCTAATGGTGGTGCCTTTAGAGAGAACCCTTCCCCCACTATTCTGGAATGTTATGCACAGTGAAGTTCAACGGAGTAACGTAAAATCAATAAGGGTTTTCGTCAAACAGTTGATCAGGATTTCCAAAATGAACCAATACCAACCGCTCATTACCAATTTGGGTTGATTTTATTCACATAGACAAACGTGGGCATATGTTAGAATGGTTCAAAGATGGTACCTTGAAATGTTACTCCAAAAGGCATTACTGGAAGAAGGTCGATTGGGTTCTTGCTGTGTGCCCGAGTAATCTAACAACCCTCTCGGATCAGGAAATCTTCGGGAGCCACGATCAGCAGTAGTTCCGATTGCAGAGAGATCATCTTCTCCATCTGATTGACCTTTTAATCAAACGACACCAAATACGTCAAATCTTACATCCATACTCTCAATTTGAGTCATAGATGTGCGAGCCATCGAAGAAATGTATATAAAAATGTGGGTGATGGGAACTAAAGAGAGGAAAGAAAAGTGTAGGGCAAGTAGAAATGTCTGCTAAGGAAATGGCTTACCTGATGAAGCCGTGGACTTTTCGGTCGTCTTTACGGTTCGATACATCTAGAATCAACCATGAAAAAACACTGCATCAATGTACCACTTCAACTGGCAATATAACATACGAACTGATGTGTACCAACACAGCTGATGTTGCGAGAAGGAATTTGAAGAGCACTTAATATGTAACACTAGGATTATCACGTTTGTGCTTGTCTTGGATTCATCAGCAGCATAAATCACGAGGTTGATATTTGATAAGGTTGTGCAAAAGTGAATTGTGATATATAATTGAGAAATGATGACTACGTTTGCCTTCCCCATAAACCTTAGACTCTCATGCTCTCTCCTTTTCTCTCTCTGTAAATTTCTTCTTTCTAAAAGCAGAAAAGCTGTCTGCTCGTTGTCGGAATTGAGTCAGCCTCTCATCTCAGCTCTTCTCACCGGTCATCATCAGTGACCCATATATTTACAAACTAGTCCTCCACTTAATCACTCAATCAATCTTCACACTTTGCTTCCTTACTGTTGTTTCTACTTGGCATTGGCTAATACTTGCCCTGCAACGAAGAGCGTTGCATCGAGCCCTTTAAGGTTCGCGACAGATGTTGTGAGTTACAGTAAAAAAGGGGTGTAAAATATGAACACTTTCTGCATTTCTTAAGTTGCTGCACAGAATTGATTAAGAAAAACCTTCTAACTAAGGTTGTAGGAATTAGTAATGGGTACTACATATTACCTGTAGATGGCTCTTGACATGAGCAAGAGTGAGATCCTTCTCGCCCATCAGCTCAAGAACGGACTTCGGGGTCGCTCCTGAAATACCCAGGACGGCGAAGGAAAGGAGAAACCCGAGAACAAAAATGAAAGAAAATTGAAAGTCAATTGGTTTAACGATCAAATTCCAAAGGGTTAGATTATTCTATTCTAAATTGTAATAGTGAGATATGTGTTTGTATATATCTAGATCATGCTAACTAATTAGTATTTGTAGAATTTACTTTCATGGCCTCCCAGACGTTCGACGGCATGGACGAATCGAGCATGGAGAGTGCTTGTCCAGCGCATTCGAGGAGCCCTCATGCTCCGCCTATTGGGAATCCTCGCCATGAGTCTTGATCTCATCGCTCCATTGCTAGACATCTCTGACGTGTTTGTGTACTGATGGTGGTGAGGTAGCCCTAACCCACTGTATAACTTGGCAGCATAGCCCCGCGAATTGGTCCCGATGGCAGTCCCGGAGTTTAAGATCGACAAGGGATCGGAACCTCCCCCACCAAAATATGGTGAAGAAGCTGAGGGCGAGTTTGTAGCCGTCAGATGGAGTGGTGCCGTCTGGTAAAGGCTGGGGAATCGACGGTTGTGATAGACCGGAATCCCTTTAATCGGCCTCAGGCCATCCAACGTGTCGGCCACTGGAACCCTGCTGTCGAGGTGAAGATGGTGAGCGCGCCGGAGATGATGATTTTGGGGTTGCCGCTGCTCTTCTCCTCCGGCCATAATCATACCAGAACTTCTTCGGCACATATCATTAGTATGGCCTACACCAATATTACCGACACTCGGTGCGAGAGACAGCCCTGTGTAAGTGTCGCAGTTTATGTTCGATCTTGGAGGTCCGTGGTCGGGGCTGTCATCGAAAATCGAAGAGGAGGGAGCTGGTAGGCTGATGTTTAGGGAAAGATCAGGAACTTGTGGAGGGTTTGAGTGCAAGTTTTCCATAAAAACCCCACCTTCCAAAGGCATTTCTTCCTGTCTTCTTCTTCCTTGCTGCTGTGCTTATGGAATGACAGATTTATATCTGCAGCAGAGAGCACACCATGAGGAAGAAAGCCTCAATCCATTTTTTTGCGATTTAATTACAAAATTAAAAAAAAAGACATGATAGGAACAAGTTAAGAGGAATCAACTGACGAAGTGAGGTAATGAGCTTTGTTGAGATTCAAGCATGCATCTTCTTCAGCAGACATGCCCTTCTCATTACATCGTACGAGAGAGAGAGAGACACACACACACACTCACACACACACACACACACACACAGAGGTTGAAAGATGTGGGAGAGTGCTGAAGACGACGGGAGTGTAACTGAAAAAGAAAGCAAATTTTTGGGTTAAAAAAAAGGAAAAAAAGGGGGGAACTGTTGACAATGAGAAATCAAGTGGGGGAAGAGCATATGGAGGAAAATGACAATAGCTTAGGGGAAAAGAACATACCCATTTGGACATTGATAGATATACAATTTCAAGTGTATGATGTAATAACATTAATCTTCCCTTAAAATTAAAAAAATCCTGTATTCCGTATTCTTCAGTTTACTGTTATTATTGGGTCACCATTTGGTCAGCGCATTCAACCAAAGGCAGAAAAAAAAAAGAAGTCACCTTCGGAGATTTTTCCCTTCCCCGGAGACGACGGGATCAAAAGAAAAAGAAGATGAACAGTAGAGAGAGAGAGAATGAAAGCCAGACATGTCTGCGATCCGATGCGGTGCGGTACGTTTCAATATTTCTGTACCCTCACGATCCGAGCCGTAGACGATCAAGATGTATGCGGTTGCCCCCGGCCTGACATTATTATTCGGGCTTTTAATTCGGGAGAGAGAATAGCAGTCGCTCGATCAGTGACGACTGTACAGGAACCCGATCCCCGATATACGCACGATAGAACAATTCGAAGGCTTTTTTTTCCTATTAAATAAAAATAAATAAAATATATATAATTGAATGAATTAATAGAGCAAGGTTTGATAATGAATTATTCAAAAATTTTCAAGAACAGATGGAACAAGCTGGAATAATAGTATTTGACTCACCATGCATAAATTCTTTTTTTTTTTTATAAAATTTGAAATCAATATGTTACATAAAGAGATAATATAATTTAATTATGAATCTTCCACGTTTATCATGATTATGCATCGATCATGTGCAAATATGTGGACCCATTGACCTCTGACAAGCTCGACGGAGACCCACAAAGAGCCATTTCTTTGTTAGCTATTATATATATATGCACATATTATCGGCCAACATCGCTGAGAATCTTTAGGGAAAAATCATTGGTTTCGTGTTTCATTATTGGATAGGAAAGTTGATGCACTTACTAGGGGACGAGCAATGCACTTGCGGGTAACAAAGGTCCCTTCAAGGAATTCTGAATTTCTAGTATTCTAATCACAAGTAGGATAAGATGTACACATTTCTTCCCAATTCCCAATTTCATCCTCCCAAGTATTCCCCCTTCTAATCTGCCCTCCACATTACCACTCCTGACAAAGTTTTGGGTTTTATTATGTCTTCCTTCCTCCATCTTATAAAATGTACTCACAGAGCATTGACTGACCCATTAATCTCTCTTCTCCATCTTCTAGGTTTCTCGAACCCTAGGCAAAATAGTTGCATTTGTCTAGCTGATGAATCACTGAGTAGATAAACAATTCGACCCACATGAGTTGTTTTAGATAATTTGGTAAATTTTTCCCTCGATCGGGATCTCATATTCAAATTCTGTGAATAAACTTATAACCACACGATTTTCACTCTTTTAGTGAGCTAACATAACTCAAATATGAGTCGATTAAGGCTGATTGAGTTTTTTTAATGGCCCATGAGATCACTGACTCTCACATTGGGAAGTAACCCTCCCTTGAAATGCTCAATTTCTCTTGATTACCATGGAAGATTCCTAGCTGTTTCATATTTCGATCGAGAAGTTTCACATATGTTAATCCATCCCTCCTTGATCTATTGTCACACTGACCTTGAGAAATCAGAAATAGTCCTGCTGCTTCCACCTGGACCAGCACCAGTTTTCGGCAAATCCAACCCCGAGTAATGTCTAGTTTTTGAGTTTTATGAATAAAAGTACTTACGAACAAGGACCCTTCGGTGGGTGGATCGTGAATGACTCAATAAAAACTGGTTAGACTTCCTTACAACGGGTGACTCATACAGAAGAAGAAGAAGAAGAAGAAGAATTGGGTTTTTGACCGTATCTAACTGTAGAAGTGCAGAAGCATCTGGCTTCAAAAGGGTCCATAATTTCTGAAAATGATTTGCCATCCTTTCAGACTTAAATCTCATGGGCATTTGGCCTCTAGCTGCTGATACACTGCTGGCAGTGTATCAGCGGTGTCGCAATAAATTTTCAGAGAGAACGTCGAATGAAGAACAGGGATCGATAGACAACAAGACAATGAATTTACAAGCTAAACTCGTCCTCATCGATCCTATTCCCGTGCCTATGGATCGTCATTGTGCAGACAGCAGAACGAAACGGTGTCGTGTATATTAAATGGAGCCGAACGGGAGCAACCAAGCCACATGATAACGAAAGATCGGGCCCTTCTTCGCTTATTTGGAAAAAATTCTACCCCTCTTGAAACGTCCCCATTTCGCATTAAATGTCCCCTCTTCACATTTTGTTTTCCCTTTTCATCCATCGTTCCCCTTCACAAAAATTTAATTTGTTCGCATGCTCTGTCATCTATCTATCCGTGCACCTGCGGCCAAAATTGGCTTCCTAGTCCGGCCTTCCGAGGTGACAAAACACTACTCCTGCACAGAAACCTCATGAACTCATCCATGGTCGACGGTCAGACCGATCTGCAGTAGCTATTTACTCTAGCTTGTTCTCGAATAATTAAGTTTGCCGGGCACAGCATGTGATCCGCGCATATGCTTTAACTCTCTAGGTCCTTTCTATTTTCACAGAGAAATGAATTACCCATATCCTAGATTGATTATTCAACGTGTATTTGTCGGCCTGAAGGCCGTGTTTTCGATTCCTTTATTTTTTAATGCTGTCTAGACTCGTTTATCCGATGCTTAACACACCGGAACCCACATTCTCACCACGGAGTTGGAGTGCAAGCCCTAGAACTAAACTAGATAAGAGCCAGAGGGAGCTGTGGATCAGTTTGTGAGCTGCCCATATATGGAAAAGGGGCTGTCACTGGAAATTTTGGTTTCAGATGATTTTGACTGTGCTGGGCAAAATGTTGCTCCAGAGGGGCATAGCTGGGAATGGGAAACAAGCCTATATGTATACATTGTGCCAACTATTTTTAACTTTAGTGCAATAATTGATGTAATGGTGGTCGGTGAAGTGTCAAAAGAGATGATGGAAACAATGTTTTGCAGGGGGAAAAAAATAAGGCTGTGAAATGGAAATATTGGAGAAGGACCAGAGAGCCAAGGAGAAACCAGATAACAGATGTGTGACTGGTTGAAAGTGGAATTTACAGGAGTAAAATTTAACTGTGTTTCTCTCTACTCATTTAAGAATTAAATTAGTTTACTTAGTTATATGTAAATTATGTATATATATATATATATAAACACTCAAACACAACGTGTATATATACAGCTTAGAAGATCTCAAGATCGAGAACTAGATTCCCGGGAAGCCATGTGATGCGAGCTTGTGGTTAGGATATCGACATAAATGAGGCCATTAATGAAGTCTCGTACGAAATTAAACCTAACTCAGCATGACAGATTAATTGTCCCCCCCACCCCCCACCCCTCCTAACGAGAAAGCATATTCCCCAGGCTCGCATGTCCCGGTGTCTCGTCGAAACGACTGCCCCATCGATAAATAAGTACATAGATGTTGAATATCGACCAATTCCTCGAAGTAGCGTGCATTTTATTGCGGTGATGATCTATGTGTGCGAGCGAGCTAGCTTACATGTTGAGTATAGCTTAATCCGAATCCAAAACATGCACTTTCACATGTTGGGTCACGACGACGATGATTAGCTTTAATCTCTCGGTGTGGTCATATGAATCGAATTACGATATGGACCCATAGATGGATATATGACCATCAGTATTCATATGAATTAAAGTCTACTGATTCAGACTAGTTAACATCAGTCGATATGTAGCCCCACGCACGTATGGGGAATTGGGTGGATGACCTAGCTACCTCCATCACATGAGACGAGATACCCAGACCGGTGGTCCACAATCAGCCCCAACCTAGTTCAAAATTAAAATTGGTGGACTTCGTGCTACATATTACTTTACAATAATTTTCCTACTTTATGTCATAAAATTAAATTTTGTTTCATCAAACAATCAAAATGCATAAAAATGTAAAAATGGCTGTGGGTCCAAATCTCTACGCACATTGACTGCAGCTTCATCAGCTGTCACTTTCAATGTCAAAGGCAGATTTCACTCATGCAATAGTTAGAGTTCTTTCTTTTGCTCCCCATCCCACCTGGTAACCGGGTCGACGGTAATATATATATATCAGAAGCAAATATCCCTTACCAACTCGACATAGTTTAATTAAGAGAGTTTCATCTTATATTGGATCGATCGATCAAATTCGAACCTATATCAGCTAAAACTCATTGTTGGACCTATAAGTATTGGGCGGTGCATGCAGGAGAAAATGGGGAACACCTCTCTCCTTTCTCTGTGACTCGGTGAATTAATAAAATCAAACAAATGAGCCTTTTGTTGATTCCCAAAACTCAATATGGCTTTAGGGAAAGTCGTTGCCTTTCTTCTTCCTTTACGTGACATATCTGAAATGCTTTCATTTCCATCAAAGGGCGACCATCATGCATGCATAAATAAAGCAAATATACCCCTTTTTCTCTAAAGTGTTCTTCAACATCTCCCTCCTCTCTTTCTTATATTTGTTTGCTTCGCTCAAGAGATAGATGTAATACCATCTGTGTAAGAAGAGATCAAGACACGAGCGTGTGCGTGTTTTTTTTTCTTTCCCTTTCTCGATCCCTAATGGAGTAAACGGTTGATATCATGCATTAGTAACGATAAATTAGGGTCTTGTGTAAACATTTTGGCCATACTGAAATGATTCATCGAGTGTTATTTAAGGGATAAAGGATACCTACCAAACGTGCAACATGAATCCTATGTATGGGGATGATGATTGAATTCATGAAATCGTCCTTGATATCAGTGTCCAGGGCAAGTGCCGGTGCACTAACCTGGCTTTTACATGCTTGCATAAACCTGTGGTCTGGTTGGTTCAAAGGGTTCTCAAGTTTGTCGATCGTCCTAAATGGGGAAAAGGGGGGGGTGTGGATTGTCTTGACATGCATCTGGAATTACATGCAATGGGCCAAAAAAAAAAATGCCCCCACTCACTTGTTGGGACCAATATTATTTAACTCAAGTAACACGTTCCAATAGTTTGACGTTTTGTTGGGACCAATATTATATATATATATAGTTACATATTGATCAGTCTATTTTTAGTAGAACACATGGCCTTTTCGCCATATTTACATGTTACAGTATAAAGGAAAGCCGTGATCTCAAAATTACATGCGTACATGGGAACCCCAGTGCCGTGAAAAATAAGGATATAGAGAGTTCAGCAGCCGATGATAACTTAATCAAAATTTCAAGATATCGAGAACAATGTATCACGACCAACGTATTTATCATAATTAAAAAGAAGGCTGATTATTATTATTTTTTTCCTTACTTGGATGCACGTGAAACCAGACACACAACCTTGCGTAATTCTCGGTTGTGTGGCCCCACCCTGACACCTCATTCGGATGTAACACGTACAGCAAAAACCAAAGAAGGCTATGTCATAGAATAACAAGTTTTAAATATTCTTTTTTTCCGGTGGTTAAAATCTGTCCAACGATGAAAATTACGAACGATCGAACGGATGATAGTTGAAGTTACATCTGCGCCAAGAATTGTCGAGTTAGCTGTAAGTTATACCATACTGTAATCTGTGCTGCTGAAGTAAAGATTTACGCGTACTGAGATCAATAATCAATTAATACTTAGAAATGTACGCTTTTTCTAGGTGGGAAAGCATGACCGAAGCTCATTGATCATAAGATGTGTATAGACCACAGCACGGATGAGGTTTCAAGGGTTTTTCTTTTCGGGGGAAGAAATGAGTATGCATTAGACGGACGTGCTTGGATATTGATACCGAGTCCGTCAGCACAAGTTGCCCTACTCCTACTCCTACTCTCAGAGGCCTTGGTATCGAATAATCGCCCGACTATCATTAGTGTCTCAGGCACTTTACTCCAAGGGTATATTTCCTATGTAATATGCATATATGGCTTTGCATCCGAATCGCTGGACTCTCTAGAAATCATGGCGCAGTGATATGTCCCCATTTGTACCATTATAAACGTTCAGTTTTGAATCTTTGGAGAATATGAATCCTGTGGGATAGCTGAAGGATCGCAGAGGGGAAAAGGATACGCATGTCTGCAAAACCCGTGACAAGTAGTACGATCGTTCTCAGCCCGCGTGTCTATTTCTTGCCACGTCACCTGGCAACAACGCTAAAGTCAATTCCGTCCGATCTTTTCCGGACAATGCATAGCAGAACTCGTTCATCGGAATGGTATAGAAATGCAATATTCACAAAATTGAGTCGCTTTATATCATATTAAATAGAGTCGAGGACATCGATTGACCGTATGCAAGCAGATGCGCCCACATCGTCTGAGGGTAGATCCGTAATTCACAATGTGACTTTGTCATGCGACCGGACTCGTTCACTCCGTTGAATAATTCCCTTATGGACTAGCAAAATAGAAAATGCTCAATTGTACCTTAGAGACAGTGTAGTGTGGAGGCAGGTGAAAATATGAAAAAAAAAAAAAAAAAACGCTGAAACACCGCTTTGAATGTCGGCAGATGAGCATTATATTGCAGAAGAGGGCCAAGGGCTGGGATCATATAACTTGCAAGCGTGATTAAAAATTACATCATACGCAAGGAAAAAAAAAGAGATATAAAATGCAACAGAACTAGATTGTATGTTGGATTTTTATGGTAAGGTTCACCGTGCCACTTTATTTTTTCATTTTCCTATCACACTCTAAACTCATGAGTCTGCTATGTAATTGAAAAAAAAAACAACCATGTAGGAGAAAGAGGCAGGTCTTTCTTAACCAGGCATTGGAAACTCGTGATTTCCAGTCAAGTATGACACAGCATTGCACCGAGATTCGCTCCGTTTATGACTCGAAAGGGGCTTAATATTTCCTTTTGACAGCTGATTTAAGCTCTATCACAATTCAATGTGATTGTGATATGATATTATTCCTACAGTGGTACATATGGATGTACATGGCAAGTGGATGTACATGGCAGCGAATGTTTCATCCATTTGAAGTGCTCACGATAAGTCCACATTCATCAGTTAGCGCGCGGGACCACGTGAATTAAATGTTTGTTGGCCTCCAGCTCTCTTCTCATTCCATCAAATGGTTGACAATCTGGCTACCTATGCACAGATTACTTTCATGGCTTCCAATATCGAGTCAGTTCACAGTGTTATACATATTAAATCAACTCTGTAATGAGTTGTTTCCAACTAACACGGCCTCGATAATACCGAAGTGGGTGCAATTGACTCGAGCTCTTGTTTTAGCCGGTCTAGAATGGGTTTGGGCTGAGAATGACTGCTGCAGTTCATCATATTTGACCTATCGCCCGCCGACAAGAAAGAAGGGGAGAGGGATCACAATCGTTTACAAGGTGAAGAGCCTAATTTCCGGCGGAGCGGAGCTTGGAATGCGTAGGATGTGGGAACCGAGTGACCGTTCTGGAGAAGGGCTTCATGCAAAACAATGGGAAAATTAAATGAGAGGGGGTGGCATCAATAAGGATGCCGCTGCCACGATCAGAACATACAATAACACAAAGCGTAAGCATGAGGAGTCTGCAATGGGACTGATATTGAGAACGGAGCCTGTATACTCTTTTACGGTTGACGTTTACAGATGCAGAGGCCCCATGGAAGCGAAGAGAGGAAAACCCTAACCCGGCAGGATTGCCCTGTCACCTAAAAAAAAGAAAAAAAAATGTTAGCAATAAATGCACAGAGAGAGAGAGAGAGAGAGGACACAGTGCTCTTGGCAGAGAGCCAGCAGAAAAGACGGGATATTGTGAAGCGAGAGAGAGAGAGAGAGAGGGGGGGGGGGATGGTGAGGCAAAATCATTTTGTAATCGATTGCTTTATGATTGACATGTCTCGATTGAATAAAATATTTTTTAAAAAAATTATTAATTAAAAAAAGACGGAAAATGTACCATTTTCCCAAGGTTTCCTTTTTTCCCACCTTTTGTTTTTGTGGGTTGGGGCAAAAGCTTCTTACTTTATGTGGAGTTTCTTTTTCCAGGACAGACCAGGTAAGATTCATCATCGGACCCATTAAAATTCAACATTAATATGAATTTATTATATATTTTTAAAAAATAATAGCATATGGCAATGATAATACGTGGGATGTTATGACTCCATGTTGCTTGATGTTAGTCCATGCATGCAAGGTCATGCCCATGATGCGTACATGCGCATGCATTTCATCCCCCTATCCTCCCCCTTTTGGTTGGGGGGTTCCTTAGTCATCAATGCTTCTTCATCGACACGTTTTATGTGATGTATGGAGTCACACATGAAAGTTTGAATAATGTTTATTAATGCAATCAACCTTGAGCTACATGATGCACATAGCTTAAAGACATCCAGATTCAACGCTTGTCTGGCTGGATGCAAGGATGGGCCTAGCATGATGGATTAGGACGAGTTTGCTGCTCTGCACCCGCTCTGTGAGTACATAATTAGAGACAATGCAGAGGCGATCGCCTCACATCTGACTCTATCACACCCTTGATCTTATATAATGATGGAGTTGGTCGAGTGATCAGATCGAGCCGGGGGGGGGGGAATGAATTTAACGTTCATTAGGAAGAGGAAGCTGAGATCGAAGGATGTGTGTGTGAGGGACTGAGCCTTCACATCATCCGTCCTGAAAAGGCCAATACATAGCAGAAGGAGAGAGTCTCCTCTGACAATTGTCAATCACGAAAGCCGCTGACCCGACCGGCCCCCACCACCCTCACTGTCTGTCCCAGCGGGCCCCACCCTCCCCCATTACACGCCCTGTTCTGTCCTGTGGGCCAATAACCCCATTTACGTTTTATTCATCGGATGGTAATTTTACCTCAATTGGCAACTAATTACAAAAACTAAGTTTTATTATTATTATTATTGATCATGCATGAGTTGCATGCCAGTGTTTAATCTGAAGCAATGGAATGGACGATTTGTGTCTACATGGGATCATATTTCTAATTACAGAGTCATGAGCCTATAAAAGGATGTGAACAATACAAGACTGAAGTAGTGTCCATATCTCAGTCATCAGAATCAAAGTTCAGGACATCTTATAATTCTCAGATAAACAGTAATGCCCTTCTACCGATATTCTTTTGAATCTCTGTGTCTTTACAGTATTGTGTACGTATCTAAACACGTATGGACACACACACACACACATATATATGTATGTATGTACGCAAATATAGCAAGGAAACAGCTTATTACCATCTTCTGTACCCAAAAAGACAGGGAAAAGTGAAAGAGACAGGTTGGGCAAGTGAGGAAAAAAGAAGGGGGGGACCATGGAGTTGACTTGGAGAAGGGATGAAAGGATCTCCAACTCGAGCTCTGAGATTCTCTTCGACTCCATCATTTCGTGTCCAATGCTTCGAGGCCGAGACTCTCTGGGCCCAAGTTAATCATTTCACGGAGCCTAATGGTCCAATCTTTAGTCCAGCCCATCTACAAGAGGCCCCTATTTATGTGTACAATTCTAAGCAGCTCGGAGGATGGGTATTGATTTTATCCAAGTGCAACGACTGTGGTGTTGGTCCCTTTCCATACATAGTGCATGACAAGATGTATCCAACCGAACAAATTTCTGAGTGGTGGGGGGAGTCTCTGCGGCGGGCGGGCGGGCGGGCGGTCGGACGACTGAACCCACTTGAGGGAGATTTAAGATAACGGACAATCGCAAGTTTCACAGCTGGATTGCGCTTGCGAGTGCCAACTAGTCTTCTTGCGTTGCGTGGACCCTTGGAATCGAAGCCCACTCCACTTCACCTCATCCCTCATCTCTCTCTCTCTCTTATCCTTTGTTCTTCGAATATGGAAAGATGGGCATTCAATTGGCTTCCAATGGATGCACACCGTCCATATCTATTGTTCATATGGACCCGGAAATATGTAGAAACAGACATCAAGTCCAATTCAAGCCACCAGCTCGGGTGTATGAGGTCGGACCACCTGATATCGATAAAACTGTTTCACGATTTTCAATCACTCGCGTAAAATTTGTCTATATGATGTAGATGATGGGTAAAAAAAAAAAAGGTGGCTTATGCTTGGAACGATTTATGCGTTTGCATAACAATGTCCTTTCCTACACACCTTACCTAAATCTATATTGTTTAAGTAAAAAAAAAATTAGAGGTACCACAATGGATGTGATTCGATGTCCCTTCTCATCGATTGAGTAAGATTTCGAGTTCGAGTCTTGTGAATAAGAAGAATTCATATTTGATGATACTTATATCTTGAATAGGCCGGTCTGATATATAAATAACTCACATAATGTGTAATGATGCAAGAATTATTGTAGTTAGGAAGATCTCTCCATATGTTGAGATGTGACATTAACATTTCTTAGGAATGTGTTTTAGGAAGCAAATGGAAATTCCTTTTATCACGGATGAGATGTGCATGAAATCCCTTCAATTAATGAGAGACAAGATTCATGGCTTTTTTTTTTTCTAGCTGTTTGGTGAATCGTGATTATATATATATATACATACACATAGAGAGATATGCATGGCAGGGGAGTAATTAACGGCGGAGGGGACGTGATGATTGATAATTGCACATGACCTTAATTAATGTGTCGATATTGAAGTAATATCAATTTTATTAGATAATTAATACCGAAAATGGGATTCACTTTTTTTTATAAAAAAAATTAGATTATGAAAAATTGGTCAACGTAGAGGCAAACGGCGCTAAGGAGATGACAGCCCAGATGCTGCTATCGGTGCCAGATGACACTAGAGGTCCCACCTCCATGTGCCCCCTCTGTCAGACTCTGTCGTTCTCTTTCTTTCGCTCTCAGCCATTTCCGTCTGCATAGCCAATCCTCCTCTTCTTTCCTCACTGTCTTCCATTGTCCTTGCCTGTCCAGTTGCTTTCCTGTGCTGTGTACGTTTCTTTCTCCTTGTTGTTCCTTCTCATACTCTTCTGTCCCTTTTTCCGTCGCCCGCCTTTTGGTTTCTTTTGAACTTTAGGGGCTGTGTCCTGTTGGGCTTATGCTTTCGTTGCCCTTTTAAGAGATCCTGTGCCCGGAGCTAAACTCCGCCGTCTCCGTCCACCCTGTCTCTGCCTCTGTGCGAAAATGAAGGAAAGGGCCCAACTCGGTCGCCTTCTGCTCTCCGTCTCGCTCCTCTGCTCTCTGCTCCTGCGCTCCGATGCTCAGGGTGGCGATGCTGCTGTAATGCTGGCCCTCCGGAAGAGCCTGGACCCGCCATCGTCGCTCGGATGGTCCGACCCGAACCCCTGTAAGTGGTCCCACGTGGTCTGCGACGACCAGAATCGTGTCACCCGGATCCAAATCGGCCACCAGAACCTGCAGGGGACTCTACCCGGAAACCTCAACGCCCTCACCGAGCTCGAGCGCCTCGAGCTCCAATTCAACAGCATCTCGGGTCCACTCCCCACCCTTAGCGGCCTCAGCTCCTTGCAGGTCCTCATGCTCAGCAACAACCAGTTCACCACCATTCCCTCCGACTTCTTCTCCGGTATGACCTCGCTGCAGTCCGTCGATATGGACAACAACCCCTTCAACTCGTGGGAGGTTCCGGTGACCCTCCAGAAACGCCTCCTCCCTGCAGAACTTCTCCGCCAATTCTGCCAATGTCACCGGGAGAATCCCGGATTTCTTCGGAGGTGAAGTGTTCCCGGGCCTCACCCTGCTTCATTTGGCCATGAATGATCTCCAGGGAGGGCTGCCATCCAGCCTCGCAGGCTCGCAGATTCAATCCCTGTGGGTCAACGGTAGGTCAACCGGCGGTAAGCTCAGTGGAGGCATTGACGTGATACAGAACATGACATCCTTGAAGGAGGTTTGGTTGCATTCTAACTCGTTCTCTGGTCCGTTGCCCGATTTCTTTAATCTTAAAAACCTGCAAGTTCTTAGTCTGAGGGATAATGCGTTCACTGGTCCTGTTCCGTTGAGTTTACTGAGTCTCGAGTCCTTGAAGGTAGTTAATCTGACCAACAATTTCCTTCAAGGCCCGACTCCCGACTTTAAGAGCTCCGTTTTGGTCGATATGTCTGAGAATACGAACAGCTTCTGTTTGCCCGGTCCTGGTGATTGTGATTCGAGGGTAAGCACTCTGCTGTCAATAATGAAATCTATGGGTTACCCTCTGAAGTTCGCACAGAGTTGGAAGGGCAATGATCCTTGTGCTAATTGGATTGGGATAACCTGCAACAACGGAAACATTACCGTTATAAATTTTCAGAAAATGGGACTCAACGGCACGATATCACCCAGTTTTGGGTCCCTTGTATCTATCCAGAGGCTCATACTTGCTGATAACAATCTCACGGGCACGATTCCTTTAGAGCTCACCACACTCCCCGCACTCACATTTCTGGACTTGTCAAACAATCAACTCTACGGGAAAGTCCACAGCTTTAGGAATGGCGTGACGCTTAAGATTGATGGTAATCCCGATATTGGGAAAGATAAGAGCCCCTCATCTTCTTCTGGTTCTCCGTCAGGCTCAGAAGGCCCTACAGGAAGCCAAGGGTCGAGCAGGAAGAGGTCAGCTCTGATTGGAATCATCGTGGTCTCGGTGATTGGGGCACTGTTCCTGATCTTCTTGCTGGGTCTATTGAGTTTCTGCCTCTACAAGAAGAAGCACAAGCGGTCCACTCGGGTTCAGAGCCCAAATGCTATGGTTATTCACCCACGCCACTCTGGTGGTTCTGACAATGACAGCTTGAAGATAACTGTGGCTGGGTCCAGTGTCAGTGTGGGGCCTGTCAGCGACGTTCATACCATCCAGGGGGGAGTGAGAATGGAAACAACATCCAAATGGTCGAGGCTGGGAACATGGTAATCTCAATTCAAGTCCTGAAGAACGTTACCAACGACTTCAGTGAGGCGAATATTTTGGGTCAGGGTGGGTTTGGGACGGTCTATAGGGGAGAACTGCATGACGGGACGAAGATTGCTGTCAAGAGAATGGAAGGTGGAGTAATTGCAGGCAAAGGCCTCACGGAATTTAAGTCAGAGATAGCAGTTTTGACCAAAGTTCGACATAGGCACTTGGTGGCACTCCTCGGGTATTGCTTAGATGGGAACGAGAAGCTTCTTGTATATGAGTACATGCCTCAGGGGACTCTCAGCCACCACTTGTTCAACTGGGTTGAAGAAGGACTTAAGCCGTTGGAATGGACCAGGAGGTTGACAATTGCCTTGGATGTAGCTCGGGGGGTTGAGTACCTTCATGGGTTGGCCCATCAAAGCTTCATCCATCGAGATCTGAAGCCCTCAAATATTCTGCTTGGAGATGACATGAGGGCCAAGGTTGCAGATTTTGGTCTAGTTCGTCTTGCTCCTGAAGGCAAAGGTTCAATCGAGACAAGAATTGCTGGAACTTTCGGGTACTTGGCACCGGAATATGCAGGTAACCTTTTTTTTCAGCTTGGATTCAGGTTTTTTTTTTTTCTTTTGTTGTTGGGTGCTGGGGTTGGGGTTTCGGTGGGGTGGGTGTGGTTTGGTGGTGGTGGGTGGGGGGTGCGTGGGTTGGTTCCAGCTTGGTTATTGAAGCTTCTACAGACTGCATTAATTTTCATGATGATGTGCTACATACATATAGTCATAGAACCTCTGTATATATTTAGATTTTGTAAGCGTCACATTTTCAAGGTACATTATTCACTTTGCCTGTTGAACTTGCAATTTCTCTGGACAACCAACTGTATGAACTTTGACTTGCAGCCTATCTTTGGTCTAGAGGTCTTCTAGATGTGAATTTTATTATTGTGCCAATGAATTTTGCTCCTGTGATGACATAACGTGTCAGTCAGACTGTCTGGTCATGCTTGTTTGGACTGCCCGAATAGCTTGTCTTTACTGCTCAGTTTAAAGTTATAGGATGGTAAAGCAAGCTCGTCTGCATGCAAGATTTTATTTGATCGAGCTGATTCTGTATATGTTGCTGTCATTTGCAGTGACTGGTCGGGTCACAACAAAGGTTGATGTGTTCAGCTTTGGTGTTATTCTCATGGAGCTCATCACAGGGCGAAAGGCTCTTGATGAATCCCAACCCGAGGAGAGTGTGCACTTGGTAACATGGTTTAAAAGAATGCACTTAAACAAGGAGTCATTCAAGAAGGCAATTGACCCCACAATAGACCTTGACGAGGAGACTGTTGCCAGCATTGGCACTGTCGCCGAGCTGGCTGGCCATTGCTGCTCAAGGGAGCCATACCAGCGACCTGACATGGGCCACGCAGTCAATGTGCTCTCCTCATTGGTGGAGCTATGGAAGCCATCCGAACAGAACCTGGATGATATCTACGGGATTGACCTCGAGATGTCACTGCCCCAGGCTGTCAAGAAGTGGCAGGCCTACGAGGGAACAAGCCACATGGACTCCTCTTCCTCCTCCTCTTATCTCCCGAGCTTAGACAACACGCAGACAAGCATACCCACGAGGCCTAATGGGTTTGCTGAGTCTTTTACATCGGAGGATGGGAGGTAATGAATAAAGATTGGAATAAGCTGATGTCCATTCCTATTCTTTTTTTTTTTTCCCCTGGAAGGCAGGGGGTTGTTTGTAAAGAAGCTTGGGATCTAACCTGTGATCCATTCTTTCTTACTTTGGCGATTTGCTTTCTTTGCCTTTTATTCTATGACCTGGTAAGATGGTGACTAAAGTAGTTTCTGGGGCATGTGCTTGACGATGTAATTGGGATCTAGACTACATGTTCTGAGAAAGTTTATTCAGGTTTGGTCATTTTGAGTCTCAACATCGAAGTTAGATTTTCATATGATTCCCCGTTTCTTGCTTGAATGGAAGCTTGTACCAGCTTGGACCGGGACACGTTCCATCAACTGTTGGATGGGGTTTCTCCTGCTTAGCAGGGATCAGTCCCTCCATTGAATGGTGGATTGGAATATGCTGAATAGGAACCGCAGAGGCAGATAGTCAAATGGGAACTGAGGCAGTTGCATGCACCTGGAGACCAGAGCACGGTCTAATTACCATGAATAGACAAAGAAAATATCGAGCTGTGCTGTGTCGTGTCAATGGGTCCACGCTGATCGAACCAAAGCGGAAAAAGGAGCCTCAGAATACCGCAGTGCTTATCTCCATTGGACCCACCTCATTGGGATTTTGTCGAACTTCGTCGGAGTTGCAATTGTGTGTTCATGTCATTGTTTGTTCATCGAGTGAAAAGATGATCCGTGTTCGTGGTTGCTGCTTATATAATTAGGAATCGATTAACTTTATTAATTAATTGTTAAACCATATATTAATCTTAGATAAAAAAAAATCAATTGTATTATTATATATGTATGTATGTGAATGCACAGTGGACGACGCAGCACACATGGGCTCACGTTCTGACATCTCAATTCCCATAGCATCTTTTCAGCTGTCCAAATTCTTTTTTCCTTCTTTTTGTTCAAGAGTGTTATCATATAGGCTTTACACGTTCATAAGCATTCGAATAAACGGTTTAGTGATCATCTAATTCAGAAAATTGTATAGATTTACGTAATCATGTTATTCTCATATATAACTATATGTAGAGTTGTTAAAACGGGTAGTTTGGGCTAGCTTCTGGTTTGTTTAAAATTGGTTTAGAAACGTTTCACACAGTTACGGTCGACCAATTTACTTGATGAGGCAGTTTGATTACAGTTCATAGTTTACACATATATGAACCAGTAAAAAACTGTTTATAAGCAGGTTCGTTCATGGTTTGGATCAGTTTGACCTATGAACCATTTATATTTTTTCTTCAAATTAATTTAAATGTTTTTTTAATTTTTTTAATTTTTAAATTGATCTGACAAAATTTATTCATTGATTTGTAGTATTTTAGCGGTTCAAGTGAGTTTTGCAATGGTTTTGGGTCAGTTCTAGGCTAATTCAACAGGAAAACGTGCCCGGTTGGTTTTGGTTCAACGGGCCCATTTCTTAGACTTGGCTCGTAACCATTTCTTAACCTAATAAAAGTGATTACGTACCGGTTTAGAGGCAGTCCGGGCTGATTAAGGGTTTTGATGGGCCAACCCGGCCCATTTAACCTCTCTACCTACATTTCTGGGGATTCAGCTAAGTATAGAAGCACCTGTTGAGTTCAATAAAGGTTTAGAGGCTATGTGGGATTCAAACCCACAATCTCAAAAACCGTTTACAAAGCGTAAGTATCATCTACACAGTTAAGCTAATATATTGAATCAATTAGACATTGATTTATTCCATGGGCCTATTGATAATTAGGATATTTTCAAACACAGCAAAATCAGGTCAGTCCAAGCCATGGCCCTTGCAGAAGTTTCAAAAGCAGATGCTGCTATATCACTGCCAAGTTCCATTTGTTCCTTTCGCGGGTACTAACCATCAGCTATTAGATGATATTGTTTGGCTGTGAGCATCTTTGAGATGAGTCGGAGGCTTTGTCTTCTTGGTGATTAAGGACGTGGCTATCGGTAATGAACGATAGTATACCCTTGTTTCAGTAACAGCTGGCCAAGATAGAGCTACAAAAACAGCAGTTGCCAAGTTTTCCTATGCAAGGTGCATATCTTGAGAAAGGGCCAAGAAAGAGTATTAACTCACGTGTACCTTGCTCATCCCTCCCTACTTGGGGATCTATGTAAATTCTCGGGGACGTCGAGGGTTTTGAGACACTGTGGAGCACTATCCATGACAAATTATGACGTTCCACGAGGATGAGTGGCTCTGATCTCCAAGCTGCATATAATGCTTGGAAGCAATGAGCCACGGCATATTTTTCGTGGTACTTTCTTGGCTACGATTTCCTTCAACCATGTACTTGGTTGATTCTTTTGACGGCCATGGGAATCGGTAGACAACGGTTCCAGTGTTCGTTAAGCAGTATGAAAGAGTTCTAGCCTCTAGCAGATTATGATACGAATAGCGCAAAGCCACAACTCCGGTGTCAAGGACACCATTTACAGCAAAGAAAAGTTCAGGGTGATGGGGTTGTCAATAAAAACAGGATCGCCAGTCGGATGTTGCTGCAGACACATATTCAGAGTCTTCTCAGGGAGAAAACTCTCTCACTCTTCCAAGTCAATCCATGCAGCAAGATCCGACTTCCTTTCTTTACAGAATGGATTATTTTATGGTTTTCTGGAAATCTTTTCTTATGTGTGAGATAGCTGGGTCCATTCTCAATCTCAATGGACTCGACTATTCCAATTGCACATGATATCACTTCCCAATAAGCAATTAATCCCAAGATAATGCGGTCAACGCGGATAGAACGCACTGTTTACGGGGCTCGAGGGTTGACATCTCCATTCGTCCCATGCGGATCTTGATCCATACATAGATCCTGGCAATTGTGAACTCCATTTCTTTAAACTCACAGTGATTGGATTTTGTGCAGTGCCCTCGCGAACAGAGCTATTCTGGAAAAGACTTAAGGTTGATTAATTATATTCCCTCACATTGCGTACGTTAACTGTGCTACGCATCTGTAGGGACTTGAGCGGCGTTCACTTTTTTCCCATCTATTTTTTGGAATATTTTGCACTGAAATTCACATCTCGGGTCGGAGTTAACAAAGGGTGTCATGTGAACTCGGCACCATTTCCTTGGATGGCGAAAAATTTCCCTGCAAACTCTGTTAAAAACTTAAAACTGTGATATAGAGCTGAAGGAAGAACTTGAAGTTGGAACTCTGATATGCATCTTGGCTCAGGCGAAGAGTGAGGATTTTAGCTGATGTCGCAACCAGACTCATAGATGTGCAGCATGAGACTTCTTCACTTCATGCACAGTTTTTTTTTTTTTTTAAAGATAAGATGTCCATATTTCTGGGTCAGGTTTTGAGCGTTGACCTTCGACAATTCCGTTTTCCATCGAATTGTTCAACTAATCTAGATGTTTCAGATTTCTTTCAAACAAAACCACCCTTAGTCATACTTTTGGTTCCCCCTTGCACTTGCAGCAACCCTAGCGATGGCGGAAATGCCTTCTTCATGAATGTATAAGACAGTTGTCCACTTTCTTCCCTAGCAATCTTCAGTCGCAAGAGACCCTCAGAGTGAAGCAATAATCAGTCAGTCAATCCATGGAGTCTCCTCATAAGTCAAGGCCTCTCTCTACAAACCTATTCTTCCTCTTCCTCCTGCTGTCAACCAACCTCCTCACCCTGTTCCTCTCCGCGGCCTTCTTCAACTCCACCATCTGCATCTCCCTCGTCGGTTTCCTCATCCGCACAAGAATTTCAGGTTCTGCCCTCGCAGATCCTCCCCCGACACTGAAATCACTGAGTCAACCTCGGACGCCGTCAATGCAGAAGATCTCCCACCTGAGTTCCTTGCCTTCACTTCAGGTCGGTGCATTTCGTTCTGGATGGAAATGATCTATCTGTTTTGCATCATCAAAGGCTGGTGCTTTATTCCGAGGTCACCTAATTATTCTTATCCGATTTCTATGTATAGTGAGTTTGAGTTTACTACCATGGTACAGGGCACTTGCTTCCATTCGGTGTCAACCCAATCTTCGACTCAGACAAAAAGTTTGCACCTGTTGGCCGCCCGTGCACCCAGTTCCCAGAGCTGCTCGATCGATACATGTCCTACAAAGTGAATGGCTCCTGCCCCGACGATGGGCTCCTCTCCCAGAAGCTACTTCTTAAGGGCTGTGAGCCACTCCCAAGGCGCCAGTGTCGCCCAGCTGCCCCACCTGTCTATGTGGAGCCCTATCCTCTCCCAGAAAGCTTGTGGACCACACCACCCGACTCATCAGTTGTGTAGACTGCCTATAGCTGCAAGAACTATGACTGCCTCATCAAACGCAAGCACAGGCAGAAGGGCTTTGACTGCAAGGACTGCTTCGATCTCGAGGGAGCGGAGAAGACCCGGTGATCAGCCACACGGAGCAATGGCGGCCTTGATTTCACCATTGATGAAGTCTTAGCGACCAAAAAGCCTAGGACAATACGAATAGGGCTGGACATTGGGGGTGGAGTGGCCACCTACGCAGTGAGGATGAGGCAGAGGAACATAACCATCATAACCACTTCCATGAACTTGAATGGGCCCTTCAATAGTTTCATCGCATCAAGAGGAGTTGTTCCCATGTACATCAGCATATCTCAGAGGCTTCCTTTCTTCGACAACACCCTGGACATCGTCCACTTGATGCACGTCCTAAGCAACTGGATCCCAACAACTCTGTTACACTTCCTGTTGTTCGATGTTTAGAGAATCCTCAGACCTGGGGGCTTGTTTTGGCTTGACCATTTCTTCTGTATCATCGAGCAGTTGGAGGAGGTTTATGCCCCTCTCATTGAGAGCATTGGTTTCAACAAGTTGAAATGGGCGGTGGGGAGGAAGCTTGACCGAGGCCCTGGGCTCCAGGAGATGTACCTCTCGGCATTGCTGGAGAAGCCGTTAAAGAACTCTTGGTGATCATCACCAAACAAACTTATGCTTATTCCATGAAATTGTTTTCTGATTTATATAGTGCTGTTTTTGTTTTCCTGGTGGGTTTAGTTTCAATATTTCACTTTCTCCCAGGGAAAAAGAGTCCGCTTCTAATGTTCTAAATGTGATATTAACTGGGGAACTGTGATTCAGGATAACTGGATTTCAGCTCAAGAGCATGTTTAGGTGTTCAAGCGTGCTAAACATGAATAGTCAACGCAATCAGTTCAAACCCGGCGTTATCAAGACTTATGAATGAGCAACCATAATGAAAATAAGCAGAGAAGCTACTGGATTTACCAGGTTTTCGAAAGCGACCATATACTCTACATAACAACAGTTACAGCACAGGAAAACACATGCTAAACCAGAGGGTAATCTTCATCATACTCTACTTTAGCCGAGGGCAAAAAGAATGAATTTACACTTGCATTCAGCCGAAAATGGAAACCGGTACTCAACATACAACAAATCAAAAAGCATGAATACAAGAATGTGTCCACTCAATCATGCTTTGATGGACAAAGGAAAAAGAAGATAACTGTCCTTCAGGTTGGCATTAAAGGAACAAACAGGTGCATCTGGAAAAGGATGATCAGGTAGAGGTAGGAATCCTAGTATGGAAACCCCATCTCATTCGAGTAGTCCAACTCCCGAGGCAGCAAGAGGGAGCAGAAAGGCTCAAACTCACCTGTTATGCAGGGCTGCTCAAAATCCAAGATCTCATCTTCATCTCCACCTCTCGACCCTACAACAGACTTGCAGCAGCCCGAGCAAACAAACAGTGGTGGAACACTCTCCCGGTCCTCAATTCCACAACACCTTGTGTGCTGCCATACCTCACAGATATCGCATGCCACCATCCTCTCCCCGTCGTCATCACAAGCCCCGCACTCACACCCAACCTTCCAGTTCTGCATTCCACCCTCGTATTTGAACTGTGTACTCAAGTCTGCACCGGTCCCTCTCACCCAGACCTCTGCCCCTGACTCTATGACCCCAAACAGGACCTCCTCATCCTCCAAATCTTCCATGGACTCGATTTCCCACACAACAAGCCTCTCAAAGATATAGTATGTGTCCCGAAAGGCAGTCTGAACTGCTAGCTTCAGGTCTCCCACAGTGGAATGTAAAGGTACTGAAACAATCTCACCTGGTTGGGGTTTAATAATAGTACTATGCCGATTTTCAGCTCCAAGCTCATTGGGTAAGAGTTTGCACACAAAGGTCAGAATCTGCTCCTCCTTGTCCTGGAACAGCCACTCTTTCACAAAGTGTTTGCCATCGAGAACTGCCTGAATGGCCATTGCCACTGGACAATTTGACGGGTAGTTCAGTAGCACATTCTTGTATAGGTAGACCAAATCGTGATAAACATCATTTCCTGCTGTCGGAATTGATGGACAAAACGCCTCCTGAACTTTTGTCACCTCATGCAGTGCAGAGAAAGCAGGCTTAGTGCTTCTGAGCTCATGGACTGTGTACTCAAGGATCCTTGTCAGCGGGTTCACTGCCCGGCAGACAACATAATTCCCAACAATCACGTTGTTCAGTGATTTTAGGACATTATCCAGCAGGCCTGTGTCTCCAATGTGAGCCCGTGCTGCATCACGTACATCCTGTCGTGTCATCCCATAGTGGCCCGAACCATCTGCTCTCTTCTCTAGGAGTGCGCTTACAATGACTTCTGCAGCCTGTTCAAGCCGCCTAGCAGGCCACCTAGTGTCCATATCTGACATTGCAGCAGCAAATTTCCTATACCGAAGGGGCTTATCATTCATCGGTGTCTTCTTGTTGTGGAATACAAGTCGATCCTCTGGTTTCGTGTCAGGCTGCAGAGAAGCTGTTGTCAGTTTATTCTGCAGGTTCACACGGGACTTGACTGTCAACATGAACCTCAAGAGATCTCTGATTGTGATCAAAGT
Source organism: Sonneratia alba (assembly GCA_900174645.1). Classification (NCBI taxonomy): domain Eukaryota; kingdom Viridiplantae; phylum Streptophyta; class Magnoliopsida; order Myrtales; family Lythraceae; genus Sonneratia; species Sonneratia alba. The sequence goes on from FWPY01000071.1 coordinate 2,346,348, forward strand.
AGTTTCGCTCATATCCCTGTAGTGTTGGACAATCGTCTTAATCTCTTTTGATTGACTGGTGAATTCTTCTATGATCTTTTCAAGTTCCAATGAACTCAAAAGTTCAATAGCCTTGTGGTATTTTTTCTCTTTTACTCCGAAACTCCCTCTCAAGAATCTATAACCCCACCTCCCAAACCACGAGTGCCCATAAGCGACCCCATATAAAAGCCGAAGATCCATGGACTGCTTCTTTGACACATCTCCAACTGATATTTTCCTGCAAAAACATTAAGTTGCCTCGATAGTCAATGGATTTACACGAGTGGGCTGATCTATGTACGCGCTTTTGTTCTTTTGTGTTTTACCTGACACATAAGACTGAGCAGATTCGGTCCCACAAATCCATAATCTCACGGCCCCGGAGATACCTTGAACCCCCTTCAATGCCGTTGATGCAGATCAGATGGCCAAAACCATTCCCATGGACCAGACCATGAAGCAGATGATTTGGGAGATCGAGGGCATCAGTTTCCAGTGGCTTGTTCCAAGAACCATCGATTGGAATTATCATATGGTACCTCCTCCTCGATACAAAATGACTGCTCCAACCTTATTCAACCCAAGTAAGATCAAAACAAACCATTGAATAAAAACGAAACATGCTGCAGGAAATCGTGCAGGAAATTGAAATCCGAAAAGAGAAAGAAAAGGTTGGGAGGTGACTGTACCAACTAATCGGCAGTGCTCGCAGAACAAGTGGGAGGACTCTGTGACGTTCTCTTGGATGGTGTAGAATGGAACTACGATGCTCTTCTTCTCATGCATCAGGAGAGTGCACCAGACTGGGATCCCGTCGAGGGAGTAATCCTCGGGCATGGTGCATTCTTGGAGGAAGAGGCGGATGTTGTCTCGGAATGCTGATGTGGGCCTGATGGGGTAACCAGGGTGTGCGAATGTGTGGAAGCTGAAAAGCTTTGGGCGGTGCTTTCGCTTCCTGCAGGCTTGGAGGATCGGAATCGACATTTCTTGATCTTGGTCTTGATCTCGGGTTGAAGCACTCTGATAGATGAAGAGGGAAGAGAGGGTGTCACTGAGCTGATGAGGTCTTCTTAACAGACCAATTCAGTTGGTTAGGTTGAAGTTTGAAACGGCAGTTGGCCTCTTCAGTTGGGAGTTGGAATGGCGAGGGCTCCCGCTTAAATTTGAAAAGCAAATGAAAAGGCCCACTTATTATTGGGCCTGTCAACCTCTAGGCCCAAACCGTCTCTTCATTGGGCTGGGCCTGTAAGAAGAGCCCCTCAGGAGAACCGACTTACGGCCCTACCGAATTCCTCGGGGAGTCCTTCCTTCACCGTCGATAGCAAGCAGCTCATCCGAGCAAACCTCTTAGCGTCTCTTCGCCATTGACGGACTGAAGGACAGCTGATCGAATTGGAGAGAAATGGGGCTGGGGTTGTTAGCTTCGAGGGCTCTTAGAGCTAGGCTCCACCAAAACCCAAGGTCCGCCACCGCCTTCGTCCGCACGATCGTCTCCACTCCCGACCTCCAGAGACCCGAGGCCTCGGCGGCTCAGGCTCAGCCCGATCCCACCCCGGAACTCCCTCACCGTGAGCCCGTTGGTGGTGCCCGCGTCCACTTCCCGAACCCGGAGGATGCCATCGAGGTGTTCGTCGACGGCTACCCGGTTAAGATCCCAAAGGGCTTCACGGTTCTCCAGGCCTGTGAGGTCGCCGGCGTCGACATCCCCAGGTTCTGTTACCACAGCCGGCTCTCAATTGCTGGCAACTGCCGTATGTGCTTGGTTGAGGTGGAGAAGTCGCCTAAGCCTGTTGCTTCTTGCGCTATGCCCGCTCTTCCTGGTAATCAATCGCTTATAATGATCTTTGTTGGATTTTGGTTAATGGTGGAGTGCAGTGGAGAGAAAATGCTCTAAATTATGCTAATCTCTGTTTCCATTTGCAATTTCAAGTCTAGTTGCTACCGTGATGTTTGGAATTGGGATCGCTGATGTCATAACTAAGCAAAGTCTGGAGCTTTGGAACATAACTGCTCGGGCATGTTCGATTTTTCATAGTTCTTATTATTCCGTTTTTGCTTTTGTTAAGCCTACATTTTTCTAGTTATCGACAGTGAGTATGAGAAGTTACATATTGTTAGTTGATAGAGATCAAGCACCTTATCTAAGATGATCAGTAACTGTGATGTAAATGAGTTTTCCAATATCTTGGTTATCAGCTCTATCAGCTTGTGATTATCTTCCTTCTTGCTGTATCACTGTATGCTTCTCCCATCAAATGAGGCTCAGATTAGATAACAACGTGGTGATGCCGCCTACTCATTGTGTTTAGTACAAGGTTTCTTGTATTATATGCATATGCTCTTACCATATAAGAGTCTTACTTTCCAGGAATGAAGATCAAGACTGATACACCAGTGGCCAAAAAAGCAAGAGAGGGGGTGATGGAGTTTTTATTGATGAATCACCCACTTGATTGTCCAATCTGTGATCAGGGTGGAGAATGTGATCTGCAGGATCAGTCTATGGCATTTGGTTCTGACAGGGGAAGGTTCACTGATGTGAAGAGATCTGTGGTTGATAAGAATCTTGGTCCTTTGGTGAAGACTGTGATGACCCGTTGTATCCAGTGCACCAGGTGAGCAACTTAGGTATTGCCTTACAACATGCATCTTTGCAAAGTCCTCTGTTATTATCTAATTTATGATATGGGACTTCTCTTTTCACCTTGGTTACATCTAATAGGTATTTTTGTTTATAAATTCTGATGTCTCTGCTTTATCAAATAGATGCGTGAGATTTGCAACAGAAGTTGCTGGAGTTCAAGACCTTGGTATGCTAGGCCGTGGTAGTGGAGAAGAAATAGGGACTTACGTTGAAAAGCTCATGAAAAGTGAACTTTCTGGAAATGTAATAGATATATGTCCTGTGGGAGCTCTCACTTCAAAACCTTTTGCCTTCAAAGCTCGAAATTGGGAGTTGAAGGGAACAGAGACCATTGATGTTACTGATGCGGTGGGATCGAATATCAGAATTGATAGTCGTGGTCCTGAGGTCATGCGCATTGTCCCACGGTTGAATGAGGTAGGCTCCTTTTGTTCATGTCTGGCTGTTTCATGGCTGTTATTTACCAGGTGTTCTTCTGAGCTTGGTCCAGATGGTCGTACACTGGAGTCTATTTGTTCTATATAAATTGTTATCGGTGTTTTCCATTTTTTGAGTTGGGAGTCTAGGTAGAAAATGTGTACACTTAGGGTTGCATGCCCTATAAAAGTATGGCAGCTTTAGCACATTTGGTTGGCGGACTAGAGACTGGATAGCTGTGGCTTCTTCTTTCCTGGTTTATCACTTACCTCAGTGAGCTTTCTTTGTAGGATGTAAATGAAGAATGGATATCAGACAAGACTCGCTTCTGTTATGATGGTCTTAAGAGGCAGAGACTTAATGATCCTATGATTCGCAGTGCTGATGGACGCTTCAAGGTTGTGAGTTGGCGTGATGCTCTCTCCATGGTTGCTGATGTCATCCACAAGGTAGCACCTGAACAGATAGTAGGGGTTGCTGGGAAGCTGTCTGATGCAGAATCAATGATAGCGCTTAAGGATTTCCTAAACAGAGTGGGGTCAAATAATGTGCTGAGTGAAGGAAATTTAAAGCAGGCCAATGCTGATCTGAGATCAGGATACATCATGAACAGTGGCATTGCTGGTCTTGAAAAGGCGGATGCTTTCCTTTTGGTTGGAACCCAGGTAATCTTTTGATTCTTGTCATTCCTTTTATAGGGAACAGTTGTTTATCTTTTTTATTTTTACTTGGAAAAAAATAGTTGTCCTAACTTTTGGATCTGCTTGGTTCTGAAAATCCAGGATTTCATTTATCCTACTTAGAAAAGAGTCCTGCAGATGGAATTTCCATAGTCAAATAAATTAGTGAAGTGCAGTTTGACTCAGGTTTTATTCACCATGTTTTAAGAGAGAATGAGAAGTGAAGAGTTTCTTCTAGTTCTCTCAACCAAAAGACCATTGTTTGGGTAATCTGGATTTCGTAACTATGCTGATAGTTTTCTCTCTTATTTCTTATTTTCTTTTGGTGCATTTTTCCATTTCCAGCCGAGAGTGGAAGCTGCTATGGTGAATGCAAGAATCCGGAAGACTGTTCGAGCGTCCCATGCTAAAGTTGGGTATGTTGGTCCTCCCACGGATTTCAACTATGATCATGAACATCTAGGCATGGGCCCACAGACTCTTGTCGAGATTGCAGAGGGCCGCCACCCATTCTCATCAATCCTCTCCAGTGCCAAGAACCCAGCCATCATCGTTGGTGCTGGCCTCTTTGAAAGGGATGACTCAGATGCAATCTTCTCGACTGTGGAGGCCATTGTCAAGAATGTAAAAGCAGTCAGGCCCGACTGGAATGGTTACAATGTTCTGCTCCTGAACGCTGCTCAGGCAGCAGCTCTTGATCTTGGGCTGGTCACACAGTCCTGTGACAGCGTCAGGTCTGCTAAGTTAGTGTATTTGATGGGAGCCGATGATGTGGACTTGAAGGATATCCCAGATGATGCTTTTGTGGTCTATCAAGGGCATCATGGTGATTGCAGTGTTTACCGTGCAAATATCATTCTCCCTTCCTCGGCATTCATTGAGAAGGAAGGGACTTATGCAAACACTGAAGGGTGTGCTCAGCAGACCCTCCCAGCAGTTCCTACAGTCGGGGATGCGAGAGATGACTGGAAGATAATTCGTGCACTGTCTGAAGTAGCCGGAGCTCAGTTGCCATATGATTCGCTTGGGGCCATCAGATCCCGGATCAGTACCGTGGCACCTAACCTTTTGAGCATCGATGAGAGGGAGCCTGCAACATTCTCAACCACGACAATGAGGCCAGATGTCAAGCAGAAGATGAGTATGAACGATTTCCGAACCTCGGTGGAGAACTTCTACATGACAGATGCAATTACAAGGGCGTCCAGGATAATGGCCCAGTGCAGCTCAATGCTTATGAAGAAATGATTTATCTTCTATTGTTCCCAATGAAGTTTGCACATTTCTCTATTTGTTCTTTGTAGTTCTGATGGCCGAGACATCGAGCCTGTGTAAGAATTTCTGATAGTGCTGCAGAACTTGGTTGCAATGCCATGACGGAATTGAACCATAAATGGCAATTACATCCGTGGATTGTGATGCAGTCTTCCCAGCTGATTCAATCTTGTAATATGAGGCCTTTGGAGCATTTATTCTTAAAGCTGTAAATGCGCACGCGATTCCAATGTCCTTTGTAGATCAGAGCAGTCCATAGATAACGGTTGAAGCATGGGACAACATTGCACTTAGAACAGTCAATGCCCATTTGACTCATCTCATCCCTCTCTCGGTCATGAGTCCAAGCAAAACCTTTAGATCGAGCCCGACACATCCATGGAAAATTGGTTTGTACTATCTTCTAGTGAGGCGTGAAGTCAGAAACCGTGAATTGGTCCAGGGAATTCTCTTACTATGTGGGCTGACGTTAAGTCTGTGCTTGCAGGTGTAACGTTGTCTGTGTGTGCGTGTGTGTGTGAGAGAGAGAGAGAGAGAGAGTGAATATGTACATATTTTTTATATGTGTTCGTATTTGATCTTGAGAGTTAAGCAGCCCCATACACAGAGGCAACTTCTTATCATAGTTTTTAAAACTGGATTGAATAGGGTTTAATCAAGAACCAATCATTTATTCGGTCCAGTTTCTAGAATAAACCAAATTACGTTGTAAATATGGTCATCAATCAATTCTTTGTCACACATACAAATCTAATTGAATTGATAAAAAAAATTAGTCAAAATTAAAAAAATATATTATAATATATTTATTTTATTTACTAGATACATATTTATATTTTATGTTAAATTTAAGATTGATATAATAATTATATTAATATTTTTTTGTTATAAATCAGTATTAAATTATAATATTATATTAATTTATTAATAATATTATATTATTAATATTATTTATTAATTATATTATTTGATCCATTAAACCTCATATTTGACTTATGAACCCATAGACTCATTACATGACTAATTCCGAGACTAATTTGATTTTAAAAATTATGTTTGTTAGAGATGGCTTTATTTGATTAAAACCGGCACAGTTGACATTTTTCACTCTCATAACTTTCTATTATTCGAACCATGTTAGTATATCAAGTAGGAGATTTCTCTCAATCATAATTTTTTATTTATAAAATATAAATATAAATATTATTTAGGATAAAACCGGTTGATAATTGGACTAATTTTATTGTATATTCACCATTTTTTTTAATATGAAAATCTCGCTTCCCAAGCTCGTCGGTCGAAATCGGGGGTCCTGCCATTGCGTGTGGGTGTGACTTTGACCCGCGACAAGAGCACTTTTTAAATGAGGGTGGAAGAAAATGTACCCTGTAGCGGTTGCCGGTTGGTGCCACGTGGGGGCGCTAATTGCCACCCATTTTCCTCAGTTCCCTATCCCATCATACACACCTGTTGTTTTTGTTTTTATTTTATTTTGTTTTTTTTTGCTGGCACCATAAGAATAGTTCTCAGGTTTTTTTTAAGCATACGTCAACTGAAATCCATGTGTCAGTTAATTCTATTAATATGATTCGAATTAGGTTACTTATTGAGTAGATGGAATTTTTTAAATATAAATTTTTTTAATTTATAAAATTTTAACATGAAAATTTACTTAATAGAAAAAATATCGAACAATTTTAACTAATTTATATTAATACTTTTTTTAAGAAAAATAAAGAAGAGGCAAAGAATGAGAGATATGCACCATAATTTATTGAACTTAGCTACTAAAATTTTTAAATAATTTTTTTAATTTTAAAATTTTACATATATAATTTATTTAAATTATCGCCTTAACAAAATTTTAAATAATATTATCGTGAATATTATAATATTAATAAAATACTGACGTGATGATAGTATCTCAAATGCCATGCTATCATTTAAATGCAAAAAAAAAAAATGATATGTTTTGCCATGTTGGTTAGCATCATAATATTCATGTAAGTGTAATTTAATAGTTTATCACAATGATGAATTAAATAAGTTATAAAAGTGTAGTTTAATAATTAAAAAATATTTAAAAAATCACATAATTGTAGGAATTATGTTGTAGTTTTCCCGAGGAAGAAGTGTAGTGTTGAAAATATGACATGATGTGGGTGCCCGCGTCCTCGGTTTGTTTGTATAGTACACATGTAATATTATATATAAATTGCTCGAATTTTTACTTATATATATTAAAGAAAAAAAAAAGGACGGCGCATCCACTGACAAATTCACCGGGAACACCACTTGGCCTCACAAGTCACGTAAGAAAGAACTCGAGGCAGGTCCACACTACAGTAATATGTTCTCATCAAATAAATTTTGTTTACGCTTTTTGGGCCAATGGCTACGTGATGTGATACTCAATGAGAATATCGAACAAGTACCAATGTAAAAGGGAATTGGAAGATCGAAAGTTACTGCTCAGTCAGTCAGCCAGTCAGCCTGTGGTGCGGTTGCTCAATGGAAAATAGACCGGCCACTTGGACCCAGGCCATGCACACACATACATAGTAAAATATTCACCTTAAATTACCACTTTCCGTTGTCAGAAGAGACAAAACGGGAGGAGAAAGGACCGCAAAGGATGTACGCATAGAAAAATAAAATAAAATTAATTTAGTATAATAATATTATATTTATTTTAATAATTAAGATATTATGTGATTAGTGATTACTAATTATGGTTGATGACACGTTGTATAGTTCTTTCTTGCCAACCGATCAAACCAAACATTGAAAGGCACTTCCATCTCTGTTCCTATCCTTGCTCTGTTTTATAACAACCACACATGAAACGGAGGAGTTGCGTCTCCCATGGGTGTCCGTCGTGAGCCCAGCTCGTCCTCCTCGCCTCCTCTGATCCTCTCCTTCTTCCTTCTCTTCATTGCGTCCGTCCTCTCCCATGAATTAAAATTGGTCAATCATCCAGCTTCCACGTCCTTCCCTCTAACCGCTGTCCCCGTTGCTCACCGTCACAACTCCTCCTCCCTCCGCGCTTCGCTGGCGGTGGCGGGGACACAGAAACCGGGCGCCATGACATCGCGGCGGACCCAGTTCGAGTACTCGATGGCCCTCACCGTCTCTCTCCCCATCGGGACCCCGCCGCAGACACAGGAGATGGTCCTCGACACCGGGAGCCAGCTGTCGTGGATGCAGTGCCACCGGAAATCCCCGAGACGCCATCCGTCCTCCTCGTCGTTCGACCCTTCGCTGTCTTCCTCGTTCTCCGCCGTCCGCTGCAACCAGCCAGTGTGCAAGCCCCGGATCCCGGATTACACGCTTCCGATGTCGTGCGACCAGAACCGCCTCTGCCACTATTCCTACTTCTACGCGGACGGGACCCTCGCCGAGGGAAACCTCGTCCACGAGAAGCTCACCTTCTCCAATTCCCAGTCCACGCCTCCCATTATCCTCGGCTGCGCCACCTCCTCAAGCGACAACAAGGGAATCCTCGGGATGAACCTCGGCCGCCTCTCCTTCCCATCCCAAGCCAAGCTCTCCAAGTTCTCATACTGCGTCCCCGTGCGGACTGTCGCCGGGTCAGGGCCGGGCCCGTTTCCCACCGGGTCGCTCGTCCTCGGGGAGAACCCAAACTCCGCCGGGTTCCAGTACGTCAACCTCATAACGTTCCCTCAGAGCCATACCATGCCGAATCTCGATCGGCTCGCATACACCGTCCCGATGCAGGGGATCAGGATCGGCGCCAAGCGGCTCGACATCCCGCCTTCTATCTTCAGGCCAGACGCCGGCGGGTCCGGCCAGACGATGATCGACTCCGGCTCGGAGTTCACTTACCTGGTGGATGAGGCCTACGGCAAGGTACGGGAGGAGGTGGTGAGGCTGGTGGGTCCGAAGATGAAGAAGGGATACACTTACGGCAACGGGGTGGCTGATATGTGTTTCGACTCCAAGGTTGCAGGGCTGGTCGGCCGGCTGATCAGCAGCATGGCCTTCGAGTTCGGCAACGGGGTGGAGATCACCATACCAAGCAACCAAATACTAGCCGAGGCCGACGCCGGAGTCCACTGTGTAGCCGTAGGGATGTCGAGCAGGCTGGGAGCTGCCAGCAACATCATCGGAAACATCCACCAGCAGAACATGTGGGTCGAGTTCGACCTCGTCGATCACAGGATAGGATTCGCCAAGGCCGACTGCAGCAGGTCCTGAGGATCAATCCCAGGTACCGGACCCTGTCTTATGGATCCATGTCTCTTCGTACCAAACATCGGATCGGCTCACTGACTACGACATGCGTATATAATATCAGATATGCATATTTTGGGCTCTGTGCGTGTGCTGCTAAAGTATACAATACGAAGGGACCTCAAGAGGCATGGAAGTTCGTCCAGAACTTCAATTTTTGGTACATGTCCTGGCCACAGGACCCTTGCACAGTGGTAAAATTTCGGAATTCAAGGGCAGCCAATTTAATGATGTTAAATTAAATGATTCAACAATTCAGAAACTGAATTACGCAAGCATACTCTTGGAAATAAGTTTGAAAATTTCAGTGGAGCCATCCAGATGATATGGATATGATCGTGCAGTATCGCGCACGCACCCACACACAGGAGAATAAAGAGCCAAGATTGATGTGATGTGGTGTGTGCGCTACGTATGGATTACGACTCGAGGGGGTCAATAGCTTTACTACACGTACCCCCCCATTTGCATAGTTTGCGTCGACTATTGCACTCATTAAGTGGGGAGGACGCTGGCGCCATGTGTCCGTCAGCCTCTTCGCCAACAATTTCTTCCTTCGACATTGGCACATCGTGGGATCCAGGCATGTTGAAAACTTGTACAGTTAACTCATCATGTAGCCCCTCCACCATAAAATGAAATAATTTTTCTTTGGGATGAAATTCAGTTTATTATTTTTATTGGCTTGCCACAAACCCTAGCCTTTCATTTTGGTTGCTCCTCCTCCTCCTCAGTCCTCCCCACACATTCCCGACGCAGCATCCACTTGGGATTAGATAATTGTCGTCCCATGTTGAACCGTCAGATCATCCGCCTCGTCATCCATGCATGCATGCGTGCGTGCGTGCTTTCCCATCAACCCTTGTCTTAGTCTGAAAGTTTGTGAAGGTGCGGCACTGTCAATGCACCACGGACTGCTCAAATTATTAGCGTGTTCGATTTTCTAGTGCTTCTAGAGTTGTCGCCCCAACTAAGATGTAGTGATTTGATGTTGTGGAGATCTCGACCGATTCTCTCGACGTCAAGCAGACGTGGCAAAAGCATGGAGACCGATCGAGACATTTAAACCGACAAGTACTGGTGGAGACTCCGGGGCCCCATCACCGACGCAATCACAATCGATCGCAAGATAACAAACTTAAACGCGAAAAAGGAATAGGTTGAAGACGGTGGATTGGAAACAGTGGAAATGGACTCGAAAGACAAGGCAAACGTGCGGAAAAATGGGGGAGAAGGGGTTCAATTTAGGGCTGCACCCAAGAAAAAAAAACAAAACTGAAGGATTGAGATTGAACCGCAAATCCAATGGAATCAAACTGTAAAAAAATTAATTCATGATTAAAAAAAAAGGTAAAGTGGTGTGTTCAATTATTAAATTTAAATAATTTGATTAATTTGTTTGAATTATTTAATTATATTTTAAAAAATATTTAAACTATTATAAATATATTTAAAATAAAATATGATATTTTTAAAAAAATAAAAAATAGTTTGTTATATATTTTTTACTTTTATAAAACATATTTTCTACCCATTTATATTAAATTTTATCTTAAATAAGTTTAATAATTTTAATATTATATGTTTAATTTATCTTAATTAAAATTCTATGATTTTAATATTTTTCTTTTTGTTGTTTTTATGTGTTTTTATTTCCTTTTTTATACGACTTTTATTTGATTTCAATTCAATTTACATTTAACTTATTAATTTTTTTACGAAGCAGTTCAAGCCGGTTAATCGAATTATAGAATCAATTTGAAATAATTCAGTTATATTAATATGTAATGATTATGGTTCGAGAGTATAGTGCTGGGATTGAACCAAACCACTTTAATGGTTTGGAGAGATTCGATTTAGTTTCACAATCTGAACCAAATCATGATCATCCCTAGGACTAGAGATGTTAAACGGGCCGGGCTGGCCCATAACTAGACCGTCCAAATCCGGAACCGGCCCAAACCGCTCCCAACCTTGTTTGTAACCGTTCCTAGTGGGTTTGGGGCAATTACAGGCCGGTTTCAAAATATGGACCCTTTGAACCGTAGCCGGCCTAGACCGTTACCCTATTGAATCGGCCAAGAATCGGAACTGTTGAAAACCGATCTAGACAGCTAAAAATCTTGCAAATAAACGGTCAAATTTTGTCGAGTCAATTTAAATTTTTTAAAAAATTTAAAAAATATATTCATTTAAAATAATTTTTAAAAAAATTAAAAGTATGGATGGTTCATAGGCCAAATTGGCCCGGACCATTAACTAGCCCGTTTATAAACGGTTGCGGATCAGTTTATATTTGCTTGAATCGTGACTTATAATCGGACCGGACTGTTAAGTAAACGGGCTGAATTGTAACCGGATCAAATGATTCCAAGCCTGTTTTGAACCAACTCAACCGTGCTTTTAACAATACTACGTAGGACCATCAAACCTAAAAATGAGAGGAAATTTTCCCCAAAAAAGAACGAGGAAATAACAAAATTCTCCTCTAACATTGCACTGCAGCCCAGCGAGCCCACATTGACCGTGCTGTGCGTTTACGATGGGCCCTGTCCCATTGCTCAGGAGGAGATGGGGAAGCTGATTGTGGAATCAGTCAGCACTCTCAAATTACTGCACATGGAATCAGTATCACTGCCATTAATGTCTTACGTATCGAAACAGGTGCGACATCTACATGTTTAAATTACAGACCAGCAGCGGCAGATGGCTCAACAAGAAAACACCCGGATCAGGTTCTTGGAGATTTCGTTATTTAACATTGAGATGTGTTTGCATTTCACTTCACAAAATATGACATATGTATCAGTTCTTTTTCCCATTCCATTAGGACGGTTTCATGCTAATCGGCAATGGAAGATAAATGGAATTGCAGTATTGAACGATCTCACTTGTATTATATGATTCCGTTTCATTCATATTTGGCTATATCTTGTGCTGAACTTGACCCGATAGTCCTTGAGATTCTGTCGGAAATACCATGGAGAGGTTGAAGAATATATCTTCAATCTGCAGATCGTTGTGGAATCAAAGCAGAACTATGTTATCTCTCTACGTGCCATAAGCCCATGCCTATTTTTACACAATGGAGACCCATTTAGCTGCAAAGTGTATAGAAGAGGGCACAGAAGACGAATTTCAGATAAGGGAATCGAACTCGGTGGCCTGGTGCCAAGATGAGGTAAGGTGTCACTGTCATTGGGGTCAATCTTTTCATGCCCGTGTCCTATTTGATCTATCATGGAATCCCCCTCTGCAAAATTCATCAAGTTGATGTTTAACATTTATCAATCTATCAGCCTTGGCATTTCAGCGAGCGGGGAAAGTGGTGTCTGAGGTCCTGCTGCCATTGAATGCCCCTCGTGATCGTCCCCTCTGGCCTTCAGCTTCCAACGTTACTGTCTGGAACAACTCTATCATGCCAACTTTGATTAAGAATTAGCAGAATCGCAATTCAAACTATTACAACTTGAAAGGGCAGAGTCAACTGAACATGTATCGTGCTGCGTTAGATCAGGAAGCATCATGAGCCCATGGATTATATCCACTTCCAGTATGGTTGCACGCACGAGGAGACCACAGTACAACAACTTGGTAAAGGGTCCGATGTTTTTTTATCATCCTTTTCCACCTTAATTGCAGAACATTCGCCGGTTGATGTTCTCTTACCTCTAACAGGACCTTGCATATGATTCCATCAAATTTGAGGTTGTAAACAAGATTGGAAAAATTGGTCTGCATTGCACGCTCAGCCATAACATGTATTTATTATAGCACATTATAGTATAGGGAAATAAAGATTTCCCAATTACATGAAATCAGACACTCACATCCCATAATGACACAATATCTACAATATCATAAAGGATTGTTACAAAATCATACAAAATTCCTTAATAGGCCCCGTCAATCTGTTGGGCGTGCAAACATTGATAGATTGGAACAATGAGACCTAAAAGTCGAGTTAGGCACATTATTCCTGAAGATATCAGCAATGTGGGATTATGTAGGGATGTATTGGATGAGTAAGTCCCCCCGAGCAAGTTGTTCTCAAATGAAGTGAAGGTCCATGATAATATGTTTGCTAAGACCATGCAGGACCGAATTTGCGGCAAGATACGTAGCGTTGGTGTTGTCACAACTAGCAATGATAGGACCTGGTGGCCGTAGACCAATATCTAGGACGAACTGCCACATGCTAGGACACGATACTCAGCTTTAGTGGAATCACGAGAAACATCTGGCTGCTTCTTGGAGCGCCGTGAAATCATAGTAGGGCCAGCAAATATAGCATATCCAGTTGTTGACCATCAAGGCAGCCAGTTGTCAAACTTGTGCGATCCCATGTTGGTGCTATTGGTTGTGTCCATTGCGACCTCCATGATAGCCATGGCCTCTGTGGCTTCCTCCTGGAGATAAGTGCGTTTGGTATACCGTCATTTTGGTATCTGAGTCATCATAATAAATCTGCTCGAGTTGATGCTTCTGATTGAGGAGTTTGGTGCGCGATTCCTCATATGTGATAGCCTCACGCCCCGTTTGTGATGGAGGTAGTGAATGCCTCATACTCTTGGGGAAGACCCATAAGAGCATATGCAACAAGGTCCTCATTGGAAAGGGGTGAAGCCACTGCCTTGAGTTGATCAGCATACACTTTAATTTAACAAATGCAATCTTCCTTGCTTTGAGTGGCTAGTTTAAGGTGGGAAAGAGCAAGCCGGATGACCAAGGACCATGCACAAGAGCGATAAACATAGCGGGCTTGAAGAGCATCCCAAACGGCCTTGGAGATGGGGAGATCATGGACCTCTTCAAGGAGGGATTCAAAAAGTGCAGCATAAAGCCAAGAGCGGACATTATCATTGGTACAACACCAACTCGAGTACATTGGATTATCAGCGGGGGGACATGGAATTTCACCGTCTACATAGCCAAGAAGATTGTGACATCGAAGGAAATAGAGAATAGAGACTCCCATACCGTGTAATTTCGTTGACCAAGCTGCGTGGTTATGATATTTGTAATATTCGGAGTGGTAATCGGACTGTAAATTAAAGGACGATGGGAGTGCATGGGTGGACGGCATCTGCTGGATTCTGATTTACTTTGGCTGAGGAGTTATCTGATTGACGGCCATGTGGGAGAGAGAATTGAGAATGGGTTGGGGGAAAGAGAGTGACTTAGGCGGAACGGTGATTTTAGGGCATCAATAGCTCATACCACGTGAAACAAGACAAGAAAGATTGGCTTCCATTGCATACTCAGATATAACATGTATTTATACCACATCATAGTACAAGGAAACAAAGATTTTCCGATTATATGATATCGGATACTAATCTCCCCTTAATGACACAATATCTACAATATCGTAAAAGATTAATATGAAATCATTGAAGATTCTCCAACCCAATTCTCCGTTCTTGTAGCAGCAAACGAAAATTTAACTCTGTTGCAGGCAGAAGGAAAACATCAGGTGGCCTTGAGCAAAACGGGCTTCGCCACAGTTCAAGTTGCAGTCTAGTCTTATAACGGAATATATACCTCGGCTTAGGCCTATGCCTATGCCTCATCCACAAAAGAACATATTCGCCCATCCGAAAGTATGATGGTGACAAGAAATTTCAGATTTATCGTCTATGCTCCTTTTTCAACTCCCAATATTGGATGCAAATTAGTTTTAGCTTTATCTTGTTTTCCATTTGCTTCCAAAATCTGTTTCTTTTGGTAGAGGGTTGATCATAGTGTTTGTTGGTCAAGGTTCCATCTATCAGAACCAAATTTCGGAAATTTTCGTGTAGAGTAGGACTAGAGACTTAATTATGCAAATCCAAGCAATAGCATCCCTTCCACTGTTATTTTTCATGTGGGATTCACCCATTATCGGAAAAGAAAGACAGGATGACTCGAATCACGCCCGAGGAAAACACAATGCTACCTCAGGTCCAAAAGGGCAACCAGTAAATAACCTTAGAAATGACCAGACAATTTTCTGATATCTAGTGTTATGCTAGGAAGGGTCCTGAAACAACACATGCTTTTCTTCGCATTGTGAAGTAAAGAGAAAGCCCACACAGTTCTTCTTCTTTTTCGTGTCGTGACAGAAAGTTGAGGAGCTCAAGGTTTCCACAGGATTGTGGTCTCTGCGATCATCGAGGTGACCACATATGGGTCCATGTTCGAGGCAGGCCTCCTGTCCTCAAAGTAGCCCTTGCCCTCTTTCTCGGTGTCCCTTCCAACACGAATAGATGCTCCACGGTTTGCAACACCCTGTCGAAAGTTCAATCATTTAATGGGAGTTAGAAATAATACTTGTCTCAGAAGATTTGAATGAGTCATGTTACGTCATCATTTCTTCCTAAGCTTCACTCACCCATTTAAAAGTGTTAATGTCGGCAGTCTCGTGGCGGCCTGTGAGGCGGCGCTCATTGCCTTCCCCATAAGCAGCGATGTGCTCCTGGTGCCTCAGACCAAGCTTCCGAATCGCCTTCTTGATGACTTCATATCCTCCTGCCTTCCTCATTGACTTTGTACTGAAGTAAGGTTTTCAAGAGCTTAATTGACTTTGAGGGCAAACTCTAAAGTTCAGTTTTTAAAATTTTTTATCTAGTGTGATTTCTTACCTGTAGTTGGTGTGAGCACCAGCTCCGTTCCAGTCACCTTGGATTGGCTTGGGGTCGAAGGAAAGGACAACTCCAGCAACCTCGGTAATCCTCTGTTCAGAAACCAAAACAGCAAGATTAGTGTGAATTTTGGAACCTCACATGACAAGAATTCGAGCTGACAAATTACAGAGAAAGGATCACCTCCAAAATATAACGTGCAACCCACAACTCGTCCCCTGCTGAGATGCCCACAGATGGCCCAACTTGAAATTCCCACTGCATAAATTCATTTCGACAATAATATTACTATGCAAGTTTTCTTCTGATTTTAGGAACTAAGCAAAACGGACTTCCTATCAGGACAAGCCAAATGAAGAAGGATTATGAATCTATTTACCTGTCCGGGCATCACTTCACCATTGATGCCGCTAATATTGATGCCTGCATACAAGCACGCCTTGTAATGGGCGTTCACTATGTCTCGGCCGTAGGCCTTGTCGACTCCAACGCCGCAGTAGTATGGTCCCTACAGGATCATGGAGAGCGTTGTGATTGAGAGCTAAAAGAAACAAGTGGGGAAAGAAAACCACTTCTACCATAATAATATGAAAAAAAAAATCATATTCATATGCGTGCAAATGAAGGTGTTCGAGATACCTGAGGTCCAGGATAGCCACCGACAGGCCACCCAAGAGGCCACTTGACATCTTTCTGCAGCAAGGTGTACTCTTGCTCGAGGCCATACCTATTGTATCAATCGGTAAAAGAATGAGAGATTGCAGACCGGATTGGATGGAAGAATCAGATCGGGAGATTATGGGGTAAGAGAATTGTAGAATATTACCAGGGCTCTTCAGCGAGAACATCAGGGTGGTTGAATATTTTTGCAGCTGCATGTCTCTTGTTCGTCGGGATTGGCTCTCCTGCAGGAGTGTAGGTGTCGCACATAACCTGCAAAACAATTTCAATTAGTCAGAATCCAGAACCCTTATGCCCAACTATCTCCACAGAAATGGCCAAGCAATTGCTAAAAATTACTTACCAGGATGTTGTTGCCCCTCCTAAAAGGATCCCTGAAGATCGCCTGAGGGCTGATCCATCACATTAGCATTGGACAGAACAAAACATTAGTACTAAAAAGCCAGTCATGTCCATCAATAACACAGGGAGGGAGCTCTCAGGCACACTTACTATAGGATCACTTCGCTGTCTTCTCCGGGAGCTTGGTTGGTGCTAGATCCATCGTAGTTCCACTTTGGAAGCTTTGAAGGGTCGCTCACAGGGCCGCTGAGAGTCTGTACATGATGGAAAACAGGTCTCGGTAATTTCCAACGTCCAAAGATAATGAAAAAATGGAAGAGAAAATCAAGTCTATGGAGAAAGAAAAGTCAAAATACTTACCCTTGCCTTGCTTCTAATATCCATGCCACATCCTCCCACCCTTTTACATATGAATAAGAACTAATCATTCACATAGTTTGAGAATAAACCCAATAAAAAGTGACAGTCTTTCTAGGATTTCCTATTTATTGGGCTAAAACAGGAACTCCCAATCCCAGTTCTCGCATTGGAAGAGTTCCCATGGGTCCACTTCCACCAATGCCAGAAACTCGAGAAATGAGCAGGTTATAAGAGCAAATCCCAAAATTCATGGAAGCAAGGTAAAAGAAAATATTCCCCTAATGCAACAGAGGCTTTCATTTCATCGAAAGCATATCAGCGACAATCGGCCGAACCGGCTGTTCATCGGGAGAGACTAGTAGGACTAGGAGGAGAGCGGCTGAAACTAACCATATGTACTCGGCGATGATCTTCCCGGTGGTATCGGAGAGGTTCATGTTGACAAGATCCGTGAGGAGCGACATCTTTCCCAGAAAACCCGAAATGATCCGAAATTTCTCCCTTTGCTTCTCCTTGAAGAGGAAGAGGAAGGCTTGAAAAATGCAGAGTGAGAACAGGGGAGGGACAAGGGGTTGCCTTATATAGAGCACTTCAAGTTCAAGGAGGATGACGAGGCTAGCAATATCCCCTTTTTTTCTTATTTTCCTTTTTCAAGTTGCTAGTAGAGAATATAATTACTTTATATTATAATCATTCCTCATATGGTAGGAGTAACATTTTCCTTAGTATATACATGTTCATTTTTCGGACCGAATCAATTAATTACCTCTTCCAATCCTATATTGAAAAATAATCTTCCAAGTCTCTTGACTAACTGATCCTGCTGAGAGCGAGGATACTTCACGAAGGGGATTGGCGACGGTGAAGGATTCAGATAACGGCCACTGGTGGGAGCCGGAGGATAGATTCTAACCGATGATTCAATTACCGGCTAATTGCTTGACCGGTCAAATTCAATTCTTTTGGGTTTAAAAAAAAAGAATTCCCCTTATTTAATGATGATGATGAAAAAATTTCGATCCGATGGGATGGATGGACCGATCTAATCATCGGGTTTGTGCCCGTTGGTTACCGATCCGATTTAGATATGATTTGATATGAAAATATTATTTTTAATATAAATTTAAGATATTTTATACCAATAAATCATATCCATTATTTTAATTTCCTTTTTCGCTCCCTTATTTTAAAATTCATGAAAATCCTTCCTAACAAAAAAAACTAATAAATGTACCTGGAGGTCTAACCTTAGGCTCTAATGCAGAAGTTCTTGGCATTACATAGGATTATTAAATTGTCAATGAAAACCATTAAAATCTGAAGTTGACTTTGCCAAATTTCACTTTTGGTTGTTGGGATTCTTCTCTCCCTCCCTTGCTGCCACAGGGTTGGTTCTTAAGGATACCTATCACCACATGCTATGGCGCTCGGTGTTGATCCTATCATCGAATGCCCAGTATAGTCCAAGATACCGGTGTCTTTTAAGGCACAGTAATACTTTTTAAGCAAATACATTAGAGGAATTTAAAATTTAAATATTAAACTCACCAAATTATATAAGGGTGAATTTTTAATCACTCAACCATTACTCTTAATTGCTTATTAATATAAGGTTCGTCCTTATTGGCTTCTCCATATTATATTTTGTCATTTTAGGTAAAAGAAGAAGAAGAATATGAATTTTTTTCGGTGAATTTAATCTTCATGTAATTCTATGTAATTTCTTTTTAAAATTCAGGAAAATATAAAAAAATATTACCAAAAAAGTGCAGCATTAAAAAAATATTAATATATTATTTTCTCATTTTTATATATTCCCGTGCCACTATGGCATCAGCTAGTGGTCAGCAGGCACATGCCACCATGTCTATCCTACTAATAACACATGAGACATTATTATCATCGAATCATTTGAACTCAACCGAACCGTTTATGAAGATTCTTTATTGTCTTTATTACTTAGAAATTAAATGACAAATTATTTACTAATCTTCACTAGAAATTCATTCACATTTTAAAATTATATGAGAAAGGATTATAATAACTCTTACATAGAGATAGAGACTTTAAAATGGTAAATTTAAAGTGATATTAATAGGGTTGGATGTTGTTATAATAGTTTATTGTGAAATATTAATCTTATTATATCACAATATTACTTATTATTTGTTACACTTTATTATCTAATGCTCTCTGCACGCGTAGGTTATATTAGTTTTTGAAGTGGCGAATCAAAGTTGTGATTTGATACTATAATGCGATTAAAAGTTAATATGAATATTCTAAAAGATTGACGTTGTTAGATGGTTTATTATTTATTTATTGTATTTTGCTATCGGATAGATATAATTATGCACCGAAAAATCAATGAAAAAAAAAGTGTTGTGTTTGTGTCTGTCCACAGCAACTTATTTTTCTCTTTGTTGGAATCTCTAAATGAATAAAATATATGATTAAAAAAATTATTTATCAACTAATTACTTTTAAATCGAATTTAAATTGTCACAATTCAATGGATTTTCGAATGTAACCAAAGTGTGTATTTTTGATGTCTACACGGTTCGACATAGAATTTCCAAATCATGGGACGGCTTATTATTACATGTCATATATTATATGCCAAGTGAATCTTCAAAGCTATTAATTAATCTTCAAAGGCGAATCTAAGCGTGACGCAATGAATTTTCTGCCTTAATTTATAATTTGTCAACCCTTTTTTTACCCTTAAAATAAAATAAGATAATGGAAAATCAATTATTATTTAGTTTAGATACATAATTGCATCCCCCCGTACTAATTCAGCCCATTTTCTTTGTGCCTGACCTTGCCAATCAATCACGCACACACTTCGAAATCGAGAATCTGGGGCTCGCGGTCCTTGTATGGTGTGAGTCGCCAGCACCATGCCGATCCGATAACGTACATTCATGACCAAAAAATAAAAAAGGGGTTTGACTTAGGGGGACAAAAATAAAATTGGAAAAGAAAAACCCTATGCGATCCAATGCGCATGAGCTTCACACGTCACTTGATCGTCGACAACACTCCGGCCCCTCCCTAGATCCTCCATAATTGGTAAATATTGGCAATCAAATTTCATCCTTCTAGTCCCATAAGGCATGTTTTACCCACGTTTTGAGAAACCAACCTTTCTCGATCTTGCCACTTTGCATCATTCGGTCGATAACAAGTCATGGGTCACTTGGAGATCGCTTCATCCCCTTCCCCCCCGACTACATGTGCCAAAGAAATGCTCTTCACGCATCGAGAAGGGAAGTGTTTTGAAGAAACTGATTGGGTTGATCATAGGGGGACGGTGAGGCCTAGACTGATTATGTCGGCCATGCTCCATGTGGCATATATATATATATATATATTCCATATAGATATATAGAGGTCGAACCGGTGGAAGTGGACGTCATCACGAGTGGCCAAACGTAGCTTCACTTCAAAAACCTAATCGTACAACTCGTTGGAATCGGGAATTTTGTCCAGAGTGTCGATGCTAACTAATGAATTATTGGGGTCCAACCCACAAGTTGTGTCCCAGACGACGAATCATGCCACCGGATGGACGTACTTTTTCTGTCCACACTGCAACGTTTCTAGGATCGACGATCCACTAGAAGCACTTTAGGATATGGAGCGAGGCTTATACTGATTGGAAGAGACCGGCTTAGACACAGCGGACAATAGACATATACATGCAATGGGTTTGTTTTCGAGTTTTAACCGGACATGGAAAAATGATATATGATATCATAGCGAGTCGCTGTGTAAGATCATATCTCGCTAAAGAACTTAACCTAAAAGAATGTTTAAGGTCACTTGATGGTAAGTTGGATATTTTTAAAAAAATGTCTAGTTCATGATAATTATTAGCGTAATAGTCTGATTAGCTATCAGATTAATTAACCCGCTCATCCGAGTATGGAAGAGAATATCCATCTTATGGGCAGTTGTTGAATACAAGTATTAAAATGGTACGTGACACGTATAAACTACACTACTACATGAGGATGGATATTGAAGAATAAAATCTCATATCGGAAAAATAAAACTAATGATCCCGACGTATAAAGAATTTTGCACTATTATCCTATCCGTTTAATGTTTTAGGTTAAATATAGATATGCTATTCCAAGAAAAAATCTACAGTAATTGAAACCCCGTTTTCAACTTTAATCCACCGGCAAGTTTAATAATTTGGATTTTTTTTATTAATCTGTAAGCTAAGCATGCATTATGGGGGTTGGTTGAAGGACGGAACCTCAATGTATTCACGAGAGGGCAGGCAAAGCACTCTTGATTTAGACATTTCTTGAAGTGTGGTGTCGATCGATTATAAATAATCCCGACATTTTTACTTTCAACATTATTAATAAACTCGACACGGGACATTAGTTTATTGCAAAAGTCAGAAGAAATTGCTCCGTCTAGTCCCGGCATCGCGTCTCTCCCGGTTCGAGCAACGTCCCTCGACCTCTCTCCAAGAATCAAATGAAATCCGGCTTGCAGTTACCGAGCTAATTTAGGTTTCAATACTTCCCTCGGCACAAAATTGATATGAATTTTAACTGACTCAACCTCGATCAAACTCTCCGATGATGAACTTTTCTCGTGTACGAATGTTAGCAGAAGCCACTCGGACAAGAATCGACTCAGCGGCTCAGGCGTGATATGTACGACTTTTGAGTGCGGCTGTGAGGTGATTCACAGGAGCCATCGGCGCTGGACGAATATCATATTCGGGGTCCGCGGTCATCTGCTCGCTCATCCCTGATTGAGACAACCACCATCCACGAGGAACCGATCCTCTTAAAAGAAGAAAGACGATATAAATCAGTGATAGTCTGAGTCAGTGGGCAGGACGTCATTATTTATGCGCCATGGATGATCGAGTCGCCGGTGGGAGGGACATAATGGACTGAGCTGACATCTGCAATCTCTCTCTCTCTTGCCTCTAAAATTGTTTGTTCATGTCACGATCATTTCTCAATCGCAGCACTCGGAAGGGTCCGATCCTCCCTGGTCATAATCGTTCTTGGGCCCACGTGGCCCGTCAAACCTATCCCACCGAGGTCCATCGCAGAAATTCATAGTATTAGGCTCAGGCCATGTTCAAGAAGCGGGCCCCTGGGCTACGGGTTTCCTCATGTCATGGACTCCGATTGAATGTGCAAGGAGTCATTATCTAGCGGGCGGGTAAATTACACAATTGGTACAAAACGTTTTGACAATGTAACACTTTGGTACAAAAAGTTTAAAATGTAATTCGGTGATACATTTTCTTTCAAACATGTAACACTTTAGTACATTCCGTTAATTTTTTATTAACGCCGTTAATTTTTGATGACGTGTACGGTCTACGTAGCATTCCTTGATGATGTGGCTTCATATTTTAAATATGTGGACTGACACGTAGCACATGGTGGGACCCACTATTTTTTGTATTCATTTCTCTCTCCACACCTCTCTCTCTCTCTCTCCCTTTCTCTCACTCGGCTCTCTCTCCCGCTCTCCCTCTCCCTCGACTCTCTCTCCCTCTCCCTCTCTCACTCGGCTCTCTCTCCCGCTCTCTCTCACTTGGCTCTCTCTCTCCCTCTCTCTCTCGCTTGGCTCTCTCTCCCTCTCTTTCTCTCGGCTCTCTCTCTCTATTTCTCTCTCTCTCGGCTCTCTCTCTCTTGGCTCTCTCTCCGTCTCCCTCTCTCTCTCGACTCTCTCTCCCTCTCTCTCTCTTGTTTATATATATATAAACAAAAGACTCCAATCACTAACACAAATTGATTGATTGACCCTAATCGATTTGATTTTGTTCCCTTTCTTATCACTCTCCACCCAGGCTTGGACCAAGGAAGATTCGACGATGGTTCCATCCCTTCCTGCTTGATCTCTCACACGGGAAAAAAAATGAAATTTTGCTCCAGATACAAGAATGAGCACAGGTTGATGGATACCCAATGTATGGTGGGGGGGGCGAGAGAGAGAGAGGGAGAGAGAGTCGAGAGAGAGAGGGAGAGAGAGTCGAGAGATAGAGAGAGGGCCGACAGAGAGAGAAAGAGAGAGAGAGCCGAGAGAGAGAGAGGGAGAGAGAGAGCCAAGTGAGAGAGAGGGAGAGAAAGAAAGAGAGAGCCGAGCGAGAGAGAGAGAGCGAGAGAGAGAGGGAGAGGGAGAGAGAGTCGAGCGAGAGAGAGAGAGAGAGAGAGGTGTGGAGAGAGAAATGAATAAAAAAATAGTGGATCCCACCATGCGCCACGTGGCAGTCCACATATTTAAAATATGAAGGCACGTCATCAAGGAATGTCACGTAGACCGTACACGTTATCAAAAGTTAACGGCGTTAATAAAAAATTAACGGAATGTACTAAAGTGTTACATATTTGAAAGAAAATGTACCACCAAATTACATTTTAAACTTTTTATACCAAAATATTATATTATCAAAACGTTTTGTACCAATTGTATAATTCACCACCTATCGAGCAGGCATGAGCTTTTTGGGTGGAGTCGGGAGGGGCCGTGAACAAATATGGGATCCAAAGAGCGCAACGGGTGACACACTGTGACGATGACAAGTACTGGGATGGGGCTGACGGGGAGAAGAAGCTGACAAACCGCCATTAAACCATAACGACAGTCTTGAAGGTGACAACCCCCGCTT
Organism: Sonneratia alba; assembly: GCA_900174645.1. NCBI lineage: Eukaryota > Viridiplantae > Streptophyta > Magnoliopsida > Myrtales > Lythraceae > Sonneratia > Sonneratia alba. The sequence goes on from FWPY01000071.1 coordinate 2,370,306, forward strand.
TCCCTTCCATCTCCCTCATCGATCTGATCGATTGCCGTTTCACCCCACAAGCTAGTTAGCTAGCTAGCAGGCTAACAGACTCTCACCTCGACCACCTCCTTCCTGCCCCAAGTCCCATGCCTCCTGTAGGAATGATTTGACCACATGCAGGTCGGAGACCTATGGTCGTCCATCGTACTCGTTGGACGGATCAGTTGACGATAAGACAAAACTCTCATAAATGGAAAAAAAATTAATAAAAAAATGCGTACCAGTAAAATCACCCTCTTGAGTACGCTCTTGTCGAACTGGCTGAAGGCACTTGCTTTTGTCTGGGCCGAGGCCGTGGACCCTCCGATGTACGTACGTGCCTAGCCATGAACCGGTAGGATTTGTTTGGATATGGCTCCCGTAGACCATTCTCAACCTCATAGTTTGCATTATCAATAAAAGGAGGGCGTGAAATTCAACCCCGAAGTTGTATTATTGACGGTGAAAAAAATTTCACATCATTTTAACAATTAATTTGATAATTTATAGAATTTTTCTGTCCGTTTAAGAAAATACTAAATAAAAACTCAATTATATTACAATAAATTATACTATTCTCTTTACTCAACCATATTAATGTGATTAGTATTTGCCACTCTATCGTCCATGCATTATCCCATTTTTTACTTCTTCCTCCTTTTTACACAATATTCTTGAATCGGTTAAAATATATTTCGAGACTAATTTACGGTTAAGTCGAAATTTCTAATAAGATTTTGGTCGACTTTTTCAATCTATAATTTAATTATTAAATTATTTATTTAAAAATTTAATGAGAAATCCACTCGTTTAATCTCAAATTGATATTTACTATCTTTTATTTCTCCATTTTTTGTATTTAAAGATTTTTTTAATGTCAAAAAATATCTTCGTTATTGCCATTGGTAGACATTTTTGCTTCACATACTAGTCTCTCTCTCTCTCTCTCTAGGTTTCCCTCCTCCCTCCCTCTCAGAGAGGGGAGACTATCTGACACACTCAGAGATCAGTGCGTCACAGGAGAATATTCATTCACAATTCGCATGGCAATCACCGAGTCGTCTAGTGATATTAGTCCACTTCCTAATTATATCCTCTTTCCAGTCCTCTTTTCTCGCACATTCTTCTTCTTCTTCTTGCCCGTGTCTTCCTATTCTGGCTCCCTCGAGGACTTCGTCTACGGCGGCTGCTCCCACCAGAAGTACGCCCCGGGGTCACCCTACGAGTCCAACCTCGAGTCCCTCCTCACGTCCATCGTCAACTCCGCCACCTTCTCCTCCTACAACAACTTCACCGCCGCCGGCGCCAGCCCGCCCGACGTCGTCTACGGGCTATACCAGTGCAGGGGCGACCTCTCCGTGCCCGACTGCTCCGTGTGCGTCTCCCACGCCGTGACCCGGACGCGCACCCTCTGCCCGGGCACCTGCGGTGGGGCCGTCCAGCTGGAGGGATGCTACGTCAAGTACGACAACGCCACCTTCCTCGGGGTGGAGGACAAGACGGTGGTGCTCAAGAAGTGTGGAGTACCGGTCGGGTACGAGCCGGGTCCAATGGACAGGAGTGATGCTGTCCTGGCGAGCCTTGCCGGCGCCACCGGGCCCTACCGGGTGGTGGGAGGCTCCGGCGAGGTCCAGGGGGTCGCTCAGTGCGTGGGGGACCTCAGCGTGGGCGAGTGCCAAGACTGCATATCGGAGGCCGTCGAACACCTGAAGACCGACTGCGGGGCTGCGGCCGACGGGAAAATGTACCTGACCAAGTGCTACGCTAAGTACTCGGCCGGCGGAGCCGGGGCGGGTTACACAGCCCATGACGGTTCGCATTCTTAAACCCGATGAATCAGTTCTAGAAATCTACTTTCTTCATCTAATTTTAAGGGAATTACGCACACTTAGCTCATAAGCCACAATTTTTTTTCTTAGATAAATCCAGCGACGAGGGAGAGAAGACATTTGCGATTTTCATTGGGTTGCTAGCAGGAGTTGCTCTCCTCATCATCTTCCTCACTTTTCTCAGGAAGGCTTTCAAGAAAAGCGATGGTAATTAACTAATTGATTATCGTGCATCATTACCCTCATAATTAAAATTCGCCACATCACACTTAAGTGTGTCAATTAACGTTCAAGATCACATATTGTGTTTGGTCATCTTGCAGGTAAGTGATGGCTTTGCTCACTTCTCACTCAGATCCTCAGAAATTAGTCTTGGGGTTAAATCAGCTTTCCAATGACTACCCTTTTCTTTTCACCCTCTGTTTCTCCCCCCTCCTCATAATGCTTACCTTTTTTTTATTTGTCTTTCCCATCTGTGTATGTTTCTTTATGAAAACTTTATCCCTTTTATTCGACTTATTCTGAATTTATCTCCAAAAGTTGGATCAAATCGCACTCGATTTGATCCGAAGATGTGAAGGCGTTGTGGTACTCACTCAATCTCTCGCTAGATCTCAAAGCTTTGAGCCGGCTACGGAGCATCATCTGATTAACGCTAATTAATGGGCCAACCCGTTAAGGGGAAGAACTCCTCGTCATGAACTTTTTTCACCAATTGTACAAATCGAACTTGAAAGTTCTACAGCAAACTCATTTGAGTAGCTCTAAAATCTTCAGTACACTAAGCTCAACAGTCAACGCCTACTCTCATCAACGATCAGATAGCCCACGGCCCAGCAGAAAGTTCGCTTTGTGGGCAAAAGCCATCTTTTCTTTCTGCACCTCGTGTCACCATTTTTATCTTCTGTACCCTAATAATATTCTGCCCTAAAAAGACGGAATGGATTGCATCTCTCAGCTGTGTACTGAAATCGGATCTCGAAAACCTTGGGATACCGGGAGTGGGGGGTAACGTGCAACCATGTCTTTCTACTGTTCCTTCTTCTGAGAGGTTTCCGGGCAAATCCTTTTGAGGCATCAAAGAATGTGCACTTTAATCTGTCAGGTGTCGTGTACTAATTAATAATTATAGTCCTCATTACAAAATAGATACAAGCTAGGTTAAATGGTGCAATCAGTTCTCCGTTTCTCCTCCTAGAAGATAAGGGAAGACTGATAAGGAACGGGTAAGGAAAACTCAGAGAGATTGAATCCGAGGTTTCCTAGTTCTGGGTGAAGGGCGAGTCTCATTGCAGTGGACCTCTTTGTTTTTTTACATGTATCAGTGATTAGTGCAGTTTTGAAAAATAAAATCTTAAGATTAGGTTGTCATGAAAAGAACAAAGCATGATGGCAGGCTGAATGCGCCCAATAAGGAGTCATAGTTGGCCGTAGGCTTGTGTTATTCAGAAAGAGCCCCATGCAAAGAGGCATTAAATCATACGTAATCCCAACACTAGACAATGTAATTCAGATGGCAACAATGATCGTGGAGGGCCTTTCGGCTTTTACAATCTTCAAGTGTATTTAGTTCGTGTATTATCATGCCAAGATGAACATTAAGATTACAAGTCACAATTTTAACTGTCCTAAGATTATAATGCGCTATTGGTCATCATACAAAGAAGAAAATAAAAGAGAATTGACTAGAGCACAGCCATGAGCCTGTGGCTTCAACTGTCCTATATACTGTACAGGCCATTTTATTTGGAGCCAAGACAAAGATTAAGGAACAAATGATACAGAATCGGTGTTCATTTGCTGGAAAACCTTCAGCTAATCACAACTCAGAGCTCTTCACTCAGGTGGGACTCCGTTCACTCTATTCATCAATCATTTTGTAGTGATCGAATGCTTGATGAGCCAATCGATCACGATGTCTATGTTGATGGAGTCTTTGCATGAGATCATATAGCAGCAGACTTCCCGGTCTTTGACTGATTCGAGGCCCCTGCATAGGTAAGAAGGGAACTTTTCTGATAACCATACATGAAGAATCATACTAGTTTTTTCAAGCCCTTACAGTTGATCAACCAGTGTCTGCTTGGAAAGTGCTTCTGACTTGTCGATTTTGTTGCCAAGCACAAGCAAAGGAATCCCACTCAAGGACTTCTTAGTCAAGAGCTCGTGAAGCTCACTCCGAGCTATGGGGACACTGTCTCTGTCCGCAGCATCAACAACATATCTGCTTTTGCAGCAGCCAAAAGAAGGCGATAAGAGAAGATGAGATGGGGGGTGTCGGGGGAGAGGCCCAACAGATAAACACGACAGAACAATCTGAATCAAGAAAATATTACAGGATCGCGGAAACACCACGACAGTAACGCTCCCACATGCTTCGGAACCTCCGCTGCCCACCAAGATCCCACAGCTTTATCGTCACATTTCCTTTCGTAACTTTTCTCATGTTGAACCCAACCTACTCAGAATTCAACAGAAAGAGCACAAGGGGAATTTCTTTCATGACATGACAAAACGGCTAAGATGATACCCTGAGGGTGAGGGATATATACAGACCGTTGGGATCATGTCTTCACTGTAGCCTCCAGTCTGTCGAGGACGAATGCAACAAGTCAAACGAGCGCTAACCAAAATATGACAGGAAAGATGCTGAAGATTTTGTTATCACTCACAGCGATGGCATTAACCAGAGAAGTCTTCCCTGCATTCTGCAGGCCGACAAGGGAAAGCTCCATTTCTTGTTTGAAAAATAAGCTGGTAGAGGGATCAAGCATGATTAGCAAGATAACACGAGATAGGTCTATTCAATAAGCTAAACCCAAAGCAGAATAGCTTGCTCATAGACTAACCTAAACAATTAGATAGATTTATTCGATAAGATCAAGAAACCTAGTCCCCAGAACCTACACAGTGGAGACATCAAATCACTATTGAAGGCAATCCGCTGTTTGATGTGAAAATCTCCTAACTTCTATTCAAAATTAGTGAATCCGCACATCTGATTATCAGTCGAAAGGGATCACAAATGCTCAAAATTGCAGCTATTTAGGACTCTGAATCAGCTCGTGGTAATGGCATCATCGAACAAATTCATTTCACGGTCGGACAGACGACAAATCACCAAATATAACCAGAAGATATGGAGAAAACAGGGACGCAGAGCACACCCAAGGCGGCAAATCGGGAGACTTGACGTAGAAAGAGCAAAGCGGGCGTTTTCACTGACCTCCGGAGCCAGTTGAGAAGAGAATCCCACAAACCCATCTTCTCAAAATCGAAAATTGGGCGACAATTCTGCAAGAGACCCGATCTTTTTTTGATAAACGCAGACAGAGAAAACCCTAAGTTGCTATTGTTTAGCGGGAAGAGACCAAATGTACCGACACAAAAGGAAACTTCGCCGACTATGTGGCGACAGCGTGCAACTTGGAGTTTGTCGGATGCTCTGGTACACCACCCACCTCTTCTCCACCTCGGTAAGCAACCGCAGGCTGTATCCACCGTTCGGATAACTCGGAATCTGAAACACTCCCACGGTCAATCTTCAAGCTTTAAGCTTCAGCAAGCTCTAGGTATTGTTCATAGAGTTGATTGACAACTCCTAGTGCTTCTTGTGCATGATTAATAAAGGAACAAACGTGACGATGACTTCAGAAGCTGACCGAAAATTCTTTTGGATTATGATGGTGATATAGACGATGGATGATCCAGGCCCGTTGCAGTGTGTTCGAACTGTCCCCCCTGATGCCACTGCAGGCAAGATAAGTCGATCAACCTCAACCTACACTCCACAGAAAAAATTGAAAGGCACTTCTAGGAACACAAGCTAGGCAGTTGTTCACGGCATCTGTATCATCAATATCGAGAGCTAACCATTATCGCATTTACCCAGAACTAATCCATCTGGGTGCTGTTTGGATCAATCATCCCTTATGAGTTAAAAGCTTGCTTGTTCATATTTAGTAAAACAACAACCACAACAACAACAACAATAATCATAATGCGATGATGATGATGATTTGAACAAGTAATGGGCCGGCAGTCGTGTGGCGCTCACTGGGCTTAGGGGCAGAGTGTCCATTTTCGTCAGGCCGAAACTTCACAGGCCTAGGATTTTAATAGAAGTGAGAGCCACGCATTGATCCAACTCAAAAATAATAATGCTGTGCTATTGCTACCACAGTCGACGATCAAATGCCATGCACACGCGACAGTGATCTCACAGGCCTCGACTAATCAAACCGAGTAAAATATCCAACTACCGCTCTCGCGGGAAAAGAATCTAGAGAACGACGGCTGAAAGCCATGCCATCACCCTCGCCTGGATTGAGATACCCTAGGTTCGATCCCCCTTTAATTAGAAGTTCGGTACCTTCTTATTCCACTCATTCATACTTTTTCTTTTTTAATCAGTGGGTTAACTGCATGAGTTAAGCGAAAGGGTTGAACATTCACCAGCATATTCAACAATAGATACGTTCATGGAAGGGCGTCCTCTGCCTTTTTTACATAGTTCATGTGCAGTTTAGATCATGTGAAATCTAAGAACAGTCAATCTCATCAAAAAATTTCAGATTAGAAACAAAATTATGTAATACATTTCTGCATTCTCATGAGGTTGTCATGCTCCCTTTGATCATTTGAACACAATCCAGAGAGTCAGAAGAAAAAAAAATCATTTCTCCAACCTTTCATAATTGCAACTTGAGAAGCTAAAAATAGAGCCTTGGCTTCAGCATTCTGCCCATTCATGCATACTCTTTTAGATTCATAAACCTCTTTTATGACCAAGATAAAGTATATATCGTACTACCATCCGCCCCTGTTTTCAAGAGAAGAAATCTGAAACCCACTCAAAGAGCTCGGGTCAGTCGTCTTTGAATTTTGAGTTGGTCCTAGTCGCCCGTGGACTAAGAACCATACTATCTGTGCCAAGTCATGTCTGCACTGGAACATCTTTTATATATATATATCTCGACACGAATTCCTGACAAATTATTTTGTCTGAAAATTCATCGATTTAACCTGATATCCTTCCACTGATCTGACGGTAGAAGTTGTCTGCACTCTCCACTTGCGACCCCAACTCAGTCGCGTTTACATGTACAGGCTGATCTGAATTTTGGCGACTTGGGTCAGTCCAATTCGTGGCCTGCAATTGCAATATCACTTGCATTATAAAGAGGTGATCAAAGCCAACGTATTATCACAAATAAAACCCTTATATATATATATATACACACACACACACACACACACATAATAAGCTGGACAAATTCTCGACCCTCTTTGAAATGTTCAATAGGTCATCTATTTGCATTAGAGCCATCGAGGATTGGTCATCTCCCATTCAGCCTTTTTTCTAAATATCTAAATGATGAGCGATGGCGACGAATGAATTTTTCAACGTAGAAGGTGGCATGTCAAAAAAATAAACTGAAAGACAGAAGGAGGTGTGTTCACACACGTGTGAGTATTTAAATACAAACATACATATATATATATATTGCATGTGTGTATAACGTGTACATACAATCAACAATTTGACCCATAAAATTAGATGTCTCTTTACATATCAGTATACACTAAAATATAAATTATATGTGAGGAGCAAATGAAAAAAATATCAACAATTCGTTAAAAAAAGATAAAAATAAACACATAGATGGTGGTAAGAGTACATGGCAATAAAATAAATTTTCGAGAACCTTGACTTTAGAGAAGCTTGATATATTTACTCTTTTTTTTATCATTTGATTATTTTGATTAAAACTTATTAAGTTATTAATTTTATCTATTTAAATAATTCAAATATGATATTTGAATTTTAAAAGAAGATGTGTGAGACGATCAAATCGACTTGCTATGGTATATCGCACAACTAATTTAATTCTTAATAAATCACTAAGAAATAAAAAATATATATTATTATTGTGATGGTTGCATATTGCACAATATATATTTCAATTGCATTCGAGACTTTGATTTCCTGACTGCTAATGATTGGCAGAGTTGACGGGATCTTACTTCAATAAATTATTCGATTGAGATGTGTAGTTTAGAATTTTTTTTTTGCCCCTAAAATAAAACTATCATTTTTAAATCATATAATTAAGTAAATTTATGATAGGTAGAACTTTGTCTCTTTCTCACTCAATGAAAAAATATGTATTATTATTATTTTGATTTGTATATAATTACTTCTCAAAATGAAAAGTACAATTTCTAATGATAAGGGAACACAATACTCCGACCCAGCTAGTGTAAATATATATATAGGTAAAATTACAGCGGCATTATAAAAATTTGTTCCATGAGTTCTAAAGGTTTCATAACATTATATTCAGTCATATATATATATTTAGTTCCATTATAGCATTAGATCACATATGTTAATCTCCATAACGAACGTGCTAATATGATTATTATGCGACGACGTAATAATCTCTATGCTAACATATTACTGTCACGTAGCAAAATATGGCGACGTGACAAAAGTTACTAGCTAATATGGTATCAAGTTATTGACATGACATAATAGTGTAGCATTGCGTGGAGACCACAATATTTGTACTAATAAATGATGATTTATACGCATTTAACAACCGTTAACAAAAGGCATTTAACGATATAATAACATAATCAAACATTACGATCGAATAGTACGTCATATAAGATTTATAATTCAATTACAAAAAGTTGCAAAATTTTACGGCTTCCACTGTAATTTTACCCACGTACACACGCGCGCGCGCGCGCGAAGACCTAAATTGCATCTAAATGTTTGTCTCTTGGAATAAGGGCTGTCTGCCCTTGAGGTTGTATACAATATACAACAAAGATTTATATGTGTATATATATAGCCCTAGACACGACAGGGACAATTATCGACATAATTATGAACCGCCCCTTTTTTTTTACTAAGTATAATTATCGACAGGAACATTTCTTGTTCGACATAATTAATGAACCTAACTTGAGTTATATTACATTACAATTATATTACTTTTCTCGGTAGGCAAAATTTCCTTTCACAAAAAAAGAAAAGAAGAGAGAAAGACTAATTAATTAACGAAGACCTTCACTTTCGTTTTGATTGGAAGAAGATCTCATTATTAAATCAGAAACCGTGAAGAATGCACAAACCCCGCATCATATATCCCGTTGGGTCAACGATCCACTACGATTCTCACTCATGATCGCATTCATTCGCAATCCATCGGTCGGTCGCAGAGTAAATGGAGGTAAGAAATCGATTTACGAAAATCCAAACCGGCGTAGAATTCACTTCATAAATACTATCTATTGGAGCTGACCGACCTTTATGCTTTTATACTTGATCGTCTCCATTCACTTCCAAAATTTTTGTTCAATTAAGAGACACTGGGCTACACACACTATACCATATATATATATATATATATTTTCTTGGACTATCTAATTTCTTCAAATCAAAGAGAAGTAATGCGGCAACCGGGGGCCCACTTTTGCTTACTGGATAAGGCTGTGGGACCCTGCAACAAGAGTAAAATCCGGGAGTGTATGTGTGCATATCGTAGAAGATGGGGGAAAGGACCGGAGCCTCCTCGAGCTCATCTCGTCTCATCGGTGTTCAACTTGCACACGAATTTTATAAATTAAAAAAAATAAATTTATTATTGAACAGCCTAGATCAATCCGGACAGATCAAATCCGTCAAATTTTAAATTTCTAAATATCACACGGAGAAAATTAAAGGAGAGCCGTATCCGTTGGTACATTGTCCATGGCGGGGGCAAATCCTTGCATTGCAACTCACTTTTGATGCTTCCATCTGAGGCATTTAATGCCGATGAGTGTGTCTTACTTCTGCTGTAAAAGGAAAGATGCATATATATATCTTTGCTCTATCCCTTACTTTCCATCTACGTACCTGTGCAAGTGCAACGTCAATATATATATATATATATATATATATTATGCACCACTCGGTTTCAAGCAAATGACAATGCTAAGTCTGCGATAAAGGATGAGAACAAATGATTCATAAGTTAATAAGAACCGATATTTTCATCCTAATTAATAAGCGTTACTAACACTCACAAGTGCAGTAAGATTCGATAAGTTTAAAGCTCAAACAAAATCGATTCTTCGGAAAATAAAGTTTCGTCGATCGTAAATTTTTATCGTCGGATGAGACTCGACTAAGTATCACCAATGATTTGAATGGAATGGATCAATGATGTGGGGATGATAATCTAGCGGGGCAAGGTGAGGTGGCGCTTTCCTCTACGAGACTTAGCACGTGTGCTACGCCGTGCCATGCTTTTTTACACATTAAACCAAAAAAAACTCTTGATTTAATATAATAATATCAATCTTATCGACTTAACAATTAATAAGTCATAAATTAAACTCTTATGATAAGACTTTCATTTTCTTATTAACATATTCTTATAATCTTATGAAGTTTCTATGTAACAGGAAGAAAAGTCCTCACTTAAAATAAATAACAGCATTAAAATGAAGAAAAAAAGGACAAAAACTATATATATAATAAATAACAATATTTTTCTCTTAATACAAATTAAAATATTATATATTTGATTCTTATCGGTTTAAGATTGGTGTTTTATTTCCATATTCCTCACTAGCTCTACGTCCACGAGGTTATCGATAGCCAAAGCAATGGTTGGACCAATTGAAAATGAGCTATTAAGAGAAAATACCGCTTTGTCCTCAGGCTCATTTGTATATAAAGCAAAGCAATCAGCAGCAGAGGTTGGTGCCTGCGAGCCTCTTTTCCCAATCTCCCCTGCTTTCTTCCAGATCCGTGCCTTTGTGTCTTCTCCACTCTGTCTTCCAAATAAAGGGAAGGAAAAAAAAACTTGTCTTCTTCACACACTCTCTCCTCTCTCACCATCTATATACTTCCCTGATTGCTTGATCTGAGAGGATCAGGGATCGTTATGGGGAGACAACCTTGCTGCGACAGAGTGGGGCTGAAGAAGGGGCCATGGACTGCCGATGAGGACAAGAAGCTCATGAACTTCATCCTCACCAATGGCCAATGCTGCTGGAGAGCCCTTCCTAAGCTTGCAGGTCCTCCTCTCACTAACACTTGCTTCAAAACTGTCTCTGTCTCTTCGATGTCGAGACCCACACTGGAAAATTATGAAACATTAGCGAGAAACTTGGCATTTGAGTTGCAGGGCTGCTGAGGTGTGGGAAGAGCTGCAGGCTGAGATGGACAAACTATCTGAGGCCTGACTTGAAGAGAGGGCTTCTCTCTGAATCCGAGGAGAAGCTGATCATTGACCTTCATGCTCAGCTCGGCAACAGGTCAACATTCAATCACTCACTCAACTAATTGATTCATGTTTGATTAATCCTTCCCTTCCCTCTCTTAATCTCACATCTCGCATGTAATTAACTCTCTGAAAACTCTATCTTTTTCCCAAAGTTCCCCCCTTTTTGTTTTCTCTCTCTATTTCATAAGGAAAAACAGAGTGACTGCATGGTGTCTCAGAGGGCTCATTTAATCCCTGGTTTTCTATACTTCATGTTTATCTGGACATCAACACGTCAATGTATCACTGACACCTTCAGCAAGATGACATGTATTTACCAGGGAAGGTACAGCTGTTGATGGTCTTCTGCAATAGTGGATGAAACCATAAAGTTGAAAGAGTCAACTACCCTGTTAAACATATGGTTGTAATACGTGCACTGATGGCATCTTTCAAGATTTGATTTGTCGATGTCTGTTAAATGTTTAAGATTAGCCAAATGGACGTTTCCTTAATTTCTCACTCTTTCATTGCACAATAACACGTTTAACCCTTATTCTTTAGCATATTTGTCTTCAACAATTTCCCCATCCTGATGTCTGTGGCGCTTGCCGTGCTCCAAGCAGGTGGTCCAAGATTGCCTCGCACCTTCCCGGAAGAACAGACAACGAGATCAAGAATCACTGGAACACCCACATCAAGAAGAAGCTCAAGAAGATGGGGATCGACCCCGTGACCCACCAGCCGATAGCCTCTTCCGACAAGAGTCAGCAGACAAAAGCACGGAGCCTGCAGAAAGAACAAGAACCGTCCTCGGCCTCATCTTCTTCCGCGAGCCCAAATCCACCGTCATCAACCACTACAGAGGACACCAAGCTGGAAGACAGGGACAGAGCACCGAGCGCAACCAACTGCCTTGGCACAGATGAGGTTCCTCTGATTGACCCGACTGGAATTCTAATCCAACCCTGCTCAGTGTCGGTATCTTCTTCTTCATCTTCATCAGAGGGTATTTTCCAGGATCTGCATCTCCCGGCCACGGACTGGTCATCTGATGGTAATGTCGACCTGATGAGCCTACTGCAAGACGATTTCAAGTGGGAGGACCTGCTGATCAAGGACGAAGGAGACAGCAACAACGCAATCACCATTGATCCTCTCGACCAAGCATCCCATGACTGGGCGTACGGGCTCTTGTTGTGAGCCTTGCACGACGAAGTCTTCCCTTCCAATAATTAGCTGCAGCATCTCCCTTCCCTTCTCATCACTCTCTCTCCGTTTCTTTCTCTTCTCCTTTCTAATTTCGGAGGGAAACAAGAGAAACTTGAGTTGCTGATGTTCCTTTTGAAGAAAAGGAGATAGTCGCTATATGATACATATGCACATGAAATCGCGTCGATGGAACGGCCTTGGGTGGGTTCTTCATCCTTCATCGTGTGTTTGTACGTAATAGTCAGTCAATATACAAATGGTCTGCAAAGCCAAAACTGTATATACTCTGCACATACATATATATATGTGTTCATATATCGTTATGTATGTGAATTTCCGTACGAAAAAAGGGACAGTGCATATGTATGTGAATGAAGCGTGAATTGGTCTAAACCCGCCACTGCCACGTATCATACCAATATAGTAAGCGGCCTACCGGTAGATAAACGGGAAGAAGTCAAAGGTGAAGAAATTGACTGAGCCCGGCCGGCTGACAGCCAAATCATCAACTGTTTCAGAGATAATTGAGGTTTTAGTTAGATCATTAACTAGTATTATATTTGATTTAATAATTAATCAGTTATAAATTTAATTTTTATTATAAAACTCTTTACATATTTTTATTCGTCTATTTTTTTTTATAATTAAATGAATTTTTCATGCAACCGAAAAAAAATTCAACTATTCTAATAAGAGTGAATAGATTCTTTAAAATAGTATCTACTCACACGTGCGATCGAGGATGTACGATGCTGGTAAGGAGTCTGTACCAACTAGAGGATTAATTGGGTTCGCTTTTTTTTTTTACGTCAAATTTAATTTATCCAATCAGTCCCTAGATGACATTGGGCTGGCTCCCTGTACAAAGGGCAAAACAGCATTTACACAAAATAATCATGCAAACTCCAAAAAAGAGAAAAAAAAAAAACAATCTCAGTACCCACGGATTAAATCTACATCGTGTCGACCACCGTTCGTGACTTCGTAATATTCAAGAAGAAAAAAATGATACGATAAAAAATAAATAAAATACGCCCACGATTTTCTGATTGAGCGCACATCTCTTGGCGTGAATTTCAAATCGCTCATACATGCGTTCGCGCATAGACTTGCCCACCCCCGTGGGTCTACCAGGTGCTGGTGGTGGGATCGGGGAAGGTAAGCGCCCCCTATATATATAAAAAAAAGAAGAAGAAATAATAGAGTGATATTATCTTTAAATTAATAATTAAGATATTATAAATTTAATTTTTATCGTAAATTTTTTTTTATTCACTTATCCATTCATCATTTCATCTATTCTATTATAGGTTATAATTTTCATATATAATTGAGATAAGGAACTAGTAATGATGAGTTCCATCGGTCCAGCGAAAGTGGGCAGCCGTGAGCGACACCGGCCGGTGGGAGCCCGAATGCGAAATTTGTTGAAAAATCACTACTAAAATTACTATTTTTTGGTTAGGTGATCCAAGGTGGAATCGAGCCAATGATTAAATCATGACTTGGCTGGTAGTGATATATGTAAAACCGTGATGTCAGAAGGGCGCAATTGGGATCGAAAATGACACTATTCCTATACTACTTTTTTCCCCCTTTTCTTTTCTTTTTTTTTTTTTAAATCACACGTTTAAATTACCATATAGTGAATGGCTGCTATAGTTTTAATATCAAGTTTAAATAAAAGGCACTTAACTTTTTGACTTTTTTGTGTATGGAGGGAGGGAGGGAGGGAACTGCGAACTGCTAGTCAAACTTAATTGATTGGAGGGGTTGGTTCGTGAGCGAACCAGGCTAGGGTCACTTACCTCACCCTTGATTGTGAAATGTGGTTCGGTGATCGCACACACCCCCACACGACCCTCAAATTGCAATTTGCAATCATGTGTATGAATCACAGCAAATCGTGCGAGTGGTCCCGAAAGAAGAAAGTGAACCAAAGGGGACAGGCTAGTTAAGGGTCGATGGCCAGCCAAATTGGATGCCCTCATAGCATGATGTATGTATAAGGAATTATAGAGAGTGGAAATATATATATATATATATATGCACCTCTTGGAGAGTCAAGAAAGCCAGATGAATAACGGGTGCAATGTCTTACAATTCTGTCACTATAACTATATATTTTAGATCAATGATATGCATTTAGTGGTACTTATCGGAAAAAAAAATGCAACTCGCTCTGTTTCGATCATCCGATACGATATTACGTAATATAACTATTATACACAGTAACGTTGGAAGTGAGGACACGGCTTTTCGTGTCGATGCCATGGAGCATGTACACGAGATCTCACGATCCGTAACACGTATATCATCGACACCGTAAGGATGACATATACATACATATGTATTCACATGGTTAATATAGCATAATTTCAGTACATATATATATATATTGTAATAGGCATGACGCCCCCCGGCCAAGTGGTGGAACAAAATTTTCGGTCAATCCGATAGAGGTTGGTGGTTCCAAGGTCTCCATCTGTAACACGTATTATTATTTCTCTTTTATTAATAAATTTGAGCTTAATTGTAATTATTAAAATATAAAATTTATTAATAAAAAACAATTGCACACGTACACGGAAGTTAGTTATATGATTGGTTCAGTAGCTAAGCCCTCTTCAATTAGTTTATTTACCTGCCAACGGATTATTATATATATATATATATAGACGGGGAGATAGATGGCTTTGCCGTATAAGCAATGAGAGGAATCGTAGAATACGAAGGACAACGATCCGCGTCCAACCGTATATTATAATTAATTTTCTTAAAAATCTCAGTTGTCCTGATTCATCTTAATTGAATGCCCAGTTTTCGCACCGGTAAGAGTTCCAAAAAGGAGTCCTACGTGCTTGCCCCCCTCCATTTGTAATTGGGTCCCACATGTTTCTATGCAAATCGTGTTTGATTTTGTTACATATACATATATATATATATATAGAAATTTTAATTTTCACAGTTAACTTACGTGTAATTTAATGACGGATGATGTCATATGGTTTGATAAATGGAAATAAATATGGTAAATTAAACCGGAAAATAGGTAATGTTCTGCTCGTCTCCCCCGTCATGATGACGTCGAATCTTGATCCATACAGAAAAAAAGAACTTTTCTACACATTCCAATTTTTTTTAAAAAAAATAAATAAATAATAAATATTATATGATATGATATATCATATTAACGCCCCCAAGTGAAAGGTCATGTCATTTTATCCCAATATTTCCCACCAGAGCCCTCGGCACTCGCTCTCCCATTGGCCTCTTTTCTCGTATGTTGATTTTCTCCCTCGCCCGCTTTTCCTGCTGTACTTTCACACGTCATCGGAGCGTACGATGTTATTTTTTCACTCAAGATAGAGTTGTAAATTACATTCGTTGATCAGTTCTTACCTATATGTTATACGCTGAATCCTTCTCGAATATATATATATATATATATATATTAGAAGTCGCATCGTCAGTTGTTCGGGTGAGGCTCGATGCGTGGAGTTCGGATCGCATCTCACCGCAAAAAATAGCTCGTGTTTTGCTAGAGGGAAGGCCGTGACAAAAAAATGCGTGAGCCGGCCATGGACTTTGTCACCGGGAATTCGAGGGTGGCCGGGGTTTCCATCTCTGGCACCGGGACATCAGACCTCGGTCTCCCTCTCTCTCTCTCTCTCTCTCTCTCTCTCTCTCTTGGAGCCTCTGGAGAGCCCGAGGATAGGACAGCGATGAAGTCGGTGGTCCCACTGAGATCGACAGACCCGGCCGGTTTAAAGAAATTTCCCGAGGATGAAATGAACAACAGGGGGAGTCCGATCACTGTCTCTACCTACTTAAGTCTTGGACGATGTCGGAATGTCCGACGTGACCTGAATTTGGTGCTGTTTCTGGTCGGGGTTTCAAAAAGCTCCAATCACGCCCCGACACCCAGAAAGGGGGCGGGAAATGAAAGATTATATTTAAATCATTGGCTATAGTATTATTTCATGCCCAATTGAGAGAGGAGATGCACTGGGTATTCGTCATGCGCACGTCTTTAATAGGTCACCCCTATGAATGAATGATACACGTGCGTGTGTCTCGTACGTGTAGAAGTGGAACCGAGTCCCCGGAGCTCGGTCAGGTTAATGGCATCGAGATTTATGGTATGAACGTCTCACGCGAGAGTCAAAAGTGGGAAGCGACCGTATGACGTCACCGTTACGGGAGACTTCGGCCCCCACCAACGAGCGTACAAAGCTAGAGCTTGTATCGATCGGTCGGTGCGTGTACTAGTAGTAGTAGTTGCAGCACGCCATTCATTGTCAGCCGCATTGAAATTAAATTTGAAAATTGTGAGGGTCATTTAAAAAAAAAAAACTTTTTGTGCTCGAACGATTGGGGGGTGGTGGTGATGTGAGGGATCCGACTTCCAATTTTGTCTCCCATGTTCGGCGACTGCTTTTGACACCACAAATCACACGACTAGAAGAAGACGATGAAATGTGATCACATGATGTATGGGCACAACTTCTTTCTTTCTTCTTCTTTCTCCGATTCACATTTCCTGATACATAGAGATTCAATTAGTACTCATTAATTTATGTTTGAATTAAATTAGTTCATCCATCCACGGATGAATATTTCATAAATATGAGTTTATCTTTATTTATTTACAAAATTCCAAACATTCGGATATGGCTTTTTTTTTCCCCGGTTTGTACGGTCTGATATGTGAAAATTCGAGGAGCACTCGTCGGTTTATGTTTGAACCGGATTGACCGTGAATAATTTGGGGTGGTTGGTCATGAACCGATTAATATATGCTACTACAAGCGTACAAATTTAAAATAACACAAAGAAAATAGTGCATGGATAGTATAAATATACGGTGACGATGTGGCTAAATCCACTGGAGTGAAAGATTTGTTATTCTAACCGAATCACTTAATAATGTGAAGGACTTGCCTATAGATAGATAGATAGATAGATCACAGTAAAAGAACTAAATATGGATGAAGTATACATAATATTATCTAGACCTAATATTAAAAAAATCACAATATATGATTTTATACTACAATATCATTTTTCCTATTATACACGAGGAGGAGGAGTGAGATTCTCAGTCGCCATCGGTAGAATTTGGCTATAATATGTTAAAACTCTAATGGCAGTCACTTTCTCGATGATGACTATGACACTACCATACTTACCGAAACATATTCCTTTCATTCATCCATGTCAAATGGGCCTTTTTTATTTTTCCCTTTGCCCGTAAGATCTTCCTCCTCCTACTGTCTCTGTGTGTGTGTGCATGTATGTACACGGTGACACCCAAAGTCTCAATTTCTACTAAGTATATGTGTTTCGGTTCGGTCCAATCCCCGACCGATGAATATCACGACACATTCACACTCATCAAGCTCTCGTGGATGCTTCAAATCCGATCGATCCTTCCTCTCGAATGTGTGACTCATTTAGTCAAGAAGAGAGAGAGAGAGAGAGAGAGAGAGAGGATATGCTTCCACACACAACAATGTGCCAGCTTTGATGATTGTAGTTTGATCTCCAAAACCAGAAATGATGATGAACATATATTATATAGAATAATGGAAACGGTGAAACGATATATTGTTATGATTTCTCCATTAGATCATTCTCGCTCTCTGTCTCATCGCATTTTGTTTTTTTTCCTATGGGGACAGCTTTTTTTACACACATGAAACTGCACATACATACATGTATCTGTGTGTGTATTTTTTTTTTTCATGAAAAGACTGGCATTGATGTGTATGAGGTTACAATCACGGTCGTTCCAACAATTCTTCTTACCTTCATTCCCCTAACCCGAGAAATCGATATCCCCCGTTTGCATCCTGAAAATTCCAATCCCCATTTTAGATACCGGGTTTGCCTCGGTCGATAATGTGTAGATACGATCACTCTTGGAAGTGAGGACGTGTTATTATTTAGTCTATTTATTTATTCGTCACAGCCCGACAGCCTCTCTTCATAGGCACTACTCGATTGATCGGTCAATAATTTTGTCGTATGCTGCCGGAGGTCGGCGCACCGAATCCTTAAGGCCACGGTAACCGTAGATTACTAAATCTAACTCCTTTCCCCTTGAGTAAGATCTCGGATTCGACTCTTATAAACATAAAGAATTTATGCTTGAAGAGATTTATCAAACTACATCATAGATGGAGGTTGGTGAGAATCGATTGAGCTCAGGTGAGCGTATGCATTACACATGGGCTTCATAAGGAGGTGGTCAGCCGCATCGTCATCAGCATCACTGAGTTTCGAGGCCGAACAACATTACAAGTCGCCACCGCTACGTAAGCATTTACACATGTTAATGTGAAAGCAACATGAGCAACTTCAAGTTGCATGAAGTCTCAATTCAAAAATATAATCAATTGACGCATCCAAATTCGAGTCAAATCCATCCGCCGCCGACCCAACAATGAAGATGCCTATGAGGTACAACTTATAAATGATCTATCCCCCTAACGCCCAGCTGGCAGATGAACCCTCTTAGTTCCTACTCAAGGAATTCTTATGGATCATAGTGCCTTACGGCTTCCTTGCCCTTTGAACACGTGGAGACATTATGATCAGTCGCTTTCATGGCGCAGCCATGGATGGATGGCACGACACGAAGCATCGAACAACTTAAAGCATCCACTAGGACATTCCATACCAGAACTGCCGAAACGCATCCATCAACGGAGTTGCTAATTACCCTAGGATCAACTGGACAAGTCCAACTACCAAAACACGCCGTACAGATGAAGATGGTAACAACAAAAGCAGACATAAGATGACGAGACCGTCGCATATACAGGGGGATTGGAGAAGAGAATTGGCCAGTGAGCAAGCAAAATGCTACGTCAAACAGGCCGAGAGCATGACCAACAATTCTTAAGGCTCACGTAACTAATTAATAGCAACACTGCTTTTGGTAGTCTCTCCATTACGCAAAGTTCAGTTAGTGTCCATGGCTCCGGCATGATAGCTCTCCAGCTCCTCGTCAAGTTGCTCCGCAGACTTCTCAAGAGGTTGCCCTCTCCCACGGCCTCTACTGCCTCGTCCACGACCTCTACTGCCTTGTCCACGACCACGCCCTCGGCTGTTGTTCAAGCCCCCACGACGACTATTGTTACTGTATCATGATGGAGAAACAAAATAATAAGCATATTCAGTCAAAACAGAGTTCATGTTATCATATTCGAGATGGTTTATTCCCATGATTGCTTCATATACCTCTTCCCGTTATTGCATACTGACTATGAGATACAGTTGCAAAATTATTAGAAAGAGTTTTGCAACACTACTTTCTAAATATTCAAAACAAGCGGTAGATCAGAAATAGACCAAACTGTTCATCACGCCAGCCATCTCATGCAAAATACATATAAGAAATCGGGAAACAAGTTGTCAAAGGTAGGGACTGGCATGAGAAAAATACTAACCTAGTTCCATGGTTAGGAACAGCAGACCCCCAAGCAGTAGTACGTTGCCCTGGCCTGTACAAGCAGCGAGAATCAGAAAGTCAGGACGAAGGATTCACGATAACAAGTTGAAGATAATTGCACAACAAAGAGGATGGCAAGATTTACACATACATGACAACTGTTCTCTTCTTCCTGCCATTTATCCCAGAGACATTTATGCGGGCAGATACAGGAACTTCTGAATTGCTACCTACCATCTCAATCTTCATTGGTTTCCCATCCAAAAGGACATTGTTATACCGCTTAAGAGCAGAAAATGCATCACTCCTCCTAGTATACACCACCTCAGCAGAACCCTGCAACCCAGTAATAGTTGTGATGTATTAACAACAGGGGTGTAAATGTTCAGGTTAGATCAAGACCAGTATAAAAATGAGCTGTATATTCAAGAGAAAGTTATGAGAGTGGATGTCACAGAAACATTTATCAAATAAGTCAAAGAAAGGGATACATGATAGGAGCCCCCATACAGGGAAAGGGACCTACACTTGGGCGACCAGTTCTGTCATAGTGAACAGCATATCTTTTCATGTCCCCGATTTCAGAGAAAAGTTCCTGGGATGCAGCAGAAGATTTCAGGACACCACCGAGAGAAACAAATGTCAAATCACATGGCTCAAGCTATACCCTTATATCCTCATTGGTCACCCCATAGTCCAAGTTGGAGACATACAACTTTGTGCCAATCTCAATTCCTTTTATCCCAGCAGCTCTAATGCTATCTTCAAATAAATCAGTTTGCCAAGGAAAGCTCCTTCTTCGACGAATGGACTGGAGGTCAATTGAAAATGAATCCAGATTCAGAAAAGATGATATCAGCCATCACCATATTATAAACAATTCACAGCCTTCCATTTAATTATCAGCAAAACCCACAAACATAAAAGTACATGTCAGTACAGACGACACCAATAGAATGCTTAAGCAACCAGTAGTCGTGACCAGCAACTCAAGCCAATAGATGATAGTGTGGTTATGATCAGGTCAAGGCAAATGAAAAGATGCTACCCTACTGATGCTCCAGTGCTCTAGTTAAGCGAAGGGAGCTCCTCCGAGAAAACACCATGAACTGGGAGAGTAACTGAAATCTTGCAGCTGGACATTGCATTATGGCAGGGAAATCCATGATTCCAATCTAATACCAGCCACTGGACACTACAATGCTTGAGCTAAATAGTTTGGGTTATTGATTGGTGGTGCTCTGGGTCATTCATAACAAATGTTATGTCATTAGGGAAAGCTCCATCACCAAATCCACAGAACAGCTCACAATTAAAAGGTGGCCAATCATCCAATTTACTGAGGCTCTGTAGAAGTTCTTCATTGGTAGCTAATGTTGTGTTACCAAGGAGAGCTCCATCTCCATAGTTATTATTCATTCACTTCCTTGAATGATAATACTAGGAAGTGGCATTGTGGCCTAAACAATGCCAAAAAACGTTCCCCTAGGTAAGAAGCCACATATTCCCCAAGAAATAACCCCAAAATCCCACTAGCATATATATCACAAAGGCAATGGCTGAAAGCAACAGAACGCAAAATGCACTTCAAAAGAGTTGCAGGATGGGCTTCTCCTCAAAAAATATATAGATCTTCTTGCTTTTGGATCACTATAAGGCGGCATTGCAGATCTGCTATAAAGTTTCTAGAGGAGGATCTGAGACCCTCATATATTTGAGTTTACTTATGATATCAGAATCTCAGGCATGTGCATTAAATTCCACACATCTTAGCTTGCCTTGGCTACGGTATAAGATGATGGCCGAGTATTCACACCAAGATAACCTCTTTGACCATTTCCATTCATTCTTCCACCACCAAAAGACCTGCCTTGTCCACGGCCACGGCCATGACCACGGCGACCTCTACCTCGGCCTCTAATTCTCTCACTGTTTCTCCTGTTCTTTATGATATCATCGAGTGACATATCCACTGTAGTAGCCATTCAGTTCAATGGAGAGGTTGTTCTGCAGAGAAAAATCAATAGAACAAGGATCTGCACAAGAATCATGGGAAAACATGTTAATGCCACCATTTAAAATAACTAAAAGAAGCAGTTAAACAAATCGAGAAGGCCGTATAAGAATAAATGACAAAGTAAGAGTGTACATGATGCTTCTAGTTCTCTGTCTTTACAGTGAGGTAATAACTTAAATTTAAAGGATCAGAGTAAAGCAACTGAACAAGATCAGTACTAGAACAGCGGAGGGAATCAAATACAATCTCAGCAACGGGAAGACTGTAAAGCATTTTGCACTGACAAATATTCACATGAACGAATCGAACTCATTGAACCAGCTACCAAAACTAACATATCTAACCAAAAATTTCTATAAGAACATCGAAGACACGGCAGAACATTTAAGGTCCCCGTGAGTGGAAGCGCACTCCGCTCACCGCAATTCAGAGCAGAATCTACAGAGTCAGTGGCATCAAAAAGAAAGTAGCCCTATCAGTGACTAGATCACAAATCAAGCCCCAGATTTTCAGATCTCGAATTCTCCTCGGTACAAATCACAGGAGAAGAGCAACTCACGTAATAATCAAACAACAGAGACAAGATACAGCTTCAGTAAGTCGGTGTACATTTATAAAAAAATAAAATAAAATCACCTGGAGACGACGAAGTCGCCAAGGAAGCAAGCTCGAAGCTCTCAAGGAAGAAGAGGAACCGGTTTATCGTATAGAACACAACGGAAAGAAATGCAGGGACGCAGAGACTGGCAGATCAAAGATGCACGACGACAGCAGCTTCTGACGATAATGGAGCAACGGATTAATAGAGGATGGAGCTGGGAAATTCTAGGGTTTATGCAGAATCCAGCTGCATAAGAACCTTTACGAGTAGAGTGACTTCTTTTTCTTTGATTGATGAGTAGACTGACTTATGGTCATGCAGAGAAGCCAACTCCATGCTCTGAGCGTAGCAAGGCCAGGCTGTCTCTCACTTGGGCTTTGAGCCCATACTGTTTTGGGCCACCTTCGGCCCAGATGATACTCAAGGTCTTACCATCTGGTCTGATATCGCATTAATATCTGGAAAAAAAAAAACTCAAATCCACTCCCTTTAACTATTAAAATTTAAAACCGCTCCTCGTTCTATTGCTCGTTTTCATCAATCAGCAGCACTCAAGAATTTCAGACCACTCCATTGAATTTCATTTCTATTCTTCAAGTGGTTGTGGAACTGGTGAAAGAGAGGAAGGTGGTAGATGGGGTAGGAGGAAAGTGGACATAAACATCATAGTTTTAAAAACCGGACCGGGCCGGCCGGTTCAACCTGGAACCGACCACTCACCCGGCCCGGTTCCTTTAAAAAATCCAATTGCACATTAAAAGAGAAAAACTCCGATTGAACCGGCCGGTTCCCGGTCCGACCGGTGAACCCAATTGAACCCGTAAGAAAACCGGCCGACTTAAAATTAAAAACAAAAAGCAAAAACCTATTGTAATGTACCTATTTTATTTTACTAAACTTTTATTTATATTTTATATTAAACTTTTGTTTAATATAATGATTATATTAATAAATTTTGTTATAAATCATATTCAAATTATGATATTATGTAAATTTATTAGTAATATTATATTATTAATATTATTTATTAAACATGCGGTTCAACCCATTGAACCCCCGGTCCGACCCATGAACCCATGCCTACACCGGTTCCCGGCCCGGTCCGGTTTTAAAAACTATGATAAACATGAAAGATGGTACCATCAACACAAAACACGTCATGGTCGATTGCCATTGCTTCAATCGACCACAACAGCATGTAAATAATAGTCGCATTCGGACTTGTCCAGCAACAGAGTGTATGCACAAATAACACTTTCCTCGCAGCATATATAAGACTAAAAGCCAGTTGCTGGGAGGAGGTGATCCAACCAAATTACATGAAAGGAGCTTGAGCTCTCTGCTTCTACCCATTTTATCTAATTCTGATTCAAACAAGAAGAAAAAACATGGCATACGCGAGAGGGCAAAAGGACCTGAACATCAAGTTGTTTAACCCATTACTTTGGGACGCCAACCTGCTATGACATCCTCCTTCAGGGCTCGGGTTTTAACGAATGAATCTCTTGAAAAGATGCTCTGAATACCAAAAATAGTAGCAAACTCATTAGATAAGAACAGAAGATAAAGTTCCTTCAGCATAGACTTATCGTAGGATGTGGCTTTGGGAATATTGTCCGGGTCCATTGATGTATTAATGTTAGAAATCTTAAGGTTAGTGAAAAAACCAAGCCCCTTCCACATACCTGCATGTAAGATTTGACATAGAGTAGAGAATCTGGAATAGCCCAACACTTATAATGGCTCAAAGCAATCTCCAAGTGGTACAACTTTGGTCCTAGAGACAAGTCCACTGCAGAGATCTCCTTCCCATTGATATATGGTCCCTGAGGAAGGATAATCAGATTATTAAACGAATGTGTAAGAAACATCAGAAGAAGTCTCAATCATAAGATGCTTGTTGGTAGCCAAGTTATATCCTTACAGAAATTCAGATGATATCTTCTGCAAGTCAAAACATATTAGAGGATATGCAAAAACTATTACATTTTCTTTAATATAATCATTGAATACGATGAGCTCATTAAGCAACGCCTGTTCTGTTCTATCATTGGGATCTTTGCTTTTCAGAAATCCAATAAATGTGGAGAAAACCTTTGAGCCCCTGCCAATCAGAGACGAATATTTTAGCTCACAGCTCATGAATTCTCCATTAATATCAATAGGTCACCTGTAGCAGGGGATGAAAAACGAAATAACATGATAGGCCAGTTACTACCTCCAAAAGCTAAATCTAGAAGCATATGGACAGCAGTTAGGTTATCAGCAAGTCTAATGACATGCATTTTCCATTAACAGCAAAAGGCACAAGGCAGAAAATAGTTATTATTCCTGATATTATAAAGACATACCTCCCACATAAATGTCCATGGCTTTTACAGTAATCCCTAGAAATTCACTTCCACCCTGCCCTAGCTTAACTACTGTAGGCAGCAGAAAGGCATCAGACAATTTTCATGGTGCAACTCACTTGTATGGTCCTTGTTAGTTCAAGGATGCCATGGGACAAAATAATAAGTATGGCTCGTTATCCATTAGCAACAGAATAGGGCCACTGTCAAATATATCCCTGTAGTGCATTAAAAGTCACTAGATCTTATTTGCATAAGCATCTCGCAAAGACAACACAGCATTATGCAGGGCAGACGGGAAGAAGATCTTTAGCAATGAGGCACTTCAGACATGCTCATCTCAATGAATTAAGAAGCCCAACATCAAAGATGCAGCTTCAATGAGCACTTAAATAGTGTGTAAATACAACAGAACACCACACGTACACTGAAGCCTTCTCAGGGGGGGTTGCCAATGGTGGACTCGGGAACTTATCCTCCAGAGTTTGCACTATAACATCAGAATCTGCAATCCACTCCTCATTGAGTTTAATGACAGGGACTTTACCTTCAGCATTGATCTTTAAGAACCTGCATGACACAGGCAAATATGACCAAACTACTACATGAGCAATGGTGCAGATATCCCATGGAATCATAAATGATATTCATATACAGATGAAATGAATCCAAACTAACCACTCTGGCTTGTTCCCCATATCTACAAGCTTCATGTTGTAATGTAGCTGTTTTTCCTCCATTGTCAATAATATCCTTTGGCTAAAAGGACCTGAAAAGGGTAGTTGAGGTTAACAGCTGATTCTTTCATTTATATCTACATTTGACTGGTAAAATTAACAAGGGGCATTCGCAGCTCTCTTTCAATATTCATCAGGGCACCATTAAAGTCTGAATTTAACCTTTGCAGCAACTCATGGGCAAAAAATATATATATATATATATATATAAAGATTATTCATGCCATTCATCTACGAGAGCTATTCAGTAGTATGTTTATGTACAAGCAGAAGCAGAAGCTCTAAGCCTGGAGTTGTTGCAATTCGGACGTCTTCTGTAGCTTTTAAAAAGCATAAAACAATAGTAAAGGCTCTCTGGGTGAGCTCATTTGAGCCATTAATTCACGAGTCTCTGATTTTCGTTATGCGTTACATTTGGCAGATATTGATGCGCTGTAACCAATTTAAATTAAGTCATGCTCAGCTCACTCAACACTCAAGGGGTATCTGCATCCGATACTCCAGTCATATCGGCCGACCAAATCAATCTATGAAAAACACACATTGGCAAGTTTCATCAGAGTCGGAGAAAATAGACGGACAAATTCAAGAGGACGGACGAAATGGAACAAGGGGAAAACAATCTCACAGTCGCCCAATCTGTCAGGAGTGGTGGCTGAAGACTTGACGCAGATCTCGAGAGGTTCCATCGCGGCCGATGCCACCGTCGCCGTGGCCATCCTTCTACTGCGGCTGCGCAGTCTCAAGAGGCTCGCACGGCTGGGCAGAACGGCGCAACTCCCATGGCGTAGCTCGAACGCTAAGTGATTGACTCTGGAGGAAATAGAGCAGGCTGCTGAAGGAATCTTCAAGGTTGACATTCGTGTGATGCTAAGAGCGGGAGTTTGAGGAGCGGCGGAGGACGAGAAGGTAGAAGCCCGGCTGACGGCCCGAGGCTGTGGCTGACTGCCACGTGGAAGTCGAACTGGGTGCCTCCTGGTACCACGGCCGACTCTTTTCCCTCCCGTGACTGAACTTGGGCCCGATAGGCCCAATAGGCTGTGCTTCTTCGGGCCTCGAGGCCCAATGGGCAACCACATTTTGTAAATGAAATTAAGAAGAAGAAGAAGAAGAAGGCCAGAAAAGGGGAATTAGGAAATTTGGGATTGAGGACATTTTGTCTATCTGAGCCTTAAGGGGTACCCCACGAACGGAGGGGATATGCACCGTTTCTGTGGGACTTTTGGGGTCCAATGGCACATGCAAAGAGCACATGGGAAGGGCCCCTCAATTTCAGGATAAGCAATCCTCCTGCCCCCTTAGAAAGAAGAGAGGTGGCCCCTATTCATACCCCCTTTTCTCCTCTCTACTGCTCCCTGTCACACTTAATTCCTCTCCCCCCCATTCAAACACTTCTAATAATAGAAACCGGCCTCCCCTCCCCCATGAACCAATATTTGTTACCTCGACCGCATCGATCCGTGTGCCTTTTCGGCATACATAGTAATTGAAATATCCACCGTAAGGGTGGGTTGTGGCAGACCGAGGGATATATGCTATGATTTAGGTGATTGTTGAGCGGTTGCTAGGGAGGAGTGGAGTCGCCTCTGCTCACACCTTGACCGACTCTAGATCGATGCACCAATCTCATCACGCCTCCTTTGTCCTTACCAACCAACTTAATGTGTTGGGTGTAGACACTAGCTTCGAGTTGGGTTTGGGAGGCTTCCAACTGTTGTTGCACCCGGGGGCCCCCGATCTCTATTGAAATGAATGAAATTTCGAGTTGTGGTGGAGGAAATCAAATGTCATTACCGTGCAAAATCCGGGAAATAATTAGGTATTCTAGAGGAGGACGCAACTCTCGAGTACCGTCAGTTTGCCCTGGTCCTCACTGTATTCAGATTAGTTCATGGGTCGGAGATGGGACCGATGGTTCGACGTTCACGTATTTCGCGGATGGGAAAGTCCAATTCTGCCATAGAGAGGTTCTGTTTGACCGGCAAGGCTACGTTGCTTTCCATCGGACCCCATCATACTAATTTACTGAAATCTCTTCGTGGGAAATACGAAAAGAACACCGGACACATGGAGATGCCCGGTCAATCAATAGATTTCCAACATCTGCTCATACGGAGATAGGATTTGGTGAGTGAGTCTGTATCTTTTTGTTTGAATGTGTCTTTCTCGATCCTGGAAGAGATTCGAGGGAGAACAAGCTGAAGGTGGGCAAGGTGCTCACCGATGATCCGACGAGCATCAGGGTTCCGGATCGGCAGCTTGTGCCACGACAGTCGAGCACTGTGTTCGCTCACGTGTCAATTTTTAATCCAAGTAGATAGTTTAATTTATGCACATCCACTCACCACATGGGTATAAATAATAGACGGTAAGTTAAACAGCCGTGAGCCTGCATCCTCGTGTGGGGGGACTGCTGGGAATATCTTGAACCCGTCAAGACTTCGATTTTATACGAGGCCCACCACTAACTAAATTAGACAAATCATGTGACAACATAAACCTAATTTACTGTGCCTGTTCCCAGATTTTTAACTATTTATTTATTTGCGTCTCTGGTATGTGTCTGCTGGATCTGATCTCTGCATCTTGTGGGGATAAATCCCACGTGTGGTTCTTAAGAATTGGGAATAACAATCCACGGCGACTGAGAACGAGTCAAACCGGTGGAGATCTGCAGATTTGGTCTAATACTTGTACGAGTCAGGCCGATGATCATTGACTCCCGAGGTTGACACTCGTGCTATTTTCACATTCGTACGGTATACGCACGAGACGTGTCGAATCACTGACGCCGACCTCGAAAGACCGTCGAGAATCAAGAGAGCTAATACGTGGGTGAACATTTGAGAAATAGAAATGGTTAGTGCCCCGAGCAGCTACGGCTTTTCTAATTAAGGAAAGATGGGACAATGCAATCCAGATGGCGTTGGTCTACCCTCGCGTAGCCATTCTGGAGTTCAATTTGGAAACCGGTAGTTTTTTCCTCACTCATGATAGTAGCATTCGATATCCGTATGCACGAACGAGTGTGGTCGAGGTTTTTTTCGTACTGTCTCGATCCGATGAGTCTCCTTTCGTATTTCGGACGAGAGGGGCAACTGAACAGGAGACATGTTTATTGACCGCGAGTTCCGCACGCTTAAAACTTGAATGATGCTGCTTTGTTCATTAATTAGTACTCTTATTGGCAATAAATTACGGACTAATTGCATGATTTAATTATTTATATGGCACAAATTGACGGATGATGATCTCCTTTGAAAATGATCGAAAACTACCCTTTCGGGAATTTATTTATTTATAATTAAATCATAGATATTAATATATTTTCTTATTCCACCAAACTCACAAGATTGATTGCTTGGTCTTACCTACTTGTTATTTAGCGTTTATATATGTGGCCGGCATGAACACTTAAATATCAACCCCTCAAAAAAAAAAAAGAGTAAAAACAAAAGAAACACTTTTTTAGTTAAAAGATCAATATTTTTTCATTAATATAATTAGAACTCGAGAAATAAATATTTATAATAATATATATAATCACGTTTCGAGTTGTAATCTCAAAACTAAAATATTCCTATGGACGAAAATTTGCTAAGGGCACATAATATCAATCCAATCCACTAGATAAAAACCTTACTTGGTCTATTTAATATGAGAAATTTTTGGGTAAAATTTATTAAATCAAGTTGTGAACATTTATATGACATTTTATGGATTTTTTCTATTTAAAATGTGCAATAGCTCTTGTCATACGATTCCATCTTTAACTCCATACGAGTCACGCTAATATTATCATCATCGATTTAAAATCAAAAAATTCTAATGTAAATTTTTTGTCAATATAATTTCTTATATCTATTTATTTATTTTTTTCCGTCCGCACTTATCTTCTTAGCAATATAAAAAAAAAATTGATGGGGGGAATGTGTGATTGTATCCGATAGCTCTTCATATAAAATACGAGACAAGGAATCTCATTGGCTTTGCATTCGAACCAGAGGCGGATAATTCGGATGGACTTATACGAGAGATGCTTTGGGACAAACGGAAGAAACCGGGGAGACGGTACAATAGGCGAATCCCCCCAATCCCTGACCCATTCAAGTGATCATGGGGTTGATCAGGAAGTCCACCCCCTGGTGGGTCTTGTGGCTATTCCTTTGTGCTTCGAGCTAAATGCCGTCTAATCCGAACGACGCCCCGCT